>JABVCE010000010.1:0-1269045 GCA_014905635.1 Scenedesmus sp. PABB004 | reverse complement strand
CCGCGCGCCCGCGCGCCGCACCGCCAGTGCCGAAGAGTGCCTCCTGCAGCTGCTTCGCGCCCGCCGCCTTCTCTGCGCCCGCCGTCGCGCCCCTCCTCGCCCTTGCGCTTGAGGCGCTTGCGCTCCGCCGGGCGCTTCACCTGCGGGCACGCGGGGGCGCGTGAGCGGCCGCGCGCGGCCGCGCTCCGCGCGCGGCAGCCGCGCCGCCGCCGCCGCCGCCGCCGGCGGCCCGCAAGGCAAGCCCGCAGCCTCGGCGCCCAGCGCCGCCCGCCCCGCCCCTCACCCTGACTTGGTTGTCCTCCAGCAGCTCGTAGTCCTCCTCGTCCAGCGCAAAGTTGCGGCGCCGCTTCTTCTTCTTGGCGCCGCGCCGCGCGCCGCCGGCCTCGCCGTCGCCGCTGCCGGGCTCGCCGCCGCGCTGCCGGCTCGTCGTCGGCCTCGTCCACGACCCAGCCGTCGGCCTCGTACTCGTTGCCGCCCTCCTCCTCCTCCTCCTCGCTGCTGTCGGCGCTGGCGCTCGCGCTCGCGTCGGCGCCCGCGGGCGCGCCGCCGCCGCCGTCCTCGCCGTCGCCGCTGCCGCTGCCGGGCGCGCGCGGCGCGCGCGGCGCGGCTTGGCCCGCGCCTTGCGCGGCGGCGCGCCGTCCTCGTCGTCGCCGCCGCCGCCGGCGCCGCCGCTCGCGTCGCCGCCGCCGGCGCCGCCGCTCGCGCCGCCGCCGGCGGCGCCGGCCTCGCCGTCGCCGCTGCCGGCGGGCTCGTCGCCGCCGTCGCTGCCGCTGCCGCTGCCGCTGCCGCTGCCGCTGCCGTCGGCGTCATCAAACTCCTCCTCGTCCTCCGGCAGCCCCGCAAACTCGTCCTCCTCCTCCGGCAGCCCGGCAAACTCATCTTCCCCGCCCTGCTGCTGCAAGCAGCGCCGGCGCGGCGGGCGGCGATCAGCGGTCAGCGGCGCCGCGCGGCCGCGGCGCGCGGCGCCGGCCGCCGCGCCCGGGGGTGTGGCGTGGCGGGCGAGCGCGGGGCGGGCCGCCGCGGCGCGCCGCGGCCGCCGGGCGCGGCGGAGCAGCGGCGGCAGCGGCGGCGCGGCGCGCGGCCGTGCGCCCGCGTGCGCGCGGCGCGCACCGCCATGCCGCGCTGGCGCCCGTCCGCCGGGCGGTGCGGGGTCGGGGGCGCCGCCGGCTGGCCTCCCTGGCCTCAGGGGGCGCCTCAGGCGACTGCCATCAAGAGCAGCACCCGCTGTCTAGGCGCCAAGCGCCGCCTGACGCCGCTGCCGCTGCTGCCGGCGCTCTGAGTGGGTTCCCTGCGCTCGTCCGGACGCCTGCCGGGCCGTGGCGGGGCTGGCGCGGCTCGAACCGCCCCGGAGCTGCTGCTGCGGCCCGCGCGGAGGGCGTTCGCGGCGCCTGCGCAGCGCGTGTGGATCGGCCGTGGCTCCGACAGTGTCCCGCGCTGCGCGCCGCGATCGCCCGCGCTGCGAGCCCACCGGAGCCCACCGGGCGGCCCGCCTCCTCGCTACCCGGCGCGCGCGAAACGTGGTGGCGCGCGGAGGCGATCGCACGATCTCTCAAGACGCCGGGGCGGCCCGCGCGCCGTTCAACCGACCCACCCGCGCAGCAGCAGGCGGCGGGCCCATCGACGCCGGCCTCCCGCGGCCGCCATGGGGCCGCGCCGCAAGAAGGACCTGGACTGGGACATTCCCGACCCCAACGCCGAGCCCGAGGAGGGCGCCGCGGGCGACGCCGCGAGCAGCGGCGGCGGCGCGGCGCCGGCGGCGGCGGGCGCCAAGCCCAAGAAGGGCAAGGGCAAGAAGGGCAAGGCCGCGTCGGCCTTCCCGGACGGTGAGCGACGCGTGGCCGGTGATGGGAGCGGGGGGACGCGCACAGCCGCCGGCGCGCCGCTGCTGCCAGGCCCGGCAGCGGCGCGGCGCGGGGGGAGGCGGGCGGCGAGCCGCAGGCGGGCGGCGGCGGCGGGGCGCGGGCGCTGCCGCGCGCCGGCCCGACCGCGCCGGCGCGCCGGCCCGCCGCAGACGACTCAGACGGCGAGCCCAGCGGCGGCGGCGCGCCGCCGCCGGCGCGGCCCGCGGGGGGCGGCGCCAAGAAGGGCGGCAAGGCCAAGAAGGGCGGCGCCGCCAAGTTTGGCTTCGACTCGGACGACGACGCCGACCTGGAGCTCGCGCCGCCGCCCGGCGGCGACTCGGACGACGACGACGGCGCCGCGGCGCCCCCCGCGGCCAAGCCGCGCGGGCGCGGCTCGCGCGGCGGCGCCAAGGCCGCGCCCGCGTCCGCGTTCGACCTGCTGAACGCCGACAGCGACGGCGGCGAGGACGGCGGCAGCGAGGAGGAGGAGGAGGGCGAGGACGGCGGCGGCGCCGCCGCGCCGGCGGGCTTTGCAGCGCTGCTGCCGAACGAGGAGGAGGAGGAGGAGGAGGAGCAGCAGGAGGCGGCCGAGGGTGCGCGGCGGCGGCGGCCGCGGCGCGGCGGCGCGGCGGCCGGGCGGCGGCGGCGGCAGCGGCAGCCCCGCACCCGCGCACCGCGCCCGACCCCGCCGCGCCGCGCCGCGCCGCCCGGCCGCTGCAGAGGAGGAGGCGGCGGCGCCCAAGGCCAAGGAGAAGAAAAAGCCCAAGAAGGACAAGAAGGAGCTGGCCAGCCTCTTTGCGGCGCTCGAGGGCGACGGCGACGCCGCGGGTGCGCGCGGCGCGCTCGCGGCGCGCGGCGGCGCGCGGGCGGGGCGGGGCCGCGCGACGCGGGGCGGCAGCGGCAGGCGGCGGGCGCCCTGCGACGCGCGGAGCAGCCTGGTGGTGCCTATCGCGCCGACCCGCCCCACTCCCGCGGACGCTGCAGGCGGCGACGAGGGCGGCGAGGAGGAGGGCGGCGAGGAGGGCGAGGCGCCCAAGGCCAAGAAAAAGCCCAAGAAGGACAAGAAGGCCCTGGCGGGCCTCTTCGCCGCGCTGGAGGGCGACGGCGACGCCGCGGGTGAGCGCGGCGGCGGCGCGGCACGCGCGCGGCGCGCGGCGGCCCGGGGCCCGGGCAGCCGCGTGGCTGCGGCGGCGGCGGCGGCGGCGGCGGCGGCGGCGGCGGCGGCGGCGGCGGGCCTCTCACCGCGGCGCCCGCGCCCGCGTTGCCCGCGGCGCCGCAGCGCCGGCCGAGGGCGAGGGCGAGGGCGGCGGGGAGGTCAAGAAGAAAAAGAAAAAGAAGGAGCTGGGTGGCCTGCTGGAGGCGCTCGGCGACGACGGCGGCGACGCGGCGGCGGCGGCGGCGGCGGCCGAGGTGCGCGGGCGGCGGGGGCGCGGCGGCGCGGCGGCGCGGCGCCGTGCGGCGGCACGCTGCCGCGCGCGAGCCGGAAGGCCCTTCCGCTGCGCCCGTAGCGTGCTGGGATTGCTAAACCCTGCAAAAACTCTCCCGCCTGCGCCTCGCAGGAGAAGCGCAAGAAGGACAAGGCGGAGAAAAAGAAAAAGAAGGACAAGGCCGAGCGGGAGGCGGCGCTGGAGCCGGCCATGGCGGCGCTCGGCCTCGACGCGCCGGGCGGCGCGCCGGGCGCGGGCGCGGGCGCGGGCGCGGGCGCCAGCGGCGGCAAGAAGGGCAAGAAGGCCAAGCCGGAGGAGGAGGACCCCGAGCTCGCGGCGCTGCTCGCGGAGCTGGAGGCGCCCAAGCCGTCGGCGCCGCCGGGCGGCGGCGACGGCGGCGGCGGCAAGAAGGGCAAGAAGAAGAAGGGCAAGGGCGGCGCCGGCGGGGGCGGCGGCGACGACGAGGACATCGACGCGCTGCTGGCGGAGCTCGACGGCCCCGGCGCCGCCGCGCCGGCGCCTGCGCCCGCGGCGCCCGCGCCCGCGGCGCCCGCGCCCGCGGCGCCCGCGCCCGCGGCGCCCGCGCCCGCGGCGCCCGCGGCCGCGCCCGACGCCGACAGCGACGGCGAGGGCGGCGAGGGCGGCGAGGGCGGCAAGGAGCTCACGGCGGCGCAGAAAAAGAAGCTCAAAAAGAAGCAGAAGGAAAAGGAGAAGAAGGCCGCCGCCGCGGCCGGCGGCGAGGAGGGCGAGGGCGCCGGCGGCGAGGCCGCCGAGGGCGGCGCCGGCGGCGAGGCCGCCGCGCCCGGCGGGGCCAAGGGCGGCGCCAAGGGCGCCAAGCCCGTGAAGGAGAGCGCGGCGGTGCGGCGCATGCGCGAGGCGCTCGAGGCGCGGCAGCGCGCCGAGGAGGAGGTGCGGCGGCGGCGGCGGCGGTGGCGGCTGCGGCGCTGCGCGGCGGCGCGCGGCTGGCGCAGGGCCGGGGCGCGGGGCGCAAGGCCCCACGCCGCGCCCCGCCGCGCGCGCGCGCGCCCGCAGGCGCGCCTCGCGGCCGAGGCTGCGGCGGCGGCCGAGGCGGAGGAGGCGGCGCGGGAGGAGGCGGAGGAGGCGCGGCGCGCGGAGGAGCGCGAGCGCAAGAAGGCCGCGGCCAAGGCCAAGAAGGAGGAGCTCAAGCGCCAGGGCAAGCTGCTCACGGGTGCGGCGGCGCCGCTGCTTTTGCTCTCGGCCGCCGCTGGCTGCGCTCGGCACGCGCCGCCGCCGCGCCAAGCGGGCCCCGCCGCCGCGCGCTCACGCGCCGCGCCGCCCCCGCCGTCTTGCCCCGCGCCGCCCCCGCAGGCAAGGCCAAGGCCGAGGCCGAGCGCCTCGCCGCGATCCGCGCGCAGCTGCTCGCGCAGGCGGCCGAGAAGGGCCTCGCGCTCGGCGAGGGCGGCGAGGCCGAGGGCGGCGCGCCCGGCGAGGGCGAGGCCAAGAAGCCCAAAAAGGTGGTCTACACGAGCAAGAAGAAGCAGCTGCAGCGCAAGAAGAGCGAGGGCGGCGCCGCGGCGGAGGGCGAGGGCGGCGGCGACGTCGACGCCGCCGCCGACGCGGCGGCGGCGGCGGAGCAGCAGCAGCAGCAGGCGACGGCGGCGGCGGCCGAGGCGGCGGCGGCCGAGGCGGCAGCGGCGGCAGCGGCGGCGGCGGCTGAGCCGGACAAGCCCACGAGCCCGCCGCCCGCGGACGACTGGGAAGCGGTGCGGCGCGCGCGCACAGGGGGGGGGGGGGTGGCGCGGACGCCGCGGCGCGCCGGGGCGTGCTCACGCGCGCGCGGCGCCCCTGCGCGCGCCGCCCGCAGGCCGCCGACAGCTGGGAGGAGCTGGCCAAGTCGGAGGAGGAGGAGCCGGCGGGGGCCAACGGCGCGGCGGCCGCAGGTGCTGCCGCCGGCGCCGAGGGCAGCGACGAGGACGAGGGCAGCAGCAGCGGCAGCGAGTCCGACGACGAGGTGCGCCGCCGGCGCCGCGCGCGGGTCAGGGCGCCGCACGCGCGCGGGGCGTCCCGCGGCAGCGTCGGCGGCCCGCCCGCTGCACACGCGCCGCCGCCGCTCCGCCGCGCGCGCGCCACCACCGCGGCCGCAGGACGAGGACGAGAGCAGCGGCAGCGACGACGGCAGCAGCAGCGGCAGCGACGACAGCAGCAGCTACGACTCGAGCGACGACGACGACGACGACTCGAGCGAGGACAGCGAGGAGGAGCGCGAGCGCCGCATTGAGGAGGCGCGGGTGCGACGCCGCGCGCGAGGGAGGGGCCCCGCGCCGCAACCGCACCCGCCGCCCCGCCCCGCCGCGCCCGCCCGAGCAGCCGCCGCCGCGCCCGCCGCCGCCGGCCGACCCGGCGCTCGCTCCGCGTGCCGCGCCGCGTGCCGCGCGCCGCCGCGGCGCCCCCCTCGCTCGCAGGACAAGCGCCTCGCGCGGCTCGACGCGGCGCGCGCCGCGGCGGACAAGAGCGTGCTGCGCAGCCCATCTGCTGCATCCTCGGCCACGTCGACGTGGGCAAGACCAAGATCCTCGACAACATCCGCCGCACCAACGTGCAGGTGCGCGGCCTGCCCGCACGCGCCGGCTGCTGTTCGCGCGCGCGCCGGCTGCTGCGCGCGCTGCAGAGCCGGCCGCCGGCTGGCCGCCAACCCGCGTCCCCGCGACTGCACGCGCCGCGCCGCACGCCCGCAGGACGGCGAGGCGGGCGGCATCACGCAGCAGATCGGCGCGACGTTTGTGCCGGCCGAGGCGATCGAGAAGCGCACCGCGCCGGTGCGACGGCGCCGCCGCCGCCGCCGCCGCTGCCGCGCGCCTCCGCCCCTCCACCGCCCCTCCCTTCCTCCCCGCCCTCCCTCCCCCTGCTCGCCGCCCCCCCCCCCTTGCCCGCCCACCCGCGCCGTGATCTCAACACCCCGACCCGCCGCCCTCAAAACCCCGCCCACCCAAAACCCCGTCGCCGCCGCCCAAAACCCCGCCCCGCGCAGCTGCGCGGCGCGCGCCCGTTCGACATGAAGCTCCCCGGCCTGCTCGTCATCGACACCCCCGGGCACGAGTCCTTCACCAACCTGCGCGCGCGCGGCAGCGGGCTGTGCGACGTCGCGGTGCTGATCGTCGACCTCATGCACGGCCTGGAGCAGCAGACGATCGAGAGCATCGGCATGCTCAAGATGCGGCGCACGCCCTTCATCATCGCCCTCAACAAGGCAAGCTTGGTTGGTGCTGCTTGGTGCTGCTTTGGCGTTGTATGCGTTGTTTTGTTTTTTGTTTGCACGCACGCCCTTCATCATCGCACTCAACAAGGCAAGCGGCGGCGCGGCGCTTGGTTGGTGCTGCTTGGTGCTGCTTGGCTGCGTTGGCGTTATAAGTATAGCGTTGTATGCATTGTTTTTTTTTGTTTGCACGCACGCCCTTCATCATCGCGCTGAACAAGGCGCGGCCCGCGGCCCGCGGCGGCAGCGCCTCACTGGTTTTTCAACTCGTGTCTCTTGCTGCTTGGTTTGATGTTGCTTTGGTGGCTGGTGGCGTGTTGGTGTCGCGCCCCTCCCCCTCGCCCACGCACCCGCTCACCCACCCACGCCCACTCACACCCACACCCACACACACACCCACACGCCGCCCCCCACCCGCCGCGCAGTGCGACCGCCTGTACGGCTGGAAGAGCGTGCCGGACAGCGCGATACGCGAGGCGTTCAAGCGCCAGAAGGACCACGTGATGAAGGAGTTTGACGACCGCTCCGACGCGGTCTTCCTGCAGCTCAACGAGCAGGCGCGGCGGTTTAGGGGCTGTGGGGCGCTCAGGGTTAAGGGGAGCGCAGGGGCGCGCAGGGCTCAGGGGCGCATCGCCCTGCAACCTGGGAGGTTTGCTTGCTGCAGAGCGCTCTGAGCCGCCGCCCGCGTAAACCGCCCCTCCGCAACCGCCGCCAGGGGCTCAACGTGTCGCTGTACTGGAAAAACCCCGACCCCCGCAAGTACGTCAACGTGGTGCCCACGAGCGCCATCACGGGTGCGGGCGGGGCGGCCGGGCCGCGCCGCGCGCCGCACGCGCTGCACGCAGGCGGGCGCGGCTCGCGCCCGCGCGCGCGGGCGGGGGAGGCGCGCGGCAGGGGCGGCCGCGCCTCCGCGCCCGCGCGCGGCCGCCCGCCCGCGCAGCGGACCCAAGCCCCGCCGGAATCTCAGAGCCCCCGCGTCCCCGCCCAAAACCCTGCGTCCCCCCGCCCAAAACCCCAGGCGAGGGCATCCCCGACCTGCTGCAGCTGATGGTGAAGCTCACGCAGACGATGATGCAGGACCGACTCACGCTGCTCAGCGAGACGCAGGCCACGGTGCGCGCGCGCGCCGCGCGTGTGTGTGTGCGGAGGGGAGGGAGGGGGCTGCACACGTGCCGCGCGCTCCCCCCTCTCTCCTCGAAACCTCTCCGCTTTCCCCCCAAACCTCTCCCCCAAAACCTCCCCCCAAAACCTCCCTTAAACCTCTCCCCCAAAATCTCCCCCCAAACCTCCTCCCCCTGACCCTCCCCCTAAACCCTGGCGCCAGGTGCTGGAGGTGAAGACCATGGAGGGCCTGGGCACCACGGTCGACGTCGTCCTGGTCAACGGCAGCCTGCGCGAGGGCGACCGCATCGTCGTCTGCGGCCTGGGCGGGCCCATCGTCACGCGCATCAAGAGCCTCAAGACGCCGCAGGCGCGCCTGCGCGCGCGCGCGGTTTAGGGTTTGCCTAGGGGTTTAGGGGGGGGAGGGAGGAGCGACGGCAGCGTGGGGCGGGGCGGGGCGGGGCGGCGGGCCGCTGCCTGCCCGCGCGCGCGCGCCTGCTGTCGTCGCGGCCCCGCTAGACCCCGCCCCGCCGCCGCCGCCGCGCTAAACCCCGCCCCGCCCCGCTCTCGCTAAACCCCGCCCCGCGCGGGGGTGCAGGTGATGAAGGAGATGCGCGTCAAGGGCGCGCTGGTGGAGCACAAGGAGGTGCGGCCGCGGCGCGCGGCGTGCGGCACGCGGCGCGCGGCGTGTGCGCGGCGCGGCGCGGCGTGTGCGGTTGCCAGGAGGGGCAGCGCGGCGGGCGCGGCGTGGAGCCGGCCGAGCCCCTCCTCCCGTCCTCCTCTCCTTTCCTCCCCCCCGTCTTCCTCTTCTCCCCTCCGCCCGCACCTCCCCTCCGCCCGCACCCACACGCCCCGCACACCCCTCCCACCCACCATCCACCCCCCCCCCCCCCCCCCCCCCACACACACACACACTCCCGCCAGGTCACGGCCGCGATCGGCGTGAAGATCGTGGCGGGGGGCCTCGAGAGCGCGGTCGCGGGGACGAGTCTGTACGTGGTGGGGCCGGAGGACGACGAGGAGGAGCTGAAGGAGGCGGTCATGGAGGACATGGCGGTGCGGCGGGGGGGTTAAGGGCGTAGGGTTTAGGGGGCAGGGTTTAGGGGTTTAGGGCTCGGGGCGGGCCCTCGGGGGCGGGGGGTTGCGGGGTTGAGCCCCGGCCTGCTCACGCTCTCTCGCGCGCACGCACGCGCACGCACGCACACACACGCGCGCTCACCCCCCCCCCCCCCGCGCACACACACGCACACGCATGCCCACCCACACGCACACACACACACACACACACACACACGCACACGCACACACACGTGTTCACCGACCCCCCCCCCCAAACACCCACGCCCCCCCCCCCCCCGCACCCGCGCAGGACATCTTCAGCAAGGTCGACAAGAGCGGCGAGGGCGTGTGCGTGCAGGCCTCCACGCTGGGCAGCCTCGAGGCGCTGCTCTCCTTCCTGGACAGCGACGGCGTGGACATCCCGGTCTCGGGTGCGGGGCTGAGGGGGGAGCGCGGGGCTTGGGGGGGGGGCGTTGGCAGCACACAGGGCTCTTGGCGCGCGGCGCGGGCGGGGCTGTCGGGGCCGCCGCCGCGCGCCTCACACCCACACCCTCACACCCACTCACCCCCCCCCCCCACACCCACCCACACACACACACGCCCCCGGCCGCGGTCAGGCATCAACATCGGCCCCGTGCACAAGCGCGACGTGCTGCGGGCCAACGTGATGAACGAGAAGGGCGCGCGCAAGGTGGGGTTTAGGGGGGGGGGTCGGGGCAGGGTTTTGGGGCCCGCTGCCCTCCCTGGACAACCCTCCCTCGTCCGACGCCCCCGCCCCTGCTCCCCCCACGCACGCACGCACGCACGCACGCACGCACGCACACACGCACGCACACACACACGCACACACCCTCACACCTCCTCTAACACCTCCAACCCCTCACACACCCACCCACCACCCACACACACACCACCCACGCACACACCCTCACACAACGCACCCTCACACAACGCACACACACACGGGCGCGCAGTACGCGGTGCTGCTCGCGTTTGACGTCCCCGTGTCGCGCGAGGCGCGGGAGATGGCGGCCGAGTACAACGTAAAGATCTTCACCGCCGGTGCGCGGCTGAGCGGGGGGCCGGGGGTTTAGGGGTTTAGGAGGCCAGGGTGTAGGGCTCACCGGGGCTGCTCCGGGGGGTGGCCCGGGCTGAGGGCTGCGGGCGCACGCGGCGGGGCGGGGCGCCCGGGCGCGGCACGCGCGCGCGCGCGCGCCGCGTGCCGGGGGGGGGGGGGGGGGGGGCGCCGTCCCCAGCGCCCCCCTCGCGCCGCCCGCGCCCTAACCCCCGCCCCTCCGCGTGTCCCGTCCTAAACCCCGGGTCTTTTCCTCTGCTGTCCCTAAACCCTGAACCCCAAACCCCAGACATCATCTACCACCTGTTTGACCAGTTCACCGCCTACATGAAGACCATCAAGGCCCAGGAGCAGGAGGCGGCGCGGCTGGAGGCGGTCTTCCCATGCGTGCTGCAGGCGCGTCTGCACGTGCAGACGCGCGCCCCCGGGCGCGCAGCGGCGGCGCAGCGGGGCGCGACGAGGGCGCGCGGGCGCAGGGGCACGCGAGGGGCTTCCGGCACACGCGCCAGCCTGCCGTCCTCCCCTCCCCCCGCCCGCCGCGCGCGCCGCGCCCCTGTCCCGCCCCCGCCCGCCGCACAGCCCTGACGCCCGCCGCAAAACCCTGTCACCCCCTGCCCCGCCGCTAAACCCTGCCGCCCCGCCCCAGATCATCCCGACGTGCGTCTTCAACAAGAAGGACCCGATCGTGGTCGGCGTGGAGGTGGTGGAGGGCATCGCGCGCGTGGGCACGCCGCTGTGCGTGCCGAGCCAGGCCGGGATCGACCTGGGGCGCATCAGCAGCCTCGAGCTCAACCACAAGGCCGTGGAGAGCGCGCACGCGGGGCAGAGCGTCGCGATGAAGATCGAGCCCGGTGCGGCGCGGGGGCGTATTTGTGTGTGTGTGTGTGTGGGGGGGGGGGGGGGGGCGCTGGGGTGCGGCGCCGGGGGCGCGGGACGGGGAGGGGGAGCTGGGCAGGCGTCGGAGGGCGGGCGCGGCGCGGGCGCCGCGCGCGCCGCGCCGCCGGCCTCCAGGCCCGCCCGCCCGCGCCCCCGCCCCAACGCGCGGCCCCCCGCGCCCCCGCGCCGGCGCGCAGGCAACAGCACCGAGCAGAGCCGCATGTTTGGGCGCCACTTTGACCACACCGACCAGCTCATCTCCCGCATCACCCGGGAGAGCATCAACGCGCTCAAGACACACTTTGCGGACGAGATGTCAAAGGACGACTGGCGCCTGGTGCGTGTGTGTGTGTGTGTGTGTGTGTGTGTGTGTGTGTGTGTGTGTGTGTGTGTGTGTGCGTGTGTGTGTGTGTGTGTGTGTGTGTGTGTGTGTGTGTGGGTGGGTGGGTGGGTGGGTGGGTGTGTGGGTGGGTGGGTGGGTGGGTGGGTGTGTGGGTGTGTGTGGCGGGGTGGGCGTTGCAGTGTGGGCGGTGGATGCGAGGGGGCGGCGGCGCGGCGCGAGCCCACCGCCCGCGCCACCGGCCGCGCCGCGCGCAGGTGGTCAAGCTCAAAAAGACCTTTGGCGTGCAGTGACGCGGCGCCGCGGGGAGCAGCAGCAGCAGCAGGCAGGCAGGCAGGCAGGCAGGCAGGCAGCTGGAGCGGGGGCGGGGCGCACGCCGCCCGGGGCGCCGGCCGTCTGCTCGCAGGAGGTCGGAGGCAAGCTGGCGGCGCGCACGCGGGGGCCGCGCGGCTCGCCGTCTTGGTTGAGCTCGTCCGCGGGGGCCGCGCGGCGGGCCTGGGCGGAGCACGGCAGCGCGATGCAACAAGCACCCCCGGCCGCGCCCGCGACCACGCCGCCGGCGCAGCGCAGCGCGTGCGGGCGGCGGCCCTCCCGCAGCACTGCGCGCTCGTCGAGCGAGCGCCACAGGCCCCCAGCCCGCCCTGCCGATCGGCGCCCTGCTTCCTTCGCGAGCGCGGGAGTGACCGCGGGCGTAAGCGCAGCACGCGGAACTCCCGTACGAACGCGCTCCCCCCGCGCTCCCCAGCTGCCCCCGCCCACCGCGCCGCCGGCCCGAGCTCAGACACGTCGCGCACGGTGCAACCAGCGCGCACGCAGCACGCCCGATCGACCCGCGCGCGCCCCGACCCTTCGCTGCACCTCTCGCCCGCAACTTCCCAGGCCGCGCACGCAACACCAGGTGAGGCGCTGTCGCATTTCCAACACATCCGGTGGCCTCGCTGAGGCAGGCGGGCCGCGGCGGGGCAGGGGCGGGCCGGCCGGCTGCCGCGAGCTGTTCGGGTGTCGTGCGGCGCCAGCGCACACTGAACACGCCGCGCCGCCGGCTGGTCGCGCTTTGCCACTGCAGGCGCAGTCGTAGCACGATGGCTGGCGCTGCCGCTCAACGCGCCGCGCTGGCGGCCGCGGCGCTGGTGCTGCTCGGCGCCGGTCCTGTCGCCGGCTGCATCAGCCCGAGTGATTCTTGCATTTCTTACAACTACTACGGCGTTTTCAGTGAGGAGTGGTGGTATCACCTGTCCACGTGCACCGAGACTCGGATGTACACGCAGGTGAGGGGCAGGAGCGCCCCACGCAGCCGGGCGCGCCGCCTCGCCGCAGAGGTCACCTGACCGCCGCCGCCGCAGGTGTATAATGGCAAAAACTATACGTACCCTATGTACGGCATCATTGGTTATGTGCGTGCGGCAGGGCAAGCTCGCGGCGCCCCGCCTGCCCAGCCGCACCGACGCCCGCCGCTTAGTCTGACCCCAACCCCCGCCCGCCGCCCCTGGCCGCTCCAACCACGCCCCCGGCGCCGCGCCGCCGGCCCCGCAGTGCAACATGTGAGTGCGCCGCGCCGCGCCGCGCTTGCAGCGCCCGCGGCGCCGGGCTGGCCTCGCCCCTCCAGGGCCCGCCTGCCAACTGCACCCCCCCCCCCCGCGCGCCCCTCTGCAGCTGGGGATGCAACTGCGAGCCGTGTTACAGCTGCGGCCGTGAGTTTGTGACAGTACTTGACGACAAGGAGGTCACATACCCGGGGGTGCGGCGCCGCGCCGCGCCGCGCCGCGCCACGCAGCCGCGCCAGCGAGCTGCCGATGCCGAGCGAGTTGCCGGCGGTGAGCCAGCTGCCAACCCCCTTCCTCCCCTGGCGCACGTGCAGGGCTGGCCGTCGTGCTCCAAGGCCGAGGCGGCCGACAAGGGCTGCTCCACGTGCGTCGCTGCTCCGCGTGCCGCCGCGCGCCGCCTGCCAGCCCTGCTGCGCGCCGCGCGATGACCGCGCTCGCTCTGTTCGGCTCACGGCGAGCCGCCTCGCCCCCGCCCCCGCAGGGCCGCCGGCGCGTGCGACGTCAACTGCAACAACGCGTGAGCGCGCCGCGCCCCCGGGCGCCGCGCGCTCTGCGCGCACGGCCCCCGCCGAGCCGCGCTGCGCCGCGCCGCGCCGCCGCCGCCCGCCCGCAGCAACACGGACACCAGCGTCGGCTGCCCCAAGTGTGGGACCGGCTCAACGATCCGCCTCGCCGGGGCGGCGTCCGACACCAGCCCCGCCGCGGGGGCGCCGGCGGACGTGTGCCCCGACATGGAAGAGGTGCTGGGGACGTCAATGGGTGAAATGGCGCGCCGCCTGAGCAACGCCTTCTGCCTGGACGGCTTCGAGGGCGACCGCACCGACGGCAAAGGTGCGCGCTGGCGCGCGCGGGCGGCTGGCGCCCGCCGGCGGCGGCGCGGGCCGACCCTCCCTGCGCTCTCCCGCCTCTCCCTCGCCAGGCGGGTTCGTGGGCTTTGCATTCGCCGGCGCCGTGTTGGATCACATGGACGCCGACGGTGCGCCCACGCGCCGCGCGCAGCAGCCGCGCGTGCCCAGCGCAGCCAGCCGCCGTGCTCACCGCCCCGCCGCGCCGCGCCGCCGCGCCGTGGCGCAGGTGACGGGAAGCACAGCTGCGCGGAGTATGCCAACGCGTTTGCCGACAAGGCGCACCGCCCCGGCGTGCGCCTGCGCAAGCCCCGCTGCAAGCTGAGCAAGCGGGGCAGCCACATGATGGCTCAAATCAACGCCGGCCCCAACCGCTAAGCGCTCGGGCGGGGTTGAGTTTGAGCGTCGATGTTCGAGCGGCGGCTGCCGCGGCTGCGGGGCGGTTTTTTTTTTCCCGACTGTGCTTGCGTCCACATCAGCACGGAGCTTGCTTGTGGGCTTTGTGGGCGGCCCAACCAGCCCAATCCTTGTACATGGCTGGAGCTGCTAGAACTGCGTGCCTCAACGGCTGTCTGCGGACGGCGTCGCCGGGGCGTCAGTGTTTGAACCTTGAACCGCCGCGGCGCGACGGCGCGCCACAAATACCCGCGACCGGAGCGCTCCCTGCATCGTTCCCACCAACGCTCGCCCCCAGCAGACGCCCCTTTTCAGCTCGCCCGCCACGCGCGCCCGCCCGAACGCTGCCGCCGCTCTCGCGCCGCGCCCA
The DNA here is from genome assembly GCA_014905635.1 of Scenedesmus sp. PABB004. Lineage (NCBI taxonomy): Eukaryota > Viridiplantae > Chlorophyta > Chlorophyceae > Sphaeropleales > Scenedesmaceae > Scenedesmus > Scenedesmus sp. PABB004. The sequence continues at coordinate 1,254,957 of JABVCE010000010.1, read as the reverse complement.
CTGCCTGGATTTGCGCGTGCGCCCGCCCCGAGGTGATTCGCGGCTGTTGCAAGCCTCCCGCGCCAGGGCTGGGCGCCGCGGGATCGGAGCGAGGCGCGGCGGCTGTTCCCGCCGTTTTTGCGGCGCCGACTCGCCGCGCGCCGTCGCAGGCTCGCCGCTGCGCCATGAAGCGGATCACGGCCGACTCCGCCTGCGAAGCCGGGCTGCGGCCCAGCGCCAAGTACGCCGCCTGCGCAGCGGCGGCGCCGGCGGCGCCGCCGCCCGCCGCGGCGCACGACAGCCGCACGCGCTGCCTGGGGCCGGCGGAGACCTATGCGCACATCGCCGACAGCGGTGAGTGGGTCGGGGGCGCGCACGGTGCAGCCGCTGCGCGTGGCGCCGGCTACGGCTGACGCCGGCGGCGACAGCAGCGGCAGCGCCCGCGGCGCCAGCGCCCGCCGCGCCAGCGTGGCGCGGCGCGGCCGGCGGCGGCTGCGCGCCCCCCGCGCGCGCCTGGCTGACGCCCCTGGCGCCCCTGGCGCCCCTGCCGCACCGCCGCCGTGCGCCGTGCGCAGGCGCGGCCAAGCCGCGCAACAGCCTGCTGCGCGAGACGGTGCTCGGCGTCCTGGCCGGCGCCTTCATCGGCTTTGGCTTCAGCACCTGCATGATTGCGGGTGCGCGCGCCGCACACGCCCCGCGGCCGCGCTGGCGTGCGCGCGCCGCCCGCCGCGCGCTCGCTGACCCATCCACCTGCCCGCCCGCCGCGTCCAACAGCGGGGCAGCTGAGCCCCGAGTACCGCAAGGCCGAGCCGGGGATGTTCAACCTGCTCTTTGGCGCGTACGGCTTCCCCGTGGGCCTCAGCATGTGCGTCATCAACGGCGCGAGCCTCTTCACCTCCAACATCGCCTACATGACCGTCGCCGCGATGCAGCGCCGCGCCAGCCTGACCCAGGCCGCCTACATCCTGGTGTGGAGCTACCTCACAAACCTCGCGGGTGCGCGTGCCGCGCCCGTGCGGCGGCGGCGCCGCGGCGGCGGCGGCGGCAGCGGCGGCAGCCGCTGACGCGTGCGCCGCCCGCGCTGCGCCGCCCTCGTCGTGCCGCCCAGGCGCGCTGCTGCTGGGGCAGCTGATGGTCGCGGGCCACGTGTTTGAGCACCGCGAGGCGTTCACGATCGAGCTGGCGCTCAAAAAGTGCAGCCACTCGTTCAGCGCGACGGTGGCCAAGGGCGTGCTGTGCAACTGGCTGGTCTGCATCGCCGTGTGGCAGGCCAACGCGGCGCAGGACATCACGGGCAAGCTGCTGGGCGTGTGGTTCCCCATCTCCGCGTTTGTGACGATGGGCTTTGAGCACTGCATCGCCAACCAGTTCATCATTCCCCTCGGCATGCGCCTCGGCGCGCCCATCACCGTCGGCCGCTTCCTCACCGCCAACCTCATCCCCGCCACGATCGGCAACCTGCTCGGCGGCGGCCTCGCCGTCGCGACCGCGTACGGCCTCGCGTACGGCGACTGGGAGCGCGCCGTCACCGCCGCGGGGCGCCGCGCGCTCGGCCGCGTGCTGCCCGCGGGCTGGCTCGCGACGGACGCCGGCGCCGGTGCCGACGGCCCCGACGAGGGTGCTGCGCCCAGTGTGGGCGTCACTGGGGCTGGCGGCCAGCTGTGCGGCAGCGGCGTGGAGGTGGAGGTGCTGGCCTTGCCGTCGGCGGGGCAGCTGCACCCGCGCGTGTGAGCGTGTGGGCGTGTGTGGAGTGTGTGCTGTGTGTGGAGTGTGGGCTGATCCCTCATTGATCGGTCCCTGGTGATTGTGTGATCCACAGATCATTTTAGGCAGGCGGCTGGAGGCTGGCAGACAGGCAGGCAGGCAGGCAGGTCTGGCGGTGCGCGCGCAGCAGCAGCTGCTGCTGCATCCTGCAGGATGTCGCTGATGATGATGCCCTTGGACTCACTTTGCTGCTGGAACAGCGCAGCAGCGGGCGGACGGCGGCTGCAAACTTGCGCGCCGAGAGCAGCACCTGGGGGGGCCCGCGCGCCGTGAGGCTGCGCAGCGCAAGACTGTGTGCGGCGTGTGACTGCCCGTGCTGCGCCCGCTAGCCGATCGACTGCTGCCGCGGAGGGGTCGGTGGCGATCAAAGCCAAGGGGGCTGTGCAGTCACAGCAGCTGGCAGCGCCCACCGCGTGCACGGCCGCGCACACACACACGCGCGCGCGCGCACACCACGCCAGAAGTAGATGCGACGACAGGCCATGCGGCGCCGGGCGCTTGCTGGTCTGGTCTGTGCCCTCGGCTCTCCACACACACACACACACACACACAAGGCAAAACTCGCGCCCCTGCTTGCTGGCCCCAGGTCGGTCGGTCGGTCGGTCGGAAGAGAGAGATCTGTCGAATCAAGGTTGAATAAATGGGCGTGCGCAACGGCGCACAGGTGACACGCAGGCGGGAGGGGAAGCCACGGTGCCATGTCAGCGAGCCGGGCAGCGCGCGCGCGCGCGAGCAATCGACGCGCGCGCGCGCGCAGGGCGGCCCTCGATGGCAGCCGTCGGCGTGCAGAGGGTTGGGCAGCGGCAGGCCGCGCACGGCCGCGGAGGTGCACGCGCTGGCGGCACGCGGCGGGGGTGCATCAGATCAGGTCATCCGAGTCTGTGCGAGGCGGGCGCGCGGGCGCCACGCCGGTGCGCACATGCACGCGTCAGTCGTCACTGCTGGTCGCACACACAAACTAAATGAATTTGGGTTTTGGTTTGGCACGCACACCCGCTGCAGCGACACCACTCGCACGCCCGTGATTAAAGTTGACTGAACGTCGTCGCCACACACGTTTTGGGGGAACCATGGAGGGGGTTCAGAGCGGGGCGCTCTCGTTGCTGCACGCTTGCATGCAGGAGGAGGGCGAGAGCAGCAGGCACACAGGGTGGGGTCTCTCTCGCGGAAGCGCCCGCGTGGCGGCGCGCCACGCACGTGCACGGGCTGCGGGCGCGCGGGCGCCACTGGGCGCCCGGGCCTTTGATTTGTGCTGTCGCTCCTGCGCCGGTCATCATCGGGTGGGGTGGTCTTGCTGCCGCTGGTTGGTCGCAGACCTTATTCTTGTGTTGGTTGGCTTGAGTGAGGGCAGACTCCGCGGGTTGGTTGGGCGCTGGCCGTTGGGTTGACTGCAGTGCAGGCAACCCTCCGCCGCCCCGGTCGCGCCAGCCGCCGGCGCTCAGTGCGCGCCGCGCAGCAGCAGCGCGCGGCGGTGGCGCAGCTTGGCGAAGCGGCGGCCGAGGCCAGCCTTGTCCTGGTAGGCGTCGCCGGCCTCGCGGCTGCCGACGGTCACCGGCGGCGTCGCCTTGTCGCGGCCGGCGCGCGCGGCGGCCGACACCTCCCAGGCTGCGCGGGACGCGGCGGCGCGGCAGCGGCAGCCGGTGGTCAGCGGGCGCGCGCGGCCGAGGGCGGGGCGGGGCGCGGCACGGGGGGTTGCCCCAGCCGGCGCGCGCGGCGCGGCCGCGCGGCCTCTCACCGCTCGCGATGGCGGCGGGGCCGGAGCCGATGCCGCTCTGCGCGGCCGACTTGGGGGCGATGTTGGTGAAGCTGCGCACGCGCAGGCCGTCGGGCCCCGACGCCACGGACGAGGCGGGGCCGCGCGTGATGGGCTCAAAGGGCGTCGGGCCGTACGCGTCGATGGTGTTGGTCACGGCCGCGCCGTGCGCGGCGCCAAACATCGACCCCGACCCCGCGACCGCGCGCGCGCCCTCGTAGGTGCCCGAGATCGACTGCGTGCCCTGCTGCGTCGCGTACTCGGGGTCAAAGTTGGCTGCGGCGACGCGGCGGGCGCGGCGGCGGCGGCGGCGGGGCGGGGGTGAGCGGGCGGGTGTGCAGGTGGCGGCGGCAGGCGCGGGCGCGGGCGCGGCCGCCCGCGTGCGTGCGTGCGTGCGTGCGTGCGTGCGTGCGTGCGTGCGGGCGGGCGGGCGTGCCGGGTTGAGTTAACTCACCCGCGATGGCGTAGGTCGTGCCAAAGTCGGGGTCGTTCTTGTTGTACGCGCCCGCCCAGCCACCCTTGGCCTTGTCGCCCGCCTCGACCGTTTTGCCGTCGCCGGTGTTGTAGTAGACGCCGTTGTAGTTGCTGGTGGAGGAGGACTCGGTGTTGTAGTAGGTGAACGCGTCACCAGGGCCGCCCGGGTTCTGGCCCTTGGCCGAGCTGTACGCGTTGGCCTGCGTCTCACGGTGCAGCCCGGGCGTCCACTGCTTGGCCCGGCCCCACTTGTCCGCGCCCTGCGCGCGCGCGGCGCCGGCGGCTGCAGGCGGCGGCGGCGGCGGCGGCGGTGGCGGCGGCGGGGTCAAACGAGGCGAGACCAACGCGCGCGGGGGGCCCTGAACAGGCGCCGGAGCGCCGCGGCGGCCGCGCGCCACGTCAAAAAACAAGGGTCTGCTCAGGTTTAGCTGCAGGTGCGCTTTCGCCCTCCCCTGGTGCCGGTGCGGGCAACCCGGGGCGCCCGTTTCCCGCCCGCCATCAAGCGCGCGAGCTGCGCGCTCGCTCACCCAGCAGCATCAGCGCCGCAATGGCGACCGCGTTGAGCGTACACGAAGCCATGGCGAGCTGCTGGGCCTCGCTGCGAGTCGGGGCGCGGCTGGCGGGCGGGCTGGCTCGCGGGCGGCGCGGGGGGCTAGGCCGGTCGATGCGGCTGCCAACGTACTCGCTGTACTACCTGTGGGCAGTGCGTGGGGCGCTGCGGCTTTATGTGCGCGCCGCGCGCAGCTCAAACGCGGGCAAACAGTCTAACACATCTCGGCCGGTTGGCCCGCCTACTGCACGTGAAACGCGCGTGCCCCACGTGGGAGCTGTGCTCCCCGTGGGCCCGTCGAGCTCCCCGCGCAGCGGCGCGGCGCGCTGGAGCGTCTGGGGGCCGCACGAGCGCCGAGCGCGCGTCGCGGCGGCCACCGCAGTGGCCGGCCGCGCTGTGACTGCCGGCGGCGCCGGCCGGCGGCGCGTCCTGCCTGCCTGCCTCGGCTCGCCGTTCACAGCAGCAGCTTGCAAGTTGTCCAGAGGCAGCAGAGAGGCTTTTGATGGTGTGTAGGTGCGCACAGCACCCACAGTGCTGGTGCTGCTGCGCAGCTGCAGCTGCCGCTGCCCAGGCCTCCGCTGCCGCTTGGCATGCGCAAAGAATGGCTAACCACACCCTGGGGGCGGGCCTGGCGGCAGGCCCTGCCCGCGCGCGACAAAAAACAACGCGGGGCGTCCCGCAAAAGACAATGGGGGCATGAGAAGAAAGCTGCTGCTGCTCCGCCAGGGCCCGGGGCGCGCGCGGCCGCGGCCGCGCGCCGCACCGCCCCCTGCCGCATCCCCGCCCCCCGCCGGCACCAAAGCCTTCGCCCACGCCCACGCGCCGCCACGCCGCCACGGCGGGTCAGCGGCCCACGCGCCACACACGCAGACCAGGGCCCCCAGGGCTCAGGAGCCCATAAACCCCGCGACGCGGCCGCCGCCGGCGCGCGGCGCGTCGTCGTCGTCCTCGGCGCCGCCGTCGAGGAAGGCCTCTGGGATGACGCTGTGGCTGATGCGCACGTCGCGCTGCAGCGTCGCGCTCGACTCTGCCATGCGCGCCGCGATCTCCATGGCCTGAGCCCGGCAGCGACGCACGCGTCGCGAGGCGGGCGGGGCGCGGGCGGGGGCGGGGGGAGGGGCGGCGCGGTCGGTCGGTCGGTCGGTCGGGGTCGCCGGCGGCGCCGCCAGCGCCCCGTGAACCCTAAGCTCCCGTCTCAAGCCCTAAGCCCCCCACACGCACCTTCATCTCGTCGCGCGGCCCCCGCGCGTCAAAGGAGATGCGGAACTTGTGGCACGGCCGCAGGCTCGACCGCACCGCGCCGGTCGCCAGGTCCACCGCCTCGGGCACCGCCGTGTCCTCGCGAATGTAGCACACGTGGAACCCCCTGCGCCACGCCCCGCGCAAGCCCCGCGGCGCGCGGCGTGTCAAGGGAGGCCCCGCACCCGCCGCGTTCCCGCGCGCTCGCCGCCGCGCCGCCCGCCACGCCGCCGCCCCGCCCACCACCCCGCGCCAGCGCCCCCCCCCCCCCCTCCCCCCTGCCCGCCCCGCCGCGCCTGTCTGTGAGGACGTCGACCAGCATGTCGATCGCGACCGGGTGGTCGGTGAAGAAGGGGCTGCGCGTCACGTACTCGGCGTGCCCCGCGAGCCCGCTCTGCCGCACGACCGGCAGCACGTCGTTGATGATGCGGTCCACCACCTGGCGACGCAGACGCGACGCGCGCGGCAGTCGGTGGCAGTCGGCGGGCGGCGCGCGGCGGCGGGGTGCTGGGCGGCCGGCAGGGCGGGGCGCGGGCGGGGCGGCGCGCGCGCACACGACGCGTGCAGGCGCGGCGCCGCCCACGCAAGTAAACCGCGTCTAGACGCACCCACCGACAGACAACCAGCCCAGCCCTGCTGTCACGCACACGCGCGCTCCTCGAACGAACAGTCCACAGCTCCCTGCCCCCCCCCCCCACACACACACAGCAACACGCACAGGCCCACGCACAGGCCCCCCTGTGCACACACACACCCACACACACTCACGCAGCAGCACACAGGCGCCCCCACCTCGACGAAGAGGTCGAAGCTCGCCTCCGCGTAGCCGTCGAGGCGCATGACCAGCTCCTGCCGCGCGCTGAGCACGACGTCCTTGGCGAGCGGGAGGTGGCGGATGAGCTCGTACGTGCTCGTGCTCAGGTCGAGGCTGCTCTGGTATCTAGTTGGGGGGTTTAGGGTTTAGGGTTCAGGGTTTAGGGTTTGGGGGGGGCGGGGGGCGTGGGTGGCGTGGGCGGCGGCGTGGACAGATGGCGGGCAGGGGCGGTGCGTGGAGTGCGCGTGGTGTGGGCGCGGCGGGGCGGCAGGGCGCGCGGCAGCGGCGGGCGGCGGCAGCGGCGGGCGGCGGCGCGGCGGGCGCGGCGGCGGCAGAGGGCCGCACCGCAGCTCCTTGGTGATCTGCTGCCGCGTCTCCTCGAGGCTGCCCATCGCGTCGATGAGCGTGAAGGGGAAGAACTGCTTGAGGCGCAGCCTGGGTACACAGGCAGCAGCAGTGCACCGTGTGCATGTGTGTGGGGCAAGCGTTGCGGGTGAGCGGCGGGTGAGCGGGCGGGCAGGCGCGCGCTCTCGCGCCGGCCGCGGCCCGTGCGGGCCAGCAGCGCGGCGCAGCGCGGCGCGCCCCGAGCCCCGAGCCCCCCGCCGCCGCCGCCGCGGGGCGCGGCGCGCGCGTGCGGGCGCGCCGCGCACGTCGCGGCGTAGTGTGTTTTGAATATCGCGTAGCGCTTGCGGCACTTGTCGATGTCGGTGTCGGTGCTGCGCTCCTCGTAAAAGTGGCCCGCGCCTGCGCGGCGGGGCGGGGCGGGGCGGGACGCGGCGGGGCGCGGCGGGGCGGGCGCGGGGCGGGGCGGGTGCGGGGCGGGGTCGGCGCCGCGGGCGGGCGTTGTTTGCAGGCGAAGGCGGGCGCCGCGCCGCGCTGCACAGGTCGGCCGAGGCAAGGCGCTGGCGGGCGGGCGGCAGGCGGGCGGGTGCCGCGCCACGTAGGGTTTAAACCCTAAGCCCTGGGCCCGCGCGGCGCGCACCCGCGTCGAGGACGCGGCGGTTGTGCAGGTTGGCGACGCGCGCGCGCTGCAGCTGGCGCCGTATGCTCGTCTCCTCGTCGACGTACAGGATGACCACCTGTGGTGTGTGAGTGTGTGTGAGTGTGTGTGTGTGTGTGTGTGTGTGTGTGTGTGTGTGTGTGTGTGTGTGTGTGTGTGTGTGTGTGTGTGTGTGTGTGTGAGGGGGGGGGGGGCACGAAGCACAGCGGACGGAGCGGGGCGACAGCACGGCACTCTAAAGCCCCCGCGCGCGCTTGCCGGCGGGCGCGGCGCCGCCCAGCGTCTGCGCCCTGTGCCGCGCCTTGAACGAGGGCCGCGGGAAGGCGATGGCCTCGGGCGTGTCGGCGTGGCGCTGGTGCAGCTCGGAGAGCTTGTCAAAGAGCAGCTTCAGGAAGTCAACCTAGGTTGATAGCCAGGCGGCGGGGGCGGGGCGGCGGCGGGCGGGCGGGCGGGTCACACCTTTGACCAGCTCGTTTGACCATGTGTGGGATGGTCAAACACAGCGCGCCGGCACCCCACCCACCCGCGCGCGCCCCGCCAGGCGCGCGGGCGCGCCGGGGCTGCAGGGCGGCGGCGTGTGTGTGTCCCGCGCGCGCGCCCGTGCAGGCCGCGCCCACGCGCCTGCGTCGCGGTGCGTGGGAAGCCGTCGACCACAAAGCCCAGGTCGTCCTGCAGCCCCGGCTCGTCCAGCAGCAGCGCCTCGAGCAGCAGATCCCCCACCATCTGCGAGCCACCCCAGGCGGCGCCGGCGGCGCGGCGGCGTGGTGGCGCGGCGGCGCGGCGGGCGTCGAGACTGGCGGTGATGGTGGTGTGCTTCACCGCCGACGGGACCATCATGCGGCGCGTGCGCGGCTGCACCCCGCTGCTGCCGCCGCCGAGGCGTGCCGCCCGGGCGCGGAGGGGCCCCGGCGGCGCGCGCCGCGGGCGCGGCAGCAGCCGCGGCCGCCGCGCCTGGTCTGGCACCATCTCGCCCGCGTCCACGAGCCGCCGCGCCTCGGGGTAACTCTCCTGCAAGCGCGCGGGCGGACGGGCGGCGGGGCGGGGGCGCGCCGCGGTGGGTCGCGGCGCGCGAGGCGGCCGCGGCGGCCCCTGCGGCGGCGGCGGCCGCTGCGACGCGCGCGGCGCGCGGGAGGGCGGGGCTGCTGCCGGGCGCCGGAGCCGGCGCGGCGGCGCACCAGCAGTCCCGAGATGGTGAGGTGCTTGGTGAGGCCGCGCGTCTTGAGGATGTGCTGCGTGTTCACGCCCTGCGCGCCGCGGCGGCGGCGGGGCGGCGGCCGCCGCGGGGGGCGGGCTCGGGGGCGGGCTCGGCTGCCGCGCGCCGGCGCAACGGCGCACAGGCTCTGCGGCGCCCGCCCGCGCGGGGGCGACACGACCGCCGCCGCCGCCGCACCTTGCCCGAGCCGGGCGCGCCGTTGAGCCACACGATCTCCCGCGGCACGCGAAACTCCTGCGGCATGGGCGCGGCGCGGCCGCGGCCGTTGCGGCGCCGGCACTCGGCGCCGCCGCGGCCGCCGCCGGCGCCGCGGCCGCCTGCCTCTGCCGCGCGCTCTGCTCTGCTCTGTGCCGCCGGCGGCGCACCGCGCCGTAGCGCTCCTCGAAGCGCCGCCAGCAGGAATCAAAGTATAGGAGGCTCTCCATCTTGTACTCTGTGGCGGCCCGACGGGGCGGCGGCGCAGGGGCGCGGCAGCGTGAGCGCGCGCGGCGCAGGTCGCGGCGCGGCGGCGCCGCGCGGGCGCCGCACCCGTCGCGCGCGCCGCGTGGTAGGAGGCCGCGCGGCGCGAAAGAACAGAGTCGAGCGCCCACGCCGGCTGCAGCAGCGCCGCTCCCACGCTGGCGCCGCCGCCCAGGAGCGCCGCGTGGCGCTGCTGCGCCGGCCACAGTCCCTCAAGACGCGGCAGTGGCAGCTGGGCGGGCCGATGGCGGTCGCGCAGCGTCGCCGCGCGCCGCTGCTGCTGCAGCCGCGCGCCGCTGCCGCCGCCGCCGCCGCTGCCGCCGCCGCTGCCGCCGGCGCCCGGCCGCGGGCCTCCGACGTGCGCCAGATCGCCCGCCCAGCTGCCAGAGCAGAGCGCGCGGCAGAGGCAGACGGCGCGCAACCGCGCCGCCACGCCGGCCGCCTGCATCGCTGCCGCCCGCCTGCCCCGATCAAGCGCTGGGCAAGAGCCGCGACTGTACGCTGCACGGGCGGCGGCCGTCGGCGCGTTGGCGGTGTGTCGAGGCCGGCACCTCTCGCTGCTGCTCGCGAGCCCTGTGCGCCAGGCCGGCGTGTGCGGGCGCGCGGCAGGTCTCGGGATGTGCGGGCCGCGCTGGGTCGCATGCCGGGGCGCGCCAGGCGTCGCGGCGGCACGCGCGAGGGCTTCGACTCAAGACCTAGTGCGCCCGCGCCGCTGCCGCCACCCCCGTCTCGTTGCAGCCCAGCCCAGCTCTACACCCAGCTTGCAACACAAGCTCAACGACAAGTACCTTTCTGCCCCCACCCGAGCAGTCGGCCCTGCCGCGCGCGCGCCAGCCAGGCGGCCAGCCCGCGCGCGCAGCACACGCGCACGCGTGAACGTGCGCGGCGGCGCCGCCGCCGCGTGCGTTCGTCCCGCCGCGCCCCGTGGTCGCCGTGTTTTCGAATGCCCCGCATGACACCGCATGAAATCGCGCGCGCGCGCGCGCGATGGGTGTGTGGTTTGTGCTGTGAGAGGCCCACTGCAGCCGCCAGCCAGTGATCAGCAAGCCTGAACTCCCTAACAGAGGTGGCGGAAGTCGCACAGCTGAGCTGGAATGGCGCCCCTCAAGCCGGCCCACCACCAGAGAGCCTTGTGTGCCGCACACAAGCTAGCTTGTGTGCGGGCGGCCGCAGGCCGCGCGCATGCGCTCGCTCCAATTCTTCCGCCCGAGCACGCCCCCGTGCCCCGCCCCCACCTCGCCGCCGCCGCCGCCGCCGCCGCCGCGCTCACTCGCCGCCGGGGCGCGGCAGCACGACGATCGGGTTGGGCACGTCGAGCACGAGCGGCCGCGGGCGCCGCCGCCCCGCCGCGGCGTCGCCGGCGGCGACAAACGGCGTCAGCAGCAGGCGCAGGCGGTACGTCGCGCCCGGCGCGAGCGACGTGAGCGGCGAGGTGTCCGAATAGCTAGGGAAGTAGACGCCCCGCCACTTGTCCATCAGATCACACTGCCCCTCGGACAGCCGCGAGACCGCGAGCGGCGCGCTCGCGCGGCACGGCCCGAACGAGACGTCACCGAGGAAGGTACCGTTGGCCGGCGGCGCCGCGCCGCCGGCGCCCGCGGCGGCGGCGGCCGCGCGCCGCGCGCCGTCGGCGCGCGGGCGGCGGCCCTCGCGCGGGGCGCGCGCGCCGCCCGCTGCGCCGCTGCCCGCGCCGGCGCCGCTCCCGCCGCCGGCGCTGGCGCCGGGCGGCGGTCCGGACGCGTCGGGGCAGCGCCCTGAGACGCAGAAGACCTGCACCGTGAGGTCTGCCACCGGGCGCAGCAGCGCCGCCGCGAGCACGACCGCGCCGCGCTCGACCACGCGCACTGGCGCGGCCGGGCCGGGGAACCAGCACGCCCCCGGGTCGCGCGCGGCGTCGCACACGTGCACGGGCGGCCGCCCCGCGAGCTGGCCCGCGAGCACCGCGTCGAGCTCCGGCATCGGCGGCGCAAAGAGCGCGAGGGCGCCGGCGCCGGTGAAACTGCTGTAGTCCCTGCTGGCGCCCTGATACGCGACCGCAAGCGGCGGCTGGGCCGGGCCAGCGCCGTCGCCGCCGGCGCCGCCTGAGCCCTCGGGCGTGAGCGTGACGTAGCCCGACACGATGCTGTGCCCCGCGCGCAGCGCCGGCGGCAGCGACAGCCGCAGCGCCAGCGTCGCGTCGCCGCGCGCGGGCACGGTCACGCGCGGCGGCGCGTCGAGCGCCGCGCTCGGCGCGGCCTCGTCGTAGAGCTGACCGTACCACGCGCGCACGAGGCTCAGCCCCACCGCGGGCGCGTGGCCCACCACAAACGTCACGTCGGCGTCGCCGTCGTTGGACAGCTCGAGCGACAGCGCCTGCGCCGCCACGCCCGTGCGCAGCGCGAGCTCGGCGGGCGCGACCGACACGCGCGTCGTCGCCGCGGCGAGCGCCTGCACCAGCCCCGACCCCACGACCGCGGGGGGATAGAAGCGCGCCGTGTCGCGGTAGCGCATCGGCCGCGCCGTGTTCTTGAGCGCCGCCGCGACCGCCGCCGGCCAGCCGCCGGGCGGCGGGGACGCGGACGCGCCGCCGCGCCGCGCGGCCGCCTCGCGGTACAGCGCGACCACGCCGGTGACGTACGGCGACGCCATGGAGGTGCTGCGAGACGGTTACGGCGAGGGTTTAGGGTTGAGGATGGGCAGGGGGCGGGCGGGCGTCGCGGCGTATGAGAGAGAGAGAGGGAGAGAGAGAGAGAGAGAGAGAGCAGGGGAGGGAGGGAGACGGGCAGGCCGGCGCGCTCTAGCTTGGAGAGTGAGCGCGCGAGGCGCAGGCGGCGCGCCGACGCGCCCGCGCGCCCCTCGCCGCGCCCCCGGGCGCACCCCGACCAAACTTGGTAGCGCGACCCGGGCAGGGAGCTGTAGAGGTTGGCTGAAGGAGGGAGGCGGGACAGGGCAGGGCTGGAGGGGGCGGCGGCTGAGCCGGCGGCGGCCGGCGCAGGCGGCCGTGCTCCACAACCCCTGAGCCCTGCCAGTTCCCAAGCCCTGAGCCCTGCGAGGTCACAAAACCGCCCCGCACCTGGCGCGGCGATGTTGGGCTTCACCGAGAGGTCCGCCGCGGGGCCGAGGCTGCCGTACACGGCCGGCTGGCCCGCGACGTCGGGCGAGAGCGGCGCCTCAATCGCGCCGGGCAGGCCCGCGAGCGCGAGGCGGCCGCCCGGGTCGGCCGCGAGCGCGGCGGCGAGCGCGGCGCCGTCGTCGGAGCGAAGGAAGAGCACGGGCACCTGGGGGTGGGGAGGGCACGCGTGAGGGAAGCGTGAGGGAGGCATGAGTGTGGGCGGCAGGCGCGGCGGGCGCGGCGGCGCCCCCGCGGCCGCGCCGCCTCGCCTGGCGGTTCTTGACATCCACCTCGGACGCCTCGGCCGCGAGCTCGTCGCTCGGAAAAACCATCAGCACGAGGCGCGGCTGCAGCGCCAGCACGCCTGCGGGGCCGCGGCGGCGCGCCATGTGAGGCGCGGCGCAGCGCCCGGCGCCGCGTCGAGCGGCGGCCGGCAAACAAACAGAGAGTGACAGTGACATGGCATAGCAGGCAAGGAATAACAGCGTGGTGCCCGCTCGCCTGCCCAGAGCTCCTCCTTGTCGATGATGTGCTCCACGTACATCAGGTAGCACTCCTGCGTGACCTGGGCGCGTGCAGGGGGCGCGTGCAGGGTTTAGCGGGGCTCAGGGCTCCCTGAGGAGGTCAGGGGCTGAGCGGCCGGCGTCGAGGCGGGGAGCGTGCGCGGCGCGGCGCGGCGCGGCGAGTCACCTGCACGACCACGACCTTGCCGCGCGGCGCCGAGGTGTTGGTCACGACCACCGGCGGGAAGCAGCCGGTGCGGTCGAGTGTCGGCCGCGTGCGCAGCAGCACGAGCGGCGCGGGCAGCACGAGCGGGCGGCAGCCCGCCCGCCCGTCGCTGCAGTTGGTGAGCGCGTCGGTGTCGGCGCGGTTGATCGCCACTGCAGCGTGCGCGCGGCCGCGGCGTGAGCGCACCGCGCCGCGCCGCGCGCCCCTGCCCTGCCCGCGCGCCGCGCGCCCCGCGCCGCACCCAGCGTGTCGCGCCGCCCCGCGGGCGTGTCGACCGGCGCGCTGAGCGCCAGCAGGCTGCCGGGCGTCGCCGCCGACATGACCGGCGCGACCGAGATGATGCCCGGCAGGCCGTCGGGCAGGCCCGCCGTGGTGAACAGCCCGCGCGCGCCGTTCTCGACGCCGTCGTTCCCGCCTGCCGCCACGACCGACACCCCTGCCTTGACCAGCTCGGCGTACGGCTGCCACTGCTCGGAGAACGGCGATGCTGCGCGGGCGAGGGCGGGGACGTGGGCGGGCGGCGGCGGCGGGCGGCGGCGGCCGGCGCGCGGGCGGGCGGAGGAAAGAGCCTGGGCGCGGCCGGCGCCGCCGCGTCCAGCGCCGCGCGCGCCGCCGGCCGCCCCCACACGCGCCGCCGTCCGTCGCCGCCGGCGCGGCGCACCGAGCTGGGAGCCGTATGACATGTTAATGACGTCACACTTGGCGCGCCGCGCCACGGCCAGCGCGCGCCACTCGACCTCCGGGTCATCCATGTTGCCGAAGCGGTCGTTCCCGATCTGCGGCGGTTCAGGGGTTTAGAGGGCAGGGCGCGGCGGCAGCACGCGCGGGCGCGGGCGCGGCGGGCGGGGGCCGGCGCGCGCGCATGGCGGGCCGGCGGGGGCGCCGGCCGCGCACGGCCCCACGGGCAGCGCCGCGCCGCGCCGCACCTTGAACGCCCCGAGGCTGGCGCCATACGCGACGCCGCGCTGGCCGGGCAGCGGCACGCCGTCGGCGTCGAGCAGCTGCACCGGGAACTGCCCCGCGGCGATGCCGGCCACGTGCGTGCCGTGCCCCACCGACGCCGCCGGCGGCTGCGCGCGCGGGCGGGGGGCGCGCGCGGGCCGCGGGCCGGCCGCGTGAGCCGGGTCCTCCGCGAGGCCGCGGCCGCCGCCGCCGCAGCAGCAGCAGCAGCAGCCGCGCAGCCCTGCGCGTGCCGGCGGCGCGCCGCACCCGCTCGGGGGCGCCGGGCGAGAAGGCGTCGTACGAATAGAACACGCGGCAGGGCGCGGGGTCGCCCGCGGCCGCGCAGCCGCCGAATGCTGCGTGGGTGATGTCGACGGCGTCGTCCACCACGCACACGCGCACGCCCGCGCCCGAGAGGCCGAGCGCCTGCGCGGCCGCGACCTGCGCGGCGCGGGCGGCACGAGCGTCGCGCGGCGGGCGCGCGTGCGCGGCAGCGGGCCTCCGCCGCCGGTGCTGCCGCCGTCGACCCACCTGCGTCAGCTCCGGGCCGTCGGCGCCGATGAGCGACGGCGCGACGCCCTGCGGCGGAGCAGCGGCGGCCGCGGTGACTCCGAGAGCAACGCGCGCGCCCCGGCGCGGCGACGTCGGGCAGCCTGCCAGGGCTGATCGCCGCGCGGGCGCGGGCGCGGCGCGAGCGCTGCTCGGCGGGCGCCCTGCGGGCGCCCTTCCGCGCTGCTCCCCGACCCGCACCGCTGCGGCCGGCGCCAGGGCCGCGGCCGCCGCGGCCAGGCACAGCCATACTGCGGGGCCGAGGGCCATGGCGGCGCTTGCTCAGTGAGCAGCAGCAGGGCGCGCGCCGCCGCTGAGCTGCAGGACCGGCATTTCCCCGCGCTGACTGCCGCGTCCGGTCGGCCCGGCGTGAACAGCAGCCCTCATGCGGGCGACGCGCGCTTGCGGCGGCGGCCGGCCGGCCGCACAGCCGCCGCGCCCGAGCCCTCGCACTCGCCCGTGTTGATCGCCCGCGGCCCTGCCGCAAGACCTGCGACCATCCCGGCGCCGCCGCAACCAGGTGTGTTACATGGGCCACGGCCGCCGGTGGGGGCGCGCGCGTGCCCCGCGCAGCCAGCGCGTCGCAGCCGGCGCGGGACTCTTTCGAGGGCACCTGCCCCCTGCCCCCTGCAACTTCCGAGTTCAGTTTGGTTGGCCCCCCTTTCACGTGCAGTGCTCCTGGTCGCCGTCTGCCCCACCTCGCCGCAACAGGTGCTCCCCACAGCTCTCCACTGCCGGCCGCACGGCGACATGTCGTGCCTCCGCGCCCCCGGGGCTCCTCCTCGCGCGCCGGCCTCGCCCCTCCCGCCTCCCAGCTCTCCTCCCCTCCCAGCTCCACCTCCTCCTCACGCGCCCATGCGAAACTCGGGGCCCGCGGCCGTCGCGAACGCGGCGCCGATGCCGTACGTCACGCCCATGGCGAGCGCGCCGCCCGTGAGCACGCGCGCCGCGCCGCGCCCAACGCCCGCGCCGCCGAGCGCGGCGCCGAGCGCGCCAAACGCGAGCAGCGCGAGCGCGCTCACGACGCACACGGCGGCGATGCGCCAGCGCCAGGGCTGCACGAACGCGCCCGCGAGCAGGGGCAGCCCCGCCCCAATGGAGAAGGCGAGCGCGCTCGTGACGGAGGCTTGCAGCGGGTTGGCGAGCTCGTCGAGGTCTGCGCGGCGCGGGTGAGCGGGGGGCGCGGGTGGGCGGGCGGGCGCGGACGAGCGCGGCGGCGGGCGACGCGGGCGGGTGCGCGACGCGGGCGGGCGGGCGGGCGGGCGTGGCTCACCAATCTTGAGCTCGTCGCGCGCGTGCGCCCGGATGACGTCGTGCGCCGTCAGCTCGGCGGCCACCTGGCGCGCGGCGGCGGCGGCGGCGGCGCGTGGCGTGTGTGGCGCGCGGCGGCGGCGTGGCGGCGCGGCGCGGGGCCGCCTTCGCGCGGCGCGCGGGCGGGCGGGCGCACCTGGCGTGCGAGCGGCTCGCTGAGGCCGCGCTGCACGTAGATCTGGACCTGCGGGCGCGGAGCGGGCGCGGGCTGAGCGCGAGCCCCCGACGCCGCTCGAGCGCCGCCGCCTGGGGGGCTCGGGGTTTGAGGGCGGCGGTTTGGGGCGGCGCCGTGCGCACCAGCTCCTCAAACTCGCGGGCCTGCGCGGCCGCGCCCTTGAGCTGCTCCTGGCGCTCCTGCGCGCGCGCGGCAGGGGCGCCGGCGGCGCGCTTGGCAGAGGCGCGCGTGCTCCTGCCCGCCGCGCGCGGGCGCCGGCCCGGCGCGCACCTTTTCAATGTCAGCCTCCTCGGCGTCCTTCTGCGAGGCCACACTTATGTACTCGCCTGCACCGCAGGCGCGTGGGCGCAGTGGCGGCCGGCCGCGCGTGAGGCGGCGGGGCGGCGCCGCCGGCACAGCGGCCGGCCGGCCGGCCGGGCGGGCGCGCCGCGCCGCGCCGCCCGCGGCCCGCGGCCCGCGGCCCGCGGCCCGCGGCCCGCGGCCCGCGGCCCAGCCCCCGCGGCCCAGCGCCTGGCGCGCCGCGCCTGCGGCCATGGAGAGCGCGCCGGCGACGAGCCCCGCCACGCCAGCGAGCTGCATCGCGCGCAGCGCGCCCGCGCCCTCGCCCGCGCCCGCGCCGACGCCGAGCATCAGGCTCGCGGTGCTGACCAGGCCGTCGTTGGCGCCCAGCACAAATGCGCGCAGCCAGGGCGCGCGGTGGCTGCGGCGGCGGCGGCGGTCGCGGCGGCGGCGGCCGGCGTCGCGCAGCGCCCCGAGGCCCGTGACCCGGTGGCTACGGCCTGCTCGCGGCGAGCGGCGCCGCCCCCGCGCGCGGCCCGCGCGCCTGTAGTGCACGTGCTCGTCGTCGACCTCCGCGCCTGCATCCGCCACGGCGGCGGGCGCGCTGCCGCGCGGCAGGGCCTGGTCGCCGGCGCGCTCGACGTCGTCTGCTGCTGCCGCCCCCGCGCCGTGCGGCGCCAGGTGCTGCGCGTCGGCCTGCTGCTTGGCCGTCGCGTCAGCCATGTGGTGGTGGTGCATGCTGCCGGCCACGACCGCTCACGATGCCTGCGCGCGGCGGCAGGAGCGGCGGCGGCGTTCGCGGCCACACCAGGAGTGAGGCCGGCGCGCCGCGGCGCGCTCGCCCGGCCGCTGGATCAACGACGCCCAGGCCGGCGCCGCGCGCTTCAGGGCCGCGCCGGCGACAGCAGGCGAGGGGTGTCGGGGGCGATGCCGGCCACGCCCCAGCGCCGCGCGCGCACTCTGCCCCGCGGCCACGCGCGCCACGAACGCGGCAGCGCGCACCTCCACGCGCCGGCGTGAGAGCGCCCGGAATCGGCTCGCAGCGGAGCAGCGCGAGGAGGGCACGCAGCCGCGATTTGGCGGCACCAGAGCGCGCTCGCGAGCCACCAGGATTGTGCTGGTCGTCGATCCTGACACACCGCTGCCTCGCCGGCGCGGCCCACGAAGGCCTGCCGGCGCGCTGAAGCCGCCCACTCATGTCGCGCTGCGGCGCGCGCTCGGTGCTAGTGCGTGTGCGGGGACTGACACAGTCGAGCGGCGCATGCCGGGCAGCGGCGCCCGCGCGGGGCGCCCGGGTCAGCGCTGGCGATGGTAGGCGCACGCCGAGCACGCGCCCAGCCGCTGGTCGGGAACGGAGCTCGTCATTCGTGTATCCTGACCGCCCTGCGCACACAGAGCGGCGCCGCAGGGCAGGGGCGCACGATCCAGGCGCCGCCGCCAGCACGCGCGCTGAGCGCTGCCGCCGGTCGCTCCAGCGCCCTGCACCGCTCGAGGTTCTTGCGCGCGTCAGGGCACGCGCCCCGCGGCCGGGCGCTGCGCACCAGCAGCACCCAGCACGCGGCGAAGCGCCCCGGCACGCGCAGGCGCCCACGGCCGCCAGAGACAGCGGCAGCAACTGGCGCCGTGACCTCCAGCAGCGATGGCAGCGCCGCCCGGCCGCCAGAGCACAGCACACCGCACCTGTCTGCTCGGCGCGACGTCTCCCGGGTGCGCGGCGCGCCGGCAGCGGCGCCAGCGGCGGAGCGGCGCCAGCGGCGGCAGCAGCTGCGGTGCCCTGCTCTCTGCTGCTCTGCTGTGGGTTGGGACCCAGGTTTCAAACAGCCCTACGCACCGCCGCCGCTCGCGTACTCGGCGGCGAGCGGCGCGAGCGTGTCGCGCACGCCCGCGGGCACGCGCACGGGGCGGTACCGAGCGTCCAGGAACACCACCGTCGCCTGGCCCTGGCACACGACCTGCGCCGCGGCGGCGGCGCGGTGTGTGAGCGCGCTGCAGCGCGCGCACCCTGGCGGCCGGCCAGCCCCGCGCGGAAAGGTGCCTCTCCGCAGGGCGCGCCGCAGCGCGCCTGCGGGGCGTCGCCGCCATCCGAGTGGCCCGTGACCCGCTGGCACGTGTGGTCGATGACGATGCGGGCCGCGGAAACCTGCAGAGCGCGCAGCGCAGCGCCGGGCGCAGCGGTCAGCGCGGCGTGCGCAGCGCGGCTGGCCCGACCACTCCCGGCGGCGGCTCCGTCCCGCCGGCGCGCCCGCCGCCGGCGCGCCCGCCGCCCGCGGTGCCACTGCCGCCCCGGCCGCCGCCGCGGGCGCGCCGGCGGCGCAAAGCTGCCGCCGGGAGTGGTCGGGCCAGCCGCTGCGCGCACACCGCGCTGACTGCGGTCGTCACAAGGAACGTGTCGCCGGCCCGCAGCGGCTGCCGGAAACTTAGATGCAGCTGTGACAGCGCCATGAGCGTGCCTGCCTCCTGAAAGCCCTCGACGTGCAGGCCCAGGCTCGCCAGCGCCTTGTGGCGGCCTGCGCCGGCCGCCGCGGCACTGGGCCGCCGCGGCGCGCGGGGGCGGCTGCCGGCCGGCGGGCCCGTGCGAGCACTCGCGCGCGCCGCACCGTGCTGCACGTAGCTCGCGTACACGGCGTTGTTCACGACGCTGAACTGGTCCAGCTCGTAGTCCCGCACTTCCATCGCCACGTAGTGGACGCCGGTGTGCCACCACCCGTGCGCAGGGCCCCGGCCCGGCTCCGCGCGCAGCAGGTCGTCCGGCGGCAGCGGCTGCCGCGGCGGCGCTCGGGCGGCTGCCGCGCGCACGGGGCGGCAGTGCCCACGTAGCCGCAGTGCCCTGCGTGATACCGTGGGCGTGGCCGTGGGCCCCAACCGCAGCAGCGCAGCAGAGCAGAGCAGGCACCGCAGCTGCTGCTGCCGCTGCCGCCGCTGCCGGCGTGCGGCGCACCCGGGAGCCGTCGCGCCGAGCAGACAGGTGCGGCGCGCTGTGCTCTGGCGGCCGGGGGGCGCTGCCATCGCTGCTGGAGGTCACGGGGCCAGGCTGCTGCTGCTGTGCTGCCGCCGGTTCTCTGCTGCGGCCGTGCGCTCGTGTGGGCGCCTGCGCGCGCGTGGGCGCTTCGCCGCGTGCTGGGTGCCGCGCGCGCAGCGCCCGGCGGCTGGGCACGTGCCTGACGCGCCCAAGAACCTCGAGCCGTGCGGGGCGCCCGCGGCGACCGGCGGCGCAGCGCAGCGCGCGTGCTGCGGCCGGCGGCGGCGCCTGGATCGTGCGCCCCTGCCCTGCGGCGCCGCTCTGTGTGCGCTGGGCGGTCAGGATACACGAATGACGAGCTCCCTCTCCGTTCCCGACCAGCGGCTGGGCGCGTGCTCGGCGTGCGCCTACCATCGCCAGGGCTGACCCGGGCGCCCCGCGCGGGCGCCGCTGCCCGGCATGCGCCGCTCGACTGTGTCAGTCCCCGCACACGCACTAGCACCGAGCGCGCGCCGCAGCGCCTCGCGACAAGAGTGGGCGGCTTCAGCGCGCCGGCAGGCCTTCGTGGGCCGCGCCGGCGAGGCAGCGGTGTGTCAGGATCGACGACCAGCACAATCCTGGTGGCTCGCGAGCGCGCTCTGTGCGCGTCGGGACAGCGGCGCGCGGCCGGCCCGGCTGCTGCGCGCCTGCCGCCAAGCATGCTGCACCTCTGCGGCGCCGCGCATGCCAAGCGCTGCCAGCCGCGCTGGGCGCTGCGAGGGGGCGCGCGAGCGCTGGTCGGGCGCCGCCGCGCGCGCTCGCCGCGCGCAGTTGGGCTGCCCTGCCACGACCCTGCCGCTGGCAGAGCGAGTGACTGTCTGCTGCTGACTCTCAACAGCTGAGTTGGGCTTGAGGATAGGGGGTCCACGTCGGGTCAGGTTTTGTTGGGGTGGGTTGGTTACTTTGGGCGGCGAGTGCCGCGCGCCGTCACCACCACCCGCTCGCGCGTGCGGCCTGATAAAAAACGGCGCAGCGCAGCCAACCAGCCGCCCCCCAGAAGGGTGGGCAGGGGAGCTTATTGCAGCCCACGTGCGCGTGTTGCGCGCGCCGCCGTCCGCCGGGACAGCAGCAGGCTATCGTTTGGGCGCCGCGCTGCCGCGCAAGGCGCAAGCCCATCACCCGGTGTGTTATTGAGCCCATCGCAAGCGCATCAAGGGCAGCTCAAACACATAAGGGAGGCAAGGCATAAAAGGCAGGAGCGGGTCGTTCCTCAACAACTAGCTGGCAGCGCAGCGCGCGCAGGCCTCTCGGTTCACGCCGCAGCAGCACGCCCCGCGCCGGCTGCGCCAGGCAGCAGGGGGCCGCAGGCAGGCGGTGGGGCCAGGTGGCTTGGGAGCCAACGCACTGGCTTATTGCCGCCGCACAAGGCAGGCAGGCAGCCTAGGGTAAGGGTTGATGCATGTGTGCTTAAGTACAGTGCTACCAGCCTGCTGCGTATGCACAGGGTTGATGGTAAAAACTGAGTACGTAACAGCAGCGCGTGCGCGCGCAGCGCTTAGGCCCAGGTGAAGCTGGCCATGTCGGCGGGGCCGGACGCGTCAGCGCCGTTGGGGCTGACGAAGAAGGAGCGGGCGCCCAGGGTCGCCTCGCCGCCGCGCAGGGTCCAGCCCTTGGTGGGGACGTAGAGGAAGCCCCAGCACGCGCCGTTGGACATGCACGCGGCCTTGCACGTGGCGTAGGTCTTGCACTCATCGACGTCCCACTCGGCGGCGTTGCGGCCAGCCTCCACCAGCAGCGGGTTGGGCGAGGTGCCGACCAGGCCGGCGGCGGCGTCGGTGGCGAACGAGTCGATGTCGCACGCGGCAAAGATGCCGGACGCCATGGTCTTGGCGGACACGTCCTTGGACGCGGCGCTGATCTCACTGGGCGGCAGCTTGTAGAACATCTTGGCCTTGCCGTCCACCGCGGGCGTGGTGGGCGCCAGCAGCGCGTGCTTGCACGACACCACGCCGGAGCCGGCGGTGGTCTCGAGCATCTCGGCGACGCAGCACTTGTTGGCGGGGCAGGCCGCCAGGCAGGTCGTCACGGTGGTGGCCGCGTTGGCGGTGAACATGCCCGCGGGCAGCGCCAGCACGTCGCCGGCGGGGTTGGCGAGCTGGGCAAAGCGGGGCACGCACGACTCGGCGCCCTTGAGCGACTTCCTGAAGGTCACGCCGTCGGAGGTGATGGCCTCGCCCACGGGGTCCTGGTAGGTGGTCGTGGGGCAGGTCATGCAGCTGTCGCTGCTGCCGAGGTTGAACGTGCCGTAGTTGCACGCGCTGCAGGTGCTGCTGCCAGAGGTCTTGCCAAAGCCAGCCGCGCACACGTCGCAGGTGGCCGCGCCGACGTTGGTGGTGCTGGCACCGCTGGTGCACTGCTGGCACTTGGGGTTGGTGGTGGCAGTGCCCTCCACGTCGCCGGCAGAGAAGTAGCCCACGGGGCAGGGCTTGACGCCGGTGCTGGAGGTGGGGTTGGTGGGGTCCCACGGGTTGCTCGCGTCGGCGCTGAACACGCCGGAGCCGGCGGGCACGATGCAGTCGTCGATCGAGTCCTGCAGGGTGCCGTTGCCGGGGGCGTACGCGGTGGTGCGGCCCTCGGGGCACTTCTCGCACGGCTCCATGCTCGCGGCGGGCGCCCAGAAGCCGTCGGGGCACTGGTTGGCGCCCTCCGTGGTGTAGCCAAAGCCGCCGGGGTTCTTGCAGTCGTCAAAGCTGGTCGACGCGGCCGCGGAGTAGAGGTTCTTGGTGCAGGCCTTGCAGGGCGCGTTGATCAGGCCGAACGTGGTGTTGGCAACACCGTAGGTGTTGGCCGGGCACGGCTTGATGGCCTTGAACGCGGTGAAGTCAGCGGGGTCAAAGGTGATGCCCCAGCCGGCCTTGATGTCTGTGGGTGAGCGGGGCGGGCGCAGGGCGTGAGCAACAGCGGCGCTGCAGTGCGGGGTCCCCGCGCAGGCAGGCAGCCGAGCAGGCGCGCGCGCGCGCGCAGGCAGGGCAGGCCACTCACAGCAAGAGGCGGAGGTGGCGGCGACCTTGCTGCCCGCGGCAGCGGTGGAGAGCTCGTCGGTCTCGGTCAGGGCGCTGAGGATGCCGGCACCGCACTTGGTGCACACGTCCTTGCCGTCACCGCTGGTGCTGACCACCTCCTTGAACGCCTTCCAGCCGGCGCGGTAGTAGCCCTCATCCTCGGTGTTGGCGGGCGTGACCGGGCACTTGACCATCGAGCCGCTGGCGGCGGTGCCGGCCACAAAGTAGCCCGGGGGCACCACACAGTCGTCGGCCGAGGCGGAGCCGTTCTTGAGCGTGATGGTGCTGTACGGGCAGGGCTTGCACGACCAGGTGCCGGCGGTGCCGTCGAAGAAGAAGCCGATGGGGCACACCTCCACGGCCGAGGGCACAAAGGTGCTGCTGCTGGTCACGGGGACGGCCGAGCCGGTGGGCTCAGTGCCGGCGGTCGTGGTGGCGAGCTTGTAGCCGGGCATCAGCACTGCGCGCGGGAGGGGAGGCCGCGGCAGCAGCACAGTCAGGCTGGGGCCAGCGTCGAGCCGGCGGCGGGCGGCCGCAGCGCGGCAGCCGCGGGCTCCCGGCGCGGCAGCAGCAGCCGCGGCAGCAGCAGCCGCGGGCTCCCGGCGCGGCGCGGCACCCACCGTTGCACTTGTCGATGCCGGTGGAGGCGATGCTGGCGGTGGTCCAGCCCTCGGGGCAGGACAGGCAGTTGATGGCGAGCTTGTTGTCGGTGCGCACAAAGTTGGAGCGGTAGAGGCCCTTGGGGCAGTCGCGGACAACGTTG
Source organism: Scenedesmus sp. PABB004 (assembly GCA_014905635.1). Classification (NCBI taxonomy): domain Eukaryota; kingdom Viridiplantae; phylum Chlorophyta; class Chlorophyceae; order Sphaeropleales; family Scenedesmaceae; genus Scenedesmus; species Scenedesmus sp. PABB004. Next base: position 1,231,873 of record JABVCE010000010.1, on the reverse strand, counting down.
AGCTCCCAGAACTTGCCGGGCGGCACCTGGCACACGTCGTTCTTGTTGTCGCGCGTGCCGTTGTAGCCGGTGGGCGCCGCCAGGCCGGACTGGCACGGCAGGCAGGTCTTGAGGCGGTTCAGGTCGGGCGCGTAGGTGTTGCCAGCGCACTGCTGGGCAGCGCCGCCGCGGCTGGTGGGGAGCACATAGCCGGCCTGGGCGACTGCGAGAGGGAGGGGCGGGCAGCAGGCGCACGCGGGCGAGTGAGCAGCTGCTCACAGCGCTGGGCGCGCATGCTGTGCGCGCTGCAGCCCACGCGCGCACAGCAGCAGCAGGCGGTGCAGGCGCGCGCGCAGGCAGGCAGGCAAGCGGCCACTCACTGCAGTCGGCGGCGCGGGTGGTCGAGGCGGACTTGGTCGTAAGGCCGACGGAGCCGGTGGGGTTGCAGCTGTTCTGCGCGCCCGCGTCGTCGGTCGGCAGGCGCGCGTTCTTGTCGCCGCCGGGGCAGTAGGAGCCGGTGGGGCAGGGCGAGCACTGGCGGGTGTTGCCGGTGACGTTCTGGAAGGTGCCGGGCGGGCACACTGCGCGCAGGCGGCAGGCGGGCGGGCGGGTGAGACGAGGCCGGTGGCGCGCGGCAGACAGGCAGGCAGCCAAGCAGGCAGGCAGGCAGCACCAACCGCCGCCGCGGCGCAGGCGGGCGGGCGCCCAAGCTCACCGCACTGCACGATGGAGCGGCCGTCGCTGCCGCGGGCGGGCACGTAGCCCTTCATGCAGCGCAGGCACACGTAGGTCTCCTTGCTGTCCAGGATGCGGGTGGTGCAACGGCGGGCCGTGCACGCGGGGATCTGGGCCGGGCAAGACACGCCGCTCTGGAGCAGCTGGCGGCTGGCGGCGCTGCGGCCGGCGGGCGCCGCGGAGGCCAGGGCCGCGAGGCCCAGCAGCAGGACGGCCAGGGTGGCCGTGCGAGCTGCCATTGCGTCGGTCGGTGAGCTGAGCGGGCTGCGGCTGTGGCTAGGCCTGGGCTAGGGGGCAAGGCCTTGTTGGAGCTGCTCTCGGTGGGTTGCAGCGGCCACAGGTCAGCAGGCACAGCGCGGGTTGGCTGTGGGTGGAGGGCGGGCGGCGCTATATAGCTCGGGAGCGTCGGGCCGGCGTCGGCGGCCTCCGCCGGACGAGGCCCGCCCTGCTCGCAGTGCCGAGCATGTGCGAACCCCGGCGACCTCTCTCCCTGGCCGCCGCGGGAGGTTGCGCGAGTCTCCAAAAGCTTATGCACGCCACGCAGATCCCGCCGAACGCCCGAGCCGGGCGGCTGGGTGGCGCAGGGCTGCGCGGTGTGCGGCGAACGCAGCTCGGCGAGATTGACGCGGCCCTCTAGGCGCGCCGCGGCCGGCACGCCCGGCTCTTAAGTGTTGTGGAGGCGCGATGGAGCGTTTGCGCGCAGCAGAACGGACCCAAGCCGCCTCAGCGCGGAGCAGGCAGTAGTCAGCCCGCCCCCACCGCCCTGCCGATCACGGGCGGGCGCGCTGGACGGCGGCCAGGCACGGCCACTGCGTGCCAGAGGCGGGGCCAGGCGCTGTGCAGCGCCGTGCACGCAGCCGAGCGGCGCCGCGCCGGCTGCGCGTCCAGAACTGCGGCGGGCGTGCGGGGCGCGCAGCGCGCTGCGCTCTGTGCGCGTCGGGACAGCGGCGCGCGGCCGGCCCGGCTGCTGCGAGCCTGCCGCCACCAAGCATGCTGCACCTCTGCGGCGCCGCGCGTGCCAAGCGCTGCCAGCCGCGCTGGGCGCTGCGAGGGGGCGCGCGAGCGCTGGCCGGGCGCCGCCGCGCGCGCAGTTGGGCTGCCCTGCCACGACCCTGCCGCTGGCCGCTTTGGCGAGCGGGCTGCAGCCACAACACTTCACACCCAACTTCCCAACCCAACCCACACTCCCGCCGGCTGCCGCCAAGCCCGCCGCCTGCCCTGCCGCACCGCGTGACAGCACACATCTCGCAGCGCCGCACGGCTGCCGCCGCGACCTTGCAGCAGCATGGCCGCCAGCATCAGTCCCAGGCGTCGTACTCTCCGCTGGAGTAACCCCCCGCTCGCGCCGAGCGGCCCTCCATTTGGGCCCGCTCCACGCGCTTCTCCGCTTCCGCCAGCTGCCTGCGGAGCGCCAGCGCACACAGCCGCGCTCGGGGCGCGGCCGGCAGCAAGGGGCGCCGGCGCACATCAGCACTTGGGCGCGCGCATGACACGCACCTGCGCGTGAACTCAAGCTCGCGGGTGAGCCCCTCCAGCTGGCTGCCGCGCAGGCCCAGCTCGCCCCTGGGCGGTGGCAGCGGGCCGGGCGCGGCAGCGACGGCGACGGCGGGCGCAGCGCGTGGCACGACGCGCGCGGCTACGGGCCGCGGCGCGCGCCACCGGGCCACGCTGCCGCGGCAACTCACTTCACGTTCTCAAGCTCCGTGTGCGCCGCCTCGAGCTCGTCGTAGGCCTTGCGCCAACGAAGCTCCGCCTCGTGCCGCGCGCGGTCGGCCTCCGCCAGCCGCCTCTCCGCCGCCGCCTTGGCCTGATGCTGGCTGGCACTCACGCTCTGCAGCTGGTCCTGCACCGCCAGCTTGTCGCCCCTGCAGCGGGCGCGCGGAGCGGCGGACGGCGCATGAGCCGGAGCGCGTGAGCCGCACCGGGCGCCGCCGGCGCCAGCGCAGCAGCTGCCCCCCCCCCCTCCCAAGAGCGCAGCGCCGCGCCGCGCGGGCTGCGCGCCCCGCGCACTCGAGCTTGCGCGCCGCCGAGCGCGCCGCCTCCAGCTCGGTTGTGGTCGACTCGAGGTTCACGCGCGACGCCGCGAGCTCGGCCTCCAGCTGCCGCCGGCGCGCGTCGGCCTCCTGCAGGCCCGCCAGCTGCTGCTTGGCCTCCTGCAGCTCCTCTGCGGGCGGCGGCCGGCGCGCGCGCGTGAGCTCGCGCGCACGCGCGCACGCGCGCGCGAGAGCGGCCGGCCGCTCGTGCGCAGCGCTGCCACCTTTGAGATGGCGCACGCGCTTGCCGCTCTTGAGGCGCACGATGGCGTAGGACACGAGGCTGCCCGTCAGCGCCAGCAGGCCGCCCAGCGCCGCCTCGGGCGGCACGGGCGCCTTGGCGGCGGCGCCGCGCTCGCGCGCCTGGCGGGGCGGCGCCGGCGGCAGCGCGCCCTCCGCCGCCACATCGGGGCCGTGGCCGAGCAGGCCGTTGAGCGTCGGCAGCTCGCCCTCGGCCGGCAGCTGGCTCGCGCTCGGCCGCGGCGGCGCCGCCGGCGCGGCGGCCGCCCCGGGCGGCGGCGGCAGGGGCTGCGCGCCGGGGGCCTGCCCCGGGGGCGGCGGCGCCGGGTGGTGGGGCTGCTGCGCGTGCATCGCCGTCGCGCGCTGCTCCTGCGCCGCCGCTGTCGCCGCCCGGCGCTGCTCCTGCTCCGCCCGGCGCTGCTGGCGCAGAAACCACAGCCCCGCGGTCAGCTCGAGGCCGTCGCCCTCGCCGTCGAGCCCGTCGCCGCCGCCGTCCCAGTCCAGCGTGGCGGGCTCCGCGGCGTGCGCTCGCGCGCCGACCGCCGCGCGCTGGGGCAGCCGCTGCGGCCGCTGGTGCCGCTGGGGCGTGCCCCCGGCGGGTCCCGGCCGGGCTGCACGGGCGCTGAGCGGGCTCCGCTCAGCCGGTTGCGGCGGGCGGGCGCCAACCGCCTGCGCCTCTGCTGCTGCTGCTGCTGCGCGCACGCCCTGGTCCCGTCGCGACGCGCGAGCAGGTGGGGGGCTGACTCTGGAGCCGTGGGCGAGCTGTGCGGCGGGCGCCGTGCGCGGTCCAGGCTTGGACCACACCAGTGCTGTTGTTGTGCTGGGCCGCCCAGCCTGGGCGCCGTGGGGACAGCTCTCGCCGTCCGCGGGGCGCCGGCGCGCGCGCCAGCAGCCGCAGCCGCACCACGCAGGCGCGCTCCCCGGCCATCAGGCCCGCGATGCAGCTCGCCCAGGCGCGCTGCCGGCCAGCCGCCGGCGGACCAGATCTCAGGGCCGGCCGCCCGGCAGCAGCGCCGTGCATGCACGGCCGCGGCAGCAGCGGCAGCAGCAGCAGCGGCGGCAGCGGCAGCGGCGCCGCGCGTGGCGCCGCGCGCGGGGCCGCGCCGCTGCGCAGCGCAGCCCCGTCGGCGGCCCTGCGCCCGGGCGGCGGCGGCAACGCCGGCGGCGCCGCCGCGGCGGGGGCGCTCGTGCTGACCGAGCCCGTGAGCCGGCTGGACGTGGACGCCGAGCTGTGGGAGGTGCTCGACCTGTGCAGCGACGAGGAGCTGGAGGGCCTGTACGGCATCCTGTTTGGCGCGAGCCCCTTCTCGCCGGTCGTCAAGTCGATCGTGACCGAGGACGAGCCGGCGCTGCTGCAGCTGCGCGGCCGCACCAGCATCATGCACAAGGCGCGCCCGCGGCGGGGGCGCCCGCGACCGCGGCGGAGGCGCCCGCGGCGCACACGCGCACGCGATCAACGGGCACGCCCGCCGCCGCGGCCGCCGCCGCGCTGCGCGCAGGTGGAGGCGCGCTTCCGCTTCCTCGCCGCCGACAGCAGCGCCACGATGCGCGGCAAGCGGCCGAGCTACCGCGAGGCCCTGCTGCTCATACGCGACAGGCGCGCGGCGGCGGCGGGCGGCGGCGGCGGGCGGCGGCGGCGGCGGCGGCGGCGGCGGCGGGCCGCCCACCTGCGCGCCCGCGCCGCGCCGCGCGCCGCACAGGCTGGGCGTCGAGTGCAGCAGCAACCTGACCACGCCAGACCTCGAGTCGGAGGTCTTCCTGCACGTCCTGCAGCACTGCCTGGAGTATGTGGGCGCCGAGGGCGACCCCGACCCCGCCGCCGCCGCCGCCGTGGCCTACGCGGCAGAGGGCGACGGCATGACGAGGTGGGGCCGCCCCGCCGGCCGGCGCGCCGCGCGCCCGCCGCCGCCGGGCGCCGCTGCGGGCGCCGACACCGCTGCCGCGCCCGCGCGCTCGCCGCGGCCGCGCCGCAGCGCCCCGAGCGGCCCGCCGCGGTCCAACTGGACGGAGCGCCTCACCGCGCCGTTTCGCTTCGGCGGGCGCGACCTGCTGCCGCCAGCGCTGAAGCTCACGAGCGCGGTCACGCTCACCGCCGTGATGCGGCGCAGCGCCGCGCAGCTCGGCCGCCAGCTGCTCGGCCGCCAGCTGCGCTACCAGGCCGTGGCCCAGGCGGCCACGAGCGGCGCCGCGGGCGGCGTGCTGGCGCAGTGGCAGCGCCAGGCCGCGCTCGCGGCGGCGCAGCGGGGGCTCACGAGCGCGACGCTGCGCTACAGCGCGGTGCAGGGCGCGCTGTCGCTGCTGGGGCCGGTCATGTGGGCCTGGCTCGCGGTCGACCTGGTCAGGGCCGCGGTCGGCACCGACTACGCGCGCGTGGTCCGGGCGGTCTACGTGCTCGCGCAGGTGCGCGCCCGCGCCGCGCCCGCGGCGCGCCCGCGCCGCCCAGCGGCCCACGCGCCCCGCCCCGCCCCCGCCCCGCCCCGCAGGTGCGGCTCGTGGCGACGCAGGGCTGGAGCAACCCCGGCAGCGCGGGGCCGGCGCGCGGCGACGAGGAGCTGTATGTGTAGCGAGGAGCTGCTTGGCGCCTTTGAAGACAGTTTTCACCACACACGTGTACAACATAGCACGCCCGCGCGGGCAGGCGGGAGCACTGCACATGCGCGCTGTCGCTATCGCTTGCGGCCGTTTGCTGGGGCGGACTGCACGGTGCGGGCCGATGTTGTTGCGCGGCCCGCCGCCGGGCGCGCGCGTGTCGTTGAGCGCGGTTTCGGGCGACCCCGGGGGGCTGCGAGGAGCGAAACGGAGGAGGGCTGTTGCAAACGCCCCCACGAACGATCCGGTGCGCCGCGGGCTCAATGAAGCCCGCCTCCTGCCACACTCGCGCGCGCGCGGGTCAATTGAGCCGCCGCCGCATCCTCCATCCTCCAGCCCAGTCCCTGCTCTGCTCTGATCTGTCGCGCGTGCCAAAAACAGCCTGCCAGCGGGTCAGCTATGGGACCCGGCCAAACAGGAGGCGTGGTGTGTGTGTGTGTGTGTGTGTGTGTGTGTGTGTGTGTGTGTGTGTGTGTGTGTGTGTGTGTGTGTGTGTGTGTGTGTGTGTGGTGTGTGTCAGAGCTGTCCCGCGGGCAACTCAACTGCAACGCAACTGCAAAACTCTAAAGGAAGCATACAAACGTACAGCGCAGCCGCCAGGCGGCGGACCTGTGCGGCGCGCGGTTCAGGCGGACAGCAGCCGGCCGAGCTGGCCCTTGGCGTTTGCCAGCTCGCGGTCGGCCTGGAGGATGAGGGGGTGGGAGGGGTCGGCCAGCGCGTCGAGCAGCTCCGACGACGCCTTGAGCGCCTGCTGCACGCCGAGCAGCGCCGCCGTGGCCGCCGCCTCTCGCGCGGCGGGCTGCAGCTCCAGCGCGCCGCGGACGGCCTCCTGCTCCCGCGAGGCGGCGGCGGCGGCGGCCGTCGCGGCCGCGACCGCGGCGCCCAGGTGCCGCAGCTGCGTCGCCGCCTGCGGGTGCGTGGCCGCAATCGCCTCCGCCGTCATCGCCTCCGCCTGTGCATGCGCCGCGGGGCGGGGCGCCGGCCGGGCCGGGGCCGCTGCCGCCGCTGGCTGGGGCGCCGCCGCCGCCGCCGCAGCAGCAGCCGGCTGGGGCGCCGCGGCCGCCGCCAGGGCGCGCGGGGGCGGGGGCGCCGCCGCCGCCGGCTGCGGGTGCGCGTGGCTGTGGCCATGGGGTCCAGCCTCCAGGTCGCACTCCTCGTCGTCGTCGCTGCAGGCGCACGACATGCAGCGCCCCAGCGCGTCGCACAGGCACGCGCACGCCTCCTCGCAGTCGTCGCTCAGCAGCGCGGCCGCGATCTCATCCTCTGACGCTGTGGCCAGCGACAACCCGGGCGTGCAGCGGCCGCTGGCGCCCGCGCCGGGCGCGGGGCTCGCCGCCGCGGGCGCCGCGGCCGCCGGGCCGGGGCCGCCGGCGGCGCGCAGCTGCTGCTGCAGCGCATCCAGCACGGCGCGGCCCTCGGCAAACACTGCTGCCGCCTCGTCACCGCCGGCGCCAGGGCCGCTGCCCGCCAGCGCGGTGAGCGCCGCCTGCAGCTCGGCCTGCAGCAACGGCAGCAAGCCCGCCACCTCCTGGGCCAGCTGCTCCTGCTGCGCCAGGCTGGCGGCGACCGCGTCTCGCGGCGGGCCAGGCTGCGGCGCCTGCGGCTGCACCACCGTGGCTGCCGCGGCGGGCGGGGCCGCCGGCAGCGGGGCCGCCTCGAGCGCGGCCGCCGCCGCCGCCGCGGGCGCGGGCGCCGCGTCCGCCGGCTGCTCCAGCCGAGCCGGCTGCTCCAGCGCGGCGCGGTCACCGCCGGGCCACTGCGTGCCGCCGCGCATGCTGAAGCCGGGCACGGCGTGCTGCGGCGCGCCGCCGCCGCCGCCGCCGCCGGCGGCGCTGCCCACCGCGCGCTGCGTGACCGCGGGCGGCGGGCGCGGCAGGGCGACCTCGTGCACCTCGCGCGCCTCGTGGCCCCACGAGTCTGCGACGTGCACGTACGCGCCGCCGCGCAGGCAGATCGTGTTGTTGTAGCCCTCCTGCCAGCGCGACACGGCGCCGCCCGCGTCGAGCAGCACATACTTGTACTCTACCTCGCACCTGCAGCGGCGCGGGCGGCGGCGGCGGCGCGGGCGGCGGCGGGGCGCGCCGGGCGGCGGCGGCGTCGGGCGGGGCGGGCGCGGCGGCAATGCGCCGCTGCGGGCGCCGCGCGGGAGGGGCGGGCCGCGGCGCCGCGGCGCCGCGGCGCCGCGGCGGCGCACCCGGCGCGCAGCGGCAGCACCACGCTCCAGACGTCGCCGGGGCCGGCGGTCATGCGCGCCGCGTTCGCGGCGCACCACCCCTGGTGGCTGCCCAGCACCGCGATCGCCTGGCCGGGGTCGGCCGCGTAGCGCACGGTCAGCCGCAGCTCCACGTCGTGCTCCGCCGGCGGCGCCGGCCAGGCGTGGAGCGGCGGCGGCGCCGACGCGGGCGGCTGCCGCCCGTCCTGCGGCGGCGGCGGTGCTGTGAGCGCGCTGGCCCCGCGCGTCTCTCGCCGCGACGCGACGCTGAGGCCGGCGCGTGGCGGATGGGGCCAGGCTGGCGCATCGCCCCCCACCTCGGCCGCCAGTGCGGTCCCGGCGCGCGGCGGGCGTGCGAGGAGGGCCCGGCGGACGAGGGGCGCTCCTCGGGCGCGCGTGCGCCATTGCCGCACGCTCCCTTGCGCCTCGCCGACCTCGGCGCGCCGCCCCGCACGCTGCGGTGCCGCAGCGCGCGCGCAGCGCATCCTGGGGTCAAGACCGGGACGGTCAGCTGCTGTCGGCGCGGCGGGCTGCGCGGGGGCCGGCGGCAGCAGCTGCTGAGCGGCGAGCCTCCCCGAGCAGCGAGGGGGCGCTCGGGCCGCGCGGTGAGGCTGGGGAGACGGACGGCGGGAAACGGCGGCCGGCGAGCTGGCGCGCGCTGGCAGCGCCCGCGACGGCGGCGGGGCGCGTCTCAGCGGCGCCGACGCCGCCGGCGCCGGCGCCAGATCCTGCGCCCCCAAACCTCCCCGGGCTGCAGGCGCCCCGTGCACCCCCGCCGCGCACTCCGTCCGCTGCAGGTGCCCCGCCGGCGGCGCCGAGCGAGCCGCGGCAGCAGCGGACGCGCAAGCGCTCGTGTCGCCCGCCGCGCCCAGCAGGCGCCCCCGCCCCCGCGGCCCCAGCGCAGGAGAGGCGGGAGCCATGGCGGAGGAGGTGGTGGAGATGAGCGTGGAGGAGACCAACCGCCTGCGCGCCGCGCTCGGCCTCGCGCCGCTCAAGGCGGCGCCGGCGCCGCAGCCCGGGCCGGTGCGCGCCTGCGGGGGCCGGCGTGGCGCCCCACGCGCCGGGCGCCCGTGGCGCCGGCACGCGGCGAGCCGCGCCGCGGCGGGCCGCGGGGAAGCTGCCGCCGCTGCTGCTGCGCCGGCCATGCGCCCGCGCCGCCGCCGCCCGCAGGCGCCCAAGCCCGCGCCGGCGGCCGACCCAGAGGAGATCCGCGCCAAGCTCGCAGAGTGAGTGCGTGCGGGGAGCACCAGCGCCGCGCTGCGCCGCGCCGCCAGCAGCGCCGCGAGCAGCGCCGGCCGCCGACCGCCGCGCCCGCGCCGCCGGCGCCGGCCGCAGGGCGCGCGAGAAGCGGCGGCGCGAGGCGGAGCTGCGCGCGACGCGCGGCCTCGGCGAGGCGTCGCCCGACGTGGACGACGTGGCAAACTGGATCTCCAAGGTCAAGCCCGGCGCGGCAGCGGCGGCGGCGGCCGAGCCGCCGGCGCCCAAGCGGCGCCGCCGCGACGGCGCCGGGGCCGACGCCGACGCCGACGCCGGCGGCGACGAGCACACGGCGGCCGACCTCGCGGGCGTCACGGTGCGGCACGACGTCGGCGAGCTGGTGGAGGGCGAGACGGTGGTGCTCACGCTGGCGGACGCGTCGATCCTGGACGACAAGGGCGAGCTCGCGGACGGGCCGGACCAGCTCGAGGACGCGCTCACGGTGCAGGAGAAGGCGCGGCGCCGCGCCGCCGCGGCGGCGGGCAAGTCGGCCAAGCCGCTGTGGGAGGAGGACGGCCGCGTGCGGGGGCTGCTGGACAAGTACGACGAGGAGGAGGAGGAGGCGGCGGCCGCGTTTGACGCGGCGGGGCAGCTCCCCGCCGCCGCGCGCGCGGCGGCGCTGTCGGCGCGCCTCGCCGCCGGCGCGGCGGCGCTCGGCGGCGCCGGCGCCGACGCGCCGCGCCCCGGCGGCAGCGACTACCAGACGGCCGACGAGGCCGCCGCCGCCGCGGCCGCGGCGGGCGGCGGCAAGGAAAAGAAGAAGAAGCGCAAGCGCAAGCTGCGCACGACCGACGTGTCGGGCGCGGCGGCGGAGGAGCTCGACCTGGACGCGCTCGAGGCGGCGGCGGCGGCGGAGGGCGGCGCCGACCTGGGCAGCCGCGAGGCGCGCGAGGCGCGGCGCGCGGCGGCCGAGGCGGCGCGCGCTGCGGCGGCCGCGGACCGCGCGGCGCGCTTCGAGGCGGCGCTGGGGCGCGCCAACCTCGCGAGCGCGGCGCTGCGGCCGGACGCCGTGGCCGGCGGCGGCGGCGGCGGCGGCGCGGCCGACCCGGACGACGCGGACGACGAGCTGGCGGCCTCGCTCGCGCGCGCGCGCCGGCTCGCGCGCAAGGACGCTGGCGGCGACGCGGCCGCCAACGGCGGCGGCGGCGGCGGCGAGTCCACGAGCCTGGAGGCCATCGCGAAGCGGCTGGCGGCCAAGCGCGACGAGGACGAGACGCGGCTGCGGGAGCAGCTGGCGACGGGTGCGGGCGCCGCGCCGGCGCCGGGCGCGCACGCGCGCGCGCACACGGCTGGCCCGCCCGACGCCTGCCGTGCCGCGCGCCGCCTGACGGTCGCCGCCCGTGGCGCCCGCTCGCAGGCGAGCTGTCGGCGTTCAGCGAGACGACCGAGTTTGTGCGCGCGATCCAGGTGGAGGCGCCGCGCGTGGAGGAGGGCGGCAGCCACATGGACGTGGACGGCGACGCCGCAGCAGCGGGCGCGAGCAGCGTCGCAGCGGCGGGGGCGGCGGCAGCAGCAGCAGGTGGGCGAGAGGCCGCGTGCGCGCGCACGGCGGGGCGGGCGGCGCCGCACAACGGCGGCGCGCGGGCGCGAGCCGCGCGGCTCGCGTGCGCCGCTTGCGCCGCCGCCGCCCGCCCCGCAGACGCGCCGCTGGCGCCGCCGGCGCCAGAGTCCAAGCCGCCGGCGGCGAAGCAGCGCAAGTACCGCAAGAGCGGCTGGGTGGCGGCAGAGGGGGAGGAGGACGGGCAGGAGCAGCAGCAGCAGGTGCGGCGTCGCGGCGCAGCGCGGGGCGCTGTGGCCGCACGCGGCAGCAGCGGCTGGGCGCGGCAGGCGACCGACAGTCTCTCCTCCCCGCCTCGCGCGCAGGGCGGCGGCGGCGGCGGCGGCGGCAGGGGGCCGGCGCCACAGCAGGAGGAGAGCGTGGTCGGCGAGCGCGCGATGGGCAAGGGTGCGCGCGCTGCACGCGCCGCCGAGCACGCCGCGCGCCGCGCCTCGCCCGCCGCGCGCCGCGCCTCGCCCGCCCCGCCCCGCCCACGCCGCCGCCGCGGCGCAGGCCTGGCGGCCTGCCTGGGTCTCATCAAGGACAAGGGCCTGCTCAAGGACAAGACGCAGTGGGCGGGCCGCACCAACGACAAGAAGCCCGTCGCGCTGATCGGACTCGACGACGTCTACACCGGTGCGCGCCGCCGCCGCCGCCGCCCCGTACGCCGCTGCGCCCTGCCCGCCCCTGCCCGCGTGCTCGGCGGGGAGCGCCCACCGGCCCCCGGCGCCCGGGCGTCCCTGCGCCGCGGCCCGCACCGCGCCGCCCACTCGCCACACCGCGCCGCCGCGCCGCGCCGCAGGCGGCAGCCACGAGGACGCGATGAGTCAGCGCATCGAGGTCGCGCTGACGCAGCGCGACGAGTTTGGGCGCGTGATGACGCCCAAGGAGCGCTTCCGCGTCATGTGCCACCAGTGAGCGCCGCCGCGCCGCGCCGCGCCGCGCCGGCCCTTGCGCGTCGCCGCCGCGCGCCGCTGCGCGCGCCCGCTGTGCGGCTCACGCCCACGCCCGCCCGCGACGCGCGGTGCTCTCCGCTCCCAGGTTCCACGGCATGCCGCCGAGCAAGAACAAGCAGGAGGAGCGGCAGCGCAAGTACCTTGAGGAGGTGGCCATGGCGCAGGCGGCGAGCAGCGGCAACCCGTCTGCACGTGAGCCGCCGCCGCCGCGCCCCGCGCGCAGCGGGCCCTCGCTGCCGCCGCTGCGCGGCGGCGGCGCCCGCCCCGGCCCGGCCCCCGCCTCGCCGCCGACCCGCGCCCGCCCGGCCGCCCGGCCGCAGAGCTGGACGGCCTCCGCGAGCTGCAGCGCCAGACGGGCAGCGCGCACGTCGCGCTCACGGGCCGCGCCCGGCCCGGCGCCGGCCGCGACGCGCTCTCGGGCCTCGCCAGCGCGCGCAGCGGCACGAGCGCCACGCCGGTGCTCGGCGGCGGGCTGACGCCGCTGAGCGGCAACCGCAAGGTCGAGGCGATGCTGGGCCTGGGCGTGGCCAAGCCGGGCAAGGGCATGCCTCCGCCCGCGCCGCGGCGGTGACGGCGGCGGCGGCCCCGGCGCGGCGCGGCGCGCACAGCTGCTGTGCTGCGGTGCCTGGGCGCGCGTCGCGCTGTAACGGCGTGATCTGAGCCGAGCGCCGACGCAGCCGGACGTGCCCGCCTCTGGCCACACTTGTTTGCAGCGCGCCGCCCGAGCCAGCGCCACGCCGTTGCAGCGCGCGTGCGCAGCGCGCAGCCGCTGCCGCGCGCCGCCGCGCGCTGCGCTGCGCCAGCGCGCCCCAGCGCGCCCCAGCGGGCTCATATGCTGCCGTAGACCTTGAGCCACTCCTCGTGCCGCGCGACGTCCTTCTGCGCGACGCTGGGGTTGATCCGGTGGACGGCCTGCGCGGCATGCGGTGGGTGTGTGGGTGTGAAGCGGCAGGTTCTCGGCGGCGGCGGCCTCACTCCGCGGCGCCCTCTCTCTCTCTCTCTCTCGCGCTCTCGCGCGTGCGCCCGTGCGCGCGCGCCTGGTCAAAGTCCTCCATCGTGATGGGCTCCTTCATGTCGTCCTTGCTCATCTCCCGGATCTCCGCCGGGCTCTTGCCCGCGATCCTGCGCGAGAGCGAGCGAGCAAAGGCCACAGGCGCGCGTGAGGGCGGCGCTGGGCGCGCGGCGCGCGGCGCGGCGTGCGGCGCGGCGTGCGGCGCGGTGTGCGGCGGCGGTGCGGCCTCGGGGCGGGCCCGGGTGCGCACCGGCGGCGCATGCCGTTCATGGCCGCGTCGCGGCAGATGTTGGTGATGTCGTCGCCGCTGTAGCCGCCCAGGCGGCCCGCGACGGCGTGGAAGTCGGCGTCGGGCGAGATGTCGATGCCCTGCGCGCCGCGGCGGCGGGAGAGGGCGCGGCGCGGCGCGGCGTGGCGGGGCAGCGGACCGGCGGCGGGGGGTCGTCACGCGTCGGCGGGGCGAGCGCCGGGTGGTGCCGGGGCGGGCGCCGCGTGGCGCGCGCTGGCCGCCGCGCCGGCCTCGCAGTGCCCGCCCGCGCGCCGCACCTTGAGGTTGATGTGCAGCAGCTCGAGGCGCTCGTCCGGCGCGGGCAGGGGGATGTAGATGCGCTTCTCCAACCGCCGCCGCAGCGCCTCGTCGATGTCCCATGGAAAGTTGGTCGCGGCGAGCACGACCACGTGCGCGCGCTCGCCGCCCTCGCTCGCGTGGCAGCCGTCGATCTGGCGGCGCGGCGCGGGGGTGGGCGGGGGCGCGCGCCGCGCGCGCGCCGCAGTGAGGGCCGCGGCACGGCCGCACCTGCACCAGCAGCTCGCTCTTCACCCGCCGGCTCGCCTCGTGCTCGCCCTCGGCGCCGCGCTGCGCATGGTGCGGGCGCGCGCGCCGCGGCGGCGGCCGCGTGGAGGCGCCGGCGCAGCCACGCGCGCGGGCGCAGCGGTGCGAGCGCTGCGAGCGCTGCGGCCGCGGGCGCGCCGCGCACCTGGGTGCAGAGGCTGTCGATCTCATCGATGAAGATGATGCTCGGCGCGTAGCAGCGCGCCATCTCAAACAGGCAACGCACCATGCGCTCGCTCTCGCCCCTGGCCGCGGCGCGCGGGCGCGCGGGCGCGCGGGCGCGCGGGCGCGGCTCGGCCGCGCCGCCCTCTGCGCGCCCGCCAAGCCGGGCCGCCGGCGCCGCCGCACCTGTACTTGCTGGCGAGCGTGGCGGAGGAGACGTTGAAGAACGTACAGCCGCACTCGGTCGCCACCGCCTTGGCGAGCATGGTCTTGCCCGTCCCGGGCGGGCCGAACAGCATCACGCCCTGCGCGGCCGCGGCGCCTGGTCGGCCGGCCGCCCAGGCACGCCCTGCGGCCGCGCCGCCGGCAGGAGGGGCGGCTGGCCGCGGCGCGGCGCCGCGCCTTGACGGGCCGGCGGATGCCGGTGAAAAACTCCGGCATGATCATCGGCAGCACCGTGGCCTCCTCGAGCACGCGCTTGGCCTCCTTCAGCCCCGCGATGTCGCTCCACCTGGCGGCGGCGGCGGCGGCGCGGCGAGACGGCGGCGGCGACGAGGCGGCGGTGGGGCCGCACGCGTGGCCGCATGCGTGAGCGGCGCGCCGCGCGCGCTCCACGCGCGCCGCCGCGGCGCGGCGCGCGCCTGATGCCGGGGCTGCGGTCCAGCACGTCGCGCTCCAGGTTGGCCACCAGGTCGCCGTCCGGCCCCAGGTACTCGGTCTTTTTCACGCCCGCGCCGCTGCCGCCCTTCGCGCCGCCCGCGCCGCCCGCGCCGCCGCCCGCGGCGGCAGCCGCGGCCGCGCCTGCGCCGCCCGCGCTGCCGGCGCTGCCGTTGCTGCCGGGGCGCCGCGACCAGCTGTCCACGCGCGCCGCCGCAGGGCGGCCGCCCGCCGCGGCGCTGCTGACGGCCGCGCCGCGCCGCCGGCCGGCCGCGGCGCCGAGCTGCGAGCCGCTGTCGGTCCGGCCGGGCGCCGGCTGCTTGCGCGCCCAGGACGGCATGCGGTCCTCCGGGTTGGACCCCTGCGCCGTGCAGCGCCGCGGGCAGCGTGGGCGCCTCGCGCGCGCCGCCGCGCGCGCCACCGCCCGCCAACGGCCGCTCACCGGCGCGCGCGCCTTGGCCACCACGGCGCCCGCGCGCGGCCCCGCGCGCGCCGGCGCGGGCGGCTCCCACACGTCCGGGTCCTGGTCCGGCTGCTGCTGCTGCCTCTGCGGGGCGGCGCGCGCGCGGCGGCGTCGGCGTGCGGCTGCGCGGCGCCGTCGGCGGGCGTCTCGCCGCCGGCATGGGCTGCCGCTCACGCTGCTGGGGACGCCGCGGTAGCCGTCGTCCACCGCCGCCGGCGGTTTGAACGGGTCGTCCAGCTGCGCCACGCCGCGGCGGCAGCGGCGGTCAAGAGTGGCGCGCCGGCTGCGCGCGCGCGCGCACGCGCGCAGGCTCGCCGCCCCCGCCCGCCCGCTGGGCGGCGCAGCCGGCGAGGTGTGGCTGCGGCCGGGGGGCGCACCATGGACGCGCGGCGCGTCGCGGGCGGGCCCGCCTTGATGTCGTCGAGCGCGGCCTCCATGTCCTGCAGCAGGCGGCTCTCCTCCTGCAGCGTCCTGAGCACGCCGCTCAGCTGCCCCTGCTTGTGCGGGTCCGCAAGGCCCGTGATGTAACTGCGGCGCCGGCAGCAGGAGGGGAGCGTGGGCAGGGCGGGCGGCGCGCGCGCGTGCCGCCGCCGCCGCTGCTGTCCGCGCGCCGCGCCCGCACCGCGACAGCTGCGGCAGCAGGGCCTCAAAGTACACCAGCGCGCTGGTGGGCTGCCCGCAGGCCGCCAGCTCGCGGGCGTCCGCGATCTGCTGCGCGAAGGAGGCCTCCATGGTTGGCGCCCGCCCGTGCGCTCCGCGCCGCCGCCGCAGCGCCGCCGCAGCTCGGCCTGGTGGCTGCTCCGGGAGGGGTGTGGCGGCCCCGGGCCGACCAGTCCGTGCTCCCGGCTCGCGCCGACAGCTCGCGTTTGTGCGCCGCCGCCGCTGAGGGCACGGAGCGCGCGGGCGCTGCAAGATCGTGGCGGGGCGAACGGGCACGGGGCGCTGCGGCGAGGCTGTGGCGGTGCGGGCGCCCCTCCTGCGAGAGCGCGCGCCGTCGTTTCGCCGCCGGCGAACTCCCCGCGCTCAACCGCCGCCGCCGCCGCGCTTGGGCAGCTCGCGGGAGGGAGCCCCGGCCGTCCAACCCGAATCGCCAGCGCGGCCGCCGGTCGCGCAGGCGCAGCACGCGGCAGCGCCTCGCGCCGCGCCGAGCCGCCGTCTGTGAAGCTCGCGCGCGTGCGGCCTGGCCTGCGTCCCTCCCCTAGCTCCCTGCACGCCAGCGCGTCACTGCGCCGCAGCGCCGCAGCCCGCGCGGCCAAGTCAACCAGGCTGACCGCGGCCGCCGCCGCGCCAGCGCCGCCGCGGAGCAGCGCGATGTCCGGCCGGACGGCCGGGCGGCCCCCGTGCGTGGTGGCGCAGGCCTGCCGCCGGCGCGGCCGCGAGCTCCCTGGCGCGCCTCCGACCGCCGCCGCTGCCGCCCGCAGGGGGCCGATCGTGTGGCGCTCGTCGCTGAAGAACACGGTCTACGACGTGCTGCGCGCGCGGCCCGGCTGGCAGGAGACGGAGCACGAGACGGCGTGGGACTTCTTCTGGGCCGACAAAGGGTGCGGCCGCGCGCCCCCAGCCGGCGCGCGCCGCAGCGGCGCGCGGCGGCGGCGACCGCCGCTGCTGCCTCGCAGCTGGATCCACCACGAGCTCGACAAGACGCACCTCGCCGACTGGCAGCGCATCAACCACTTCCCCAACCACTACGAGCTCACGCGCAAGGACCTGCTCATCAAAAACCTCAAGCGCACCAAGCGCCAGCTCGAGCGCGAGGCGCGCGCCGCCGCTCGCTGGCCGCACGGCCCGCCGCGGCTGGCCGCGCGGCGCGGTGCGGCGCCGCGCGGCGACGCCGCCGCCGCCGCCGCCGCGCGGCGCGCGCAGGGCCGCGGCGCCGAGGCGGGCGCGTACGCGTTCTTCCCTGCGAGCTACGTGCTGCCCGGCGAGTACCGCATGTTTGTGGAGGAGTTCAAGCGCAGCGGCGGCACCTGGATCATGAAGCCCACCAGCCGCGCGCAGGGCCAGGGCATCTTCCTGTTCAACAAGCTCAGCCAGGCGCGCCCGCGCTTGCAGGACGAGCGCCGAGCGCGCCGCGCCGCGCCGCGCCGCGCCGCGCCGCGCCCGGCCTGTCCCCGTCCGCGCCGCGCGAGCGCCGCGCCCCCGGGCGTCGCCGCGCGCAGATCAGCGACTGGCGGCGCGACACGACGTGGCGCCCGGAGGCCGGCGCGGGCGCCGGCGGCGCGGGCGCCGGCGGCGCGCCGCGGCCGCCGCCCGGCGGAGGCGGCGGCGGCGCCGCGGCGGCGGCGGAGCCGCCCGAGGCGTACCTCGCGCAGCGCTACGTCGACGCGCCCTACCTGGTGGGCGGCAAGAAGTTTGACCTCCGCATCTATGCCCTCGTTACGAGCCACGCGCCGCTACGCGTGCACCTCTACCGGTGCGCGCGCGTCGTGCACAGGCTGTGTGCCGCTGGCTGGCTGCGGAGCTTGCTGGCTGCCGCGCCGGGCCGCCGCGGGCCGTGACGCGGCGCCCGCGCCGCGCAGGAGCGGCTTTGCGCGCTTCACCAACGTGCGCTTCAGCATGCGCAAGCAGGACATCGGCAACGCCTACGTGCACCTCACCAACGTGGCCATCCAGAAGCACACGCCCGGCTTCCACCGGGGCATGAAGTGGCCCATCCGCAGCCTGCGTCTCTACCTCACCAGCCGCCACGGTGCGCGCCGCGCGGCGGGGCGCGGCGGGGCGGGGCGGGGCGGCGGCCCCGGGCCGCGCGGCGCGCGGCGCGCTGAGCCCCTGCCCGCGCGCCACAGGCGCGGACGCGACCAACGAGCTCTTCGCCGCGATCCAGGGCGTCGTCCTGCGCGCGCTGCTCGCGGTGCAGCCGGCGATGATCAACGACAAGCACTCCTTTGAGGCGCGCAGCGCGCCGGGGCGCGCGCGCCGCGCCGGTCGCCGCCGCGCCGGTCGCCGCCGCGCTGGACGCCGCGCGACGCCCCGCTGCTCGCCGCCGCCGCTGCAGCTCTACGGCTACGACGTCCTCATCGACAGCGCGCTCAAGCCCTGGCTGCTCGAGGTCAACGCGAGCCCCAGCCTCACCGCCTCGGACCGCGCCGACTGGGAGCTCAAGTTTGGCATGCTCAACGTGCGCGCTGGCCGCCCAGGCCACGCGCAACCGCGCGTCGGCCGGGTACGCCGGCGCCACCCGACCTCAGCTCCGCCCCGCCCCGCCGCCGCGCTGGCGGCGCAGGACATGCTGGACATCGTCGACCTGGAGGGGCGGCGCGAGCCCGGCAGCAGGCCCCCCGCCCGCCAGGGCGGCTTCGACCTCGTGTGGGATGGCGGGCCCGTCTCGCCCGCGGCGCAGCCCGAGTCGCCCACCACGCTGGGGTGCTGGAACTGCAGGTGCGCGCCGGCGCAGGCAGCTGGCCGCCTCGCTCGTGAGGCTGGCGGCCAAGAGCCCGGCCTTGCGGCGGCTGAGGCGGGCCGCCGCCGCGCGCGCGCGATCACAGAGACCAAAACCAGCAGCGACGCAGCCTCGCAGAGCTGGCGGCGGAGGACGCGGCGGCGGGCGGCCGCTGCACGGGGCGCGCAGCCGCGCGCCTGCATGGCTCGCAGCTCGCGAGCAGCTGCTTCGTGCCCGGCGGCGGTGGCAGCGGCGGCAGTGGCGGTCCCAGCAGCAGCCGGAGCAGCACCAGCAGCAGCAGCAGCAGCAGCAGCAGCAGCAGCGGCGCTGGCGCCGGAGGCGGCGCGCGGCAGGTGGCGCGGCCGCCAGGGAACGCGGCGGCGGGGCCGGGCGGCGCGCAGCTGCGCCCAGGCGCGGCGTGCCAGCTGGGGCTGTGAGCGCGCGGCGAGGGCGGCGCGGCCCGGCGGCAACCGGTTCAGTGGCGCGGCCCGGACGCCTCCGCACAGCATCAGCAGCCCTGGCCACCAGGCTAGCTACGCCGGCGCCAGCGTGTCCTCCTCCGGGACCGGCAGGTGCTTGCAGGCCTCCGGCCTGCGGCGGCCGCGCGCGCGCCAGGCCGAGTGTGAGCAGGCGCAGCGGGGCTGCGTCGTGCCACGCCGCGCGGGGGCAGCAGCGGCCGCACACACGCGCGGCGGTGGGAACGCACCACTCGTGGGCGCCGAGGGCGACGCAGATGTAGGTCGCCACGGAGTCGATGTCGTTCACAGGGATGCCGTTGACCACCAGCCACGGCACCCAGCGGTGCGCCGGCTGCAGCGACTCGGTGCGCTCGCGCGCGAGGCGCTGCAGCGAGTCGCCGAGCTCGCCTGCGGCGCGCCGCGCGCGGCGTGGGGCGCGCTCCGCGGCAGCGGCGCCGCCGCGGCCCGCGCACGCGCGGCCCGCGCCCGCACCCTTCAGGCAGGCGATCAGCTTGCCCGGCGGCATGCCCGCGTGCTTGCCGCACACGCCCGCGACCTCCTCGGGCATGGGCTTGCGCTTCGCGTTTTTCAGCGCCAGGTCCTCCGCGCAGCTCAGAAAGGGGAACCTGCCGCCGGCGCGGCGCGGCGCCGTGTGCCGCGCCGCCGCGGCCGCGCCCGCGCCGCCGCGCCCGCGCCGCCGCGCGCGCGCCCGCGCCGCGCACCAGTCGTCCTGCTCCGGCTCGAGCGCGAGCGCGCAGGAGAGCAGCTTGTTCAGCGCGCACTCGAGCGGCCCGTGCTGGCACTGCACCGCGCCGTCGGCGTCGACGCGCGCGTTGCCCCAGGGGATGACATCGAGCTGTACATAGTTGCTGAGCTTGCTCTCAAACAGCGGCGCCAGGCCCGTGAGCGTGAAGTTTGCGCAGTAGCTGCGGCGGCGCGCGCGGGCGCCGCGGGGGTCGGTGCGCGAGGTCGGCGGCCGGCGCGCGGTCGTCGGCGGGCCGCGCGGAGCTGTCCCCAGAGCTGGCCGCGCACGGGCAGAGGGCCTCCATGTAGAGCTCGACGCGCACGGGCTCCGACAGCCCCACTGCCGCGGGCGGCACCGACCGCGCCGCAGCAGCGGGCGCCGCCGCCGTCGCAAGCAGCAGGGCCGCTAGCGCCGCGATCTGGCGGGTGAGCTGCGTCATGTCGCGTGGTGCACTGAGGACAGGGCCGTTCGCCACGCCCGGGCGCTGGTGGGGGCGGGAGAGCAGGTGGATCGATCTGTTCCCACCGCGCACATCAACAGCCGCGCGTTCCAGGGCGGACGGTGCCCAGGCGGCGGAGGATCGGAGCAAGGACACAGCTGAAGGGGGAGCTGGAGAGTCTCGGGGTTTCAGGCGCCGCTGCCGCGCGCGCTGCTGCCGCCGTCGCCAGCGATGCGCCGCCACACCGGGGCAGGTCGCAAGGGTTGCCACCGCAGGCGGGCAGTCATGGCCAAGTACACGACGCAGCCCTGGAGCTGCCGGTGCGCGCTGCCGCGCGGCAGCGGCGCCGCCCGGTGCCGCCGCTGCTCGCGAGCTCCGCTCAGCGCAGGCCCCTGCCCGTCCGCGCAGGGGCTGGGACGAGGACGACTGCTGCGCCGCAGTGGTGGACAAGTGAGCGCGGCGGCAACGGCAGACGCGCGGCGAGCGCACGCGCTCACGCCGCCGCTGGCCGCGGCCGCGCGCAGCCTGCGCGAGCAGTTCAACACGGTGTATGACGTGGCGTTCCTGCCGGGCGCTGATGGCCTGCTGGCGGCGGGCTACCACAGCGGCGACGTTCGGTGGGCGCGCAGCAGCCGCGCTGCCGCCGGGGGTCCGCTGCGCCGGGGCGGCCAGCGAGCGCGCCCGCCGACCGCCGCCGCCGCCACGCGCCGCAGGGTGTTCAACTGGAAGCGCGTGTGCGCGTCCTGGCTGGGCAGCAAGGGCCAGGCGGGCGCGGAGCTGAGCTGGCGGGGCCACGACGGGCCCGTCTATGCCCTGGCGCTGCTGGAGTCGGCGGGTGCGCCGCAGCGCTGGCGGCGGGCGGGCGGGCGGGCGGGCGGGCGGGCGCCGGGCACCAGGGGCCTGCGCGGCGCGTCACGCCGCCGCCGTCGCCGCGTGCAGAGCTGGGCGCGCTGTTCGCCACCGCCGGCGACGACGGCTGGGTGCGCGTGTGGCGCGTGGCGGACATCGTCGCCGCAGCGGCGGCAGCGACGGCCGAGGGCGGCCAGCAGGACAGCGCCGGCGGCGCGCCGCCGCCGCCAGTCGCCGGCGCGGTGCGGCTGCCGCACGTGCAAAACCCGCTGGGCGTGTCGGAGGGCAGCCAGCCCGCGGCGCAGGCGCTCGCAGCCGACCCCGCAACGGCGCAGCTGTTTGCTGGTGCGCGCCGCGCCGCAGCCAGGGGCTCGCGCCGCAGCCGGCGCCGCCCGCCGCCCGCCCGCCGCCGCCGGCGGCGGCGCCGCCGACGCCGCCTGGCGCCCGCCGCCGCAGGCGGCAGCGACGGCGGCGTTCACGTGCTTGACGTGCGCCGGCTGCTGGCGGCGGGGCGCGACGCGGCTGCGGCGAGCGGCGCGCTGAGCTCGCTGCCGGGCCACGCGGCGGCGGTGCTGGCGCTGGACCTGTGCCCCGCCACGTCCCAGCTCGCGTCGGGCTCCGAGGTGCGCGCGCGGCGGGCGGGGCGGGCGCGCCGGCCGATGCGTGGGCGCCCAGCGGCGGCAACACCACATTGTGCGCGCGCGCCGCGCAGGACGGCACCGTGCGCGTGTGGGAGCCGGCGGCGCGGCGCTGTGTGGCGATCATCAACCCCTGGGAGGAGCGCACGGTGCCGCCGGGGCAGCCGCTGGAGCTGCTGCGCTGCGTCAAGGGCAGGTGCGGTCCGCGCTGCGGCGGCGCGCGCTCGCTGCGGCCGCGCGCGCTCGCTGCGGCGGCGCGCGCTCGCTGCGGCGGCGCGCGCTCGTTGCGGCGGCGCGCGCGCGGGCCGGCCCGCGAGCGCCGCTCACTCCCAGACGCAAACGGCCGGCGGCGCAGCCCCGTGACGTGCGTCAAGTGGGGCAGCGGCGGGCAGTGGCTCGTCCTCGGCAACGCCGCGGGCAGCCTCACGCTCTGGAACGCAGTCAGCAACGAGCTCGCGCGGCACAAGTCCACCAGCGCGTGCATCCCCCAGGTGCGCCCGCCCGCGACAGGCGGGGCGCGCGCCGCGGCCCGCCGCCCGCTCGTCCGCCGCCGCCGCCGCTGAGGCGGTGCGCGTCTGTCGCGCGCAGGCGCTGCTGCTGTCGCCTGGCGCGGTGCTGATGGCGGGCACGGACCGCAAGGTGCACCAGTACAGCTTCCAGCTGGAGGAGGTGCACTCGTTCGACGTCGGCGCGGAGTCGGCCTTTGCCGTCCGCGCCGACCCCGGCGGCAGCGGGATGCTCGCCGTCGCGGGGGCCCGCGGCTGCGTGGACCTGCTCAGCGCGCAGGGCGCGGTGCTGGGGCTGGTGCGGCCGCCGCCGTCGGCGCTGCTCGCGTGAGAGGCGGACCAGCAGAACCACGTCACCCGAGCAACCGCTGCTGCCGCTTCGTGCGCACTTCGTGCGCGAGCGCCGCCTCGCCCAGCCAGCGCGGCTCCCAGCTAGTCAGCCCCGCTCGGCTCGTTTTTGCGCGCCGCAGCCCCAGTGCGTGCCCCTGCGACACGAGCCGCTGCTGCTGCCGCTGCGCCAGCTGCCGCCCGGGCATGCTGCTGCGGAGCGCGCGCCAGGGCTCGCTCATACGCTCGCTGCTGCTGCTGCGGAGCCCGCTCCAGGGCTCGGTCCGCTCGCCGGTGCGCCGCAGCAGCGGCGTGATGACCAAGGCGAAGCTCTCCCAGGGCGAGCTGGTCGCAGCGCAGCTCCGGCGGTCGCCCGTGCCGCTGATAGACGTTGGCGTCAACCTCGTGGACGGCGCCTTTGACAAGGCGCGCCCGACCGGGACCCCACCGCCCGGCCCGCGGGGGGGCTGCTGCAGCGCGCGCCACCGCCGCCGGCCGACCGCCGCCCGCCCACGCGCGCGCACCGGCCGCCGGCAGGACCGCGACACGGTGATCGCGCGCGCGCGCGAGGCGGGCGTGGCCGCAATCGTGGTGACTGGCTGCACCGTGGCCTCGGCGCGCGCGGCGCGCGCGCTGTGCGAGGCCGAGGCCGGCTACCCCCTCTACTTCACCGCCGGCGTGCACCCGCACAACGCCAAGGACTGCGACGGCGCGACGCTCGACGCGCTGCGCGACCTCGCGTGCCACCCGCGCTGCGTCGCGATCGGTGCGCGCCCGGCGCGCCCGGCGCGGGCGGCGCCCCCACCGCGCCGACGCCGCGCCGACGCCGCGCGCCGCGCCACCGCCGCGCGCCGCACCGCCGCCGCGCGCCGCCGGCGGCAGGCGAGTGCGGGCTGGATTTCAACCGCAACTTCAGCCCGCCGGACGTGCAGGAGCGCTGGTTCGAGGCGCAGGTCGCGCTCGCGCTGGAGCTGCGCAAGCCGCTCTTCATGCACTGCCGCGACGCGGGCGCGCGCTTCGCGGAGATTCTGCGCGGCGCGGACGTGGGCGGCCCCGCGGGCGTGCGCGGCGTGCTGCACTGCTTCACAGGCAACGGCGACGAGCTGGCCGCGTGCCTCGACCTGGGGCTCTGCATCGGCATCACGGGGTGGATCGCGGACGACCGCCCGAGCGCGGCGGCGCGGAGCTCGCGGCGCTGCTGCCGCGCATCCCGCCCGACCGGCTCATGATCGAGACGGACGCGCCCTACCTCGTGCCGCGCAGCATCACGCCGTCCAAGGCGCGGCCGAGCCGCAACGAGCCGGCGCTGCTGCCGCACGTGCTGTCCGCGGTCGCGGCGGCGCTGGGGCAGGACGAGGCGGCGGTCGCGGCGCGGACCAGCGCCGTCGCGCGCGCGTTCTTCGGCCTGCCAGATGCCGACGCTGGCGGGGGCGGGCCGTGAGACCCGCCGCCGTGCTGTAACGGGCTGACGGATCTGCGCACGCGCCGGTTCGCTCGCCGGTGCGTTACTCACTTAGCGGCGCGGCGCAGGTTGGAATCGGGGCCGGGGAGCTGGACGCGCGGGTGCGCCGCCAGGGCGGCGCTCGGCCTGCCAGGGGAGCAGCATGGAGTGGGCGACCGCCTCGTTCGCACACGTGCCGCGCCAGCACGTGGCAGCGGCCGCCAGCCCAGGCAGCGACCGCCACTGAGTGGCGGCGCCGCAGCAGTGGGTGGCAGCACGCTGCCACCGGTGACGGCAGCTTATTGGCATTATTGGGGTGGTTGGCTGGTGCTGCGCGGGCGCTTTGCAGCACCCCATGCGTGCAGCAGGCCACATGTGTGCACAGTGCTACGTGGGCCTCGTGCCAGACAGGCGAAGACCGTCACACACTCAGCAGTCGACTGCAGAGGCCTGATCGTCGCCTGCTGCAGCTGCAGCGGCTTCTGAGGGCCCCAATAATGCCATCTTCACCTGTCTAGCTAGCCTGTGCATCTGCTACACTGTGCACACGGGACACACGCAAGGAGAGACACAAACATGCTAATGAGCGCAATGGGTGTCAGGGCCGTGCCTGGCGCATGCGCGCGTGCGCGCGTGTGGCGTTGCCCGCGGTGTTATTGGGGGCACACACCATGCTGTGCTGGACGCGGCGCCGCCACCGCGTCAGGGCGAGGGCGAGGCGAGGCTGCCGTCGAGCGCCGGGTCCTGCACTACCGGCCCGGCCGCCGGCGCGCCAGCGTCGGCGCTGCCGTTGCCGGCGGCCGGGTCGCCGCTGGGGGCCGGCTGCGGGTCGCCGGCGGGCGTCGGCGCCGTGTCGCCAGCGGGCGCCGGCGCCGCGTCGCCGCTGGGGTCCGGCGCCGCGTCGCCGCTGGGGTCCGGCAGCGTCGTGGGCGGCGCCGGCAGCGGCGTCTCGGGGTCGGGGCTCACGAAGAACGTGCGCACCGCGATCGCGACCTCGCCCGTGCGCAGCGCGTAGCCCTTGCCGGGGACGTAGAGGAAGCCCCAGCACGACGAGCTCGCCGCGCACGAGCGCTGGCACTCCGACTCGCCCGCGCACAGCCCCGGCACGTCCCACTCGATCGCGTCTCGCCCCGCCTCGACCATGTAGGGGTCGGGCGAGGTGCCGATCCAGCCGCCGGCGGCCTCGTCCGCGTACGCGCTGAGGTCGCACACCGCGTAGACGCCCGACGCCCAGGTCTTGGCCTCGACGCGGCTCAGCGGCGGCGCGGTCGCGTTGCCGGGCGCAGCCGCCGACTTGGCGGTCACGCGGCCGGCGAGCGCGCTGCCGTTGCCGATGCTGGCCGCCGCGATGAGGTCGCTGGGCGGGAGCTTGTAGTAGAGCCGCGGCGCGTCGGCGCCGGCGCTGACCGACGCGACGACCGACGCGGGGCTCGCCGCCGGCAGCACCGCGTGGCGGCAGCCCGACCCAAACTCGGCGTCAAACTCGGCCACGCAGCACGCGTCGCGCGGGCACGCCGCCGCGCACGCGCCGGGGTCGGTCGCGCCCGGCACGGCGCGGAACATGCTGTCTGGCAGCGCGAGCCGGTCGCCCGCGGGCTTGGCGGTCTGCGAGTAGCGTGGGACGCACATGTAGGGCGTGGGCGAGCCGTCGTGAAAGGTGATGCCGTAGCTGGTCACCGCGTCGCCGACGTTGTGGTTCCACACCGTCCTGGGGCAGGGGCGGCACGTCGAGCCGTCGCCCCACTCGGCGCCGGGCTGGTAGGTGTTGCGCGGGCACACCGCGCACGCGCCGGGCGGGCCGCCCCAGCCGGCCATGCACACTGCGCACGCGGCGGCGGCGGGCGGGGTGAGGCGGCGCGGCGGCGGCGGCGCGGCGGCGGCGGCGCGGCAGGCCAGCGCACGCGGGCGCCGGCCGTGCTGCGCGCGCGCGCTCACCGTTGCAGCTCTCGGCGCCGGGGCCGGACGTGGCGGAGCCCGCGGCACAGCGTGTGCACACGGGGTTGCTCGTGTTGCCCCCAAGCTCCTGGTCGCCGGGGCTGGAGAAGCCGTCGGGGCACTGCCGCACGCCCATGGACGCGCTGGGCGCCTCGGGCGCCCAGGGGTCGTCCGCGAGGCCGTTGAACACGCCATAGCCCTTGGGCACCTGCGCGCGCGCCGCGGGGCGGGGTGAGCCGGACAACAAACACGCGTGCGCCAGCGCGTGGCGGGCGCCGCGGCGGCCGGCGGGGCTGCGGGCGGGCGGGCGCTGCGTGCCTTGCAGGAATCGATCGACGACTGGTACTGCCCGTCGCCGGGGAAGTAGTCAGTGTACCGCCCCTCGGGGCACGGCTCGCACGGGTCCATGCTCGCCGCGGCCGCCCAGAAGCCGTCGGGGCACTGGTTGGCGCCCTCCGAGGTGTAGCCAAAGCCGGCGGGGTTCTTGCAGTCGGCGGCGGAGCTGGAGCCGGGCGCCGACTTCAGGTTCTTGGTGCACGACTGCGCGGCGGCGCGGGCAGGCGGGCGGCGTCGGCGCTTTGCGCCGGCGCGAGGCGCGCGGCGCCGCGGCGGCGCGGCCGCGGCGGCGCGCGCGGCCGGCTGCGCGTGCTGTGCCAACTGCGGGCGGCGGGGCTGCAGGGCGCGCACCTTGCAGGGCATGAGGTAGAGGCCGAACGTGTCGCCGGCGACGCCGTAGGTGTTGGCGGGGCAGGGGATGACCGCGCGGAGCTTGCTGAAGTCAGCGGGGTCAAACGTGATGCCCCAGCCGGCCTTGATGTCTGTGGGTGAGCGGGGCGCGCGCAGGGCATGAGTGACAGACAGCGGCGGACACGCTGCCCAGGGGCGTGCGGGCCGCGACGCGCGGCATGCGGCGCGCGGCGGGCGGCGCGACTCACAGCAAGAGGCGGAGGAGCTCGCGACCCAGCCATACCCCGGGTCTTGGGCGCTGGCGCTCGCCACGGCGGCCGCAGCCGCGGCGGCGGCCTCGCCGGTGCCGTTGACCGCGGTGGCCCGCAGCACCGCGACGTCGGTCTGCTCGTCTGGGTCGGCCCACTTGCTGAGGATGCCGACCCCGCACGGCGTGCACGCCTTTGTGCCGTCGGCGTCCATCACGGCCGGCGTGGGCGGCACCCAGCCGGTGCGGTAGAAGCCGCTGGGCGGGCCGTCGGCGGCGGCGGTGACGTTGGTGGGGCACTTGGCGAGGCGCGGCGCCTCGCCGGGCGGCGCCTGCACGTAGTAGCCGGGCGGCACGAGGCAGTCGTTGGCGCTCTCGGTGCCGCGCTCGCGCGTGACCGTGCCAAAGGGGCAGCGCTGGCAGCCAAAGGTCCCGGGCGCGCCGTCAAAGTAGAAGCCGAGCGGGCAGGCCTCCGTCGGCGAGCCAAGGATGGAGTCCTCCTGGGCGAGGCCCGGCTGGCCGCCGGCCTCCAGGGACGTCACCTTGAAGCCGGGCAGCAGCCCTGCGGGCGGTGTGGGGGAGGGCAGACATGCGTGAGCCCGCTGCGCGCGCGCGGGGCGGACGGCGGCGGCGCCGGCGGGCGCGTGCGGGGCGCGGGGCGCTCACGGTTGCAGGCGAGCACGGACGTGGCGGCCGTGCCGGACGTGGTCCAGCCCTCGGGGCAGGAGAGGCAGCGGATGGCTGCCGCGTCCGTGGTGTTGGCAAAGCCCTCGCGGTAGAGGCCCTTGGGGCAGTCGCGGACGACGTTGAGCTCCCAGAACTTGCCGGGCGGCACCTCTGCGAGCGCGCGCGGCGCGGGGTGAGCGCACGCCGCGCCGTGTCGCGCGCCGCGCCGGGCGGCGGGCTGCGGCGGCGGCCCGGCGCGCCGCGCCGCGGTGCCACTCACTGCACACATCTGTGCGGCTGCCGCGCGGCGTGCCGCTCGCAGTGAACGCTGGGTCCTCTCTGAGGCCCGACTGGCAGGGGAGGCAGGACCTCAGCCGGTTGAGCGCCGGCGTGTAGGTGCTGGCGGGGCACTCCACCGCCGCCATGCCAGTCGCGCGCGGCAGCGCATACCCCGCGAGCGCGACTGCGGAGAGGGCAGAGGGGGTGGGGGTCAGCGGCGGCCGCCCGCGCGCTGGGAGCCGTTGCGCCGCAGCCGCGCGCCGCCGCGGGCACCCACCGCATTCGCTGAGCGCAGTGGCGCGCGTGCTGACTGTGGTCAGCCCGACGGTGTCCTTTGGGTTGCAGGCCCGCCGGCTGCCGCGGTCGTCGCTCGGCCGCGTCGCGGCGCGGTCGCCGCCCGCGCACGTGAAGCCGCGCCCGCACTCCACACAGCTGTTGGTGACCGGCGACTCCCACAGCCCTCGCGGGCAGACTGCGGCGGGCGGGGGCGAGGGGCGCGCGTGAGCGAACGACGCGCGGCATCACCTGCGCGCGGCGCCGCTGCCTGGCGCGCCCGCAAAGCCGCCGCCGGCGCCGGGCTGCGCGCTGGGCGCTGTGCGCCCGGGACTCACCGCACTGCACGATGCTGCGCCGGTCGGCGCCGAGCACGGGCACGTAGCCCGGCTTGCAGCGCAGGCAGACGTATGTCTCCTTGTTGGCCACGATGCGGGTGGTGCAGCGCCGCGCCGTGCAGGCGGGGATCTGGGGCGCGCAGGACACGCCGCTCTGCAGCAGCGCGCGCGCCCCGCCCGCGGGCTCCGGCGCCGGGGGCGTGATGGACGCGTTGGCTTCCGCGCCGGAGCCCAGCACGGGCGCCGCCAGGAGCAGCGCCAGCAGCCAGAGCCCCATCACATCCCGCATGGCGGCTGGGAGCCGCTTCAGCGGCCGCCCATTGGCTGTGGGGGTCGGGGGAGGCCGCGGCAGGCCGCGAGGTCTGGAGGCAGAGGAGCGTCGCTGCGGTGGGGGTCCAGCTCTGGGGGCGTGCTTCGCGGCCCTGGCGTGCTGTGGCGCAGCTTGTGGGGCGGGCGGCGCGAGACGGGAGAGTCGGGAGAGTGGGTGCGCGCGACCTGGGGCGACCCCCGGGCGAACCCGGGGGCGACAGTCTTCTTCGCGTCCTTCGCGCGCCGCGCGATGCTTCACCCGCGTCAAGACAGCCCGGCGCGCGTTTTCCGTGCGCGGCGCAGCGCCCTGGGCGCTGCGGCGGCCGCCGCCTCTGCGGGCTGCGGTTGTGCTGCCGCCGGCGGCAGCAGCGCGCCCTGTCGCCGGTGCGGCGTTCTGATTGAATTTGCCGGCCTTCGGCCGTCTCGCCAGCGGCCTGCGGCAGGCCTGGCGACAAACGCACGGCGACCAGCGCGCGCGGCGGCGGACGACCAGCGCGCGCAGCGCCCAGCGCGGCTGGGGGCCGCTTGGCGCGTGCACCAAGCGCCAAGCGGCTGCAACCGTGCGAAACATGCCGCCAGTGCTCGCCCTGCCCCACCGGCTCCTACTGTCCCGGCGGCGACAAGAACGCGCGCCTGCCGACCGACGACGCGGGCGCGCAGAACAGCTGCAACCCCACCGGCTCCGTCG
Organism: Scenedesmus sp. PABB004; assembly: GCA_014905635.1. NCBI lineage: Eukaryota > Viridiplantae > Chlorophyta > Chlorophyceae > Sphaeropleales > Scenedesmaceae > Scenedesmus > Scenedesmus sp. PABB004. The sequence goes on along the minus strand of JABVCE010000010.1, from coordinate 1,203,005 downwards.
GCCTTACGACCAAGTCCGCCTCGACCACCCGCGCCGCCGACTGCAGTGAGTGGCCGCTTGCCTGCCTGCCTGCGCGCGCCTGCACCGCCTGCTGCTGCTGTGCGCGCGTGGGCTGCAGCGCGCACAGCATGCGCGCCCAGCGCTGCTGCTCACTCGCCCGCGTGCGCCTGCTGCCCGCCCCTCCCTCTCGCAGTCGCCCAGGCCGGCTATGTGCTCCCCACCAGCCGCGGCGGCGCTGCCCAGCAGTGCGCTGGCAACACCTACGCGCCCGACCTGAACCGCCTCAAGACCTGCCTGCCGTGCCAGTCCGGCCTGGCGGCGCCCACCGGCTACAACGGCACGCGCGACAACAAGAACGACGTGTGCCAGGTGCCGCCCGGCAAGTTCTGGGAGCTCAACGTTGTCCGCGACTGCCCCAAGGGCCTCTACCGCTCCAACTTTGTGCGCACCGACAACAAGCTCGCCATCAACTGCCTGTCCTGCCCCGAGGGCTGGACCACCGCCAGCATCGCCTCCACCGGCATCGACAAGTGCAACGGTGGGTGCCGCGCTGCTGCTGCCGCGCCGGGAGCCCGCGGCTGCCGCGCTGCGGCCGCCCGCCGCCGGCTCGACGCTGGCCCCAGCCTGACTGTGCTGCTGCCGCGGCCTCCGCTCGCGCGCGCAGTGCTGATGCCCGGCTACAAGCTCGCCACCACGACCGCCGGCACTGAGCCCACCGGCTCGGCCGTCCCCGTGACCAGCAGCAGCACCTTTGTGCCCTCGGCCGTGGAGGTGTGCCCCATCGGCTTCTTCTTCGACGGCACCGCCGGCACCTGGTCGTGCAAGCCCTGCCCGTACAGCACCATCACGCTCAAGAACGGCTCCGCCTCGGCCGACGACTGCGTGGTGCCCCCGGGCTACTTTGTGGCCGGCACCGCCGCCAGCGGCTCGATGGTCAAGTGCCCGGTCACGCCCGCCAACACCGAGGATGAGGGCTACTACCGCGCCGGCTGGAAGGCGTTCAAGGAGGTGGTCAGCACCAGCGGTGACGGCAAGGACGTGTGCACCAAGTGCGGTGCCGGCATCCTCAGCGCCCTGACCGAGACCGACGAGCTCTCCACCGCTGCCGCGGGCAGCAAGGTCGCCGCCACCTCCGCCTCTTGCTGTGAGTGGCCTGCCCTGCCTGCGCGCGCGCGCGCGCGCCTGCTCGGCTGCCTGCCTGCGCGGGGACCCCGCACTGCAGCGCCGCTGTTGCTCACGCCCTGCGCCCGCCCCGCTCACCCACAGACATCAAGGCCGGCTGGGGCATCACCTTTGACCCCGCTGACTTCACCGCGTTCAAGGCCATCAAGCCGTGCCCGGCCAACACCTACGGTGTTGCCAACACCACGTTCGGCCTGATCAACGCGCCCTGCAAGGCCTGCACCAAGAACCTCTACTCCGCGGCCGCGTCGACCAGCTTTGACGACTGCAAGAACCCCGGCGGCTTTGGCTACACCACGGAGGGCGCCAACCAGTGCCCCGACGGCTTCTGGGCGCCCGCCGCGAGCATGGAGCCGTGCGAGAAGTGCCCCGAGGGCCGCACCACCGCGTACGCCCCCGGCAACGGCACCCTGCAGGACTCGATCGACGACTGCATCGTGCCCGCCGGCTCCGGCGTGTTCAGCGCCGACGCGAGCAACCCGTGGGACCCCACCAACCCCACCTCCAGCACCGGCGTCAAGCCCTGCCCCGTGGGCTACTTCTCTGCCGGCGACGTGGAGGGCACTGCCACCACCAACCCCAAGTGCCAGCAGTGCACCAGCGGTGCCAGCACCACCAACGTCGGCGCGGCCACCTGCGACGTGTGCGCGGCTGGCTTTGGCAAGACCTCTGGCAGCAGCACCTGCAGCGCGTGCAACTACGGCACGTTCAACCTCGGCAGCAGCGACAGCTGCATGACCTGCCCCACGACCACCTACCAGGACCCCGTGGGCGAGGCCATCACCTCCGACGGCGTGACCTTCAGGAAGTCGCTCAAGGGCGCCGAGTCGTGCGTGCCCCGCTTTGCCCAGCTCGCCAACCCCGCCGGCGACGTGCTGGCGCTGCCCGCGGGCATGTTCACCGCCAACGCGGCCACCACCGTGACGACCTGCCTGGCGGCCTGCCCCGCCGACAAGTGCTGCGTCGCCGAGATGCTCGAGACCACCGCCGGCTCCGGCGTGGTGTCGTGCAAGCACGCGCTGCTGGCGCCCACCACGCCCGCGGTGGACGGCAAGGCCAAGATGTTCTACAAGCTGCCGCCCAGTGAGATCAGCGCCGCGTCCAAGGACGTGTCCGCCAAGACCATGGCGTCCGGCATCTTTGCCGCGTGCGACATCGACTCGTTCGCCACCGACGCCGCCGCCGGCCTGGTCGGCACCTCGCCCAACCCGCTGCTGGTGGAGGCTGGCCGCAACGCCGCCGAGTGGGACGTCGATGAGTGCAAGAGCTACGCCACGTGCAAGGCCGCGTGCATGTCCAACGGCGCGTGCTGGGGCTTCCTCTACGTCCCCACCAAGGGCTGGACCCTGCGCGGCGGCGAGGCGACCCTGGGCGCCCGCTCCTTCTTCGTCAGCCCCAACGGCGCTGACGCGTCCGGCCCCGCCGACATGGCCAGCTTCACCTGGGCCTAAGCGCTGCGCGCGCACGCGCTGCTGTTACGTACTCAGTTTTTACCATCAACCCTGTGCATACGCAGCAGGCTGGTAGCACTGTACTTAAGCACACATGCATCAACCCTTACCCTAGGCTGCCTGCCTGCCTTGTGCGGCGGCAATAAGCCAGTGCGTTGGCTCCCAAGCCACCTGGCCCCACCGCCTGCCTGCGGCCCCCTGCTGCCTGGCGCAGCCGGCGCGGGGCGTGCTGCTGCGGCGTGAACCGAGAGGCCTGCGCGCGCTGCGCTGCCAGCTAGTTGTTGAAGAACGACCCGCTCCTGCCTTTTATGCCTTTGCCTCCCTTATGTGTTTGAGCTGCCCTTGATGCGCTTGCGATGGGCTCAATAACACACCGGGTGATGGGCTTGCGCCTTGCGCGGCAGCGCGGCGCCCAAACGATAGCCTGCTGCTGTCCCGGCGGACGGCGGCGCGCGCAACACGCGCACGTGGGCTGCAATAAGCTCCCCTGCCCACCCTTCTGGGGGCGGCTGGTTGGCTGCGCTGCGCCGTTTTTTATCAGGCCGCACGCGCGAGCGGGTGGTGGTGACGGCGCGCGGCACTCGCCGCCCAAAGTAACCAACCCACCCCAACAAAACCTGACCCGACGTGGACCCCCTATCCTCAAGCCCAACTCAGCTGTTGAGAGTCAGCAGCAGACAGTCACTCGCTCTGTCAGCGGCAGGGTCGTGGCAGGGCAGCCCAACTGCGCGCGGCGAGCGCGCGCGGCGGCGCCCGACCAGCGATCGCGCGCCCCCTCGCAGCGCCCAGCGCGGCTGGCAGCGCTTGGCACGCGCGGCGCCGCAGAGGTGCAGCATGCTTGGTGGCGGCAGGCTCGCAGCAGCCGGGCCGGCCGCGCGCCGCTGTCCCGACGCGCCCCGCGCGCAGCGCGCTGCGCGCCCCGCACGCCCGCCGCAGTTCTGGACGCGCAGCCGGCGCGGCGCCGCTCGGCTGCGTGCACGGCGCTGCACAGCGCCTGGCCCCGCCTCTGGCACGCAGTGGCCGTGCCTGGCCGCCGTCCAGCGCGCCCGCCCGTGATCGGCAGGGCGGTGGGGGCGGGCTGACTACTGCCTGCTCCGCGCTGAGGCGGCTTGGGTCCGTTCTGCTGCGCGCAAACGCTCCATCGCGCCTCCACAACACCTAAGAGCCGGGCGTGCCGGCCGCGGCGCGCCTAGAGGGCCGCGTCAATCTCGCCGAGCTGCGTTCGCCGCACACCGCGCAGCCCTGCGCCACCCAGCCGCCCGGCTCGGGCGTTCGGCGGGATCTGCGTGGCGTGCATAAGCTTTTGGAGACTCGCGCAACCTCCCGCGGCGGCCAGGGAGAGAGGTCGCCGGGGTTCGCACATGCTCGGCACTGCGAGCAGGGCGGGCCTCGTCCGGCGGAGGCCGCCGACGCCGGCCCGACGCTCCCGAGCTATATAGCGCCGCCCGCCCTCCACCCACAGCCAACCCGCGCTGTGCCTGCTGACCTGTGGCCGCTGCAACCCACCGAGAGCAGCTCCAACAAGGCCTTGCCCCCTAGCCCAGGCCTAGCCACAGCCGCAGCCCGCTCAGCTCACCGACCGACGCAATGGCAGCTCGCACGGCCACCCTGGCCGTCCTGCTGCTGGGCCTCGCGGCCCTGGCCTCCGCGGCGCCCGCCGGCCGCAGCGCCGCCAGCCGCCAGCTGCTCCAGAGCGGCGTGTCTTGCCCGGCCCAGATCCCCGCGTGCACGGCCCGCCGTTGCACCACCCGCATCCTGGACAGCAAGGAGACCTACGTGTGCCTGCGCTGCATGAAGGGCTACGTGCCCGCCCGCGGCAGCGACGGCCGCTCCATCGTGCAGTGCGGTGAGCTTGGGCGCCCGCCCGCCTGCGCCGCGGCGGCGGTTGGTGCTGCCTGCCTGCCTGCTTGGCTGCCTGCCTGTCTGCCGCGCGCCACCGGCCTCGTCTCACCCGCCCGCCCGCCTGCCGCCTGCGCGCAGTGTGCCCGCCCGGCACCTTCCAGAACGTCACCGGCAACACCCGCCAGTGCTCGCCCTGCCCCACCGGCTCCTACTGCCCCGGCGGCGACAAGAACGCGCGCCTGCCGACCGACGACGCGGGCGCGCAGAACAGCTGCAACCCCACCGGCTCCGTCGGCCTTACGACCAAGTCCGCCTCGACCACCCGCGCCGCCGACTGCAGTGAGTGGCCGCTTGCCTGCCTGCCTGCGCGCGCCTGCACCGCCTGCTGCTGCTGTGCGCGCGTGGGCTGCAGCGCGCACAGCATGCGCGCCCAGCGCTGCTGCTCACTCGCCCGCGTGCGCCTGCTGCCCGCCCCTCCCTCTCGCAGTCGCCCAGGCCGGCTATGTGCTCCCCACCAGCCGCGGCGGCGCTGCCCAGCAGTGCGCTGGCAACACCTACGCGCCCGACCTGAACCGCCTCAAGACCTGCCTGCCGTGCCAGTCCGGCCTGGCGGCGCCCACCGGCTACAACGGCACGCGCGACAACAAGAACGACGTGTGCCAGGTGCCGCCCGGCAAGTTCTGGGAGCTCAACGTTGTCCGCGACTGCCCCAAGGGCCTCTACCGCTCCAACTTTGTGCGCACCGACAACAAGCTCGCCATCAACTGCCTGTCCTGCCCCGAGGGCTGGACCACCGCCAGCATCGCCTCCACCGGCATCGACAAGTGCAACGGTGGGTGCCGCGCTGCTGCTGCCGCGCCGGGAGCCCGCGGCTGCCGCGCTGCGGCCGCCCGCCGCCGGCTCGACGCTGGCCCCAGCCTGACTGTGCTGCTGCCGCGGCCTCCGCTCGCGCGCGCAGTGCTGATGCCCGGCTACAAGCTCGCCACCACGACCGCCGGCACTGAGCCCACCGGCTCGGCCGTCCCCGTGACCAGCAGCAGCACCTTTGTGCCCTCGGCCGTGGAGGTGTGCCCCATCGGCTTCTTCTTCGACGGCACCGCCGGCACCTGGTCGTGCAAGCCCTGCCCGTACAGCACCATCACGCTCAAGAACGGCTCCGCCTCGGCCGACGACTGCGTGGTGCCCCCGGGCTACTTTGTGGCCGGCACCGCCGCCAGCGGCTCGATGGTCAAGTGCCCGGTCACGCCCGCCAACACCGAGGATGAGGGCTACTACCGCGCCGGCTGGAAGGCGTTCAAGGAGGTGGTCAGCACCAGCGGTGACGGCAAGGACGTGTGCACCAAGTGCGGTGCCGGCATCCTCAGCGCCCTGACCGAGACCGACGAGCTCTCCACCGCTGCCGCGGGCAGCAAGGTCGCCGCCACCTCCGCCTCTTGCTGTGAGTGGCCTGCCCTGCCTGCGCGCGCGCGCGCGCGCCTGCTCGGCTGCCTGCCTGCGCGGGGACCCCGCACTGCAGCGCCGCTGTTGCTCACGCCCTGCGCCCGCCCCGCTCACCCACAGACATCAAGGCCGGCTGGGGCATCACCTTTGACCCCGCTGACTTCACCGCGTTCAAGGCCATCAAGCCGTGCCCGGCCAACACCTACGGTGTTGCCAACACCACGTTCGGCCTGATCAACGCGCCCTGCAAGGCCTGCACCAAGAACCTCTACTCCGCGGCCGCGTCGACCAGCTTTGACGACTGCAAGAACCCCGGCGGCTTTGGCTACACCACGGAGGGCGCCAACCAGTGCCCCGACGGCTTCTGGGCGCCCGCCGCGAGCATGGAGCCGTGCGAGAAGTGCCCCGAGGGCCGCACCACCGCGTACGCCCCCGGCAACGGCACCCTGCAGGACTCGATCGACGACTGCATCGTGCCCGCCGGCTCCGGCGTGTTCAGCGCCGACGCGAGCAACCCGTGGGACCCCACCAACCCCACCTCCAGCACCGGCGTCAAGCCCTGCCCCGTGGGCTACTTCTCTGCCGGCGACGTGGAGGGCACTGCCACCACCAACCCCAAGTGCCAGCAGTGCACCAGCGGTGCCAGCACCACCAACGTCGGCGCGGCCACCTGCGACGTGTGCGCGGCTGGCTTTGGCAAGACCTCTGGCAGCAGCACCTGCAGCGCGTGCAACTACGGCACGTTCAACCTCGGCAGCAGCGACAGCTGCATGACCTGCCCCACGACCACCTACCAGGACCCCGTGGGCGAGGCCATCACCTCCGACGGCGTGACCTTCAGGAAGTCGCTCAAGGGCGCCGAGTCGTGCGTGCCCCGCTTTGCCCAGCTCGCCAACCCCGCCGGCGACGTGCTGGCGCTGCCCGCGGGCATGTTCACCGCCAACGCGGCCACCACCGTGACGACCTGCCTGGCGGCCTGCCCCGCCGACAAGTGCTGCGTCGCCGAGATGCTCGAGACCACCGCCGGCTCCGGCGTGGTGTCGTGCAAGCACGCGCTGCTGGCGCCCACCACGCCCGCGGTGGACGGCAAGGCCAAGATGTTCTACAAGCTGCCGCCCAGTGAGATCAGCGCCGCGTCCAAGGACGTGTCCGCCAAGACCATGGCGTCCGGCATCTTTGCCGCGTGCGACATCGACTCGTTCGCCACCGACGCCGCCGCCGGCCTGGTCGGCACCTCGCCCAACCCGCTGCTGGTGGAGGCTGGCCGCAACGCCGCCGAGTGGGACGTCGATGAGTGCAAGAGCTACGCCACGTGCAAGGCCGCGTGCATGTCCAACGGCGCGTGCTGGGGCTTCCTCTACGTCCCCACCAAGGGCTGGACCCTGCGCGGCGGCGAGGCGACCCTGGGCGCCCGCTCCTTCTTCGTCAGCCCCAACGGCGCTGACGCGTCCGGCCCCGCCGACATGGCCAGCTTCACCTGGGCCTAAGCGCTGCGCGCGCACGCGCTGCTGTTACGTACTCAGTTTTTACCATCAACCCTGTGCATACGCAGCAGGCTGGTAGCACTGTACTTAAGCACACATGCATCAACCCTTACCCTAGGCTGCCTGCCTGCCTTGTGCGGCGGCAATAAGCCAGTGCGTTGGCTCCCAAGCCACCTGGCCCCACCGCCTGCCTGCGGCCCCCTGCTGCCTGGCGCAGCCGGCGCGGGGCGTGCTGCTGCGGCGTGAACCGAGAGGCCTGCGCGCGCTGCGCTGCCAGCTAGTTGTTGAAGAACGACCCGCTCCTGCCTTTTATGCCTTTGCCTCCCTTATGTGTTTGAGCTGCCCTTGATGCGCTTGCGATGGGCTCAATAACACACCGGGTGATGGGCTTGCGCCTTGCGCGGCAGCGCGGCGCCCAAACGATAGCCTGCTGCTGTCCCGGCGGACGGCGGCGCGCGCAACACGCGCACGTGGGCTGCAATAAGCTCCCCTGCCCACCCTTCTGGGGGGCGGCTGGTTGGCTGCGCTGCGCCGTTTTTTATCAGGCCGCACGCGCGAGCGGGTGGTGGTGACGGCGCGCGGCACTCGCCGCCCAAAGTAACCAACCCACCCCAACAAAACCTGACCCGACGTGGACCCCCTATCCTCAAGCCCAACTCAGCTGTTGAGAGTCAGCAGCAGACAGTCACTCGCTCTGTCAGCGGCAGGGTCGTGGCAGGGCAGCCCAACTGCGCGCGGCGAGCGCGCGCGGCGGCGCCCGACCAGCGCTCGCGCGCCCCCTCGCAGCGCCCAGCGCGGCTGGCAGCGCTTGGCACGCGCGGCGCCGCAGAGGTGCAGCATGCTTGGTGGCGGCAGGCTCGCAGCAGCCGGGCCGGCCGCGCGCCGCTGTCCCGACGCGCCCCGCGCGCAGCGCGCTGCGCGCCCCGCACGCCCGCCGCAGTTCTGGACGCGCAGCCGGCGCGGCGCCGCTCGAGGAGTAGTGACTGTTAACAGTCAACGCGCGCCCGGGGGCTGTCAGCACCCAGCGCAGGCGCCCCTCCGGGGCCGCGCAGCACGCCCGCATGGCGTGCACCGACGGGCATTTCCAGCCCGGGAGGTTCGCCTGCCCAGGTCCAACGCCGCGCAGGGCCCAAGCCGGCGCAGCAGCAGCGACCGCCCAGCCAGACTCGCACGCACGCACGCAGCACGCATGCGCGCGACGGGGCGCCCGCGGAAGCGCCAGGGGGCTGGGGCCAGCATCTCGCGGCGCAATTCGCGGCCCGCGCGCGCCGCCGCCCCCGCGCGTCGCGCGCCGCCCCTGCCGCCTACCTAAGCAACGCTGCTGCCGCCGCCTGGCCCCTGCCCTGCCCCCAAGCACGCGACGACGTCTGTACAGCGAGCACACGCAGGGAGGGAGCATGCCATGCGGGGAGCGGGCCCGCGGCGCCGTCTTCGTCGCGCGCCGCAAGGTAAAAAACTGTGCGCGCGAGCCGCGGCGCCCGCCGGGGCGGGGGTCAAAGTGCGAGTCCGGGGGCCGGAAGCTGGTGCTTCCGAGCTTGTTGTGGTTTCGGGGGAGCGCCGCGCGGCGCGCCCCCCGGTCCGGCCCCCGCGCACGCACGCGCGCTGCCCACCAGCCCCGCGAGCCGCGCCGCGGGTAGCGCCACACACCGCGCGCCGCCGCGCACCCCAGCCACGCCGCGAGGGCGCCGCCGCCCAACGCCCGCGGCGCGCGCGCGCGCGCCGCAGGCATGGGCAGTCGCGCCGCCCGAACCATGGCCTGGTGCGCCAATGCGGCGCAACCGACGCCCTCCATGCCCTTATTGGGCGCCGCGCCGCCGCCCGACGCGCCACGCCTCCCCGCCGCCCGCCCCGCCCGGGGGCCGCCCGCTGCGGCCGCCGCCCCTGCGCCCCCGCCCGCGCGCGCCGCGCCGGCGCGCGGCGGCGCCTGGCGGCGCGCGTCCAGCGTCACGCCGGCCGACGATCAAGTGCGCCCGCCCCACGCCAAATGCAACAAGTGATCTTGCTGGGGGGCACGCACGAGCGTGCTGTGCAGCAACCAATGGGGTCGAGCGCATTCACGGAGAGCCTTTGACTGGAGATGTACGCGCAGCTCCCGCGCGCCCGGCCCGCCCCGCCCGCGCAGTGTGCGGGCGGGGCGGCCAGGCGCGGAGAGGCATCGGGCTCCCTGTGTGCCGGCCGCGCCGCTCGCGCGCACGCGCGGCCGCGCGCGCGCCGCGTGCCTGCGAGGAGGCACGCGGCGCCAGCGCCGCCGCCGCGGCGCGCTCGCGCGCGCCCGAAAAACGCCCGCCGCCCCGGCTGGTTGCTCGCACAGCAACACAGGCGGACCAGCTTAGTCCCAGGCGCTCTGGCCGCCGCCGTAGCCGCCGCCGCCGTCTGCGGGGGTGGGTGCGGGCGCGGCGCGGGTCAGCGAGCAAGCAGCGGCACCAGGGGCTGCTGCCGAGCAGCCGCGCGCGGCGGCCGCGGCCCGCCCGCAGCGCCACTCACAGCCGCCGCCGCCGCCGCCGTAGCCGCCGCCGCCGCCGCCGTAGCCGCCACCGCCGCCGCCGTAGCCGCCGCTGTAGCCGCCGTGGCGCTGGTGGGAGTCTGCGGGCAGCGCGGCGCGGGGCGGGTCAGCACGGCGCGCCGCCGCCGCCGCCGCGGGCCGGACCCGGGCCGCCCCGCCCCGCCCCGCGCGCGCGCGCTCGCACAGTTGTGGGAGCCGCCAAAGTCCTTGCGGAAGTCCCGGCCGCCGAAGCGGCCGCCGCCGCGGCGGCTCTTGGTGCCGTACGGCGCGTGGCGCGTGGCGATGTTGCCCAGCCAGCCAGGCACCTCCTGGCCGGTCTCGGTCAGCACCTCCTGCAGCTGCCTGCGGGCGGGGGCGGGAGCCGGCGCGTGCGCGCGTCGGCGCGCCGCCCGCGCCTGCTGGCAGCCAGCCGCCCGCGCATGCTGGCAGCCAGCCGACCAGGCCTGCAGCGGCGCCGCCGCCGCCTGCCGCCGCCGTGCCGCTGCCTGCCGCCGCCGTGCCGCTGCCTGCCGCTGCCTGCCGCTGCCTGCCGCCACCCCCCGCCTGCCACCGCCTGCCGCCGCCCTGCCGCCGCCCTGCCGCCGCCGCGCTGCCTGCTGCCGCCAGCCGCCTGCCGCCACCGCCCGCCTGCCCCGCCGCGGCGCCGCCCTGCCGCCAGCCGCCCTGCCGCGCTGCCTGCTGCCGCCAGCCGCCTGCCGCCACCGCCCGCCTGCCCCGCCGCGGCGCCGCCCTGCCGCCAGCCGCCCTGCCGCGCTGCCTGCTGCCGCCAGCCGCCTGCCGCCACCGCCCGCCTGCCCCGCCGCGGCGCCGCCGCCACGCGCCTGGCGAGGCCAAAGTCCTCGTCGGTGAAGAACGCGGTCGCGAGGCCCTTCTTGCCCGCGCGGCCCGTGCGGCCGATGCGGTGCACGTAGTCGTCAATGTCCTTGGGCAGGTCGTACTGGGCGGGAGGGAGAGGGGGAGAGAGAGAGAGGGAGGGGGAGAGAGAGACCCGGCGAGCACACGGGCGGGGCGGCGCGTGCGAGTGAGTGAGCGTCAGGGCCGGGCAGGCGGGGCGGCGCGGGCGCTGGGCGCCGCACGCCGCACGGCGCAGCGGGGCGGCGCGGGGCGCGGCCGCGTCGCACGTTGATGACGTGCGTGACGTGGGGGATGTCGAGGCCGCGCGCCGCGACGTCGGTCGCGACCAGGATGCGGCACTTGCCACTGCGGAACGCGCGCAGCGCCTGCGGTGGCGCGGGCCAGCGGGGCGGCGGGGCGGGCGTCGGCGCGCCGCCGCGCGCGCCTCCCCCTCCCCGGCGCGGCGGCGCCCGCTCCCCCGCCCGGCGCGCGCGCACCATCTCGCGCTCGGCCTGGCTCTTGTCGCCGTGGATGGACGTCGCGGGCAGGTTGTTACGCAGCAGGTAGTCCTCGAGCTGGTCGGCGCCGCGCTTGGTCTCCACAAACACGAGCGTGAGACCCTCGACCGTGTTGACGCAGTCCAGCACCGTCTCGCGCTTCTGCTGGCCCTGCGCGCCGCGCGCGGCGCAGGGAGGAGGGGACGGGCCGGTCAGCGCGGCGCCCCGCTGCACCGTGCCCACCCACACGCCCCCGCCCACGCCCGCGCCGCCCCACCCTCTCCGCCCACACCCGCGCCCCCGCCCGCGCCCGCATCGCCACGCCGCCACGCCACACGCGCCCCGCACCTGCACGTACTCCACGTGCTGCGCGATGAGGTCGGTCGACGAGCCCACGCGGCCGACGGTGAGGAAGATGTAGTCGTGCAGGAAGTCGGCGGCGAGGCGCTGGATCTCCTTGGGGAACGTCGCGCTGAAGAGCATCGTCTGGCGCTGCCCCGTGGGCGGCATGTCCTCGCCCTCCACGATGCGCCTGCGCGCGGGAGGGTGTGGGCGGGCGGGTGGGTGGGTGGGTGGTGTGCGTGGGTGGGTGGGTGGGGGAGGTGCGGGAGGGGCGGGCGGGCGCGCACGGCGGCTGCTGGCGGCGGCCGCCGGCGAGCGCACGTGTGTCGCTGCGGGTCGCTGCGGGTCGCGCGCTGTGCGGCGCGCTGTGCGCGACGGCGGGGCGCGGGCGTGCGCGCCTGATCTGGGGCTCGAAGCCCATGTCGAGCATGCGGTCGGCCTCGTCGAGCGTGAGGTAGCGGATGCACGCGAGGCTCACGCGCGCGCGCTCGATGAGGTCGCTCAGGCGGCCGGGCGTCGCGACGAGGATGTCGCAGCCGCGCTCGATCTCGCGCAGCTGAGGGAGGCGAGGGAGGCGCGCGGGCGCGGGCGGTGGCGGGCGGCGGGTGGGCGCACGCGCAGGGCAGGGAGGGGCGGCGGCAGACGGGGCGCCGCCGCCGCCGCCGCCGCTGGCGCCGCCACGGAGCCGCCCGTGTGCCGCGCCGCGCCGCGCCGCGCCGCGCGCGCACCTGGTTGACGACGGGCGCGCCGCCGTAGATGACGACGGGGCGGATGCCCGACTGGTAGCTGAACTTGCGGGCCTCCTCGTAGATCTGGCTCGTCAGCTCGCGCGTGGGCGCGAGGATGAGCGCCGCGGGCAGCGCCTTGCGCCCGCGCCCGGTCGGCTGGTACCCGGCCTTGAGCAGGCCGGAGATGATGGGGAAGCAGAAGGCCGCGGTCTTGCCGGACCCCGTCTGCGCGCACGCCATGATGTCGCGGCCGGCGAGGCCGATCGGGATGGAGTAGCGCTGCACGGGCGTGGGCTTGGTGTACTTGCAGCGCCGGATGTTGTTGGTCAGCACCTCGCCGAGGTCGAGCTCCTCGAAGCTGTCCACGTGCGGCGGGCAGTCGCGGCCGGAGGCCTGCGCGCGGGCGCGGGCGACGGCGGCGGGCGGCGAGCGGCGCGCGTGAGCAGCAGCAGCGGCCGCCGCCGCCGCGGCGCGCGCGCTGCCTGCAGCGCGCGCGCGCGCGCCGCGCGCCGCCCAGCGCCCGCGGGCGGCCCTCCCCCGGCGAATCCGCGCCCCGCGGGCCCCCACCTCGACGGGGATGTCCTCGTAGGCGTCGAAGTTGATGCCCGTGTTCTCCTGCCCGAACACGGCGTCGCTCTCGGCCTTGACCGCGGCGTCCTGCTCGAAGGGGTCGTCCATGCGGTTGCTGTCGGGCCAGGGCGTGCGGGGGCCGCCGAAGCCGCCACCGCCGCGGGGCGGCCCGCGGTCGCCAAAGCCACGCGGGCCGCCGTAGCCGCCGCCGCCGCCGTAGCCGCCGCGGCCGCCGCCTGGGGGCGGGATCGGGGCGTGGGCGCGCCGCCGGCCCGCGGCGGGGCGCGGGCGGCCCGGGGGGGCGCCGCAGCGCGCCGCCCGCCATCACGCGCCCGCCCTGGCCGGGCGCGGCCCCGCGGCCGCCCGGCGCGGCCGCCAATTGAACGCGCGCGCCCCGGGCCCCAAGCAGCGCGGCCCCACCTGCGCCGTAGGGGACGCGCGGCGCGCCGTAGCCACCATACGCCTGCGCGGGGCCGCCCATGCCCGGCATGCCGGGCGTGGCCATCCCCGGGGGCGGCGGCGGGCCCGCGGAGCCCATGCCGCGCATGTGCGGGGGCACGTAGCGCCGGGGCTGGTCGTCCACCATCTGGTCTCCCCAGCCAGACATGGTGGTAGGTCTGCTGCGGGGTCGGGCGCGTGGAGCGGCACCAGCGGGCCGACCGAACCGGCCGGAAGGCCGGGCGCGGGCGGGGCGGCGCGCTATGGCGCGCGCAGGCATCGCGCGGGGCTTTCCGCGGCTTAGGCGCGAATTGTAGCGACAGGTGGGCGCCGCCCGCCGCCCCAGAGCCCGCCCCTGCCGCCCCACCGCCCACGCGCGCCCGCGCCCCCGGCCCGCGCCCAGGCGCGCGGCAGACGCCTCCCGAACACGCGCGGGGCCTGCACGCGCACCGCAGGCGGGCGGGGGGCTCCCTGGGCGGCGGCGGGCCTGGCCATCCCTGCGGCTTTGCATCCACGGGCGCGCGCGGGGCCGGGGGGACGGCGGCGCCGCGCGCCGCGGCGGAGCAGCAGCAGCTCGGCGCGCGCCGCGATGGCCTCGGCGGGGCTCTACGCCGACCGCGCGCCCGGCAGCGCCTCGCCCTTTACGCCGCCCGGCCAGCAGGCGGCGCTCGGCTCGCTGCCGCGCTCGCCGCGCGACGGCGGCGGCGACGGCGCGCCGGAGGACGACGCGTCGCCGCGTGCCGCCGCGCCGGAGCCCTTTGCGACGCCCGGCAGCGTCGCCGGCTGCGCGGCCTACCTGGAGCCGGTGCTGGCGGAGCTGGGCCTCGCGCAGTGGCAGCTGCGCGGCGGCGAGCCCGCGGCGCTGCTGAACGCGCTCTACGAGCTCGTGCGCGCGCACCAGGACGGCGCGGCGGCGCGCGAAAAAACCGCGGAGGAGCTCAGCCGCCTGCGGCTCGACGTGCGCATCGCGGACCGGACGATACAGCGCCTGCAGGGGCAGAGCGAGGCAAAGGCGCAGGAGGCCGGCGGTCTGGCGATCAAGGCGCGCGGTTTGGCGCCGCCGCGCGCGCTGCGCCGGCCGCTCGCCACCAGCCCTCACGCGTACGCGCGCGTGCCGCTCGCGCGCGCTCGCCCCCGCAGCTGCGCCAGCTGGACGCCTGGTACCGCGAGGAGGCGGAGCGCTGGGGCGGCGAGCGCGAGCAGCTGGCGCGGCGCGCCGCGCAGCTCGAGCAGCGGCACGTCCAGTTCCAGCACGAGCTGCGCCGCAAGGACGGGGAGTTTGAGCGGCTGCAGAAGCAGCTCGCCGCGCGCCTCTCCGCCGGCGGGCGACGCAGCAGCGGCGCGTGCGCGGCGGCCGGCGCGCGCGGCACGTCCGGCGGCGGCAGGTGGGCCCGCGGGGCGCGCGGGCGGGGCGGGGCAGGCGCGCCCGGCGGCGGCGGCGGCGGCGGCGGCCCGGCGCACGACGCCGCCCGGCTGCACGCGCAGGTGCGCGAGCTCCGGCGGCGGCGCGCGCACGCCGCCCCTGGGCGGCGGCCTCGGTGACACGCGGCGTGCCACCAAGGCAGAGCTCGAGGAGATGGTCAAGGTAGCCCTGGGCGGGGGAGGGCAGGGCCCGGAGGCAGCGCCGGGGCGTTCGGCGGGCTCCGCCCGGCCCCACAGCGGGCCCTGCGCCTCGCCGAGCCGCCTCGCTGACCCGCCCGCCGCCCGCCGGGGGGTGCGCCGCGCACGCAACGCAGCGCGCGGCCGAGGCGCACGAGGAGGACAGGCGCGAGCTGGCCGCCGACAACACCGCGCTGCGCAAGGCGCTGCGGGAGCTGGAGGTGTGCGGCGCTGCGCCGGGCGGGCGCCGGTCAGCGGCGCCGGCGCGCTGCGCTCGCTCCCGCAGCCTCGCGCCGAGCGCGCCCGCCCGCTGCCTCCGCAGCGGGAGCACGCCGATCTGCTCAACGCCGGCGGCCAGCCGGCGGCAGCGCCCGCCTGCTGTGGCGCCGACGCCGCGGCTGCGGCCGACGCGCTCGCGGCGATGCGCAGCCGGCTGGAGGCGCTGCGCGTGCGCAAGCAGCGCGTCGTGGGCCCCGGCGCCGGCGCGCTGGGCGGGCTCGCGGAGCTGCAGGCGCACGCGCAGTCGGCGGGCGAGCGGCTGCTGCTGGCCAAGCTGGTGGAGGCCAGCCAGATCATGGAACAACAAGAGGCGGTGGGCGGCGGCGCTGCTGCGGCCGCGCGCCGCGCTGTGCTGCGTGCGCTGTGCGCGCCGCGCCAGCTCGCTGACTCTGCGGCCGCGCCGCCGCTTCCGCATGCAGGCGCTGACGCTCGCGCTCAGGGCGGTCCCGGGGGCTGCGCCGGCCAGCCGTGACGCCGCTGCTGGGCGCTCCGCGCAGAGCTGCTGCGCGCGCGGGCGAGGCGGCGGCGGCGCCTTGGCAACCGCTTTACGCGGCCGAATCATCATCAGCAGCCGGTTGAGAGGGTCAGGGCAGCTCGTAGCGCCCGCGCGCCGGCCGCACCAGCCGCCCCTCCTGACACCACGCGCTGAGCCGCCGCGCCAGGTGCTCGCGCGCCACCAGCGGCCGCTGCTGCCCGCCGGTGATGGCAGCCTGGATGTCACGTGTGCTGCGCGCGCCAGACGCGACAGCGGCAGCCACCGCCTCCCAGGTCAGCACCCCCTTCTGCAGCGGCTTGCGCTCGTCGGCTGGCAGGCCGAGCTGCGCGCGCACGGCCTCGTGACCGTGGCGCTGCAGCCCTGCCGCCAGGTCGCGGCGGCCCGCCGCGAGCAACTGCGCCTGCGTCGGCAGCCGCGTCCAGCGGCGCGGCAACTGCTCCCGCCTCAACCGCACCCCCGCCAGCCGGCTGCTGCCGCCGCTCCCGGCAGCGGCTTGCGCTCCGCCCGGGCCCGGCGGCGGGTGGCGAGCCATCCAGGCGGCCAGCTCTGCAACCGTGGCCTCCAGCGAGCTGCTGGGCGCGGCGCCGCGCGGCGAACGGTGGGGGCGCAGGCCGAGCAGGCGCGCAGTGGCGGCGAAGCCGCCGTGGTGCAGGACCGCCTGCAGGCGGCGGGCGCGGGCTGAGCGCCGGCGAGGCCGCGGCGCTGCCGCGCCTGGTCGTCGCGCGCAGTCGGTCAGTCACCCGGCACCAGCCGTCGCTCGCGCAGGGCCCACCTTGAGAATCTCGTCACCGTTGGCCGCCTCTGCCAGCTGGCGCGCGCTCGGCATCGAGCCCCGCGGCCAGCCCCGCTCGCCGCGCGCCTCCGCCAGCGCGGCCGCGAGCGCGGCGGGCTCGCGCAGCGGCTGCGCCACGGGCCACGCAGGGCGGCGAACCAGCGCTGCAGCGACCGCGCGATAGCCACCGGCTCGCACAATCGCGGTGTGGAGGTCCCACCGCCCCGCTGCGCGGTGCGGCGGCGGCGGAGGCTCGGCCGCGCACCGCGGCACGCGCGGGGCGTGTGGCGCTCACACGGCGCACCTGCTTTGAGGCAGTTGGCGCTCGGCAGCACGCGCTCGCCCGCCAGCGCGAGCAGCGCGTCCCGCGCGCCCCCGCCGTCCTCGTCGTCGTCGTCGTCGTCGTCGTCGTCGTCGTCGTCGTCGTCCCACTCGCCCTCCTCCTCCGCCTCGCCCTCCTCGCCCTCGTCGCCGCCGCCCTCCCGGCCGCCGTGCGCGCCCGTCGGCGCACCCGGCGCCAGCGCGCGCGCCGCCGTGGGCAGGCGCCAGCGCACGCGCCGCGTCGCGGGGTTGTAAAAGTACCAGGTCTGCTGCTGCGCCTCGCCTCCGTCCGCGGCCGGGCCGTCGCCCGGCGGCAGCGGCAGCGCGAGCCAGGAGCCGGCAATGAAGGCGTCCAGCTCAGCGTCGAGCATCTCGGGCGCCTCCCAGTAGCCGGCGGGGCGCCGCGCCGCGCGCAGGCCGAGCAGCAGCGCCGCCTGCGGCGGCGGCGGCGGCCGCGGCGGCTTGGCGGGCGGGGCTGAGGCAGCGCCGCCGCCGCAGCGGCCGCGGCGGCGGCGGGCGGCGCCCCCCGCAGCGCCGACCGGCTGCGAGGGCGGTGCCGGGGCGCCCCCGCACAGGTGCGCACCTGCGTGAAGCCGCCCACGTCCCGTATCAGGCCCACCAGGTCCGACCGCCCTGCGGCCAGCAGCTGCTGGCGCGTCGGCATGCGCCGCGCCGCCACGAGCGGCCGCGCGCCGTCGCCCCCGCCGGGCGGCGGCGGCAGCGGCGTCGCGTGCGGCAGCAGGGCTTGGGAGAGGAAAGATAGCAGCAGCTCCGTGCGCCCCAGCTCCAGCAGGCCTGCGCGGCGGCGCGGTCCGGCGGTCGCGCGCGCGTCCGGGGCGGCGGTGCGCGCTGCGCTGCCCCCGGGCCGTGCCGCACCCGGCGGCGGCGAGACCGTGAGCGCCCGCTCGCGCAGGTGCAGCGTCGTGACGATTGCGGGGACCTGCGCGCAGGCGGGGCGGCGGGCGCTCCGCCGGCGAGCCGGCGGCGGGCGGCGCCACGGCGCGCGCGCGCGCGGCGCGGCGGGCCGCGGCGGCCGCGGCGCGCACCAGCGGCAGCGCGTGGCGCAGCTCGCCGGCAAAGCCGTACGGCTCGAGCACCGCGGCCGCCGTGACGCGGAGCAGGTGGTAGGGCGGCGCGCCGGGGCCGGGGACGATGCGCTGCACGCGGCGCACCGTGCCGACCAGCGCGCCGCCCTCGTGCAGCACGCGCCAGCCCGCCAGGCCCTCCGCGCCGCCCCGGACCTGCCGCAAGCCCAGCACCAGCGGCCGGCCTGGCCCCGCCGGCGGCGGCGACCCCGGCGGCGCCTCCGCGAGCCGCAGCCGCAGCGCCGCCCGGCTCGCCGGGGCAGGCGCGCGTGCGCTGCCCCGGCGCCCGCGCGCGCCAGCGCGCCGCGTCGTGGTGGCGCCGCCGGGCTCAGCCGGAGCTGCGGCGGGTGGCTGCTCATCGCTGCACCCGGGCCGGCATCGCTGGCGACGGGCGCGGCAGCAGCGCGCGCGGCGCCTGGCCTAGCGCCGCCGGTCCCGCCACGCCGGCTGCTGCGGCAGCGTCTGAGGCTCAGGGGCAGCTGCCTCAGACCCCGCAGAACGCGGCCCCGGCTCAGGGAGAGGGCGCGGCGCGGCGGGGCGACGGCGCTGCTGCCGCCCGCCCGCCACCGACGCCCAGGCGGAGCTGGCGCGCTGGGGCTCTCTGTGGCGATGCGCAGGGACAGGGCGAGCGGCAGGGCGCTGCTCACGCTGCTGCCGCTGCCGGTGCAGCCGCTGCTGCTGCGCTCGACGCCGCGTGGCAAGCTTCTGCAGGTGCACGCAGCTCGCGGTGCCGCTGGACCGCCTCCTGGGCGGCCCCTGTCGGCAACTCGCTTCTAACAAAAGCCGCCGCCGCCGCGCCCCACACCGCCGCGACGCCGCCGGCGCGCCCCACACCGCCGCGTCGCGGCGCGACGCGCTCGCTGCTTCGGCGCTCGCGCCCCTCGCTCGGGCGCGCGCGTGCCTCCGCTCCGCTACTCGGGCTTGTCCTTCTCTGGCGCGAGCTTGATGTCGACGCACACGATCTTGGCGCGGTCGCACGTCACCTCGGGCGCCTTCTTGAGCGACCCCGTGCCGCTCGCGTTGAGCTTGAACGCGACGTCGCTCAGCGTGAACTGCCACACCTGCAGGGCGCGCGCGGCGCGCGGCGCGCGGGCGCGCGGCGGCCGCGTGGGCGGCGGGCGCGGCGGGCGGAGGGGCGGCGTCGCGGCGGCGGCGCGGCGGCGGCGCGGCGGCTGCCCGCGCGGCGCACGTTGTCGTAGTACTTGTACGTGTCGAGGTTGCCCTTGACCTCGCTCTTGGCCGTGATCTCCTTGCGCAGCGCCGCGAGGATGGACTGCGCGCCGCCCCCGGCGGCGGCGGCGGCGGCAGCGGCGCGGTGCGGCGCGGTGGGCGCGGGCGGGCGCGGGCGCGGGCGGGCGCGGCCGCGCGGCGGGGGCGCGGCGGTCGCAGGGGCGCCGCCGGCGGCGCTCGCCTGGTCCAGCTGCGGGCGGCGGGGCAGGCGGGTGGCGGGTGGCGCGTCGGCGGCGGCGGCGGCGGCGCGCGCGCGCGGTGATCGCGCCGCGCGCCGCTGCCGCACCTGGTCGAGCGTGGCGACCGCGAGGTCCTCTGGCACCTTGCCGTCGGCGACCATCTCCTGCAGCACCTCGTACAGCGCCTGCGCCAGCTGCGTGTTGGAGTAGAGCTGCGCCGCCATCGCGGCGCGCGCGAGAGCAGCGGCGGCGGCGGGCGGCCCGCGGCCCGCGGCCGCGTCACACGCCGGCCGCGCCGCTGCGGCAGCGGTAAGGTCCCGTGGCGCTCTCTCGCGGACGCGCGGGCTAGGCTGCGGCGGCCAGCGGCCGAGACGGGCGAGCGGTGCTGCCCGAGCAGCGAGGGGCTCGCGCGCGACGGGCGTAGCGCGGCGCTGTGGTCGCTCGCGTCGTCGCAAGTAGCGGGCGGGACGGCGCGCGCCGATCGGAAGGCCCGCGGCCGCACGCGACGAGCGACGAGCGACGAGACCTGCGCCGCCGTGCTGCTGCCTCCGCGGCGTGCAGCCCCGCCACCACAGCAGGCCCGCGGGACGCCCTGCCCCCTTCACGGCACTCTCCCTGCACGGCCAACGCAGCCACCGCTCGACCGCCGGGACGGCTGCTGCTGCCGACAGCTGCGCTGCTCCGCTGCGCGCTCCACGCATGAACGGCGACGCCGGCGGCGCGCTGCCGCCGGGCTTCGCGGAGCCGCTGGTGGACCGCCTGGCCGGCGCGCCGGCGGAGCAGCTGCACCTGCCGGCGGCGATGGCGCGCGGCGCGGGGGGGCCGCCGGAGCCGGCCGACGTGCGCGCGCACCTCGCGGCGCTGCTCGCGCGCGACCCCGCTGTCTTCCTCGAGCGCTACGGTCCCCAGCTGACGGCCGAGGAGCTGGACGGCTTCAGCGGCCTCCAGGCGGCCAGCTACGAGGGTGCCCGTCCACAGCGCGCGCCGCGGGGCGCCGCCGCCACGTTCGCCCGGCGCGCCCGGCGCCCACCCGCCCGCGCGCCGCGCCGCGCCGCGCCGCGCCGCGCCGCCGCAGTGGAGTACTGGGTGAAGGCGGCGCGCGCCGCGACGCAGCCCGGCCCGCCGCCGGCGCCCGCGACGAGCAACAAAAAGGCGCGCCGCGGCGCCGGCCCCGCCAGCCCCGCCCCGCCGCGGTGGGCCGCGCCGCCATCCGCGCCGCCCGCGCGGCCGGTCGACCCGCCGCCGCGCGTGCGCGCGCGCGCAGGTCAGCAAGACCGTGGCAAACCGGCGGCTCGCCTACATGCAGCGCCTGGTCGACGGCGGTGAGTTCTTCAGCGAGGACGCGATGCGCAGCCGCGAGCCCCTCATCTGGTGCGCGGCAGGCAGGGGCGCTCGAGGCCGCCCGCTGGGCGCGCCTGCGCCCGCAGCCCCTGCGCCGCCGCGCCGCGCTCGAGGGCCCGCGCCGCCCCGCGCCTCGCCCCGCGCGCTGGCTGGCCCAGGCACGAGCTCATCGGGCAATTCGAAGGCATGCCGCCGCCGAGCGGGCCGCCCACGCCGGGCGAGGGCTTCGCCGGCAGCCTGCTCAGGTGCGCGCGCGCGACCGCGGGCACGCACGAGGGGCGCGGAGCCGCCACGCCGACGCGCCGCCGCCGACGCCGCCGCCGTGCAGGGCGCACGACGAGGCGCTGCTGCGCGTGCGGCTGCAGCAGCAGCTGGACGAGGAGGAGTGCCAGGCGTCGGAGCACGAGGCGAGCGACAGCGGCGACGAGCAGCAGCAGGAGCAGCAGCAGCCGGGCGGCGACACGGCGATGCAGGAAGCGGGCGGCGGCCAGCGCGCGGCGCGGCGCCAGGCGCGCGGCGCGGCCGCCGCGCCCGCCGAGCCGCCGCCGCCCGACATGAGCGCCGCGGCGATGAGGGCGCGGCGGCAGGAGTTGTTGGAAGAGATGCAGAGCCGCTTCCTGCTGGGGCTCGAGTCGGCGCACGTGGCGTACGGCGACATCGACGGCGACGCGGCGCTGGACGACGCGTGGGCGGCGGTCCAGGACCAGGACGCGGCGGACGCGTGGTTTGACGACATGTGAGCCGCGGATTGGATTCGTTGCATCGCATCCAAGCCGAGACGCTGCATCTTTCAACAGCGTGCGGCGCTGCGCCCGTGCGGATCACACGCGAGCCCCGCCCGAGATTGCGGTTCGCGCCCGCTGCGGTGCAAGTGCTGGCAGCTGCGAGGGCGCCCCGCCCGTTGCCCCGCACGCAATACCCGAGCTGCCGCCGCCCCGCTCACTTGGGCGGGGCCGCCGGCGGGTCCTGCGCGGCGCAGTGCGGCGCGGAGGTCAGGGCGCGGCCGCGGCAGCGCGGGTGCCGGCGCGCGGGCGTCGCGCGCCGCACCATGGTGAACGCCCGCGCCTCAAAGCGCCACTCGCCGTCCACCATCACCACGCGGTCCTCGATCACCCCGCTCGCGAGCAGCGCCGGCGGGCTCGCCGCGGCGTGCAGCAGGCGGCACGCGCGCACGCGTGCCGCGCGCAGGCCGTCGGGCGCGACGACGACGTTGGTCGTAAGGTGGCGCTTGCCCGCCGCAAACGGCGCGAGCGCGGCAAAGTACTCGAGCACGGGCGCGAGGCCCGTGACCGTGCGCGGCGGCGCGGCGGGCGACTGCGGGTCGACCGTCAGCCGCGGCTCGGGCGCGAAGAGCGCGCCGAGGTCGGCCTGCCGGCCGCCGTTGAGCGCGTCGTCGAAGCGCACGCAGAGCTCCATGATCTCCAGCTTGTCCTCCGCGCTCAGCGTGAACTCGGCGCCGTGCGGGCGCCGCGCCGCCGCCGGGCCGCCGCTGCTGCGCCGCCGCTGCGCGCGGGGTGGCGGTTGCGGCGGTTGGCGCGCGCGCAGCGTCCCGGCGGGTGGCAGCCGACGGGAGGGGCACGAGGGCGGCCGGGCAGCGCCGCACGCGCTGCGGCTGCACCAAACGGGCCGCGCGCGAGCTGTCGCTGCGCTGCTGCCGCCGCCTGCGCCACCCCCGCGCCGCCTGCGCTTGCCTCAACTTGACGCTGCTGGGCTGAGGTCACGGGCAGCGCCGGCCGCAGCCAGCAGCGCGCGGCGCCGCCGGCGCGGGACGCCAACAGCATCGTGCGCGCCGTTGCGGCGAGCGCCGGCGCTGCGGGTCGTGGGACGGCGTGCGCGCGCGCTGCGGGGAGGATCTCACGCGCGGGGCTGGACGATCAGAGAGGCAGCCGGGCGGAACGTCGCGAGCGCCGCGCCGAACCGCCAGGTTTCCGCCGCCGCCGCACCGCAGCCCGCGCGCCGCGCCGCCCAAGCGGCCGGCGCTCACTGCGCCCAAGCCGCTCACTGCGCCACGGACATGAACTCCTGGCCGTACACCGGCAGGTCGGCCGGCCGCGTGCCCTTCACGCACGCCGCCGCGTCCGCGTCCGCCGCCGCCGCTGCGACGGCGGCCGTGTTCTGCCGCACGATGTCCACAAACAGCTGGTGCCTGCGGCCGGCGCCGGCAGCGCGCGTCAGCGCGGCCTGCGGCACGCGCGCTGCTTGCGCCCGGCGGCGCCCGGCGGCGCCCGGCGGCGTTCGCATCGCACCAGCGCGTGTCGCGCGTGAGCTCTGGGTGGAACGCCGTCGCCAGCAGCGGCCCCTGGCGCACCGCGACCGCGACCGCGGCGCGCCCGCCCTGCGCCGCCGCCTCGTCCGGCCGCAGCGTATACTGCGCGAGGACCTCAACCTGCCCGCGCGCGCCGGCGACCGTCAGACCCGCGGGCGGCGCGCGCGGCGCGCCCCGCTCGCCGGCTCACTACCAGCCGGCGCGCCTGGCGCGGCGCGCGGCCGCGCCCCCGCCGCCGCACCTGCGGCCCCGCCTCCATCACCGCAGGCGCGCGGATGAAGACGGCGCGGAAGGTCGGCTCGCCGCCAAAGCGCGTGAGCTCGGCGTGCGCCGGCAGCTGCGTCTCAAAGCTGTTCACCTGCGGGCGAGGCGCGGCGAGGCGCGGCGGTCGCGCCCGCCGCCCGCAGGGGCGCAGGGAGCGGGCGCCGCCGCGCGGGCGCGGGCGCGGGCGCGGGCGCCGCGCCTGCGCGCCGAAGAAGTTGCGCGACACGCAGATGTCCAGCCCGCCCAGCAGCGCCTGCCCGCCCTTCTTCTGGCCTGCGGCGACGACGCGGCGGCGGCGCCCGCTCGCGCCGGCTCGCCCCGCGCCGCGCCGCGCGGCGGCGGGGCGGCCGCGCGCCGGCTGCCCGCGGGCGCGCAGGGAGAGGCCGCCGCCGCCGCCGCGCCGCTCACCCTCGGCGCGCTCAGCCAGGAAGATCA
The DNA here is from genome assembly GCA_014905635.1 of Scenedesmus sp. PABB004. Lineage (NCBI taxonomy): Eukaryota > Viridiplantae > Chlorophyta > Chlorophyceae > Sphaeropleales > Scenedesmaceae > Scenedesmus > Scenedesmus sp. PABB004. The sequence continues at coordinate 1,179,427 of JABVCE010000010.1, read as the reverse complement.
TGCCTGCGCACGTGCCCCACACCGGCTTGCCCGCCCTGGCAAACGCCTGCCAGAACAGGGGTGGCGCGCGGCGCACGGCGTGAGCCGCAGCCGCGCTGCTCGCAGCGCGCGCGCGCGGCGCAGACGCCCGCCGGCGCCGCGCAGCAGCGCGGCACGCCTGCAGCTCCGGGATGAGGCCCCAGCTCTCGGCGATGTGCGCCATCGTCGTCGACTCGCCGCCCGGGATGATGAGCCCCGCCACGCCCGACAGCTCCTCCCGCGTGCGCACCTCGGTGACCGCGACGCCGGGCAGCTGCCCCAGGAGCGCCATGTGCTCGCGGAAGGAGCCCTGCAGCGCGAGCACGCCTGGCGGCGCACGGCGCGGCGGGCGGCGCGGGTGTCGCGGCCGCAGCGTCAGCGGGGACGCGCCGGCGGCGCCAGCTCGCCATGCCCTCGCAGCCAGCAGCGGGGGCGCCAGCGACGAATGCGGCGCGCCGGGGCAGCAGCGGCGGAGCAGCGGCGGCGGCCGCGCGGCTGCGCCCGCGGCGCCGGCGCCGCCGGCGCCGGTCGCGTGCGCCCGCGCTCGTCCCGGGGCGCCCGTCGCGCCCTGCGGCCGCGCACCTATGCGCACGGGCGGCGCGCCCGCCTGTGGCTGCGAGCTCGTCATGCTGCTGCCCGGCGGCGCGGCTCGCAAGGCGCGCCGGCTGATCTCTGCCGGCTCGGAACGTGCGGCGCGCAGCGCGGGCGGGTCGCCAGGCGTGGGGCTGCGCGCGGGCTGCGCTCTCAGCGCGCTTTGCAGGATGTGCAGCTGCGCTGTGAGCAGGACAGGGCGCCAATTGCTCGTGCGTCGGCCGGCGCCGGGCAATGAGCGCTCGCGGGGGCTCAACTGTCACTGCGACTGCCGCGCTGCTGCTCTCCCGCCCACCTCCGCGCTGCCCCGCGCCCGCGCGCCACCTTTCGCGCGTCCTCCCCTCTCCATCACGCGCACGCACTCCTCACCATGGCCGCTGCCCTGCGCGGCGCGGTGGCGCGCGCGGCCCCGATGCAGGTGCGCCTCGCGCGCGCGCGCCACTCGGCGCGAAGGACCTCCACGACTGCGTCCAGCTCGCAGCCGGGCGGCGGGGCATGCATGCCCCGCCGGCGCGCCCGGGCGGGGCTCGCATCAATCGGCGCTGATGGCCCGCCTCCCGCGCCCCGCAGATGCGCCGGTTCGCCGCGCCGGTGACCCGGAACCTGCGCCCCGCCGTGGCGGTGCGCTCGGTCGCCACCAAGGCGCCCGAGGTGTCCAGCTACGGCGTGGAGGAGCGGGTGAGCGGCCCGCTGCTGCGCCGCGCCGCGCCGCCGCCGGCGCCGCCGCCCCGCATTCGACCCGGCGCGCCGCCCACGGAGCGGGGCGGGGGCTGGAGCGGCTGCCGGCGGGCCGCGGCCGCGGCGCCGCGCGGCGGCGCCGCGCGGCCAACCGCAGCGGCCGCTGACGGCGGCGGCGCTCGCGCCGCGCCGCGCGCCCGCAGGGCCCCAAGGAGTCGCTGGAGTACCGCATTGCGTTCAAGCAGAACGGTGCGCCGGCGGCCGCGGCCACTGCCGCCGCCGCCGCCGGCGGCGGCGCGCCCACGCGCGCGGCGCTGTTTCGCCGCCGCCGCCGCCGCAGACAAGGTCATCTCCTGCTGGCACGAGATCCCGCTCTGGGCGGGCGAGGACGAGCTGCACTTCATCTGCGAGATCCCCAAGGAGACCAGCGCCAAGATGGAGGTCGCCACGGTGCGACGCAGGGGCGGCGGCGCTGCGGTGGCGGCGGCGGCGCGGCGCCGCGCGCACCTGCGCAGCGCCCCGCGGCGGGCAGCGCGGTGCAGGTCCGTGGGCGCGCGCCCGCGTGCCCGCGCGGCCCCGCGCGGCCCCACGCGACCCCGCGCGCGCCGCCGCGTCGCGCAGGACGAGCCGAGCACGCCCATCAAGCAGGACACCAAGAAGGGCAAGCTCCGGTTCTATCCCTACAACATCAACTGGAACTACGGCCTCCTCCCGCAGACGTGGGAGGACCCGGACCACAAGAACGCCGACCTCGGCGGCGTCGCGGTGCGCGGCGCGGCGCGGGCGCGGGCGCGGCGCTGCGTGCGAGTGCGCGCGTGTACGTGTGCGTGCGCGCGCGTGCGTGCGCGCGCCCCCGATGAAAGAAACACAATCACACACACAAACCGCTGATCACCCGCTGATGGCTCCATCCGGAGTTCTGCAAGTTTGAGGGGCCGCGCCGACGTGCTGCTGTTGTTGTTGTTGCCTCAATTCGCCTCGCGCGCCGCCTGCCCACGCCCACGCCTGCCCGCGCCGCGCCGCGCCGCCGCCGCCGCCGGTCGCCGCCGCCGTGCTGCCTTGCCCCCGCAGGGCGACAACGACCCGGTCGACGTCGTGGAGATTGGCTCGAGCCAGCTCAAGATGGGCGGCGTGTACCGCGTCAAGCCGCTGGGCGTGTACGCGATGATCGACGACGGCGAGCTCGACTGGAAGGCGCGCGGCGCGCGGGGGCCTGGGGCTTTGGTGTTGGTTTCCAAACCTGCAGCGCGGGCCGGCCGGCGCGCCGGCGCGTGTGGGGCGCGGGCCGACGGCGGTTGCGCGCCGCCGCGGGGCCTCGCCCGCGCGCGCAGGTGATCGCGATCAACACCGCCGACCCCAAGGCCGCCGCCGTCAACACGCTCGAGGACGTCGAGCGGTGCGCCCGCGCGGGCGCGGCCGCTGCGCCCCCGCCGCCCCTCCCCTCCCTCCCTCCCCCGCCGCCGCCGCGCCGCGCCTCGCAACGCGGCCACCAAAGCGCCAAACCGCCGCTGCTCCCAACCTCACGACCCGCCCGCCCGCCCGCCCCCCCCCCCCCCCCCCGCCCGCGCGCCCGCGTGCCCGCGCGCCCGCGCGCCCTCGCAGCGAGTTCCCGGGCGAGCTGACCAAGATCCTCGAGTGGTTCCGGGACTACAAGATCCCCGACGGCAAGCCCGCCAACGCGTTCGGCTACGACAACAAGTGCATGGACAAGGCCTTCACGCTCAAGGCGCGGCGCGGCGGGGCGGCCGCGGGCGGCGCGCGGGGCCTGCGCGGGGGAGAGTGCGGCGGCGGGCCGGCGGCGGCGGCGGGCCGACGCCGCGCGGCGGCCGCAGGTCATCGAGGAGACGCACACGTTCTACAACAAGCTCAAGAGCGGCAAGCGCGCCAACAGCGAGGAGCTGTCCCTCATCTGAGCGCGGCGCGGCGCGCGGCGCGGTGACCTGGCGGCGGTTCTGTGGGCACCGTGCTCGCGCGCTGCTGCCGTCGCGCCGCGCCGACAGGAGGCAGCGCGCCGCGCGGGCCCCACGCCGCAGATCCCCCGCCCTCCAGCTCCGCAGCGAACGCGCCCTCGCCGCACCACAGCCGCGCCGCGGCCAGCGCCCGCACGCCACACAGCCCGCGCCCGCCGCTGCCGCGCCCGCCGCCGCCATGCTGCTGCGGGCCTGCCAGCGCGGCCCGCGCCCGCTGGGAGCGGCGCGGCGCCTCAGCGCGCCGCCCGCGCCGGGCGCCGGGGCCGGGCGCCGCGGGCTGGCGCCCCCGCGCGCGACTACAAAGGCGGGCGCCGCGCCGCGCAGCGCCAAGGAGGCCGTGGAGGCGGGCCTGTCGGCGTTCGGCGAGCGCCGCGATTACGGCGAGGCGGTGCGGCTGTTCCAGGCGGCGATGGAGCTCTCGCCCAGCGGCGAGGAGGCCGCGGCCGCGCTGTTCAACATGGGCTGCGCCTTCGCCAAGCAGCGCCGCTTCAAGGAGGCCGCCGACGCGCTGGGGCGCGCCATCAACGAGCACGACCTCAAGCTCAGCGTCGCGCTCAAGGCGCGCCGCCGCTGCCGGCCGGACGCGGGGCAATTGCGGCCGCCGCGGCCGCCGCCGGCGCCGGCGCCGGGGGCCAGGCGGGCCTCACGCTGGGGTCCGCCCCCCGGACGGCGCAGCGCGGCCTCTAGCCTGCGGCCAGCCCGCGCCGCCGCGGGGCGCGCTGCCCGGGCGCGCCGTCGACCGCGCTGGCCGACGCCGCGCCGCTCGCAGGACGACGACCTGCGGGAGCTGCGTGACACCCGGGAATGGATGGACATGCTCGCCCAGGTGCGGCGGCGCCCGCTGCAGCTGCGCGCGCAGCGCGGTGGCGCTCGCCGCCCCGCAACAGCCCGCGCGACCGCCGCCGCACGCCCCGCCGCCGCGCAGGTCAAGGGCGGGCTCACGCGCGAGCAGAAGGTCAGCCTGCGCGCGGAGGCCAAGGTGCGGGCCAGGCTGCGCGGCGCCGGGCGCGCCGCACGCCGCCGGGTGCCCCCGCGAAACGACTTTCCCGGCGTGCCGCCGCGCCCGAGCACTGCCGCCGCCGCCGCCGCGCCGCCCCCCAAACGCGCCCCGCCCCGCGCCCCGCGCAGGCGCCGTTCCGCCTCGCCCGGCTCATCCTCTTTGGCGGCCTCGCCATCGGCGCGGCGGGCGGCCTGGTGGTCATCCTCGGCCGCCTCGCGGCGGCGCTGCGCGGCGGCGACGGCGCGCCCGACCTGACCGAGAGCCTCACCAACCTCGGCGTCAACGTCGCCGCGCTGGGCGTGCTGGGCTTCCTGCTCGCGCGCGACCTCGCCGCCAAGGAGAAGGACCGCCGCGTCACGCAGCGCGAGGAGGAGCTCGGGCGCCTGCTGGTGCGCCGCCGCAGTGGTGGCGGCGCGCCGCGCCGCGCAGCCACGCGGCCGCGCGGCCGCGCGCCAGCGCCGCGCTGAGCGCCGCGCCGCGCTGCGCCGCGCGCGGCGCGCCCGGCGCAGGTCCAGCTCGGGCCGAAGCGCGTGCTGCCGCTGATCCGGTTCCGCGGCGCGGTGCGGCCGGTGATCATCGCTGGTGACAGGTGCGCCGCCGGCGGCGCGCCCAGCGCGCCCAGCGCGGCCGCTGCCGCGCCGGCCGGCGCGAGCCCCCGCGCACGCACGCACGCGCGCGCGCCGCGCCGCGCCGCGCAGGTCGTTTGTGGAGCGCTGCATCCGCGACGGCGAGCAGCGGCTGGAGCAGCTGCGCGCGCGCGGCGTGTCGGGTGCGCGCCGCGGCCCGCGGCCCGCCGCCCGCCGCACGCCGCACGCCGCACGCCGCACGCCGCACGCCGCACGCCGCCCGCGGGCAGACACGCTCTGCGCTCGCCGCGCCCTTACCACGCACGCCACCACCACGCCCCCGCCCCCGCCGCCGCTGCCGTGGTGGGCGCAGTTGTGCCGGTCATCTATTCAAGCCGGGAGGACCCTGAGGAGAAGCTGCGCGCGCTCAAGCGGAGCATGCAGGCGGGCGACGACGAGCGGGCCGGCAAGGGCTTTGCCGCGGTCAGCGGCGGCGGCGGCGGCGCGCCGGGCGGCGGCGCCGGCGGCGCCGAGCCGGGGCCGAGCGGCAGCGGCATCGGCAACAGCGAGGTCTCGCTCACCGAGTCGGACCGCAAGTGGCGCCTCGAGCCGGCGGCGGGCCTGGAGTGGGAGGTGCGGCGCGGCCGCGGCCGCGATTTCGGCGCGCGCGCTGCGCCGCCGCCGCCGATGCATCGCTGCGCCGCCGCCGCCGCCGCCGACGCACCGCCGCCGACACGCCGCCGCCGCCGGCAGGGCTGGGTCGAGGCGCAGAAGGAGTTTGCGGGCATGGAGCGCGCGCGGCGCAACGTGTGGGTGCAGGTGCAGCTCGACGGCACGGTGCGCAGCAGCGGCGCCGGCACGCCGCCGTGGGATCGGTTCGTGCTGGACCTGCCCGAGCTGGACAGCGTGCGCACGCAGCTGACCGACGGCATCGGGCCCAGCATCTGACGCGCCGGCCGATTGCAACGGGCGTGTGCTGGGGCTCGCGCGCGGCCGTTAACCGTCTCTCACAGGGCCCGCGCACACGCACGCGCGCCGCCAGCGCCGCCGCCAGCGCCGCCCCCCCTCGCTGCCAGGGCCCTGACCAACCCCGAACCCCACCACTTTCGCTCCGCCCAGGCCAGCGTCGGGTTGTGTTGGACTGAGCCAGGCGGCTGCCCGCCACGCACTCGCGCCTGGTCGGCGCACCGCCGCCGCCGCCCGTGCTGGCCTGACTAGCCCACGGCAAGCAAAGCCCCCCGGATTGATTTGAAGTTCCAGCGCCCCACCGCGCGCCGCCAGCGAGTGCGTTTCAGGGCAGCGTCGCGCACCAGCGACATGAGCGAGCAGCCCTCCGATGCACCGCGCCGGAAATGTCAGTCCGACTCCCGCCTCAGGCCGGCGCCACGGGCGCCACGGCCGCCGCCTTGGGCGCGTCGCTCGCGCCGGCGCCGTTGGACGCCTTGGCGCCGCCGTGCGCGCCGTCGGCGCTGCGCCGCGCGAGCGCGACCGCCTCATCGTGCACGCGCAGCGACGCGGAGCGCCGCCCCCGGCGGCGAGGGCGCCGGAAGTGGATCGGCGGCAGGCACCTGCGGCGGGCGGGGCGGCGGCGGCGCGTCAGCAACCGCGCGGGCCGGGCGGCGGCGGCGAGCGCGCCGCGGGCCCCGCCCCGCCCCCGCGCCGCCGCCCGCCCTCGCACCGCGAGATGATGCGCGTGAGTATGGAGACGGGGACGGCGGAGAGCCCGATCGCGACGCTGACCGCCCACTCCACGCCGTTGATGGGTATGACCTTGAAAAAGCGCCCCACCGGCGTCTGCATGATGATCACCTGCGGGGACAGGGACGGGTTGACGGTCACGCGGCCACGGCGACGCGGCAGCGGCGGTGGGCGTGGGGCGGGCGTGCGCGCGGGGGCGTGCGTGCATGTGGCGTGCGTGCGCGCGGCGGCGGCGCGCGGGCGCGCGGGCGGGCGGCGCGCCTGCAGGCCGGCGGTGATGGCGATGACGGCGAGGAAGATGGGGCTGCGGTGGATGCCCTCAAACACGTTGAGCTCGTCCTTGATGCGCCGCGCGTTGACCTCGTTCAGCAGCTGCGGCGGCGGCGCGGCGGCGGCGGCGAGGCTCGGGCCTCGGGCGCGCGCGGCGCCTCGGCAGCGCTCACAGCGCTCACAGCGCACACAGCACGCACAGCACAGCGCACACGGCGCACGCACAGCACGCACACAGCGCACACAGCGCGGCGCCGTGCCTGCAGGAAGATGAAGGCGTTGAAGAGCACCGAGTCGGCCTTCTCCCAGTCCTTCTCGCCCTCGTGCAGGTAGGCCTTGTCCATGGACGTGACGGCGGCGTTGAAGCCGTCCAGCGTCGGCCCGCCCGGCGGCGCGCCGGCGGGGAAGGCCGCAGCGAACGCGGCGCCCGCGCTGCCGGGACCTGCGCGGCGCGCGCGGCGCCTCAGCGGCGCGGCGCCTGGCGCGCGCGCGCCGCCTCCCGCTCTGCCAGCTTGACACCCTCCCCGCTGACACGTTTGCCACGCGCCTGCGTGCCGGGCGGCATGCGCGCGAAGAAGGGGCACTCCGGCGTCTGCCGCCGCGCGTCGCCGCAGCCGCTCGCGAAGCCGCACGCACTCATCGCGCCGCAGTAAAAGGTCGCGTTGGCGGGGGACAGCCCGGCCGCCGACACGAGGTGCCCCGCGCAGAACCCGGGGTCGGGCGCGGCCTGCGGGGCGCCGGGGCCGCGCGGGGCGCCGGTCGGTCATTCAGTCACGACACCCGCGCCGGCGCGGCGGCCGCGCGCGCGCGCGCTGCGCGCGCCTCGTAGGGCCCGTTTGTCGCAAACGCGCAGGCCGTGGTGATGCGGTAGCGCTCAAACAGCACGGGCGCGGCGTACATGAAGAAGAAGAGCCAGAACATCTGGTACAGGCCCTGCACCAGGATGTGCTTCCACATCTTGGCCGTGATCAGGCTCTCGTCGCGCCCGTGCGGCTGCGCGCGCGGGTGTGTGTGTGTGTGTGGGGGGGGGGGGGGGTGCATGCGGGGCGTGTGTGCGTGCCGGGCGCGTGCGCGCGTGGGCGGGAGAGGCGGGCGGCAGGGGAGGCGCACGAGGCAGGCGGCGGAGCGGCGCGCGAGGCAGGCGGCGGGGGAGGCGCGCGGCGAGCGAGGCGGAGCGGCGCGGTGCGACGCGGTGCGCGCGGCGGCGAGCGGCGCGGCGCGGCGCGGCGCGGCACGGCGCGGTGCGGCGCGGTGCGCGCCTTGTCGTCGAGGAGCGAGGGGTTTGGGTCCTCCGTCGCGAGCGCGAGCGCGCCCATGGTGTCCATGATGAGGTTGACCCAGAGCAGCTGCAGCACGTTGAGCGGGATGCGGCCGCCGATGATCGCGCCGACCTGCGCGCCGCGGCGGCGGGGGCGCGCGAGAGCTGAGCGCGCGCGCGCCCCGCGCCCGCTTCTGCCCCCGAGTTCCCCCCCCCCCCCGGCGCGCGCGCGCACAAACGCGACGACGAGCGCGACAAAGTTGACGGTCAGCTGGAACTGCAGGAACTTGCGGATGCTGTTGAACACGCTGCGCCCCACAGCACCGCCCTGCGCGCGCGGCGGCGGCGCGCGAGCTGATCGAGCGCGCGCGCGCGTGCGCGCGGCGAGGGCAGAAAAGGGCGCGGCGCGCGCGCTCGGGCGCGCGCGGCGCCCGAGCGGCGGGGCTGGGCAGGTGCGGGCGGTGGGGGTGGGGGCGCGGCCCTAAACCAGCCCCTTAACCCCAGCGATGTGCCTCACTTGACGATGGAGCTGCGGGCGCGGCGGCAGCGGCGGCGCCGGCGCGGCGGCGGCTGAGCGGCGCGGCGGCGCAGCGAGCGCAGCGCAGTGCGGCGCGGCGGCGCACCTGAAGTTGTCATCCATGATCACAATGTCAGCCGCCTCCTTGGCGACCTGGCGGGCGCGAGGCGGCGGCATGATGGTGTGACGGCGGTGTGTGAGAGGGACGGCGCGCGTGACGGTGCGGCGTGGTGGGAGAGAGAGGGGCGCGCGGCGGCGGCGGCGGCGGCGGCGGCGGGGCCCAGGATGCCGCGCACCTCGGTGCCGGCGATGCCCATGGCGAGGCCGACGTCGCTCTCCTTGAGCGCGGGCGCGTCGTTGGTGCCGTCGCCGGTGACCGCGACGACCTCGCCCTCCTTCTTGAGCAGGCTCACCAGCGTGAGCTTGTCCTCGGGGCTCGACCGCGCCAGCACCTGCGCGCGCGTGTGACGGACGACGCGCGCGAGGTCGGCCGGAGGGCGCGAGAGACGGCGCGCGGGGCGTGCGCGGCGCGGCGGCGCCAGCGCCAGCGGCGGCCGCCCGCGGCGCTGGCATCGCGGCGCGCCTGGAGCTTGGGCAGCAGCGGGACGAGCTCGCCCGCGGGCATCGCCCGGAAGTTGGGTCCCTCGAGCGCGGCGCCGCCGTCGGTGAGGATGCCGCACTCGCGCGCGATGTGGCGCGCGGTGTGGATGTTGTCGCCCGTGACCATGCGCACCGTGATGCCCGCGTTCTGGCACACCTTGACCGCGTGCGGGACCTCGGCGCTGCGCATGGCCGCGGCCGCGGCGGCGGCGGCGGGGCGTGGGCGTGGGCGCGCCACGCCGCGCGGCGGCGCCCGGGGCTCCCGGGCCGAGTCGCCCGCCGCGCTGTGCGCGCCGCGCCGCTGCGCCTCACCGCACGGGGTCCTTGATGCCCACGACCGCCATCGCGACGAGGTTGACGTCCACGCGGTCCGCGTCCTCGAAAAAGTCGGACGGCCGCGCCGCGTCGGTGGCGGGATAGTCTGTGTAGGACAGGCAGATGCAGCGCAGGCCGCGCGAGGCCATGCCGACGACCGTCTGCGCGCGCGGGCGGCGGTTGGCGTGTGGGGCAGGGAGGCGCGGCGCGGCGGCGGGGCTGAGCGGCGCGCGGCGGCGCGCGAGCGGCGGCGGTCGTCGGCGGCGGCGCGCCTGCATGAGGGCGTCGCGCGCCGCGTCGGTCATGGGCACGACCTCGCCGCGCTCGTTGACCAGGCTCACGCAGCGCTTGAGCACCCACTCCGCCGCGCCCTGACGGCACGGCGGCGGCGGCGGCGGCGGCGCGCGGCGCGTGAGACCCGGCGGCGCGGCAGGGACCGGGCGCGCGCGGCGCGCGCCGATCGGCCGCGCCGCAGTGCTGCGCCGCGGTGCTGCGCCGCGGTGCTGCTGAGCCGCCGCGCACGCGCGGCGCCGCCGCCGCGCACGCCGCGCGCACCTTGTTGTAGAGGCGCAGCGAGTCGTCGCCGCGGCGCACGAGCACGCTGGCCATCTTCTTGGCCGACGTGAAGGCGTAGACCTCGGCCATGCGCGGTGCGGCCTCCTCGCGCACCTGCGGCGGGGGCAGCGGCGCCGGCGCCGACGGCGGCGGCGGCCGTGAGGCTGCAGCGCGCGGCGCGGAGCGCGTGCGCGAGGGAGGGCGGGAGGGCGCGGCGCGGGTGCGCGCGTGCGCGGGGGGTGCGCGGGCGCCGGCGCTGCAGCGCGCCTGCTTGTAGTCGACGCCCCACTTTCTCGCGAGCACCAGCAGCGCGCACTCGGTGCGGTTGCCGACAAACTCGAGCGGCAGGTCGCCGCCGTGGTCGATGAGGAAGGCCTTGCTGTTGAGGCAGGCGTTGTTGGACAGCTCGGCCAGCAGCTCGGGGCGCAGCTCCTGGCCGGCGCGGGCGCGGCCGGGCGCGGGGCGCGCGCGCGCGCTGGCGCGTGAGCGCGCCGGCGCGGCGGGCCGGTGGCGCGGCGGCGGTGGGAGGAGGGGAGGGAGGCCGCACCTCGGGCTTGGGCGCGTGGTCAAACTGGACGCCCGCGAACCAGCCCTCCACGACCTGCGGCGCGCGCGGCGCGCACGGCGGGTGGGCCGTGGCCGAGCGCGGAGCGCGCGCGCGGGCGCAGGCGGCGCGCGGGGAGGCGACAGCGGGCACAGGCGCTGGGCCCTGCGCCCTGGCCCTAAGCCCCGGCGCCGCGCACTGTCATGCGGTTCTCGGTGAGCGTGCCGGTCTTGTCGCTGCAGATCGCGGTCGCGCCGCCCATCGTCTCGCACGCCGCGAGCACGCGCACAAAGTTGTTGTCCTGCCGCGGCGGCGGCGGCGGCGGCGGCAGCGCGTGGGCGCGGGCCCGCGCGCGCTGGTAAAAAACCTGTTTTTAGTAGTTTGAATTGAATTCAAACAGTCGGCAGTCGAGCGCACCCGCATCATCTTCTTCATGCTGTAGGCCAGCGCGATCGTCACCGCGAGCGGCAGGCCCTCCGGCACCGCCACGACCACGATCGTCTGCGCGCGGCGGCGCCGCCGCCGGCGGCAGCGTGTCAGCGCCGGCGGCGGCCGCCGCGCGTCGCCCCGGCCCGGCGCTGCCCCGAGCCCGCCCCCGGCGAGTTTGCCAGCGAGTGAGCCGCAGCGCCCCCTCCCCACTAATTCACACAGAGACACACACAGACACACACGCACCACGGCGTAGAGGAAGAACTGCACGGGGCCATTCTGGTTGATTTTGCTCAGAGGGAAGCCGCGGTTCACCACGCACCTGGCCGCGCGGCGGCGCGCGGCGCGGCGCGGCGAGGTGAGAAGGAAGAGGACTCGAGCGCGCGCGCGGGCGGCGCGGCGGCGCCGCACTCGCACCCCCCGGCCGCGGCGGCCGCCGCGGCTGCACGGCGTGCCGCGGCGGCCGGCGCGCGAGCCCCTGGCGCTGCGCGCGGCGCCGCGCGGCGCACCACTTGATGAGCAGCGCGATGAAGCAGGCCACCGCGACGCCAAAGCCGATCTTGCCGATCGCGGCCGCGAGGTCGGCGAGCTTCTCCTGCAGCGGCGTGTCCTCGCTGCCCGCGCCGCCGACGAGCGCCATCGTCTTGCCCCACTCGCTCTGCGACCCCGTCGCCACGATGAGCAGGCGGCCGCTGCCCTCGCTGACCTGCGCGGCGGCGGAACCCCGGCGCGGGCGCGGTTGGCACGGCGTGGCGCGGGCGGGTTGCGGCGCGATCTGCTGCCCACGCGCCGCGCCGCGCCGCGCCGCGGCCCGTCCCTCACCTGCGTGCCGCTGCGGACCCAGGGGTCCTCCTCGGGGTTTTTCTTGATCGGGTCGCTCTCGCCTGTGGTGCGGCGCGGGGCCGGCGCGGCACGGCACGCGCGGCGCGCGCGGCGCGGTCAAACGCGGTGCGCGTGCCGCCGCGCCGCCAACAATCATCTGCCAGACCGACCGCCAGCAAACCGGCGCGCCGCGCCGCGCCGCGCCGCGGCGCACCGGTGAGGGAGGCCTCATCTATGATGAGGTGGAAGCCGTCGATGAGCACGCCGTCGGCGACGACCTTGTCGCCCATGTTGACCAGGTACACGTCGCCCACGACCAGCTCCGTGTTCTTCACCAGCTGCGGGGGCGTGGGCGCGCGGACGCGGTGGGCGGCGGGCGGCGCGCGGTGGCGGTGGGCGGCGGGCGGCGCGCGGTGGCGTGGGCGCTGGGCGCGGGTCGCGCAGAGGCCGCCGGCGCCGCGCGGCGCGGCGCGGCGCGCGCCTTGGTCTCGCCGCCGCGCGTGACGGTGACCTCAATGATGTCCTTTTGCGCGTTGAGCTTCCGGAACTGCAGGTCCTTCTGGTAGTCGTTGCCCGCGCCTGATGACCGGGGCGAGGGCGAGGGAGAGTTAGAGAGAGAGAGAGAGAGGACGGGGGACCGGGTCGCACCGATGCGCGCCCCGGTGCGTGCCGCCCGCGCGTCGGGCGCCGCCGGACCGCGGCACCGGCGCCGCCGCCGGCCGCTGCCCCGCCAGCATTGTGGCCGCGCGGCCCCCGCCACGGACACAGGCCCGAGCGCCGCCGCCGCCGCGGGGGGCGCCACGCACCGACCATGATGACGATCGCGACCGCGACCCAGATGGCAATGCCTTCGATCCACTCCCCCTCCTTGCGCTGCTCCTCCAGCGCGACGCCCAGCACCGTGGACACCTGCGCCGCGGGCGGCAGGCCGGCGGCGCGCGTCGGCGGCCGCGCGCGCGTCTGCGGCGCAGCAGCGCCGCGTGCTGCCGCGACAGCCGCCGCCGGCGGCGCCGGCCGCGCACCAGCGCGGCGGCGATGAGCAGCAGGATGATGGGGTCCTTCAGGTTCTCGAAGCACAGCGCGAAGAAGTTTTTCTGGGGCACGGTGGGCAGCGTGTTGGAGCCAAACACGCGCTCGTGCTCGGCCAGCGACGCGTCGCCCTCCGCGGCAGGGTCGAGCCCGCGCCGCGTGTCGGCGCGCAGCGCGGCCGCCAGGCCCTCGACGCCGCCCAGCTCCCGCAGCTTGCCCATGTCCTTGTCCTGCGGCGGCGCGGCGGGCGCGCGGCGGCGGCGGTCAGCGCTGCTGCTCGCCGCTGCTGCTCGCCGGCGCGGCGCCGGCCTGCTGCGGGGCGCCGGCTGCACCTCATTGAGCTTGAACAGCTCCGACGGCTTGACGCCATAGGGGCAGTTGACGTCGTCGTACAGCGGCGCCTCGACCAGCTCCTTGCGGAATGGCCAGACGCCGGTGTAGCGCTTCTTGGGCGCCGCGGCTCCGTGCTCCTCCCCGCCGGTCATCGGGCTCGGCGGGCGCGCCGCGCGCCGGGCCGCCCGACGGCGGGACGCGGGCCAGCAGCTGCTCGCGTGGGGCCGGGAGCAGCAGCTGGTTGCGTGGGAGGGGACGGCGCCCGCTGGCGGGCCGGCGGCGATGGTGGCGAAAGTGGACCACGGCGGAGGGTGCGGCGGCTGCGGCGGCGCGCGGCACAACCCCGACGACGGCGACGGCAGCGCGCGCGGGACGGCGGCGGCGGTTGGGTCGCGGCGGCCGGCGGCCGTGCTCGTGGCTGGCCGGGCTGCGCGATCGGGCGTGATCGTCGGCTCGCCGCGCAACTACACGGCCGCCGGCGTGCCGCCGCTCGCTCGCGCGGCAGCAGCAGGGACGCCGCGCCAGGCCATGCGCGGCAGGCGAGCGCGGGGGAGGCAAGACGCTCCCCCGGGGTGATGGCACAGAGAGAGAGAGAGTACACACACCGGGCACGAGCGGCGCGCGTGCACACGGCGCAGCAGCGCGCGGGCGGCGGGCGGCCAGGGCCTGGCCCCCACGAGCGAGCCCGCGCGGCTCACCAAAAAAAGTGCTGTCTGGTCAGTGCCGCGCGCCGTGCGCCGCGCCGTGTGGGTGTGCTAGGCTCCGGGCGGGGGCGCGCCACACGCCGCGCCGCCGCCGCGAGCTCTCTCGCAAAACCGGCGGCCGCCCGCGCCGCCGCTGGGCTCTGGGGGCTCCCTACCTCCGTCTAGCTAAAACCCCGCGCGACCGCCCGACCGCATCACGCACGCACGCATGCCCGCACCCACGTCCGGCCCCCGCGCCGCCGCAAGGCGTTGCTTGCGCGCGGCGCGCACAGCCCCACAGTCTCGACCGCCCTTCCCGCCGTCCCCTCCCCGCCGTCCTCTGCCAAAGCGAGAGCCCGCCCCAGCGCCACGCGCGCCCCTGTGCGCGCCCGGGAGCGCGCGGCGGCCCCGACGCCAGCCGGGCGCCGCCGCGGCCGGCAGGCCCCCGCCTGCGCACGCACGCCCGCCGCCGCCAGCTGCAGCGCGCCGCTCGGCTGCTGCCCAGGCGGCGCGGGCGCGCGCGGGGCGCGGCGCCGCCGCGCGCGCCGGGTGCGGCGCCGCCGCGCGCGCGGCCGCGGCCGCTGCCGCCGCCGCCGCCGCCGCCTCACGACCCCGCGGGGCGCGGCTGCAGCTTGGCCACCACCTCGGGCGGCAGGTCGTCCAGCTCGCCCGGCAGCCAGTTGAAGAGCGGCGGCAGCGGCTTGCCGTTGGGCAGCAGCGTCGCGGGGTCGCGCAGCTCGTCAAAGAAGGGGTGCGTCATCGCCTGGTGCGCGGTGAAGCGCTTCTGCGGCGCGTACTGCAGCAGCCGCGACACCTGCGCACCGGCCGCCGCGCCCGGGGCGCCGGCCGCGGCGGCGGGTCAGGGCTCGGCGCTCCCCCGCTCCCCCGCTCGCCGCCCCGCCCCGCCCGCGCCCCGCGCCGCCGCCCCGCGCCGCGCGCCGCCGCCCCGCGCCGCGCGCGCCGCCGCCGCGCCGCGCACCAGGTCGATCGCGTCCGGCGGCATGCGCTTGCTGAAGACCTTTGTCCACGGGTGCGGCTTGATCTGGGGGAACTTGAACTCCGTGTAGTTGGGGTTCATCGCGTGGATCTCCTCCTTGGTCGGCGTGCCGAGCACCTTGATGATCTCCACGAGCTGGTCCACGCCGCTCTCGCCTGCGCCGCGCGGCGGGGGAGGGAGGGAGGGAGGGGCGGGCGGCCGGCGCGTCGGCGGGCAGGCGCGCGCGGAGGGGGGGCCGGCGACGCACGCACGGCGCCGCCGGCGTTCCCGGGGCGCGGCGGCGGCCGCCTCCGCGCAGAGGCGGCGGCGGGCGGGCCGGGAGGGGAGGCCCCCTCCCCCGCCCTCGGCTCTCCCTCCCCCTCCCCGCGCGCCGCGCGCCGCGGTCGCACCCGGGAACATGGGCTGCCCGAGCATGAGCTCCGCAAGCACGCAGCCGACGCTCCACACGTCGATGGCGCTCGTGTAGTCGGTCGCGCCAAAGATGAGCTCCGGCGCGCGGTAGTAGCGGCTGCAGATGTAGCTGATGTTGGGCTCGCCCTTGATCAGCACCTGCGGCGTCAGACACGGCGGCGGCGCGCGCGCGCGCGCGACGTCGGCGGCGGCGGCGGCGGCGCGCGGGCAAGCCGGCACGGGGCCGGCCGGCCGCGGGGCCGGCAACAGGCCCGTCCCCGTCCCGTCCCGGCGCCCGCCCCCTCGGCGGCCCGCGCATCGCGTCGCGGCGCGCCTTTGCGCTGCCAAAGTCGCAGAGCTTGAGCTGGTGGTTCTCGGTGTTGACCAGCAGGTTCTGGGGCTTGATGTCGCGGTGGCAGATGCCGTAGCGGTGGATGTGCCCGAGCGCGCGGCACATCTGGTACGTGTAGAGCTTGACAAAGATCGGCGGCATGCGCTGGTTGTTCTTGGAGTAGGACTTGCTGATGCGGTAGACAGTGTCCGGCACGTACTCGAGCACGCTGCGACGCGCGGCGGCGCGGCGCCGGTCGGCGCGCGGCGACCCGAAAGACGGCGCGCGAGCGAGCGAATGCGCGTGCGGGCGCGCGCGGGGGACGGCGCGGGGCAGGGCGGCGGCGGCGGCGTGCGGCGTGCGGCGGGCGGGCGCTCACAGGTGGAGGTAGGTCTCGTCCTTCTCGGTCGTCGAGTAGAAGCACTGCTTGAGGCGCACGATGCTCGGGTGGTTCACCATCTTCATGATCTGCAGCTCCCGGTTCTTGAAGCGCTTGTCCTGCAGCACCTTCTTGATCGCGACCTGGCCGCACCGGCAGGCAGGCGGGCGGGCGGGAGGGACACGGGCGTGGGCGCCGCGCGGCGGCGGCGGCGGCGGCGGCGGCGGCGGCGGCGGCGGCGGCGGTGCGCCAGGCTGGTGGCCGCGCCGCGCCGGCGCGCGCCGCGGCCGCACCGTCTCCGCGGTCTCGAGGCAGGTCGCCTGGAAGACGACGCCGAAGCTGCCGTTGCCGACGATGCGCTCGGTCGCATAGTTGTACGTCTGCTTGGCCGCGCCGCTGCCCGCCGTCGCGGTGATGACGTGCCCGCCGGAGCGGCCCTCGCCCTCGACAACGCGGCCCTCAAACACCTGCGCGCGACACGCGGCGCGGGGCCGGGAGCGGCGTCGGTCGGGCGCCGGCGCGGGGCCGGCGGGGGCGGGGCGCGAGGTGCGGCGGGCGCGGGGTTGCTGGCGGCTGACCGGCCTCGCCGCTGGCCGCGCCAGGGCGCGGGGCCTGCTGGACCCTGGCCCGCCCCGCGCGTGAGCCTCAGCTCTGAGGCCCTCCATGCACGGCGCCGACACGCGCAGCGACCGCCCGCGGCGGCGGGCTGAGGCCCTGCCCGACGGCGGGCCGCGCCGCGCGCACCACCGCGCGCTGCTGCGCTGGCGCCGGCCGCCTGGCTGCTGCTGCTGCTGCTGCTGTCTAGATGCTGCTGCTACCTGGACGCTGCTGCCGCCGCCACTGCCGCCGCCGTGCGCCGCTGCGCGCCGGTCGGGGCTGCTGCTTTGGAGCAGCGGCAGCCCGGCCTGCCATCGCGCTGCTGCGTCCGCGGCTGCTGGTGCGGGCGCGCGCGCGCCTGATGCGCGCGCGGCGGGCTGCCATTGCAGGCGGGGCCGGGGCGCGGGCGCGGGCGCGCGCCGAGCAGCGCCGCCGCGGCGCGCCGCGCGCCGAGCAGCGCTCCGAGCGCCGCCGAACGGCGCCGCCGGCGCACCTGCGGCACTGCTTCTTGCGGGACTGCTGCCGGCGGGATGTGGCTCATCCCAGCCTGCGGCGGGCGGGCGCGCGCGCGCGGTCAGCGGCGGGCGCGCGCCGCCAGCTCGGCGCGTGCGCGTGCGCCGCTGCTGCGCCCGCGCCGCGCCGCGCCGCGCCGCGCCGCCGCCGGCCGGCGCCGGGAGCTCACGTTGGCCGGGTTGGTGGACGCCGCTATGGACTCGCCGCCTGGGCGCCGGGCGGGGCGGGGGCGTGGGCGGGGGGCGCGGGGCAGGCCGCGCCAGCTCCTGCGCGGCCCCCGCGGCGCACCCACCTGAGACCACGGGCGCCTGCTGCTTGGGCTTCTTGGCCACGACGCCCTGCGGCGGCGGGCGGCGTCGGGCGGGCCCTGCGGGCCCCTGCGCGCGCGGGCGGGGGGCCGGAGCATGCGCCCCGGCAGGTCTCGCGGCCACACTCACGGGCGCGATGCTCCCCTCGCTGGGCTTGGCTCCGAAGCTGCCGAAGAGCGCCGGGGCCTTTAGCCTTTCCATTCGTTTGGGCACGCCAGCGGGCCCTCCAGCCTGCCTCAACGCCGGGCGCGGCAGCGTGCGCCGTTTGCGCGCGGCCAGGCGCGTACGCGTGCGGGCCAGCAGCGCCGGGAGAGTGGGGCCAAACGGGAGGGAGCGGAGAGGGTCTCGCTACTGCTGCGCCTCGACGAGTCCCGCCGTTACGTCGGAAGGCCTCGTGCCAGCCGGCTGTCCGTGCGCGGCGCAGTCGCCGGGCACTCCAGGCGGCGCGAGCGGCGACCGCGGCGCCGCGGCGCGGCGGCGCGCCCGCTCACACGCCGCGCGCCGCGGCGCCGCGCGCGCCGCGCAGCCCCGCGCGCCGCGGCCCCGCCGCCGGCGAGGATCGTGCGTGCGTGCGCCCCCCATGCACACGGCCGCCCCAGCCGCGCTGGCGGCGCCGCCCTCTCGTTGCCCGGGGAGCGCGCTCGGCGTCGCCGCCGGCCGTGCCCGCCGCGCGCTAGCAGGCAGAACAGGCGTCGTGTCTGTGGTGGAAACAAGCAAGTGCGTCAAAAACCGGCGACCCGCGCGCCGTTCGGGTGGGCGCGCCGCCGCCCGACAGCAGTGCGTGTGAGTGCGTGCGCGCCCCGAGCGCTCGAGCTCGACACCCCCCCCCCCCCGCGCCAGGTCGTCGTGCGCTCGCGTTTGTTCGCTGCCGCAGCAGGCCAGGGACGGCGCCGCCCTCACGGCCCGGGCTGGGCGGCCGCGTGCCGCCGCGGCTGCCGCCGCCGTCGGGCGGCTTGCGCGCGCCGCCGGCGCCGGCGCCGGCGCCGTCGCTGACCGCGGCGCCGACGCTCGCGGCCACGATCACGCCGCCGCCGAGCCACGCGAGCGGGCCCATCGCCTCGTCCTGCAGCGCCACGGCCGCGAGCAGCGCCGCCCACACGGGCGTGAGGGAGTAGAAGACCTGCGCCTGCGCCGCCGACACGCTCGCCTGGCCCTGCGCCTGCAGCACCGCCGCGAGCGCGCCCGGCCCGAGCGCCGAGTACACGAGCAGCGGCAGCCCGCCGCCGCGCGCAAAGCTCTCGGGCAGCTGCCACGCGTCGAGCGCGCCCTGCACCGCGAGCAGCGCCGCCTCCTTGACCGACCCCGCCGCCGCAGCGAGCGCCTCGACCGCCTCCGCCGCCTCCGCCGCGACGCCGCCGGGCGGCGCGGGCGGCGCGGACGCCGCGGCGGCGCCGACCGCGGCGGCCGCGGCGGACGCGCCGGCCGTGGTCACGCCGCCCGCCTGGAACGCGAGCAGCCAGCACAGCGACGCGGCCGCGAGCGTGAGCGTCTTGCTCGTCGCGAGCTGCACGGGGTCGAGGCCCGGCGCGAGCATGCTCAGCCGCACGGTCGCGATGGCGTAGCAGCAGCAGGCCAGCAGGATGTAGACCTCGCCGCTGCTGGCGGCGCTCAGCGAGCCGCGGCCCGCCGACGCGGCCCCGGCGGCGCCGCGCTGCGTCGCGCCGGGCCGCGGCGGCGGCTGGCCGAAGCGCCACCACGGCTGCTGCGCCGGGCCGCTGCCGGGCGCGCCCGCCGGCGCTGCTGCCGACCGCGGCGGCGGCGGCGCAGCCGCGCTGCCGGTGCCGCTGGCGCCGTCCTGCCCGCCGGCAGCGGCGCCGTGGACCTCCAGCGCCGACAGCGGCGTGCTGCCGGGCGGCACGGGCGCACATGAAATCGAGGGCACCACGCCCTGGGGCGGCGTGGCCGTGGGGCTGCACGTGACGCCCGGCACGCCGGCAAACGCGCCGCTCGCGACGCCGTCTGCCTCTGCCCCGACGGCGCTGCCGCTGCCGGCCGCTGCGAGGCTGCCTGGCGCCGGGCCGCTGCCGCGGTCGCCGCTGCCGCTGCTGCGGTCGCCGCGCTGCGCGGCCGCAGGCTCCGGGGCGCCGCCGCTGAGCGGCGGCGCCGGGACCGCGCTGCTGCGCAGCGCCGGCGCCGGCGCGCTGGGCGCCGGCCTGGGCGCCACGGCGTCCGCGCCGCCGCCGCCGGGCGCGGCCGGCGGCGGCGCGGCGGCGGCGCGCCGGGCGCGAGCAGCGAGTCCAGCGTGATGCAGCAGCTCCCGAGCAGCGCCGCCACGCACGCGGCCCAGTGCGCCGGCAGGACGGCCTGGCCGCACAGCACCGCGAGGCAGGGCGTGAACACCGCGGTCGTCTGCGTGAGGAACGCGGCCTTGGTAGCGGTGGAGAGCTCCAGCCCGATCGCCTGGCTGCTCGTGCCCAGGAAGTTCCACACGCCCAGCTCCAGCCCCGCCGCGAGCACCGCCGCCGCCGACGCGGTGCCCGCGCTCGCGCCGCCGCCGGCGCCGCCGCAGCCGCCGCCGCCGCCGCCGCCCGGCGCGCCGCCACCGCCGCTGCTGCTGCTGTCGAAGCGTTGCAGGCGGCTCAGCCAGCTGCCCGGCGGCTCCGGCGGCTCACGCGGCTCCGGCGGCGCGCCGGGCCGCAGCCAGCCGGGCAGCAGGCCCGCGAGGCGGCCGCCCAGGCTCGCGTCGCGCGCCTCCTGCGCCGCGGCCGCGGCCGCGGCCGCCGCGGCCGCCGAGTCCGCCTCGGCGCGCGCGTCGTGCCAGCGCGCCAGCCCCGCGCGCAGCAGCGACGCCGCGAGCAGCGCGCTCGCCGAGTAGACGGTGCGGTGCGCGGTGAGCACCTGCGGCGTGAGCGTCGCGTCCATGTTGTACAGCAGGCGCAGCGCGGGGCTGTACGAGCCCCACAGCAGCGACACCGCGAGCAGCGGCGACACGTCGGCCGCGAAGCGCGCCGCGACGCGCGCGGGGCCGGCCGGCGGCGGCTCGGCGGGCGTCGCGCCCGCGCCCGCCGCCGCCGCCGCCTGGTGCTGCTGGTGCTGCTGCGGCGGCGCCGCCGGCTCCTGAGCCGCGGCGGCCTTCTCCAGCTGCCCGCCGCCGGCCGCCGCCGCGCGCACGCGCCGCCGCGAGCCCGGCGCCGGCCGCGCCGGCGCGAGGCGACGGCGAGCGCTGCTGCCGCTGCTGCTGCTGCCGCTGCCGCTGCCGCTGCCGCTGCCGCTGCCGCCGCCGCGCGGCCGGGCGCGCGGCAGGGCGTGATACATGCCGGCCGTGCCGCGGGCCCTCCGCGAGCCCCCTGGGCGCGGCCGGCGCGGGGCGGCCGCCGCGCGGCGTCGACTGCCGCGCCTGCGGTCTGATGCGGGGGGCGGTGGCGCCTGCGCCGTGCGTTTGCGGTCAGCAGAGCGTGGGACAGCGAGCCGTGACGGCTGCGGAGCTGGAGCCCTGGCCCGTTCGCAGCGGTTCGGCGGTCGCCGCCGACACGCGCGGGCGGCCGCCGCCCGGTGGCGCCCTCAAGAGCGGCACGCGCCCACAGCCCGCCCACGCACACGCCGCCGTCCCCCACACCACCAGCCACGCCGGCGCCGCACGCCGCGCACACCGCGCACGCTGCTGCAGCGCACCCACCGGGTCGCTCGGCCGCCTCCCCCACCAGGACCAGCAGCCAGTGCCAGAGCCAGCTCGCAACTCGCCCGGATGCGCCGCCCCCGCGCGGCGGCGGCACGGCGGCGGCGCTGAGCGCGGCAGCAGCGGATGGCACCGCCTGCGCAGGGCGGCCTGCCGCTGTGGACCGCCGGCGCCCACCCCGGTTCGGGCCTGTCCTCCATCACACGCAGCCGGTCGGGCTTCTTCGCCAGCCCGCCCAAGCGCCCGCGCGCCGGCGGCGGGGGCGGCGGCGCGGCGGCGCGGCTCGTGCGCCACGCGCTGCTGGCGTGCTTTGGCCTGCTGCTGCTGGGCGTGCTGGTCTTGCAGGTGGGCGGTGCTGCCCGTCCGGCTGCAGGGCGAGGCCGGGGCGCCGCCAGCGGCGCGTCGCAGGGGACCGAGGGGTCCGGGCGCCGCCGCGCCGCGCCGCGCCGCGCGCCACAGGTGCGCCTCATCCGCGCCGACGGCGGCGCCCCGCTGGACCGGGGCGACCGCGGCGGCGACGGCGCCGACGCCGCGGACGGCGCGGTGGAGGCGCCGGCGGCGGGCTACCCCGCGCCGCAGCTGACGCACCTCGTGCTCGTCGCCGGGCACGCCGTGTACACCGGCGTCGACTACGCGCTCGCGACCAAGGAGAGCAGCTGGTTCCTCGAGGCGTACCAGCAGGCGCGGACGCTGCGGCGCTGCGGCGCGGGCGCTGCGGCTGCGGCGGCAGGACGAGCCGCGCGCGGCGGCGGCGGCGCCGGCGAGATGCGGCCCGCGCGCGCCCACGCGCCCCGCACGCGCCCCGCACGCGCCCACGCGCCCCGCGCCGCGCAGGTGCCGGGCCAGGCGCAGACGCTCCTGGACCACATAAAGCTCGGCATCGAGACCGCGGCGGCCGACCCGTCGGCGCTGCTGCTCTTCAGCGGCGGCCAGACGCGCCAGGCCGCGGGGCCGCGCTCCGAGGGGCTCAGCTATTGGATGGTCGCCGAGGCGGCGGGCTGGTTCGGCCTCACCGACGTGCGCATGCGCGCGTTCACAGAGGTGTGCGCGCCGGCCGCCGGCGGGGGCGGTTGCGGCGCCGCGCCACCGCCGCCGCCGGCGGCGCGTCAACCAGATATCGCCCGCCGCGCCGCGCGCTGGCGCCCGCGCGCAGGAGCACGCGCGGGACAGCTTTGAGAACGTGCTGTTCAGCCTGTGCCGCTTCTTCGAGCTCACGGGGCACTACCCGGCGCGCATCACGGCCGTGAGCTACAGCCTCAAGCAGCAGCGCTTCGAGCAGCTCCATCGCGCCGCCGTGCGCTTCCCGGCCGCGGCCTTCACCTTCCTGGGGACGCCCGTGCCGGCGGAGGCCACGGGCGCGGCGGCGGTGCGCGCGCGCACGCGGGGCGCGGCCGGCCTGCGAGCCGCGGCCGCCCGCGCCGCCGACGCGCCGCGCGCCCGCCGCCGCCGCGCGCGCAGGGCGAGGCCGCCACGGTCGCGGCGTTCCAGCGCGACCCGTTTGGCTGCTCGGGCGCGCTGCTGGCCAAGAAGGCGCGGCGCGACCCCTTTGCGGTGGGGCCGCCGCACCCGAGCCGCTGCCCCGCGATGGCCGAGCTGCTCAAGTACTGCTCCCCCAAGGGCCAGCCCTTCCCCGGGCGCGTGCCGTGGGCGCTGCTGGAGGAGGGCGGCGGCGCGGGCGAGCGGAAACGCGGCGGGCTGCTGCACGCGAAGAGGCGCAGCAGCCGCAGCGGAATTTACACGTGAGCGGCGGCGCGCGCCGGCTGCGACACGCCGGGCGCGACGGGGAGAGAGAGGGTTTGGCTGGCAAAGCCCTGACAGCGACACGGCAGGCGCGGCCGGCGTCGGTGTTACTCGAGCGAGCGCCGCCGCGGTGAGCGGCTCACCGACCGTCGCTGCCGGCTGCGCCGCCGTCCGCGCCGCCGCCGCCACCGCCGCCAGTGCCAGCACCGCCGCCGCTCGCGTGCAGCACCGCAGTCGCGCACGTGAAGCCGTGCAGGTGCGTCGCGCCCCCGACCGTGCCGATCTCGCCTGCGCGGCGGGCGCAGCCCGCGCCGCGCGTCTGGCGGCCGCGCTGGCGCGCGGCGCGGCTGCGCGCTGCGCGCTGTCCCAAGCAGCTCTGCCGCCCCGCGCGGCGCGGCGCGGCGCTCACCGTTGCAGAGGAAGCCGGCGACGGGCACCGGGATGTAGCTGACGAGCGTGCGGGCGTCAAAGCTGGGCTCGTCATAAAGGTTCATGCCGCGGCCGTTGCAGCTGAAGACCAGCAGCCCAAACGGCGCCGCCGCCGCCGCCGCCGCCGCCGAGCGCCGCCGCGAGCGAGCGGCGCTTGTGCGCGAGGCAGTGCCCCGCGAGGTCCTGCTGCGCGCCGGCGCGGTCGCGCACCTGCGCGGCGGCGGCGGCGGCGGCGCCGTCGCGCGGCGGCGCGGGCGGCACGCCCCGGCCCAGCCTCTTCTGCCCTGCTTGGTCCCGCTCCGCCGCAGCGGCGCGCACCATGAATCGGAGGTGCTGGCCCACGCGCACGGCGTCGCCCACCGCCGCAAAGCCCGCCCTGTCCAGGGCGACGCCGCGGATGAGGTACTGGTGCGGCGCCGGCTCGCTCCCGGCGCTGCGCAGCACCTGCGCGCGCGGCGGCGGCGAGGCGGCGGCGGCGGCTGCGTGAACGCAGGCGCCGGCGACGCGGCGCGGCGCAGCGCCAGCGGGCCGCGCGCACCTGCGGCACCAGCCCCACCGCGATGTTGCGCAGCAGCGCGAGCAGCTCGGGCCGCCCTGACGCGACCTGCGCGGGGCGCGGCAGCGGGGCACGCGCGGGCGACGGCTTGCGTCGTTGGCGGGGGCGGCGGCGGTGGAGCGCGTGCGCGACGCATCCGCGCGCCTCTCCGCGCTGCGCGCCTGCTTGAGCTCCTGCTGCAGCGCCTCGACGGGGCTCAGGCTGCGCCCCGTCGCCTCGTCCCGCAGCGCCAGCACGATGCCGCCCTGCGCCACGCGCTCGACCGTGTAGACTGCCGGGCTGAGCGGCCGGCAGCCCTGGCGGCGGCGGCGGGGCGGCACGCGCGCGCGGGCGGTGAGCGGTGAGCTCGGCGCGGCTCGGCGCGGCTCGGCGCAGCTCGGCGCGGCTCGGCGCAGCTCAGCGCGGCTCGGCGCGGCTCGGCGCGGCTCGGCGCGGCTCGGCGCGGCTCGGCGCGGCTCGGCGCGGCTCGGCGCGGCTCGGCGCGGCTCGGCGCTCGCCTGAGCAACGATGAGCTCCATTTCGACTGGGCCCTGCAGCGCCATCACCACCGCCCCCGTGCGCAGGAATGGCGGCTGCTGCGGCTGCCACTGCTGCGGCTGCTCCTGCTGCTGCGGCTGCTGCTGCTGCGGCTGCTCCTGCTGCTGCGGCTGCTGCTGCTGCGGCTGCTCCTGCTGCTGCGGCTGCTGCTGCTGCGGCTGCTCCTGCTGCTGCGGCTGCTGCTGCTGCGGCTCGCCCTGCTGCTGCCGCTGCTGCTGCTGCTGCTGCTGCAGCAGCTCCTCGTACTCTGCGCTCCACGCAAACATCACCCGCGCCGGGTTGAGCTTGCCCGCGCTGGTCAGCCCGCCTGCGCGGCGCGGCGGCGTCAGCCGGGCCGCCCGCGAGCGCGCGCGCCGCGCTGCCCCCGCGCCGGCGCGCTGCTGGCGGCCGCCCCCGGCTGCTCGCTCCCAGCGCCGCGCACCGATCTTCTCCGAGGCCGGAAACGCGTAATCGAGACCCGCAGTGAGCTCCATGACCTGGGGGCAAACTCAGGGTCGGCCAGGATGATGAAGTTTGTGTGCTCCTGCCGCGCCTGCTGCGGCGGCGGAGGCGGCTGCTGCGCCTGCTGCGGCGGCTGCTGCGCCTGCTGCGCCTGCTGCGCCTGCTGCTGCTGCTGCCCGGCGGGCGCCTGCGCGTCGGCCTCCTGGGCACCGGGCTCGCCCGGCAGCGCCACGCCGACGAGGTCCGCCCAGCGCTGCGGCGGCGCGTCTGCGGCGCGGCGGCGGCGCCACCGTCTGGCGCAGCACGGCGCGGCGTGGTGGCGGGCGCGACGCGGCGGGGGCCGCCGGGCGGCGGCGCGAGCCGCGGCGCGCACCCCCGTCGGGCAGCTGCTGCGCGTCGACGTGGCGCACGCGCACGCGCACGCCCGGCAGGCGCGCGAGCGTGACGCTGAGCGCGGGCGCGTGCTCAATCTCCTCCGGCCCCTCCGCGGTTGTGCCAATCACGCCGTAGCCCTGCGGCGCCGGCGGCGGCGGCGGAGCGGCGGAGCGGCGAGCGCCTCGCGCGCGCCGCGCGGCCGCGCCGCACGCAGCTGGCCGCCCCGCAGCGCCCCGCGCGCTCACGCTCGAGCCAAACACGTGGCGCAGCGACGGCAGGCGCTTGCGCAGGAGCGCGACGATGTCGCCGTATTCGGCGACGTACGCCGACGAGACAAACACAATCGCCAGCTCGGGCGCGCAGCCGGGCGGCGCCGCCGCGAGCGCGCCCGCGACCGCCTCCTCGATCGCCAGGTCCGCGTTGATGCGCCGCGAGACGTGCGACGACCACATGATGCCGCTGCTGGGCGCGCACGGCGCCGCCGCGCCCGCGGCCTGCTCCTCTGCTGCCGCAGCGCCGGCTTGCTGCGCGCCGCTGCTGCTGCTGCCGCTGCAGCGCTGCCGCAGGCGCTGCGCCCGAGCGCATTGGCTCTTTTGTTGGCAGCCCACCCCGGAACGCCCGGAGACAGCCCGCCGGAGCAGCATTGGAGGCCTACGCGCGGCCGCCGGTCGCTGCGCCACTGCGGTGGCCTGCGAACGAGCAGCGCGGGAGTTCCACACTGCTAACAGCCGCACGCTGTCAAGCGAGCGCCGGGGGCCGGGGGCAGCGGCTTGCGGCCAGCTGCACCGCCGCTGGTCGCCACGGCCGTCACACACGAGCCGCCGGCCCGCCGCCGCCCACGCGCGCCCCTCGCCCTGGCGCTCTCCACACGCCCCGCTCCCGCCCGAGCACCACTAGCGCCCCACGGGGCCCCGGCGCCCGCCACACAGCGCCGCCGCCGTCTGCGCCCGCCACGCGCAGCGAGGCGCCGCCGCGGCCTGGTCAGCAGGGGCGTGCTGGAGAGTCGCGTGCAGGAGGCCGGGACTGTGTCAGCCAGGCCTGGGCGTGCCCTGAGCCCGGGCGGCGCAGCAGCGGCGGCGGTCGGCAGCCCACGCCGGTCGCGGCGATGGTGTGGGGCCGGCCGGCCGGCGCGGTGGGCGTGGACGACCTTGCGCAGCGCCTGGCGGCCAACGACGGCGCGCTGCGCAGCCTCACGCTGCTGCGCCACCGCCGTTTCAACGACGAGGTGAGGCGGTCGCCGCCGCGCGCGGGGGCCGCGGCAGCCGGCCCCCCGCGCGGACCGCCCAGCAGCAGAGGGGGGCTTGGATGTTGGGGAGCAGGAGCAGCGCGCGCCCGCCTGCTTAAGGGACGCGCCCAGGCGAGCGCGCGCGGCGCCGGCCGCCGCACTCCCGCGCAGGACGCCGATGCATTTGCGGCTGCGCTGGAGCGCAACAACGTCCTGGCCGAGCTCGTCATCGCCAGCCACGCCCTCAGCGTCCGCCAGGCGGCCGCGCTCGGTGCCGCGCTCGCGCGCAACGCCGGCCTCCGCCGCCTGTGCGTCGGCAACCGCGCGCTCGGCGACGCCGCGCTTGCCGCGCTCGCCCAAGGCCTGGCCGCCAACAGCTCGCTGGCCGAGTGGGACCTGGAGGCAAAAGGCCTGTCCCACGCGAGCGCCGCCCCAGTCGCGGAGGTGCTGGCGGCGCACCCGGCGCTGGAGCTTGTGCAGCTCTCGCGCAACGAGCTGGGCCCGGCGGGTCTCGCCGCGCTGTGCGCTGCGCCCTGGGCCGCGTTGCGACGCCTGGAGCTCGCCGACTGCGGGCTGCGCTCCGACGCGGCGGCGGCGACGCTCGCCGCGGCGCCGGGCGTGGGCCGGCTGCGGCACCTGGACCTCTCGCACAACGCGCTGGGCCCGGCGGCAGGGGGCGGCCTGGCGGCGCTGCTGCGCGTGGCCACGCAGCTGACGGTGCTCCGGCTGCAGGCAGCGCAGCTCGGCGACGCGGGTGCGGCAGACGCGGCGGCGGCTGCGGGCAGGAGCGGGGCAGCGCGTGGAGTGGCAACGCCGCCG
Organism: Scenedesmus sp. PABB004; assembly: GCA_014905635.1. Lineage (NCBI taxonomy): Eukaryota > Viridiplantae > Chlorophyta > Chlorophyceae > Sphaeropleales > Scenedesmaceae > Scenedesmus > Scenedesmus sp. PABB004. The sequence goes on along the minus strand of JABVCE010000010.1, from coordinate 1,152,298 downwards.
GCCACCCGCCGCCGCCGCCGCCGCCCCCAGGCGTCCAGGGCCTGGCAGAGGGCCTGCCGGACGCTGTGGCGCTGCAGCAGCTGGACCTCGACGCCAACGGCCTCGGCGGCGCCGGCGCCGCCGCGCTCGCGGGCGCGCTGGCGCGCCGCGCGCGCCCGCCGCTGGCGCAGCTGGGGCTCGGGGGCAACCCGTCGATCGACGACGGCGCGGTGTGCGGCCTCGCGGCAGGCCTCGCGGCGGCCGCCGCCGCGGCGGCAGCGGCGGCCGGGCCCGGCGGCGCCGCGCCGCCGCTCGCGCTCGGCCTCGCGCACAGCGGCGCGGGCGCGGCCGGCGTGCGCGCGCTCGCGTCGCTCCCGGGCTTGGCCGGGCTGAGCCTGTTTGGCGTCGACCTCGGCGGCAGCGGCGGCGGCGCGCTAGCCGAGTGCGCCGCCGGCGGCGGGTTTGCCGCGCTGCGCGAGCTCTCGCTTGCCGGCTGCGGCCTCGGGCTGGCGCAGCTGGCGCCGCTGCTCGGGGGCCTCGCGTCCGCGCCCGCGGTGCTGCCGGCGCTGGCGACGCTGGAGCTGGGCGCCAACCCGGGCCTCCAGGAGGAGGGCTTCGAGGCAGCGCTGGCGGCGGCGCGCGCCGCGCGCCCCGGGCTCGACGTGCACTGGCGCGCCGCCGACAGCGACGAGGCGCCCTCGCCGGCGGGCGCTGGGACGTAGTGCTGGGGCAGGGGGAGCTCGCGCGCAACTTGCGAGCGACGCGCGCGGCGGCGCCGCGCCGCGCTGGGCGGTTTCGTTCAACCGCGGCGACCGCCTGGGCCCGCAGCGCCTCTCCCCGGCACCGCTCAGTCGTAGCACTGGCGCGCACGCTCGCTGCGCTGCGGGGTGTACGGCGAGGAGCATGGCGCCGCCGCCGGGCTGCGCCCAGCCTGGCGTGCCCGCCCTGGCGCCGGGGGGGCACAATGCCGGCCCGCTGACCCCGCTGGCGTCGACCTGACGCCCCGGCGGGCGACATGGACGGCGCCGCGCAGCCCAGCGGCGCCGCGGCGCTCGGCAGCAGCGCCGGCGCGGCGGGCGTGCTGCCCTTCGGCAACGCGACCCTGCACTATCCCGGCTGTGGATGCCCTCCGCGTGGGAGCTGGGGCGCGCGCCCCGCCGACGCCGTCGGTGCGGCACGGGCGCGGGCCGCAACCGCTGCTGCAGGGCCCGCGCCGCGCCGCGCCGTCGCCGCCGCCGCCCCGTCACGCCGCCGCCGCCCCCACCACGCCGCCGCCGCCCCCGTCACGCCGCCGCCGCCCCCACCACGCCGCCGCCGCCCCCGTCACGCCGCCGCCGCCCCCACCACGCCGCCGCCGCCCCCGTCACGCCGCCGCCGCCCCCACCACACGCCGCCGCCGCCGCCGCCGCGCGCAGACGCGCTGATGGCGCGCGCGCACGCGGCGCTGGGCGCGCGCGCGCTCGCGCCGCGCCGGCGCCTGCGCGTCGCGTACATGCTGCCGCATCACAACACGACCGGCGGAATGAAGTGCCTGGTGGAGCACATCCGCCTACTGCGCGCGCGGGGGCACACGACCATCGCCGTGCACCGCAGCGACTCCGCGACGCGGTGCGCCGCCTGCGCCGGCGCCGCGAACCGCCCGCGCCGCGCCGCCGCGCCCGCCGGCGCCAGGCACGCTTGGCGGCCGCCGAGCGTGTGTCGCGCGCGCGCGCGCGCGCGCGCCCGCAGCGCGATGCCGCCGTGGACGGCCGTCGAGGCGGACGTGGACGTCGTGTGCTCGCTGCACCAGCGCCTCGCCGACGTGTATGCCGTGGAGGCGATCGACGTCGTCGTCGTGGGCATCTTCCACCAGGCGAGGCGCCCCATGCGCCGCCGCCGCGCCTGCCCGGCCCCCGCCGCCGCCGCCGCCGCCGCCGCCGCCGCGCGCAGCCCCGACAGCTGCCGCGGACGCTGCTGCGGACGCTGCCGCAACAGCTGCCGCGCGCCGCGCGCCGCCGCAGGTCGCGGAGCTGCTCGCGGGCGTCGCGGCGCCGGTGCTCTACTGGGAGCAGGGGCACGAGTGGCTCTTCGGCGACCCCGTGCGCCGCCAGGTGCGCGGCGCCGCGCGTGGCTGCGGAGGGAGGTGGGCGCGGCCGCGCGGCGCGCGCGCCCGCGGCGCGCCCGCCGCCGCGCGAGCCCCCCGCCGCGGCCGCCGCCGCCGCGCGTCGCAGGTGGCCCAGAACTATCAAAAGCAGGACCAGCTCTTCCACGCCGTAATGCGCCTGCCCTGGTGCGGCCGCGCGCGCGCTGCGCGGCGCTTGTGCTGCCGGCCGCTCGGCCGTGGCGCAGCCCCCGCCCCCCTGCGCCGCGCCGCCCGCCCCACCCCGCGCGCCGCCGCGCGCCCGCGTGCAGCGCGCTCGCAGCGGTCAGCGGCGCGGTGCGCGACATCCTGGCGCAGGAGTTTGGCCGCGCGCCGCTGCTCATCCCCAACGGCATCGACTGCGAGCGCTTCACCGCGGGGCCGTGGCAGCCGGCGACCGGCGGCCGCAGCGCCGGCAGCAGCGGCGGCGGCGCCGGCAGCAGCGGTGGCGGCGCGGCGCTCGCGATGGAGCTGGACGCCCTGCCGCCAGCCGCGCCGCCAGCGGCGGCGGCGGCGGACCCCGGCGGCGCAGCCGCACCCGCGGCCGCGCCCGCAGGGGCCGGCGCTGACGACGACGGCGTGCCGCCGCCGCCACGGCCGCCGGGCCCGGGCCTGGCCCCGGCCGGCGCCGGGGGCGGCGCGGCGCGCGTGCTGCTGGTCGGCAACCCGGCGCTGCCGCTCAAGGGCTTTGCCACCGCGGTCGCCGCGCTCGCGGCCGCGGCGGCGGCGACGCCGCTGCGCGTGCGCTGGCTCTGCCAGGTCCCGCCGAGCGCGGCGGCCGTGCCCAACCTCGCGCTCGTCAACTTTGAGCTGGAGCTCGTGGTCAGCCCCGCCCAGGCGGAGCTGCCCGGGCTCTTCCGCGGCCACGACGCGCTGCTGTTCACGAGCCGCTACGAGGCGTGGGGCCTGCCCGTGCTCGAGGCCATGGCGAGCGGCGTGCCCGTCGTCACGACCGACTGCCTCGGCGTGCGCACGTTCTGCCAGCACGGCGTCAACTGCCTCGTCGCGCCGGCCGATGACGCGGCGGGTGCGGCGCGCGTGCGCGTGCACGCACGCGCGCGCACACGCGCGCACGTGCTCGGCGACGCGCAGCGCGCCGACCGCCGACCGCCGACCGCCGACCGCGCCGCCGCGAGCCCGCGCAGGCCTGGCGCAGCACCTCGTGACGCTGCTGCGCGACGCCGCGCTGCGCGCGCGGCTGGCCGCGGCGGGGCTCGCCACGGCGCGCGCCCACTCGCCCGACAGGGTGGCGGACCAGCTCGAGGCGGTCCTGTACTCACTGGCGGTGTGCGGCCCAGAGCTGCTGCGCCTGCGGCAGGGCTGCCTGCTGGAGGTGCACCAGGTGTGCGCGCAGGCGAGCGAGGCGTGCATGCGGCCCGCAGGCGCGGCGGCGGCGGCGGCGGCGGCGGCCGCCGCCGCCGCCTCGGCCGCTGTGCAGCAAAAGCAGCACCAGCAGGCGCAGCTCGCTGCGCTGCAGTTGGCGCTGCAGGCACAGCTGGCGACGCAGCAGGCGCACGACAGCCAGCGGGCCGCGCTGCAGGCGGCGCAGGCGCAGCTGCTGCTGCCGTTGCAGTCGCTGCAGCTGCTGCAGCAGCTCCACCTGGGCGGCGGCGGCCCGCACCAGCACCTGTTGTTGCGGCAGGAGCCGCCCGCGGCACCGCCGCAAGCGTCGCTGCTGATGCCGTTCCTGCTGCCGGCGGCGCTGCAGCCGGGGCTCCCCCAGCTTGACCAGCAGCAGCAGCTCGGCGGCCCCGCCCTGCTGCCGGCGGCGCTGCAGGCGGCGGCCTCGCCGTGGCAGCTGCCGCAGGCCGGCCAGCTGCAGGCGCTGGCCGACCCGCGGGCGGAGGACGCGCAGACGGTGGCACTCCTTGCGTCGCTGGCGCCGGGGGACGCGTGCGGCGCCCAGCTGGGGGTGCAGCTCGGGCTGCCGCCGGTGGCGCAGCTTGGGCTGTCGCAGCAGCTTGGCCTGTCGCAGCAGCTTGGCCTGTCCCAGCAGCTTGGCCTGTCCCAGCAGCTTGGCCTGTCCCAGCAGCTGCCGCTCGGTCTGTCGCAGCAGCTGCCGCTCGGTCTGTCGCAGCAGCTTGGTCTGACTCAGCAGCTGCCGCTGGGCATGCCGCTGTCGCTGGGCCTGCGGCAGCCGCTGCCGCTGGCGCCAGCCCTGGTGCAGCAGCAGCCGCAGCAGCAGCAGCAGCAACAACAAGAGCTGCTGCTCCAGCAGCAGCTGGGGCGGTGACGGCGAGGGCGGTGTTGGGCGGCGGGCCCCTCAGGCCCCGCCACGCGCCTCCCCGCCCTCGCGGGGAGCAGGCCGCGCGTGGCGCTGCGCCAGTTGCTGCTGAGCCGCGCGCGCGGCACATGTACGTGCATTGAGCCTGGGCATTCAACTTGGGGTATCCGAGGGGCGGCGGCTGCATCGGACGGAGGCGGACGGGGAGGCCTGTACACTCACTCGAGCAGGGGTTGCGCGCGTTGGCAGGATGTTGGAGGAGATCGCTGGCGCTGACGACACACACTTAGTTTGAGCGTCTGGCCCCTGTGGCCGGGCAGGGAGGGCGGTTGCGTCGCCGACGCAGCCGCGCGCGGCGCCGCCGTGTCAACAAGCGGAAGCGACGCCCCGCGCCCGCCCCCGAAGCTGTCAGTGGGGTGAACCGCTCTCGCCCAGCGCCGGCGGGCAGCAGATAGCGTGCAGCCAAAGCTGCGAGGTCTGGCCTGAACCGCCGTCGCAGTTCAAACGTGGCACTCGCCGGCAACGCCGGAGCCGCCCGCGACAGAGCAGCACGCGCAACGGCACGCGCTCCCCCAGTGCCCTCGCCCGCGCCGCGTGGTTGTGAGGCGCCACAATCGCAGCTGCAATGGCCGCGCCCGGCACCGGCTGAGCCGCGACACAGGCCCCGCGCACTCGGCCGACCGTGGCGCACCGGGCCCCCCGCACGCCGGACGTGCGCAGCAACCGCCCGCCTGCAGCGCAGCGCGGCGAGCAGCGCCAGCGACCGCCGCAACCGCCGCGCGCGCACGCGCCACGGGGGCGCGCGCTCGGGCGCCATGCAGCCCGGCGGGAGGACCCCTTCGTCGGTGGGCTGCGGCGCGCGGCGCGGCAAGCGGCGCTTCGCTGCAGCCGGCGCGGGCGGCGCAGCGCAGCCGCTGGCGTGGCCGCCGACGCGCGGGGCCGCCGCCCGCCGCCGCCGCGCAGATCCTGCGCAAGCGCGCCGCGGAGGAGCAGAATGCCCGGCGGCGCAGCATGCGCGCGAGCAAGGGCCGGCGCGTCAGCTTTGCGCCGGACGACGAGCTCGAGACGATGCACCTGTTCATGAAGGTGCGCCAGCCGCGGCGGCGCCCCACGCGGAGCCACCCGCCCACCCCCTGCGGCCTCGGCGGCGGCGCTTGGGCGGGGCGGCTGCACCGGCCGCGACGCGGCCGCCGCGCGCGCGCGCGGCGCGCTGCGCCCACCCGCCTGCCGCTGCGCGGCCCGCCCGCCGGCGCAGGACAAGAACTCGCCGCTGCCGGCCCAGGACACGCAGCCGCTCGGCGAGGTGCAGAACCAGCTGCACCACCAGCCGCCGCCGCCGCAGGCGCCCGCCGACGCCGGCGCCGCGGTGTGGGGCCACGCCGCGCCCGGCGCCGCCGAGCCGGCGCCGTTTGACGCGCCCGGCGCCGCCGGCTACGGCGGCGCGGCGCACGACGCCTATGGCGGCGCGGGCGGCCTGGGGAGCCCCTGCCTGTCGCCGATGTCGATGGAGCTCACCAACGACACGCTGCCCGGCGGCGGGATGGTGCCGTTTGCGGCGATGGACAACGACAGCTTCACCTTCAGCTCCGCGCTCAGTGGCGGCCTCAAGGACGGCACGCACAACATCACCGGTGCGGCGCAGCCGGTGGCGCGCGCGCGCGTGCGCGCGCGCGCGCGCGCTCCCGCGCTCCCCGCGGGCCCGCCGCGCCGCGCCGCGCCGCGCCCGGGCGAGACCGCGGCCGCCCGCCCGCGTGCGCAGACAACGTGCCGGGCCTGTCCACGCTGGTGGAGGAGGACGAGGACGAGCTGTACAATGAGGCCAGCGCCGACGGCGGCGGCGCGGAGCCGACGCTCGACATCACCGCGGACGGCGCGGCGTCCGAGGCGATGGAGCTCACCGGCAACACCACCGCGGGGCTGGCGGACCACCCCGCCGCGCCGCTCACGAGTGAGGGGGCGGCCGCGCGCGCGCGGGAGGGCGGAGGGCGCGGCGTCAGCAGGTGGCGCGGCCGCAGCCGGGCGCCGACGCTGCGCCGCCGCGCCGCCCCGCGGCCCCGCCGCCCCGCGCCGCGCGCAGGCCCGCGCGCGAGCCGGCCGACCACGCGCCGCTCGTCGGCGGCCGCGGCCGCGCCGTCGCCGGCGCCCTCGCCCGCGGGCTCCACGCGCGGCGCCAGCCGCCGCGCCAGCCAGCAGGGCGTGGCGCCCAGCCCCGCGCCGTCCGAGCCGCTGACCTCGCCGCGCGGCCGCGCGCGGCGCAGCAGCGCCGGCGGCAAGAGCCCCGCGCGCGCCCCGGCGGCCCCGGCGGCGACGCCCGGCTCGGCGGCGCGGCCGGGCAGCGCGGCCCGCGCCGCGGCGCCGCCGAGCCAGGAGCCCACGCCCTCGCCGCTGCGGCGCGTCACGCGCAGCATGGCGAGCCCGCTCGCCAGCCCGCTCGCGAGCCCGCTCGGCGGCGACGCGGCCGCCGCGCCCGCGGCGGCGGGGCGGCGCAGCACGATGAACCGCTTTGCCGACCAGCAGAGCAAGTGGGGCTTTGTGCCTGGTGAGGAGGACACGCTGAACATCGACCTGGGCATGCCCGGCGCGGGCGGGCTCGGCGACGCGACGCTGCACCACGTGTATGCTGAGAGCGCGGGCACGGGCGAGCTCACGCTCGCGATGCGCGCGGGCGAGCTGCGCCTGCCCGCCGCCGGCGCGGCGGCGGCGCCCGCGCCGGCGCCGGGCCGCGCCGCCGCGGGCGGGCGCCGCCGCTCGAGCGTCGGGCGCGGCGCGCCGCGCGGCAGCCTCGCGGCGACGGCGATCCCAGAGGAGGCGGCCACGCCCGCGCCGGCCGGGCGCGCCGGCGCGCGCGACGCCGACCTCACGGGCGAGATGCTGCTCAGCCCCGAGCCCACGCCGGGCCTGCTGGCGAGCGCGCCGCGCGGCGGCCGCCCGAGCGGCGCCGGCGCGGGCACGCCGCCCGGCGGCGACGCCGACGGCCTGACCACGGCCCTCCTGCTCGACGACCGCGCGAGCCTCGGCGGCTGGGGCCACGTGCCGCTCGCGGGCGCGTGCGCGACAACGGGGCGCGGCAGCGTCGGCAGCAACATGCCCACCGCGCACCTGGTGAGCGCGGCGGCGCGCGCGGCCCGGCCACGCACCGGGCGCCCGCCACCGTGGGACCGCGACCGATGCACGCCCGCCCGCCCGCCCGCCCGCGCGTGCCGCCGCCGCCGCAGCGGGCCGGCACGACGACGCAGCTGCTGGCCGACGGCAGCGCCGGCCTCGGCGCGGCGCCGCACCTCGCGCCGCGCGGCAGCGCCGCCGCGCTGGGCCCCGCGCCGGCGGCGGCCGCGGCCGCAGCCGGCGGCGTGGAGGAGGCAACCACCAAGCTGCTGGCCGACTCGACCGCCGCCTCGGCGTGCGGCGCCATGGGCCTGCTCCCCCTGCCGCGCGCGGGCGTGCTAGGCGGCACCATCGCGGGCGGCGCGCCCGTGGCCGAGCCCGGCGCGCCCGCGCCGGCTGGGCCCTTTGGTGCGGCCGCGCCGCCGGCGTTTGGCGCCGGCGCGCCCGCGCCGCCGCCGCCGGCGGCCGCCGCGGCGCCGTCGCCCGCGGCGGCGGCCGTCGCCGGCAGCCCGCTCGCGGCGTGGCGCGCCGCGTCGCCGGCCGGCGGCGCCTCGCCAGCGCCGCCGCCGTCGGCGTCGCCGGCCGGCCCCGCGGCGGCGGAGGGCAGCGAGCCCACGCTGGAGCTGGCGGGCGGGGGCTCGTCGCTCGGCGGCGGCACGCAGGCGCTCGAGGACGCGACGCTGGACGAGTTTGCGCTGCCGCCCGACCTCGGCGCCGCGGCGGCGGCCGCGGCGGCCGCGGCCGGCGGCGAGGAGCGGCCCATCACCATGCCCTTCTCTGGTGGGCTGGGCCTCGCGTTGCTGCGCGTGCCCGCGGCCGCGCCGCCCTGGCCTGGCGCCGGCGCCCACGCCGCCGCCGCCCTGCTCGCGCCGCCGCGCCGCAGGCGCGCTGGCGTCCCTCGCGGGCAACGACACCGCGCCGCCGGGCAGCGTCGCGCGCACGCCGGGCGGCTCGGCACGGCGCGCGGTGCCGCTGACGTTCAGCGACTTCTGCCAGATCGTGGACATGCAGGCGCGCGCGCTGCACGCTGCGCGCTGCCGGCGCCGGGGCGCGGCGCCGGGCGCGCCGCCCGCGCGGCCGGGGCCGGCTGACGCCCCCGCCCCTCCCCGCACGCACGCGCGGCCGCCGCAGTTCCTGACCCACATCCGGCGCGGCACGAGCATCAGCGTGGCCGACTTCCAGCCCTCCAGCGCGCCCGTCGACCTCGGCGGCGCGCTCACGCTGCTCGCCGTCACGAGTGCGCGCTGCGCCGGCGGCGCAGCGCGCGGGCACGTCTGCCCCTGCGCCAGGCGCGCGCGCGCGCCGGCGGCCCCGCACCGCACCCACGCGCCCGCGCCCGCGCGCCGCCCGCCGGCCGGCCGGCCAGGCTCCGAGGTCGCGGTGCTCGAGGGCGCGATGGCGGAGCTGCAGGCGGAGATGCACGCCAAGCGCCGCGACGCGTACGCGCTCGAGGACGCGCTCGGCGGCGACAACCCCGCGCTCTTCGCCGCAGTGCAGGCGCGCCGCCCCGCCGCGCGCGCGCGCGCGCGAGCGCGACGAGGGACCGGCGCCCGCCCGCGCGGCGCGCCCCGGCGACGCCGCCCGTCTCGCGCCGCCCGCCCGCCCGCAGACGGCGCGGCACACGCAGCTGGAGCAGATCAAGCACTGCCTCGTGCTGCTGAAAAAGTGCTGCAGGTGCGCCGCGGCGCGCCGGCCGTGCGTGCAGGCCGCGCGCGCCGCCGCCGCGCTGACGGCCCCGTGCGCACGCGGCCGCCGCCGCAGGTCCCAGACCGCGGTCGCGTGGAAGCGCCTGCGCTGCCGCATGGAGGAGGACCTTGGCGCGCGCCTGGCGCAGCAGGTCGCCGACCTGGAGGAGCAGCTCGCGTTTGTGCAGGTGGGCGCGGCGCGGGAGGCGCGGCCGCGCCGGCGCGCGCGCCCTGCTGCGCGCACGGGCGTGGCGCCCACGCGCACGCGCCCGCCGCCCCGCGCACGCGCGCGCACAGGGCAAGCTGCAGAAGGCGCAGCAGCAGCGCGAGTACGCGCGGGCGTTCCACGCAGACGTCGTGAAGAAGCTCGCTGACGAGGAGGCGGCGGCGCAGGAGGCGGCGGCGGGGCGCGCGCGCCTCGTGGCGCTGCGTGGCCGCCTCGGCGAGCTGCGCGGCGTCGCGGCCGAGCGCCAGGCGCGCGCGGCGGAGGTGGCGGCCGAGGCCACGGCGCTCAAGGTGCGGCGGCGGTGGCGCTGCGGCGGCGGCGGCCGGGGCGCGCCCCCGAGTCGCCCTGCTGATGTCGGCGCGTGCTGCTGCTGCCGCCGCTTGGCGCCGCAGGCGAGCGCCGCCGAGGCGGACGCCGAGATGGCGGCGCTGCTCGAGCGCCGCGAGCAGCTCGCGGCAGCCATGGCAGCCACGCCCAAGCCGGCTTTCAGCCGCGCGGCGCAGGCGCGCCAGGCCGCCGCGAGCGCGCGGCTGGAGGTGCTCGCCGGCGTGCAGGTGCGCCGCGCGCGCCGCCCGCCCGGCTGGACGCGCGCCAGCGGCGGCCCCGCGCGGCCGAGCGCGAGCCGCGCACCGACCGGCGCCCCGCGCGCGCCCGCAGGGCTGGCGGCCCGTGGCCGCCGCCCCCGGCGAGTGGCTGCTCAGCTTCCAGGGCCGCGCCGGCATCCGGCTGGCGCTGCCGTGCGGCGGCACCGGCCCCGCGCGCGGCTGGCTCGAGGCGACGCTGCCGGCGGCGCTGACCGGCCCCGCGGCGGCCGGCAACTATGGCATCGCGCCCAAGCTCCTCGCGGCGCTGGGTGAGGCCGGCCGGACGGGGGCGCCGCGGCGGCGGCACCCCTGGCGGCGCAGCGCTGAGCCCGCCCCTTGCACCGCCGCCGCGCCGCAGTGAGCGCGATGCAGGGCACGTTTGGCTTTGAGGTCCCCGCCGCCGAGCTGCCGCTCGCCTTCTCCAAGGCCGAGCTCGCGCTCGGCCGCGCGGTGGCGCTGGCCGAGGCGGCCAAGCGCCTGTGCACCGGCGCGGCGGCGCCGCTGCTCACGGGGGTCGACGTCGTCGGCAGCAGCCGCGGCTGCGGCTGGCTCGCGCTCAGCCTCACGGAGCCCGGCGCGGGGCTCAAGGTCCAGGTGCTGCTCTCGCTCGCGGGCCTGCTGGCCGGCACAGGTGCGGCGGCGGCGCACCTCGATCGGGCTCGGCCCAGGCCGCCCAGCTCCTGCGCCGAGCGCCGCGCCCAGCTCCTGCGCCGAGCGCCGCGCCCAGCTCCTGCGCCGAGCGCCGCGCCCAGCTCCTGCGCCGAGCGCCGCGCCCAGCTCCTGCGCCGAGCGCCGCGCCCAGCTCCTGCGCCGAGCGCCGCGCCCAGCTCCTGCGCCGAGCGCCGCGCCCAGCTCCTGCGCCGAGCGCCGCGCCCAGCTCCTGCGCCGCGCGCGGCCGCCGGCGCCGACGCCGCCGCCGCTGGCTCGCCTCCGCCGCAGGCGTGGAGAGCCGCGCCGACGTGATGGCGTGCCCCAGCGCCGTGCAGGCGCAGGCGCTCGCTGACGAGATGGGCGCGGCCGTGGCGGGCGCGGTGGAGCGCGCGGCGGCGAGCGGCGCGGGCCTGCTCGCGCGCGTGACGGCCGTCGCGACCGACGTGCTGCACGCGCACGCGGCGTAGATGGACGGCAATGGGGGAGGGAGGGGGGCGTTGTCGCGCCGCCTCGGCTGACCTGACCTGACCACCTGGGGGCGCGCCCTGCGCGGAGATTGGCAGCACTGTGCAACGGCCGTTCGCAGTTGCGCGCGACGCCCGCCAGAACCGCTGCCGCCGCCGCTCGACGCCCGTCGGTCAGCGGCGCTGGGCCTCACAGTGGCGGTGCCTTGCATAAGCTGGCGACACAGCAGGGGGCCGGCCCGGGCGGCGCGAGCCAGCGCGCGCGCGCCGAGCCCGCCCGCCGCCGCGCGCCGCACCGGGCGCGCTCGGCGCGATGCCAGGGCCGCGTGGCCGCGTGTGAACAGCCGCGCAGGTCGGGCTGGTCGGGCCGGTCCATGTCGTCTCGGCGGCGCGAGCGGGCCGACAGCAGCGGCGCGGCGTCCGCCGCCGACGCGGAGCTTTTCCTCACGGTGCGGATGCTCCACTTTGCGCTGTCATTGTCGAGCTGGCTCGCTTGACGTGCTGGCCCGCACGCGCGCCGCGCAGGGTCGGCGCTGCGCCGCGGACGCGCCCGGCGCCGCCGCCTGGGGCTTCGAGCTGTCCGGGTGCGATCTCTGCGACTCCAGCGCCAGCTCGGCCAGCAGTGGAAGCTGGCTGCCGCCCGTCCCCAGCCTGCCGGGTCTCGCGCCTGGTGGCGGGCCCGCACTGTCCCTGGCCGAGCGGGGCGCGCGGCGGCGGCGTGTCCCCACTGGCGCACGCCACTTGGCGGCAGCAGGCGCGGTGCGGCGCGGTGCGGCGCGCAGGTGCGTCGCCGCGCGCGCGGGCTGGCACTGCGGCCGCCCCGGCCAGCCGCGCGCGTCGCAGGCACACCTCTCACCGTGCTGCTGCCCGCGCCGCCGTGGCCACAGGCCACGTGAATCCGAGCTTCTCGCTGCCCCTCGCAGTGCCCAGCGGGCTGAGCAGCAAGCCCGGCAGGGCCCCCGCCAGCCCGCAGCAGGAGCGAGCGGCACGCCGGGCGCCGCTGCCGCCGGCGGCAGGGCAGCGATCGCGCCTGCTCACGGTGGGCCCCCGCCTGGCGCCGCTCGCACTGCCGCGGGCCGCGCCGCTCTGAGCTTGCGCGCCGCCGGGGCGCCGGCGCCGCCGCCGCGCGCAGCCGCCGCCCGGGCTGGTGAGCGGCCGCGACGCTGTGCGCTTCTTTGCGAGCGGCGCTGGGCGGCCGGGCGACCTCGTCTATATGCAAACCAGGCGACACGCGGCGGCGGGCGCGAGGAGCCGCCCAGCCCGTTTGACCTGGTGGCGGTGGCGCCGGGCGACGCCGACCCGCGCTGCCACTGGGTCGTGTCGTGCACCAGCGTCGCGTGTGTCAGGTGCGAGCAGCCTGCTCGGCCGCCGCGGACCGGGCGCAGCGCGCGCGCCGCGCGCTCTGGCTGCGACCGCAGGCGCCCGCCGCCGCCGCCGCGCCAGGGCGGGCGAGCCACCCGAGCTGACCCCGCACGCCGAGTGGCTTCGCCAGGGGGAGCTGTTCAACGTGCTGCGGGCGCTCCCCGTCGTCAAGCAGGCGCGGATGCGAACGGTGAGCGGGCTCGCGGTGGCGGCGGCGGCGCGTGGAGAGTTTGGACGACCGGCAGACCGCGCCGCCGCTGCCGCAGGCGCTGGCGACCTGGCGGACCAATGTGGGGCGCCAGCGCTTCCGTTCGCGCGCCGCCGCGCTGCAGGGCGCGCTGCTGGCTCTGCAGCCGGGTGCGCTGGCGGCGCTGCTGCGGGCGCGGCAGCTGCTGCTCGAGGCGCTGCCGCTGCCGGACGACACCGCGGCAGGCTACGCCGCCGCCGGCGGTGCTGGCGACGGCGCGGCCGCCCCTGTCGCGTGGGCCAGGTCGGCCGCGACGGGGCGCTGGCAGCTGCGGTCGCAGCGCGGCGGCTGGGCCGAGCCGCAGGCAGCTTCGCTGGAGGCGCAGCGCAGCGGCCAGGCACGGGCGGCCCCGATGGCGGCGGCGGAGCTCGCAGCGTTTGCCGAGCAGCTCTCGGCGCCCGCGCCTCTGCGGCGGACGCCCGCGGCCAGCCCGCACCCGGCTGTCGGTGCTGCCGCCGCCGCTGGAGCCGCTGCCAGGCCGCCAGGCTGCGGCGCGGCGGCCGCCCCCGTGCTGGAGCTGCTGCTCAGCGGGCTGGACAGAGAGGTGCGGGCGAGCGCGCGCCCGCCGCCGGCCGCCAGCGCGTTCATGGCAGGCGGCTCACACCACCCGCTCCGCCCAGGCTCCGCTGTCGCTGGACGGCCTCGCTGCTGCGCGCGCCGGCGTGCAGCCCGCGGTTGCGGCGGCCCTGGCCCGGCTGGGCTGCGTGACGGCGCTGGAGGCGCAGCTGCACGCACAGCTGACGGCGAGGGAGGCCGCTGCGGCGGCGGCGGGGCGCGAGGCGCGGCGGGGGCGCCGGCAGCCGCCGCCGTGGAACGCGCCGGCGCGATTTGACGGCGCGCAGGAGCGCGGGAGCGCCGCGGCGCTGCTCCTGCGTGTAGTGCGCGTGGTGGAAGCCTGGAGCACTTCCTGGCTGGCGCAGCTCGCCGCGGCGGCGATGGCGCGGCTGCTGGCGGCGCTCCTAGCGCCCTGGCAGCCAGCCGCTGCGCTGGCGCTCTGCGCGCAGGCGCAGCGGCCGCTGCTGCTGCAGCGCCGGCGCCAGGCCGCGGGCGGCGGGGTCTGCGGCCTGCTCAGGGTTGCGGCGACGCTCGAGGCCCCGGAGCAGCTGCTGCGCGAGCGGCAGCAGCTGGGCGCCGACTGCAGCGCAGCGTGGGGCTGCCTGTCGCTGGCTCCCACCTGCGAGGAGCTCGTGGCAGCGGTCGGCGCCCTGCCTGGCAGCATCACCACCGTGCTTGCCGCCGCCCCCATGCTCGCCAGCGAGCCGGCTGTGTGCGCTTGGGCGGCGGCGGCGGCGGCTGGCGCGCAGCGCACTGGGCTGGGCGGCGCCGGCGCGCGCAGCCTGCGCGCGCGTGACACGCGGCTCGAGACGCTGCAGGCGGCGAGCGCCGCGCCGGGCGTGCAGGCCGCGCTCTCGTCGCTGGTGCGGCAGCACTTGACCGCGACCCAGGGCTGCGCAGTGCTGCAGCCTCCGCGCGAGGGCGCCGCCGTGATGCTGCTCTGCTCCTCGTGGGATGGGGCTGCTTACGCGGCCCAGCAGCCCGGCAGCGCGCGGCAGCTGGCCGCCGACGTCGCCGCGGTCGCGGCCTGGCTCGCGGACCTCGCGGACGGCCAGGGCCGCGCCGTGAGCTCGAGCTCAGCTCCGGCAGGCGGCGGCGACGAGCGGCCCGGGCTCGTGGTGGTGGAGGTCGGGGCCGCGCGCGCGACCTGCCTGCAGATGGCGCGCGCCACGCTCAGGTGCGCTGGCTGGCGCTGCCGACTCGGCTGCGGCAGCGGCCGCGCACATCTGACCGCTGCCGGCTCCACGCACACCGCCGCGCGCGCGCCGCCGCCCCGCAGGTCCCTGCTGAGCCTGGTGCAGCCGGCGCTCGCGCGCCACGCCCCGGCGCTGCTGGCAGAGCTCGACTGCGCCGTCGCGGCACTCCGGGAGCGGCCCGAGTCGCCGGCAGCCTTCGCGGCCTGGCTGGGCCGCGCGCTGCCGCACCTGCCGCCAGACGGCGCGGGCGCGCCAGGCGGCGGGGCTCTGATCAGCGATCAGCGGGGCGCCGCGCGGGCGGCTGTGCTCGGCGAGCTCCAGGCCCTCCGCGCCCTGCTGTGCGTGCTGCGGCCTGCCGCCGACGGCGGCCTGCCGGCCCTGCTCGCTCGCGCGGGCGGGGCGCCCTGCCGCGAGCTGCTCGAGTGCGCGTCGTCGGCCGCTGCCGGCACGACGACGACGACGCTGACCCAGCTGCAGGCCCGCGCCACGGGCTACCACGACGCCGCCAAGGGCGCCGCGGCCTGGGCGGCGCGGGCGCGCCCCGCGTGACCGGCGCCGCGCGCGCGGCGCTCTCGGCCGCCGGCGGCCGTCGGCGGCGGTCGGCAGCTGGCGGCGGGCTTGCGGTTGGGCTGGAAGCAGCCTGGAGCTTCCGTCTGGGCCGTGCGCACTGAGTGTTGGGGCTCCAATTCGACGTGACAGTGCTGGCCGCTCCGCGACTGGCCACCCCCGCCCCGCGCGCCGCTGGCCGCCCTCTCCCGCGCCCCGTGTCGTCGGTGCAGCGCAAACGCGGTCGGCGCTGCGGTCGGGCGCGAACACGATGGTGCTCCTGGCCGCCGGCAGCAGCAGCGCGGCCCGCGCGGTGCGTTGGATGGCGGCGCGCGGCGGTTCGGTCGCGTCCGCCGCTCACGCGACCCGCACGCGCCCCGCAGGCCGCGCTGCGCCGCACAGCAGCAGGCGCGGGCGGCCTGCCCCGGCCAGCGGCGCAGCAGCAGCGGCGTCGCGGGCGGGCGTGCGCCGCCACCGCCGAGGTGAGAGAGAGCCGGAGCCTCACCGCGCGCGGGGCGGGCGGGGCGGGGCGGGCGTTCTGTGGCTGGGCATTGCGGGCGGTCGGCGGCCGGCCGCGAGAGCGCCCCTCGCGGCGGGAGGCGGTGCCATGCGAAGCGGGGAGACCGCGATGCAGCCCCCGCGTGCTGCCGCGCCGCCATCGGGGGGGCCCGCGCGCGGGGAGGCCGCCTCGAGCCACGCCGGCGGGGCCTCATTGGCGCCGGCGGGCTTGATTGCCCCCGCGCGGGCCGCCCGGGCGGGGCGAGGGATCGGGCAGCGCAATCGGGCGAGCGGCAGCGGCTCCGGGGGCGGCGGCGGGCGGCGGCGGCCGGCGCTCGGGCCGCTGCTGCCGCCGCCCACGGCCGCGCTCCGGCGCGCCGGCAGCTGGGCCAGCGGTCCCAGGCGACCCTCGCGCGGGGCAGCAGACGGACGGACGGGGACGGGCGGCGGCTCCCCCGCCGCGGGGGCTGGCCGCGCACGAGCCGTGCGCGCGCCGCGCTGGACCCGCTCACCGCACCGCTCGCCGCCTTGCGCCGCCGCCGCCGCGCGCGCAGGGCGATGTGATCGACCTCGCGAGCATGACGCTGACGGGCCCCTCCAGCGCGGTCAACACGCCCGCGGAGGAGGTTGACCTGAGCGTGGAGGAGCTCGTCGCGGCGGCCGAGGCCACGCACTTCAACTCGCTCGCCGTCGCCGACATCGAGGCGGCCTTCCTTGAGGGTGCGGCGCGCCGCGCGCCCTTGCGCGCGCAGGTGGCTGCGCGCGCGCGCAGCGGCGCGGTGTCCGCGCGTGCGCATGGCGCGCTCACTTCTCTGCCGACGCCGCGCCGCGCCCGCGCGCGCAGGCACCGGCGATGACGAGACCGCTGGCTACCTCGCGCAGCTGCAGGCCGAGGCGGCGCAGCTGCAGATGGAGGGCTCGGGCGTGGCGGCCGCCGCCGCGTCGGCGCCGCTGGCAGCGGCCGCGGCGGAGCTGCTGGAGGCCGGTGGGCGCCGGCGCGCGCGCTTGGGCGGCGGGCCGCGGGCGGCGGCCGGGCTGCGCCGGCGCCCGGTCTGCACGGCGCAGCGCGCTCACCGCTCCGCCGCCGCTGCTGCCGTCGCCGGCCGCAGGCGACGTGCCGGAGGCCGTCGTCACCGAGGAGCTCGGCGCCGCGCCCCTTGGCAGCCACCAGGTGCGCTGCGCCCGCCCTTGCCCCGCCCTTGCCCCGCCCTTGCGCCTGCGCCGCGGCCGCTGCCCGCTCGGGCGGCCGCCGAGCCCGCCGCCGCGCCGCGCCGCGCCGCGCCGCAGAGGGACGTGCTGGAGGGCCTGAGCAACGACGAGGCGCTGCAGGCGCGGCAGGTGGTCGGCGCGCTCAAGCTCAGCAAGCAGGAGCTCGCGGAGCACCTGCTCGCCGAGGTGTGCGCGCGTCGCCGCCGCGGCGGCCGCGGGGCGCCGCCGCCCTCCACACCCGCCCTCCCCCACACCGCGCCCGCGCGCCCGCCCGCGCGCGGCGCGTCAACGCCGCACGCCCCGCCGCCGCCCGCCGCCGCCGCCGCCGCCGGCGGCGCTGCGCGCAGGACTGGGACGACACCACGGTCGACTGGTTCACCGACAAGGAGGCGGAGGGCCTCGCGCTGCCGGAGTACAAGCTGGTCTTCATGTGGATGGACAAGAACATCGCGGTCGCGGTCGACCAGGCGCGGCGCGGCGCGGCGCGGCGCGCGGGGGGCGCGGGGGCGCGGGGGGGGGGGGGGGGGGGGCGCGGGGGCGCGCAGGGCGCGGGGGGCGCGGGGCGCGCGGGGCGCGCAGGGCGCGGGGCGCGCAGGACGTGGCAGCGCGCCGCCGGCCGCGCCGGCGCCGCGGCCCGCTCACACGCCCCGGGCCGCGGCGGCGGCGCGGCGGGCGCAGGTCTACGCGCGCGGCAACAGCAGCCCTCTGACCGAGTATTTCGTGTGGCCGCGCAAGGACGCGTGGGAGGAGCTGAAGCTCGCGCTCGAGGCGCGGCCCTGGATCAGCGACATGGACAAGGTGCGCCTGCTGAACCGCCTGACCCAGGTCATCAACTACTGGATGGGCTCCGCCGAGGCCCAGGCCGACGGCACGCCCGCCGTCCCGCGCACGATCGAGGAGGCGCGCGGCCAGTTCCCCGACTGCACCTTTGCCGGCACGCTGTGAGGCGGCGCGAGGCGAGCGGCGGGCGCCCGGGCGGGCGGGGCTGCAGCGTGCGGGCGGGCGGGCGGGCGGGCGGGCCGCGTTTTGGGCGGCGGCGACGCGGGCGGGAGCGTTTGCGCGATGACTGTAACGGCTGCCGGCCTGCCGCGCGTGTCGCGCACCGTGCCGCCAGCACAAGCCTGGCGCTCGCGGCAGGGCGCAGCGGCGCCTGCACCGCCGGCCGCCGCCGGCCAGTCCGCCTGCCGCTGGCGCCCGCCACACGCCCCGCTGCCGCCCGAGCACCGCTGGCCGCCGCGCACCGCAGCGGTGCGGCCGCACCGCGCGCGACAGCGCCGCCGCCGTCTGCGCCCGCCCCGGCGCAGCGAGGCGCCGCCGCGGCCGGTTGCAGCGCCGTGGCGTGATCGAGTCGCGCTCATGCGGCCGGGACTGCGCCAGCCAGGCCTGGGGGCGCCCTGAGCCCGGGGCGGCGCAGCAGCAGCGGCGGCGCTCGGCTGCCGAGCCCACGCCGGCCGCGACGATGGGGTGGGCCCGGTCGGCCGTGGAAGACCCCCCGCAGCTCCTGGCCGCCAATGATGACGTGAGCAGCGCCGCCGCACGGGCCGCGCTGGCCCCGCCCTGGCGCCCGCCGCCCCACCGCCGCGCGCGCGCCGCCGCCGCGCCCCAGGACGCTGCGTCCGCGCCGCCGGCGGCCGTCTCGCTCGGCCCGCTGCTGCGCATGACGCCGCGCGCCGTGGAGCGCGAGTTCTGGGCCTCGGTGCGCCTGCTGCGCGCGCTGGACGCGTTTGGCCTCTGCTCGTCGAGCCTCATCAACGTGATGCTCATGCGCCGCTTCGGCGTCGCCGTCGCAAACACGGGCTGGAGGTGCGGCGAGCGCGCCGGCGGCGGAGCCGCCGCCGCCGCCGCGCGTCGCCGCCGCCGCCGCCGCGCGTCGCCGCCGCCGCCGCCGCGCGCCGCGCCGAGCGCGCCGCCGCTGAGCGCGCCGCCGCCGCCGCTGCAGCTGGCACCACGTGCCGACCATGGCGTACTTTGCCGCCGGCGTGGCGCAGCTCGCGGTGCTGCTCGCCGCGCCCGCGTGGCAGGCGCGGCACCGCTTCGCGCTCAACCTCACCAACCGCGGCGTCAAGGCGGTCAGCGTGACGTGGGCGGTCGCCAACATGCGACGCGTCGGCGTCATGGCCGCGTTTGCGGCCGAGCTCAACGCCTCGCGCGTGGGCCGCGCGACGGCGCTGCACGTCGTGCGGTCGATCACGTCGCCGCCGCTCATCTGGGCGAGCCACGCCGTGAACTTCACGCTGCCCTTCTGCTTCCTCCTGCCCCTGCAGGCGCGGCGCGGCAGCGCGGCGGCGCGGCGTCGGGGCGCGGGGCCGCGCGGCGGGCGCGGCGGGCGCGGCGGGCGCGCGGCGGGCGCGCGACGCGGGGAGGCGGGGGCGCGCCGAGACGCGGGCGCCGAGACGCGGGCGCGGGCGCGGCGCGGTGAGCGCCCGCCGCCGCCGCCCGCCCGCCCGCGCCCGGCCTGGCGCGCAGGTCTACACCTTTGGCATATCGCTGAGCGTCGTGCGCTCGACCGCCTGCGCGCTCGCGGGCCAGGAGGCGCACGTCGTGTCGACGGCGCTCGCCGCGCACGGCGCGGCGGCGCTGCTGCTGCGCCCGTCGACGCCGTCGATGTCCGGCGGCGGCGCCGGCGCCTGCGTCGGCGGCCGCGGGCTCGCGCTGCTGGTGGTCTATGTCTATTGCTTCATCCTCTTGATCGTGCCCTGCATCGGCGCGTACCTGATCGAGCTCGCGCTCAAGGTCAATTTTCTGCGCGCGCGGTCGCTGCCGGTGGCGCGCGCGCCGCGCGCGGCGCTGCTGCTCGCGGACAGCGGCCGCGTCCGCGCCGCGCTCGTGGCGGGCGCCGTGCTGCTGCCCTACTTTGCCGCCGCCGCCGCGGTGGCCGCGCTGCCGCCGCCCGCGTGCGGCCGCCCGTGACCGCCTGCTGCACTGGCGCCGTTGCAGCACTGCTGGGGCCGCCGCTTGGCGACACACCACACCAACCAACCGGCGACCAACGGGGGAACGGCCCCGTCCCTGCCTGACCGCGCCGGACTGTGAAACCTGCACGCTGAGCGGCGCATTGTGCCGCATGCCGGTGTCTGCTGCCTGCCTGGTATCTGGTGCCATCTCTGCTGCTTGCGACTTGGCTGCGCCCGGGTACTTTGGCGGTGCACGAGTTGGCTCGCACGTGTGCGGCGCACACACACATCGGCTTTGCGCATGCATTGGCCGAGCTTGAACGCTCGGCCAGACTTTGAGCAGTCGCTTCCACTGAATCCTGTGGGCTGGGCATTGCGCGTGGGGCCTGCACGCGGGAGTGCAGTGGGCGGCCGCGCGCTGTGCTATGGAGATGGCCCACCGCTGCGCGAGCACGCGGTGGCGCAGGGCGCCCGCGACGCGGGAGCCCGTCCCAGCGGGCCGGTTTGACGTCGCGGCGACCGCGTTACGCGACGCCCTGCGCGCTGCAGCAGGGCCGCAATCGCAAACGCGCGCCGGCTGGTCAGCAACACATCCTCCTACGCAGACGCGGGTGGTGCTGCCCCCGCCGCCGCTGCGCGCCACTCTCGGAAGCCCAGCGGGGCCGCTCACGCCGCAAACCAGGCCAGCCATGACGCGCGGCATCAGGCAGGCCACCTCTGCCCGGTCAAACCGTCATACACAGTCTCCGTCGCTGCGCAGCAGCCGTCACAGGGGCGTCGCAGCTCCAAGGCGCCAAGGGCGTGTTGCAGCCCCTGCCCCACAAACGGGGGCGTCACAGCCCCAGGTCTATTCAGGTGCGGCAGGCGCGCGCGGCAGCAGCCGCGCGCGCGCCGCTCGCGCTGCCGGCCAGCGCTCAGTGCGCGTGCGACCAGGCCTTGACCCCAACCCAGCAGTCGTCGACCCGCGCGCCCATCGAGCCGAAGCGGCAGTCGGTCCTCATGCGTGCCTCGCGGAGGGCCAGGTCCTCGTCGGAGCCGCGCGCGGGCGTGCGAGGCTGGAGGGGCGAGCTGGACTCGCCGCGCTTGGCCGCGCCCAGGTAGCTCATGGGCGGCGCCAGCCTGGCGGCGGCGTTGCTGACCGCCGTGTTGATGGCCGGCAGCTGGGCCGCGTGGGGCAGCACCTGCTCCTGCGCCCCGACCAGCTCGGCGCAGGGGGCGTCCACATCGCCGGCGGGGGCGGTGGCGGCCGCCGCCGGCGCCTCGGACGCGCCGCACACGGTCGCGTCTGTGGAGCTGCTGGTGGCCGCCGCCTTGGCGGCGGCGGCGTTGCTGACCGGCGTCGTGATGGTGGGCAGCTGGGCTGCCGGGCGCAGCACCTCCTCCGCCCCGACCAGCGCGGCGCAGGGGGCGTCCACGCCGCCGCCGGGGGCGGCGGCCGCCGCCACCTGGGCCGTGTCCACGTCGGCGGGCGCGGTGTCCAAGCAGTTCGTGTCGGCGTCGGCGCGCAGGGGCTGGTGCCCCTTGGGAGCGGCGAGCGCCTGCAGGAGGCGTGCGGCGCGGGGCGCAGGTGTTGGCCCTCGCGCCGCGCGCGCGCACACGCAGCGGCCGGGCGAGAGGCGGCGCAAGCGGCGCGACGCCACCAGGCCACACAGCCCACCTGCTCCTGTACGTCCACCTGCGCGTCCACCTGCTCCTGCGCTGCCGGCGGGTGGTCCGGGTGCGCCGCCTTGGTCTGCTTGGCCTTGCACTGCCGCTGCTCCAGGCGCGCCTGCGGTGACCGGCGCGCGGGCGGCGGCAGCGCGCGTGAGGGACGCGATGGACGTGCAGCGCGTCGCTTGGGCGCGCAAGGGGGCCAGCCGGGGCGCCGCACGCGCGCCGGCGGACATGTGAGACGGCGCTGGCGGTGCCGCGCCGCGCGGCCGCAGTGCGCGCCCGCGCCGCGCGTGTAGCGCGCTGGCAGCTTGCTATAGCTGGGGAGCCGGCGGCCAGGGCCGCGCGGCGCGCGTGGCGGCGCGGGGGCCCTCCCGCCGACGGGTGCACCCCCCGCCGCGCTGTGCGGGCCGCGCCGCCCACCTTGAGCGACGTGGCGTCGCGGAGAGCCTTCAGGGCCTTCTTGGCGGCGGCATGCACCGCGCGGACGGCGGCCTTGGCGGCCACGAGCTTTGGCGCCATGGCGCTGCTGGACGAGTGCTTTTGGAGAGCGTGAGCTGGGTGTGGGAGTGCGTTGCGACGTGTGTGAGCTCCCCGGGAGCTCGCGGGGGCATTTTAAGGGCCAAGCGCGCGGCCGGGAGGCGGCTGGGCGGGTTTTTGCCAGCTTGCCGCTGCTGTCGGCGCTCGGTGCCGCCGCCGGCGCCGCGCTCAGCGTGGCTGCCAGGCGGCCTGCGAGCTGTGACGGGCGCCGGCGAGCGCGGCGGGCAGCGCGGCGCGCGGGGGCGGCGCCTCACGGGCCGCCAGCGAAAGCTGGCCGTCGCCGCCGACTGGCTGCCGCGCTGCGTGCGTGCTGCCAGAGCTGCTGCCGGTGGCCCAGGGCAGGCGGGGCGTGTCACGCCGCCGCCCGCCGGACACCACGCCCGGGCCGGCCTGGGCGGCGGCCGCGCACCACAGCGGTGCCGCCACGCCTCGCTCGTGCGCCCGCGCCCGCTCACGCGCCCGCGCCCGCTCACGCGCCCAGCACAAACGGCGCGTCCGCGCCGCCCTCGTCGCACTCCAGGCACGGGTTCTGCGCAAAGCGCGCTGTGTTGAGCTGCTCGCGCACGTGCGACACGAGCGTCCTGCGCCGCGGTGTCGGCGGCGGGGCGCCACGCGGCCCGCGCGGCGTCGGCGGTCGCGGCGTGGCGCGACAAAGCAAGACGCCCGCCCGCCCGCCCACGCCCCGCCCGCGGCCCGCGACCCGCGCGGCGCGGCGCGGCGCGCGCCTGGGCGAGATGTTGCTGTCGGGGTGGGCCTCCTTGAAGACCCTCAGGATCGTGGTCAGCGCGTTGGTGAGCGCGCCGTACGCCTGGGTCGGGTCGCCTGCGGAGGCCGGCCGGCGGCGGCGCCGCGCGCGAGGCCGGGCGCGGCCGGGCGTGGTCGGTCGGCGGTGGCGGCAAGAGGCCCGATCTCGCGCGCACGCCTGCCCCGCCCCACGCACCGCTCGGGCACGCGTCGGCCGAGGTCTCGCTCGCTTGGCAGCCCGTGATGAGCACCGCCTTGCCGGCGGGCAGCTGCGCCTCGGTCGCGGGCTTGGCGCCGCCGGGCGGCAGCTGGGACGCCACGTCGGGCGCGGACAGCATCTCCATGGCGAGCGACAGCAGGCTGCTGCCAAAGCCGCGGCTGGCCGTGCCGCCGGGCTCGCCGCCGCCCACGGCGCCCACCAGCCCGCCGAGCAGCCCGCCCACGGCGCCGCCGGCGCCGGGCACGAGCTCGTCCAGCTTGGCCGTCGCCTGCGGGCGGGCGGCCGCTCGGGCCGCGCGCGGCGGCGCAGGGCGCGGCGCGGCGCGCTCGGCGCGCGGCGCGCGGCGCGCACCTG
Source organism: Scenedesmus sp. PABB004 (assembly GCA_014905635.1). Lineage (NCBI taxonomy): Eukaryota > Viridiplantae > Chlorophyta > Chlorophyceae > Sphaeropleales > Scenedesmaceae > Scenedesmus > Scenedesmus sp. PABB004. The sequence continues at coordinate 1,129,249 of JABVCE010000010.1, read as the reverse complement.
GGCGGCGAGGGCCTCGGCGCCGCCCGCCGCGGCGAGGGCGTCGTTGAACTTTGCAATGAGCGGCGCAAACTTGGCGCTCGCGTCAGAGCCAAACGCAGCGACCAGCGCGCCGCGCACCTGCGCGCGGCGCGGCGCGGCCGCGCGGGTTCGGCGGGCGGAGGCTCGCGCGGCGGCGGCGCGGCGCGGCGCGGCGCGGCGCGGCGCGGCGCGGCGCTGGCGCGGCGCGGGGGCGCCAAATGCGTGCCTGGTTGGGGTTCAGGTTGGCCACGCCCAGCTTGGCGCCCAGCGCGGCCAGGAACGCCTCGGTGGGCAGGCTCCTGCGCGGCCGCGAGCGGCGGCGGCGATGTGGCGGCGCTCGCGCCGCGGCGGCGCGGGGGCGGGCGCGCGCGCGCCCCGCGCCGCCGCGCCGCGGCCGCGCGCACCGCGCGCCCGTGTCGCGCGCGTCGGGCGGGCCGGCCGCGGCGGAGAACGTGTCGGCCAGCTGCGGCGGCGCCGCGGGGTCCTCGGACTTGGGGCCCGAGATGACCGCCTCTGGCTGGTCCAGCAGCGTCCCGCTGTGGCAGCAGTCCGCGACCTGCGCGCGGTGGCCCGCGCGCGCGTGGGCGCTGGCTGCGGGCGGCGTCCCGCTGTGGCAGCAGTCGGCGCCCTGCGCCGCACGCACGCACCATGGTGAACTTGACACCGTCGGCCAGGTTGACCAGGATGGCCCGCAGGTCGTCGTCGGTGATGCAGTTCATGTCTAAACCACGGCGGCGCACGCGGGCCGGGCAGTTTAGTGTGTTGCGCAGGTTGGCGGACAGCTGGGTGGGCGCGCGCAGCCAGCGGCCAGCGGCCGGCGGCCGGCGCCCTGCGCCTGGCGCCCCGCGCGGCCAGCCTGCCCCGCGCACCGGTCGGCGCGAGCGCCTCGTCCTTGGAGTCGCTCTCCTCCTGGTCGGGCACCTGCGTGCCGTGCCCGCTGTAGTGAAAAAGCAGCACGTCGCCGGGCGCGCTCGCCGCGACGAGCTCCGCCAGGTTGCGCTTGATCGCCGCGCCCGTCGGCTGCTCGCCGCTGGGGTCAGTGTCCACCAGCACGCGCAGGTCCGCGGGGTCAAAGCCCAGGTGCGTTGTCAGGAGCGCCGTCATCGCGCGCACGTCGTTCACGCAGCCGTTCAGCGCGTGGCTGCTGCCCGGGTAGTTGCAGCCGACCAGGAGGGCGCGCTTGGCCATGGTGACGCCTGCGGTGGCGAGGTGTGGCGAGGTGGCGCCGGCCGCAGCAGCGCGCGGCCGGCGCAGCAGCGGCGCGCCGGTGCCGCCGCCGCGCGGCGTGTGTGGCGGCGCGTTCAGCCCAGCTGGGCCGCGCAGTGCACGGAGATCGGGTCGCCCTGCCTCCCGCGGCTCGCCGAGCAGGCGCGCCCCGCGCACCTGCACGAGGGCGGAGAGCTTGAGATGGCGCCGAGGCTGGGCTGCTCGGAGGCGCGGTGAGGGGCGCGGCACAGCGACTCGTGCGTCGGCGGGACTGGCGCGCGTGCTTGGGCGGGCCGCACGGAGGCTGGCAGAAGCTGTGCGGCCGGCGTCGCGGTGAGGCACGGTCGCATCACCAACCCCCGGCGCGAGGGCATCCTGGGCATCCGGCAGGCGCGTTCGTTCACGGCGCGTTCGTTCACGCATGCCAGCCGATCCAGACGGCGGTCAGTGGCCGCAGCACGCGTGCCCGCCAAACGCGCCGGTGCCGCAGCCGCCGACGTTGCCTTGGCCGCCGCCGCCGGCGTCGGCCGCCGCGGGCGCCGCGGCGGCCGGCGCCGCGTCGCGCGCCTCCTCGTCGGCGATGCAGCCGCGCAGGGTGCAGTCGAGCTGGAAGTCGCAGCTCGCGCACACGGGGCCTTGCGGCGCGCCGTCGCGGCCGTCGTGGAGCACGGCGTCGATGTGGAGCAGCTGCTGCCGCATGTACCGCACCTCCGCCTCGACGATGCTGACGGCCGAGGCGTCGAGCAGTGCCGTCCACTGCCGGTGCTGCGCTGCGTCGGCCCAGTCGCCGGGCGCGCCCCACGCGCCCGGCTCCTGCAGCAGGAGCAGCATGGTCAGCTTCTCGCTCAGGCAGTCCAGCGCGCCGCCCGGCTGCGCCGCGTCGAGCCGCTCCCGCTCCGCCTGCTGCTGCCGCCGCTGCTGCTGCTCCCCGAGCGGCGCCGGCTGCTCGCCCGCCGCCAGCCGCCGCGCCTCAGGCAGGCGTGCCAGCAGTGGCGCGATCATCTGCGGCGGCGCGGCCCGGCGCGCGTCGGCGGCCTCAGAGGTCGCTGGCGGCGCGCGGCGCCACGCGCGCCCGCGCGCGCCCACGCCCACGGCGCGCACCTGGTGCAGCGGCGTCGCGCGCAGCTCCTCCAGCACCTGCTGCCGCACGGTGTGCGGCACGCAGCGGTCGCGCGCGCACGCGTGCGCCGCGTAGCGCATCGCTATGAAGCTGCCCACGCTGCCCAGCGGCGCGAGCGCCACGAGCCGGCCGAGCACCGCCTCGGGGCTGCCCAGCGCGCCCGCGGCCGCGGCGGCCTGAGTCCGCGGCGGCGGTGGCGGCGGCGGCGGGGCCCGTCAGCCCGCCCGCCGCGGCGCGGCGCGCGCGCGCTCGGGCACGGGCACGTGGCGCGGGCGCTCCGCGCCTTGACCAGCTCCGGCGCGGTCGTCTTGATGAAGGCCTCCGCGGGCCGCCAGCTGCCGTCGGGGCGGATGTCGAGCGTGAAGAGCACGCTGTCGGGCGCGGTGTTGGCGGACAGGCGCAGGTAGCCGCGCGGCTGGCCGGTCGTCGGGTCGAGCGCGGCCATCGCGTCGTACAGCATCGCCAGCGGCACCCAGTGCGGCGGGTACTTGAACCGCGCCTGCGCCGCGACGCGGCGCGCGGCGGCGACCGCTGAGCGGCGGCGCGCGTGCGGTGCTGCTGCGGGCGCGCCCCCACCGCCCCCGCCCGCCTTGCCGCTGCCCCGCCGCCCGCCGTGCCGCTGCCTTGCTGCCTTGCTGCCTTGCCGCCTTGCCGCCTTGGCCGCGCCGGCGCACCGTGTCGAGGATGAGCACGAGGTCCCGCGCCGCGTGGTAGCCGCCGACGGGGCTGAAGTGCCCGTCCCCGGTCTGGCCAAAGGCCTTGCGGCTGTAGCTGACCACGATGTGCTCCTCCCCACTCGCGGCCACGTCAACGACGGCGGCCCGGAACTGCTGCAGGCTGAACGTGCCGTGGCGGTGCAGCGACACGTCGGCGCCGTTGCACTTTGCGAGGCACGCGGCCTGCGAGAGCACGACGCCCTCGCGCGCGACCGTGTTGAGCGGCAGGCAGCAGTCGAGCAGCTCCTCGTGGAACCAGCGCCAGCTGCCCTTCCAGGGGCGCTTGGGGTCGATGCTCAGCGCGTTGAGCACCATCGCGATGCTCGCGAGCCCGCAGAACGCGGGCTCGTCCTGCGTGCTGTACTGCTCGATGAGCTTGAAAAACCCCGTCATCGTCCCCGCCGCCAGCGCCTCGCCAAAGAGCATGCGCCCTGCATGCGTGCGCGGGCGCGGGCGTGGGGTGCGGCAGCGCTGGGCGGCGGCGCTGCGCGGCGGCGCCGCGCACGCGGGCGGCGCACCGTCGGCGGACGAAAACTCGGTCGCCGGCGGGCAGGGGAGCTTGCGCTTGTAGAACGTCTTCTTGGCGCCGCCGGCGGCGGGCGGCGGGTAGCTCTGCTGCGCGGGAGGGGCATGCGGCGCCGGCGCCGGCTGCTGCGCACACTGCTGCTGCTCCGCCGGCGCCGGCGGCGGCTGCTGCTGCTCCATGGCCGCCTGCGCGGCGCCCCGGCGCTGCGTGGACGGGCCTCCGCCCAGCCCCGCCCCGCCCAGCAGCCGCGCGAGCCGCCAGGCGCCGGGGAGCTGCTGCTGCTGCTGCGCCGCGAGACTGCAGCTGCCCGCCGCGCGCGCCGCCTGTGCCAGCAGGCCGGGGAGCATGAGAGGGAGCGGGCACGAACGCGCCGGCGTATAGGCGCGCCCGCCGCGGGCTGCGAGGGGAAGAGATGTGGGCCGCGCCGCTGCTGTCGTGGCGGGGCCGGGCGCCGGATCGCCGCGACCGCTGTGGAGGTTTGAGTACGCGTAGAGTGTCCGATCGGGGACTCGCCGGCGCGAACAGAGCTTTGTGTGAGGCGCACGCTGGTTCTGCAGTCGTCATCTGCTGTCAGCGTCCCCACGCCCCAACGGTCGCGCCCACAGCCCCACACCGGTGTGCCTCCTCGCTCTCCACCTGCGCCCGCAGCGCGCGCACACCACACCCGCCGGCGGCAGCAGCGGCGCAGCCACCACTCGCCGGCGCGGCGCGCCGCGCGCACGACAGACCCCCGCACCGCTCCCTCCCGGCTCCTCGCACCCCGTCCAGCGCCACAAACCGCCCAGCGGCCGCGATGGCCGGCGCCGGCGCGGCGCCGCCGCCAGACGCGGCCGGCGGAGCCGGCGTCGGCGTCGCGGGCGCGCCCGGCACGAGCGCCTACGAGCGCGCGGGCCTGTGGTCGCGCATCTCCTTCACCTGGGTCGGCCCCCTCATCGCGCAGGGCTGGCGCGACGCGACGCTCGGCGAGGACGCGGCCGTGTTCCTCCTGCCCGCGTCGACCGACGCGCCGCAGCTGGCGGCGGAGTTTGAAGGGATGTACGCCCGCGTCAAGGTGCGCGCCGCGCCGAGCGCAGCAGCGCGCCGAGCGCCGTCGCCGTCGGCCCCCGGAGTTGCGCGCGCGGCCGCCGGCGCCGCCCACGTGCCCCGCCGGCGCCGCAGGCCAAGGCCGCGGGGCGCGCCCGGCCGCCCAACCTCACGCTGCTGACGCTGCTGCGCCTCTACTGGGCCACGCTGCTGTACCATTCGTTCTGGGTCGTGGTCGAGGTGGCCGTGCGGTGGGCGCGCGCGCCGCGCGAGCGCCGGCTGCTGCCGCGCCGCGCGACGGGCCGCGACGCCCCCGCGCCGCGCGCCGGGCTGCGACGCCCGCGCCGTCCCGCGCCGGCGCGCCTTCCCGCGCGCCGCAGGCTGCTGTCGCCCGTGGCGCTCAAGTACTTCCTGCGCTGGCTCACCGCCGACGCGGCCGCGCCCGGCGGCGCGAGCTGGGCGGGCTGGCTGCTCGCGCTCGCGGTCGCGAGCGGCGGCGCCGCGATGACTCTCGTGCACCACCAGTTCTTTTGGTGGGTGTGACGTGACCCCCGCGACGCCCCCGCGACGCCCCCGCGCCGCCGCCGCGCGCGGCCGCAGCGGCGCCCGGCCGCGGCGGCGCGCGGGACAACGTCTCGCGCCGCGCGCGCTGGCCTCGCGCCAGCCTCGCGCCGACAGCCTCCTTCCCTCCCCGGCGCGCGCGGCGGCGGCGCGCAGGATCGGCATGCGCATGGGCTTCACGATGCGGCAGCAGGTCGTCGCGGCGATCCACGCCAAGGTGCTGCGCCTGAACAGCGCCGCGGTGGCGCACGCAAACAGCGGCCGCATCGTCAACCTCGCGAGCAACGACGTGCGCCGCTTCGACGAGGGCCTCAGCTTCTGGCTTTTCACCTGGGCGGGCCCGCTCGAGGCGGCCTGCGTGCTCGCGATGGTCAGCGCGGAGCTCGGCGTCGTGCCCGCGGTCGCCGGCATGGCGGCGATGCTCGCCGTCATTCCCATGCAGGCGCGGCGGCGGCGGCGGCGCCCGGGGCGCGTGCAGAATCCACAACATTGCTGTGGGCGCAGGGGCCGCCGGCCGGCGCGTCGCCCGGGGGCCGCCGCGCCCACGCCGCCCCGCGTCCGCGCGCGCCCGCAGGCGCTGCTCGTGCGCACGATCGCGGGGCTGCGCCGCGACACCGCCGCGCGCACCGACGAGCGCGTGCGGCTCACGGGCGAGGTCATCCAGGTGCGGCGCCGCTCGCTGCGCTCTCCCGCGCTCTTCCGCACCGCGCCGCCGCGCCGCCGCGCCGCCGCGCCGCCGCGCCGCCGCGCCGCGCGCACCGCGCCGCCGCCCGCCGCGCCGCGCCGCGCCGCCGTGCAGGGCTGCCTCGCGATGAAGATGCTCGCCTGGGAGGCGCCCTTTGCGCGGTCCATCACGTGCATCCGCCGTGCGGAGGTCGCGTACGCGGGGCGCATGTCGCAGATACGCGGCCTCAACCTGAGCCTCCAGTTTTGCATGACGCCCGTCGTCGCGTTTGTCACGTTTGCCACGTACCGCGCCATCCACGGGTCCTTCCTCAACCTGCCCAGCGTGTTCTACGCCCTCTCGCTCATGCACCTGCCAAAGCTCTACCTCGTCTACTTTGCCGTCATCGGTGCGGCAGCGTTACTTTGACCGCAAAGCGTTACTAACGCTTTGACCGGCGGGGTTGGCCGCGCGCGCCGGCCGCCGCCGCCGCTCGAGCGCCTGGCCCGGATGCCGCGCCGCGGCCGCCGCACGCTGAGCGCCCTGCCCCGTCCCGCGCGTCGCCGCGCCGCAGGCTTCCAGTACCTGACCGAGACCTTTGTGGCGGTGCAGCGCATCGATGCCTTCCTCGGCATGCCCGAGCCGCCGCCGCCCGTGCACATGCGCGGCCGCACGGCGGGCGCGGCGGGCGCGGGAGAGGCGGCGGCGGGCGCGGGCGCGGCGGCAGCAGGAGAGGAGGCAGCAGCGGGAGAGCCCGCGGCAGCAGCAGCAGCAGCAGCAGGAGCAGCAGCAGCAGCAGGAGCAGCAGCAGCAGCAGGAGCGGCCGACGCCGGCGGCGTCGTGCAGAGCGACCTGCCGGAGGGTTATGTCGAGCTCGGCGGCGCCGACTACGACTGGGCGACCAACGTGGCTGAGATGGCCGCCCAGGACTCGAGCACGCGCGGCTCGCGCGCGCGCGCGACGCTCGCAGGCGGCAGCGCGCCGCCGCCCGGCGCCGCGGGCGGCAAGGTGTCCGCCACCGCGCCCGCCGCCGGCGGCGCGCCGAGCGGCGTCAGCGCGGCGCGCACCGCGTCGGGCGCGACGAGCCGCAGCAGCGTGAGCATGGACCTCGCCGGCCCGCCGCGCCGCACGCTCGCCGGCGTGCGGCTCACGGTGCGGCCGGGCGAGCTGCTCGCGGTCGTGGGCGAGGTCGGCGCGGGCAAGTCGAGCCTGCTCGCCGCGCTCCTGGGCGAGCTCATGCCCGTCGCTGGGCCGGACGGCCGCGTGACGGGTGCGCAGCGCGCCGCGCCGCGGCGGCGCCGCCGGCCCCTCGCGCCCGCCCTCCCTCGGCGCCGCGCGCGCCCGGCCTGACCGCGCCCCTCCCTCCGCCCGCTCCCCCGCTGCCCCTCCCTTTGCCCCCTCCCCCCGGCGTCGCGCGCGCGGCCGCAGGCGGGCCGGTCTTGGTCGGGCGCGTCGCGTACGCGCAGCAGGTGCCGTGGATCATGGCCGCGTCGCTGCGCGACAACGTGACCTTCCAGGCGCCCTTTGACGCGCCGCGCTATGCCGCCGTCATCGACGCGTGCGCGCTGCGCCCCGACCTCGACGACCTGCCCGCCGGCGACCTCACCGAGCTCGGCGAGCGCGGCGTCAACCTCTCAGGTGCGGCGCCGCGCGGCGCGTGGCGTCGGCAGGCGGCGGCGGGCGCGGCTGGCGCGGTGCGCGCCTGCAGAGGGCGCCGCACGAACGGGCGCCGACACCGCCGCGCGCCGCCGCCGGCGCAGGCGGGCAGAAGGCGCGCGTCGCGCTCGCGCGCGCCGCGTACGCGGGTGCCGCGGTTGCGCTGCTGGACGACCCTCTGAGCGCGGTCGACCCACGCGTCGGGCGGGTGCTGTTCGACAAGTGCATCGGCCCGACTGGCATCCTCGCGGGTGCGCAGCGAGGAGCTCGCGGTGCAATGCAGGCTGGGCCGGCCGCGGCGGGGCGTGCGCGCGCGCCGCGCACGCGCGCGCCTGACGCGCGCGCTGCCGCCGCCGCTGGCGCACGCCGCAGGCACGACGCGCGTGCTGGTCACGCACCAGCGCCAGTTCCTGCCAAAGTGCGACCGCGTCGCCGTGCTGCGCGCGGGGCAGCTCGTCGCGTGCGGCAGCTGGGCCGCGCTGGCGCCGCTGCGGCTGCCGGAGCTGGTCGGCGGCGCGGTGGATATGAGCCTCGATTCGACGCCAGAGCAGCAGCAGCAGCAGGGCGGCAGCGGCGGCCGCGGCGGGGCCGACAGCGAGCCGCGCGACTCGGCGGCGGGCGCGCCGCCGCCGCCGGCCAACGGCACGGCGGGCAGCGACGCGGACGCGAGCGCGACCGCGAGCGCGAGCGCCAGCGGCGTGGACGAGGAGGAGGCCGCCGCGGTGCGCAGCGGGCGGATGCTGCTCAGCCGCGCGCGCACCATTGCGCCCGACGTCAACGCGCGCCCCGCCGACAGCGGCAAGGCCGGCGCCGGCGGCGGCGGCGGCGGCTGGGCCGGCTGGGCGGCCGCGGGACGCAGCCTCAGCAAGGTGTTCCGCAGCGCGTCGCGCACATTCAGCAGCGGCAGCATGGCCCGCCCCAGCGACAGCGCCAACTGGGCGACGGCGGGCGGCTCGGCGCCCGCGGCGCCCAGCGCCGGCCTGCTGGCGCAGGCGCGCTGGGCGCTGCGGTGGAGCGTGGCGGCGCTGTTTGTCCCGCCGGCCTTCCTCCCCGGCGGCGCACTCTACGATGGCCCGCCCGCGCCGGGCGCGGCGCCCGCGGAGCACGAGGAGCACGGCGCGGCCGCGGTACGGCGCAGGAGCTCCGTGCCCGGCAAGGCGCCGAGCCGGCACGGGCTCGCGCTGCTCGGCCCCGTGCGCAGCTTCGTCCAGGCGCCGGCGGGCGGCGTGAGCAGCGACGGCGGCGGCGCCAAGGCCGCGCCCGCGGGGCAGCTCGTCGCGGCGGAGCGGCGCGAGGCGGGCGGCGTGTCGTGGGCGGTGTATGGCGCGTACTGCCGCCGCCTCGGCCTGCCCACGTGTGTCGCGCTGGTGCTCGCCCTCGTCGGCGGGCACGCCGTCTTCCTCGCCGCCGAGTGGTGGCTCGCGCTCTGGGCGGCCAGCCCCCCCGCGTCGCAGCGCGCGGCACGGTGCGCGCGCCGCGCGCGCCGCGCGCGCCCGTCGCGCGCTCGCCGCCGCCGCCGGGCGCCCGTCCGTCCCGCTTGGCCGCGCCGCCGACGCGCCCCGCCGCCCCCCTCCCCCGCCCCCTGCCGGCCACAGCTGGCTGCAGGTCTACGGCGGCCTGACCGGCGGCATCATCGCCGTGAGCCTGCTGCGCAGCTGCCTGTTCTTCTGGGCAACCATGCGCGCCGCGACGCGGTGCGCGCGCCGCCCCGCCGCGCCCCGTCCGCCCCGCGCGCGCGCGCACGCACACCGAGCCCCCCTCTCGCGCGCGCGCCGCGCGCCAGCGCCCCGCCCACAAGCCGCCGCGTGCGCGCCCGCGCGCCCGCGCGCCGCAGGCTCCACGACGAGATGCTGCTGCGCGTGCTGCGCGCGCCGCTGGCCTTTTTCCACACCAACCCCGCCGGCCGCGTGCTGAACCGCTTCAGCAACGACCAGGTGCGCAGCTGCCCAACGCCTCCCCGCCACGGCGTTCTGGGCGCCGGCGCTGGAGCGCGCGGCGCGGCCGCCTCGGCGCGCTCAGCTCTGCCCCGCGCCCGCCGCCGCACACCCCCGCTGCGCCGCGCCGCACACCCCCGCCGCGCCGCGCAGGGCCGCGTGGACGACATCCTGCCCATGGCCGCGTTCGATGTGCTGCAGAGCGGCTTTGTCTGCCTCGGCGCCTTTGTGCTCGTCGGCGTGGCGGTGCCGTTCATACTGCCCGTGTTTGTGCTGCTGCTGGCCACCTTCTACTTTTTCAGGTGGGGGCCATGTGCTGGGCGTGCTGGGCGTGCTGGGGGCGTGCTGGGGGCGTGCTGGGGGCGTGCTGGGCGTGCTGGGCGCCCGCATGCGACCGCACCGCGCCACGCCGCGCCAATCCATCGCCGGCAGGCAGCGCTACATCACGACCAGCCGCGAGATCAAGCGCTGGGACGGCACGACGCGCTCGCCCGTGTACGCGAGCTTCAGCGCGACGCTCAAGGTGCCAGCGCCGCCGCGCGGCCGCCTCTCCCGCCCCTCCTCTGCAGCCCCGCGCCGTCCGCCGCGCCGCGCGGCGCGCCCGCCCAGGCCCGCCCGCGCGCGGCGCCGCGCGCGCGCACGCCGCGCAGGGCCTGCCCACGATCCGCGCGTACGGCGCGGAGCGCCACTTCCAGGCCACGTTCGTCCGCCACCTCGCGCTCAACGGCCAGGTGCGCCCCGCCGCCGCACCCGCCGCACCCGCCGCCGCGCCGCGATCCCCGACCTGCACTCCCCTTTGTTGGCCGGCCCGCGCGCAGCACCCGGGGACCCGCCCCGCCCGCCCGCCTGACCCCGCGCCGCCGCCGCCGCGCTCGCACCGCCCGCACCGTCTGCCATGGGCGGGGTATGCATCAGTGGTGGTTTGCCTTCCTCGGCAGCGCGCGGTGGATCGGGTTCCGCCTCGACCTCATCTCCACCGTCACGCTGCTCGCGGCGGTCGTGCTTGCGATGGCGGTGCGCCAGCAGGTGCGGCGGCGCGCGCGCGCGCGCGCGCGCGTCCGCGCTCCGCCGCCGCCCGCCCTCCCTGCCTCCTTACCTCCCTCCCTGCGTCCCCCTCTCTCGCGCGCGCGCCCGCGCCGCGCGCCCAGGTGTCGCCCGCGATTCTGGGGCTGGCGCTCACGCACGTGCTGCAGCTCACCGGCATGCTGCAGTGGTGGACGCGGCAGACGGTGGAGGTCGAGAACAACATGACCTGTGAGCCCGCAGGGTGTCGGGCAGCAAGCGGACCTGGCGCCCACGCCCGCTCGCCCAGGCCAGCGCGCGCGCACGCCGTCCTGAGCGCTGCGCCCGGGGGTCCGCCGCCGCCGCCGCCGCCGCCGCCTCCTCTCGTCCCTCCTCCCCTGCACACAGGCGTGGAGCGCATGGTTGAGTACACCCACCTCGAGCAGGAGCCGCCGCGGTGAGCGGCGCGCGGCGCGGCTGCCCTGCCCGCGCAGGCGGGCCCCGGCAGCGCGCGTTGCTCGGCGCGGCCTCGCACGGCGGGCCGCGGCGCGGCGGCGGGCCGCGGCCCGCCGAGCGCGCACGCCGCCGCCGCCGCCGCAGGCTGTGCGACGGCGGGCCCGCACCGCCGCCGGGCTGGCCGTCGTGCGGCGCGCTGTCGTTTGCCGGCGTGACGGCGCGCTACCGCCCGGGGCTGCCGCCCGTGCTGCGCGGCCTGAGCTTCGCGCTGCCGGCGGGCACGTCGTGCGGCGTGGTCGGCCGCACCGGGAGCGGCAAGTCGAGCCTCATGCTCGCCCTGTTCCGGCTCATTGAGATACAGTCGGGGTCCATCACCCTCGACGGCCTCGACACGTCGAGCGTCGCCCTCGACGCGCTGCGCCGCCAGCTCGCCATCATCCCCCAGGCGCGGCGGCACCCCGCGGCGGCGCAGCGCCGCGCCGCGGGAACGCAGGCAGCGCCGCCCGCCCGCGCCGGCCAGCCGGCGCCGCGCCGCCGCGCACGCTCACGCTCACGCGCGCGCGCCGCCGCCGCCGCCGCCGCGGCTTGCAGGATCCGGTGCTCTTCAGCGGCACGCTGCGCAGCAACCTCGACCCCTGGGCGCAGCACGACGACGCGGCGCTGTGGCGCGTGCTCGGCGACGTGCAGCTCAAGGCCGCGGTGCGCGCCGGCGGCGGGCTGCACGTGCGCATGGCCGAGGCGGGCGACAACCTCAGCGTCGGGCAGCGCCAGCTCTTCTGCCTCGCGCGGTGCGGCGCCGCGCCGCGCCGCGTCGCGCCCCGCGGGGCGCCGCGCCGGCCAGCCCCGCGCCGCGTCCGCGTCGCTGCGCCCCGCCCGCTTGCCCGCCGCGTGACGCCCCGCCCGCCGCCCGCCGCCCGCCGCGCGTGCCGCTGCGGCACGCACGTCCTGCAGCGCGCTGCTGCAGGAGGCGCGCGTGCTCGCGCTGGACGAGGCCACCGCCAACGTCGACCGCGGCACCGACGCGCTCATCCAGTCCAGCCTGCGCCAGTTTGCCGGCGGCGAGCAGGGCCGCGCGACCGGACGCGTGCTGCTGGTGATCGCCCACAGGTGGGCGGGCGCGCCCGCGCCGCAGATGCCACGCGCGCGCGGGCCGGGCGCGCCGCCTCAGCGCTATGCCCGCGCCGCCGTCACCCCCCCCCCCCACACACACACACACACGCGCACGCACACAGGATTGACACCATCCTGGACTGCGACCACTTGCTGGTGCTGAGCAGCGGCGAGCTCGTGGAGCAGGGGCCGCCGCAGGCGCTCGCGGCGCCGGGCGCGGGCGGCGTGTTTGCCGACATGGTCGCCTCGGCGCGCGCGGCGTCCGCCGGCCACCACCACTGAGCGCGGGGGGCTGGCGCGCGTGCGGCGGTCGGTGGGGCGCGCGGCGAGGTCAGCGGCGGCAACGTGGCTCGCGCCGCCCGGGGTCCGCGCGCCGGCGGCCAGCCAGCGCTCGGGCGGTCTGTTTCCGCGAGCTCAGCACGCCCCCTCAGCCCCCGCACCAGCCCCAGCTCCGCGCCGCCTAGCCGCACGCGCGGCGAGCCGCTCGCCCTGCGGCGAGAAGGGCGCAGCGCTGCCTGCACCGCCGCTCGCGACGGCCCCGGCGCCGGCCGCCGCCTGGCCCGCCACGCCCGGCTCTGCCACTTGCCCCTCGCGCCCGCTCACACGCCCCGCTGCCGCCTGAGAACGCACAGCTGCCGCCGCCTGCGCTGGAGCCGGACCGCACCGCCGCCGCACCGAGCATGCAGGCCACCGGCATCCGCGGCTGGGCGCAGCGCGCGTTCGGCGTGCCCACGGGCGGTGCGTGGGCGGGCGGCGAGCGCGCGGGGGCCAACGGCAGCCACACAGCAGCGGCGCCGCGACGCCACCACCCACACAGCCTCCGCCCACCCACGCAGGCCATCGCGGGGCGCAGCGCATGCGGCTGGCGACCAGGGCGTCCATGGTGCGCACCGGCGCGGCCTGCACGCAATTGCAGCCGGCGGGGCGCCGCCGCGGCGCGCGACGCGACGCCCGCCGCTGCTGCCCGCCGCTGCCGCCGCCGCAGGTCGACAGTGTCAAGTCGACCGTCGCGGACAACAAGGTGGTCGTGTACAGCAAAACCTACTGCCCCTACTGCACCGAGGTGCGGCGCCCTGCAGCTCCCAGCCCCACGAGCTGAGCTGGCACCCGCGGCGTGCGGCCGCGCGCTGCGCCGCCCGCCCAGCCGCTGCCCGCGGCCGCCCTGCAGGCCAAGGGCCTCTTCGCGAAGCTGGCGGTGCCGGCGGTGGTCATCGAGCTCGACCAGATCCCCGGCGGCGCCGACCTGCAGGCGGGGCTGCAGGAGGTCACGGGGCGGCGCACCGTGCCGCAGGTCTTCGTCGGCGGCGCGCACGTCGGCGGCTGCGACGGTGCGCGGCGGCGCGCCGTCGGCGAGGCGGGCCCCGTGTGGAGTCTGCGCAGCGCGCCCCCGCCCGCCCGCGCACGCGCCGCCGCCGACGACGGCGCGCGTGCCGCGACCCGGCGCAGACACCATGGCCGCGTTCAACAGCGGCAAGCTCAAGGAGCTGCTGGCGGGCGTGGGCTATCAGATCTGAGCATGTTCTGCAACACTGGGCAGCGAGCGAGCGAGCGAGTCAGAGAGAGAGAGGACGGAGCGCCGGCAGACGGGCGGGCGCCCGCGCCGTCATTCGTGCACCCCGACTGCGACGCCGCGCCGGCGTGATGACGGGGCGCAGCGTGGGGGTGGCGCCATGACTCTGCCGTTGCCGGCAGCGCCTGGCAACGAGTCGTTCAAAATCAGTGCCGCACGCAAGCGCGCGACCGCCACCGCTCCCGAGCCGCGGCCCTGCCCGGCGCCCGATCGAACCGCCCGCATCGTGCCTGGGCCAGTGGTCCACCGCCTGCGTGTGGACCAGCGCCGGCTGCTGCGCAGCCCCGAACGCCGCAGCAGCAGCGTTCGATGCACCTCGCGGCCGCTGGCGCCGCCGGCGGCGCGCAGCTGGCCGCGCAGCTGGCGTGGCTGCTTTCGTCAGACCCGGGCGTGCCACTGGGCGCCTGCCTGGCGCCGCGGGGGGCCGCCCTGCCGCTGGCCGCGCAGCAGCGGCTCGCGCTGTGCGCGGCGGCGGCGCTGGCGGCGGACGGCCGCGGCGCCGCGTCGCCGCAGCTGCTGCGCCTGCTGGAGGTGCTGGCAGAGCACAGCGCTGCAGGCAGCGCCGCACAGCTGGCCGCGGCCGCGGCGCTGCGGCAGCACGCGGCGCCGCCGGCGCTGCACCTCCACCGCCCCCTGCGCGGCGAGGCGGCGGCGCCGCCGCCGCCCGCCTGGCTGGGCCGCAGCGACGCGCCCTGCTTTGCCTGGCTCGTGCCGCAGCCGGCGGCAGCGGGCGCGGCCGCGGCGTCGCCGTCGCCGCCGACAACGCCGGCGTCTGGCGGCGCGCAGGCGGCGGCAGCGCCCGCGGATGCGTCAGCCGGCGAGCCAGCAGCCGAGGCGCCTGATTTAACAGCAGCAGCCGCAGCATCAGAAGCAGCAGCAGCAGCCGCCGCCAAGGACGGCGCGCCGGAGCCCAAGCGTGGGTGGTCACGCGGCAGGCCGGGGCGCGCGCTGCACGCGGCGCTCGGCTGCGGCGGCCCGCCCACGACGCTTTGCGCGCCCACGCTCCGCCTGCCCCCCCCCCCTCGCCGCACAGGCGCAAGGCTCAGCCAGGGAGCGGGCGCGGCGGGCGCGCTGCCGGGGGTGCTGCAGCAGCTGCAGGTGCGCGGCGCCCCTCGCCGGCGCGCGGCGCCGCCCCGCCACGCCGCCAGGCGCGCCCCGCGTCCGTCGCCGCCGGCGCAGGAGTTTGCGCGCAGCTGCGACGCCCGCGCCCTGGACCTGCTGCAGCTGCTGGCGGCACTGGAGCAGCCGCCAGGGCAGGCGCTGCAGGCGCAGCTGCAGGGCCTGCCGGACGCCGCGCTGCACGCGCTCCTGGAGGAGCTGCTGCCAGGCGGCGACGGCCACGCCTCTGTGCCGGCGCGCGCGCTCGCGCACCTGCTGGCGGCTGCGCTGCTGCCGCGCCTGCAGCAGCTGGATGCCGCCGCCCCGAAGCCCCTGCTGCTGTGCCTGGTGGCCGCGGGTGAGCGGGCGCGGCCGCGTACGGAGCGCCCGCAGCAGCGCAGCTCAGCGCGCGGCGCCCTGCGCGGCGCCGACCCGCCCCCGCGCCGCGCCGCCGCAGCGCGCGAGCAGCCTGAGGCGCTGGCGGGCGCGGTGCTGGGCCCGCTGCTGGCCGGCCCGGGGCTGGCGGCGGTGCAGGTGCAGCTGCTCGCCAAAGTGGCGCGGGAGGCGCCGGGCCTGCAGCCCAGGTCCGCCGGCGCGCTGGCGTGCCGCGCTTGGCGAGCGCCATGCGAGACCCTCACCTGCCGCCACGCCCGCCGCGCGCTGCCGCAGGCTGCTGCAGCTGCTTGTCGCTGCGACGGGCGGCGCCGCGACGCCGCCGGCCGCCTTCATGCCGCCGCCGGCGCTCGCCGGCGCGCGCTGCGCTTGGGGCGAGCCGCACACCACGCTGGCGCGCGCGCTCGTGGACGCCGCGCCGCAGGCGGTCGCCGCGCAGCTGGACGGCCTCGTCGCCGCGCTGCGCGCCGCCGCCGCGCAGCCGGGCCTGGCGCGCAGCGCGTCGTTCGGGCAGCTGCTGCTCGCGCTGGCCAAGGGCTTTGCCGGCGTGCTGCGCCCGCCGCACGTCGCGGCGTTGCAGGAGGCGGCGAGCGCGACCAGCACCTTCCTGACCAAGCCCCTCGCGGCGCGGCTGCAGCAGCTCGCGGACGGCCACGCCGCGGCTGCCGCGCAGGCGGCGGCGCAGCGCTGAGACGTCGCGCGTGCCGCCGCGCCGGCGCGGTAATCGGGCGAGACGACGCGTCACACGCTGCTGCGTGCCTGGGGGCGTCCCGGGCCGCACGGGCTCTCTCGCGCGACGCCGCGCCGCGCCGCTCCACCCACAGCACACCGCAGCGCTCAGCGCCGCTTGTACTGGCAGGCCTTGAGCGGCGGCCACGCGATGGGCCCGGCCGCGGCTGCGCCCCTTTTCTCCTTCTTGAGCACCCAGACCACAAACATGCGGTTCCTTGCATCCTGCTTGACCAGCTTGAACCCCAGCGCGCCCAGCGCGGCGAGGAAGGGGGCAAAGTCCTCGCCGCCGCCCGCGCCCACGAAGCGGCTGCGCACCTGCGGCGGCGGCGGCGGCGTGTCGGCGCCGCGGCGCCGTGCCCGCGCGTGCGCCCGCGTCCCTGTCTCTCCCTCTCCCCGCGCACGCGCGCGCGCACCTCGGCGATCCAGAGCCAGCCGCCCGGCGCGAGCACGCGCGCCGCCTCGGCGAGGAAGTCGCCATAGTCCAGACCCATGAGTGCGAGGCTGAACACCGCGGCGGTCACGCTCCCCGGCGCCAGCGGCGTGGCCGCCATGTTGCACGCGACCACGCCCGGCGCCGTCGCGACGAGGTCGAGCGAGTGCACGCGCTGACCGGGGCGCGCGGCGGGCGCGGGAGGGGGCGCGGAGTGGGGCGGGGGCGCGGCGCGGCGAGCGGAGAGTGGCGCGTGCGGCGGCGCGCACCTGCCGCACGCTGGCCGCCAGCCGCGCGTCGCCGCAGCCAAAGTCGGCGACCACCCACTCGGCGGGCTTGCCGGCGAGCCACGCGATCGCCGCGTCGAGCGGCTGCGCCGGCCACGCCTTGACCTGCGGCGGCGCGCGCGGCTCCGTCGGGCGCGGGCGCGCAGCGAGCGTGGCTCCCCGAGCCCCCGCGCGGCCGGCTGGCGTGACGTCAACGCGCCCCGCGGTGAGCCCTGAACGCTCGCCCCGAATGACGCCCCCAGCGACGCCCCCCGCTGAGCCCCGCGCCTGCGCCCCGCACCTGCGTCTGGAAGCCCTCGTGGTATGCCGCGAAGAGGCCCGGCTCCGCCTGCAGCATCGCATAGCTCTCGCCCCCCGGCTGGGTGTACAGCGCCTCGTTGAGCTGCCGGAAGCGGCTGCCCGCGAGGCGCGCCGCGAACGACGCGAGCAGCTTGGAGCCGCCGCCGCCGCCGCCCTTGGCGGCCGCCTGCGGCTGCTCGCCGGGGCGCTGCTCTGCTGCTGCGTCTTGCTGCACAGCCAGCGCCCGTTTGGGCTGCTTCTTGCCCAGGGCCGCCTCCTGCGGCTGCTGCTGCTGCTTCGCCGGCTGCTGCTTCGCCGGCTGCTGCTTTGTCGGCTGCTGCGTCGCCGGCGCGGTGGCCGCCAGCCCGGGCTGCTGCTGGCGCTGCTGCTGCCCGGCCGCCGCCGCCACTGCCGCCTGCTGTTGCAGGAACGCCGCCTGCTTGAACTTGTTCCGGCTCTTCTTGCCGCCGCCGGCGCCGCCCTCCTGCTGCTCGCCGCCCTCACGCTGCTGCTCGGCCTCGCGCTTGCTGGCCTTGGGCGGCGGCGAGCCGCCGCTGCCCGGCCGCTGCCGCTGCTCCTGCGCGTGGCGCTGCTTGTGCTTCTTGCTCTGGCGCTGCTGCTCCTCGCCCCCCTCCTCGTGCTGCTGCTGCTGCTTGTCCTGCTTGTCATGCGCTTGCTGCTGCTCCCCTGCCTTGCGCTTGTCCTTGCGCTTCTTTTTTTTCTTGGGCTCGCCGGCGCCGCCGTCGTGCTGCGCCGCCGCTGCCGCCGCCGCCGCCGCCGACGCCGGCTCGCCCGCGTCGCCGGCGCGCCTGCCGCCTGCGGGCGGCGCGCGCGAGCCGCGCCCGCGTCGGCGGGGCGGCCCCGGCCCGCGCAGGCCCTGCCGCGCCGCCGCCGCCGCCGCCGCCGCGGCGCGCGCCGCACCGCCGCCGCCGATGAGGCGCGCGAGCTGCACCGGCGCGTTGAGCAGGTCTTCGGTCACGATGAACTCCCTGTGCCGCCGCTTCTTGGCCGTCTTGGCGTCCGTCATAAGCCGCGGCAGCTGCGGGTAGCCCGGCAGCGCCCAGGCGGGGCCCCAGTCGTCGGCGTCGGCCATCGCGCGGACCGCGGCGGCAGCAGCGGTCGCGGCGGCTGCGGCGCGCGGCGTGCGTGGCGGCGCCCGGGCTGCGCGCGTGGGCCGGGACGGGATGGGTGGCTGTGATGGGCGTATCGGTCTGCGCACGCCGCCGCGCCTCGGGGCCGCCAGGTCGGCAGCTCAATCGCCTCTCGGGCTCTGCGGCCTGTGCCGCGCTGCAGGGCGTGCCAGGGTGCTCACGCCCGCGCCCGGCTCGTCCACAAGGCATCGCGATTCCAAGCAGCCCCTGCTGCTCGACCCCGGCGGAAAGCCAAGCCGATCGCTGCTGCCGCGCCCCCAGCTGCCCGCCAGGTCGACCGGCGCCCCCGCCATGCTGCCGGCGCTGCGGGCGCGCGCGTCGGGCGCGGCGCACGCGGCCGCCGGCGCGCTCTGCGGCTGCTGCGCGGCCGGCGGCAGCGGAGCAGCGGCGGCAGCGGACGGGCGCTGCAGGCTGTGGGCGTCGCAGCTGGCCGCGGGCGCGCCGCGGTTGCAGCAGCAGGCGCAGGCGCTGCAGGTGCAGCGGGCGCAGCCCTACGCGGCCGCCGCGCTGGCGGCGGCGGCGGCGCCCGCGGCGAGGCCGCCGCCGCGGCGCGCGCCGCCGTCCGCGCTGGGCGTGCCCGTGCCGGGGCTGTCCAAGGGCGTGGTGGTGCAGTACCCGTTCCCGGTCGAGTACTACGCCCCGCGCCGCGTGGTCGTGACCGACCTGGACGGCGCGCCGCGCGGCGCGCTGGAGCTGCCGGGCGACATCTTCAACGTCCCGGTCCGCGTGGACGTGATGCACGAGGTGCGGGCGGCGGGCAGGCGCTGCAGCGCCGGCCGGCAGCAGCGGCAGGCGCGGCGGCGTGCGGCGGCGGCGCCGCCCGCCCGCTCGCACTGCCGCGCGCGCCGCCCACGCGCCGGCGCTGCCGCGCCGCCGACTCCGCGCAGGTGGTGCGCTGGCAGCGCGCGCGCGCGCGGCAGGGCACGCACAAGACCAAGGACCGGTCCGAGGTCCGCGGCGGCGGGCGCAAGCCGTGGCCGCAGAAGGGCAGCGGCCGTGCGCGGCAGGGCTCGCGCCGCGCGCCGCACTGGCGCGGCGGCGGCGTCGTGCACGGCCCCGTGCCGCGCAGCTACGCGTACGCGCTGCCCAAGAAGGTCCGCCGCCTGGGGCTCAAGTGCGCGCTGTCGGCGCGCGCCAACGAGGGCCGCCTGCTCGTGCTCGACTCGGTCGCGCCGCCGGGGCCGCCCAAGACCAAGGCCATGGCGGCGCGGCTCGGCGCGCTGCTGCCGGGCCGGCCGGCGCAGCGCCTGTCGGCGCTGCTCGTCGACAGCGGGCGCCGCGGCGCCGACGGCGGAGAGGCGGCGCGCCGCGCGGCGGGCAACCTGCCGAGCGTCGACGTGCTCCCCGCCGCGGGCGCGACGGTGCACGCCATCCTGCGGCGCGACGTGCTCGTGCTCACGCGGCCGGCCGTGGACGAGCTCGTGGCGCGGCTGCGGCGCCCGATCAACCGCCTCGGCGCGGCGGGGCGCGCGTTTGCGGCGCGCCTCGCCGAGCGGCGCGCCGCGGCGGCGGCGGCCGCGCGGCGCGCCTTGGCCGCCGGCGCGGGCGCGGGCGCGACCGGCGGCGGCGGCTGAGCGCGCTGTGCGTGCGCCGTGCAACTTTGCGCCAGCCGCTCCCTGCCGTTCCCTGCCGTCCGGAGGCCCCTCCCGCTCCCTGCCGCCGCGGCGCCGCGTGGCGCGCGGCGGCGTGCCGTGGCGGCGTGCCGCTGCGGTGAACCTCGCTCGCCCACGCGCTCGGTTCTGGACTCGGCGCGTCCGGCCTGGCTGGAACGCCACGCTCCTGCCGCAGGCCTGCGCGCAGCCGGCAGTCCGCGCGCGTCGATCATCTCGCCTGCGCCTCCGCGCCGGCCAGCCACGCCGCGCCGCGGCATGCCCAGGAGGTAGTTCGGCCCATAGAGCGCCCGCCGCCGCCATGGCGCTGGTGTGGCAGCCGCAGGAGGGGGCGTACCTGCACCTTTGCCAGCTGCTCAGCGACTACCAGAAGCCCGGCGCCAACCAGGGCCAGGTGGGCGCCCGGAGCGAGCAGCGAGCAGCGCGCCACCGCCGCGGGCGGGCGGGCGGGGCCGGCGGCGCGGCGGGCGGCGGCAGCGACAGCGGCAGCAGCGGCGGCCGTCCCCCGCGGCATGGCGCGGCGCGGCGGGCGGCAGCCGCAGCACAGGCGCAGGGAGCAGGGGCAGGGGCAGGTGCAGCAGGCCAGAGGCGGCAGCAGGCGCGACGGCGGCAGCGGGCGCAGCGCAGTGCCGACCCGCCCCTGCCGTGCCGCCGCGCCGCGCAGATCCTGCAGCAGCTGGAGCAGGCGAAGCACGTCCCCGACTTCAGCAACTATCTGAGCTTCATCTTCAGCAAGGGCGACGCGCTGCCGCTCGAGGTGCGGGCGCGGCGGCGGCCCGCCCTGCGCGCGGCGCGGCGCGGCAGGCGGCGTCGGCGGCGCCGCCGCGTGCGCGCCGCCCGGCCGACCGCGCCCGCGCGCTCGCGCGGCGCGCGTGCGGCGCTGCCGGCGGCAGGTGCGGCAGTCGGCGGGGCTGCTGCTGAAGAACAACCTCAAGGCGCAGTACGCGGGGCTGTCGGAGGACTTTCGAAACTACATCAAGGTGCGTGTGTTTGCGGGAGGGTTTGCAGTTTGTGGCGCATGCAGTCGTGGCCGCGCGCGGCCGCCGCCGTCGCCGCCGGCGCGTCGCTCAGCGCGCGGCCGCCGCCAGGGCGACCTGCTGCATGTGCTGTCGCACCCCGAGCGCGTGCTGCGGCACACCGCGGGCAGCATCACGACGACCATCGTCGGCGCGCTCGGCCTCGCGGGCTGGCCGGAGCTCGTGCTCTGGCTCAGCGCGAGCCTCACGCCCGCCGCCGACGCGGCGGCGCTGGACGGCGCGCTGGACAGCCTCAGCAAGGTGGTGGAGGACCACCCCCACGAGGTGAGCCAGCGGCGCCGCGCCGAGGCGCCCCAGCAGCAAGCAGCCCCGCGCCGCGCACAACGGGCCGGGGGGGGGGAGACGGGGCCGGCGGCGCAGAGCGGCAGCGAGCAGCAGCGCCGGGCGCTCACCGCGGGCGTGGCCGCCGCCGCCGCTGCGCCGTGCTGCAGATGGACGCGCAGCTGGTCGGCGCGTCGTGGGGCCCCACGCCCGTGGCCGCGAGCGGCCTGCTCGTGCCGCCGCTGCTCGTGCTGCTGGGCAGCCCCGCGGCGGAGGTGCGGCGGCGCGCGCTGGCGGTGCTGAACGACCTCTTCGGCCAGATGCCCACCGGCATGGTGACGGCGCTGGGCCAGTACACAGAGGTGCGCGGTGCCAGGCGTCGCGGCAGGCAGCGGCGGCGGCGGCGGCGGCGGCCGGCGGCGCGGCGCGCGCGCACGCGGCGGACGCCGCGCGCACGGCAAGGCTTCGTAGCTCGCCGCCGCGCACCCCTCGGCGGCGAGCATTGGGATACTTTGCCAGAGCAGCCTGCCGTATCTGGCACGCTCGCCCCTCACCCCGCATGAGGGCCCCGGGCTACTGATCAGCAGCACATGCCTCCCCTTCCCTCTCCCCTCCACGCCTCTGTCTTGCCCTCCTCCATCATCCCTCGCCACCCCAGCAGCTCAGTCGCTCACACGCGCCCGCGCCGCCGCCCCCCCCCCCCCCCCGCCGCGCGCGCCCCCGCTCCTCCCCCGCCAGGCGGTGTTCAAGCTCGCGTCGGACGAGAGCGCGGGCGTGCGGCGCGAGGTGTGCATCGCCTTTTGCCACCTCATCGCGACGCACCCGGAGCTCCTGGCCGACCAGCTGCCGCAGCTCATCGAGTACATGCTCGCGGGGAACCAGGCGCGTGCGCTGTTTGATCGACGGGTTGTTGAATTTGGGGGTTTTGATGCGGGTTGTCCTCTAAATTCCAGTTCCAACATGCAGTCTTGTCGACCAAAAAACAAGTGCGTTGACCTGCCGCCTCGCTCCCCCCCCCCGCCCGCGTCGCCCGCTTGTTTAGGACGCGGACGAGGGCGTCGCGCTCGAGGCGGCCGAGTTCTGGCTCGCCTACTGCGAGAGCGACCTGGGCATGGAGCTGCTCGTGCCCGCGCTCGGGCGGCTCATCCCGGTGCTCATGACAAACATGGTGCGCGCGCCGCCGCCGCCGCCGCGCCGCACCGCCCGCCGCCGCCGCCGCCCGCCGCCGCCGCCGCCGCCGCCGCCGCCGCCGCCGCGCCGCGCCGCCGCCGCCGCGCGCCCTCTCGCTCGCTGCCGCTGCGCGAGCGAGCGGCCCTGCGAGAGCCCCGCTGCGCGGCGACGCGACGAGCGCGCCGCCGCCCGCGCCGCGCCGCGGCGCGGCGCTTGAAAGGTGTTTGACGAGTACGACGAGGAGGTCGCGGCGGCGGAGGAGGCCGAGGCGCACCAGGGCGCGCCCGACGCGGACAAGGACATCCGGCCCACGCACGCCAAGGGCCGCGGCGGCCGCACCCAGGGTGCGCGGCGGGCGGGCGCGCTGCGGGGCTTGGCCGCCGGCCGCCGCGCCGACGCCGCCGCGGCCGCGCGCGCAGACACGGGCCTCGGCGAGGACGGCGACGACGCCGACGGCGGCAGCGGCGGCGACGACGACGACGAGGAGCTGCGCGTGTGGAACCTGCGCAAGTGCAGCGCCGCCGCGCTCGACATGCTGAGCAACTCGCTCGGCGACGAGCACGTGCTGCCGCTGCTGCTGCCGATCGTCGAGGCGCGGCTCGCCGACCCCGACTGGCGCGTGCGCGAGAGCGCCATCCTCGCGCTCGGCGCGGTCAGCGAGGGCTGCCACCTCGGGCTCGCGCCATACCTGTCGGGCATGGTCAAGATGCTCGTCCCAGTGCTGCAGGCGCGCCGCAGCGGCGGCACCGGCACCGGCGGCACCGGCGGCGCCCGGCACCGGCGGCGCCCGGCGCGGGGCGCGTGCGCGCGGCGCGCCCGCGCTGGCCGCCGCTGCGCGCGGCCGACGCGCCCGGCCCGCCGCCGCGTCGTGCGCCGTGCCGCGCGCCGCGCCACAGGACCCGCGGCCCATGGTGCGCATCATCACCTGCTGGAGCCTCTCCCGCTACGTGCAGTGGGTGCTGCTGCCGCCCGGCAGCGAGCCGCCGCGCGACGGCGGGCCCGCGGCGGTCGCGCCCGAGAACGAGGTGGGACGCCGCCGCGGACGAGGCAGTGCGGCGCGGCGCAGCCGGCGCGGACGCGCCAGCCCCCGCCTGCCGCGGCCCGGTGCAGCCGCGCGCGGGCTGCGCCGCACGGGCCCCCGCACCTGAGCCGCCGCCCCCCCCGCCCCGCCCGCGCGCGCACATGCGCCGCACGCCCTCGCCGCCGCGCTCGCGCGCACAGGCGCTGTTTGAGCAGGTGCTGGCGGGCCTGCTGGGCCGCGTGCGCGACTGCAACACGCGCGTGCAGGAGGCGGCCTGCAGCGGCCTCGCGGAGCTGCTGGAGCACGCGGGCGCCGCGACGCACGGCCTCGTGCTGCTGCCGCGCCTGCAGGTGCGCAGCGCGGCCGCCGCGGCACCGCCGTGCGCGCGCCCGCGCCTCCGCCGACGCCCGCCGCGCCGCGCCGCGTCGCCCCAGCCGCTTGTCGAGACGCTCGCCGCCGCGCTGGGCAGCTGCGGGCGGCGCAACCTGCGCACCATCCTGGACGCCGTCGGCACGGCGTGCGACGTGCTCGGCGGGCGCGTGCTGTCGGCGCACCCCGCCGCGGCGCGGGCGCTCGTGGTTCCGCTGCTAAACCGCTGGCAGGCGCTGGGGTTCAGGGAGCGCGAGGCCATCCCCGTTATGGAGGCGCTCGCGCACGTCGCGCCGGTGCTGGGCCCCGGGTTTGAGACCTACGCGCCCGCCGTGTTTGAGCAGGCGGCCGGCCTGCTCGGCGCGCAGGCGGCCGCGCGCGCGTCGGCGGACGGCGCCGGCTACGACGCCGAGCTGCACATGGCCGCGCTCGACCTGCTCGCCGGCCTCGCCGACGGCCTGCGCGCGAGCGTGGAGCCGCTCGTCGCCGCCGCGGGCGCCGGCCTGCCGGCCGCGCTGCTCGCGGCCGCGCGCGACGAGGCGCGCGAGGTGCGGCAGAGCGCGTTTGCGCTCGTCGGCGACCTCGCCAAGGCCTGCCCCAGGTGCGCGGCGGCGCCCGCGCGTGCTCTGGCTGCGGCGCGCGGCGGCGCGCGCGGTGCCCGCCGACGCGCCGCGCCCCCGCAGCCACCTGCTGCCGCGGCTGGCCGAGTTTGTGTCGGCGAGCCTCGCCTGCATGGAGGTGCCGGCGCTGACCGAGGCCAACATGCCGAGCGCCAACAACGCGCTGTGGAGCCTCGGGGAGCTCATGATCAAGGCGCGCTGCGCGCGCTGTGCTGTGCGCCGGCGCGGGCGGGCGCGGCGGCGCGCACAGGCCCAGCGGCGACGCGCCGCCGCCGCTGCCGCCGCGTCCGCAGGCGCACCCCTCGGCGCTCGCGCCGCACGTCACGCGCGTGTGCGAGGCCGCCGCGACGCCGCTGATGGGCGGCGTGCGCGTGAGCCGCAGCCTGCAGGAGAACGCTGCGATCACGCTCGGACGCGCGGCGATGATGTGCCCCGACCAGGTGTGACGCGCGCGCGCCGAGGCCCGCGCGCGCCGCCTCGGCTGCGCCGACGAGCGCCCGGCCGCGCTCCGACGCCTCGGCGCGCGCCCACCGCGCGGCGCGCCGCGCCGCGCCGCGCCGCGCAAAGGTGTCGCCGCTGCTGCCGCACTTCCTGTCGCCGTGGTGCGCCGCGCTGCGCAACATCCGGGACGACCTGGAGAAGGAGCAGGCGTTCCGGGGGCTCGTCGCCGTCGTCACGCAGGCGCCCGAGGCGGCGGTCAACGCGTTTGCGCCGCTCGCGGGTGCGGCCGCCGGCCGCTGGCCGCTGGCCGCTGGCCGCGCCGCGCCGCGCCGCGCCGCGCCCGCCTCGCCTGCGCGTGCTCACGCGCCGCCGCCGCCGCCGCCGCCGCCCTGGTCGGCCGCGCTGGACAGCCGCGGTGGTGTCGTGGCGGTTCATTGCAGACCAGGAGCTCGCCCAGGCGCTGGTCGGCATGCTGCGCTACCTCGCCGCCGGCGTGGGGCCCGAGGCGTGGGCGCGCATGCTCGCGGGCCTTGAGCCCGGCGTGCGCACCAAGCTCGAGGAGCTCTGCCGGTAGCGGCGCGCTGGGGCGGCGCGGCGGCGCGGGCGGGGCGTCGATTCGCTTGCACCGCATCACTCGGGGCTCGGAAGCAGCGGGGATTGGAGCAGCAGCCGGCCAGCAGCAGCAGCAGCAGCAGGGAGAGGGAGCGGGCAGCGAGCGTGACCGGCGGGGGAGTCCGGCGGGAGGGCGGTTTTGCGAGTGACCCGCCTGCGGCGACCGCCCTGTCCCTCCCGACGTCCGTGCAGTTCCGCCCAGTCGTCGCCCGCAGCCGCAGCGGCACCCAGCTCGCCACCGCGCCAGCCGCCGCCGCTCCTCCCGCAACCGCCGCGAGCTGCCCGCCGCCAGCACCCGCACCACCCCCGCAAGCGTCCGATCGCGTGGCGCGCGTGGCCCGCGACATGCCGCCGCGGGCGGCCGGCGCGGCGGCGAGCGCGGCGGCCGGGGCGCGCGCCGCGCTGCTGCTGCTGCTGCTGTCCACCGCGCCGCTCGCGCGCGCGCTCGGCGGCGAGGTGCTGGGCTACGGCGCGCTGGAGGTGGGGCGCCGCGCTGCGACAAGGGCAGGCGGGGCCCGCGGCGCGCTGCGCGGCGGCGGCCGGCCCGCAGCAACCGCCGCCGCACCGCCGGCAGGAGGAGTGGCGCGGCGAGGTGGAGCAGCTGTCCTGGAAGCCGCGCGCCTTCCTGGCCAAGGCCTTCCTCAGCGGCGAGGAGTGCGACCACATCATAGCCATGGTGTGGCGGCGACGAGCTAGCGGCGCAGCGGCTGCGCGCGGCGGCGGCGCCGGCGGCGGGGGCGCCGCTGAGCCCGCGCCCCCGCCGAGCCCGCGGCCGCCGCGCCCGCCCCGCAGTCGCGGCCCAAGCTCGCCGTGTCGCTCGTGGTGGACAACGAGAGCGGCAAGTTCAAGCGCAGCGAGGTGCGCCCGCCGGCGGGCGCCGCGCCGCTGGGCGGCGGCGCCGACGCGCGCCCGTCGTCGCGCGCAGCGTGCGACGCGCCCGCGCCCACCGCGCGCCGCGCGCAGGTGCGCACGAGCAGCGGCGCCGCGTTCGGGCGCGGCCACGACGAGGTGCTGCGCCGCATTGAGCGCCGCATCGCGAGCGTCACCATGATCCCCGTGGGTGCGCGAGCGGCGCGCCGCCGACCCCCGGCGCCGCCGACCCCGCCGCCGCGCCGCGTGCCGCGCCCGCCCGTGCGCCGCGCGCCCGTCCCCACGCCCCGCCCGCCCGCCCGCCGCGCGCACGCCCGGCGCGGCCGCGCAGAGCACCAGGAGGGGCTGCAGGTGCTGCACTACGTCAACGGCCAGAAGTATGACGTGCACTACGACACCTTCCACGACCAGGCGCGTCGTGACTGTCGAGACTAGCCTGTTGGACTAGCCTGTCATTTTTTACTGTTTTCTGGACTGTGTGCTCGCGCCTTGGGGGGCCGGGACGTGACTCGGGCCCGGCCCGCGCCGCGCTCTCTCACGCGCGCCCGCCCGCCCGCACACGCACGCCACCGCCCGCTGCCCGCCACACTCCTTTTTCCTGTTCGCCCTCCACGGCGGCAGGTGAACCAGAAGAAGGAGTTTGGCGGGCAGCGCGCGGTGACAATGCTGATGTACCTCAGCACGCCAGACGAGGGTGCGCCGCCGGGTGCTCCGGGGGCCGCCACCGCCGGGGCGCGCGCTGAGGCCCGCCCACGGCCCTCCCGCGGCCCGCCGCGCCGCGCCCGCCCACACGGCCCGCGGCCCGCGGCGCCGTGTCAGGCGGTGAGACGGTCTTCCCCTACGCGGAGCGCAAGGTCAGCGGCCCGGGCTGGAGCGACTGCGCGCGGCAGGGCCTCGCCAACAAGCCGCGCCGCGGAGACGCGCTCTTTTTTTACAGGTGCCCTGCGCCTGTGGACGGCGCGGCGGCGGCGCCAGCGGCGGCGGCGGCGCCACGGCGGCGGCGGCGGCGGCGCGGCCTGCCAGAGCGCAGCCAGCCGGGCCGCGGGCGGCGGCGCGCGCGCCGAGCCGCCGGCCGCCCCGCCCCGCAGCCTCACGCCCGACGGCGAGGTCGACCCCGCGAGCCAGCACGGGAGCTGCCCGACGCTCAACGGGTGCGCCGCGCGCCGGCGCGCCGGCCCACCGTGCGGGCCGGCCCCGCCCGCCCGCGCGCCGTCTCATCTCAGCGCGGCGCGGCGCTCGTAGCACCAAGTGGACGTGCACCAAGTGGATCCACGTCCACCCGTTTGGCGTGGCGCCGCCGCCGCCCGACCCGCACGGCTGCGCCGACACGAACGACCAGGTGCGCCGCGCGCGCGCGCGCGGCCCGCCGGCCGGCCGCACGCGCTGGGCTCGGCGCGCGAGCCCCGGCCGCGCCGCCGCGCGCAGTGCGCCGAGTGGGCGTACTTCGGGGAGTGCGCCAAGAACCCGGGCTACATGCTTGTCGGGTGCAAGACGAGCTGCAAGGTGCCCTGCGGCCCGGGCGCCGCGGCGGCGGGCGCAGGCGGCGCAGCGGCGGGCGCGGCGGCGACCGGCGCCGCCACGGCCGCGGCCTGAGGGCCTGCCCCGGGGTGGAGGGAGCAGAACAGCGTAAAGCGCGCCGGGCCGCGCGGGGTGCCGCCGCCGCCGAGCCCTAGGGGTCGCCCTCAGGCCGATCGCCCCGTCGCGGCCGCACTCCCGCGACGTCACCGTCACTCTCGTAGGGGCTGCGCGGCTGTGGGGCTCGGAACGCGCGGCCCGCTCGCCCGCCCGCGTGCGGAGGCACGTGAACGCGCGGCGCGCGCGACCGGCGCGACCGGGCAACTCGGGACGCGCCATGGCGGCCGCTGGCGGTCTGCAGGGCCTGGCCGCGGCGGACAGCAGCAGCACGCCGCCCGTGCTCAACGAGTCGAGCGCCCACAACGCCTCCCTGCACGGTGCGCGCCCGCGGCCTGGCGCAGGCGGGAGGCGCCGCGCGCCGGGCGGCGGCGGCCGGCGCGCGCCCCGGCAGCAGCGCCGCCGCTGCTGCCGCCGCCGACGCGCCCGCGCGTGCCTGCAGGCGAACACGCCGCGCGGCGGCAGGCCATCACGGAGCTGCTCTTCTTTGCCAGCGTGGGCGACGTGCAGCGCTGCAAGAAGATCTGCAAGACGTGGCGCATCCAGGCGCGCGGGCGGCAGTCGCCGCCACGTCGCCCAGCCGCGCGCATGGGGGCGCGCGCGCCCACGCCGCCCCGCCGCCCGCCCGCCCGCGCGACGCCGCAGCCGCACGAGTCGACGTGCTGCGACTACGACCGCCGCACGCCGCTGTGAGGCCGCGCGGGGGCGCGGCAGCCCCGGCGGGGGCCGTCGTGCGCGGGAGCATGGGCGGCAGCAGCAGCAGCGGGCGCAGCGGGCGCAGCAGCAGCCGGGGCCGCGACACGCGCCGGGCGCGCGCCGACCCCCTCTCCCCCGCGCGCCGGGTCCCCCTGCCCCCCGCAGGCACCTCGCGGCGGCTGAGGGCTGCTACTCCGTCGCGGCGTGGCTGCTGGAGGAGTGCGGCGTGGCGCCCAACCCGGTCGACCGATTCAAGCGCACGCCCCTCGAGGTGGGGCGGGCGCGGCGCGGCCTCGCGGCCCGCGCGCGGGCGCGGGCGCCGCCCCCGGCGCGGCGTGCCGCCATCTCGACGACCCCCCCCCCCCCCACACACACACACACACGCACACCCCCACACGCGCCCGCCCGCCCGCCCGCCCGCAGGACGCGGTGCGCGGCGACCACGGCGAGGTGGTGTCGCTGCTGCTGCACCACGGCGGCCGCGTGGCCAACAAGGAGGGGGCCCTCATAGATCTCGCAGACTCCACGCTCTCAGGCGCGCACGCCCCGCCGCGGCGCGCCGGGGCCTCAAACCCTGCCCCAAGGGGCCTCGTGTGCTCGAGGCGGCGGCGCACGCGCCGCTCACCGCGCCGCGGCCGCGGCCGCGCCGACGCGGTTGCTGCCCGCCGCGTGCTGCGCACGTTGCGCGCTGCGCAGGCAACGTGCGGATCTTTGGGGAGATCGACCCCGAGTGGGAGGTGGACCCCAAGCAGATTGTGTTTGAGGAGAAGGTGGGCGGGCGGGACCGCGGCTTGTGCGTTGTGTGTTTCATGTTGTGTGTTGCCGCGGCGCGCGCCGCAGCACAGCGCGCGGCGACGCTCACGGCCGCGCGGTGCGGCCACGGCCGCGCGGTGCGCTCACGGCCGCGCGCGGCGGCGCTCACGGCCGCGCGGCGCGCCCGCGGCCGCAGGTGGGCGAGGGCGAGTTTGGCGTCGTGTACAAGGCGCAGCACCTGGGCACCACGGTCGCGGTCAAGGTGCTCAAGGACACAAACGCCGTTGCGCTCGGCGACTTCAGGCGCGCCTTGCCCCTGCCTCGCGCGCCGCGCCGCGCCTTGCCCCTGCCTTGCCCGCCTTTGCGTGCCTCGCCTGCCTTGCCCGCCGCGCCTCGGCCTTGCCTGCCCTCTCAAGACGGCGGCGGCGCGGGGCCTCGGGCCCCGAGGGCTCTCGGGCCGCCGCGGGGCGCGCGGCCGACAAACAACCACGCCCGCGCCGCCCGGCCGCGCCGCCGCGCGCCGCTGCTGCTCGCAGGACTGAGATGAACGTGCTGCAGAAGGTGCACCACCCGCACGCCGTGCAGTTCTTTGGCGCCGTGACCAAGCAGACGCCCTACATGATCATAACGGAGTTCATGGGCTGCGGCAGCATGGCAGACATGTTCAGGCGCGCGGCGCGCGCGCGCGGGGGCGCCCGGCGGCAGTGGCCAGCGGCGGCGGCGACGGCGCACGGCGCGCGGCGCGGGCGGGGGCGGGCCTGCGGCGCGGCGGCCGACGCCCGCCCGCCGCTGCACGGCGCGCGGCGCGCAGGTCGCGCGAGTTCCCGAGCCTGCGGCGCGCGGTGCAGCTCGCGCTCGACTGCGCGCGCGGCATCGCGTACCTGCACAACCACCACCCGCTCTCCATCATACACCGGTGCGCGCCCCCGGCGCCGGGGCCGGCCGCGGCGGCGGCGGCGGCGGCGGCGGCGGCGGCGGCGGCGGCGGCGGCGGCGGGCGGCGGCCGCAGTGGCGGCGGGCGGGCGGGCAGCGAGTCGCGCGGCCCCTGTTGTGCATGCTGACTGCCGTCCTAGGCGGTGCGCCTGCACAACAGGCCGTGTCGCCCGACTCGCTGCCCGGCGCCCGCCCGGCGTCCGCGCCGCCGCCGCACCTCGTTGCCGCGGCCGCGGCACGACGCCGCGCGGCACGCCGCCGCTGACCCCGCCGCCGCCGACCCCGCGCCGCCGCGCCGGCGCGCAGGGACCTGAAGCCGGCCAACCTGATGATCGGGGGGAGCTACATCGAGAGCGCGGTGCAGCGCAAAATCCTGCTGCACGAGCTTGGCACCGTCAAAATCGCAGAGTGAGCGGCGGGGCCGCCCGCGGCGGCCGGGGCGCTGGGGCGCGCGAGGGGCGGGCGCGCGGCCCTGCGTGGGCCGCGCCGCGCGCCCCTCGCCGTTCACAGCCTTCAGCTCCCCGGTCTCCATCATCTTGGGCTCGGCGAGCTCACGGCTGTGGACGACGAGGGGGGCGTGGCGCGTCGTGCTCGCCGGCCGTGCGCCGCGCCACGGGCAGTGGAGCGCCGCCGGGCCCACCCGCTGACCGCGCTGACCGCGCCCGCCCGCCCGCCCGCCCGGCGCGCAGCTTCGGGCTGTCCAAGAGCCTCAAGCTCAACAAGGCCGGCGACCCGGACGACCCCTCGCAGCGCGCGGGCTCCGGTGCGCGCGGGCGCCGCTGCGTCGCCGCGCCGCCGCGCCGCCGCACGCCGCGCACCGCGCCGACCGCGCGCGCCGCGCGCCCCCCGCGCCGCGCAGGCGACGACTCGGCGCGCGCGGCGGCGCCGCCGGCGGGCGGCAAGAAGCAGGCGCACAGCTACAAGCTCACCGGCGAGACGGGGTCGTACCGGTGCGCCGCCGCACCCGCCGCGCCGCGCACCGCCGCGCCGGCACCCGTGGCACGACCCGCAGCGCGCCCGGCGTGCTCCGCACCCGCCGCCGCCGCGGCGACGCCGCGCGCTCCCACCAACCCCGACCCGCGCGCGCCGCTCTCCCACGCGCGCCGCTCTCCTGCACGCGTGACGCGTGCGCGCGCGCCCCACACCACCACAGGTACATGGCGCCCGAGGTGTTCCGCCACGAGCTGTACAACCACAAGGTCGACCAGTACGCCTTTGCCATGATCGCGTTCCAGGTTCGCCCAGCGCGCGCGGGCGGGCGGGCCTGGCGCGGCCGGTCAGCTGAGCCGGCCAACCGCCGCCGCCGCCGCCGCCGCCGCCGCAGCTCTTCACCGGCGTGCCGCCGTTTGCGAGCCTCGACCCGGTGCAGGTGCGGCGCGCGCGGCGCCGCGCGGCGCCTCGGCGCGCCGCGCCGCGCGCGCTCACGCCGCGGCGCCGCGCACGCGGTGGCGCGCAGGCGGCGCGCGCGGCGGCACAGCACGGGGCGCGGCCAGAGTGGAGCGCAATGAACAGGTGGGGGCGCTGGCCGACGCCGGGGCAGCGCGTGTTGCGGCCGGCGCGTGTCGTGGCCAGCGCCGTGTGGCAGCCGGCGCGCGCCGCCGCCCGCCGGCCCACCGACCGCCGCGTACCGCGCCGCGCCGCGCCGTGCCGTGCCGCGCCGCGCCGCGCAGGCAGCACGAGCGCGTGCCGGACGCGCTGCGGGAGCTCGTGGCGCGCTGCTGGGACGCGGACTACGACATGCGCCCAGAGATGACGCAGGCGCGCCGCGCAGCGCGGGGCGGCGCGGGCGGCCGGGCGGGGGCTGCCGCCATAAGGGCGGCGGCGCGGCTGGCGGCGCTTTCTGGCCGGCCGTGGCCGCCGCCGCCGCCGACGCTGACGCGGCCGCCCCCCGCGCGGCGCCCTCCGCGCCCCGCCAGGTGATCACCGAGCTGCAGGCGGTGCTCCGGACGCTGCCGCCGGAGGCGTCGCTCGCGGGCGGCGCGGCGGGCGGCGCCAGCGCCGGCGGCGGCTGCTGCTCGGTGCAGTGACGGCGGGGGCCGGGGGCTGCTGCCGGAATTCCTTGGGGCGCTGGGGGGGACTGCACACAGCCGGGAGGGCGGCCGCGCGGCGTGCGCGCCACCGCCGCCGCGCGCGGTCCGGCCGGGGCGCGCCTCGGATGCCGATCGGCCGGCGGCAGCGTCCGGCGAGCCTCGTGCCTGGCGACCTCGCGACACGCCGGCCGGCGCCGGCCCCCTCCGCCAGGGGAGTGGCGGCGGCAGCAGGAGCGGGCGCGCGCGGCGGCGGAGC
Organism: Scenedesmus sp. PABB004; assembly: GCA_014905635.1. Classification (NCBI taxonomy): domain Eukaryota; kingdom Viridiplantae; phylum Chlorophyta; class Chlorophyceae; order Sphaeropleales; family Scenedesmaceae; genus Scenedesmus; species Scenedesmus sp. PABB004. The sequence goes on along the minus strand of JABVCE010000010.1, from coordinate 1,097,006 downwards.
GCGGCGCTCGGGCGCGGCGGCGCTTGCGGCGCGAGCGGTCACGTGGGCTGTGCTCGCCAGGGGTTTGCGGGTGGGGCGTTCCGGGCTGCAGGGGCGCGAAGAACGCGGCGCCGACGCTTCGCGAGCCTGGTCGCGTGCGAGAACACAGGGTGTGTGCCCCGCCGCCCCGCGCCAGCGCCACACGCAATTCGGACCGCCACCAGCTCGCTCCCCGCCACCAGCGCCGCGTGCCCACGCGCTGGCCGCCGTCGGCCCTGCCTTTGCGCGCACCACACGCACGCGCTGCGCGGGCGGGAGCGCCTGCCATTGCGCGCTCGGGGGCCGGTCGAGCCGCGCCATGAACGTCCTCGCGGGCCGGGGGCAGGCGCGGGCTGCGGGGGCAGCAGCAGCAGGCGGCCTGCCCGCGCCCACCCCGCGCGGCGCGCGGAGCGCCAGGTGCGGCGGGGCCGCGGTCGCACCGCGCGGGCGCCGCCCCTGCGCGCACGCGTGGCCGCCGAGCCGGCCCGCCCGCCGCGCCGCACGCAGGCAGCCGCGGCGGCCGCTGCTGCAGCCGGCAGCGGCGCTCGCGGCGCGCGGCGGCGCGCCCGCCGGCGCCGCGCCGCCGCGCCCTGTGGCGCTGCCGCGCCGGGGGGCCCGGGCGGGCGGGCGCAGCCGAGCCAGCCGCCTCGTCGTGCGCGCCGCTGCCGACTACTATGAGGTGCTCGGCGTGCAGCGCGGCGCCGACAAGAAGGCCATCAAGCAGGCGTACCGCCAGAAGGCCCGCAAGTTCCACCCGGTGCGGCGCCGCGCGCAGCGCCGCAGGCGCGGCGCGCCGGCCGCGGCGGCGGGCAGCGGGCGGCGGGCGGCGGGCAGCAGGCGGCGTCGCGGCGGCGCGCACGCCGCATGCATGCGCGCGGCGCGGCGCGGCCGTCTGAGCAGCCCGCGGCGCCGCACCCTCGTGCTGCTGCTGTGCAGGACGTGAACAAGGAGCCGGGCGCGGAGGAGACGTTCAAGCGCATCGGCGAGGCCTACGAGGTGCGGCGGGCGGGCGGGGAGGAGGCCCGCGCGCGGCACGCACGCTCCGCGAGGTCGCGCGCGGGCGCGGGCCGCTGGCATGCGGGCCCCCCCCCCCCACACACACACACACGCACGCCGCCGCCGCGTGCCTGTCTGCGCAGGTGCTGTCCGACGACAACAAGCGCGCCATCTACGACAAGTTTGGCGAGGCGGGGCTCAAGGGCGACGCGTTTGGCGGCATGGGCGGTATGGGCGGCATGGGTGGGTTCAACGCCTCAAACCCCATGGACCTGTTTGAGACCTTCTTTGGCGGCTCCATGGGCGGCTTCGGCGGCTTTGGCGGCGGCGACCCCACGCGGCAGCGGCCCGGCGAGAACGAGACGTGCGCGCGCGCGCGCGGGGCTCGGCCGCCGCGCCCCGCCGCCGCCGCCGCCGCCGCGCCGCCGCCGGCCGCCGTGCCCGCCTGACCGCGCCGTGGCCTGCCCTTGGCGTGATGTCCTGCAGGTACGAGCTGCAGATCGACTTCCTGGACGCCGTGTTTGGGTGCAAGAAGGAGCTCGAGATCATGCACCTCGCGGGTGCGGCGCGGGGGCGGGGGCGGGAGCGGCGCAGGGGCGGGGAGCGGCGCAGGGGCGGGGAGCGGGCGGGGAGCGAGGCCGGCGAGGGGCGGCGGGCAGAGGACGGGGGGCGGGGCTGCCCGTGGCGGCGCGCGCGCCGACCCGCCCGCGCGCGCCGCGCCGCGCAGGCTGCAAAACGTGCGCGAGCAGCGGCGTCAAGGCCGGCACCAAGCCGAGCAACTGCTCGATGTGTCAGGGCACGGGGCAGCTCATCCAGGCGGTGCGCACGCCACTGGGCGCATTCCAGCAGGTCACGACGTGCGGGCGCTGCGAGGGCCTGGGACAATCGTTCACTGCGTGCGACAAGTGCGGCGCGGGGCGGCGGCGCGCGGGGCCGCGGCGCGCGGGGCTGCCGCGCGGCGCCCGTGGGGGGCGCGGGGCTGGTGGGGAAACCCCGCGCACGCGCCGCTGCTGCGCGCAGGTGCGGCGGCGACGGCCGGGAGCGGGAGACCAAGCGCATCCAGCTCACAGTGCCGGCGGGTGCGGCGGCGGCGGCGGCGGCGCCGGACGCGCTCGCCGCGCCCGCCCACGCGCCTGCCCGCGTGCGCACCCACGCCCCACCTGCCTGCGCGCGCACCCACGCTGCGCCCGCACCCGCGCCCGCGCGCGCGCCCGCCAGGCATCGACAACGGCGCGCGGCTGCGCGTCAAGGGCGAGGGCAACGCGGGGCGGCGCGGCGCGCCGCCGGGCGACCTCATCGTGTATATCCGCGTCAAGGAGCACCCCGAGCTGCGGCGCGAGGGCATCGACATCCACAGCGACATTGACATCACCTACGTCGACGCCATCCTCGGCTCACAGGCGCGCGGCGCGCGCTGCGCGCTGTGTGTTTGGAGCCTGTGTGCCTGCAGCCTGTGTGCCTTGTGATTCTTGCGTGCATGCGTGCTGGGTCGCGTGCGCGCCGCCGCCGCCAGACGCGCCGACCGCCGCCCGCTCCCCGCGCCCGCGGCGCGCGGTCGCAGGTCAAGGTGACGACGGTGGACGGCCCCGTGGAGCTGAAGATCCCGGCCGGCACGCAGCCGGGCACGACGCTGCTCATGGCCAAGCGCGGCGTGCCGCGCCTCGGCACGGGCAACCAAGTGCGCGGCAACCACAACGTGAGCGCGGCGGCGGCGAGCGGGAGGGCGGGAGGGCTGTGTACTGCAGCGGCGGCGAGCGGGCGCGCCCGCCGCGCGCCGCTGGGGCGCTAAGGTCGCTGCGCCGCCCGCCCGCCCGCCCGCCGCAGGTGCACGTGCGCGTGAGCATCCCCAAGCAGCTCAGCAGCGAAGAGCGCACGCTGGTGCAGCAGCTGAAGGAGATGCAGGCCAAAACGCGCGTCGGGCCCTTCTCCTTCTGAGCGGCGCGGCGCGGCGGAGGAGGCAGCAGCGGCAGCGGCCAGCCGGAGCGGCACGGCGGCCTCGGCACTCCTGATTTTCGGCTGGCCAGCTGGCCACCACCAATAATCGAGCACGCCGGGCGCGAGGCCGGGCGCGGCGCGGCAGCGGCGGCAGTCACTTCCACATGTGCGCTGGGGAGTGTGCATGCGGCGCGCGCGACGGCCCGAGTGGCCCGGTAAGCACAGAGCAGGACCAGCCGCCGCCGCGGTCTGGCGCCGCGGTCTGGCGCGACCACCGGCGCCCTGGCAGCTACTTCGGGAGCAGCTCCCGCAGTCCCTGCGCGGTCAGGCGGGCCGCAGCGCTCGCACAGGCGCGCGTCCCGACACCATCAGCGACAGCGGCTCCCGCGCCGCGAAGACCATCGGCCCACGCGCGGCCGGCAGGCCCCGGCAGCGCACTCTCAGGCCGTCAGGAGCGGTGCCCGCATGCGGTGACGTCTCGGGGACGTCTCGCGAGATGCCGCGGGCCCTGGCCGAGCGCGTGCAGGCGCGCGCGCCGCGGCCGCCGCTCGCGTGGCGCACGTGCAGGGCGCCGGGGGCCGCAGGGCACCAGCGTCAGGCGTCAGCACAACGCCACCGCCCTGGTGTCTGCCTGAGGCTCGCCGTCGTGCGCTGCACGCCGCCGGCCGCAGGAGCTTGCGCGCGAGCTCGGCCGGCCGCTGCCCGCGCTGTTCGTGGCCTGCGCTGGTGTCGCTGTGCTCCGCGCGGCCGCCGCGGTGGTCGCTGACGGGCTCCTGCAGCGCGGCGACGCCAGCGCCGCTCCCCGCGACGCGCCGCCGGCGCCGGCGCGCGTGGCGGGCGCGTGCTGCGTGCCGCGCGCCGTGGCGCTCGCGGCGCGCGTCGCCGGCGCCGCGCCGGCGGGCGCCGCGGTGCACCGCCCGCTCACGCGCTCCTCACCGACGCGCGCGGCGCTCGCGCGCCTGCAGGCCGGCGCCGCCGGCGGCAGGCACGCCCTGCAGCACGGCCGCGGCGCGCTGCTGTGCGGGCGAAGCCGGTTCGCCCTGTATCCCCGCGAGCCGAGCCGCGCCGCTTGGCTGGCGATGGCGGAGGCGCTGGCGCTGGAGGAGCTGCTCCCGCGCGAGGGGCGGCCGCGCGACCTGCTGCTGCGCGGCCCCGGCGGCGGGCTGCCGGCGCGGCCGTGGTCGGTCGCGCGGCGCGCCGCGATCCAGCCGCGCTGAGCCGCGCGCTGTGTGCACAGCGCGCTGCGGGCGGGGAGCAGCCGCTGGGGGCCTGGCAGGGCGTGCGTGAAACTCAGCTCAGGCTGTCACCCAGCGAATGTGTGTGCCGTCGCTTGAGCGCAGTGCAGGGACCGCCACAGCGTGCGCGCGTGCAGCCAGCTCAAGAGCAGGTCACGCAAGGGCAGTACCAAAGAGAGCTCCCGCCGGCGCCGCGCGGGCGCCGCCGCCTCTCCCGGAAGAGATCACCTCACCTCGTGGCTCGAATCCAGATATTTGCACAACTGTGGTGCCCGCGCGCGGGCTGCATCTCAATTGGGTTGGTTGTTGGTTGGGCTCGCGCGCAGGCTGCCCGCCTCGTGGGTCGATGCACAGCGATCCACGCAAGCAGGCACAACGATGGGGTTCCGTGGCGACTCGAGTTCCGTTGCGCTGGTTGGGGTTTTTGATCCGATTGGCTGCCACAAGCACCGCTGGCCTCGACTCAACTCTTCCTGCAGCTTGCCGCCGGCTCCCACGAGCACGCTCCTCTGACACACATGTGTGTGTGTCACACACACACACCTTGACACATACACACACACACACACCTCGGCAGACGCCGCAGCTGCACACAAGGGCCCTCACTGCTGGTGCTACTAGTAGCCGCTTGCGCGGGCGGAGCGGGGGCCAGGCGGCCCGGCCGCGAGATGCAGGGCACGCGTGCATGCGCGCGCGCGCCCCCGGCGAACGTGGCTCTCTCACGGCTCACTCGTTGGCGGCGTCGCCGCCGGCGCGCGTGGCGTAGCTGACGGTGAACAGCCCGACCGCGTCGGCGGGCGGCAGGTTGTTCACGGTGAACCCGAGCTGCGCGGCGGCAAGGCTGTCGAGGCGCGCCGTGAAGCGCGCCGGGTCAAAGGGCAGGGGCTTGCCCGTGAAGAAGGGCTGCTTGGCCAGGCTGGCGAAGAGCGGGGCCAGAACCTGGGCCCTGAACTCGGCCACGGCCTTCTGGTGGTAGACAAACAGGGAGCTCCCGCGGTGCGCCGCGCGGACGAGGGGGCTCTGCCCGGGGCAGCCTGCGCGGCGCCGCCCGCGGGCGGCGAGCGGGCGGGCGGCGAGCGGGCGGGCGGCGGGTGGGCGGGCGGCGTCGGCACGCGCGGCCCGCGCGCCGCGCCGCGGCCGCGGCCCTGTGCGCGCGCATCCCCCACGCACGCGCCCGCGCCGCGCACCGGGGCCGGCGTTGTTCACAATCGCGACCGCGCGGCCCGCGAGCGGCCCGCGCTTGACCGAAAAGTCGACGCGCGCGCGCTCCGCGCTGCCGGGGGGCGTGGGCCACCAGTAGGCAAAGAACTGCTTGATGAGCTCGCTGGGGATGTAGGGGCTGGTCAGGCCATACTCCTTGTACTTGTACAGCATCAGCCGCACGTGGCCGCAGCCCTGCAGCTCGGGGCGCGCGAGCGCGTCGAGCCAGATGCGCGCGACCTTGGGGTCCTTGGGCTGCCTGTGATTTGCGCGCGGGGGGGGGGGGGGGGGGGTCAGGGCGCGGGCGGCCGGGGTCGTCGGGCCGCGGGCGGCGGGCGCGGCGCGGGGCCGGCGCGCACGGGGCCGGCGCGCGCACGCACACGGCGGGGAGCACGACCGGCTTGGGCTTGACGCCCTGGGCGTAGACGTAGCTGAACAGGCTGGCCAGCTTGGCGTCGTCGGTGTGGAAGTAAAAGGGCCGCGCCGGCGAGGCGACGCGGGACATGAACGCCCGGAAGATGTGCCCGACGCTCGTGGCGTTGGGCCGGACGCCGCTGCGGCGCGCGCGCGCCGCGGCGGCGTGGGCGCGCCGCGGCGGCGTGGGCGCGGCGGCGGGCGGCGAGCACGGCGGCGGCGGCGGCGGCGGCGGCGGCGCGGGGGCGCTCACGTCTGCTCGAAGAACACGTACATCGCGTCGCTCAGCTCGGCGTAGTCGCCGCCGGGCGTGCTCAGGTACAAGCCGTCGCCGCGCGCGTCGACGCAGCTGAACGTCGTCTGCGTGTTCTTCGCGTACGCCACGCGGTCCATGTTATACAAGTGGCTCTGCACGTCGGCGAGGCCGTACGCGGTGCTCTCGGCGGGCTTGGCCGCGGCGGCAGCCTGGACGACCGTGATCGCGCCCGGCGCGCACGCGCGCGCCGCGGCCGGCAGCGCGAGCGCCACCACGAGCGCCAGGAGCTGGGGGGAGGCCATGGTGCCGGTCGGCGACGTGCGGCGGCCTGCGGTGCGGCGCCGGGCGGCGGGACGGCCGTCAGCGCCTGCCAGGGACGGGCTGGGTCACGGGGGGATCTGGGCGTCCGCGAGCCGATAAGGCCGTGCTACATGCTCGCGCAAAGGCGCCCGGTGGCGTCCCGCAGCCTCGCGAGGCCGCGGTGAGCGGGGCGGGGATGGCCGCCTGGCGCTCACTGCTCCCTTCTGCGCGCCAATTGCTGCCACGCGCGCCGTCCCGGAGACGCGCGCTAGGTTTTTCGGCATGAAGCGCCGCAGCGCGCGGCCGCGCCGTGTCCGAGCGGCCGCGCAGGCTCGGTCGCGCTGGCGCGCACCTGCACTGGCGCCTCGAGCGTCGCGTGCGTCCGCTCGGTTTGAAACGTGGGAGGATGGGAGGATGGGAGTATGGGAGCATGGGTCCCCGACGACATTGGGCATGTGTGGATTAGGGGCGGCGCATCCTGAACCAAAAGCTGGCCAATCAGGCCACTTGTCCCGACGCGCCGGGGAGCAGGCGCACAAGCGCCCCGGGAGGCCCGGAAGCTGCTGGCCGCGCTGGACTAGCGGCGCCGGCCAGCGCAGGCGCTTGACCGCTCGCCGTCGGTCGCGCCAGCACCGGCTGGCGCGGACGCGCTCGCAGTCGGACGCACCGCGGCGATCCGGTCACCGCCCCGCCTGCCTGCAGCCGCCGGCCCGCTGCGCGACGGCCGTGCCTCGTCGGCCCGCCCCGCCGGCCGTGACGCCGGCCGACCCCGCGCCGCCGCCGCGCGCGCTGCCCGCCTCCTGCTGCAGGGCCACGAGCGCGGCCTGCAGCTGAGCGCGCTCCGCGCAGCCGGCCATGAGCGCTGCCTGCAGCTGCGCGGCCTCCGCCTGGTGGGCCCTGATGACGCCGCTCAGCCGCGCGAGCTGGCCCTCCATCGCCTGCAGGGCCGGCGCGGCCTCGTCGGCCGCGGCCAGCCGCGCCCGCTCGTCCGACGCGCGGCGCGCGCAGCGCTGCTCCACGCCGCCGCCTGGCGGCGCCTGCCGCTCGGCGTCCATCGCGCGCGCGCGCGCCGCCTGCAGCTCCCGCTGCGCCTCCGCGCGCCCCGCCTCGGCCGCCGCGAGCCGCCGCTCGAGCTCCGCGCAGCGCTCCGCCTGCTCGCGCAGCCGCGCCGCGGCATCCGCGGCGGCCGCCGCGAGCTGCTGGTCGTGCACCTGACGCAGCTGCTGCAGCTTGGCCAGGAAGGTCTGCTGCTGCGCCGCCAGCCGCGCGCCGTGCTCGGCGCCCGCGCCCGCGAGCTCGCCCTCGAGCGCGGCGATGCGCGCCTGGCAGACCGCCACCTCGCTGCGCGGGCGGCGCCGGGGGCGTTGCGGCGGCGCACACCGTGCGCGCCGCCGCAGCCGCTGGCGCACGCGCTGGCGGCGCGCGCACCTCTCCAGCCGCGCGACGCGCGCGGTCGGCTTCTCGGCGGCCGCCACCGCCGCCGCGAGCAGCTCCGCCCGCTCGGCGCCGTCCTTGAGGGCCGGCCCCTGCAGGCCGCCTGCGTGGCCGTCTGCAGCAGCGGCCGCCGCCTGCAGCGCGCTCCGCAGCCGCGCAACCTCGGCGGCTAGGCGCGCCGCCTCCGCCTCCTTGCCGGCCGCCGCGCTGCGCAGCGCGCGTTCTGCCGCGACCCTGGGGCGGTGCAGCGCAGAGAGCACCGGCGTGAGGCTCGGCGGCAGCCGCCGCGGCGCGCCGGCCGCCGCGGAGCAGCTCCGCACGCGCCTGCCACCCGCGGCCGCCTCCAGCTCCGCGTGGCGCCCCAGCAGCGCGTGCAGGCAGGTCTCGAGCTGCGCAAACCGCTGATCCGCGCCGCTGGGCGCCCCCGGCGGCGCGGCGCCGACGAGCGCCTGCTGCAGCGCGGCGAGCACGTCGCGCTCCATCGCCCCGGCCTGGCGCGGCCCGGCTGTGAATCGCGCGCGGCGCGTGTGGGCGAGCGGAGGCGAGCGCCCTGGCGGCCAGGCCGGCGGGGCAGCCGCCGGTCAAGGGCGACGCGGCGCGGTCAACTGAGGCGCGCGCGGCCCCGCAGCGCAACGCCCGCGTGCGCGAGCATGCGCGCGTTACCCAGCCCGCAGGCCCCGCGCCTGGCCGGCACACATTGCTGTGCGCCCCGGCGCGCGCGCGGCAAGTGTGCGTGCGCGCCGTCAGGTCAAATCGTCCCAAGTCCCGCAGTGCCTGCCCCCGTTCGGCGAAGCATCCAAGTCCCGGCAGTGCCGCGCCGGCGCGCACGCGCCCAGGCCGCCGCCCGCCGCCGCTGCGCGCGCCCGCCCCCAGCGCGCCCCGCCGCCGCCGCGCCGCGCGCCGCCCCGGCTGCAGGCTGCAGCGGGGCCGCGCCGCGCGCCGCCGCGCGCCCGACTCCGCGCGCCGCGGCCGCTCACGCCGTCGCGGCGACCGGCTCCGCCGGCGCGTCGGACAGCCGCGTCACGAGGTGGCGGTCGCCGTACACGTTGTCGACGCGCGCCGTGGTCGGCCAGAACTTGGCCTGCTTCACCCACGCCGCGGGGAAGGCCGCGACCTCGCGGCTGTACGGCCGGTCCCAGGTCTCCGCGAGCACCACGCTCGCGGGGTGGGGCGCGTTGACGAGCGGGTTGTTGTCCCGCGGCAGCGCGCCCGACTCAATCGCCGCGATCTCGCGCCGAATGGAGACCATGGCCTCGCAGAAGCTGCGCGGGCAGCGGGAGCGGCGGGCGGGGCGGGGCGGGGCGGGCGAGGGGGGTGTTCAGTGTGCACGCGAGGGAGGGGAGAGGGGGGGGGGGGTGAGAGAGGGAGGGAGAGGAGGGAGGCGGAGAGGCCGCGCCGAGTGCGCGGCGTGCGAGCGAGCGCCGCCGCCGCGGGCGGTGCGCACCGGTCGAGCTCGGCCTTGGACTCGCTCTCGGTCGGCTCAATCATGAGCGTGCCGGGCACGGGCCAGCTCATGGTCGGCGCGTGGTAGCCGTAGTCCTGGGGAGGGAGGAGGAGGGGAGGAGGCGGGAGGAGGAGGCGGGCGCGCGTGTTGAGGAGGAGGGGTGAGTAGGGGAGGGCAGCGCAGGGCAGGCCGGCATGGCGGGGGCGGTGGCGTGGGCCGGCGGCGGGCGCGGCACACCATGAGGCGCTTGGCGATGTCCTCCGCCTTCACGCCCGCCGTGTCCTCGAGCGGCCGCACGTCCAGGATGAACTCGTGCGCGCACGTGCCGCGCGGGCCTGGCGGCGGGCGCGGGCGCGGGCGCGCGCGCGCGCGGCGGGGCGGTTTTGTGTGAGCGGGCGCCTTGGACACGGCGGGAGAGTCCAGGAGCAGGGGCGGCCGCCGCCACCCCAGCGGCGGCGGGGTGCGGCCCGAGGGAACCGATCGTTCTGTTCGCTCCCTAAACAAACCTACAACCCTGAACCCTAAACCCTGCCGGGCGTGCCCGCGATTAGAACCCCGCCCCACGCGCGCGCGCGCACCGGTGTAGAGCACCGGGTAGTGCTCCCCCAGGACCTTGGCCATGTAGTTGGCCTTGAGGATGGCCAGCCGGCTCGCCTCGGTGAGCCCCGCGCTGCCCATCATCGCGATGTAGGCGTAGCTGATGGGCAGGATGAGCGACGACCCAAACGGCGCGGCCGCCATCGTGCCAAACGGCGCCGCGTCCTTGGGCCTGTCGCGGCGGGTTTGAGGGTTGAGGGTTGAGGGCGGGGCGGGGCATGGCGGGGCGGGGGGGGGGGGGGGGAGGCGCGTGAGCAGGGGGAGGTGAGGAGCGGGGCACGGCTGCGGTGGTCGCGAGGCAGGCGGGGCGGGCCGGCGGCGCGCGCGCGGCGCGGACCAGGTGACCCGCGCGGCGCCGGCGCGCGTGCGCGCGCGGGCTCACGTGACGGGCAGCGCGCCGGTAGGGATGACGGGGTGCGTGGGCATGAAGGGCGCGAGGTGGGCCTTGATGCCGATGGGGCCCATGCCGGGGCCGCCGCCGCCGTGGGGGATGCAGAAGGTCTTGTGCAGGTTGAGGTGGCACACGTCCGCGCCGATGTGCCCCGGGCTCGTCAGGCCGACCTGGGGGGTCGCGGCGGGCGGTGGGGCCCGGGTCGGCGCGCGGGGCGGGCGCGGGGCAGGCAGGGACGGCGCGCTCCGCACGCGCTCCTTCCCCCCACACGAAGCGAAGCGCGCGAGGCATCCTGCAGCCGCGGCCACACGGCCGCACCACCACCACACACGCCCCTGCCACACACGCCCCCCGCCACAAGCCCCGCCGCGCAGGCCCCGCCCACCTGCGCATTCATGTTAGCGCCGTCCATGTAGACCTGGCCGCCGTGGCCGTGGATGATGGCGCAGATCTCGTCCACGCCCTCCTCGTACACGCCGTGCGTGCTGGGGTAGGTGATCATGAGCGCCGCGAGCTGCGGGCCGTGCTTGGCCGCCTGGGCGCGCGCGGGCGCGGGGGGGGGGGGGGGGGGGGGGGGCAGGGCGGCGCGGAGGGGCGGGCGCGGGTGCAGAGGGGCGGGCGGGGTGAGCGCGCATGCGAGAGTGAGAGCGCGGGCGGGCGGGCGGGCGGGCGGCGGAGAGCAGGGGCGCGGCGCGCACAGCACGGCGCGAGCAGCACGCGGGCGCAGGCGGTGCGGCGCGCAGGCGGTGCGCGCACCTTCTCCTTGAGCTCGGCCATGTTGACGTTGCCCTTGGCGTCGGTGGAGACGGTAACGATCTTCATGCCCGCCTGGGCGAGGGTTTAGGGGGAGCGCAGGGCGAGGGTTTAGGCAGCGGGCGCGGCGCGCGGGGCGCAGCGCGGGGCGCGGCGCGCGGGGCGCGGAGCGCGGAGCGCGCGGGGCGCGGAGCAGCGCGCACCATGACCGCGCTCGCGGGGTTGGTGCCGTGCGCTGAGACGGGGATGATGCAGATGTCGCGGTGGCCCTCGCCCCTGCGAGGTGCGGCGCGGCGCGGCGTGGCGGCGCGGCAGAAGGGTGAGGGGCGCGGCGGCGTGGCGGGGCGCGCCGCGCGCGGGCCCACGGGCACAAACGGACAGGCTGGCACGAGGAGCGGCGACGACGCCGCGCCAGTCGCGAGCAGCACAGCCGCAGCACAACAAACGCACAAACACGCGCCTGCTCTGGTGGTAGGCGCGGATAGCCATGAGCCCCGCATACTCCCCGCTCGCGCCGCTGTTGGGCTGCAGGCTGACCGCGTCAAAGCCCGTGATGGAGGCCAGCTGCGCCGCGAGGTCGGTGAACATCTCCATGTACCCCGCCGCCTGCGCACGGGGCGGCGGGATTTAGCGGGGCTCAGCAGCGGGGCTCAGACGGGCTCAGACGGGCTCAGCAGCGGGGCTGTGCGTTGCCGGCGCGCGCCGCGGCTGGCGGCGCGCCCCCCGCTCCCCGCGCCCGCGCCCGCCGCGCGCCGCAGTCCCCCGCTCCCCGCCTCGGCCCGCCGCGCGGCGCGCCTGGTCGGGCGGCGCGAAGGGGTGGAGGTTGGCGAGCTCGGGCCAGGTGATGGGGATCATCTCGCTCGTCGCGTTGAGCTTCATCGTGCACGACCCGAGCGGGATCATGCTGTGCGCGAGGCTCAGGTCGCGGTTCTCGAGGCGCTTGAGGTAGCGCAGCATCTCGTGCTCGCTGCGGGGCGCGGGGTTTTGGGAGAGAGGGGTTCAGAAGGGGTTCAGGGCGGGGTTCACGGGCGCAGGGGCGGGGCAGGGTTTAGGGGGGGGGGGCAGCAGGGTCGAGGGTTGAGACCGGTTTGGAGGGGGTGAGGGGGGCCAAGGGGGCTGAGGGGTGTGGAGGGAGGGCTCTGAGGGGCAGGCGGGCGAGCGAGCGCGCGCGCGCGCGCCCGCGCGCGGCGCCGGGCGGGGTTTTAAGGCGGGGTTTAAGGGCTTTAAACGGCCGGCGCACCAGTGGTAGGAGTTGAAGATCGGCTGCGTGAGGAAGGGGCTGCTCCGCGCAAAGCCGCCCAGCGCCGGCGCCGCGCCCGCCGCGAGCGACGCGGCGGTGAAGGGCACCGCCTTGCCCGCGTTGAGCGCCTGCGCGGCGCGGCGACGGGGACAGCGGCGCCAGCGGCGGCGGCGGCGCGTGGGCGGCGGCGGCGGCGGCGGCGCGTGGGCGGCGCGGCCTGCAAGAGCCTGCGACGGGGGCCCCCCGCGCGCCAGGGCCCCGCCAGCGCCAGCGCCGCGGCGCGAGCCGCCGCAGCGCGCGCCGCAGCGCCGCGGCGCGAGCCGCCGCGCGCCGCGCGCCCGCACCCGCAGCAGCGCGTCGAGCTCGTCGAGGCGCGTCGTCTCGTCAAAGGTCACGCCCACGTGCGTCGCGTCGACGCGGCGCAGGTTCATGCCCTCCGCCAGGCCCGCTGCGAGCACCTTGTCCGCGTCCGGCACCTGCGCGCGCGGCAGCGCGGGTGCGCGGGCGTGAGCGCAGGGCGAGGGGGCCGGGCGCGCGCGCGGCGGCCGCGCGGCGGCGTGCCGCGCCGCTGCGCCTTTGCTTCAAGGCCGGACGGGCCCAGCGCGACGCCCAGGAGGCAGCGCCTCCTCTCCCCCGCCCAACCACACCCCACCCACACCCACCCACCCACACCCACCCTCACCCACCCACCCACACCCACACCCCACCCGCCCTCACCCACACCCACACTCCCCGCACCCACACCCCACGCACCTTGATGGTGAGCGTGTCAAAGAAGGTCTCCGCCACGGGCGACAGGCCGAGCTTCTTCGCGCCCGCCGCGGTCACGCACGCGAGGCCGTGCACGCGGTCGGCGATCGCGGCGAGGCCCTTGGGGCCGTGGTACACTGCGTACAGGCCGGCCATGTTGGCCAGCAGCGCCTGCGGGTGCGGGGGCGGGTTTGGGGTTGTGGGTGGTGCTGGGGGCGCGTGGCGGCGGAGGCGGCGATGCCGTGCTGAGGTGCTGGGTCGCACGTGGCCGCTCCTGCTGCTGCTGCTGCTGCTCCTGCTCCTGCTGCCGGCCCCGCTGCCGCTCCTGCTGCCGGCCCCGCTGCTGCTCCTGCTGCCGCCGCCGCAGCTGCCGCTCCGGCGCCCGCGCCCCGCGGCAGGCGCGCGCCCTGCCGCTGCGCCCCGAGCGCGCGCGCCTGCGCGGTGCAGATGTTGGAGGTCGCCTTGTCGCGGCGGATGTGCTGCTCGCGCGTCTGCATCGCCATGCGCAGCGCGGGCGCGCCCGTCGCGTCGATCGACACGCCGATGATGCGCCCCGGCATCAGCCTGGCGGGGCGCGCGGGGGCGCGCGGGGGCGGCGCAAGGTCAGGCAGCCGGGCCGGGGCGCGCCGCCGCCGCGCCGCGCCCTCCCCTGCCCGCGCGCGCGCGCACGCACGAACGGCAGAGCCCCCGCTCACCGCTTGTACTCGTCGTGGCAGGCCAGGAACGCGGCGTGCGGGCCGCCGTAGCCCATGGGCACGCCAAAGCGCTGCGCGCTGCCGAGCACGATGTCGGCGCCCCACTCGCCCGGCGGCGCCAGCTTGGTGAGCGCGAGGAGGTCGGTCGCGACACACACCTTGACGCCCGCCGCGTGCGCCTTGTCGACCAGCGCCTGCCGGGGCGGGGCGGCGGGCGCGGGGCGCGGGGCCGCGTCGGCGGCCGGCCGGCGGCTGCGGCCGGCCGGCGGCTGCGGCCGGCGCCGCGTGCGCGGCCGGCTGCTGCCCGGCCGGGCCCGACGCCGCGGCGACGCCGGCCGCCCGGCGGCGCCGCCCGCTCCCCTGCGCCCCTGGCTGCGCGCGGCCTGGCAGCGCAGCGCGCGCGCGGCCCCGCGGCGGGCCGTCCGCGTTATAGCCCCTCTCTCACCTTGTAGTCGCTCACGGCGCCGGTGGTGTCGGGGTACTGCAGGAGCATGCCGCACACGTCCTTGCCAAACGACATCGACCCCTCGTCCACGACCTCCGCCACCAGGCCCAGCCCGTCTGCGGCGGCGGACGCCGCGGCGGCGCGCGGGGTGCGGCCGGGCGCAGGCGCGGCGCGCGCCGGGCGGCCGCCGGCGCGCCCGCACCTGCGCGCGTCTGGCACACCGCAATCGTCTGCGGGTGGCACTTGCTCTGCGGGGCGGCGCCGCGGCGGCGGCGGCAGCGCGGCGGCAGCGCATGAGCGCCGCCGCCGCGTGGGACCGCCGCGCGCGCCTGGCCGCCGGCGGCAGCGATCGCAGAGCTGCAAGTCAACACTGCCAGGGCCTTAAAGGTCAGGCGGAGCGCGGTCGACACGGGCTGGCCCATGGGCAGCAGCTTTGACTTGGCAACGTTAGACAAGCTATCAGTCGCCAAGGCCAAGCTGCTGCCCATCGGCCAGCCGCGTGAGCCCCGCATCCGCCCTCCCACACAGCCCACGCAGCCCACACAGCCCCCCAACAAGCTAACCCCTCCTCCTCCACGCCCCCGCGCGCCGCCGCGCCGCACCGAGACGAGGAAGCGCGGCTTCTTGCCGCGCGCGAGCGCCGAGCACATGGTCATCGCCTCGGCCGCGGCGGTCGCCTCGTCGAGCAGCGAGGCGTTGCTGATCTGCATGCCCGTGAGGTCGCACACCATGGTCTGGAAGTTGAGCAGGCTCTCCAGCCTGCGCGCGGCGGCGGCCGGGGGTCGGGGCGGCGCCGGCGGCGGCAGGGCGTGGGCGGCGCGCCCGGCGCCGCGGCCGACGCGCGGCAGGCGCGCCGCCCGACCCGGGGCCTCCTCCTCCGTTGATCAGCTGAGCTTCCGCTGGCTCGGCTGCCCGACCCAACGGAGCTGAGCTGAGCTGAGCTGAACTGCACTGAACTGAGCTGGACTGAGCTGAGCTGAAATAACGAGAGTCGTTATTTCTCCGCGCACCTGCCCTGCGCGATCTCCGCCTGGTAGGGCGTGTACTGCGTGTACCAGCCCGGGTTCTCCAGCACGTTGCGCAGGATGACGGGCGGGACGTGGCAGTCGGCGTAGCCCATGCCAATGAAGGAGCGCAGCACGCGGTTCTTGCTCGCGACGCCCCTGACGCGCGGCGCGCGCGGCGCAGGCGTCGGGCGCGGGCGCGGGCGCGCGGGCTGGCGCGCGCGGCGCGGCGCGCGCGGCGCAGCGCCCCCTGCCAGCCCCGCGCCGGCGCGGCGGCTCCTGGCGGCCCGCGCACCGCCGCGCCGCGGCCCCGCCGCCCCGCGGCTGCGCGGCCCCCTGCGCGGCCCCGCCGCCCCTCTCAGCGCCGCCCCTCTCAGCGCTGCCCCTCTCAGCGCGGCCCCTGCGCTGCGCTGCCCCTGCGCTCACTTGAAGTAGGCGAGGAACTCCGACTCGGTCATGCCGGGCGTGTAGCGGCCCATGTCCATGCCGTCGGAGCGGCGGATCGACGCGGGGACGGTCGCGTCGATGAGCGCGTCGAGGCTGCCAAAGCCGGTCGCCGCGACCATCGCCGCCTCCTCCTCGGGGCTGGTCGAGTTGTGGCGTGGCACGAAGCTGCGGCGGCGGCGGCGGCGCGGCGGGGGATCAGGGCCGGCGGCGGCGCGGCGGGGGCGTAGTAGGCGGCCGCGGGCGGCTGTGTGGGCGCGACGCGCCCGCGCCGCGCCGCGCCGCGCCGCGCCGGCGCGCGCCCGCGCGTGCACGGGAGCACTGCCTGGCGGCTGCGCGCGCCGCCGGGGAGCCGCGGCGGCCCCGCGGGGCACGACGCCGCGCGCGCGCCGCGCGGCGCGCGCCGCTGCTGCCGCGCCGCCGCTGCTGCGCGGCGCCTGCTGCCGCCGCCGCCCCGCCGCTGCCGCCCCCAGGTCGGCCCCGGCCCCTGCCGGCGCCCGGAGCGGCCCAATTGTGCGCCGCGGCCCCGGGGCGCCCGGGAGCGGGCAGCTCGCCCGCACAACCTACTTGTCGCTGGGCTTGAGCGCGTCCAGGGAGATGTGGCGCACGCCACACGTTGCCAGCGGGATGGGCATGCGCCAGGCGCCAGCACCGAGGCGCAGGCCTGCGCCGGCAACGCGTGGGCGCGGCGTGAGCCGGCTGCGATCGCAAGCCGTGGCGCGGCCGCGCGCGGCCCGCACCTGCGCTCGCCGCGGCCGGCCCATTGGCGAGCAGGCGCCGCCCCGCGCCCTCCACAGCAGCCGCGCCGCGCGGCGCGCCGCGGGCGAGCGCCCGCAGCAGCGAGGTGGCCTGCCTGATGCCGCGCGTCATGGCTGGCCTGGTTTGCGGCGTGAGCGGCCCCGCTGGGCTTCCGAGAGTGACGCGCAGCGGCGGCGGGGGCGGCACCACCCGCGTCTGCGTAGGAGGATGTGTTGCTGACCAGCCGGCGCGCGTTTGCGATTGCGGCCCTGCTGCAGCGCGCAGGGCGTCGCGTAACGCGGTCGCCGCGACGTCAAACCGGCCCGCTGGGACGGGCTCCCGCGTCGCGCGCGCCCTGCGCCACCGCGTGCTCGCGCAGCGTTCAGCATCTCCGCCGGCCCCGCGCACGGCCGCCGTACGGCACCACGCCGCGGGTGCACCCAGTGGCGAGCACGCTGCGCTGCACGCCGTCACGCCACGCCGGCCCGGTGCCGCGCGGGGCCTGGCGCGCACGCGCCCGGCCGGCGGCGCCGCAGCAGCGGCGGGTGCGTGCCCGCGGGCGTCGGCGGCCGTCGACACCGGCGCCGCCTGCACGGTCGCCGGCAGCAGCGCACGCCGGCGTCACCCGGCGCCGGCAGCGCGGCGACGTGGGCCCGCGCCCGGCGCACGCCGGGCACGGCCGGCCGCGCGCAGCGCGGCACGCGTGCGCAACCGCCGGCACACGCTCAACCGCGCGCGTGCGCAGCGCCGTCGCCTGCGGAGGGCGGCCGCCCATGCGCCGCGGCGGCCGCAGTGCCGGGCGCGATCGCTGTTGCTCCGACAGCCGGGCGCCATGGCGCGCCACGCAGCGCTCGCGCTGGCCGTCCTGCTCGCGGCGGCCGGGCGCGCAGCGGGCGCGGGCCCGCAGCGCTCGCTGCAGCAGGCCGGCGCGCCCGCGTTGCCGCCCAAGGCCGTGCGCGGACGTGGCGCCACACTGACGCCAGTGCCGCCGACGAACTTTGCCGCCGCGCGTGGAGCGCCCGCGGGTGCGGCGGCGCTGCCGTCGCTGCCGCTGCCCTGCCGCGGCAGGCGGCCGCCGGGCCGCGCTGCGAGCCGCACTGCACACAACACGGCCTCCGCCCGGCCGATCAGCACGGGCGCCGCCGGCAGCGCGCGCCGCGCGTGCGGCGGCGGGTGACGCCTGGCAGATCGCGCACTCTGCGGCGGGGCCCACACCCTTTGGCTGCGGCGGCTGCGCGTGGCGGGCACTGTTGGGTGACGTGGAGGGCTCACTGCGAGCCCGCCGCCTGCCAGCGCGCGCGCCCGGCCGTGTGCATCGCCGCCCGTCGGCACCCGGCGGACCGCGCCGCAGCACCGGCGGCGTGCGGCCGCCGCCCGCGCCGGCCCGGGCGTCCTGTCCGGCGGGCGGCGTGACACGCCCCGCCTGCCCTGGGCCACCGGCAGCAGCTCTGGCAGCACGCACGCAACGCGGCAGCCAGTCGGCGGCGGCGGCGGCCAGCTTTCGCTGGCGGCCCGTGAGGCGCCGCCCCCGCGCGCCGCGCTGCCCGCCGCGCTGGCCGGCGCCCGTCACAGCTCGCAGGCTGCCTGGCAGCCACGCTGAGCGCGGCGCCGGCGGCGGCACCGAGCGCCGACAGCCAGCAGCGGCCAGCTGGCAAAAACCCGCCCAGCCGGCTCCCGGCCGCGCGCTTGGCCCTTAAAATGCCCCCGCGAGCTCCCGGGGAGCTCACACACGTCGCAACGCACTCCCACACCCAGCTCACGCTCTCCAAAAGCACTCGTCCAGCAGCGCCATGGCGCCAAAGCTCGTGGCCGCCAAGGCCGCCGTCCGCGCGCTGCGCGCCGCCGCCAAGAAGGCCCTGAAGGCTCTCCGCGACGCCACGTCGCTCAAGGTGGGCGGCGCGGCCCGCACAGCGCGGCGGGGGGTGCACCCGTCGGCGGGAGGCCCCCCGCGCCGCCACGCGCGCCGCGCGGCCCTGGCCGCCGGCTCCCCAGCTATAGCAAGCTGCCAGCGCGCTACACGCGCGGCGCGGGCGCGCACTGCGGCCGCGCGGCGCGGCACCGCCAGCGCCGTCTCACATGTCCGCCGGCGCGCGTGCGGCGCCCCGGCTGGCCCGCTTGCGCGCCCACGCGACGTGTTGCAGGTCCAGCGCGTCCCTCACGCGCGCTGCCGCCGCCCGCGCGCCGGTCACCGCAGGCGCGCCTGGAGCAGCGGCAGCGCAAGGCCAAGCAGACCAAGGCGGCGCACCCGGACAACCCGCCGGCGGCGCAGGAGCAGGTGGACGCGCAGGTGGACGTGCAGGAGCAGGTGGGCTGTGTGGCCTGGTGGCTTCGCGCCGCTTGCGCCGCCTCTCGCTCGGCCGCCGCGTGTGCGCGCGCGCGGCGCGAGCGCCGACACCTGCGCCCCGCGCCGCACGCCTCCTGCAGGCGCTCGCCGCTCCCAAGGGGAACGAGCCCCTGCGCGCCGACGCCGACACGAACTGCTTGGACACCGCGCCCGCCGACGTGGACACGGCCCAGGTTGCGGCGGCCGCCGCCGCCGGCGGCGGCGTGGACGCCCCCTGCGCCGCGCTGGTCGGGGCGGAGGAGGTGCTGCGCCCGGCAGCCCAGCTGCCCACCATCACGACGCCGGTCAGCAACGCCGCCGCCGCCAGGGCGGCGGCCACCAGCAGCTCCACAGACGCGACCGTGTGCGGCGCGTCCGAGGCGCCGGCGGCGGCCGCCGCCGCCCCCGGCGGCGACGTGGACGCCCCATGCGCCGAGCTGGTCGGGGCGCAGGAGCAGGTGCTGCCCCACGCGGCCCAGCTGCCAGCCATCAACACGGCGGTCAGCAACGCCGCCGCCGCCAGGGTGGCGCCGCCCAGCTACCTGGGCGCGGCCAAGCGCGGCGAGTCCAGCTCGCCCCTCCAGCCCCGCACGCCCGCGCGCGGCTCCGACGAGGACATGGCCCTCCGCGAGGCACGCATGCGGACGAACTGCAGCGTCGGCTCGATGGGCGCGCGGGTCGACAACTGCTGGGTTGGGGTCAAGGCCTGGTCGCACGCGCACTGAGCGCTGGCCGGCAGCGCGAGCGGCGCGCGCGCAGCTGCTGCCGCGCGCGCCCGCCGCACCTGACTGGACCTGGGGCTGTGACGCCCCCGTTTGTGGGGCAGGGGCTGCAACACGCCCTTGGCGCCTTGGGGCTGCGACGCCCCTGTGACGGCTGCTGTGCAGCGACGGAGGCTGTGTATGACTGTTTGACCGGGCAGAGGTGGCCTGCCTGATGCCGCGCGTCATGGCTGGCCTGGTTTGCGGCGTGAGCGGCCCCGCTGGGCTTCCGAGAGTGACGCGCAGCGGCGGCGGGGGCGGCACCACCCGCGTCTGCGTAGGAGGATGTGTTGCTGACCAGCCGGCGCGCGTTTGCGATTGCGGCCCTGCTGCAGCGCGCAGGGCGTCGCGTAACGCGGTCGCCGCGACGTCAAACCGGCCCGCTGGGACGGGCTCCCGCGTCGCGCGCGCCCTGCGCCACCGCGTGCTCGCGCAGCGTTCAGCATCTCCGCCGGCCCCGCGCACGGCCGCCGTACGGCACCACGCCGCGGGTGCACCCAGTGGCGAGCACGCTGCGCTGCACGCCGTCACGCCACGCCGGCCCGGTGCCGCGCGGGGCCTGGCGCGCACGCGCCCGGCCGGCGGCGCCGCAGCAGCGGCGGGTGCGTGCCCGCGGGCGTCGGCGGCCGTCGACACCGGCGCCGCCTGCACGGTCGCCGGCAGCAGCGCACGCCGGCGTCACCCGGCGCCGGCAGCGCGGCGACGTGGGCCCGCGCCCGGCGCACGCCGGGCACGGCCGGCCGCGCGCAGCGCGGCACGCGTGCGCAACCGCCGGCACACGCTCAACCGCGCGCGTGCGCAGCGCCGTCGCCTGCGGAGGGCGGCCGCCCATGCGCCGCGGCGGCCGCAGTGCCGGGCGCGATCGCTGTTGCTCCGACAGCCGGGCGCCATGGCGCGCCACGCAGCGCTCGCGCTGGCCGTCCTGCTCGCGGCGGCCGGGCGCGCAGCGGGCGCGGGCCCGCAGCGCTCGCTGCAGCAGGCCGGCGCGCCCGCGTTGCCGCCCAAGGCCGTGCGCGGACGTGGCGCCACACTGACGCCAGTGCCGCCGACGAACTTTGCCGCCGCGCGTGGAGCGCCCGCGGGTGCGGCGGCGCTGCCGTCGCTGCCGCTGCCCTGCCGCGGCAGGCGGCCGCCGGGCCGCGCTGCGAGCCGCACTGCACACAACACGGCCTCCGCCCGGCCGATCAGCACGGGCGCCGCCGGCAGCGCGCGCCGCGCGTGCGGCGGCGGGTGACGCCTGGCAGATCGCGCACTCTGCGGCGGGGCCCACACCCTTTGGCTGCGGCGGCTGCGCGTGGCGGGCACTGTTGGGTGGCGTGGAGGGCTCACTGCAGCGGGCGGGTGACGCCCCGCTCGCTGCTCCGCCGTGCGCCCCGCTCCGCGCGCGCAGTCAACACCGAGAACGGCGCGTTCCTGGGCTGCTTCGACGTCACCAAGCTCGTGGGCATCGCCTGGGACACGCAGAAGAAGCTCGACAAGGTCACGGGCTGCCGCAAGTGGTGCGAGGACCGCTGGTTTGCATTCACCGTCGTCAAGACGTGGGGGGCCTGCATCTGCACCATGGGTGCGCCCGCGCGCGGCGACGCAGCGACCCCCGCGGCTGCCGCGACCCCGCCGCGACGCGCCGCCGCCGCCCCGCGCGTGCGCGCGTGCGCGCGCAGAGCTCCCCAGGGACTCCGCCCGCCTCCCCGCGGCCGTGTGCGACGCGCGCACCGACGCCAACGCGGTGGCTGTCTTCTACAATGATTATCACGCCGCGTCGCGCGGCTGCCGCGTGCTCGACATTCCCATGCGCCCCGAGAGCTTCCGCTGGGCGTACAACCAGGCGCGCCGCCGGCACACGCGGAGCCCTAAACCCCGCTCTGCCCCGCCGCCGCCGCCGCCGCCGCCGCCGCCGCCTCGGCGCGCCCCTCGCGCCGCGCGACCTTGGGTTGAGGGTGAGCGAGCCGCCGCGCGCCGCAGGACCGCACGAGCTTTGCCGACGGCACGATGACGATCCGCATGGACGGCAACAGCGGCGCGCGGCTGTACTACCCGCTGGTGGGCGGCGCCGGCGGCGGCGGCGGCTCCGGCGGCGGCGGCGGCTCCGGCGGCGGCGGCGGCGGCGGCGGCGGCGGCGCGGGGGCTGTGCCGGCCCTGCACGCCCCCACGCGCGAGCCCCACGAGCCCCGCCGCGCCGCCAAAAATGCACGCGCGCGCACGCACAGGCGATGGAGTACGGCCTGGTCGAGGTCACCGCGCGCGTGTCGGGCGCGTCGGGCGCGGTGTCGGCGTTCTACCTCCGCTCCGACACGCAGCAGGAGACGCGCGACTTCAGTGAGATCGACTTTGAGTTTTTGAACGCCAACCCCGGCGTCCCCGGCAGCTTCTGGACCAACAGGCGCGCGCGCGCGCGGCCCGGCCGGGGGCCTGGGCCGGGCTGGGCCTGTCGGCGGCGCGCTGCGGGGTTTGAGCCGCCCGTTGCGCGCCCGCCAAGCCGGGGTTGCCCCGCCGCGCCCGCGCGCGCGCCGCCCGCGCCGCCCGCGGCACGGCGCAGCTTCAAGGGCGGCAGCAGCTTTGGCGAGCGCATGATCCCGCCGACGTCCTACATGGCGACGCTCAAGACGAGCCAGCCCGTGAGTGAGGCGTTCTACAACTTTAAGATTCACTGGCAGCCCAACGCGGTCGCATGGATCGTCAACAACCGCGTCCTGCGCAGGCGCGCGCGGCCGCGCGGCCGCGCGGCCGCGCGCCGCCCGCGCCCGAGCGCCCGCGCCGCGCCGGCCCCGGCTCTGCTGGCGGCCGAGCCGTGTGCCGCGCCGCAGGAATTTCTACGACCAGCCCTATCAGTGGTGCGACATGGTCGGCAAGTGCACGACCAAAAACTTCAGGCGCGCGCGCGGGCCCGCTGCGCGGCCGCCTGCTGCCCGCCGCCGGCCGCGCTCACTGCGCGGCGCCCGCCCCGCCCCGGCCCTCGTCTCCGCCCCGGCCCGCCCTTCGGCCCTCCACCAGGCCGCCGGTGCTGCCGAGCTACCCCACCTTCTCCATGTGGCACGACATCGACAACGGCGGGTGCGCGGGGCTCAGGGTTTTGACCGTTTGGGTTTACGCATGTAAATGCGGTTTCATGGCTCCCAGCGCCCCGCGCGCAGCCGGCGCGCGCCCGACACGCTGCTGCTGCTGCGCGCGGCGGCCGCCGCCGCGCAGCTCGTTCGGCGGCCAGCTCGGCCCCGGGTCGCCGTATACCTCTCAATTCAAGGGCCTACGCATGGTCGTCTGCGACCAGCCCCTGGGCGCCTACAACGGACCGTCATGGACTTGGGGCGGCACCGCGCCGCCGCCGACGCCCGGCCCCGCGCCGCCGCCGACGCCCGGCCCCGCGCCGCCGCCCGCGCCCGGCCCCGCGCCGCCGCCGCCGGGCGGCGACTGCGGCACGCGCGTCGCGGCGTGGGCGCAGTGCGGGGGCGCCGGCGGCGAGTGCACGAGCAAGCCGGGCGGCGCGTGCAAGGACGCGGCGTGGCCGGGGCACTGCTGCGCGTCGGGCTATCGCTGCACGAGGCGCGACGCGTACTACTGGCAGTGCGCGCAGTGACCGGGCGCGGTGGCAGCGCGCAGTCAGGGCGCAGTCAGGGCGCGGCGTGCTGAAGGGGCATGCCTTCCCTTGGGTAGAGCTGCTGGGCTCTTTGGGCAGAGCAGAGGTTGTCGGAGCTTGAGCCGCCAGCCTGTCGAACGGCGGGGCGTCGCTGCAACCTGAACCCCCGCGCCGCCGCTTGAGCCGGCCCGCCTCCAGCGTGGAGGGCAGCGCACCGGGACCACTGCAGCCGCGCTCCTGGGGCCGCCACCGCGCGCCGCCACAGCGCTCGCCGGCCTCGCCGCCGCCGCCGCTGCTCGCCAACCACCGCGCGCGCTCCAGGCGCCCGCAGCGTGCACACGGCCCGCGCGAGCTGCTGGGAAACCTTCCATCCCGCGTGCAGAGGCTGACCGGGTGGCTGTAGGCGGCGCGGCGCGGCGCGGCCAGCAACCGCCGTTCAACGCCGCTTTCGGGCGCCGACAGCGGGCCGCAGCGGCGCGTGCGAGATCGCCCGGCATGGCACAGGCGACGCCCCAGCAGCTGCCAGAGGAGCAGGAGCGGCTGTGCGCCGCGCTCGCGGGCCGCCTGGCCAGCTCGTTCACGGCGGGCGAGGTGTCGCGCATCTGTGCGGAGCTCGCGCGCGCGGCGGCAGAGTGCGGCGCCGCGGCGGGCGCGCAGGAGCAGCGCGCGCCGGCGCGCCCGCGCTCGCTGTCGGCGACGGACGAGGGCGCCGCGCGCGCAGCCGAGTGCGCGCCGCTGCTGAGCTTGAGCGAGCCGGGCGCGGCGCCGCCGGGGCTGGCCGCGGGCGCGGCAGGCGACGCGGGCGCGCCGGCGCCGGGCAGCTACCACGCGAGCCTCACAAAGGCGCTCAGCAGGGAGAACCGCGAGCTCCAGCAGCAGGTCGTGGCGCTGCAGACGCAGCTCGCACGGGCGGGCGCCGCGGCGCGCGGCACGGAGGAGCGCGAGCGCCTGCAGCGCCAGCTCGGCGCCGCGCTGGCGGCGCGGCCGCCGGCGACGGCGCAGCGACCGCCTGCCGAGCAGGCGGGCGGCGGCGCGGAGCAGGCGCGCGCGCTGGCGGCGGTCGTCAGCCAGCTCGGGCGCCAGGCGGGACAGCTGGCGTGCGCCGGCCGCGAGCTGGCGGCGCTGCGGGTGCAGCTGGCGGCGACGGCGGATCTGCAGGGCCAGCTGGAGCGGCTGGAGCGGCGGCAGCTGGGCCAGCTGGCAGACGCGCAGCGGGAGGCGGCGGCACGGCTGGCGGCGAGCGAGCACGAGGCGGCGGCGGCGGCACAGCTGCTCGCGGCGGAGCGCGACGCCGCCGCCGCCGATGCGGCGCGGCAGCGCTGCGAGGCGGAGGCGCTGCTGCACCTGCTGGAGTTGGAGCGGGCGCAGGCGGAGCGCGGCGCCGAGCGGGCGCACGGCGAGGTGCAGGAGCTGCAGGCGCAGGTGGCGGAG
The DNA here is from genome assembly GCA_014905635.1 of Scenedesmus sp. PABB004. Lineage (NCBI taxonomy): Eukaryota > Viridiplantae > Chlorophyta > Chlorophyceae > Sphaeropleales > Scenedesmaceae > Scenedesmus > Scenedesmus sp. PABB004. The sequence continues at coordinate 1,072,631 of JABVCE010000010.1, read as the reverse complement.
CTGCAGGCGCAGCTGGTGCACGCGCTGCTCGACGGCACGTCGCTGCGCGCAGCGCTGCGCCGGCAGCAGCAGGACGCGCAGGACCTGCTCGCGCTCGGCGTCAGCCAGCTGCGGCGAGCACTGGCCGCGGGCAGCGACGGCGGCGACGCCGGCGAGCCGCGGCCCGCTGCAGGCGGCGACGGCGCGGCGTGCGCTGCTGAGGCACGCGCTGCATCGACGCCGGCGGCGGCCGCGGCGGCGGCGGCCCCCGGCGGCGACGGTGCTGCTGATGGCGCCACCGTAGCGGCCGCCGCGATGCTGCAGGAGCTGCAGGCGGTGGCGGACGAGGTGAGGGTGGTCGCGTGCGAGCGCGCACGGCTGCGCGACGCGCTCGCGCAGCAGCTGCGCGCGATCGTGCAGCTGGAGCGGTCGCTCCACGTGCTGCGGCGGCAGCAGCAGGAGCAGTGCGCGACGCTGCGCGCGGCGGGCGCGGCGAGCCCACGCGGCACCGGTGCGGTGGAGTCGGCCGTCGCGGCGGCGCTGGCGGGCTGCGCCGGGTCCGAGCAGGCGCAGGCGGGCGAGCCGGGGGAGGCGGACGCCGCCGCGCAGGCCACCATCGCCAGCCTGCGGGCCGAGGTCGTGGCGCTGGCAGCCCAGCTTGAGGCTGCCCAGCACCACGCGCCGCTGGCGGACGGCCTGCCGCAGCGGCAGGCGCAGGGGCTGCAGCGGGAGCCCAGCGGCGAGCCCGCCGGCGAGCCTGCCGGCGAGCCCGCGAGCAGCGTCAGTCCGAGCCGAGTGGGCGCGGTGTGGGGCTCCTGCGGCGGAGCGCCAGAGGCGTCAGAGCTGGAGCGGCCCGAGCAGCAGCCCGACCCGGCGCAGGGCGGGCAGGAGCTGGCGGCAGCGCAGCTGGAGGCCCGCGCGCTGCGACGCGAGCTGGAGGCGCGGGAGCGCGAGCTGGCGGCGGCGGCGCAGGAGGCGGGCCGGGAGCGCCGCGAGCTGTTGGCACAGCTCGAGGCGGCGACCGCGCAGCTGGCAGAGGAGCAGCCCGGCGGCCCCCGGCGGCGCGGCCGCCGGCGCCGGGCGGGGGCGCGGCGGCCGCCTCGGACGAGGCCGGCGAGGCCGCGGCGCTGCGTGCGGAGGTGCAGGCGGGCGCGGATGCGGCGCGGCTGCGGGACGAACAGCTCGCGGCGCAGGCGGCGCGCCTGGAGGCGCTCGCGCGCGAGCTGCAGCGCAGCCGCGACGAGGCGGCGTGCCTGCGGCTTGAGTTGGAAGTCAAGGCGGCGGCGCTCGCGGACCAGCACCGCCTGAGCCGCGCGCTGCGGCGAGGGCTCGCAGAGCTGCAGGCGCAGGTGCTCGCGGGCTCGCCGCCGCCGGCGCCGCAGCCGGCGGCGGCCGCCGGCGGCCGCGCGCGCGGCGCCGCGCCCGGCCTGCCGCTGCACAGCCGGCTCGCCCTCGCGGATGATGACGGCGACGACGGCCGCGGCGGCGGCGCGGCGCCGCAGCGACGCGCCTGAGGGGGCGCGCCGCTGCGCACGGCCGAGGACGGGGAGGCATTGCAGTTACAGCGCGCGCCACAAAGCGCGCGCGCGCCATGAGCGCCGCACGCGCGCCCCGGGCGCGCTGTGTGAGTTGAGTTCAAGTCCGGTCCAGAGCGGCAGCCGCCACGAAACATGATGATACACGCGCGCCGCCGCCGCCGCGCCGCCAGCCCCGACACCGCGCCGCGCCCGTGTCAGCCCCGCGCCAGCCCGCCGGGCCAGGCCAGCCGTCCGGCGCGCTCCCGCGGGCGCGGAGCTGGGCTCGTGCGTTCGTCCGAGTTGCAATCAAGAGTTGGACTCGAGCACCGCGGTGAGGTGCTCCTTGGCGTTGCCGCGCAGGACCTCGAGGTCGAGTGAGTCGCCGACCTGCGGCGAACGCGGCGCGGCGCGGCGCGGTGTGTGCGGCGTGCGGCGCCGCGCGCGGCGGCGGCGCCCAGGGCTCGCAGGGCCGCGCGCGCGCGGGGCCCCTCGCGGCCGCGCCGCGACGACCCGGGGCGCGCTGAACGCTGCCCCGAGCAGTCGCCCCGGCCGCCAGCCCGCTGAGCGACGCCACGCCGCGCGCCGCGCCGCGCGCCGCGCCGCACGCCGCGCCGTGCCGCACGCCGCGCCGCACGCCGCGCCGCGCGCCGCGCCGCACGCCGCGCGTGCTGCCGCGCACCCGGGCGCGGTCGAGTACGCGGTAGAGGTCTGAGCTGTTGCGCACGGCCTCGCCGTTGATGCCGGTGATGATGTCGCCCAGCACGAGGCGCCCGTACTCGTCGCGGCTCGTGCCGCGCACGCCCGCCGCCCACGCGGGCCCGCCCTCGCGCGAGGAGAGCACGAGGATGCCTGCCGGCGGGCCGCGCCGCGGCGCGGCACGCGGCGCGGCGGGCAGGCGGCGGCGCGGGCGCGCGCGCGTCGGCCGGCGCCGGCACGCGACCCCACGACCACAACCGCCGCCGCCGCCGCGCCGGGGCGCACCCTTGATTCCGAGCTGCTCGGACGACTGGTCGGGCGCGAAGCTGATGCCCAGCACGGGGCGCACGACGCGGCCGTACGCGATGATCTGGTCCACGCTCGACCGCACGACGTCAACCTGTGACAACACAGCGGGTGCAGGGTGCAGGGTGCAGGGTGCAGGGTGCAGGGTGCAGGGTGCAGGGTTGGGGGTTGAGGGTGCAGGGTGCAGGGTGCAGGGTTGAGGGTTGGAGAGGCAGCGGGCGCGCCGGCGGCGGCGGGGCGCGTTAGGGTGTGCGACGCGCGCGGGCGCGCGCGTGGGTGTGCGCGCGCGGGCACGCGCGGACGCGCGGGGCGGGGGGCGGCGGCGGGGCGGCGCGGCGCACGGGGATGGCGAAGCCCACGCCGCTGTTGGCGCCGCTGGGGGAGTAAATGGCGGTGTTGATGCCTGCCGGGGCGGCGGCGGCGGCGTGGGGGGACGGCGGCGGCGCGAGACTTAAGGCGGCGGCGTGGCGCAGCGGCGCGGGCCCGCACGGGGAGGGGGAGGGGGGGGGAGGGGCAGCACGCGCGGGCGGGCGGCGCGCCGGACCTATGAGGCAGCCGCCGCTGTCGAGCAGCGGGCCTCCAGAGTTGCCCGGTTGATCGCTGCGCGGTGCGGGGGGCCGGGAGGGCCCGGGGGGGGGGGGGGGGGGACGGGACCTCAGCCGCTGCGGCCCTCACACGCGCGGCCCGGGCCGTGACGGCACGCGGCGGCGGCGCGCGCGCCGCGGCGGCGGCGGCGGCGCGCAAGCGCGCGCACCCGCGTCGGTCTGGATCACGTCCTGGATGGGCCGGCCGCTGATGCTGCTGATCTCACGCCCAGTGCCGCTCACGACGCCCGTCGTGAGCGTGTGGTCCTGCGCGGCGCGCGGAGAGCGGCGGCGGCGGTCAGCGGCGGCGGCACGCGGCGCGCGGCGGCGGCGTGGGGCGGGGTCGGCGCGCGCGCCGCCGCACCAGGCCAAAGGGGTTCCCAATTGCAAACACCTGGGCAGGGGGGGGAGCGGCGCGGTCAGCGACCCGCGCGCAGCAGGCCCGGCGCGCCGTGTGTCGCGCGCCCAGCCGGCCATGCGCGCCGCGGCCCACCTTCTGCCCCACCAGCAGGTCGGCGCTGTTGCTGCACCGGCTGAGCGGCTTGAGCAGCTCCGGCGGCGGCGGCGCCTTGTCGGCGGCGCCCACGCCCAGCTGCGCGCCGGCGGGGGCGCCGCGGTGAGCGCCCTCGGCCCCTGGCCCTGAGCCCAAACAATCCCAAAGCCGCCCTCCCACGCGAGGCGGCCCCGGCGTTGCGAGGCGGGCGGCCCGGCGGCGGCGGCGCCGGCCCGGCCGCCGGTCAAGGTTTAGGGGCCGAGGCAGGGTTTAGGGCCCACCCGCCCTCCCACCCGCCCGCCCACGCACCTCGAGCACCGCGACGTCCTTGTCCTGGTCCACGCCGATCACCTTGGCGCTGTACTCGGCGCCGCCGGTGAAGGTGACCTGGATGTCGCTCGCGTCAATGACGACTGGGTTTGGGGGTTTTGGGTTTTGGGTTTTGGGCGGAACCACGGCGTTTGAACAACGGGCGAGCGGCGGGGGCGCGCGCGGGGCAGGGCAGGGGCGGAGGGGGGGCGTGGTGGGGCTGGGCGGCGGCGGGGCGCGCGGCCGGCGCGCGCGGTGTTTTGAACGCGGTTTGAACGCGCGGCGGCGCACCGTGGTAGTTGGTGATCACGTGGCCTGGCCGCAGTGACAGTTCATTCAAACGATTCAAACGCACGACGGACGCCGGGCGGCGCGTGAGGGGTCGGCCGTTGGAAGCGAGGCGCGCGCGCGTGTGGCGGCGCGGCGCGGCGCGGCGCGCGTGTACGGCGGGGCGCACCCGCGGTGTCCCAGAGGAAGCCCGACCCCGCGCCCTGGGGGATCTCGAGCATGTTCATGGTGAAGGCATCGCGCCTGGCGGCGGCAGTGGTGTGTGGGCGGGCGCGGGCGGGGCTGGCTGCGCGGGCGGGCGCGCCGCGGCGCGGCGCGGCGGCCGCCGGCGTGCCGCGGGGTGGAGCGCAGCGGCAGCGGCGCGCGCGCACCGCGCGGCGAGGTTTGTGACGTTGACGACGGACGGCGTGGAGCGGCGGAAGATGTCGACGGTCACCTGCTCGTCCGGGGTCATGCGCGGCTTGGCGGCCGCGGGGCCCGGGCCCGCGCGCGCCGCCGCCGAGCGCGGCCGCGGCGGCGAGGCCCGCGAGCGCGAGGCGCAGCGCCGGCGGCGGCGCGGCCGGCTCCGCCGGCGGCGCGCCGCGCGCTGCCGCGCTGTCCGGGCCCGCGGCCCGCGGCGCGGCGCGGCTGCGCGTGCTGCCGCGCCGGCCCGGCGCCGCCAGCGACGCGCTGCTGGGGCTCAGGGGCGCCCGGCGGCGCGCCGCTGCCGCCGCCGGCGACGCCGCGGCGCTGGCGCTGCCAGCGCTGCTGCCGCTCTGCCGGGCGCCGCAGCGGGCCAGGGCGGGCCGCATGGCGCTCCCGGGAGTGATCTGCAGCGCGTGGCGGGGCCGGCGCGGCTGGCGGCGAGCCTGGTGGGCCGGCAGCGGCAGCAGCAGTTGCGTGGCCGCGCAGCGGTTGCGGCGGCGCGCGAAAAGCAGGGCTTGCGAGCGCGGGGCCACACACGCACACACGGGACTGGCCACACCGCGGGGCGTCCCTCACGCCCGCCGCCAGCGCCGCGCGCCCCAAAGCCCTGCGCCTGTGGCGCCGCGCCCGCACCACAGCCCGCGCGACCGCGCGGCGGACCTGGCTGCTGGGCGCGGCCAGGCCGCCGCCGGCTCACTCGTCCTCCTCCTCCACCGGCAGCGACACAAACTGTATGACGCCCACGCGCGCCGAGTCGAGCGCGGCCTGCGCGGCCGGGGGCGGCGGCGCGCGCGCAGGCTCGGCCGCTGGCCGTGCGCCGCCGCCCGCGCGCGCGCCACGTGCCTGCGTCGCGGTGCGCCCCGTGAGCGACGCGCCGAAGCCGCCACCGCCGCCGCCGCCAAAGCCGCCGCCGCCGCCGCCGCCGCCGCCGCCGCCGCCGCCGAGCGGCACCATGTGTGTGACCTTCAGCAGGCCGTTGGCGTCGATGCTCACCTGCACGCGCGCGCGCGCGGCGGCATGGGGCGGGCGGCGCCCGCGTCGCCACGGGGCGGGCGGCGCCCGCGCCGCGCGCGCGCCCCGGCCCCTGCGCCCTGAGAGACCGCCCGCGCGCCTTTGTCGACACCGCCGCGCCGCCCAGGTCGCGGGGGTCCGGGATGCAGCACAGCGCAGCCTTCAGGTTTTTGTACTTGTACCGCGCCGCGACCTGCAGCAGCATTCGGCGCGCGCGGCAACGCAGCGCGGCGGCGGCGGCGGCTGGGGGCGCGGGCGCGGCTGCGCAGGGCGGGCGCGGGCGCGCAGCGGGGGCCTCTGGGGCGGCGCGCGGCGCGTGGGGCGCGCGCGGCGCGCGGCGCGCCTGCGGCAGCGCGACGTGGAAAGCGGCGAGGTCCCCGGCGTCCAGCTGCACCTGTGCGGCCGCGGCGGGGCGGGGCTGGGGGCGGGGCGCCCGCAGCCGCGCCGCGCCGCGCCGGGGCGACCCCTGCGCGCTGCAAGCTGTGCGCGCGCCGGCCGCCGGCCGCGCACCTCGAGCGCGCCCGTGCCCGCCGCCGCGAGCGCGATGCTCGGCGGGTCGCGCGTGAGCCGCACGCTCACGGCGCCGCCCGGCCACTCGAGGTCGTCCGCCGCCTCCTTCAGCAGGCCGCCTGCGGCGGCGGCGGCAGAGGCGGGCGGACGCGGCGGCGGCGGTCGCGGCAAAGGCGGTGGGAGCCCAGGCGCAGCGGCGGCGCGCGCCCGGCGCTTGGCCGGCCAAGGGCCAGCTCGCGCGGCGCAAGCTCCTCCCCCTCCCCCCCCCCCCTCCTCCAAACACACACGCAGACTCCCACCCTCTCCCCCCACACACACAGACTCCCATGCTCTCCCACACACACATCCACACACCCGCCACCAGGAAGTAGCTGGCCGGCTCGCTCCAATAGTCGGTCATGTCTGGCGGCAGCTCCGCCTCCAGCGTGCCGAGGCGGGCGTACAGCACGCACCCGGGGCCGCCGCCCAGGTCGAGGCCGGCGCTGGCGCCACCGCCGCCGCCGTCGGCCATCCTGTGGCGCGCGCGGCGACACGCGGCGTGGGCGCCGAGGCACAGCCCCGGCGCGGCGGCGCGCGGGGCGCTCTCTCTCTCACTCACTCGAGCTGCAGCTCGCCGTCGGGGCCGGGGTATCGCAGCTCGAGGCTCGCGCCGCTCGCAGCGGAGGCAAACACGTTCAGCGTGTCGGCGAGCTGCGACAGCGACACCCCAAACACGCGGCGCGCGCCGCCGCAGTCGTACGTGCTGAACAGCTGCGCGCGGGCGGGCGGGGGCCGGCAGAGGGCGGCGGGGACGCGGTCGGGCGCGGCGCTGCGGGCTGCGGGCTGCCGGCGGGCGCCCCGCGTGCGCGCGCCTCGCAGCGCAGCTTGATGCAGCTGCCCAGCGTCTTGCTCTCGTCCTGCCAGTGGATCTCCACGCCCTGGGGCACCACCAGCACGCAGCTCGTCTGGCGCGCGCGGGCGGGCGGCGTTTTTAAATCCGCGCGGGGCCCCCGCCGCGCAGCGCGGGCGCCGCCGCTGCTGCGGCCGTCAGCACCCGCGCCGCCGCCGCCGCTCCGCTGCCCTGCGGCGCGCACCTGCTTGGCGCTCGGCCGGATCGCCGTGAGCAGCGTCGTGAGCGCCTTGACGCTCGGCAGCGCGAGGTGCACCGGCGGCAGCGCCTGCTGCTGCTCGTCGTCGCCGCCGCCCGGCGGCGGCGGCTGCGAGTCCACGTCCATGCCGGGAGCGCTGCCGCCGGGCGCCCGCCGGCGCCCGCGCGCGGCCCCGGCGCGGCCGACCGTGCGCCGCTGTGCCCGCTGCGCCGCTGCTGCCGCGGCGCACGGCACGCGTTGGGGCGAGCCGGCGCGCAGAGGCGTGTGGTCGATCGTGCGCGAGCTGAGCCGGGCGTGGCAGGGCGTGGAGGGCTGGCGGCGGCGGCACGCAGCGCGGCGAGCGCAGCAGCAGCACGCGCCGCTGGCGCTGTGCGGGCGCGGGGAGCGACGTGCGCGGCTTGGGAGGCCACAGGGACACTCAAGGGACGGGCCGGGGCACGCGGGGAGCGGCTCCGCGACCGCCGGGCTCGACGCCAAAGTAACACGCCGCCGCTTTCTGCGATGCCCCCGCCGCACCAGGCGCCACAGGTGCGCTCGGCAGACTGCAACGCCGCTCTCGCGACCAGCGCCAGCCCACCATGCGGTCGGCGTAGCGCGCAGCGCAGCAAACTCGGCCATGCTCCGCGGCCGTGCCCCGGGCGTGGCCGGGGCGGGGTCCAGCCATGTCAGGGGCGGCCTGCGCGTGCCCCTAGGGCCTCGGTGTGGCCGCGCCGGCCCGGCGCGGCTCGCGCCGGGCGGCAGCAGCAGCAGGCCGGCCCACGCCCCACCGCGCCCGGGCCAGCGCGCCAGCGTGGCGGCCGCCGCCGCGGCGGTGGCGCCGGAGACGCTGCTGGAGAAGGGCGGCCCAGGCGCAAAGTACGGCAATGGCGCGGTCGCAAAGGTGCGCGCGTCGCGGCCACAGCAGCCGCGCCGCCGCCGCGCCGCCGGCGCCGCGCCGCGCCCCATTGGCGCCCCGCCGCGTGGCCGCGTCCGTGGGGGTGCCGGGGCGGGCCGCGGCGCGCGGCGGCGCGGCCGCTGCCGGTGCTGCGCCGCCGGCGCGCCGCGCGCGGCCGCGCCGAATCACCGCGCGCCCCCGCCGCCTCCGCCGTCGGTCGCCCGCCCCGCCGCCGGCCGTCCCAGGTGCCGGTGGAGCGCATCCGCAACTTTTGCATCATCGCCCACATCGACCACGGCAAGTCCACGCTCGCCGACCAGCTGCTGCTCAAGACGGAGACCGTCGCGGCGCGCGACATGATGGCGCGTGGCGGCGCGGCACGGCGCCCGCCCGCGGCAGCAGCTCGGCGCTGCTGCCGGCGCGCGGGCGCGGCGGCGGCGGGGGGGGGGGGGGGCGGGGGGGGGGGGGCGGCCGGGCGGGCGCCCGCGGCGGCGGCACGCGCGGCAGCAGCTCGCGGGCTGACGGCGTGCCCCACGCCCGCCCGCCCGCCCGCCCGCCCGCCCGCCCCCCTGCTGCTGCTGCTGCTGCTGCTGCTGTTGGTCGCCTTGCAGGACCAGTTCATGGACTCGAATGACATCGAGCGCGAGCGCGGCATCACCATCAAGCTCAACACAGCGCGCATGAGGTGACGCTCGTGGTGGTGGGGCCGCAACGGGCCGCGCGGGGCGCTGGCCAGCAGCGCGGCGGCAGGCAGCGGCAGCGACAGGCAGCGGCGGCACGCGGGAGCGGCCGGCGGCGCGGCGCGCGCGCACGCGGCGGACGCCGCGCGCACGGCAAGGCTTCGTAGCTCGCCGCCGCGCACCCCTCGGCGGCGAGCATTGGGATACTTTGCCAGAGCAGCCTGCCGTATCTGGCACGCTCGCCCCTCACCCCGCATGAGGGCCCCGGGCTACTGATCAGCAGCACATGCCTCCCTCTCCCCTCTCCCCTCTCCAGACCTCCCTCGTCTATCGCCCCCTCTCCGGCCCTACACTCTGCACCCCCCCCCCCCCCCCCCCCCACACACACACCACGCCCGCCCACACCCCGCGCCCATGCCCACGCCCCGCCCACACCCGCCCACACGCCCACGCCTGCCCGCCCGCCCGCCACCATATCAGGTACACTGCGGCCGACGGGCAGCTGTATGCGCTCAACCTCATCGACACCCCCGGCCACGTGGACTTTACGTACGAGGTGGGCGCGGGGCTGTGCGGTTCAGGGCTCAGTCAGGGCTGTGGGCGCGGGGCTGTGCGGTTCAGGGCTCAGTCAGGGCTGTGGGGGGCGCGGGTCTGTGGGGGCGCAGGGCTGTGGAAGCTCGGGCCGCAGGGCTGTGGGCTCAGGCCGCCGCCGCGCGCCTCCCGCGCGCCGCCGCAGGTGTCGCGCAGCCTCGCGGCGTGCGAGGGGGCGCTGCTGGTGGTGGACGCGAGCCAGGGCGTGGAGGCGCAGACGCTGGCCAATGTGTGGCTCGCGCTGGAGAACGACCTGGAGATCGTGCCCATACTCAACAAGATCGACCTCCCGGGTGAGGGCTCAAAAGGGCTTAGGGCTTAGGGCTCAGTCGGCTTAGGGCTTAGGGCTCAAGGCTCAAGGGATCAGGGCTCAGGACCAGGGTTGAGGAGGAGCTGGGCGGGGAGGGGCCGCCGAGAGGGGCGGCGGGCGCGGCGCGGCGCGGGGCGCGCGGGCCGAGGCCGAGGCTCAGGCCGCCGCCGCCGCACCGCGCCGCACCGCGCCGCCGCCGCACCGCGCCGCACTGTGCGGCCGCAGGCGCCGAGCCGGAGCGCGTCATCCGTGAGATTGAGGAGATCATTGGTGCGCGTGTGTGTCTGTGTGTTTGGGGGAGGGGCGTCTGTGTTTGGGGGCACTCACGGCCCGTGGCAGCAAGGCCAAGGTCTCAAAGAGGCAGCAAGGGCGCTCTCAAAGGCCTCCCCGCCCGCTCTGCTGACGGCTCATCCCCCCCCCTCTGCCCCCCCCCCCCCCCCCCCCCCCCCCCCCCTCTGCCCCCACCCACACACCGCCGCAGGCCTGGACTGCAGCAACATCATCCGCGCGTCGGCCAAGACGGGCGTGGGCATCGCAGAGACGCTCGAGGCGATCGTCGCGCGCGTGCCGCCGCCGCAAAACACATGCGACGTGCGCGGCTGGCGCGGCTGGCGCGCCGGGCCGCGCTGCGCCGCGCCGCGCCGCTGCGGGGCAGTCGGGCGCTCGGCCTGCGCTGCTTTCCCCGCCCCCCTCGACCCGCCCCCTGAACCCACCCCCTAAACCCCGCCCCCCTGCACCCCCCGCCCCGCCTAAACCCCCGCGCCCAACCGCCCAGGCGGCGCTGCGCGCGCTGATCTTTGACTCCTACTACGACCCCTACCGCGGCGTGGTCTGCCAGTTCAGGGTCATGGACGGCGTGGTGCGGCCCGCGCGGCAGGGCTTAGGGGCGCCGCGCGCGGGCGGGGCGCGGCGGGGTTTAGGGGCCCCGACGGCGGGAGGGCCGCGCCGTCCGCCCCTCCCGCCGCCCCTGCTGCCGCCGCGCGCCTGCCGCCGCGCGGGGGTCGCCAACCCTGCGCCCTGCGCCCCGAACCCTAAACCCTGCCCCCCCCCCCTGAACCCTAAACCCTCCCCCTGAACCCCAGGTGAAGCGCGGCGACACGGTGGTGATGATGAACACGGGCAAGGAGTACACGCTCGACGAGATCGGCGTCCTCGCGCCCGTCAAGACGCCGGTGCGGGGCTTTGGGGTTTAGGGGCCGACGGGGTTTAGGGGCGAGGGGGAGGGGTGTGCGCACGGGGGCCTCGCGCGGGCCCCGCGGCGGCGCGCGGCGGCGGCGCGCTCCCCCGCTGCCCTCTGCCCCGCTGCCCCGCCGCCCCGCGCCCGCGCGCCGCGCGCCCACGCGCGCCCACGCGCGCCCACGCGCCCGCGCGCCCACGCGCGCGCCGCGCCGCGCCGGCCGCAGGTTGACGCGCTGTACGCGGGCGAGGTGGGCTACCTGGCGGCGCAGATCAAGTCGGTGCAGGTGCGGCCGCCGCCTGGCCCCGGCCCGCCCCCCGCCCCGCCGCGCGCGCGTGCGCCGCCCAACCCCGCCACGCCCCACCGCCCCCCCCCCCACCATCCCCGCGCGCGCCGCCGCCGCGCCCGCGGACCAGGACGCGCGCGTGGGCGACACGGTCACGATCGCCAAGGCTCCCGCGGCTGAGGCGCTGGGGGGGTACGAGGACGTGCAGCCCATGGTCTACTGCGGCCTCTTTCCCACAGACGCGGACGACTACCAGGTGCGTTTGTTATTGCGTTGTTGTTGCGTTAGTTGTTTTTGCGTTGGAAGCCTGCCGCCGGCGGCGCGCACGCGGGGACGGCGGCGGCGGCGGCGCGCGCGGCCGCGCGCCCCGCGCGGCCGCGCCCGGGCGTTCCCCGGCGCCCCTCCCACGCGCACGCGCGCGCACACAAGCCTTGCCGCTCTGCGCACACGCCAACGACGCCCCCGCGCCCGCCTGAACCCCAAACCCCAAACCCCAAACCCCAGGACCTGCGCGAGGCGCTGGGCAAGCTGCAGCTGAACGACGCCGCGCTCAAGTTTGAGCCGGAGGTGAACAACGCGATGGGCTTTGGCTTCCGCTGCGGCTTCCTGGGCCTGCTGCACATGGAGATCGTGCAGGTGAGGAGGGCTGTTGACTGGTGGCGTCGGCGTCGGGCGGGCGCAGCTTGCCAGCCCTCCCCGCGCGGCCGCGCTGCGCCCGCCCCTCTGCGCCGCTCCCCACCTGGCACCGCCTCACATGTGTCACGCCCACCCACACACACACTCACACCCACACACACACACACACACACACACACACACACACACACACACACACACACACACACACACACACACACACACACACACACACCCACACCCACACCCACACCCACACCCACACCCACACCCACACCCACACCCACACCCACACCCACACCCACACCCACACACATACACACACACCCACACACACGCCCACACACCCACGCCCACGCAGGAGCGCCTGGAGCGTGAGTACGACCTCGACCTCGTCACCACCGCGCCGACGGTCGTCTACCGCGCCCTGCTCACGGGTGCGTGCGCGGTGTGGGGTGCGGGGTTCAGGGGGTGCGGTGGGGAGGGGTTCAGGGACACCCTGAACCTGTGTGGGGAGGCAGGGGCGAGGGAGGGCTGATGGGCGGAGGGCGCGGCGCGGGCCGCTGATGGCGCCGCGCCCGCCGACCGCGCGCGCGCGGCGCGCCTGATCGCGCCGCCCCCGCCCCGCCGGGGCGCAGACGGCACGGAGGTGACGGTCAACAGCCCGGGCGACCTGCCGGAGCCGACGAAGCGGCAGAGCCTCTCGGAGCCCTACGTGCGCCTGGAGATGGTGCGGCGCGCGCGCGCGCGCGCGCGCACGCACCGGGGGCCTCCGCGCCGCTCGGCCCGTGCGCGCGGAGCGTTTCCCTCTGCGCCTTGTGCCCTAAGCCCTCGCCCCGCCGTTAAACCCTGCGCGGCGTGCAGGTGACGCCGACCGACTACGTGGGAAACCTGATGGAGCTCGCCAACAACCGGCGGGGCGAGTTTGTGGAGATGAAGTACCTCACAGGTGGGCTCAGGGGGTCCAGGGTTTAGGGGGCGGGTGTGGCGCGCGGGGGCGGGGGTTGGAGGGAGCTGCATCGTGCGCCCCCATCAGCGCCCGCGCCGCCGCCTGCTCCCCCTCTCTCCGTCCCCCTCTCCTCACACACACACTCACGCTCACCTGCCCTCTCCCTCACGCTCACCCCTCCGCTTCTAAACCCTCCTCCTCCTCCTCCTCCCTACACCCCGCCCGCCCCCCAGACTCGCGCACGACGCTCGTGTTCAACATCCCCCTCGCCGAGGTGGTGACCGACTACTTTGACCAGCTCAAGTCGCGCAGCAAGGGCTACGCGAGCATGGAGTACAAGATCACGGGCTACCGGTGCGGCGGCGGGGTCGATTGCGGGGTTTAGGGGAGGGGCTGAGCCGCGGGGTTTAGGAGGGGAGGGGCGGCTCGCGCGGCGGGGCCCGGGGCGGCGGGGCGGGGCCGAGAGAGCGGCGTGCGCCGCGGCGGGGCGAGCGGCGGGCGGGGTCCCTCGGTTCGCGCGCGCCCCGCCCCGCTCTGCTCAAAGGCCCCCCGCTAAACCCCGCCGCCGCGCGCCGCGCGCGGCGCAGCGCGAACGACCTGGTGCTGCTGGAGATCAAGATCAACGGCGAGCCCGCCGACCCGCTCAGCGTCATCTGCCACCGCGACGCGAGCTACCGCACCGGCAAGGCGCTCTGCTCCAAGCTGAAGGAGCTCATCCCCCGCCAGATGTTCCGCGTGCCCATACAGGTGACCCCAGCCGCGCTTCGGCGCGCCGCGCCGCGCCGCGCCGCGCGCTGGCTGGCTGCGGGCGCGCGCGCGCGCGGGCGGCGTGTGCGTGCGTGTTTCGGGCAGGGGCCGGGGCGCGTCGCGGGCGCCTGCCGCAGGCGACAGCGGGCGCTGTGTGTTTGTTTGACCGCGGCGTCCGCGGAGCACCCCTCGACACCCCCCTCGCTCCGCTCCTCGCCCACTCGCCCGCCCACTCACGCCCCGCTAAACCACCCTTCCCGCTGAAACAAAACCCTGCGCGCCCGCCCCACCAGGCGTGCATCGGCACCAAGGTCATCGCCAGCGAGGCGATCGCGCCGTACCGCAAGGACGTGCTCGCAAAGTGCTACGGCGGCGACATCAGGTGACGCGCGCGCGCGTGTGCGTGTGTCTGCGTGTGTGTGCGTGTGTGTGTCTGTGGGTGCGAGCCCCGGGGGCAGCCCACGGCTGCGACTGCTGCACTCTGCGCCGGCGCTGACACCCCCCCCCCCACACCCACCCACCCCCACCCACCCACACCCACACGCCCACAGCCGCAAGAAGAAGCTGCTCGCCAAGCAGGCGGAGGGCAAGAAGCGCATGAAGCAGCTCGGGCGCGTCGAGGTGCCCCAGGCCGCCTTCATGGCAGTCCTGAAGATCAACACAGAGGAGAAGTGAACGCGTGACGGGCCGGCGAGCAGCAGCAGGCACGCGTGCGTGTGCGCCGTCTCTCTCTCTCTCTCTCTCTGCCTCCCACGCCGCGTGCGCGGGGGCGCCGCGGGCGAGGCGCAGCGCGCTGCGCGTGCTGCGCGCCGCGTGCGCCGTCTCTGTACATAGGCTTTTTTCCCTTGGCAGCCGGCCGGCCGCCATTGCGGCTGCTGCGCCCGCAGCGGGCGGGCGCGCCGGCTGGCGCGGTGTGCTGCGCGGCGGGGCTCGCGCGGCAGCAGGCGCCGCCGCTGCAGCTGCAGCGGCGGGCGCGGGCTCGCGACTAGGCAGGCAGGCGGGCGCCCTGGCGGACGCACGGGGCGGGAGACGCGCGGCCGAGAGGCAGGGGCGCGCGTTGCACGGGCGCCGGCGCCCGGCAGCTTCGTGGCTGCGAGACGTGTGCAACGCGCACCCAGCGCGCTGGCCCGCCGCCGTCCGCCGTGTCGCGTCGTCGCGCGCCCCCGCCGGCCAGCCGCGTCGCGCGCGCGCCACGCTGCTCGAGAGTCGCTCTCGCTCGGTTGCGGCAGAGTCTCGCTCAGTTGAGCTCACGAGTCAGTTGGGCTGAGGAACTCAACAGAGCCTCGCTCAGTTGTGGTCCTCACTCAGTTGTAGTACAGCTCCAGGCCCATGCCGTCATGGATCTCATAGTCGGCGAGGCTGATGTGGTCCTGCGGGCGCGCGCGCGGGCGCGGGCGGCGCGCATTGCGCGGGCGGCCCCGGGCGCGCCGCCGGCCGCTGGCGCCGCGAGTGCACACTCAGACCACTCAGCCGATCAGTCAGTCCGTCAATCTAGTCAAATTAGTCTCAGCCATTGCTCAGGCGGCCGCCGCACCTTGTAGACGGTGTACCACTTTTGGATGCGGATCTTCTCCGGCCGCGTGCCCGTCTGCGCGGCGACGAGCTTCTTGAGGTCGCCCACCGTGTCGTCCTCGTTGCACTTGACGCGGATCTTCTTGCCCAGCCGGTCGTTGAGGATGACCTCGATCATCGCGGCGCGCGCCGCAGGCCGCGGCGGCGGCGGCGGCGGCGGCGGCGGCGGCGCGGCGTGGCGCGGCGCGGGCGGCTCGCCGTGCGCCGCAGGAGCGGCGGGTGCGGCCGGCGGCGCGCTCCGGCGGGCTGGCGCCGAGCGCGGTGCCGAGCGAGGGGCGGCAGCAGCTGGCGCTCCCGCGGGAGGCGCGCGGGGCTGGGCGGGGCCCTGAGCCGAGCGGCGCGGCGGCGCTGCTGCTGCTGCTGCTGCCGGGTGAGCCGGGGAGGGCCGCTGGGGCCTGAGGGCGATGCCGGCGGGTGGAGGTGTCGCAGAGTGTGGCGGGCGGAGCGGCGGGCATGCACGCTCGGCCGCGCCGCGAGAGAGCGGGCGCAAAGCCCCGGCCCGATCGCTGCCCGTGCCCGCCCGCCTCCGGCTGCCATCCACCGCGCCTGCAGAGCCGCCCCAAACCTGCATCGCTGTCCTGCGCCGCCCCTCCGCAGCGCGCGGCATCCCCAGCCGTCGTAGCGCGCGACAGAGACGCGCAGCAGCAGCGGCCGCCGTCGCGCCGCCGCTCCGCCGCCGCGCCTGGGGGCTTCGCCGTCGGCAGCCCGCATCACAGAGACCGGGTGCAGAAGCTCCTCCCTCCACCACCCGCAGCAGCGGCAGCCATGCCGCCGCGGCGCAACCAGGAGGCGCCGCCTCCCATCCACGTGTCGGAGGCGACGCGCACGCAGTTTGCCAAGGAGGTGATGGACAAGCTCGACAAGAAGCTCAACCAGAAGCAGGAAAAGTGCGAGCACGCACGGCGGCCCGTGCGCGCTGCGCCTGTGCCGCCGCCGCCGCCGCCAACGGCGCGCTGCCCGCCGCCCGCCGCCGCGCACAGGGCCGACTGGGCGGCCAAGCTCGAGCAGGCGGCGCTGCAGGAGGCGGCCGCCGCGCCGCCCGGCGGCAGCAGCGCGGCGGCCAAGCTGGCCAAGCGCTTGAAGAAGGAGAAAAAGAAGGCGCGCAAGCACAGCAAGAAGCACAAGCGGGAGGGCAAGGAGAAGCAGAAGCACAAGCACAGCAAGGCCAAGCGCCGCGGCAGCGACAGCGACAGCGACAGCAGCAGCGACGGCAGCTCGTCCGACAGCGACGGCGGCGGGCGCGGCCGCCACGGCAAGCGCCGGAGCCGCAGCCGCAGCCCCGCGCCGCGCCGCCGAGACAGCCGCAGCCGCAGCCGCAGCCCCGCGCAGCGCCGCCGCGACAGCCGCAGCCGCAGCCGCTCGCCGGCACGGCCGGCGCGGCGCGACGCGCACGAGGAGCGCGCGCCGCTCGCACGTGGCGGCAGCGGCGCCGGCGGCGGGCGCTCGCGGTCGCGCTCCCGCGACCGCCGGGCGGCGCGGTCGCGCAGCCGCAGCAGGTAGCGGGCGGCGGGGGGCGCGTGCGTGCGCGCGGCCTGCTGTTGCGCACCGACGCGGAGCGGCGCTGGTAATTCATCCGTCGTTACAGTGCCGCCGATGCGGCACACAGATCAACACCACGGCACACAGGGAACACCACGGCCGCGGATGCAAAGCGAGACACACACGGGCAGCCTGTTCTCCCTTCCAGCCCAAAGGCAGCCGCGGCGCGGTGGCGCCAGCCAGGCGCCGGCGCCGGCCCGCGCACGAGCCCGGCGGCCCCTCAGCGCCTGCGGCGCGGCGGCGTGGTGCTGCGGCTGCTGCTGCGGCGGCTGCTGCTGCGGCTGCTGCTCCGGCCGCGCCCGCGCCCGCGGCTGCGGCTGCGGCTGCTGCTGCTGCGCCCGCGGCTCCGGCTGCTGCTGCTGCTGCTGGAGCGGCGGCCGCGGCTCCGGCTCCGGCTCTTGCTCGGCCTGCCGCGCGAGGGGCGCCCGGGCGAGGAGTTGCGCCGCACGGGGCTGCGGCTGCGGCCCTGCGGGCGGGAACGGCGGGCGACAGCAGGGCGCGTGAGCGGCAGGCGGGGGCGCCGACGCGCGGCGGTGCCGCGCAGCCTGCCACGCACCCGCGGTGCCGCGGCGGGGCTCCTGCGGCGCAGCCCCGGGCTGCGGCCCCTGCCCGGCGGCGTGCGCGAGCGGCGGCGCGGCGGGCTGCGCCCGCCGGGGCCGTAGCCGCGGCCGGGCGCCATCCGCCCGCTGCCCTGGCGGCCTGGGGGCGAGGGGAAGCGCCGGAAGCCGCCGGGCGAGGGCCCGCGCCGGGGGCCGGGCCCGTCCCGGCCATACGCCTCACGCCCGCCGCGCGGCGGCGAGCGCCCGCGCGGCGGGGAGCGGCCGCGCGGCGGTGAGCGCCCGCGCGGCGGCGAGCGCGCGCCGCCGCGCTCGCGCTCGCGCACGCGGTCCCGCTCCGCCGCCGAGAGCGGCGCGCGGCCGCCCGGCAGCTGCGCCTCGGGGCGCTTCTTGGCCTGCAGCACAAACGCGACCCTGCCGCGGCGGCGGCGGGGGCGGGGGCAGGGGTGAGGCGGGCGCGCTGACGCCGCCGCCGACGTGTCGCGCGCCCCTGCGAGCGCACGCGCGCCGCGGGCGCCCTGTCCCCCCAGCGCCGGCGCTCACTGCAGCACGGCGCCGTCGAGCTGGCCGCCGTCCATGTAGTCGCGCGCGCGCTCCGCGTCGGCGCGGGCCGCGTACTCCACGACCGCGTAGCCCTTGGGCAGCTGCACGCGCTCGTCCATCGCGAGGCTGCGGGGACAGAGAGGCGGGCAGAGAGGCGGGCGGCGGGGCTGTCGGCGCACGGCGCGGCGGCGCGGCGGCGCGTGCGGCGGCACGTGTCAGCGCGGGAAAAAGAAACAGCGGCGGGCCGCGCGCACTTGCAGGACAGCAGCTCGCCGTAGGCGCCGAAGATCTCGCGCACGTGCGCCTCGGTCACGTTGCGGGTGAGGCGCGAGACGTGCAGCTTGCGCGGCAGCTCCTCGGACTCGCCGCCGGCGGGCTTGTCCTGCGCGCGCGGCGCGGCCGGGCGGGCGTCGTCGGTGCACCGTGAGGCTCGCGGCGCGGGCGACGGCGGGCCGCGCGGGGGCGGCGGCGCCGCGCCGGCCGCTGCTGCCCGCCGCTGCTGCCCGCACCTTGGCGGCGCCGTTCTCCGCTGCCGCCTGCGCCGAGCCCCGGCGCAGCTCGCTGCGGGGCTTCGCGTCATCGGGGCTCCCGCTGCGCGCGGGCTTCGCCGACCTGCGCGCGCGCCGGGGGGCGGCAGCAGCACGACGGTGATGATCGCGCCGCTCCCGGTCCAGCGCCGCGCCGGCGCGCGCGCCGCGCTTGAGGGGAGGCGGGGACCACCCCGGCGCGGCGTGGGCCCCGCCCCCAGCGGCGCCCGGGGGCCCGTGCGCGCGCAGCGGCGCCGACTGCTGCGCCGCGCGGCCTCCACAACAGCCGGGCCGCGCCCGCCGCCCACCTGCTGCGGCTGCGGCTGGGCGAGGAGGAGCCGCTGCTCCGCGAGCTGCTCGCGCTGCGCGAGCGCGCCATAGTCGCGCGGTGCGGCGCTGGGCTGCCGCGCGTTGCTTCAGACCGACGGGAGGACGTCTCGTGAAGGACGTGCAGGCGGAATAAGCACCGGCGCCGGCAGCCGGGCGCGGCGCAGGGCCCGGCGGCGCTGCGCCGCCGCGCCGCGCCGCGCCGCCGACTGCGGGGCGAGCAGCGCCACCACCGCCACTCCCACGGCAGCCTCACGGCCGTACCCCGGGCCGCGTTGACCCAGGATGAGCGCGGTCGACGCGCGTCCGCTGGCGGCGCTCGCGCCGCTGCTCGCGCTCGCCGACGTGCGCAGCCACCTCCGCCACGCGCGCAGCGGGCCGCCGAGCGGCGGCGACGGAGACGACGACGCGCCGCTGCTGCGCCCGGCGCGCGGCGCGGTGCCCGCGCGCCGCGCGCCCGACGCCCCGTGCCCGCCCGGCGTCGACGCCGCGACGTGGGCCGCGCAGCTGGCGGCGGGCGCGGCCGACGCGCCCGGCGGCGCGCGGCGAGCCGACCCGGCGGCGACGGCCAGCCGGCGCGCGCTCGCGGCGATGCTGGCGCACACGCGCGCGGCGCGCGCGGCCGCGGCGGCGCCGCCCCAAGCAGCGCGCAGGCGGCCGCCGCCGTGCCGCCCGGCGCGTCTTCGACGCTCGCGGCCCGGCTCGAGGCGACCTGCGCGGCCGTGATCGCGTCGCTGCCGCTGGCGCGGCCGGCGCCGCCGCGGCGCGCGCCGTCGCCGAGCGCGTCGGGCTGCTCGGCGCGGACGCGCAGGTCGTGGCGCGGACGCGGCGCCACGGGCGCGACGCGCGCCGGCACGGCGGCCAGCGCCGCCGGAGCGCGGCCCGGCCCGGACGCAGAGCCGTCGCGCGCCGACAGCCCGTGCGAGGCCGCCAGCCCGCACGGCGGCGCGCGCCGCGCGCCCGAGCTCGCGTGGCTGTGGTCTGGTGGCGCCGACGGCAGCCCCAGCGCTGGGGGCGGCCCCACCAGCCCCGCCGGCGGCGGCGGCAGCCTGGGCTGCAGCCCCGGCAGCCCCGGCAGCCCCGGAGCTGGCCCGCCGCGCGGCCGGCCGCGCGCGCGGCAGCGGCCGCGCAGCAGGACGGCTGGCGCCGGCGGCGACGCGGGCGCGCCGGCACTGGCGCAGCGGCAGCCGTCGCCGGCCGAGCGCGAGGCGCTGCAGCAGGCGGTGGCGTGCGCCGTGGACCGCCGCCTGCGGGCGTACCGGCAGCGCTGCGGCGCGGCGCGGCAGGGGCTGCTCGATCGGGAGCTCGACGCGCCGCCCGGCAGCGCTGAGCAGCCCGCCTGCGCCCCGCCCGGCGGCTCGGCGGCCGCCGCCGGCGCGCGCGGCGGCGTAGACGCGGCGCTGCTGACGATGCAGGCGCTTGTGGCGCTGCTCGCCAAGCGGGACGCAGAGCCGGAGCCGCCCGACGCCGCCGACGCGCAGTCGCAGGAGCGGGCGGCCGCGGCGGCGCAGAGGTGCGCGCGGGATGGGCACGCGGGCGCAGCGCGCGCGAGGCCGGGCAGCCCTGGGCTCACGCGCGCATCCGCGCGCTGCTCCCGCAGCGGCGGGGGCGCCGCGCCGCAGGCGGTCAGCCGCACCGCGGCCGCGGGCGCCAAGCTCGCGGCGGCGCGCACCGCGTCGCAGCTGCTCGAGGCAGCCATGGAGCACCTGGCGGCGGCGGCCCACGAGTTTGACGCAGCGCAGCCGCGCGGCGAGCGCGGTGTCGGTGGCGCCGACGGCAGCGGTGCCGCCGCCGCCGCAGAGAGCCGCGCGGCCATGCCGCCGCCGCCGCAGCCGCTGGCACCCGGCACCGCCGCCGCAGCCGCCGCAGAGAGCGCCGGCCCCGCGGCTGCGGGCGGCGGCGCGGCGTGCGCGCCGCCGCGGCCGGACGCCGCGCCCGCCGGGCCGGGGCGCCCGCCGCCGGGCATGCGCGTGCCGGCGCCGCGGCTAGCGGCGCCCAGCGCGGCCGAGCTCGCGTCGGTGCCGATGCCGTCCCTGCCGGCGCTGCTGGACCTGAGCGCCGAGCCGGCGCGGGTGCTCATGGCGCGGCTGGAGCGGGTGTGGGGCGCGCTGGGCACGGCGCCGGTGCAGCAGATGGCAATGGTGCTCAGGTGCGCCCCGCGCGGCGGCGGCCCACACGCACGGGCAGCGTGTGCACACGCCGCCCCACCCGCCGCCGCCCGCGCGCCGCGCCGCCGCAGCTACACCAGCCGCGCGGCCGTGGGCCGCTTCGACGCCGCGCTCGCCGCGTGGGAGGGCGCGGCGGCGGCGGTGCTGCAGCGCGAGGGCCTGCTCGCGCAGCTGCTGGAGCTCCGCGGCGCGCTGGCGGCGGCGCGGCAGCAGCCCGGCGCGCTGGCGGCCTGGGACGGGCAGCGCGTGGTCGAGGCGTGCTGGGCCTTCCTCGCAGCCACGCAACAGGTCGCCGTGGCGGCGGGGCGGCTCGAGGCTGCGACGGGGTGCGCGCTGACCGTGCGTGGCGCCCCCTATCCGCCCGCTGGCAGCGTCGTCGACGCCGCGCAGCTGCAGCCGCTGGTCGACGAGGCTTGGGCGGCGCTGGGCGCGGCGCGCATTGACGCCGCCTCGGGGCCGGACACGCAGTGACAACAACAGCGCGCGCCGGCAACGCCGCCTGACGCCCGCCCGCCCCAGCCGCCCCAGCCGCCCCGCCGACCGCAGCCGCCGCGCCATGCCGCCGCTCAGCGCCGCCGCCGCTGGCTGCGGCGGCCCGACACGGGCTCAGCGCCCTCCGCGGCGTCCGCACCCTCGCCGTCGCCGCCGGCGTCGGCTGCCGCAGCCCGCCCCCGCTTTGCGCCGGCCGCTCGCGCGCCGCTGCCGCCCCTGCCTGCGCCGGCCAGGCCGCGGTGGCTGGGGCCGGGCGCAGCCGCCGCGCCCGCGCATGAGCTGTGCTGCCGCGTGCTGTCGTCGCTGGGGCGGCTGGCCACGCCAGCGGGTGCTGCCTGGGGCGTTGGCGCAGGCTCAGCCGCCGCAGCCGCCGCGGCGCCCGCCGCCCGCGGCTGCGCCTGGTGCTGTGCTGCTGCCGCGGCGCTGTGTGCCGGAGCGCCGCCCCGCAGCAGCGGGGTTGGCGGCAGCGCCTGGCCGCGTGGCGCCGGCGATGGCTGCAGCGGGGGGCTGGGTGCCGGCGGGCCTGCCAGCAGCCCAAACGCGCTCCCGCGCCTCCACGCCGCCAGCTCTGCCGGCTCGGCTGCGCGCGCGGCGCTGTCAGCCGCCACCTGGTGCCGGCCGCCGCCGGCGCCGGCGCCTGCACGCGCGCCCGCCAGCGTGAGCGCGTGCGCGCCGGGGAGCTCCTGCACGCCAGCCGCCGCTGCCGCCGCCGCCGCCGCAGCCGCCGCCTGCTGCTGAAACGCCATCGCCTCGGCATACTGCCGGCAGTGGCAGCAGGGGAAGGGGGGCGGTGCGCTTAGCGCGCGGGCGCGCGGCGTGCAGCGGCGGAGCGTCCCCCCCCCTCCTCCATGAAGGGCTCCCCTCTCACCGCGCGCCGGAGCTCCTCGAACGCCGCGTCCTTGCGCTGGCGCGCCGCGTGGCGGCGCAGCAGCATGGCCAGCAGCGCGCCCGCCGTGCCGCCGAGCACCGCGAGCCGCACCGCGAGCTTGGTCGCGGCCGCCGCGGCCGGGCCCACGGCGGCGCCGCCGCCGCCGTGCGCGGCCAGCAGCGGCAGCGCGCGCGAGAGCGCCGCGCGCTCGGCAATCCAGCTCAGCAGCACGCCGATCAGGAGCAGCAGCCGCGCGTCGGGCGGGTGCGTGAGGAAGAGGAGCGGCACGGCCGCGGACGCGGCGTAAAAGGCGACGTCCTGCAGCGTCGCGGAGGCCGAAAAGATGGCGCGGCTGTAGCCCAGCGCGGTGGCCTGGGCCGAGAGGAGCAGCTCGAGCGACCCCGACACGCCCGCCGCGTGGCCGAGCAGTCCCTCCGACGCGTTGAGCAGCGCCGCCTGCACCGCCTCGGAGCGCGCGGCCTGCTCCGCGAGCGCGCCCGCGCGCGCCTGGAGCGCCGCCCACGCGCGGTCCGCGGCCGCCGCGTGCGCGGCCTGCTGCGACTGCATCGCGCCGAAGCCCTCCAGCAGCGCCGCCTGGCGCGCGCCGAGCGCGCCCTGCAGCTCCAGCGATGCGTTCATGCTGCCCGCGAGGCCCCGCGACAGCGCGCCGACCGCGCGCACCTCGGCGAGCCCCGCCGCCGCGGCGTCGGCGAGGCCCGCCGTCGCGGCAGCGAGCCCCTCCACGCCCGCGCGCGCGCCCGCGAGCGCGGCGCCCTGCGCCGCGAGCTCGCCGCGCATCGCGCCGAGGCTGGCGTTGGCGCTCAGCGCCGCGCCGTGCATGCTGGTGATGAGCGCGGCGGTGATGTCCTGGAAGTTCTGGGTCTGCAGGTACAGGCACATGCTGCACCGGGCCAGCCAGGAGCCAGCGGCGCGGGGCGGCGAGCGGGCGGGCAGGAGTGGTCGGCGGGCGGTCGGCGGGCGGTCGGCAGGGCGGCGGGCCCAGCGCGTGCGCGGCCGCGGGCTGCGCGGCGCTGCGGCGCCGAGGCGTGCGCCGCGCCGCAGCTGCAGGGAGGGCTCGCTCACTTGAAGACGTCTGAGAAGAACTGTGTGTATGCGGCGACCGCGCCGGCGTCCATGCGCGCCGTGCAGTCCTGCACGCACGCCTCGAGGCGCCGCGCGCGCGGGCACGCGCGCGGGCAGTCGAGGGGCGCAAACCCCGACACGCGCTGGAAGCAGATGGTGAACTGGATCGCCAGCCAGCAGCGCGCGGGGCCGTCGAGCGCGCGGCACTCGCCGCGCAGCTCCGCGACGGCGGTCGTGAAGCAGGCGCGCCCCAGGAAGGCGCCCCACAGCCCGCCCTCCTGTGCCGCGGCGGCCTCCCAGCGGTCCAGCGCGGCTGCGGGCGCGCGGGCGTGGCGCGGTCAGGGCGGCGGCCACGCGCGGCTGGCGCGTGCCGCGAGGGGCGGCGGCGCGCGCCGGAGCAGCAGCGCGCGCGACGCACTGCGCCCGGCCGCCGCGCTCTCCGGCGGCGGCGCCTCGAACACTGCCGCGCCCAGCGACGCGGCCGCGGCGCACGCGCAGCGCGCCGCGAGCAGCGCGAGCAGCGCGAGCGGCGCGCGCCGCATCGCGGCGGGCGCTGGGCCGGCGGAAGCACTGGTCTCTCCCAAAGCGTCGGCGAGCGGGGCGCCGGTCCGCGTTGTGGGGGCGGCCGGGCGCGGCGGCGCGGGCGGGCGGCCGCGGCGTGCTGGCTGTAGCAGCAGCGGCGCGCCGCCGCGCGGTGCGGGTGGTGTCCTAAATCTGGGCGCTGCGCTCACGGCCGGGCTCGCAGGCCCTCGGAGCCCGAGCCGCGCATGACACCTCAGTCAAATTGCGTCGAATTGCCGCGCCGCGCGGCCATCGGGCAATCCGCATCGCCCAGAGCCGGCCTCACGCGCCCACGACCGCGCCATGTCGTCGCCAGCGGGTCTGCTGCCCGGGCGCCGTGCGGCCTGGGCCGCGCCCCGCGGCCCGCTGGGGGGCCGCATTGGCCTGCTGTCGCGCCGGACGGTGCCGCTGGTCGCGGCGGCCAAGGGCAAGGGCTTCGGCAGCGCGCGCCAGCAGCCGCCAAAGGTCCGCGCTGCTGCCGCTGCCGCCGCCGCCGGGCGGCGCCGCCGCCCACGCTGCCGCCGCCGCCGCCGCTCCCCGTGCGCACGCAAGCAGCAGGACAAGCCGGCGCGCGGCGGCGGCCGGCGCGGCGGCGGCGCGGCGCAGCCGCAGCCGCCGCAGCGGCCGGGCCAGCCCGGCGCGCCCGCGGGGCTCGCCGACGTCGCGCTCGCGCAGTATGACGAGCTGGAGGCGGCCAAGAAGTGAGCGCTGCGCGTGCGGCACGCGCCGCGGTGGGCCGAGCCTGCTCCCCGTGCGCGGGCGGTGCAGCGCAGGCCGCGCGCGGGCGGCGCGCGCAGCGCAGGCCGCAGCTGGCGGGCGGCCGACCCGCGCCCGCCCGCGCGCCTGACGACAGGCGCGCCGAGGAGGAGGCGGAGTTTGCGGCGCGCCTGTCGTTGATCAAGGCCGAGGCCGCGCAGAAGAAGGCAGCCGGGGTGGGGGCCCGCGCCGCACGCAGCTGCGCAGCACCACCCAGCCGCGCCCGGCGGCCGGCCCGCTCGCGAATGCGCGCCGCGTGCTCGCCCGCCGCCGACGCTCGCCCGCCGCCGACGCCGCCGCCGCCGCGCGCGCGCGCAGCTGGTGCCGTCGGCGGCGCCCGCCGCGGCCGCCGCGGCGCCGCAGGGCGCGGTGTTTGACCCGCCGGCCGCCCCCGCTGAGGACATCTACGCCAATCCCCCCAGCCTGCTCAACACGCTGCAGGACCAGCTGCAGTCAGACATCAACGACCCCGCGCTGCGGTGCGAGCCGCCGCACGGCGCACGCCGCGCCGCGCCGCGCCCGCGCGGACGCGCCCGCGCCGCCCGCCGCGCAGGCAAGCCAAGATCGGGCCCGGCCAGCTCGGCCTCGCGGGCGGCGCGGTGCTGTTTGGCCTCGTCTTTGTGCTCGTCTCGGGCGGCGACTTTGCGACAACAAACAGGCGCGCGGCGCGGGCCTGGCCGCGCCGCCCCTGCTGCCGGCCCGCCGCCGCGCACACCGCGGGTGCCGCAGCTGACACCTGAGCCCGCGCCGCACGCGCGCGCAGGTACAAGGGCGTCCGCACGTCGCGGCCGCCGCCCGACCCGATCGAGATGTCGCGCCTCGCGCGCCAGGCGGAGGGCTTTGAGTCGGCGGTCGCCGCCGACCCCAGCAACCTCGAGGCGCGCGCCGCGCCGCGTCTCCGCGCCCTGCGCCCCCCGGGGCGCCTGCGGCGGGCGCGCCGCGCCGGGCGCGCTGCGCCGCCGCGCGCGCACGCGCGATGCGACGCCCGCCCGCCCGCGCCGCCTGCCGCCGCCGCAGGCGCTCGAGGGCGCGGCGGTGACGTACGCGCGCATGCAGGACTTTGACCGCGCGGGCGAGCTGCTCGGCCAGCTGGTGCGGAGGGGAGGGCCGGGCCGGGCCGGGCCGCGGGGTCAGGCGCGTGGCCCAGCAGGGGCGCGCCCAGCAGGGGCCGACGCCAGCGTGCCCACGCCCGCGCGCGACCGCGCTCGCCGCAGACCGACGCGCGGCCGGACGACGTCGAGGCGTGGCGCCTGCTCGGCGAGACGCGGCTGCTGTCGGCCGACGCGGCCAAGGCGGTCGCCGCGTACGAGCGCGCGATCGCGCTGCGCCCGGACGACCAGCAGATCATCACGGTGCGCCGCCGCCGCAGCGCGGCGCCGCTGCAGCTGCCGCCGCAGCGCGGCGCGCGCCGTCTGCCTCCCCCGCGCGGACGGCCCGGCCGCGCGGCCCCAACCCCGCCCGCCGCGCGCGCCGCAGGGCCTGGTGGACTCGTACGTCGCCAACAGCCAGCAGGCGACGGCAGTCAAGTACCTCACGGGGCTGCGCGACCGCATCCTCGCGGCCGCGGCGGCGGCGCCCGCGGCGCCAGCGGCAGCAGACGCTGCCGCGGGCGGCGGCGACGCCGCCGCGAGCAGCAGCGGCGGCAGCGAGGCGAGCAGCAGCGGTGGCGGCGTGAGCGTCGACCCCGTGGGCGTGCAGCTGCTGCTCGGTGAGCGCGCCTCGCTGCCCCCGCCGCGCGCACGAATGCGCCGCTGGCTCATGCGGTCACGCGGTCGTGACGCGCGCCGCGGCCCGCTGCAGGCAAGGCGTACGCCGCGTGGCGGGGGCACGACCAGGACGCGCTCGCGGCGTACGACACGCTGGTCGGGGCCTTCCCGGAGGACTTCCGGTGCGACGGCGCGGCGACGAGCCAGGCCGCCGGGGCCCTGGGCGCTCAGCCCCCGCGGGGGCCGACGACGGCGGCGCTCACGCCGCCCTGCCTCTGCCGCCCCTCCCCCTTCCCTCCCCGCCCCGCCCCGCTCCCGCCGCGCAGCGGCTACCTGGCCAAGGGTGTCTTCCTCAAGGAGCGCGGCCGCCAGGGCGACGCGGAGCGCATGTTCCTGCAGGCGCGGCGCGGCGGCCGGCCCCGCGCTCGCGCGCGCGCTGTGCTGCGGGCGCCACAGCACGCGCAGCGCCGCGCAGCGCGCCCCGCCGCCGCCGAACACGCCCCGCCGCCGCGCCGCGCGCAGGCCAAGTTCTACGCGCCCGAGAGCATGCAGGCCTACGTCGCCGCGCGCGCGGGCGCGGCGCCCGAGATGGCCGAGGCGCTGCCGGACAACGGGCTCGAGTGAGGCGACCGGGGCGAAGGCCGGCGCGTCGCGGCGAGGCGAGCTGGGGCGGCACTGGCGCCCGAGCGAGACGCAGCTCGCCAAAAGCCCCGCCGCTGCGCCGCTGCGCCGCTGCGCCCTCGACGACAGTTGGCCGCCGCTCGCGCCTGGCGCCCGCGCGCGTCCCGGTCGCAGAAATAATTGTCCCGACGCTCCCCGGCAGCCCGGGCGCCAGTACTCGTGCTTGCCGCGAGCCCAGGCGGACGTGGAACAGCACCAAAGATGGCGCGCATGGCTGTGGCGGCGCTCCTGCTGGCAGCCATGAGCGCCGTTGCGGCGGGGAGGCAGCGCCAGGTGGGCTGCGGGCGCGGTGGGGCGCGGTGGGGCGCGGGCGCGCCCATGCGGCCCGCCCGGCGCGGCGCGGCGTCTGATCCGCTCGCCCGCCCGCCGTCGCCGACAGGAGCTGCTCCTGGTGCCTCTCCTGCATCGGGGCGCCGACGCGGCGCCGCCGGCCGGGGCGGGCCCAGCGGAGCTGGCACACGCACACGCCGCGTTCGGCGACTACTTCCTCGCCGACGCGCCCCCTGGGTCGTCCGAGCCGCAGCAGCCTGGCAGCAGCAGCAGCGGCGGCGCGACGGTGGTCGAGCACGGCAGCGAGGCGCTCCCCGGCGGCGGCGCGCTCACGTGGACGCGCACGACCGGCCCCGGCGCGCTCGAGTTCACGGCCGTCGCCACCAGCGGCGGCGAGCCCGGCGAGCCCGGCGGCGCGGCGGCGCCGTTCAGCCTCGCGCGCGTGCTCGGCGGCGGACCGCTCGCGCCGCTGCAGGACCTGCTCGACGCGTGGGACGCGCAGCAGCAGCGCCTCGCGAGCCGGCTCATGGCGCGCTACGTCACCGCCGGCGCGGCGCTCGCGGGCGGCGCGGCGCGCGGGGGCGTGCTGGAGATCGGCGGCCCTTTCCCGACCGACACCTTGCCCGCGGGCCCCGCGGCCGCGCCGCGCCCGCGCCGCGCGCCGTGCCCGCGCCACGCGGCGGCGATGGCGGCGGCCGCCGCCGCGGCGGCCGCGGAGCAGCGCGCCGAGGCCGCGGCCGACGCGCGCGAGCGGGCGGCCGACGCGGCGCTGGCGTCGCTCGAGGCGGAGGGCCTGCTCGACGACCTGCCCGCGCGCCTGGCGCGCGAGGCGGACGCGGCGCGCGCGGCCGCCGAGGCGGCGGAGGCCGCGGAGGAGGGCGCGGAGTATGGCTACGCGGCCGAGCTCTCCGACCTGCCCGAGGAGGCGCTCGCGGCCGCGGCGGCGGAGCTGGACGCGGCGTACGACGCGCGCGACGGCGACTACGAGTGGGAGGCGGTGGCGCCGGCGGCGGCGCCGGCGCGCGGCGCGCCCGCGCCGGCCGGCGGCGACCTCGACCTCGCGCTGCTCTCGCTGCTCGTCGGCGCGACGGCCGCGATGTGCGTCGCGTTCCTGCGCAGCCTGCTGCAGCTCCGCGCCGCGATCGCGGCGGCGGGCGGCGACGGCGCGGGCGGCGAGGCGGCGCAGCTGCGCGCGCCGCTGCTGGAGGGCGGCGGCGGCGCCGCCGTCGCGGGCGCGCGGCGGGTGACGTTTGTCAACCCCGCGTATCAGCCGCTGCCGGGGCGGGCGTGAGGCGGCGGCTGGGCCGCCGGCGGCGGCGGCGGGCGCTGACCAGGGTGTAGATCAGCAGCAGCGCAGCGCTTGGGTTGCGGTTGTGATTGATTGTTCTCCCCTCGACCTGTGCCGAGGGGCCTGACCTGTAAAAAAGTCGAGCACGCGACGCACGAGCACACGCGAGCGGCGGCAGCCGCGCGGGCGCGCGACGGCCCGCCGCCGATCAACCGCCGCGCGCCGGCGCACGCGCAGCGCGGCCGGGACGCATCCTCACCCACTGCCGCGCCCGACGCGACGCCCCAGCCGGCCAGCGGGCACGCGTTCGGGGGTCGATGGAGTGAAGTGCCGCCAGCAGCACGCCGCGATGGGCAAGCGGCCGGCGGAGCCTGCGCGCGACGACGAGGGCGATGAGCCCGACTTTCCACGCGGCGGGCGCAGCGACCTGACGCCGCTGGAGAAGCGCGCACTCGCGAAGCAGGCCGAGGCCGACTTTGCGGCGGAGCAGGCCGCCGGCGCGGGCGGCAAGCAGGCCAAGAAGCGGGCCAAGCATGGTGCCGACGCGGTGCGGCCCGCGCCGCAGGCCAGCGGCGTGCGCGCGCGCGCCGCGCCGGCCGGCGGCCGCCGGCTGCGCTGCTGCCGCCGCCGCCGTCGGCCGCGCGGCGCGCGCACGCCAGCGCGCCCGACGCTGCGCCGGATGGCAGCGCCGCCGTCAGCGACCTCGCGCCACCGCGCGGGCGCCGCCCGCCTGACGCGCAGCCGCCGCGCGCGCCGTGCCGCGCCGCCGCTGGCCGCCTTGCAGGACGACGCGGAGGGGTCGTTCTTCGCCAAGGCCGCGGCGCACGGCAAGGTGCAGCACGTGGAGCAGCTCAAGTACAAGGTGCGCCGCACGGCCCCGGCGGGCGGCCGGAGCGCGCCCCGCACCAGCACGCGTCGGCGGCGGCGGCGGCTGGCGGCCGGCAGCGCGGCGCGCGCGCACGCGGCGGACGCCGCGCGCACGGCAAGGCTTCGTAGCTCGCCGCCGCGCACCCCTCGGCGGCGAGCATTGGGATACTTTGCCAGAGCAGCCTGCCGTATCTGGCACGCTCGCCCCTCACCCGCCGTGAGGGCCCCGGGCTACTGATCAGCAGCACATGCCTCCATCTCCCCTCTCCCCTCCACCTCCCTCTCCCGGCCCTGCTCCGCGCCTCGCCGCGTGCACGTCGCCCCGCTGGCGCGCGGCTCACGCGCCGCCGCCGCCGCCGCCGCCGCGGCGCCGCCGCCCGCACCAGACCCTGGCAGTGGGCATGAAGCTGTGGGGCTGCGTCCTCGAGGTGGCGCCCGAGGGCCTCGTGGTCTCGCTGCCGCACGGCCTGCGCGGCACGGTGTCGCCAGAGGAGGTGCGGCGGCGGGCGTCCCGCCGCCGGGCTGGCGCTCGCTGGCGCGGGCCACGCGGCGGCCCACGCCCGCGCGTCGCGCGGCGACCCACGCCCGCGGCCGCCTCTCTCCGCCGCAGACCTCGGACGTCATGGCGCAGCTGCTCGACTCCACCAGCAAGCGCGGCGCAGCGCTGCGCGCGGCGCTGGGCCCGCCCGGCACGCCGCCGCCGAGCCTGCCGCAGCTCTTTGCTGTGGGGCAGTACGTGCGCTGCACGGTCGCCGGCCTCACCCAGGCGGACGCGGGCGGCGCCGACTCGGCGGGCGCGGGTGCGCGCCCGCACCGCAGCGCCACCCTGCAGCGCGGGGGCTCGCGCGCGGTCACGCCCGGGGGCCACCGCGGCGCCCGTGCGCGGCGCTCACGCGCGCGCGCGCCGCCCGTGCGCAGGCGGCGGCCGCAAGGCGCCCAAGCGCATCGCCCTCAGCCTACGCCTCAAGCCGCTGCTCTCCTCGGGCGGCGCGCGCGGCGGCGGCGCTGCGCTCGGGCCGGAGGCGCTGCTGCCGGGCCAGGTGCTGCCGGCCGTGGTCAAGGGCGTTGAGGACCGGGGCTACCGGCTGAGCCTAGGCATCAAGGTGCAGCACCGCACGCTGGGTCGGGCGGGTCGGGGCGCGCGCGCCGGGTTGGGACCCGACGGCGCTGGGCCGGGCGGCGCGGCGCGGCGCGGCGCGTCTGTGGTACAGGGCGCCGGGCGCTGAGCCTGCGGCGCCGCCGCCCCGGCCCGCGCCCGCGCGCCGGGTGCTGCAGGGCGTGACCGGCTTCCTGCCGGCCAAAGACTATGCGACCTACTACGGCGTCGGCGCGCCGCTGCTGCCGGGCGCGCTGGTCGACTGCGTCGTCACGCGCCCGCCCGCGGGCGACGGCGCGGCGGGCGCGGTCGCGCAGGTGCGGCGTGGCGCGGCGCGGCGCGGCGTGGCCGCCGCCACGCGTGCGGGGCCGGCGCGCCGCGCGCCGGCCGCGGCGCGGCGCGGCGCCACGCGCGTCAACACGCGCGCCGCCGCGCGCAGGTGTCGGTCGCGCTCGACGCCGTCGCGGGCGGCCTGCTGCAGCCGTGGGACGGGCTGACCATGGCCGGCCTGCTCCCGGGCGCGCTGCTGTCCTGCAAGGTCCGCCAGGTCGTGAGCGACGGCGTGCTGGTGAGCTTCAACAGCTTCTTCCACGGCGCCATCGACGCGACGCACCTCGCGAGCCCCATCCCAGAGGAGGGCTGGGCCAAGCGGTGCGGCGGCGCGGTCGCTGCGGCGTGCACCACGCGCGATGGGCTGGCGGGCGCCGCGCGCGCGTGTGGGCTCACCGCGCCGCACCCGCCGCCGCGCCCGCCGCCGGCGGCGCGCGCAGCTACGCGGCCGGGACCAAGCTGCAGGCGCGGCTCATCTACGTGGACGTCGCGTCGAAGCGCATCGGCCTCTCCACGCTGCCCCACCTGCTCAACGCGCGCCTGCCCGCGGCGGTGCCCCAGATGGGCCAGATCTTCACCGATGCCACCGTCGCGCGCGTCACGCCCGGCCTCGGCCTCGCGCTGCGCCTGCCGATGCAGCCCGAGCCGGGCGCGGGCTTCGCGCACGTGTCAAACCTCGCGGACGGCCCCGCCGGCGGCGGCGGCGGGCAGGGCATGACCGCGGCGGAGGTGGCGAAGAGGTTCAAGGTCGGCGGCACCGTGTCGGCGCGCGTCATCGGCTTTCGGCTCATCGACGGCGTCGCGGCGTGCAGCCTGCGCGAGAGCGTGCTCGCGCAGCAGGTGCGCGGGGCGACGCGCGCGGCGCTGTGCTGCGGGCCGCGCCTGCGCGCGCGCGGCGCCCGGGGTTTGACCCTGCACCCGCCGTTGACCTCCTTCGACCCTGCCCATGCGCGCAGGTGTACAGCGTGAAGGACTTGTACCCGGGCCAGGTGCTGCAGGTCACCAGCCTCGACGACACGCCGGCGGGGCTGATCGTGAGCATCACGCCGACGCTCAAGGGCCTCGTCCCGCGCCTGCACATGGCCGACGCGGGCCCGCCCGCGCACGGCGGCAAGCTGCCGAGCAAGCTCAAGCCCGGCAAGGCGCTGACCGCGCGCGTGCTGTCGGTCGACGCGCGCGCGCGGCGCGTGACCCTCACCCTCAAAAAGGGCCTCGTCGGCAGCAAGCTCCCGGTCGTGGCGGAGCTGCGCCAGGCGGAGCCGGGCCAGAAGCTGCACGGTGTCGTGACCGGCGTCGCGCCGTTTGGGGTGTACCTCGGCTTCTACGGCGGCGTCACCGGCCTGCTGCCGCGCGCGGCGCTGTCGCTGCTGCCGGGGCAGGAGCCGGCCGACGCGTACGCGCCGGGGCAGCTACTGCGCGTGCAGGTGCGCGCGCGCGCGCCGCGGCGGCCGCGACCGCGGCGGCGGATGCGGCGTGGCGCTGGCGCTGCGCGCGCTGCGCGCCTGGCGCTGCGCGCCGCGGCTGCCCACGACGACGACGCCACGCCGTCCGCCTGCGCGGTCACACGTCCGCCTGCGCGGTCACAGGTCAGCAGCATCGACCTGCGCAAGGGCAAGGGCCTGGTGCTGGCGCCGGCGGTCAAGCGCGCGGCGGAGGACGCGCCCGCGCAGCCGCCCGCGACCACGCCCTGGGGCGGGCTGAGCGTCGGCGCGGTGCTGCAGGGCGGCGGCGTGGTCACCCAGGTGCTGCTGCGCAGCGCCGAGGAGGGCGGCGGCCTGGTCGAGCTCGCCATCACTGGTGGGCCGGCGCGTGCGCGCGCCGGGGCGGGGTGACGCCGCGCCGCGTCGCGCCGCGCCCGCCGCTGGCGCACCCGCCCACGCCCGCCCGCCCCGCCCGTGCACGCGCGGCCCTCGGCGGCGCAGGCGCCGGCGGGCAGACCGTCGCCGCGCAGCTGCCGGCGGCGCACCTCTCGGACCACCCTGGCGGCGCCGAGGCCATCCTGGCCGCGCTCAAGCCGGGGCTGGCGCTGCCGGGGCCGCTGCTGGTGCTGCAGCTGCGCCGCGCGCCGCCCGACGGGCCCGGCGGCGACCGCTGGCAGCCCGGCACGCCGGGCGCGCGGCCGGCGGGCAGCACCGGCGCCGCGGGCGAGGACGATGCCGACGGCCGCGCCAAGGGCGAGCCCTTCCTGCTGCTGACGCGCAAGCAGAGCATGGTCGCGGCCGCGGCAAGCCTGCCGTCCAGCGCGGCCGAGGTGTCGCCTGGCGCGGTGCTGCCCGGCTATGTCGCCAGCATCACCAACGACGCCGGTGCGCGCGCGCGGCCGTGCTTGGGCCTGCGCCTGCGCCCGCGCCGCACGGCCTGCCCACCGCACCCCCTCACGTCGCCGGCGCTGACGCAACTGCGCCCCGCGCCGCCCCGCCGTGCGCTGCGCAGCGTTTGTGCGGTTCCTGGGCCGCTGCACCGGCCGCGCCGGCCTGCCCGCGCTCGCCGACACGTTTGTGCAGGACCCCAAGCGCCACTTCAGCGTGGGCCAGAGCGTCGCGGCCGCGGTCGTCGCGCTCGAGGCGCCCGGCGGCACCGGCGGCGCCGGCGCCAAGGGCGCGAGCGGCGCGGGCGCGAGCGTCGCGCGGGTGGCGCTGAGCCTCAAGCCCAGCGTCGCGGGCGGGCACGAGCGGGCCTTCCTGGAGGCGCTGATGCAGTGAGTGTGCAGGACTGCAGCGCGGGGCAGGCCCGGCTTGCGCGGCGCGGGGGCCTGCCTGGCGGGTTGGTGGTGCGGACGCGCCCGCCGCCCGCGCCCGCCGCCGCGGCGGCCGCTCGCAGGGACTTCGAGCTCGCGCACGAGCTCACGCGCGCGGCCGAGGAGGCGGCGGCCGCCGACGCGGGCGACGAGCCGCCGTCGCCGACCGACTGGGCGGGCTGCGCGCCGGGCACGTGCGTCGGCGCGACGCTGGCGGAGATCCGGGTGCGTGCGCGCCTGGGGCGTGGGGCGGGCGGGGGCTGGGCGCACGGGGCGCAGCGTGGGGCGTGTCGCGGCACACAGCAGCGGGGCCCCCCTCCGAGTGCCGCCGCCGCCGCCGCGTGAGCTCACACTTGAGACCTCTTTAGCCCAAACCCTGGTCCCTCTGGCCGCGCGCGCAGGACTATGGCGCGGTCATGGACCTGGAGGGCAGCGCGGACCTGGTGGGCCTCGTCGTGCGTGAGCACTTCCGGGGCGACGTGGACCCAGGTGGGCGCCTGCGGGGCTCACACGGCTCACTCGGCCGCGGCCCGTGCGGGGCGCGCGGCGCGCGCACGGTGCTAGGCGGAGCGCCGTGCGTGCTCACGCGCGCGCGGCGCCCGCTTCCGCCGCCGCCGCGCAGCGCCCGCGCGGCACTCGCCGCTCGTGCTGGATGTGAGCAAGGCGGGCGGGATCGTGGAGCTCTCGCTGCTGCCGGAGCTGGTCGCCATCGGCCAGGCCGCCGCGCCCGCGGCCGCCAAGGCCGGCAAGTGCAAGGCCAAGGGCGGCGGCGCGGCGGGCGCCGAGGGCGCGCCGCCGGGCGCGCCGACGCCGACGCCGACGCGCGGCGCCGCGCTGCAGGCGCTCGGCCTGGGCGTGGGCAGCGAGGTGCAGGCGGCGGTGCAGCTCATCAAGGACCACCACCTGGTCATGTCGGTGCTGCGCCCGCAGCCGCCGCCGGGCGCCGGCGGCGACGCCGACGCCGGCGGCGACGCCGGCGCGGCGCCGGCCAAGGCCAAGCGTGGCAAGAAGCGCGGCGCCGCCGCGGCGGCGGGCGGCGGCGGCGAGGCGGAGCCCGCGGTCGCAGGCGGCGAGGCGGCGCAGCAGCAGCAGCAGCACGTGGCGATTGGCTTCCTGGCGCGCGGGGACATGAACAGCCAGGGCCCGCTGGCGCGCGAGGCGCGCAAGCTCGCGCGCGGGCAGGTTGTCACGGTGCGCGTGGCGGCGCTGCCGGCCGAGTCCAACGGGCACCGCCTGCTGCTCGAGGTGCGCAGCCGGGGGCGGCGTGCGGGGGGGGGGGGGGGGGGGGGGGGGGGGGGGGGGGGGGGGCGGCGTGGCGCCGCCGCTGGCGGCAGCTCGCGCGCGCTGCGCCGCGCGTCTGCGCCGCCGCCGACTCGCCCCGCCCGCCGCTGCCCCGTGGGGGCGCCCGCGCGCGCAGCTCGCGCAGCCGCTGCTGCCGGCGGCCAGGGGCGCCAAGGGCGCCAAGGCCGGCGCGGCCAAGGCGCCCAGCGGCCTCGTCACCGCGACGGTCGTCGCGGTGGGCGACCTGGAGCTGGAGCTGGAGCTCGGCAAGACGGGCAACGTCGCGCACCTGCACGTCTCCGAGGTGCAGGAGCGCCTGTCGGAGCCGCCGCGCGGCCCGAGCCCGCTCTCGGCGTTCCGGCCGCAGCAGGTGCTCACCTGCGCGTGGCTGGGGCACGTGAAGGGCCTCGGGCACAAGCGCGGGAAGGAGGCGCAGCTCTCGCTGCGCCCCTCGGCGCTCGCCGCGGCCAAGAAGGCCGGCGCCGCGGGCGACGCCGCGGGGGGCAGGGCGCGCGCGCCGCCCGTGCTGAGCGCCGCCGACCTGGCGCCGGGGCGCGCGTCGTCGGCTGGGTGTCGGGCATGGAGCGCGACGCGCTGTGGCTCTCCCTCGCGCCCGAGCTGCGCGGCCGCGTGCACGTGCTCGAGTCGGGCGACACGCCCGAGGCGCTCGCGCTCGGCTTTGAGCAGCGCTTCGCCCCGGGCCAGGCGGTGGCCGCGGTCGTGCTGGGCCTCGACACCAAGCACCACACCCTCGACCTGAGCATGCGCGCCGACCGGCTGCGCGGCGCCGGCGCCGGCGCCGGCGCCGAGCCCGCGGGTGCCGACGCGCCGCCCGAGGCCGGCGCGCTCGTGCCGGGGCGCGTCGCGTCGGTGTCGGGCGCGGGCGTGGTCGTGCAGCTCGGCCCGCGCCTGCAGGGCGTCGCCGCGCTCACCGACCTGCACGACGGCTGGGTCGCCGACGCGCTCGCGGGGCTCGCGGCGGGCGCGTACGTGCGCGCGCGCGTGCTCGCGCCGCCCGCGCGCGCGCGGCGGCGGCGGCGCGGCGGCGCTGGACGCCAAGGGCCGCGTCGCGCTGTCGCTGCGGCCGTGCGACGGCGGCGCCGTCGCGGGCGTCGCGGGCGGCTGGGGCGCGCCCGGCGCAGCCGCGCCGCGCGGCGACAAGGGCGGCGCCGGCGCGCCGCTGCTCGACGCGGCGAAGCTCAAGCCCGGCGACAAGGTGCGCCGCGCCGCTGCCCCCCCCCCCTGTGCGCGCGCGCGCAGGGCCGTCTGCCGCGCGCTGCCCCGCCCCCGACCACGCCGCCGCCGCCGCCGCCGCCGCGCCGCGCGTGTGGCGCCGCCGCAGGTCGCCGGCTACGTGCGCAGCGTGAGCAGCAGCGGGCTGTTCCTGGCGCTCGACCGCTGCCACGCGGGGCGCATCAAGCTGCGCGCGCTGAGCGACGGCTACGTGGAGGACCCGGCCGCGGCGTTTCCCGTCGGCTCCAAGCTCGAGGCGCGCGTGGTCGGCGTGGAGCACACCAAGCCGCCGGGCGCCGGTGCGGGCGCGGGCGCCGACGGCGACGACGGGCTGCGCGTGGAGCTGAGCCTGCGCGCGCGCGAGGCGCCGGGGCAGCTGCGCACGCTCGACGACGTGCGCGAGGGCGAGCTCACCAGCGGCAAGGTGCGCGGCGCGAGGGCGCTCGCTGGCGCGGCGGGCCCTTGCTGGCGCGCGCCGCGCGGCGCCGCCGCGGCGCGCTGGGCCGCGCCGCGCGCTGAGCCCTGCGCCCGGCCGCCCCCCGCGCACGTGCGACGACCCGTTGCTCCGCCCTGGCAGGTCCGCAAGCTCGAGCGGTACGGCGTCTTTGTGGAGCTCGCCCACTCGCGCCTGAGCGGCCTCGCGCACGTGAGCCAGCTGCCGCTGTCGGCGGCCAAGGACATGGCGTCCGCGTTCACGCCGGGCCAGGTCGTGCGCGTGCGCGTGCTGTCGGTTGACCGCGAGGCCAAGAAGATCACGCTGAGCATGAAGCCGGAGCTGCTGGAGCCGGGCAGCGACGACGACGACGACGACGACGGCGGCGGCGGCGACGCCGCCGCCGCGCCCGGCGCCGGCGGGAAGGGCCGCGCCGGCCCCGCCGACTTTGACGACGAGATGGTCGACGCCCTCGACGGTCGCGGCAGCGAGGGCGGCAGCAGCGACGAGGGCGGCAGCGGCAGCGACGAGGGCGGCAGCGGCAGCGACGAGGGCGGCGGCAGCAGCGACGAGGGCGGCGGCGGCAGCGACGAGGGCGGCGGCGGCAGCGAGATGGAGGAGGACGGCGCGGCGGGCGGCGACGTGGCGCTGGACGACATGGAGCTCAGTGATGATGAGGAGGAGGGGGAGGAGGAGGAGGAGGAGGCGGACGAGGAGGACGGCAGCGAAGGTGGGCGCCACGGGGGGCGGCGCGCCGCGCGCGGCGGCCCTGGCCGGGCCGCGCACCACCCCACCCCGCCACGCCCGCCGCGCCGCGCCCGCAGGCGGCGCGGGCAGCAGCAGCGAGGAGGAGGAGGACGAGGCCTCGGACGAGCCGCTGCCGGGGGCCGGCGCGGCCGCGGGCGCCGAGTGGGGCGAGCTGCAGCTGGCGGACGCGGGCGGCGGCGCCGCAGCGGCCGGCGCGGCGGCCAACGGTGCGCGCGCCGCGTGCTCCAGCGCGCCGCCGCGCCGCGCGCCGCTCTCGGCGCCGCGCCCACGCCGGCGCGCCCCGCGGCCCCGCCGCCGCGCGCGCGCAGGCGGGCCCGAGCTGAGCCGCGCGGCGCGCAAGCGCGCCAAGGCGGCGCACGAGGCGGAGGTGCGCGCCGCGGAGCGCGCGCGCGTGTCGGGCGGCGACGGCGCGGAGAGCGCGGCGGGCTACGAGCAGCAGCTGCTGGCGGAGCCCAACAGCAGCTTCCTGTGGATAAAGTACATGGCCTTCCAGCTCAAGCTCGGTGCGTGTGTTGAGACCGTTTGAGACTGCTCGAGACCACTCGCTCGCTGCGCAGTGTGCTCGGGGCGGTCGCTGCTGCCTGTGCGCGCGCGCGTCGCGGCCGTCCTCGGGCCGCCGCCGAGCGCTGCAAGTGCACTGACCTGCGCGCCGCCGCGCCGCGCAGGCGAGGTCGACGCGGCGCGCGCGGTCGGGCAGCGCGCGCTGTCGGCGATCGCGATGGAGCGCGAGGCCGACAAGCTCAACGTGTGGGTCGCGCTGCTCAACCTGGAGAACGCCTACGGCGGCGACGCCGCCGAGGAGGCGATCATGGCCGTGTTCAAGCGGTGCGCGGCGCGGCGCGGTTGCTTGAACGCGGGGTACCTGGTTTGAACTCATTGTGTGTGTGTCTGTTTGAAGCTGGGCGAGCGCGCGGGCGTCGCACGCGCACAGCGCGCCGCCGACCCGCCCTGCCCGCCCGCGCCGCGCCGCGCCGCCCGCAGCGGCGTGCAGTACTGCGAGCCCAAGCGCCTCTACCTCGCGCTGCTCGGCATCCTGGAGCGCTCGGGGCGGGCGGGCCTCGCGGCCGAGGTCTGGCGCACCGCGACCAAAAAGTTCAACTCGAGCTGCAAGGTGTGGCTCGGGGCGTTCGAGTCGGCGCTGCAGGCGGCGGGCGCGCAGCAGGGCGGGGACGGCGGCGACGACGACGAGCCGTCCGCGCGGCCCCGCGGGGACGCCGCGGCGGCGCGCGGTGTGCTGGAGCGGGCGCTCAAGTCGCTGCCGAGGCACAAGCACGTCAAGGCGCTCACGCGGTGCGGCGCCTGCCACGCAACCGGCGACCACGCAGCCGGCGGGGCCGGCGGCAGCGCGCCGTTCCCCCGCCCCGCCGCCACCGCCGACCGCCGCCCGCGCCGCGCCGCCGTCTGCTCGCAGCGCCGCGCTGGCGGAGTTCCGCTTCGGCTGCCCCGAGCGCGGGCGCAGCGTGTTTGAGGGCCTGCTCGCCAACCACCCCCGGCGGACAGACCTGTGGAACGTCTACATCGACCAGGTCGGCGCGCGCGCTCGCCGGCGTCTTTGCTGCCGCCGCGCTGCGCCGCCGGACGCGCCGCCGCCGCTGTCTCACCCCGCGCGACCGCCGCCGCGACCGCCGCGCCGCGCCCCGCGCCGCAGGAGGTCAAGGCGGGCGACGCGGCGCGCACGCGCGCGCTGCTCGCGCGCGCGACGAGCCTGGCGCTGCCGCCCAAGAAGGTCAAGGTGCTCTTCAGGCGCTGGCTCGAATACGAGCAGGCCCACGGCGCGCCCGCGGACGTCGCGGCGGTCAAGGCCAAGGCGGTGGAGTACATGGAGCGCCAGGCGCTCGGGGGCTGAGCGCGCGGGCAGCGCGGGGGGCGCGCGCGTGTGACGCGGTGAACCGTGACGTCAGTCCAAAAGCGCGCCGCCGCCGGCGCTGGCCCGGCGCGCGCGATCGGCGCGCGACCGCACAGCCGACCGCCCCATCCACAGCCGCCCACGCCGGCAGCATGGGCAAGCGCAAGCAGCGCGAGGATGCGGCGGCGGCGGCCGCCGCCGAGGCGGAGGCAGCGGCGGCAGCAGCCGCAGCGGCGGCGGCTGCGGCGGCAGGCGCGGACGACGGCGAGCCCAGCGGCAGCAGCGAGCCCAGTGGCAGCGGCAGAGACGACAGCAGCAGCGGCAGCAGCGACGACGACAGCGCGCCGGAGGTGAGCAGCAGCGAGGATGGCGATGGGGGCGGTGCCAGCCCCGACGAGGACGCGTTCGACGCCATCGACGTCAACTTTGAGTTCTTCGACCCCAAGGAGTCGGACTTTCACGGCCTCAAGGCCCTGCTGCACGCCTACCTCGACGGGCAGCAGTATGACTGCTCGCCGCTGGTGGAGGCCATCATCGCCCAGGCGCGCCGCCCCGCCGCCCGCCAGCGGTCGCGGCAGCTGCGCAGCCGCTCTGCCCACGACACGCGCCCGCCGCGGCGCCGACCGCGTGCCGGGCCGGCCGCGCGGGCGCCGCCGGCCGGCAGCGCGCGGCCGGCCAGCCGCCGCGGCCGCTCGACCCGCGCCGCCGCCGCCGCCGGCCGCGCGCAGTCGAGCGTCGGCACCGTGGTGCGCACGGGCGAGGAGGAGGACCCCATCGGCGTGATGACGGTGCTCAGCACGCAGGCGCACCGCGGCGCGGGCTTCATGGCCCAGATTCGGGCCTTCCTGCTCGGCAAGGCCCAGGGCGCCGCGCGGGAGCAGCTCGCCAAGGCGCGCGGCGGCGCGCGGCGGCGCGCGGCGGCGCCACGCCGCGCCGGGCGGCGGGCGCTGCGTGGCGGCGGCGGCGGCGCGCCCCGACGCCGCGCGCGCCCGGCCGCGCCGCTGCCTGCACCCACCGCCGCCGTGCCGCCGCCGCAGGCGTGGGACGGGCCGCGCTGCGGTCTGCTGATCAACGAGCGCCTCATCAACTGCCCGCCCCAGCTCGCGCCGCCGCTCGTGCAGGGCCTGTTTGACGAGGTCGCGTGGGCCACGGAGGACGAGCCGACCCAGGCGCGGCGCCCCGCGGCGCGCGGCGCGGCGCGGCACGGCGCGGCGGCGCGCGGCGCAGCTTTTTCACACACCCGCGCGGCCGGCACGCGCGCGCGCGCGTGCGCTGTGCGCAGGAGCGGCGGGACGCGTTCAAGTTCAGCCATTACGTCATCATAACGCGCGTCTACGCCGACCCGCTGCCGCCAGAGGCGGCGGCCGCGGCGGCGGCGCGGCAGGCGCAGAAGCGCGGCGGCGCTGGCGCGGGCCCGAGCGGTGGCGCGGGCGCGAGCGGCGCCGGCGCGGGCAGGCCACCGCCGGGGAAGCCGCCGGCGGGGCCCAAGAAGCAGAAGGGCGAGCAGCAGCAGCAGCAGCAGCAGCAGAAGCAGCAGGTGAGGCAAGAGGCAGGCGGGCGCCTCTGCGCCCCGGCCCGCCGCGCGCCCTGGCCGCGCCCACGGCCCCGCCCCGTCGCCGCCCCCGCGCCGTGCCGCGCGCAGCAGCCCGGCGGCGGCCCCGTGGTGGTGTACGTGCGGCCGGAGGACGAGTTTTTCCACGCCCAGGCGGCCGCGGCGTTCACGTTTCCCGTCGAGGGCCGCGCAGTGGGCAAGGACGAGCTGCAACCGCTGCGCCTCGCGATGCTCCTGCCGGCAGCCAAGGTCGCGGCCGCGAGGTGCGGCGATGACGCCGGGTGGCCGCGGCGGGGCGGCACGGCACGGCGGGGCGGGGCGTCGTGGGCGGACCGCCGCCCCGCCGCCGCTGCCCCGCAGGAAGGCGCTGGACAAGGTGGTGGGCAACCTGGTGGCGGCCGGGCAGTGACGCGCGAGGCGGCGGGGCGGTTGCAGGGCGGTTGCAGGGCGTCGAGCTGCGCGGGGGACGAGTCGGCGGCCGGGTGAGCGCTTGCACGGGTGCAGAGCCAACTGCCCGGTCTCACTGCCCGCACAAGCAGCACCAAGCCGACGCGCGCGCAGGGCCACAGAAGGGTGGCCGCCAGCGAGCAGGGCGGGCCACGCGTGGCGGGGCCGGCCGCTGGGGCACGTTTCCGCGACCAACCCAGTCGCGGCACCCACGAGGCCGCCCAAGGTGCAGGCAGAGCTTTGCAGCGCGCCAAGCGCGCGGCGCTCTCAGCGAGCGCGCCGCTCGGCCATGAACCCTGTGCAGCTGCCCGGTCAAACAGTCATACACGGTCTCAGTCGCTGCGCAGCAGCCGTCACAGGGGCGTCGCAGCCCCAAGGCGCCAAGGGCGTGTTGCAGCCCCAGCCCCACAAACGGGGGCGTCACAGCCCCGAGTCCGGTCAGGTGCGGCGGGCGTGCGCGCAGCAGCCGCGCGCGCGCCGCTCGCGCTGCCGGTCAGCGCTCAGTGCGCGTGCGACCAGGTCTTGACCCCAACCCAGCAGTCGTCGACCCGCGCGCCCATCGAGCCGAAGCGGCAGTCGGTCCTCATGCGCGCCCCGCGGAGGGCCAGGTCCTCGTCGGAGCCGCGCGCGGGCGTGCGGGGCTGGAGGGGCGAGCTGGACTCGCCGCGCTTGGCCGCGCCCAGGTAGCTGGGCGGCGCCAGCCTGGCGGCGGCGGCGTTGCTGACCGCAGTGTTGATTGCCGGCAGCTGGGCCGCGTGGGGCAGCACCTGCTCCTGCGCCCCGACCAGCTCG
This sequence comes from Scenedesmus sp. PABB004, assembly GCA_014905635.1. Lineage (NCBI taxonomy): Eukaryota > Viridiplantae > Chlorophyta > Chlorophyceae > Sphaeropleales > Scenedesmaceae > Scenedesmus > Scenedesmus sp. PABB004. The sequence continues at coordinate 1,030,875 of JABVCE010000010.1, read as the reverse complement.
GCGCAGGGGGCGTCCACGTCGCCGCCGGGGGCGGCGGCGGCCGCCGCCGGCGCCTCGGACGCGCCGCACACGGTCACGTCTGGGGAGCTGGTGGCCGCCGCCCTGGCGGCGGCGGCGTTGCTGACCGGTGTCGTGATGGTGGGCAGCTGGGCTGCCGGGCGCAGCACCTCCTCCGCCGCGACCAGCACGGCGGAGGCGTCCACGCCGCCACCAGGGGCGGCGGCCACCGCCGCCACCTGGGCCGTGTCCACGTCGGGCGCGTTGTCGAAGCATGTCGTGTCGGCGTCGGCGCGCAGGGGCTGGTGCCCCTTGGGAGCGGCGAGCGCCTGCAGGAGGCGTGCGGCGCGGGGCGCAGGTGTCGGCCCTCGCGCCGCGCGCGCGCACACGCGGCCGCCGGGCGAGAGGCGACGCAAGCGGCGCGACGCCACCAGGCCACACAGCCCACCTGCTCTTGCACGTCCACCTGCGCGTCCACCTGCTCCTGCGCCGCCGGCGGGTGGTCCGGGTGCGCCGCCTTGGTCTGCTTGGCCTTGCGCTGCCGCTGCTCCAGGCGCGCCTGCGGTGACCGGCGCGCGGGCGGTGGCAGCGCGCGTGAGGGACGCGCTGGACGTGCAGCGCGTCGCGTGGGCGCGCAAGGGGGCCAGCCGGGGCGCCGCACGCGCGCCGGCGGACATGTGAGACGGCGCTGGCGGCGCCGCGCCGCGCGGCCGCAGTGCGCGCCCGCGCCGCGCTTGTAGCGCGCTGGCAGCTTGCTATAGCTGGGGAGCCGGCGGCCAGGGCCGCGCGGCGCGCGTGGCGGCGCGGGGGGCCTCCCGCCGACGGGTGCACCCCCCGCCGCGCTGTGCGGGCCGCGCCGCCCACCTTGAGCGACGTGGCGTCGCGCAGAGCCTTCAGAGCCTTCTTGGCGGCGGCGCGCAGCGCGCGGACGGCGGCCTTGGCGGCCACGAGCTTTGGCGCCATGGCGCTGCTGGACGAGTGCTGTGGGAGCGCGTGAGCTGGGTGTGGGAGTGCGTTGCGACGTGTGTGAGCTCCCCGGGAGCTTGAGGGTGCATTTTAAGGGCCAAACGCGCGGCCAGGAGGCGGCTGGGCGGGTTTTTGCCAGCTGGCCGCTGCTGTCGGCGCTCGGTGCCGCCGCCGGCGCCGCGCTCAGCGTGGCTGCCAGGCGGCCTGCGAGCTGTGACGAGCTGTGACGGGCGCCGGCGAGCGCGGCGGGCAGCGCGGCGCGCGGGGGCGCCGCCTCATGGGCCGCCGGCGAAAGCTGGCCGCCGCGGCCGCCGACTGGCTGCCGCGCTGCGTGCGTGCTGCCAGAGCTGCTGCCGGTGGCCCAGGGCAGGCGGGGCGTGTCGCGCCGCCGGCCGGACACCACGCCCGGGCCGGCCCGGGCGGCGGCCGCGCACCACAGCGGTGCTGCTGCTGCGGCGCGGTCCGCCGGGTGCCGACGGGCGGCGATGCACACGGCCGGGGACGCACGCGGCGGGCCGCGCTTAGCTGGGCGGGCCGCTTGGCACGTTGCCGCTACAGCGCACCTCGATGGCCAGGTGCACGCGCGCGGGGGGGGGGGGCAAGTTGCAGCGACCAACCGAGTCCCGCTGGGCGGGCCAAGTGCAGGCAGAGCTTTGCAGCTCGCCAAGCGCGGGGGCGCCACTCAGCCGTCAATCCTCCGCGCCCTAGCGAGCTGCCCCGTCAAACAGCCATACACAGGACCCCGCGCCCCACCGGCCAGCCGGGCCTGCGCGCATGCGTGAGAGAGAGAGGTCACACAGGACGCCGGCCGGCGGCGGCGGCGGCGGCGCCGACGGCGCCGACCGCGCAGCGCGTTCGCGCGGCGGCAGGCGGGCCTCGAGGGCTGCCCGGCCGCGCCAGCGCGCTCTACGCTGCAAAAGAAGCCCCCGCCCGCACACCCGCCTCGACCCGTCGCCTAGGCGCCCCCACGCTCCGCGCCCGCCGCCGCAAGGCGCTCGAGCTGGCGGGCCATCGCCGCCAGGCTGCCTGACATTGCGTCCAGCCGCACCTCCAGCGACTCCCGCAGCGTGCTGACCGCCGCCGCCAGCGCGTCGTCCGCGCCCTGGCCCCCAACCGCCCATCGCCCCGCCGCCGCGGCCTGCTGCGCCAGCAGGGCGTCGAGCGTGGCGCGCAGGCCCGCGAGCATGGCGCCGGCGGCGGCGGCCGACTCTTGCGCGGCGCTGCCAGCGAGCAGCGCCTGCCGCACGGGGCTGCGCGGCGCCGACGCTGGCGCCGGCGTCGCCGGCGCAGGGGTCGTGGCGCCGCCGCCGGCAGCCTGCCGCGCCTCGATGCGTGCCTGCAGGCCGCTGAGGGCAGCCGCGACGCGCTCAATGCGCGCGGCCTGCGCGTCCGCCGCGGCTGTCGCCGCCGCCGCAGACGCGGCCGTGCTGCCGCCAGCCGCCAGCGCTGCGAGGCCCTGCACCCCGGGCGCGATGGGCGAGACGTCTGCGCTGCTGGGGCTGCCGGCGCCGCTGCCGGCGCATGCCGCCTGCGCCGCGCCGACCGCGCGCCGCTGCGGCGTGGCGGCCCGCCGCGCCGCCAGCTGAGCGCACTCGGCCTCCAGCTCTGAAAGCACCTTGGCCTGTGCCTGTCGCATGCGCTCCTCTTGCTCCCGCTGCCGCGCCTCGAGCGCGGCCGTCTGCTCCGCCAGCGCCGCCGCGCGGGCCGGCAGCGCCGCGCCGGGGCTGCGCGGCCGCTGCGTCAGGCCGCGCCACCAGATGCTCTCGCCGGGGTCTTGGCTGGCGGCCCGGTCGGCGTCGCCGTCGTCGCCGTCGTCCACCGCCGCGTGCGCCGCCTGATCCTGCTGCGGCGGCTGCGCGCCGCCCGCCAGCTCCAGGGCCAGCCGGCACCGCACCAAAAACTCCTCTGCGGCGCCACCCCTGCTGCTGCCAAAGCCAGCAAACTCGCCCGCGCGCGCCGCCGGGCAGCAGCTGAGCAGCGCCACGACGTCCGGGGCGCCGCCGCCGCCGCCTGCAGCAGCCGCCGCCGCCGCCGGCGCGCTGACGCCGCCAAAGCCGCCCTCGCCGACGACCGGGAACGCCTGGAGCCCGCCGCGGCCGGCGACGCTCCCCTCGGCAGCGCGTCCGGACGGGGCAGGCGCGTTCGGGTTTGCGCCCGCCGCGACCAGCGCGAGGCCCTCCACCCGCGCGCGGGTGGCGCCCGGGTCGGCGACCCCCCGCGGCAGCGGCAGCGTGACCGTCGCCAGCAGCTCCAGCCCCGCCGCGCCGCCAACGCTGATGAGGGCGACGAGCGGAGGGCTCGCCGCGCTGCTGGCGACCGCGGCGAGCCCGCTCGCCTCGTGCACCACCAGCAGGTCTGGAAGAGGCAGCCGCGGGAGCGCCAGCGCGGCGGCGGCGGGCGAGCCCGCCTGCGCGTCCCCCAGGCGCAGCAGGTGCATGCGTGCGCTGGCGCTGGCGCTGGCGTTGGCGCTGGCGCTGGCGCTGCCACTGGTGGCGTCACGCGCGCCGCGTGGCGGCGACAGGTCAGCGATCAGCCGCGGCGTGCGGTGCTCCGCATCAGGCTCGGCCGCACCGCCGATGCTCAGCAGACTGCCCAGCACGCCCGGCTGCGGCGCCAGCGCGCCCGCCGCCTCGGCGCCGCCGCCCGGCGACAGCCGGACGCCCGCGCGCGGCGGGCGCACGCCGTGGGGCGGGCTGGCGCCGCTGCGCCGCGCCTGCGTCGGGCTGCCCTCCCTGCTGCTGCTGCCGCTGCCTGCCGGCGGGCTGGCGCCAGGCAGCTCCGAGATCAGCCCCCGGCGCGCGTTGCCGCTGCCGCTGCCGGGCATGAGCAGCACAGCGTTGCTCTCGTCACCGCCGCCGCTGCCGAGGTCGAGCTGAGCGTCCACCGTGGCCAAAACCACGCAGCCGGCGCTGCTGGCGTCCCACGCGGCCGCGAGCGCGCGCACGGGGCCGTGCCACCCCGGCAGGATGCGCTGCACGCTGCGCCGGCGCCAGTCGACGCCGCCCGCGCCCTGTGGCCAGGTGAAGAGCAGCAGCTCGCTCCCCCAGGCCGCCAGCACGCCCGGCGGCGCGTCGGCGCGGGGCCGCGGCAGCCACGCCGCGCAGCGCGGCCCCGCGGCCGCGCCGCGCGGGCCGGGCAGGCGCTGCAGGGGCGCCGGCGGCTCGCCGCCGCCGGCGCCAGCGCCGCCGCCGCCAGCGCCGCCGCGCAACGGCGGCAGCGGCAGCACGGCCAGCTCCTGCTTGCAGCAGGCCGCCAGCGCGCACGAACGCGGGCACCAAGCGAGCGAGCGGAGGCCCGGCAGCTGCCCCGCGTGCGCCAGCGCGCCCACGGCCGCCGGCGAGCGCACGCGGCACAGGAACAGATCGTCCGACGACCACGCCGCGAGCCACGCGCCGTCGGGGGAGCAGGAGACGCCGCCGAGATCGGCCTCGGCGGGCGCCTCCAGCGCGCTGCGGGGCGCCAGGTCCTGCGCGCTGGCGAGCACGAGGCTGCCGCCGACGCGGACGGCGGCGAACGCGGCGACAGCGCCGCACGCTGGCCCCGCCGCGCCCGCGTGCCGCGCGCCGCCGCGCCGCCTCTCGCCCAGCGCGAGCTGCGCCACCACCTCCGCCCCGGGCTGGGGCGCCATGCCCAGCTCTGGCGAGGGCGGGGCGTCCACCTGAGAGCGGGTGGAGCGCCTGGGCGTCGGGAGGAGTGCGGGCGCGTGGGCTGCGCGCAGCAGGGATGGCGCGTGCGCCCAGGCGCGGCAGCAGCGGCAGCAGTTGCGCGCCGCCGCCCGCGGCGGTGGCGGCTGCTGGGTGTGCTCGTGGCAGCTGCGCGGGTGAGGGTGGGTGTGGGGTGCGGGTGTGAGAGCCTGGCGGGCGTGTTGTCGACGCCAGCAGAGGTGGAGCAGCAGGCGCGCGGTCTTTGCGGTCGTCTGGGCCCGCGCCAGGTGCCCAAGCAGCCCCCGCCTCGCGTCACGGGCCTCTCCGGCGCGCCCGCCGCCGACCACGCTGCGCACAGCGATTGACGCGCCCTCCAGCGGGCAGAATGCTGGACATCAACGAGTTCCGCGTCGGTGCGCGCGCGCTGGCGCGCGTGCCGCCCCGCGGGCGAGCCTGGCCGTTCGTCGGTGCTCACGCTTGCGCGCCGCGCAGAGAAGGGCGGCGACCCGGAGCGCGTGCGGGAGAGCCAGCGCCGGCGCTTCGCCGATGTGGGCCTGGTGGACAAGGTCGTGCAGCTGGACGCGGACTGGCGCAATGGTGAGCGGCCCGACCAGCCGGCGGGGCGGCGAGCTGGACGCCGCGCGCCGGCGAGCGCCGGCGGCGGGCCGGCCCCCACCGTCGCCGCTGCCGCTGCGGTTGCGGCGGCTGCTCGCGTGCGCGCGCGCGCGCCCGCGAGCTCGCCGCGCCGCCGCCGCTGCAGCGCGCTTCGCGCTGGACCAGGTCAAGAAGGAGTTCAACGCGCTGAACAAGCAGATCGGCGAGCTGCGCAAGGTGGGCCGCCCGGCAGCGCGCCCGGCGCGACGCAGCGCTGCTCGCCGCGCGCCGCCGACCCCGCGCCACCGACCCGCCACGCGCCGCGCACCGCAGGCCAAGCAGGACGCGGGCGAGCTGCAGGAGCGCACCAAGGCGATGAAGGCGACGATCGCCGAGCTGGAGGCCAAGGAGGGCGAGATCGCGGCCGCGCGCGACGCGGCGCTGCTGCCCATCGGCAACCTCGTGCACGACAGCGTGCCCGTCAGCGACAACGAGGTGCACCTCACCCGCAGCTGCGCGAAGGGCGGCGCCCGCAGGGCGGCTGCGCAGCGGCGCGCGGCGGCCGGCGACAGGCAGCCCAGCGCCCGTCAGCGGCGCGCCGGCGGCGGCGCGCGGCGCCTGGCGGCCGCGGCCTGAGCCCGGGGCCCGCGTGCGCGTGCGCGCGGTCGGTCGCCCGCAGGACAACAACGCCGTCGTGCGCACGTGGGGCGAGCCGCGGCAGGAGGAGAAGCTGTACAACCACGTGGACCTGGTGCAGGTGGGGAGGGGCGCGCGGGGCGCGCGCGTGTGTATGTGTGTGTGTGTGTGTGTGGGGGGGGGGGGGGGGGGTGAGCTCGAGCGTGCATGGGGGCAAGGGCGGACGCGGCCCAGCAGCAGCTGCTGCAGGTGGCCCAGCAGCAGCTGCGGGGCCACGCGGCGCGGCGCGGCCGCGCCGGCCGCGGCGACCCAGCGCACCCCCCCCCCCCCCCCCGCGCCGCCCCCGCGCCCACCCCTCCCTCCCCGCCCGCCGGCGCAGCTGCTGGACATCGTCGACCTCGAGGCCGGCACGAGCGTGGCGGGCGGGCGGGGGTACTACCTGACCAATGAGGGGCCACTGCTCAACCAGGCGCGCGCCGCGGCGGCGGTGGCGGCGCCAGAGAGGCGCACGGCGCTCGCCCGGCGCCCGCCCGCCGCCTGGCCGCCGCCGCCGCCGCCAGCCGGCGCGCGTGCCTGCCTCCGAGCCCACCCCCACGCCCGCCCGCCGCGCGCGCCGCAGGCGCTCATCAACGCGGCGCTGCACTTTGCGTACCGGCGCGGCTTCAAGCCGGTGCACACGCCGTTCTTCATGCGCCAGGACATCATGGCCGAGTGCGCGCAGCTCTCCCAGTTTGACGAGGAGCTCTACAAGGTCACCGGTGAGGGGGAGGGCGGGGGCCCAAGTGTGTGGGGGGGGGGGGGTGGCTGTGGGTGCGTGTGTGGGTCGGTTGACCGACCCACAGCAGGGCGGCGCCGACGCAGGCTCCCCGCCCGCGCCGCCCGCGCGCCACGCACCAACCCACCACGCACCCGCCCATCCAACCCGGTCACACACTCGCCCACCGCGCCGCCGACCCGCGCCAGGCGAGGGTGACGACAAGTACCTCATCGCGACGAGCGAGCAGACGCTGTGCGCGATGCACCGCAAGGACTGGTTCGAGCGCTCCGACCTGCCCCAGCGCATGGTCGGCTACTCGACCTGCTTCCGCAAGGAGGCCGGCAGCCACGGCCGCGACACGCTCGGCATCTTCAGGCGCGCCCGCCGCAGCGCCGCCGCGCCGCCGCCGACAGGGGCCGCCGCCACGGCGGGCCGCCCTGGCTGACTGAGTTGGGCCGCGCCCCACATACCCACCTGCACCCACCCACACGCACACACACACACCCACCTGCACTCACGCACCCCCCCCCCCCCCACACACACACACACCCACGCCCACACCCACCACCCACCACACACCCCGCACCCACACACACAACACACCCCACACACCCACAGGATCCACCAGTTTGAGAAGGTCGAGCAGTTTGTGATCTGCAGCCCCGAGGGCAACCAGAGCTGGGAGGTCATGGAGGAGATGCTTGGCAACGCAGAGGAGTTTTACCAGGCGCGCGGGAGGGAGGGGGCGCAGCGCGCGCACACGGCCACGCAGCCGCTGCGGGCGCGGGGGGCTGCCGCCGCGTCGGCCGAGCCGGCCGGCCGCCGTGCCGCCGCGCCGCCGCGCCCGTGTTTAAACCCTGAACCCTGAAACCTGTGCGCAGGCGCTGGGCCTGCCGTACCGCGTGGTCAACATCGTGAGCGGCGAGCTCAACAACGCGGCGGCCAAGAAGTATGACCTCGAGGCCTGGTTCCCCGCGAGCAAGACGCACCGCGAGCTCGTGTCCTGCTCCAACTGCACAGACTACCAGGCGCGGGCGCGCGCGCGCGCGCGAGGGGGCTGCCGCGCGAGACGGCTGCGCCGCGCGCGAGGGGCTGCGCCGCGCGCGCGCGAGCCCGCCGCCGAGAGCCGCGCGCCCCCCGCCCCGCCCGCCGCCGCCGTGTCGCCGCCGTGCCGCCGCTGCTGCCGCGGTCGCGCGCAGTCGCGGCGCCTCGACATCCGCGTGCGCACGCCCAAGACCGCGCCCGGCGCGGCCGAGGCCAAGCCCTTCGTGCACATGCTCAACTCGACGCTCACCGCAACGCAGCGCACGCTCTGCTGCGTCCTCGAAAACTACCAGACGCCGACCGGCGTGCGCGTGCCGCCCGCGCTGCAGCCCTTCCTGCCGGGCATTGATTTCATCCCCTTCCGCAAGGCCCTCGACGCCAAGGGCAAGCTGGTCGACCTGCCCAAGCCCGCGCCCGCCGGCGCGCCGGCCGCGGGCGGCGAGGCGATGAGCACGAGCTGAGCGGGGAGGGCGCGATGCACGGCCCCCCTGCCGCAACGGCCCCCGCGCCCGCGCGGCCGGCCGCAGCCGCAGCCGGCGCGCGCCGGGCGGGGGCTGGCGGCGCAGCGCAGCGCGCGCGCTTCGGACCCGGCTGCGCCCGGGAGCGCGGCCGTGTGCGCGTGCGGTGCGGTGACGAGTGGTTACCGCCGCTGCAGCACACGCCGCTGCACGCCGCCGGCCGGCCGCCGCCGCGGCCAGCACGCGCCCGCCGCCAGCACACACGCCTGCTGCGCCGCGCGTCTCAGAGGTAGGCCGCCATGTTGCGCAGCATGCGCTCCGCCACGGGCTCGCCCGCCGGCGGCGGCGCAAAGGCCTGGCCCGTGATGCGCTCGTAGAGGTAGACGTACCGCGACGACAGCTCACGCACCAGCTCCGGCGGCGCCGCGGGCAGCACCTGCGCGCGCGTAGACGCGCGCGCGGGCGTCACAATGCGCGGCGGCGGCGGCGGGGCCCCGCGTGCGCGCGCGCGCGTACCTCGTCCTTGTAGGGGTCGCAGCGCTGCCTGAACCAGAGGCGCAGGAACTCCTTGTCGATGTTCTGCGGCTCCTCCCCCGCCGCCAGCCGCGCCTCGTAGCTGTCCGCCAGCCAGTAGCGGCTCGAGTCGGGCGTGTGGATCTGGCGCGCGCGGCGGGCAGACGTGGGCGAGGCGGGGCCGGCGGCCGTCAGCCGCGCGGGCCGCCCAAGCCCCGCGCGCGTGCGCGCGGCAACCGGCGACGGCCGCCTGAACCGCCGCCGCCGCCGCGGGCGCCGCCGCCCGCCGCGCCCGCGGGCGCCGCACCTCGTCAAGCAGCAGTATGTTGCCGTCCGCGTCCTTGCCCAGCTCGTACTTGGTGTCGACGAGCAGCAGCCCCCGCGCCGCCGCGGTGGCCTGGCCGTGCGCAAAGAGCGACAGCGCCGCCGCGCTTGCGGCGTCCCAGTCGGACGCGGTCATGAGCCCGCGCGCCACGATGTCGGCCGGCGCGATGGGCTCGTCGTGCGTCTCGCTCTTGGTCGTCGGCGTGATCACGTTGGCCGCGAGGCGCTCGTTCTTGGCCATGCCGTCGGGGAAGGCGTTGCCGCAGTAGCTCCGCGCGCCGGCCTTGTAGTGCGTCCACAGGCTCGTGTCGGTCGACCCTGGCGCGCGCGGCGCAGCGCGGCATGCGCGGCGGCGCGGCGCGGCGGGCCGGGTCAGGGGTCGGCGCGGCGGTGCACACGGCGCGCGGCGGCGGGCCGGGGCCGGGTCGTCGCGCGGCGGGGGCCGCCGCCGCGGCGGCGCTGCAGCGGCGCGCACGCATCTCACCGGTCATGTACCCCCGGACCACAAACTCGACTGGGAAGACTGTGCACTTTTTCATGACCGTGATGTTTGGGTCGGGCACGTCGAGCACCGCGTTGCCGACGATGTGCGACGTGCCGGCAAACCACCACGCCGACGTCTGGTTCAGCACCTGGCGACAAGGCGCGCGGCGGCGGGCGGCAGCGGCGCGCGCGTCGGCAGCGCGCGGGCTTGGGGAGTTGGCGCAAGGCCACGGCGCGCGGGCGCGCTCGCCTGGCCCTTGAAGGGGATGGACGCGAGCAGCCGGTCAAACGCTGACTGGCGGTCGGTGGTGACGATGACGATCTTGTCGTCCAGCTCATACGTGTCGCGCACCTTGCCCTGAACGCGCGGCGCGGGGTTTTAGGCAGTGGCGGCGCGGCGCCGTGCTGTGCGGGCCAGCAGAGCGCGGGCGAGCGCGGCGCGGGCGAGCGCCGCCGCGGGCGCACCACGCGCTTGTTCGGCAGCGGGAGCGACGTCTGCGTCACGCAGTTGCCCAGCGCCGCCGCGATGGCCTCCTGGATCTCAGGCCGCACGCCCTGGATGCTCTCCACCTGCCTGCGGGGCCGGGCGCGGGGTTCGCGTGGGCGCGCCGCCCGCTCCCGCAGCTGCTGCCGCGCCGCTGCCGCGCGCCCGCACCCGGGCGCCGCCGCCGCGGCGCGGGCCATCCCGGGCCACCGGCACTGTGCTGCCGGCGCGCCCAGCCGCCGTCCCGGGGCCGCGGTGCGGCCGCAGGGCCGACTGCAGGCGCCCGACAGCTGCATTGCTCCCGCCCTGGCGCGCCGGCGGGGTCGCGGGTGTGGCCTACGGCTGGTGCGCAGCTCTGGCAGCGGGTGAGGGGCGGCCGGCACCTTGCAGTGCAGCGCGCGGCCGCGGGCGTGCCGCCGCACGCCCTGGCGAAGTAACACATGAGGTTTTTGACGCCAAAAGCCCTCGGGCGGTGCACGTGTGCTGCTTTCACGCTCGCCGACGCCCGGCCAGCGACCGCCCACGCCCAGCTGTCGCCGTCTGCAGTCGCCCCCCCCCCCATCAGCAATCAACGCGTCCCCGCGGCAGCCCCCTCGCTCGCCCGAGCTCCGCACCCGCCGCGATCGATCTGTGAGGCTTCGCTGCCGGCGTCGGGCGCGTGAGGTGCGCACGCCGGCGCCGCGGCGGCAGCGCAGCAGCAGCGCCGCACGGCCGAGCTGCCGCCGCGCTCGTGCGCAGCCCAGGCCTCTTGCCTGCCTGCGTCTGGGAGGCCGCGCGTGACCAGGCGCTCGAGGGGTCAGCACGCGGCAGCCGCCGCGCGCTGCGCTGCGCTGAGCCCGCCGGCCGCCGGCCGCTGCTGCGCAGGCGCGCGGCGCGGCGCGCGCTCGGCCGGCCCCAGGCGCGGCGCCCGGAGCCCCGCCCCGCCCAGCGCGCAGCAGCGGCGGCAGCGGCGGCGCGGCGGCAGCAGCAGCGGCAGCAGGGGCAGCAGCGGCAGCTGCAGCAGCGGCAGCGGCGATGACGGACCACGCGGGCGAGCAGGAGATGGAGCTGGAGGCGCTCGAGGCGATCTTCCCTGACGACCTCGAGGAGTTTGACGGCAACCTCCCGGACGGCTGGTCCCGGCACGGCAAGACCTGGGCCGTCACGATCCGCCCGCCCGCCGAGGAGGGCGGCGGCGACGAGCCGGACGACCACGAGCTGCAGATGCAGCTCGTGTTTGCGCACACGCCGACGTACCCCGACGAGCCGCCCTGCCTGCGGCTGCGCAGCCTGCAGGGCCTGTCGGACGCGGAGCTCGCCGAGGCGACGGCGGAGCTCGAGGCGCTCGCGGCTGAGAGCCTGGGCATGGCGATGATCTACACCCTGGTTACCGCGGGTGCGGCGCCGGCGCCGGCGCTGCTGGCGGCAGCGCGGGGGACGCCGCGCTGCGGCGGCGCCTCGGCGCCACGCCCGACGCTGCTGCTGCTGCCCGCGGCCGCCGCCCCGCCGCCGCGCAGCCCAGGAGTGGCTGGGCGCGCGCATCGCGGCGGGCCCGGGCGGCGCCGGCGGCGGCGCCGACCCGGAGGCTGAGGAGAAGCGGCGGCGGGAGGAGGAGGAGGCGGCGCGCGCGGCGGCGCGCGCGCACGGGCACCCCGTGACGGTCGAGGCGTTTGAGGAGTGGCGGCGAAAGGTGCGGCGCACCGTGCGGCCCCGCGCGCGCCCGGCGGGCCGCGGCGGCGGCGGCGACGGTGGCAGCCACTGGCGGCGGCGGCGGTGGCGCCAGCAGCGCGGCCGCGCGCCGACGCCGCCGCTGGCTGCGCGCCGCGCAGTTTGAGGCGGAGCAGGCCGCCGCGCGCGGCGCCGACGGCAAGGGCGGCGCGGCCGACGGCGCGCGCGTGACGGGCAAGCAGTGGTTCCTCGCGCAGCTGGCGGCCGGCAAGGTCGTGAGCAGCAGCGAGGAGGAGGACGGCGAGGAGTCTGAGGGCGAGGAGGAGGCGTTTGCGGTGAGCCCGCGGCGGCGGCCGTGCGCGGCCGCGGCGGCGGTGGTTGTGCGGCGGCCGCGGCGGCCGTGGCGGCGGGCGCGCGCTGTGCTCGCGCTCGCGCTCGCGCTCGCGCGACACGCCCGCCCGCGTCGCGCCCGCCGCTCCCCCAGGGCGCCGGCGCGGAGGAGGACGATGAGGATGAGGATCTGGACTACGACGACGACGACGACGAGGAGCTGCTGGAGGAGCTCGGCGCCAAGTGATGCGCCGGCCCTGACCGCCCGTCTCGGGCGGCGCCGTGGCTGCGACACGCCACGGCGGCGCCGGCGCGCATATGCAACCGCCGGGCGCCGTCGCACGCCTGCCTTTCGCGCGCCAGCCCGCCGCCGCGTCTGCTGAACCGCGAGCCGCGCATCGCCGCCGCTCGGCCACTGCTGCAGCACTCCCACCGCGTCCCACCGCGCTGCTGTGCTCACGAGCGCGGCGCGCGCCCCAGCGCCCGTGCGCGGAGGGGTCGACGATGCTCCGCCTCGGTCGCTGCTCCGCTGCGAGGCGGCTGAGCGCGTAGCCCCGGCGGCCGCCCGTCGAACGGCTGCCGTGACGCTATACCAGCTCGAGCGCGGGAGGGCGAGCCGCGAGCGCAGCCGGGGCCAGGCAGCGCCGGTCAAGCGCTGGTCCGCGCTGGCGTAAAAAAATGGAGTGGACGGACTTCCTGCGCCTGGGCGCGGCTGAGCGCGCCGCCCTGGGCTTCCCGAACTTCCCGACGCACCGTGGAGCTGCGGCGGCGCCGGCGCCGGCGCGGGCCAGCGACAGCAGCTCCGGCGGCGGCAGCGCGGCGCCGCCGCGGCGCGGCGCCGCCCCGCGCCCGCCGCCGCCCCCGGTGGTGGTGCCACTGCCGCGGAGGAAGCCGGTGGCGCCGCTCACCAAGCAGCCGGGCGCGTTCGTCGAGTACGTGGTGCGTGCGATGCACGGGCCGGGCGGCGGCGAGCGCCTGCCGTGCCGCGCGCGGCGGGCCTCGTTCACCAGCGCCGCACGCCGCCCCCGCCGCAGCCGCGCGGCACGTACGTGAAGCCCACGCTGCGCCCCCGGCTTCCCTGCAGCAAGAAGAACGTCTGCAGCGCCGACGCGCAGGCGGCGGCCGACCTCGCGGCCATCAACGCGCGCGCAGCGCGAGCACGCGAGCGCGCGGGCCAGGCCTGCCACCACCACCACAAGGTGCCGCCGCGCGTTGCGCCGTCGGGCACGCCCCCTGCCGCGCCGCGGCACGCGCTTGACCGCCCGCCCGCGCGCCCGCCCGTTTGCCCGCCAGGCCGACGTGGACGCGCCGCGCGCCGTTGCGCAGCGCGAGCACATCTACCCCGACCGGGGGCGCGGCCGGCCGGAGTCGCGCGCGGCGCGCAACCCCATCACCGGCGAGGGCCTGGACGGCGGCGGCGGGCGGCCGGCACGGCCCGGCAGCGCGCCCGCGGCCGAGCTCAGGGCGGCGCGCGGCAGCCCGGCGGCGGCGCTGCAGCGCCGACCAGGCACGGCGCGCTCGGCGCAAGGGCGATACAACCCACTGACGCACGCGTGGCTGGAGGCGCCCGACGCGGACGCGCAGGCGGCACGGCAGCGCGCCAGCGACCGCGCGCACGGCTTCATCGGCCTGCGGCGGCTCCCCTCGCGTGCGGCGGGCGCGGCGCGCGCTCAGGTGCTGGTCCTGGAGGACGGCTCCGCGGCGGCAGGCGACGACGCCGGCAGCGGCGCGCCCGCGCCCGACGCGGGCGCGCGCGCCGCGCCGCGCGGCAGCGGCAAGGGCGGCGGCGGCGGCGGCGGTGGCGGCGCCTACGACTGCCTGCGCCACGTCTGGCTGTCGCCCCCGCCGGCCGGCGCGGCGGCGGCCGAGCGCGAGGCCGCGCCCGGCGGCCTGCGCTTTGACCAGCCGCCGGGCGCGACGAGCCACACGCGCAAGGTCCGCACGCCGGCAAGCCAGGGCGTGTACGACCCGATCCTGGTGCGGCAGCGCCGGCGCGGGGGAGGGGTCTGCGTGGCCACGCCTCGCGGGCAGCAAGCCGGCCTGCCGACCGCTTCTGCCCCTGCCGCGCCGCCCTGCGCAGGGCGAGTGGCGGGTGCCGCCGGCCGACCGGCGCGCGCGCGAAGGGCTGCAGTGGGCGCCGCGGCGCCTGTTTGACGACAAGTCCTTCCGCTGAGCCCCGCCAGCGCTGGGCGGGCGCGGCGGCACGCGGCGCGCAGCTGTGCGCGCGGCACGCGGCCGTCGCAGCAGGCGCCTGAGGGCGCGCCGGCGGGCGGGCGAGGGCGCCGAGGCGGTTTCATGCGCGTGTGCACACGCGCGGCAGGCAATCACAGAGCCCGTGTGCTCGCGCCGCCGCCGCGCCAGCACGGTCCGCCGCGCCCGCCCGCCCACCGCGCTCGCTCGCCCACCCACCCACCCCGCTCCTGCTGGCACGCTGCGCTGCCTACCCTCCCCCCCCCCCCACTGCGTCCCCGCCCGCCCGCCCGCTGCGAGCAGTCCCGCGCCCCCGCGCCCCCGCCCGCCGTCACGACGCGACGCCGCGCGCGGCCGGCTGCAGGCGCTCGAGGCACTCCGGCGGCAGCGCCCCGGGGGCCTCGGGGATGAGCTGCGGCATATCCCTGAAGTGCATGTCGAGGCAGCGCTGCAGGTCCGCCTCCACCGCGGCCGGCGCGGCGCAGCCGGGGCTGAGCAGCAGCTCGCGCAGGAACGACGCGGTCGCGCCGGCCTGCGGCGCGGTGCCGGTCGGCGGCGTGAGCGCGCGGCGGCCACCGCTGGCTGCGCGCCGGCCGCCCGGCGCTGCCGCCGGCATGCGCGCGCGCCCGCCCCCGTGCCTGCAGCGCGCGCTCCAGCGTCGGCATCTGCGCGAGCCCGTCAAAGTTGACGGCAAACGGGTTGACCGGCGGCGGCGCGATGTTCAGCGCGATCAGCTCCGCCACGATGTCCCACGCGCGCAGCCCTGCGCGCGGCCGCGGCCGCGGCCGCGGTCGCGGCGGGCTCGGCGGCGGCCGCCGCCGGCTGCGCGGGCCGGCCGCGCGGCTGCGTGCTGCGCGCTGCCCGCTGCTGCTGCGCCGCGCGCGCCCGACCTTGGGCCTTCCAGTTTTTGGTGGACGGGATGTCGAGCGGCGCGTCGATGTCCACGCCCTGGTGGTTGCGCGACAGCGAGCGCAGCTGCGCGGCGCCGGCGGCGGCGCAGGTGAGGCGCGGTGGCCCCCGCCCGGCCGCGCGCCGCGGGGCTCGCGGCCGGCCCGGCACGCACGCGCGCACGCACCCACACATACGGCCAGTTGTACTTGGCGTACGCGCCGATCAGAAACACCGTCACCTGCGGCCGGCGGTCGCCGGCAAGTGCTGAGCGCGGGTCGACGGCCCCGGCGGCGACACGCCTCGCCCCCTCCGCTGCGCCCAGCGGCGGGCGCCGCACCTCGGGGTTGTTGACGTCCGACTCGTGCGACGCGGGGCTAGCCGGCGGCAGCGCCTGCTCCGGGCCCGCGCTGCGTGCGGGGCGGCGCGGCGCGGGCGTCGGCGCTGCGCGCGCCGCGCTGCGCGCCGCGCCGCCGCGCCGCCGCGCCGCCGCGCGCGCGCACCCCGGCAGGCTCAGGCGCGCGATGGGCTGGCTGCCGGAGGCGGGGAGGGGGCCGTGGTACACGGTGACCACGAGCTCCTCGCGGCCCTTGAGGTAGAGGCTGAAGTGGTTGAAGCACTGCGCGCGGGCGCCCGCGCACGCGCCCGGCGCCGGCCGCCGTGAGGCGCAGCTCGTTGCCGGCCCGTGCCCAGTCCGAGCGGGGGCGCAGGGGCGGGCGGGGCGGGTGGTGAGGCCCGCTGGCGGCGCACCTTGAGGTTGCCAATGCGCAGGGCGTCCTTGTAGAAGGCGTCCAGCGGCGACTTGCTGGACATGGCGCCCCCCGGCTTGTGCGCCCTGGGTCTGACAGGCCGCCCTGCGTGCTCCGCCGCCCGCGGCGGGCCTGGCGGGCCTCGGGCGCGCCGGTCGGCGCCGGTCGCGCCGGTCGACGAAACCGCACCCGCGCTGTGAGCCGCCTGGCGGGGCGGGCGGCGCCTGAGCGGCCTGTAATTCGCTAGCGCGAGGCAGTGGACAGCGGGGAGGGGCGTTCGGTGCTGCGGGCGCTGCTGCTCCGCCCGCCGGGCTGCCGCTGCTGATTTTTGACGCGCAGCTCGTGCAGGGCGACCCCGCTGCGCCGCCCACACCCTCCTCCCTGCGCCCTTCACTGCCCACTGCGCCGCGCCGCGCCCCGCACTGCCCGCCCCGCACCCGCCGCGCTCGCCTGCGGAATGGCGGCCCTCTCCCGCAGCGCCCTGGGCCTCAGCGCCGCCAGCGCCCGCCGCTGCACGCGCCCGGCGCGGCGCAGCGTGGCCGTGCGCGCCGCGGGTGCGCGCGGGCGCCGCGCCTGCCCGTCCCGGCCGCGCCGAGGGGCGGCGCGCCCGCATTGGCGGCGCCCGACACCCTCCCCGCCCCCGCGCACCGCGTGAGCGGGCGCCGGGCTCGCCTCCGACAGCTCTCGGGGGCGTTCGGGTCGGCATCTGATCGACCGCCCCCGCCCCGCGAACCCCGGCGCCGCAGAGGTCGAGACGGCCGCCGAGAGCCACAGCCTGGAGGTGATGCGCAAGTTCTCGGAGCAGTACGCCAAGCGGTGCGCCATTGCCGCGGCGGCGGCGGCGGCGCGGCGCAGCTGCTGCTGCTGGCGCGGCGGGCGCGGGCGCCGTGCTGGCGCGCGCGGCAGGCCGGCGGCGCGGGCGCCGGGGGCTGCTGCTGCTCGCAACGGCGGGGCAGCAGGGCTGGGCCGTTGCGCGAGCGGCGGGCGCATGCATGCGCAGCCGCCCGCCCGCCCGGCGTACGCGGGGCCGCGGCCGCGGCCGCCCGGCCCGGCCCGCCGCGCGACCGCGGCCGCCGCCGCCGCCCCCCCGCGCAGGTCGGGCACCTACTTTTGCGTGGACAAGAGCGTGACCGCGGTCGTCATCCAGGGCCTCGCGGAGCACAAGGACACGCTCGGCGCGCCGCTGTGCCCCTGCCGGCACTACGACGACAAGGAGGCCGAGGCGGCGCAGGGCTTCTGGAACTGCCCCTGCGTGCCCATGCGCGAGCGCAAGGCGCGGCCGCGGCGGCCGCGGCGGCGCCTCGCGGCGGGCCGCGCGCGCAGCAGCCGCAGCAACGGCAGCGGCAGCAACGGCCGCAGCGCCGCGCGCCGACGCGCCGCCCGCCGACGCGCCGCGCCGCGCAGGAGTGCCACTGCATGCTGTTCTTGACCGAGGACAACGACTTTGCGGGCAAGGACCAGACCATCACCATGGACGAGGTCGAAGCCGGCATCAGCGGAATGTGAGGCGCCCCACCGCCCGGGCGCCTCCCACGGGCACCCACGCGCGCGCCGCGCCGCCGCGCTGCCCGGCGCGCGCCGCGCCTCGTCCCGACTGTACAGCCACCCTCCCGGCGTGTTTTTGTGTGCCGCTTGTAGTAGAGTTCCCCTCCATTGACGGACGGCGACGACGAGCGGCGCGGCGAGTCGAGCAATGAAAGCGGCCGCCGCGCGGCGTCTGCCGCGCCACGCCCGCCCGGCGCTGCTGCGCATGGCGGCCCCGTTGCGGCGTCGAGAGAGGGGCGGCCGTGGCCCCGGGCGGGGGCTGCTGCTGCACCTGGGCGCAGCCCCCCCCCCCCCCCCCCCCGCGCGCCGCCCAGAGGCTGGCGGCGTCGTGCGGCGGGAGGCGAGTGGCACTTGACGGTGATGCGCCGCGCAGGGTGGTCTGCGCCTGCGCCGGCGTCAAACTGTAAATTCAATCCTAGGCGAGGCCGACCGCGCTGCGCGGCGGTCGGTCGGCGCCTGCCAGCAACGCCGGCGGCCGCCCGCACGCCGCGGCCGCCGCTCCCCGGCGATCCCCGTCACACGTGCCGTCGCCCGGGCGCTCGAAGCACGCGAGGCGGGCGCGCGGTTCACCGGTCGGGCGCGCGAGGCTACGGTGCTGCTGCGAGCGCGGGCCCGGCGGCGCCAGAGCGGTGTCGAAGCGCGCGACGTCGGCTGCCGTAGCGATGGGCTGAGGCAGCGCGGCCGCATCCGCCCTTGGCGCGCGAGCGCGAGGCGCCCGCGCCGAGCCCGTGCTCCCGGGCGCGCCTGCCGCCTCGAGGCTTGGCGTGGGGATGAAGGACGACGATCTCGGGTCGAGGAGCCTGGGCAGCGGCAGCCGGGGCGGCGAGAGCGAGGAGCTGCTGGAGGAGCTCATGGATGAGGGCACCGCGGGCACGGCGGAGGGCCGCCTCTTCCCCAGCGACGAGTTCATAGCGCTCTCTACCCCCCTGGGCCTGCTCCGGTCCAGCGGGCACGCGCTGTGGCCGTTCCTGCAGTGCCTGCTGGCCGCGAACAGCATTTTTCGCCAGGGCACGCGGTGCGGCGCGCGCCGCCGCCCATGCGCCGCCGGGCCCCCCCACCGCGCCGCCCGGCGGCCGCCGGGCGCGCCGGCCGCGGCGTTGCAGCCCGCCGCCGGCGCCGGCGGCGCGATCGGGCGGCGGCGCGCGCCGCAGCGCACCGCGCGGCGCGCAGCCGCCGCAACCGCCGCGCGCCGACCGGCCCGCGGCCGCGGGCCGCGCCGCAGGATGCGCATGATCGACCTCGACACCATGCGCCGCTTCTTCCGCGAAGAGCTGTACGTCGCGGTCGACAAGCTGCTGCACTGCACCAGCGGCGGCCGCTTCGTGGTCGTCGACGCGGAGCACGCGCTGCTGCTGGAGGTCCTGGAGGTGCGGCCGCCGCCGGCGGGCGGGCGCGCCGCGGCTGCGGCCGCGGTCGCCGTGGCCGCCGCAGCCGCGCCGACCCGACCCGCGGCCGCGCCTGCACGCCGCGCCGCGGCCGCCGGCGCAGGCGCTCATCATGCTGAGCGGCCACGCGCTGGACTGGCGCTTGGCGAGCGACTTTGGCGAGATCAGCGCGGAGGTGGACAGCGACCTGCTGTGCGTGGCGCACGCGCTGCTGGACCTGTTCAACCATAACATGCCGCTGCACAAGCAGCTGTGCGAGGACGACCTGCCGGTGCTGGCGCACTCGGTCTTCGACGACCCACGTGCGCGCCGGCCGACGCGCAGCGCGCCGCTCGGCGCCCGCAGCGCGCGCGTGCAGCGCGCGGACGCTGCGCGCCGCCGCCGCCGCCGCCGCCGCCGCAGCCGAAAACTGGGCGCAGCGCCAGTTTGGGGAGCCCGGCGAGCTGGAGGAGCTGGGGGAGGACGAGGAGCCGGAGGAGCCGCTGCTGGAGCGCTCGCGCTGGCTCGTGCACATCATCAACAGCTTTGGCGTCGTGCGCGGCTTCGACAGCATCGTGCAGGTGCGCCGGCGGCGGCGGCCGCGGCCGCGGACCACCATGGACGGCCCGCGCGCGGCACACGCAGCAGCGGCTGGCGCGGCGGCGGCGGCGGCGGCGGCGGCAGCAGGGCGACGGGGGCGAGTGCGCGCGTGCAGCGGGGTCGGCTGCACGCCCCGGCAGCTGCTCACGCCCCCTGCCGGGCGCCGCTCGGCGCGGCCGCCCCGCCCCGCGCCGCGCAGCTGCTGATGCAGCCGGCGGGCCTGAGCTTCAGCTTCCTCAACATGCTGATGGCGGTGCTGGCGCAGGTGCGCGCCGCGGCCCGAGCTGGCGCGCGGCGGCAGCGGCGGGCGACGGCGGCCGGCGCAGCGCGGCGGGCGCAGCGCGGCGGGCCGCCGCAGAGCGGGCGCGCGCCCCGCGCGCCGCCGAGGCCCGCCGCCGCCGCCGCCCCACGCCCACCCGCCGGCGCCAGGTGGTCGAGCTGGCGACGGAGGAGGCGCTCGCGCGCTTCAGCCTCGTCGTGCCGCCGGTGCTCGAGCACGTGGGGGGCCTGGTGGAGGCGGACCACGAGCGCCTGTGCGAGTACGGCACTGACCGCACCTACAGCGCGCTGCACTGCCTCGTAGAGATCAACCTCCCGCGCATCATCGCGCGCACCGCCGACCCGCGCCCCGCGCAGCTGCAGGTGCGCGGCGCGGCGCGGCGCGCCGCGGCGCCGCCGCGCGCCGCGCCGCGCCGCCGCGCGGCTCCGCGCCCGCGCGCCGCCCGCGCGGCCCGGGGGCCCCGACGGACGCACGACGCACGCGCCCGCCCGCGTCCGCGCCGCGCCCGCAGCTGCAGCGCGTGCAGTGCACGTTTGTGCAGAAGATGCTGGAGAGCAGCAGCTTCAACAAGCTGCTCTCGGGCGTGGGCGCGTGCAAGCGCATGCTCACCACCACCGCCGCCGACGCGGAGCGCGGCGCGGAGGCCGAGGCCGAGGCCTTTGAGGTGTGGCGGGCGCCGCGCGCGGGCGGCTGTGGGCGGCGGGCGGCAGGCGGCAGGCGGCGGCAGGCGACGGCAGGAGGCTGTGGTGAGGGCGCCGGGGCGCTCGTGGGGCGCTCAGCTGGGCGTCGTGCCGCTCGCCGCGCCGCACGCCAGGCGCTGATCGCGTGGCTCGCGGAGCAGCGCATCGTCGAGCGCATCCTGCGCACCGGCCTGCACCAGCGCCAGTACGTGGCAGAGGTGAGCGGCGGCCGCGGCGGCGCTCGCCATCGCCACGGCAGGCGGGCGTGCCGCGCACGCGCCCGCGCCCGCCCTGCCCCCGTGCCCGCGCCCACGCCGTTCCGCGCATCGTGCGCCGCGCCCAGGTCCGCGGCATCATGGTCGTGCTGGCCAAGCACGAGTGCCTCACGCCCAAGCACATCGACATGCTGTGGGCCATCACCGAGAAGGTGCGCGCCGCCGCAGCCGCCGCAGCCGCCGTAGCCGCCTGCCCGCGCTGCACGTCCCGGCCCCAGCTGCCGCTGCTTGCTTTGACCCACAACCACTTGGCCAACAACCACGTGGCCCAACCGTCTGACCGCCCATCAGGAGGACACATACGAGGCAGTCAAGGCGCACATGTACGGCCTGCTCGCCGAGCTGGCCTCCGCGTTTGCGCCGAGCCAGCTCGACATGCTCTTTGCCAAGCTGCAGGCCGCCGCCGAGCGGGTCCCGCCCGACACGCAGCGCCTGCTCGGCCTGCTCACCTCGCTCGCGGCGAGCGACACGCAGGCATGCGCGCGCAGGCGCGCGGGCGCGGGGAGCTGCACGCGCGCGCACGCGCGCGCGCGATGCGCGCGGCGCGCGGCGGCCGCGAGGGCGGCCGGCCGGCCCGCCCGCCCCGCGCACGCCGCGCCCGCCCCCTAATCACGCACCCCCGTGCCCGCGCGGGGCGCGCAGCTGATAATGCAGGACAACATCCTCGACCTGGTCTGGAGCCTCGCCACGCCCGCGGCCGCGCCGCCCGCGCTCGCGCTCGCGTCGCCGTCGCCGCTCGTGGGCTGCGTGAAGGCCTACAAGCCAAACATGAAGGCGCGGCGGCACCCGCGGCGCGGCGCGGCGCGACCGCGCGCCGGCCCGGGCGGCGCGGCGGCCCCCGCCGGCGCGCCGCGCCGAGCCGCGCCGTGCCGCCCCCGCCCCGCCGCGCCGTGCGCCCGCCGCGCACCGCGTGCGGCCCTGCAGGCCGCCTCCTACCAGCGCTGCGTGGAGAGGCTCGTCAAGCGCTGCTTCACCGCGTTCGCCGACGGCAGCGGCGGCCGCGTGCCGCTGCTGCGCGCGATGCGCGAGCTGCTGCGGCTGCTGCCCGACGAGCAGCTCAAGGTGCGTGCTGCGCTGCTCCGTGCACGCCGCGCCGCCGCGCGCCCCGCCGCGCGCACCGCGCCGCGCCTGACCGCGCCGCCCGCTCTCTGCGCTCGCGCTTGCGCTTGCGCTGCAGGACGGCCGGGGCCACACGCAGGAGTCGGTCGCGGATGACCTGATGGACCAGCACGGGCTGCAGGTGCGGCGCGCCGTCTGGGTTGGCGCTGCTGCGGCGCGCGTGTGTGCCGCGCGTCCGTCGGCGGCCACGGCAGCGGGCTGAGCCCCCCGCCCCGCCCCGCCCGCCCCGCGGCGCCCCGCGGCGTCGCGCCTGCCGCGCCAGGCCAAGCTGGTGGACGCGGTGTGCACGCTGGTGGCCAGCGCGCGCGCGGTGCTGGCCGAGGCTCGCGCCACGGCGCGGGAGGTCGCGGGCGACAGAGGTGCGCGCTGCGCTGCGCTCGTGCCGCGCGGCCAGCGGCGGCCGCCGCCTCACACCGCGCCCGCGCGGCCGCGCCCGCCGCCAGGCGGCGCCGCAGCGGACGCGGCCGTCGCCGCCGCGGAGCGCGCGGCGATCGCGGCGCTGGGCGAGGGCGCGTGGCCCTATGCAGAGCTCATCCGCGAGACCATGCAGACGCTCAGGTGAGAGCGCCCGCACCACCACGGTCGCGCGCACGCCCGGCCCCGCCTGGGCGTGCCGCCGCGCACACTGCTGCCCCGCCCGAGCGCGCCTCGCGCCGCTCCCCTGTGCTCACGGCACGTGCCGCTCCTGTGCTCCCACCCAGGTTCTTCGGGCACAGCGGCACGCACTTCTTCCCCGGTGACCTCGCGGAGCGGCTGTGGCAGGCCCTCGTGGTCAACGCGCCCGCGGGGGAGGACGCCATGATGGCGACGCAGGTGGACGCCCGACCGCGGCGCGCGTGCGCGCGTCGCGCCCGCCCGCCACGCGCGCTGCCGCGGCGGCGCCCGCCGACCGCCGACCGCCGCTCGCCGCGCAGCAATTCTTCAAGTCTGGCTTCGCCGGCGCCGGCGCCGACGTGCCGCCACTGTTTGAGAAAGAGGTGCAGGCGGCGCTGCTCGAGGCGACCGTGGCGGCGCAGCCGTCGGCGCTGCTCGCGGCGAGCACCACGAGCGCGCGGCTCTACCTGGAGCTGTTCAACCAGGTGCGGCTCGCTTGGGATCCCTCTGGTGCCCACGCACGCGGAGCGGGCAGAGCGAGCAGCGCCGCGGCCGCGCGGCGCGCGCGGCGGCAGGAGCCGGGCCAGCCGCCCAGGGACGCCGCCGCCGGCGCACCGACCCCGCCGCCGACCCCGCCGCCGTCGCGGCCGCAGGTGAACCTTGAGGAGGGCTCCATCGTCGCCGTCACCGCCAAGCCGGCGCGCTTCCACGCCGTGCGGCTGGAGGACATCAAGGGTGAGGGGGTTGAGCGTGCGGGGCTTGCTCCCTTGCTCTCCCAGATCTGCGGCGCGGCCGGGCGCCGCGCAGCCCACCTGCGCGTGCGCCGCCTGCTCCCGCACCCGACCGCCCGACGCCCGCCGCCTGCCCCCGCCCCCGCCCGCCAGGCCTCGACCTGCCCTGGCACCTCGTGCAGCACCCCTCCGAGCGCGTGCACGGGCTGGCCAAGGAGCAGCTGCTCACGCTGTACCACTGCGACCAGCACTCCCCCGCGGCGGCGCCCTTCCAGCGCGCGCTCATCAAGTAAGCGCCGCGGCGCCGCCGCCCGCGCGGGGGCTCGCCGCCCGTGGGTGCGCGCGCCGGCCGCCCCGGCGCGGCGCGCGCCCGCGCGCCGCCCACGCGCCCGCGCTCGCGCGGCGGCCGCGCAGGCGCGTCGTGGGGCGCGTGGCGCAGCTCGAGGGCGCCATGGCCGCGCCGCTGGACCAGCTGGCCACGCTCGGGGCGTGGCGCATGGCGCAGCCGGTGCTGGGGCTGCTGCTGGCGGCCATCGAGTTTCGCAAGGTGCGCCGCCGCCGCCGCCGCCGCCGCCATCGCCGCAGCAGGACCAGCGCAGCAGCAGCAGCAGCAGCAGCAGCAGCGGAGACTGGCGCCACGCGTCCACGCGCGCCGCGCCGCGCCCACGTCGCCGCCCGCCCGCCCGCCCGCGGCCCGCCCCACGCAGGCGCTGGCGATGCCGCCCGTGCCGGAGCACCGCCACGCGTGGCGCGGCACGCCGCTGCTGCTTGAGGTGCAGCGCGACGGCGGCCCGCAGCGGCTGCGCCTGAGCAGCCACACCAACGAGTACGTGGGCCTGCTGCGCGAGCGCGTCGCGCGCGAGCTCGGCTGCGGCGCGGCGCACGTGCGCATGTTTGCGCTCGGTGAGTGCGGCGGGACGAGCGGCGGCGGCCGCCGCGCCGCGGCCTGGCGCGCCGCCCGCTCGGCGCCGTGGCTGGCTCGCCCGCCCGCTCAAGCGCGCGCGCGCACCGAGCGCCGCTGCGCCGCGCCGCCCGGCAGGCCACGAGCTGGACAGCGACGCCGTGACGGTGCCGCCGGGCGACGGCCGGTCGCGCACGGTGCTGGGGGCGATGGTCAGCCCAGAGCCCAACAAGTTCACCCGCGCGCCGGCGGAGCACCGCGGCGCGTGGGAGGAGGCCGCGTTTGCGTGGATGCTCAGCCAGGCGGTGCGCCCGCGCGCACGCGCGCGCGCGCCGCGACTCTGCGGCTGCCGCCCGCCGCGCGGCGCCGGCCTCACGCGCCTCCCTCCCTGCGCCGCCGCCGCCGCTGTGTCCGCCTCAGGCGGGCATCTACCCGCTGCTGCTGCGCCTGGTGGACGTGCCGCCGTCGGTCGCGGCGAGCGCGGCGCCCGAGCTGGGGCGCATGGCGGCGGAGCTGCTCGCGCAGCTGCCCACGCACCCGGCGCTCGCGGCGCGCCTCGCCGCGGCGCTGGACGGCCCGGACAAGGCGGCCGCGCTCGCGGCGGCGCTCGCCGACGGCGCCGGCGCGGGGCGGCCCGGCGCCGGCGCCGGCGGCGGCGGCAGTGTGCGGCCCTACCAGGCCCTCTATTCGCTGCAGGCGCTCGCGGCGCTGCTGTTCCCCACCCTGGACGAGGCGCTGCTGCCGCCCGGCGGCGACGCAGAGGCGATGGCCGAGGCGAGCGCCTGCCCCAGCCCCGCCGCGGGCGCGGGCGCGGCCGCGACCGCCAACGGCGGCGGCGAGCCCGCCGCGGCGGCGGCCGCGGCCGCCGTCGGCGCGGCGGCCGCGGCGGCGCACCGCGACGCGCAGCGGCAGGACTTCCTGCACAGCCGCGGGCTGGAGGTGGTGCTCGACGTGGCGCGGCGCGCGGCCGCGGCCGCGGGCGCCGACGTCCAGCTCCGGCGGCAGCTCAGCGAGCTGCTGGTCACGCTGCTGCACAACCTCGTGGACGCCGCGGCCGCCTGGCACGGCGCCGGCGGCGGCGCGGAGGGCATGAGCGGCGCCGAGAGCGGCGCCGTCGCGCCCGGCGGCGCGCCCGGCGCCGCGGCGTCCAGCCAGCGCGGCGGCGGCGGCGACGCGGCGACCAGCGCGGCGCTCGACAACAACCACGCCGCGGCGGCCAGCGGCGCTGCGCCGTGGCAGGCGCCGGGCAGCCCCGGCGCCTGCATGGAGGAGGCCCTGAGCTCCCCCCCCGCCGGCGGCGGCAGCCAGCAGTCGGCGGCGCCGGCGCCGCCGCGCCCGCGGCAGCAGCTCAGCGGCGGCAAGCAGCAGCGCGCGCGCGGCGATGACCTGCCGCCGCTGCCGCAGGGCGGCGGCGGCGCCGCCTCCGGCGCCAGCCTCGCGGCGTTCGGGCCCGCAACGCTACGGCTGATTGCCGAGACGCTGCTGGGCGTGGCGGTGGACGCGAGCCAGGCGTGGGGCTGCCCCCGCCCGCCGCCGGCGGCGCCGGCGCCAGCTCGCTCGCCAGCGGCGGCGGCGCCGCCGACAGCGACGACGAGGACGCGCCGCTGCGCGACGCGGCGGCGGAGCGCGACGGCGGCGTCGTGCGCGACGCGCTCGCGCTGCTGGGGCGGCTGCTGGAGGGCGCGCCGGGGCTCGCGCAGGCGCTGCTGCTCGACGCGCCGGCCTGCCCGCTCATCAGCGTCGTCCTGGTCAGCCCCCACCACCCGGCGCTGCGCCGCCAGGCCGCGGAGCTGCTGCAGCGCCTCGCGACCGCCGACGGCGCGCACCCGCGGCTGCTGCCGTGGTTGCTCGCGCAGCTGTCGGCCGCGCGCGCGTCCGCGGCCGCCGCGCCAGCCGCGAGCGGCGAGCTGTACGACCTGCTCGCGGCGATGGTCTCGCGCGCCGCGGCCGCGCGCGGCGGCGCGGGCCTGCAGGCGCCGGGGCTGTTTGCGCTCGCGGGCGCGCTGCTCGACGAGGAGGTGTCCGCGCTGCGCGCCGCGGCGGCGGCGCCGCCGCCGCCGCCGGCCGGCGCCGACGCGGCGGACGCGCTGCTGACGGGCCGGCTGGGGCTGGTGCTGTCGCTCGTGCGCGCGCTCGACCGCCGCGGCGTCGGCGCCGACGCGGGCGGCGGGCTGTCGCGGCTGCTGCTGCACGACTTTCTCTTCCCGGAGGCGCTCGCGCAGCAGGAGCTCGCGGCGGGGCGGCTGAGCCTGGGCGCGACGGCGCGCCGCCTCGCGCCGCGCGCGAGCGGGCCGCCCGCGCGCCGCGCCGCGCTCGCGCTGCTCGCGGAGCTCCTCGGCGACGCGCCGGCCGCGCTCGAGGAGGGCGTCGCGGCGCTCGCGTCGCTGCACTACGAGCGCGCCGTGCTCACCGGCTGGGGCGTCGCGCCCAAGGCGCTGCGCGGGCCCGGGTGCTACATGGGGCTTAAGAACGGCGGCGCGACGTGCTACATGAACGCCGTCATCCAGCAGCTCTTCATGCAGCCCGCCATCCGCGCCGCCGTGCTGGCCGCGCCGGGCGTCGCGGGCGCGGCGGCGCGCGAGAGCGTGTTCGCGCAGCTGCAGGCCGTCTTTGCGACGCTCGCGGCGGGGCGGGGCACGTTCCTGTGGCCCCGCGACTTCTGGGCGTCGTTCAAGGACTACGACGGCAGCCCCATCGACGTCAAGGAGCACCAGGACGCGTACGAGTTCTTCACACGCCTCCAGGCGCGCGCCGCGCGCCGCGGCCGCGCCTCGCAGCGCGCAGCACGGGCGCCCTCCCGCCGGTGCCGCGCCCTGGATCCGCCGCCGACGCGCGCCGCTGCCGCCGCCGGCCCGCGCCGCCCTGACCCCTGAACCGCAGGACTTTGTGGACCAGCACATGATCAGCGGCGGGACGGCGCCCGCGATCCGGTCGGTCATGGGCGGCGTGTTTGTGCAGCAGATCATCTGCCGCGGCCACGCCTTTACGAGCGAGCGCTGCGAGGACTTTTACCAGATCAGCGTCGACGTCAAGGGCATGGGCTCGCTGCAGCGCAGCCTCGACGACTACGTCAAGGTGCGCGGCGCGCGTGTGGGCAGGCGGCTGGCTGCGTGCGGGCGCTTGCGTGGGCGCGCTGACGCGTGCGCGCGTGTGGGCGGCTGGCTGCGTGCATGCGTGCGTGCGTGTCTGTCGGGCGCCCGACCCCGGCCCCGCCGACGGACCTGCCGTCGCTGCCGGCGCCGCCGCACCGCGCGCAGGGCGAGCTGATGGAGGGCGACAACGCCTACTACTGCGAGGAGCTGGGGCAGAAGGTGACCGCGGTCAAGCGCGCCGCGATCAAGTCGCTGCCGGCCATGCTCTGCGTGCACCTCAAGCGCTTCGAGTTTGACTACCACAACCAGACGCGCTACAAGGTGCGCCGCGCGCGCCGCGCGCGTCCGTGTGTGTGTGTGTTGAAGATTCGCGCGCGTCGCCGCGCCGCCGCCGCCGCCGCCGCCGCCGCCGCCGCCGCGCGCTGAGCCCGCCCGCGGCCCGGCCCGGCCCGGCCCGGCGCGGCCACAGGTGCGCGACCGCTTTGAGTTCCCCATGGAGATCGACATGCACCAGTACACCGCGGACGGCCTCGCCGCGGCGGACCGCGAGGCGGCGCGCGCCGCCGAGCAGCAGCAGCAGCAGCAGCAGCAGCAGCAGCAGCAGCCGAGCGGCGGCGGCGGCGGCGGCGGACCACCGCAGCAGCAGCCCACGGCGCCCGACGACGGCCTGCGGCGCTCGCTCAGCGACGCGGTGCAGGCCGTGCTCGCGGGCGGCGGCGCCGCCGGCGCCGGCGGCGCCGGCGCGCCGCGCGCGATGTACGACCTCATGGGCGTGGTCGTGCACTCGGGCTCCGCCTTCACGGGGCACTACTATTCGTACATCCGCGAGCGCGCGCAGCTCGATGCTGATGCCGGCGCCGCTGGCGGCGAGCCGCGCGGCGAGGGGTCGTGGTTCCTCTTTGACGACAAGAGCGTCACGCCGTGGGACGTGGACGAGCTCGAGGCGGAGTGCTTCGGCGGGCGCGCGAGCCAGGACAGCGACGCGCGGGGCCGGCCGGCGCGCGGCGAGTACGAGCGCGCGCACAGCGCCTACATGCTGTTTTATGAGCGCCGCGCCGGCGAGCGGCAGGCGGCGGCCGCGGGCGGCGCGGCCGCGGCGCAGCCGGCAGAGGCAGCGCCGGCGGCGCAGGACGTGGCCATGGAGTCGGCGCCGCAGGCCGACGGCGACGGCGCGGCGCAGCAGGTGGCGCAGGCGGCGCGCGAGACGCCGTGGGGCATGCCCGAGGCGCTGTACCGCCAGGTGCTGACCACCAACGTCAGCCTGCTCTGGCAGCAGCACGTGCTGGACAGGGACTACTTTCGCTTTGTGCGCCAGCTCGTGGACTCGCGCGGCGACCTGGGCCAGCTCGCCGCGCGCAAGGCGCGGCGGCGTGAGGCCGCGTCCGGCCCCGGCGGCGGGGCGCCGCTCGCGCCGCCGCCGGCGCTGCCCGCGCCCGCGCCGGCGGCGGCGACGCCGTCGTGCAGCTCCGGCGGGCGCGGCGCGCTGAGCGCGATGAGTGTGGACGCGCCCGCCGCTGGCGGCGGCGGCGGCGGCGCGCTGCGCCCCGCGGCGGTCGCGGTCGGCGCCGACGGCGCCGCGCCCGACGCTGGCGGCGGCGGCACGACGCCCACGCCCATGGCTGTGTCGCCGGCGCCCGCGACGCTGCAGTCGGCGCTCGCGGCCGCGTCCGCGACGGCCAGCCCGGTGCGCAGCCCCAGGCCCGCGGCCGGGCCGCCGCCGCCGCTCGCGCCGCCCGCGGCGGAACCGACGGCGAGCCCCGGCCCGGCCAGCCGGCGCGGCGAGGAGGCCGAGGCGGTGGCGCTCGCGCTGCTGCGGCTGGGCGTGCTGTTCCAATTCCAGGTGGGCACGCAGGCTGCGCACGACGCCGGCGCCCTGGACCCGGCCCCGGCCCGCGGCGCGGCCTGCCGCGCGGCGCGACAGCGCGCGCTCAAGCGCGGCTGCTGCCGCCGCCGCCGCCGCTGCCGCCAGGTCTACCTGCATGCGCACGACAGCCTGCGCAGCGAGAGCAACGTGTGGACCGAGGCGCTCATGAGCCTGATGAGTGCAGGGCCCAGCAGCAGCGCGTGCCTGCAGGTGCGGCGCGCGCCCGCACCGCCGCGCCGCCGCGCCGCCGCGCCGCCGCGCCGCCGCCCGCGCGCCGTGCACGGTGCGACGCCGCCGCCGTCGCCCGCCCGCTGCCCGCCCGCCGCGCGCCGCGCGCCCGCCGCCGGCAGCTCTTCCTGGAGCTCCAGGTCGCGCACCCCGACTGGCTGTCCACCTTCCTGGTCGGCACGGAGTCGATCCCGCCCGGCGCGCGGCGCTGGGCGGTGGACATGCTGGGCTGGGCGCTCGAGGCGGCGGCCAAGCGCGTGTCGCGCGTGCTCTCGCCCCACATCTCCCTGCTCATCAGGGCGCAGGCCGACCTCGTCGGCCATGCCGGCGCGGCGCACGTCACGCTCCCCCAGCTGAGCGAGGCGGTGCAGGCGCACAACGGCGTGCGCCTGCCGCCGCTCGCGGTCGCGGTGATGTCGTTCGTGGAGCGCCTGGTGGACCTCGTGCGCGCGTGCGTGCCGCCGCGGCACGGCGCCGGCGCCGGCGCCGCGCTCGACGGCCCGGACATGCCCTCGGACGCGGCGCGCGTGCTGCGACGCTACGCGGCGCTCGGGCCCTGGGCGGCGGCGCACCTCATGCAGGCGCGGCGGCGGCGCGGCGCAGCGGCGCGGCGCGCGCGGCGCGCGCGTGCCTGTGGCGCCGCTGCGCGCGAGCCCAGCCCCTCCCGCCGGCCCCGCCGCTCACCCGCTCGCCCGCCCGCCTGCCCGGGCGCGTCGCGGCGCGCGTTGCAGGTGCACAACGTGGTGCCCGACCTCGCCGACGTGCTGACCGCGTGCGTCGCCTCCCTCGACGCCGACGACGAGCCGTGCGGCGCGGAGGACGCGACGCCGCTGTACGAGCTGCTCGGCGAGCTGCTGCAGCACGCGGCCAACCTGCCGACGCTCGTCGCCGAGGCCGCGCAGCCGGGCGGCGGCGGCGGCGGCGCGCCGCCGCGCGGCAACCCCTATCTGCTGCGCGCGCCGCCCGGCGGCGGCGACCCCGGCGCCGGCGCGGACCGCCCGCGCGGCGGCGGCGGCGGCGGCGGCGGCGGCGGCGGCGGCGAGGGCGTGAGCCTGCCGCCGGGCGGGTTCCGGGCGGTCATCACTGAGCCGCTGCTGCGCGGGCTCACTCTCTCGCCCTGCGCGGCGTCGCCAGACGTGCTCGCGCTCGCGCGCCTGCTGGCGTGGAACAACCCGCACGCGGGGATGCTGCTCCTCCAGGCCGCCACGCGCGCGCTGACCGCGTCGCTCTGCGTCGCGCCGCCGGCCGAGGGCGCGCAGCGCGCGTGGGACTACGCGCTGAAGCGCTCGCGCGCGCTCATGGCGCTCCTGCCCGACGCGTTTGTGGCGGCCCGCGCGACCTTCTGGCTCACCGGCGGGCTGGGGGGCGCCCGGCCGTGCCGCCGATCTACCCGGGCGTGCTCATGTGGCGCGAGCCGCTGAGCTGGCACTGCGTGAACTTCTTCGCGCTCTTTGCTCCGCTGCTCGAGGAGCTGCGCGGCAGCGCCGGCGCGCCGCCCGGCGAGGACCTGACCCCCGTCGCGCACACGGCGCTGGCGGTCATGGCGGCGGCGGCGCACGACCTCCACGGCGCCGCGTCGGCGCTCGCCAAGGCCGCCGCGTCGGCCAGCGGCGCCGACCTGCAGGAGCCCGCGGCCGCGGCGGCGGCGGTCGTGGCGGCGGTGGCGGCGGCGGTGCAGGCGTCGCGTCGCCAGGGGCCGGCGGCGCCGCGCCGCGCGCCCGCGCCCGCGCCCGCGCCCGCGCCCGCGCCCGTCGCGCCCGCCGTGCCGGGCGGCGGCGGCGGCGGCGGCGGCAAGGAGGCGGCGGCGGCGCCCGGGCCCGACCTGGACGTGCCCGATGCGGCGGAGGCGACGGGGTCAGGCGAGGAGGGCGGCGAGGAGGCGGTGAGCGAGGAGGGCGCCGAAAGCGCCGGCGCCGCCGTGCGCTGAGGCGCGCGGCGCGGCCGCGGGCGGGCGGCGGGGCCGCACCTGTGTGCAGGAGCGGTGGCAGGGGTTTGGGAGGCGCGAGGCGGTGGGCGGCGGGGGAGTAGGAGCAGGCGGGGGCGCATTTGTGCACTGTGGGGGCGAGCGGCGAGCGGCCGACTCGCCTTCCGGAGCCTGCAGGGAGGTGCAGGCGGCGCGCGCGCGCCGCGCCGGCGAATTTCTGCTGGCGCCGCCCGCGGGCGCCAGCGGCCCGCGGCGGTGCGGGCGGCGGCCGGGCGCCCCCCGCGCATGTACGACCAGGAATCGCGCGGAGTGTACAGCGCTCGGCCATCATCAATCATCATCAATCCATAACGCATGCTTGACGCTGGCCGCAGCGGGCGGGCGCCCGCGTGCGCCGCGTGAGCCACCGACAGCTGCAGAAGCTGCGCGTCTCCGGCGGCGCGGGCCCGCCGCCGGCCGGCGCACGTGCGCGGGGCGGGCTGCGCCTGACGACGACGACGGCGCCTGCGGGCGGCCACCCTTCTGTGGCCCTGCGCGCGCGTCGGCTTGGTGCTGCTTGTGCGGGCAGTGAGACCGGGCAGTTGGCTCTGCACCCGTGCAAGCACTTACCCGGCCGCCGACTTGTCCCCCCCGCAGCTCGACGCCCTGCAACCGCCCCGCCGCCTCGCGCGTCACTGCCCGGCCGCCGCCAGGTTGCCCACCACCTTGTCCAGCGCCTTCCTGCGGGGCAGCGACGCGCGGCCGCCGCCCGCGCCGGCCCGGGCGTGGTGTCCGGCGGGCGGCGTGCCCGCCTGCCCTGGTCACCGGCAGCAGCTCTGGCAGGACGCACGCAGCGCGGCAGCCAGTCGGCGGCGGCGGCCAGCGGTGGCCCGTGAGGCGCCGCCCCCGCGCGCCGCGCTGCCCGCCGCGCTCGCCGGCGCCCGTCACAGCTCGTCACAGCTCGCAGGCCGCCTGGCAGCCACGCTGAGCGCGGCGCCGGCGGCGGCACCGAGCGCCGACAGCAGCGGCAAGCTGGCAAAAACCCGCTCAGCCGCCTCCCGGCCGCGCGCTTGGCCCTTAAAATGCCCCCGCGAGCTCCCGGGGAGCTCACACACGTCGCAACGCACTCCCACACCCAGCTCACGCTCTCCAAAAGCACTCGTCCAGCAGCGCCATGGCGCCAAAGCTCGTGGCCGCCAAGGCCGCCGTCCGCGCGGTGCATGCCGCCGCCAAGAAGGCCCTGAAGGCTCTCCGCGACGCCACGTCGCTCAAGGTGGGCGGCGCGGCCCGCACAGCGCGGCGGGGGGTGCACCCGTCGGCGGGAGGGCCCCCGCGCCGCCACGCGCGCCGCGCGGCCCTGGCCGCCGGCTCCCCAGCTATAGCAAGCTGCCAGCGCGCTACACGCGCGGCGCGGGCGCGCACTGCGGCCGCGCGGCGCGGCACCGCCAGCGCCGTCTCACATGTCCGCCGGCGCGCGTGCGGCGCCCCGGCTGGCCCCCTTGCGCGCCCACGCAACGCGTTGCACGTCCATCGCGTCCCTCACGCGCGCTGCCACCGCCCGCGCGCCGGTCACCGCAGGCGCGCCTGGAGCAGCGGCAGCGCAAGGCCAAGCAGACCAAGGCGGCACACCCGGACCACCCGCCGGCGGCGCAGGAGCAGGTGGACGCGCAGGTGGACGCGCAGGAGCAGGTGGGCTGTGTGGCCTGGTGGCGTCGCGCCGCTTGCGTCGCCTCTCGCCCGGCCGCCGCGTGTGCGCGCGAGCGGCGCGAGGGCCGACACCTGCGCCCCGCGCCGCACGCCTCCTGCAGGCGCTCGCCGCTCCCGAGGAGCACCAGCCCCTGCGCGCCGACGCGGACACGACCTGCTTGGACAACGCGCCCGCCGACGTGAACACGGCCCAGGTGGCGGCGGCGGCCGCCCCCGGCGGCGGCATGGACGCCCCCTGCGCCGCGCTGGTCGGGGCGGAGGAGGTGCTGCGCCCGGCAGCCCAGCTGCCCACCATCACGACACCGGTCAGCAACGCCGCCGCCGCCAGGGCGGCGGCCACCAGCTCCCCAGACGTGACCGTGTGCGGCGCGTCCGAGGCGCCGGCGGCGGCCGCCGCCGCCCCCGGCGGCGGCGTGGACGCCCCATGCGCCGAGCTGGTCGGGGCGCAGGAGCAGGTGCTGCCCCACGCGGCCCAGCTGCCAGCCATCAACACGGCGGTCAGCAACGCCGCCGCCGCCAGGGTGGCGCCGCCCAGCTACCTGGGCGCGGCGAGTCCAGCTCGCCCCTCCAGCCCCGCACGCCCGTGCGCGGCTCCGACGAGGACATGGCCCTCCGCGGGGCACGCATGAGGACGAATTGCAGCGTCGGCTCGATGGGCGCGCGGGTCGACGACTGCTGGGTTGGGGTCGAGGCCTGGTCGCACGCGCACTGAGCGCTGGCCGGCAGCGCGAGCGGCGCGCGCGCGGCTGCTGCCGCGCGCGCCCGCCACACCTGACCGGACTCGGGGCTGTGACGCCCCGGTTTGTGGGGTAGGGGCTGCAACACGCCCTTGGCGCCTTGGGGCTGCGACGCCCATGTGACGGCTGCTGGGCAGCGACGGAGACTGTGTATGACTGTTTGACTGGGCACCTGCACAGGGTTTGTGGCCGAGCGGCACGCTCGCTGAGAGCGCCGCGCGCTTGGCGCGCTGCAAAGCCTGCACGTAAACGCGTGCCCGCCAGCTCCAGCTGGCGGCGTGCGCGGATCGTGGGGGCGTGCGCGGAGCGTGGGGGCGCCTAGGCGACGGGTCGAGGCGGGTGTGCGGGCGGGGGCTTCTTTTGCAGCGTAGAGCGCGCTGGCGCGGCCGGGCAGCCCTCGAGGCCCGCCTGCCGTGCGAACGCGCTGCGCGGTCGGCGCCCTCGGCGCCGCCGCCGCCGCCGGCCGGCGTCACACAGGACGCCGGCCGGCCCTCTCTCTCACGCATGCGCGCAGGGCCGGGTAGCGGTGGTGGTGGTGGGTGGTATGGTGTGGTGGGTCGTGTCATTCGTTTCATGTCAACCGCCGGCAGATCAAGAGCCGGCGGCGCCCCGGCCCCGCTCCCCCGCCGCCAGCGCAGCGCCCCCCCCCCCTCACCCCCGGCCCTAGCGCGCTCGGAGCGAGCCCGCAATACCGCCCCCGCCAGCCACGCAGCCCACAGGCCCTCGCCGCCGCTGCCGCCGCTGCCGCCGCCGCCTTCCTTTGCTCAGGCCTTGCTGGCCTCGTCAAACGCGTCCACCAGCGCGGCAAGCACCCTGCGCGGCGCGGCGCGGCGCGCGCGCCGGCGTCGGCACGCGCGCACCAAGGCGGCACGCGCGCTCGCGTGCCAGCGGCCGTCGGCGGCCGCGTCAGGGCCCTGGGCCGCGACCCCTGAGCCCTGATCCCTGAGCCCCGGGCCTCCCACCTGAAGCCCTTCACAAAGTCGCTGAGGTAGGCGTACTCATTGTTGGCGTGGTACGCGGCCAGCTTGCCTGGGGAGACGGGTGCGCGGCGCGCGGGCGTGTCGGGCGTGGGCGCGCGGGGCATCGGCGGGCGTTGGCGCGCGCGGGGCGCGGGGGTGCGGCGCGCGCGGGGCCGCGGCAGCGCACCGAAGCCGAGCGTCTGCACGTCGAAGCCCGCCTCCTGCAGGTCGCGGATGCAGGGCAGGCTGCCGGTGATGGAGTAGGGCTTGCAGTCGCCGGTGACCTCGGTGAACGCGGCGACGAGCGCCTTGAAGCCTGGCGGCCGGTCGGCCGGGCGGGCGGGCGCGCGCGCGCGTGCGCGCAGCCAGGCGGGTGCGTGGGCGCGCGGGCGGGGCGGCGCGGCGGCGGAGGCGATAGCTCACGGGAGCCGCGCCGCGCGGCGCCGCGCGGCGCACCCTTGGAGTCGAGGTCGCACGCGACGCCCTTGCCGACGTTGTCAAAGAACTTCAGCTCCACCCGCCCCGCCAGGCCCTCGTCCGGCAGCGCGTAGCGCGACGCGGGGCCGCGCGCGCCCGTCGCGAGCGCGTCGGGCGCGGCGTTGATGTCGGCGACGTACGACCGCACGCTCGCCATGACCTGCGTAGCACGCCGCGCGGCGCCGTGTTACGGCGTTGCGGCGCGCGGCGCGCAGCACGCGGCACGCGGCGCGTGTGGGGCACGCGGCACGCGGCGCGTGTGGGGCACGCGGCACGCAGCACGCAGCACGCAGCACGCGGCACGCGGCACGCAGCACGCGGCGTGTGTAACAACAACAACGCGGCGGCGGCGGTGCGCACCTTGTCCATGTCGTAGAAGGGCGTGACCCGCACGTCGCCGCAGACCGTGGCGCTGCCGGGGATCTGGTTGATGCTGCCCGCGGGCAGCGACCACTGCGTCGGCTTGAGCGTCGACGGCGTGGCAAAGCCGTACCTGCGGGCCCACGCGGCGCGGCGCAGGGGCTCGCGCGGCTGGCAGCGCCCGGGGTGCGGCGCCGCGGCGCCGCGGCGGCGCGGCGGCGCGGCCGCGGCCGCCGGCGCGAGGCCCGCGCGTGCGTGCGTGCGCATACGCGCGCGCGCACCGCTCCTCCTGGGGCGCGGGGCCATAGTCTTTGTAGAAGCGGCGCTGGATCTCGGCCACCGCGTCCATGGCGAGCTCGATGGGGTTGATGCTCTTGTGGGGCAGCCCGCTATGGAAGAGCTTGCCTGCGAGCGGGGAGGAGGGGCGGGGCGGGGGCGCAGCGGTCAGGCCGCGCGCGGGGCGGGACCCCTGGCGCCGCCGCCGCCGCCGCCGCCGCCGCGCGGGCCGCGCGCACCGTGCGCGGTGAGCTGCCACGCGGCGATGCCGCCCGTGCCGATGCAGGGCTGGCTGTCGGCAGTGTCGACCCAATAGAGCGGGCCCTCCTTGCACTTGTCCAGCAAGCCCTGCTTGACCAGCTCGTCCACGCCGATGCCAGTGAGCTGCCCCCGCAAGCGGGCGGGTGGGCGCGTGGACGGGCGCGTGGGCGGGCACGTGTGGGCGCGTGCGCGTGGGCGCCGCGCCGCGCAGCGCTCGCGCCGGTCGCCGCAGGCCCCCCGCGCCGCCGCCGGAGGGAGGAGGCGCCGCGCGCGTGCAAGCCCCCGCCCCGCCGCCGCGCACCGTGGCATTCTCCTCGTTTGCAATGAACACGCCGACGACGGTCGTCTTCAGCGCCGGCCGCGCCGCGCCGAGCTGGCGGAAGAGCTCCGCGAGCAGCGCGACGTGGCCGAGGCAGTCGGTGACGCCGCGGCCCGCGAGCTTGTCGCCGTCGCGCGTGAGGGTGAACGGGTCGAACGACCAGGACTCGGGGTTGGCGGTGACGACGTCCTTGCGAGCGCGAGCGCGGCGGCGGCGGCGCGGCGCGGCGCGGCGGGTCGCGCGGCGGCAGCCGGCGCGGCGGCCGGCCCCGCGGCCGGCTGCGGCCGGCGTGGCCCGCGGCCGTGGCCGGCCGGCGGGGCCCGCCGCCCCGCGGGCGCCCGCCATCGGTGCGCGCCGCCGCACCATGTGGGCGCCGACAAAGCTGATGACGCCGCCGCCGGGCTGCCCCGGGTACTCGACGATGATGTTGCCCCGCCCCTCCACAAAGGTCACGTGCTTCACCAGCAGCGGCCCGCCCTCCTCCACGCTCAGCGGGGTAAGCACGTCGAGCACGTGCCGCGCGGCTGCGCGCCGCGGCGGCGGCGGGCGGCGCCGCGTGAGCTCGCCAGCGCGCGCCGGCGCGGCGGCGGTGAGCGCCGGCACGCCGCTGCCAGCTCACCACGGTCCTCCACCGGCACCAGCTCGGGCGGGTTGTTCTGCGCGGGGCGGCGGTCGGCGGCGCGCTGGCGGCACGCACCGCTGCTGCTGCCGCTGCCGGCGCCCCGGCTGGTGCGTCGCACCTGCAGCCACTTGGACTCGCCGATCAGCTTCTCCAGCAGGGCCAGGAAGGCGCCCTCATCCAGGGAGAAGCCCGCGAGAGGGCCCGGCATCGCGTCGGAGTGCGCAGCACCAAGCTCCGAGACTGCGAGCGACCTGACTGCTTCCCCACGCGCGATCTGGGGGCCAGGGCTGCGCGGAACTGGACGCGACGGCGCGCTGCTCGGCCGCGCAGGCACGCCGCAACGACGGCGTCAAAAGCGTGGCGGGCGGCGGCCGATCAAGAGCCCGTGCAGGCGGGCCATGGGTCCATCTCCAGCGTCAGTTGACGTCGGACGCACACACGCGCAACACACGGACGCCGGGCGCCCAGCAGCAGCAGCAGCAGCAGCGGCGACAGCAGCGGCGCGTGGCCGACCCCGCCGCGATGGCGGCTGGCGAGGCTGAGCCCGATCGTGCCGTGACCGGCGTGGCGCTCTCGGCGCGCTGGGAGCAGCAGCTGCTCGCGGGGGGCGCCGGGCGGCGCGGCCCGGTGCCGGTGTTGCTGGTCACAGGTGAGCGCGCTGCGCTCACGCTGGGTGGCCCCTGCCGTGGCACTCTGCGCCGCGCAGCTTGGCGCCCGTGCCTGCTCGCTCACGCGGGCGCGCGTCACAGGCTTCCTGGGCGCGGGCAAGACGACGCTGGTGCAGCACCTGCTCACCGCCGGGTGAGCGCCGCCGCGGCTGCGCCGCCGCCGCCGCCGCCGCCGGTGCGCCGCCCCGCGCACAACTTGGCCGGCGCCGCCGCCGCGCGGCGCGCTGCGTGTGCCCGCAGCGCCCCGCACCTCCGGCTCGGCGTGCTGGTCAACGAGGTCGCGGCGCTCGACGTGGACAGCCAGCTGCTGGGCGCGCGCGCCGCCAACGCCGCCGCGGGCGTCAAGCCCGCGCCGCTCGCCGGCGGCTGCGTGTGCTGCGACACGAGCGGCGAGCTCGCGGCCGCGCTGGCGCAGCTGGCCGGCAGCCCCGCGTACCAGGGTCTTGACTGCCTGGTGCGCGCGGCGGCGCCGCGCCGCGCCGCCGGCCTGCCGCCCGCCCTGCGCGGCGGTCGCGGCTGAGCGGCACGCGCGTGCGGTGTGCCGCGCCGCCGACGCCGCGCAGCTGCTGGAGACGTCGGGCGTGGCCGACGCGGAGCCGCTGGCTGCCGCGCTGGCGGGGGCGGGCTTCCGGCTCGCTGCGGTGGTGGCGGTCGTTGACGCCGAGGCGGGGCAGGCGGCGCTGTGCCAGGACGTCGCGGTCGCGCAGGTGCGGCGCGGCAAGCGCGCCCACCGCGCGCCTCGCGCGCTGCGCCGCCCCGCCGCTGACCGCCGCGTGCGCCGCGCCCGCCAGCTGCGCGCTGCTGACGTGGCGGTGCTGAACAAGTGTGACCTCGCCAGCCTGGGCGACGTCGCGGCGGTGGAGGATGCGGTGCAGCGGCTCGCGCCGGGCGTGCGCATGCTGCGCGCGCGGTTCGGCCAGGTGCGGCGCGCCGCGCGCCGCGCGGCGCGGGCGCCGACGCAGCGGGGCGGCTCGGGCCGGCGCCGCTACGTGCCGCGCACTCGGCCCAGCGCCTGGGCGCCGCGGGGCGGCGCCGTGCCGCGCAGGTGCCGCCTGAGTTCCTGCTGGAGCTGGAGGTGGAGCAGGAGGAGGAGGCGCCCCCGCCGGCGCGGGGCGGCGCGGCGTCGCCGCCGCCGGGCAGCGTGCACGGCGCCCTGGGCTTCTTGTCTCACGAGCCCATCATCCAGGGCGGCGTGCACAGGCCCCGCGCGCCAGGTGCGCGGCGGGCGCCGCGGCGGCGCCGGGCGTCGGGGGCGCGCCGCCGGTCGCCCCACGCGCCTGCCGCGCGCGCTGCCCGTCCGCAGGCGCCGGCTCCGCCCGGCGCGCCGCCCGGGTGGCAGCGGGTGGCGACGAGGCGCAGCGTGGCGGCGGCAGCGGCGGCGGCGGCGGCAGCCATGCCGGGCACGCGCACATAAGCTCTGTGAGCTTTGTCAGCGACGCGCCGCTGTGCATGGCCTGCTTCCAGACCCTCGTCGCGCAGCAGGTGCTGACGGCGCCGGGGCTCTTTCGCGCCAAGGGGCTGGTGTGGTTTGCCGCGCAGCGGTCGCTGCGATACGTGTTTCACTTCAGGTGCGCG
Organism: Scenedesmus sp. PABB004; assembly: GCA_014905635.1. NCBI lineage: Eukaryota > Viridiplantae > Chlorophyta > Chlorophyceae > Sphaeropleales > Scenedesmaceae > Scenedesmus > Scenedesmus sp. PABB004. The sequence continues at coordinate 992,034 of JABVCE010000010.1, read as the reverse complement.
CGGCGCCCGCTCAGCGCCACGCCGCCGCCTCGAGGCGCGGGCTCGGCGTCTGCGCCGCCAATCGCCGCCAGCTGCCGCCGCCGCCGCCGCCGCCGCTGACGCGCAGCGGCAAGCAGCGCGCCGAGTGCGGCGCGGAGGGCACGTGGCAGGGGCCGCCGGGCACGCAGCTGGTGCTCATTGGGCAGCAGCCTGAGCAGCTGCAGGCGCTGCAGCGGGGCCTGGGCGGCTGCGTGGCGGGCGGCTGCAGCTGCGGCACGGCACGGCACGCGTCGGCGCCCGCAGCAGAGCGGCTTGCTGACTTTGTGCGGCAGCACCACAGGCTGGAGCTGGCAGCCACGGCACAGGCGGCGGCGGCGGCGGCAGCGGCGGCGACGCAGCAGCAGCCAGAGCCAGGAGAGGCGCCTGGCTTGGTTGAGTTCTCGGCAATCGGCTCGCCCCTGCACGGCGTGGTGGCCGCGGAGGTGAGCGCACGGGGCCGCTTGCGCGCGGGGCCTGCTGCGCGCGGGGCCTGCTGCGCGCGGTCGTCGCGCTCAGTGCCGGCGCACGCCGGCGGCGGCGCAGGTCAACGGGGGCCTGCTGCGCCGCTGGAACGCGACGCCGGGCGTGTTTCTGTGCCACGTGAGGAGCCCGCCCGCGCTGGCGGCCTGCGGGCGGCAGGCGTCCTACCAGGGCGCGGAGCGCGTGCAGCTCTGCCTGGCCGCCGGGTCGTCGCCGGACGAGGCCGCGGCGCTGTGGGCGCTACTCGAGTCGGCGGTCGCGCCGCTGCTGCGCGTCGCGTACGCACACGTCCACAGCTGCAAGTGCGACGTCGCGGCCGGGGCGGCGGCGAGGCGGCAGCAGTAAGGCGGAGAGCGGCGCTGGTCACGCACGCTGGCCGCCCTGGGGTTCAGCGCGTTGCGTTGCGCGGCCCAAGGCCACCGTCCATCAGCTCTCCGCGAATCCCCGTAGCCCAGAGCACTCCGCCGCCGCTCGCGCAGGCCGCACCACAGCGCCGCAGCCGCCGCGTCGTCGCTGCCAACGCAGGCCAGCTCGCGCGCGTCCTCTGTTCCCGCCGCGCCCCCGCCAGGCGCCTGACCGCAGGCGGCCTCGTCGGGGCATCCCACGGCTCGCGCAGCCGCCGCCAGCAGCAGCAGCGGCCGCCACCGCTGCTAGCGGGGCCATGGGCAAAGGAGGTGCGCCCCGGGCAGGCAGGGAGGGCCTCTGGCGTACGCCCACGCAGAAGCGCTGGAGCAGCTGCGCAGGCGCCAGCTGCGCAGCGCCCGGGGGCTGGCCGCAGCGGCGGCCGCGCCCCGCCGTGCCGGCTCCGACGCGCGTGTGGGGCCGCCCTGCGCGCCCAGGCAAGAAGAAGAAGCGCAGCACCATCGACTATGACGCCCTGTTTGACAGCGGCGGCGCCAAGGGTGGCGCGGGCTGGCAGTCGGGCGTGAGCGCGCTGGACTTGATGGAGCAGGACGGCGGCGCAGGTGCGGGCGGCAGTGGCGCGGCGCTCGCAGGAGCAGCGGGGCGCAGCTGTGCGTGTGCGTGTGCGCACACACACACACGCACACCGCCAGCGGCCGCACCGACTCGCGCGCGCGCCCGCCGCGCCCGCCGCAGCGGGGGCGCCAGCAGGGGGCGCGGAGCCCGCGCCCGCGGCGGCGGGCGAGGCCATGGACACCGCCGACCGCGCGCCGTCGGCTGGCGGCAGCGCCAAGCGGCGGCGGCGAAAGGGCCTCGCGGTGCAGCAGCCGGCGCTGTGAGTGCGGCGCGCGTGCTGCAGCGGGCGGGCTGCCGGGCGCGCAGGGGTGCGCGCGCTCACGCGCTCACGCCCGCCGCCGGTGTCGCGCGGCGCCCCGCCAGCAAGGTGGCCGCGACGCGCGGCAACCGCACCACGACGCAGAAGCGGCGCAAGGCCGCCAAGCAGGAAAAGGTGCGCCCGCCCGCGCCAGCAGGCAGGCAGGGGCGCGCGTGGCGCCCGCCGGCGGCCGCCGGGCGCCGCTCACGCCGCCTGCCCGCGCGCGGCTGCCGCGCCGCCCCACCTGCCGCGCCAGGCGCTGGCGCTGGCGGAGAAGCAGGCCAGCCGCGTGAGCGCGCAGCGCAGCAAGAAAGTCAAGCTCGCGGCGTTGAAGACGCTGTACTAGGCGGCGGCAGGCAGGCAGGCGGCAGCAGGCGGCAGGCAGCAGGCGGCGGCGGGGCCCCGCAGCAAGGGCCGGTGCGAGAGGGGCGCGGCGCGGAGGGCGGCGTGACGGGGTGCGTGCGTGCTGGCTGTGTGACGGGCGCGCGCCGGCCAGGGCCCTCATAACGAGTACTTGTTGCACGGCCGAGTGGCCCCCAAACGGCGCCCCGGGCGCGCGCAATAACGATGCTGCAGTTCCGCAGGCCTCGACAGCGCGCGCCGCGCGCGGCTGCAAGGACCCGCGTGCGTGCATCAGGGAGCCGGTCAGTGGTGTGGTCACGTGGCGCTCAGCAAAAATAAATGGGTGTCGAGTTGGGCCAGAGAGCCAGATCTGGTTTGGCTCCCCGGGCCAGCCACGGCCAGCGCCGCACTCTCCCCGAGGACTGCCGAGCTTGAGCGCACACATGAAACAGGCTGCCAGTCGGAGGGCAGCATATACAGGTCTCCCCGCGACACGGGTGCGAGCTCCAGCCCCTCGCTCACCGTGCGCCCCAAGACTCAACAGCAGCCAAGACTGAGCAGCAGCAGTCACCCGCCTCAGTTCTGCCACAACAGAAAAGCCGACGCGCGCGCTGCCCCCGGCCCGCAGCCAGGCGTGGCACGCGTTGCCTCGCGGGGTCGGTCGCAGCGCGCAGCATGGATCCCCCGTCCCCAAACACCGCTCGTCCCGGGGTTGCCTGCGTCACACGAGGTCTGCGCGCGTCACGCGCGCGCGTGACGAGGCGCACGCACGAGGCGTGCGCTGGGGCGTGAGAAGAGAGGGATGAGTGGTGCAAGCCTTTGGTCATGTGCCACGCCCGAGACACCGGCACAGGGGCTGAGCTCAGCACGCGCGGCGGCAGCGCGCCGGCGCGGCGCGGCGGCCAGCGGCCGGCACGCGTGCGCTCGGCGCGCTCAACGTGCCGCGCGTGCCGAGGCAGCGGCACACTGTGCTTATTGCGAGAGTGATGTGCAGCAGACAGCAAACCAGCAGCGCGCGCGCCTGCGCAGGCGCACGGCGCCGCCCAGGGCAGAGCGCGCACGCGCGGAGCACAGGGCGGCAGGCAGCCCCACTGCAAGCCCAGCCGTGCGCCCAGCTCGGGCACGGCCGCGCACGCGTGCGCTGGCCGCGGCGGCAGCAGCGGCGGCGGCAGGTATTGTGCAGCCGCCGCCAGTTCTCCCCGCCACCCTTCGCCCCTCCACCCTTGCCCCGCTCCCCCCTCCCCCCACACGCACCCTGCCGGCTCAGCCGGGCCGCCGGGCGGCACGCGCAGCGGCGCGCCCGCCTCGCCCTGCCCCTGCCCCGCGCTGGCGGGCGACGCGCCGCGCGGTCGCGGCCGGCCGGCGCGGTGGCCAGGCTGCTGCAGCAGCCCGGGCCTCAGGCAGGGTAGAGCGTGAAGGTGACTTCGTCCACGGCGGTGCCAAAGTTGTCGTTGGCGCCGGGGCCGGAGCTGGCGTCATTGACGACCAGCATGACACGCCCCCCGGGCGGGACGCTGATGGCCGTGTTGACGGCCACCAACGTCCGGACCGTGTCGCCGTTGGCCGCAGCGCCCGCCGTGCCGTTGCCGGCCGGCACGACGGACTGCAGCGACGCGGGCACGGGCACCGTTGCGCCCAGGTTGCCGGTGGGCACCGCCATGAGCCCCACCGTCACGTTGTCCTTGATGGCGCCAAGCCGCCACGTCTCCAGATAGAAGGTGGCCCTCGCGCGCACGGCCGGCCACGCCGCGGTGTGGTCGACGGCCACGCCGTACGTGAGCGGGGTGACGACGCTGCTGGGCAGGGAGCCCAAGGCGCGGTTGGTGGTGGTTGTGCCCCCAAAGGAGTAGAACCCTCCCGCGCTGGCAGACCCGTTGCTGAGCGTGAGGGCCGTCGCGCCCCAGAGGTAGTAGAGGCCGATGGTGATGTTGTTGGGGGCGCCCTCGGTCACGCTGGGCGCGGCAGGCAGGTTGGTGAAGTCGATCCGGGTGTATGCCTTGCCTGCAGGGCGGGCACAGGGCAGGCGCGCAGGCGGCGTCAACAGCAGCCGCGCGCAGCCGGGGGCGCGGCCTGACGGGCTGCGCGGAGCGCGCGGGCGGGGCACCCGCGCCACGTGGCTTCGCGCGCTGCAGCAGCTGGCTGCCCGGCAGCCCGCCCTAGCCCGCCCTCCGAGCTTACCGACAGAAATCGTGAAGTTCTGCGGGGGGCTGCGGTCGGTGCCGCTGCGATCGACGCCGCCGCTGTCCTGCAGCACCACCGTGACCGTCGCAAAGCCGGTCGCACCAGCCAGCGGGGTGAACGTGAGCGCGCCGTTGGCCCCGGAGATGGTGATGGCCGGCTGGACGCTGAACAGGGTGTTGTTGTTGTTGGTCAGCACAAAGGTCAGGTTTTGGCTGGCCTCGTTGGTCGGGCCGCGGGTGATGCCGGTGACCCAGTTGGCGAGGTTTGTGACGCCCGGAAGGACCGTTGGGTCCGCGGCCCAGGCGGCGCCCTTGCTGAACGTAGGCGCATCGTTCACTGCGCGCGCGCGGCGGCAACGGCAACACATGGCAGGTGGGGCGGGGCCGGCGGGGGGCAGCATGTCAGCGCGTGGCAGGGCGGCAGCGCGCGTTGAGGCAAGGGTGAGGGGCACAAAAGAGGCGCAGCGATGCCTGATGTTGCTGCCCCCCCCCTCGCTCTGCGCGCGCACGTCCGAGAGCGCGCGCGGCGCGCACCTGCGTTGACGGTGATGGTGAAGCTCTGTGTTGTGCGCAGTGCACCCGATGTGCCGTTGACTGTGCCAAAGCCGTTGTCCGTGGCAGTCACGTTGCAGCTCGCCACGCCAAAGGCGTTGGCCGCGGGCGTGAAGGTGAGGTTGAAGCTGGTGCCAGCGCCCGTGCCCGTGTTGTTCACCAGCGCCGGCTGCGCGGAGAAGAGGCCTGTGTTGGAGCAGGTGGGTGTTGACAGCGTGATGGTCTGGCCAGGGTCGCCTGGGTCCGCGTTGGACACAAAGTTGAGCACGCGCTGCGCCCCCGAGTCCTCATCCACAACCACGCTGGTCTGCGACAGGTTGAAGCTCGGCGCGATGTTGTCCGTCGGCGTGGTGGTGACGGTGAAGCTCGGCAGGGGGCTGCTGCTATTCTGGCCGCCGCTGTCCTGCAGCACCACCGTGAGCGTTGCCGTGCCGACCTGCCCAGCGGCCAGGGTGAACGTGAGCTCGCCGCTGGCGCTGCTGATGGCTGGCAGGCCGCCGCTGGCAAACAGGGGCGAGTTGGAGGGTGACACCGCCACCACAAAGGTCAGGCCTTGGCCGGCCTCATCAGCCCCGCCGCCGGATGTGATGTTGGCGACCCAGTCGGTGTAGTTGAAGGGCGTCGCGGCTGCAGCCCGCGGCAGCGTGATGTTGGTCCAGTTGCTGCCCCGGGCAAAGCTGGGCCGGTCGTTGACTGCGCGCGCACGCGCAACAGGGGGAAGAGGGCACCAGGGCGGGGGCAGAGCGTAAGGGGAGGGGCAGGGCGGGAAGGAGCCGCAGCTGGGACAGCCAGCGCTCGCTGCTGCTCTGCTCCCGGTGCCAGGCCAAGGCCGGGCGCGCCAAGGGTCGCAGCACAGCAGCTGCCCCGCATGTGCCGCCCCGCGCGCTGCATGTTGTTGTCAGCTTGCGCCCGCGCCCGCGCGCGTGCGCACCCGCTGTGACGGTGATGGTGAAGGGCTTGGTCGTGCTGTTGTCGCCACCAGACGTGCCCGCGCCATCGTCCACGACGGTCACGTTGCAGCTCGCCGCGCCGTTGGCGTTGGGCACGGGCGTGAAGGTGAGGGTGGCGGCTGTGCCACTGAGCGTCAGCCCCGGCAGCGTGGCAAAGAGGCCCGGGTTGTCGCAGGCGACCGAGGCGGTCATGGCTTGCACGACCGTGCTGTCCATGTCGTCCAGGCCGGTGATGAAGTTGGTCCTGTTCTGCGGCCCAGCGTCCTCAGTCACCGTCACATTGGTTGCTGACAACGTGAAGTTGGGGGCGACGTTGAGGGGCGCGGCAATTGAGATGGTGAAGTTCTGCGGCGGGCTGCTGCTGTCGACGCCGCCGTTGGCCGTGCCGCCGCTGTCCTGCAGCACCACCGTGACCGTTGCTGAGCCGGTCGCAGCAGCCCGTTGGGTGAACGTGAGCGCGCCGTTGGTCCCGGAGATGGCAATGGCAGGCTGGACGGTGAACAGGGCGGTGTTGTCGCTGACCACCAGGAAGGTCAGGTTTTGGCTGGCCTCGTTCGCCGGGCCGCGGGTGATGTTGGTGACCCAGTTGGAGAGGGACACGGTCGTGTTTGATCCAACCCGCGGACGCACGAGCGTTGAGCTTGCAGTCCAGTTGACGCCCTTGGTGAAAGTAGGCGCATCGTTCACTGCGCGCGCACGCGCGCACGTGGGCGGGAGCCGCCAGCGGTGGCACGGGCAGGGCGGTCAGGGGGGCAGCGTTTCAGCGCATGCTGGGGTTAGCAGCGCGCGCAGGGGCATGGGCAGGGCGGGGAACAACACAGGCAGCAGCCTTGCGCAGCGGTGCTGCAGGTTGCTGCAGGCTGCTGCAGGCTGCTGCAGGCTGCTGCGCTCAACCACCCCGCCCACGCGGGGCAGGCGCCCAGCTGCTGCGGCGCCAGCAGCCCCACCGCCCGCGCGCATGCAGTTGGCACGCCGCCCGCGCGCGCAGCGCGTTCAGCATTCAGCGCGCGCGTCCGAGAGCGCGCGCGGCGCGCACCTGCGTTGACGGTGATGGTGAAGCTCTGTGTTGTGCGCAGTGCACCCGATGTGCCGTTGACTGTGCCAAAGCCGTTGTCCGTGGCAGTCACGTTGCAGCTCGCCACGCCAAAGGCGTTGGCCGCGGGCGTGAAGGTGAGGTTGAAGCTGGTGCCAGCGCCCGTGCCCGTGTTGTTCACCAGCGCCGGCTGCGCGGAGAAGAGGCCTGTGTTGGAGCAGGTGGGTGTTGACAGCGTGATGGTCTGGCCAGGGTCGCCTGGGTCCGCGTTGGACACAAAGTTGAGCACGCGCTGCGCCCCCGAGTCCTCATCCACAACCACGCTGGTCTGCGACAGGTTGAAGCTCGGCGCGATGTTGTCCGTCGGCGTGGTGGTGACGGTGAAGCTCGGCAAGGGGCTGCTGCTATTCTGGCCGCCGCTGTCCTGCAGCACCACCGTGAGCGTTGCCGTGCCGACCTGCCCAGCGGCCAGGGTGAACGTGAGCTCGCCGCTGGCGCTGCTGATGGCTGGCAGGCCGCCGCTGGCAAACAGGGGCGAGTTGGAGGGTGACACCGCCACCACAAAGGTCAGGCCTTGGCCGGCCTCATCAGCCCCGCCGCCGGATGTGATGTTGGCGACCCAGTCGGTGTAGTTGAAGGGCGTCGCGGCTGCAGCCCGCGGCAGCGTGATGTTGGTCCAGTTGCTGCCCCGGGCAAAGCTGGGCCGGTCGTTGACTGCGCGCGCACGCGCAACAGGGGGAAGAGGGCACCAGGGCGGGGGCAGAGCGTAAGGGGAGGGGCAGGGCGGGAAGGAGCCGCAGCTGGGACAGCCAGCGCTCGCTGCTGCTCTGCTCCCGGTGCCAGGCCAAGGCCGGGCGCGCCAAGGGTCGCAGCACAGCAGCTGCCCCGCATGTGCCGCCCCGCGCGCTGCATGTTGTTGTCAGCTTGCGCCCGCGCCCGCGCGCGTGCGCACCCGCTGTGACGGTGATGGTGAAGGGCTTGGTCGTGCTGTTGTCGCCACCAGACGTGCCCGCGCCATCGTCCACGACGGTCACGTTGCAGCTCGCCGCGCCGTTGGCGTTGGGCACGGGCGTGAAGGTGAGGGTGGCGGCTGTGCCACTGAGCGTCAGCCCCGGCAGCGTGGCAAAGAGGCCCGGGTTGTCGCAGGCGACCGAGGCGGTCATGGCTTGCACGACCGTGCTGTCCATGTCGTCCAGGCCGGTGATGAAGTTGGTCCTGTTCTGCGGCCCAGCGTCCTCAGTCACCGTCACATTGGTTGCTGACAACGTGAAGTTGGGGGCGACGTTGAGGGGCGCGGCAATTGAGATGGTGAAGTTCTGCGGCGGGCTGCTGCTGTCGACGCCGCCGTTGGCCGTGCCGCCGCTGTCCTGCAGCACCACCGTGACCGTTGCTGAGCCGGTCGCAGCAGCCCGTTGGGTGAACGTGAGCGCGCCGTTGGTCCCGGAGATGGCAATGGCAGGCTGGACGGTGAACAGGGCGGTGTTGTCGCTGACCACCAGGAAGGTCAGGTTTTGGCTGGCCTCGTTCGCCGGGCCGCGGGTGATGTTGGTGACCCAGTTGGAGAGGGACACGGTCGTGTTTGATCCAACCCGCGGACGCACGAGCGTTGAGCTTGCAGTCCAGTTGACGCCCTTGGTGAAAGTAGGCGCATCGTTCACTGCGCGCGCACGCGCGCACGTGGGCGGGAGCCGCCAGCGGTGGCACGGGCAGGGCGGTCAGGGGGGCAGCGTTTCAGCGCATGCTGGGGTTAGCAGCGCGCGCAGGGGCATGGGCAGGGCGGGGAACAACACAGGCAGCAGCCTTGCGCAGCGGTGCTGCAGGTTGCTGCAGGCTGCTGCAGGCTGCTGCAGGCTGCTGCGCTCAACCACCCCGCCCACGCGGGGCAGGCGCCCAGCTGCTGCGGCGCCAGCAGCCCCACCGCCCGCGCGCATGCAGTTGGCACGCCGCCCGCGCGCGCAGCGCGTTCAGCATTCAGCGCGCGCGTCCGAGAGCGCGCGCGGCGCGCACCTGCGTTGACGGTGATGGTGAAGCTCTGTGTTGTGCGCAGTGCACCCGATGTGCCGTTGACTGTGCCAAAGCCGTTGTCCGTGGCAGTCACGTTGCAGCTCGCCACGCCAAAGGCGTTGGCCGCGGGCGTGAAGGTGAGGTTGAAGCTGGTGCCAGCGCCCGTGCCCGTGTTGTTCACCAGCGCCGGCTGCGCGGAGAAGAGGCCTGTGTTGGAGCAGGTGGGTGTTGACAGCGTGATGGTCTGGCCAGGGTCGCCTGGGTCCGCGTTGGACACAAAGTTGAGCACGCGCTGCGCCCCCGAGTCCTCATCCACAACCACGCTGGTCTGCGACAGGTTGAAGCTCGGCGCGATGTTGTCCGTCGGCGTGGTGGTGACGGTGAAGCTCGGCAAGGGGCTGCTGCTATTCTGGCCGCCGCTGTCCCGCAGCACCACCGTGAGCGTTGCCGTGCCGACCTGCCCAGCGGCCAGGGTGAACGTGAGCTCGCCGCTGGCGCTGCTGATGGCTGGCAGGCCGCCGCTGGCAAACAGGGGCGAGTTGGAGGGTGACACCGCCACCACAAAGGTCAGGCCTTGGCCGGCCTCATCAGCCCCGCCGCCGGATGTGATGTTGGCGACCCAGTCGGTGTAGTTGAAGGGCGTCGCGGCTGCAGCCCGCGGCAGCGTGATGTTGGTCCAGTTGCTGCCCCGGGCAAAGCTGGGCCGGTCGTTGACTGCGCGCGCACGCGCAACAGGGGGAAGAGGGCACCAGGGCGGGGGCAGAGCGTAAGGGGAGGGGCAGGGCGGGAAGGAGCCGCAGCTGGGACAGCCAGCGCTCGCTGCTGCTCTGCTCCCGGTGCCAGGCCAAGGCCGGGCGCGCCAAGGGTCGCAGCACAGCAGCTGCCCCGCATGTGCCGCCCCGCGCGCTGCATGTTGTTGTCAGCTTGCGCCCGCGCCCGCGCGCGTGCGCACCCGCTGTGACGGTGATGGTGAAGGGCTTGGTCGTGCTGTTGTCGCCACCAGACGTGCCCGCGCCATCGTCCACGACGGTCACGTTGCAGCTTGCCGCGCCGTTGGCGTTGGGCGCGGGCGTGAAGGTGAGGGTGGCGGCTGTGCCACTGAGCGTCAGCCCCGGCAGCGTGGCAAAGAGGCCCGGGTTGTCGCAGGCGACCGAGGCGGTCATGGCTTGCACGACCGTGCTGTCCATGTCGTCCAGGCCGGTGATGAAGTTGGTCCTGTTCTGCGGCCCAGCGTCCTCAGTCACCGTCACATTGGTTGCTGACAACGTGAAGTTGGGGGCGACGTTGAGGGGCGCGGCAATTGAGATGGTGAAGTTCTGCGGCGGGCTGCTGCTGTCGACGCCGCCGTTGGCCGTGCCGCCGCCATCCCGCAGCACCACCGTGACCGTTGCTGAGCCGGTCGCAGCAGCCCGTTGGGTGAACGTGAGCGCGCCGTTGGTCCCGGAGATGGCAATGGCAGGCTGGACGGTGAACAGGGCGGTGTTGTCGCTGACCACCAGGAAGGTCAGGTTTTGGCTGGCCTCGTTCGCCGGGCCGCGGGTGATGTTGGTGACCCAGTTGGAGAGGGACACGGTCGTGTTTGATCCAACCCGCGGACGCACGAGCGTTGAGCTTGCAGTCCAGTTGACGCCCTTGGTGAAAGTAGGCGCATCGTTCACTGCGCGCGCACGCGCGCACGTGGGCGGGAGCCGCCAGCGGTGGCACGGGCAGGGCGGTCAGGGGGGCAGCGTTTCAGCGCATGCTGGGGTTAGCAGCGCGCGCAGGGGCATGGGCAGGGCGGGGAACAACACAGGCAGCAGCCTTGCGCAGCGGTGCTGCAGGTTGCTGCAGGCTGCTGCAGGCTGCTGCGCTCAACCACCCCGCCCACGCGGGGCAGGAGCCAAGCTGCTGCGGCGCCAGCAGCCCCACCGCCCGCGCGCATGCAGTTGGCACGCCGCCCGCGCGCGCAGCGCGCGCGGCGCGCACCTGCATTGACGGTGATGGTGAAGCTCTGTGTTGTGCTCGAATTGCCGCCTGTCGTGCCCGCGCCGTTGTCTCTGATGGTCACGCTGCAGCTGGCTACGCCAAAGGCGTTGGCCGCGGGCGTGAAGGTGAGGTTGAAGCTGGTTCCGGCGCCCGTGCCCGTGTTGTTCACCAGCGCCGGCTGCGTGGAGAACAGGGCCGTGTTGGAGCAGCTGGGGTTTGCAGGCGTTGTGATGATCTGCCCAGGGTCGCGCGGGTTCGCGTATGACACAAAGTTGAGCATGCGCTGCAGGCCCGCGTCCTCGTTCACCACCACGCTGGTCTGCGACAGGTTGAAGCTTGGCGCGGTGTTGGGCGGCTGAACGACGGCGATGACAAAGCTCTGCGAGGGGCTGCTGGTGTTCAGGCCGCCGTTGGCCGTGCCGCCGCTGTCCTGAAGCACCACCGTGACTGTGATTGTGCCGACCTGACCAGCAGCCAGGGTGAACTTGAGCTCGCCGCTGGCGCTGCTGATCGCCGGCCTGCCGCTTGCGCTAGCAAACAGGGTGGTGGCTGAGGGAGTCACCACAAAGGTCAGGCCTTGGCCGGCCTCATCAGCGCCGCCGCCAGCCGAGATGTTGGCGACCCAGTTGGGGTAGGTGAAATTTGTGGCTCCTGGCACCCGTGTCAACGTGATGTTGGTCCAGTTGCTGCCCCGGGCAAAGCTGGGCCGGTCGTTGACTGTGCGCGCACGCACAACAGGGGGGAGAGGGCACCAGGGCGGGGGCAGAGCGTAAGGGGAGGGGCAGGGCGGGAAGGAGCCGCAGCTGGGACAGCCAGCGCTCGCTGCTGCTCTGCTCCCGGTGCCAGGCCAAGGCCGGGCGCGCCAAGGGTCGCAGCACAGCAGCTGCCCCGCATGTGCCGCCCCGCGCGCTGCATGTTGTTGTCAGCTTGCGCCCGCGCCCGCGCGCGTGCGCACCCGCTGTGACGGTGATGGTGAAGGGCTTGGTCGTGCTGTTGTCGCCACCAGACGTGCCCGCGCCATCGTCCACGACGGTCACGTTGCAGCTTGCCGCGCCGTTGGCGTTGGGCGCGGGCGTGAAGGTGAGGGTGGCGGCTGTGCCACTGAGCGTCAGCCCCGGCAGCGTGGCAAAGAGGCCCGGGTTGCCGCAGGCGACCGAGGCGGTCATGGCTTGCACGACCGTGCTGTCCATGTCGTCCAGGCCGGTGATGAAGTTGGTCCTGTTCTGCGGCCCAGCGTCCTCAGTCACCGTCACATTGGTTGCTGACAACGTGAAGTTGGGGGCGACGTTGAGGGGCGCGGCAATTGAGATGGTGAAGTTCTGCGGCGGGCTGCTGCTGTCGACGCCGCCGTTGGCCGTGCCGCCGCTGTCCTGCAGCACCACCGTGACCGTTGCTGAGCCGATCGCAGCACCCAGCTGGGTGAACGTGAGCGTGCCGTTTGCGGACATGGCCGGCTGGACGCTGAAAAGGGCGTTGTTGTTGTTGGTCAGCACAAAGGTCAGGTTTTGGCTGGCCTCGTTGGTCGGGCCGCGGGTGATGCCGGTGACCCAGTTGGAGACAGACACAGTCGTGTTTGACCCAGAACGCGTCAGCAAGATCGTTGAGCTCGCGGTCCAGTTGGCGCCCTTGGTAAACGTGGGCGCATCGTTCACTGCGCACGCACGCGAGCGAGCGGCAGGGGGCAGCGCAGGGCGGGGTCGTGAGGCACGCGCGCAGAGAGGCAATGGGCAGCACGCGGGGGCAGCAGGTGTGCGCGCAGGCGCAGCGCTGGCCTGCCGCGCCGTGGCCACGGCCGGCGGGCGCCTCGGTCGGGGCGCACGCAGCCCTGCAGCCAGCCAGTCCCAGGGCTGGCTGGCAGCCGGCGGCGGCCCTCGTGCGCGTGCGCACCCGCGGCGACGGTGATGGTGAAGGGCTTGGTCGTGCTGCTGTCGCCGCCCGCCGTGCCCGCGCCATCGTCGACAACGGTCACGCTGCAGCTCGCCGCGCCGTTGGCGTTGGCCGCGGGCGTGAAGGTGAGGGCGTAGCTTGTCCCGTTGGCCACCAGCGCCGGTTGGGTCGAGAAGAGGCCCGTGTTGTTGCAGGCGACCGAGGCGTTCATGGCTTGGACGACCGTGTCCTCGTCGTCCAGGTTGCTGACAAAGTTGAGCACGCTCTGCGCCCCCGCGTCCTCGTCCACCACCACGCTGGTCGGCGCCAGGTCAAAGCTCGGCGCGGTGTTGCTGCCAGACTGCAGCGAGATGGAGACAGGCACCGAGTCTGAGCCGCCGTCGCCGTCGTCCACGCGCACGGTGAAGTTGTACGCCGTGCTTGCGGCCAGGCCGGCAGCGCTGGTGTTGAGCGTGATGACGCCGCTGGACGGGTCGATGGCCAGCCCGGCCGCGACCGGCACCGTGTTTCCCGACCCTGAGATCGCAAAGGTGAGCGAGGCAGCAGCCGTGTCGGCGTCGCTGGCGCTGGCGTTGGCAACGGTCTGCACGCCGCTGCGCAGCGCAGGCATGGGGCTGGCCAGGGCCACGCTGAGCACCGGCTGGGCGTTGACTGCAGGGCGGCACCAGGGCGGGCAGTGCAACAACGGGGCGGGGCGGCGGGTGGCGGGGGCGCTCAGCTTGGGGCACATCCGGGCGGCGGCAGCAGCAGCCACAGCAGCCCCTCCGCCCAGGCCCGGGCTTTGGGGCAGCCGTGCCTGCCGCACGCGCACCACGCGCCCTGCTGCTGCGCGCCGGCTGGCTGCCCGCTGCGCCCCGGCGCGTGGAGCGCGCGCGCTCACCGACAATGGTGAAGGTCTCTGTGGCGGCGCTGCACGTGCCCTCGTCGCACGCGCGGACGGCCACGTCCGAGGTGCCATACGCGTTGGCAGCGACCGTGAAGGTCAGCACTCCCGCAGCGTTGATCGCCGGCGCGACGCTGAACAGGGTTGCGTTGGTTGCCACCAGCGTGAAGTTGGTCGGGTCGCCCAGCTCGCCGGGCCCAGGCGACGCGCTTGAGACCCAGTCGGCCTTGGTGAAGGCGCCGGAGTTCTGCTGCACCGTGAGCGTGCTGTTCCAGTTGGCGCCCGTGCTGAACGTGGGCGCATCGTTCACTGCGCGCGAGCGGGGAGGAGGCAGCGCAGGGCGCGGTCGTGAGGCACGCGCGCAGAGGCAATGGGTAGCACGCGGGGGCAGCAGGTGTGCGCGCAGGCGCAGCGCTGGCCTGCCGCGCCGTGGCCACGGCCGGCGGGCGCCTCGGTCGGGGCGCACGCAGCCCTGCAGCCAGCCAGTCCCAGGGCTGGCTGGCAGCCGGCGGCGGCCCTCGCGCGCGTGCGCACCCGCGGCGACGGTGATGGTGAAGGGCTTGGTCGTGCTGCTGTCGCCGCCCGCCGTGCCCGCGCCATCGTCGACAACGGTCACGCTGCAGCTCGCCGCGCCGTTGGCGTTGGCCGCGGGCGTGAAGGTGAGGGCGTAGCTTGTCCCGTTGGCCACCAGCGCCGGTTGGGTCGAGAAGAGGCCCGTGTTGTTGCAGGCGACCGAGGCGTTCATGGCTTGGACGACCGTGTCCTCGTCGTCCAGGTTGCTGACAAAGTTGAGCACGCTCTGCGCCCCCGCGTCCTCGTCCACCACCACGCTGGTCGGCGCCAGGTCAAAGCTCGGCGCGGTGTTGCTGCCAGACTGCAGCGAGATGGAGACAGGCACCGAGTCTGAGCCGCTGTCGCCGTCGTCCACGCGCACGGTGAAGTTGTACGCCGTGCTTGCGGCCAGGCCGGCAGCGCTGGTGTTGAGCGTGATGACGCCGCTGGACGGGTCAATGGCGATGCTGCCTGCCGGCAGCGTGCCCCGGTTGACAGAGAACTCAAGAGTCTGGGCGGGCAGGTCGACGTCCGTGGCTGAGGCAAAGCCGATAGCAGCGTTGCCGGTGCGGAGCGTGGGCGCGGCTCCAAGCGTGACGTTGAGGCTCGGGTTCCTGTTGCCTGCGCGCGCGTGCGGTGCTGCGGGTGGGCGACCAGGCTGCAGCGCCAACGGCAGCACCCTCACAGCCCGCTGCAGCCCCCTGCCGGCCAGGCGCCCCGCCGGTCAGGCGGCCGCAGGTCTGCAAGCCCCGCACCTGGCTTGGGCACGCTGATGGTGAAGGTCCGGGAGAGGCTGCTGTCGACGCCGCCGTTGGCCGTGCCACCATCGTCCACCAGCACCACCGTGACCGTCGCTGAGCCGGTCGCGCTGCCCGCCACGGTGAATGTAAGCGTCCCGTTGGGCGAGATGGCCGGCAGGCCTCCGGTGGCAAACAGGGTGCTGTTGCTGGCCGTCACGTCAAAGCTCAGGCTTTGGCCAGCCTCGTTGGCCGGCCCGGCCGACATTGCCGCAGCCCAGTCTGCGAACGTGTACAGTGTGTCCGCTGCCTCCTGCGACAGCACCAGCGAGTCGTTCCAGCTGGCGCCCTTTTGGAACGAGGGGCGGTCGTTGACTGCGCGCGGGCGGGCGGGTGCGGGGGAGGCGGGCGGCCGGCGGCAGGCGTGGCGCGCCTGCAGGCGGACGGGCGCGCACATGCAGGCGGCACCCGCGCGCGCGCAGCCCAGCGCGTCAGCGCGCGGCGCCCACCTGGCTCGATCTTGATGGTGAACGACCGGGTGGCCGAGGCCGGGCCGTCCGTGCCCGCGCCGTCGTCGGCCGCGGTGACGGCGCAGGCCACCTCACCGTTGGCGTTGGGCGCGGGCGTGAAGGTGAGGTTGTAGCGTGTGCCGCTGCCCACCAGCGCCGGCGGGGCCGAGAAGAGGGGGCTGCTGGTGCAGGCGCCGCCGAGCGTGACGCTCGCGATGGCCTGGCCCGCCTCGACCGTGCTCAGGCCGTCGACAAAGTCATCGACGGTCGTCGCGACGCCCTCGAGCGTCGTCACGTTGGACACGCTGAACGTGGGCGCGCTGTTGGCTGCGGCGGTCGACAGCGTGATCGTCGCGCTCTGGGAGTCGGACCCGCCGGCGCCGTCCGCGACCGACACGGTGATGGTGTACGCCTGCCCGGCGACCAGGGCGATGTGGTTGGTGTCGAGCGACACCTGGAAGCCGCCCGGCACGGCGGCGCTGGTGACGCTGCCGTTGGGCAGGTTGCCGGGGTCGAGCGTGAAGGTGAGGGCCTGGCCCTCCGCGTCGGTGGCGGTGGCGTTGATGACCAGCGCCCCGCTGCGCAGCGCCCGGGTGATGGGCGAGCCCGGGGACAGCGTCAGCACGGGCGCGGCGTTCACTGCGTGCGGCGGACGCGGGCGGGCAGGGGGCAGGCGGGCGGGCGGGGGGCGGTCGCGCAACGTGGGTTGGCAGCTCGCAGATGAGAGGGCACGGGTCTGGTCGCTGGAACTGGGCGCTGGGGCGCGGCGGCTGTCGGCAAGCCGGGGCGGAGCGTGCGCACCCGTGAGGCTGAACTGCCGCTGCGTCGTCTTGCCCAGGCTGTCCTGGGCGACGACCAGCAAGGTGTGGGTCGCGTTGCCCGGCAGGGTGCTGGTCGCGGCGATTGACACCACGCCGGCAGCGCTGATGCTCAGGCCGTGCCCGGTCGGCAGCCCAGTGGTGTCGAGCGTGAGGTTGACCGCGCCGCCGTTGGTGCTGGCAGCGGCGGCCGTCGTCACGTTCTTGCTGCCAGGGCCGAGCGTGACGGAGGCCGACGCAGGCGTCAGCGTCAGCGTGGGTGCCGTGTTCTCTGCGGCGGCGTGGTGCGGGCATGAACTGCTGCCAGCAGCTGGGCAGACACGCGCGTGCGGCAGCACGTGCGCTGCACGTGCCCCAGCTCGAATGGCGGCTGGGCTGCACGCGCAGCGGTGCGCAGCTCACCCACGCAGCTGTTCGGCGTCTGCTCGACCCAGGCGCCTGTGGTGCTCCCGGCGTCGGTGCACTGCACCACGCGGCCGGTGCCCTGGAAGCCGGCGCCGCACGCGCTGGTGCAGGCCGCGCCGACGCTCGTGCCGCAGGTGCCTGGCCACGTAGCGTTGCCGCCAGGGCTGGGGTCGGTTGTAGCCGGCGTGATGGCGCTGCACTGCACCACCGCAGGGGTCGGCGTCGGCGTCGGCGTCGGCGTCGGCGTCGGCGTCGGCGTCGGCGTCGGCGTCGGCGTCGGCGTCGGCGTCGGCGTCGGCGTCGGCGTCGGCGTCGGCGTCGGCGTCGGCGCTGGCGGCGTTGGCGCTGGAGGGCTGGTGGAGTTTGACAGCTTGTCGCAGGCGTCTGCTGGCGTCAAGTTGCAGCCGACGGTGCGCGTGCTCTTGTCGCTCGCCTCGCACTTCCCGCCAAACTGCGCCTCGGAGGTGACGATGAAGGTCTCGGTGATGTTGCCGGGGTTGCACTGCGTGTTGCAGGTCGCGCCCACCCTGCTCCAGGACCCGACGCAGTCAATGGGGCAGGGGAGCGGGCTGCAGGCGATCGTGGTGGTCTGCCCCTCCTTCAACTCAACGCCGCTCGCGTCGGTGCAGAGCGCGCCGCCAAAGGCAGCAGCCCCTGCGCGCAGTGGCAGCAGCGTCGGCGCAGCTCGGCGCGGCTCGGCGCGGCGCGGCGCGGGGCGCTGCGCGCGCGCCGTGCCCCGCTGCCGCCCAGGCAGTGCTCACTTGCGACCTTGAACGTCAGCGTGCGCTTGCCCGTCGCGCCGTCGCCGCACGGCCCCGTGCAGTCGTCCGCGAGCCACGCGCCGAGGCAGTCGACGGGAGCGTTTGTGCTGTTGTCGCCCGAGCCGGCCGGGGCCACCACGGTGATGGTGCCAGACCTGAACACAAAGCCGTACTGCTGCCCATCCGGCACGGCCTTCTCGGTCGGCCGCATGAGGCGGCAGGCAAACGTGCCGTCGGTGACGTCGGCGCCGTCCGCGCCGCTCACGCGCGTCGCGATGACCGCGATGCAGGGGACGTCGGAGAGGCCGACGCAGCGGTCAACGCAGGTCCCAAACGGCACGTCCTCGAGCGCTGGGACGGTCTCAAACTCCTCGCCCACGCGCTGGTCGGCCTCGAGGTTGAAGAGCGCGCCCAGGAGCGCCACCTGCGCGCCCGCGGGGCGCGCCGCGAGCAGCCGGCGGCGCAGGAAGCTGCGCCGCGCGACGGGGCTGTCGCGGTTGGGGATGAACAGCTTCACTGGGCTCTTGGCCGACGCGGTCTGCGGCGGCGGCGGGGCGGCGGCGGGGCGGCGCAGTGTGAGCGCGCGGCGGCATGTGAGCAGGCGGCAAGCAGGCGGGTGCTGCCGGCTGAGTGTGGAGCGCGCGCGGCCGGCCAGGCCCGGCCAGCAGCGTGCGCCGCCAGCCTCACCTCCAGCAGCAGGCTGCACGTGTCGTCCACAAACTGGAACAGCATGCACCTATCATCCTTGCCGCAGGCAACAGCACAGTCAGCTGCACTGCGCGCGTCAGCCACGGGGACGGCCTTGATGTTGGCGCTGGTGACCACCTGCTGCACGGTCTGGACTTCCTTGATGCACTGCTGGGCGTCGCTGGCACCTGCGCGCGCGGGCGGCAGCAGCAGGAGCGGCGAGGCAGGCCGTGACAGCGTGCGCTGTGCGTCGCGGCGCGCGAAAGCGCCACCGAGCAGCACTGCGGCAGGGCACCTGCGGCTGCAGCCCGGGCCGCGGCCCGCGCACCTGCAGGCGCCACAAAGCCCTTTGCGCAGGCCTGGCAGGGCCCCGCCTGCTCAGAGCTGCTGTACGTGTTGGCCGCGCACGCGGTGCAGCCGACGTCGGGGACGAGGCTGCCAAAGCCGGCCTTGCACAGCGAGCACTGAGACGCGCTCGTGGACTGCATGCCGAGCGTGGTGGTGCCCTCGGGGCAGGCAGTACACTTCTCGCCAAACCCGTTCGGCGACCAGGTGCCCTTGGGGCACGCCGTGAGAACGGTTTCGCCGCCCACGGCCGTGTCGTACGGCAGGCACTCGTTTGCGCTCACGGCCGCGGTGTTCTTGGTCGTGGTGTTGGCCCTGCACGGCGCGCAGCGCCTGACCGTGTTGTAGCCCGCGTTGTACGTGCCCTTGGGGCAGGGCTCGGCCGCGACCTTGCTGCCGCGCAAGGTGGCGATGTAGTGCCCCGGCTTGGCCACTGCGGCGTGGCCGGCAGCGGGCGGCGCGGGGCGCGTCACGCGCCGCACCACCACCAGCGGCCATCAAGTGACGGCGCCCGACCGGCCGGCGCGTGCGCGCGCGCCACTCACAGCACGACTTGGGCCCAGCATTGGGCGGCGCCAGCTCGGGGACGGCGCGCGGCATCTGGTCAGCCGTGAGCGTGTTTGCGCCGCTGCGGCGCAGCGGCGACGGCGGCGCGGGTGAGCTCGCAGCGCGCGGCAGGCAGCAGCGCCGGCTGCACCACGCACGCTCGGGACCGCACGCCGCACGCGCCGTGTGCCGTGCGCTGCACATGCGCTCCGCTGCGCGCCGTGCGCCGGCTCACCAGGGCTTGCAGTCAACGACGCGCGTCCTGACGTGCGTCTTGGCCTGCCGCCCAAACGTGCCATTCATGCACGGCACGACGGTGATGACGCCGTCGACGCGCACGGTGCCTGAGGGCGCGGCGGCAGCGCTGCCGTTGCCAGGAGCGCCTGCACCGGCCCACCCGGGCGGCACGGGGCCGCCAGCGACCGCGGGGCCGGCGGCGGCGGCAGCTCGCGCGCGCACCCGAGCCGGCGGGGAAGAAGCACTCTTCGCGCGGACGCGTGCTGCCCGTGGTGTCGGTGAGAAAGCCAGGCCCGCAGGACTTGCAGGTGGACTTGCCCCAGATGGCCTTGAACGTGCCAATCGGGCACTTCTTCGGCCGCGCCGGGTCGCCGCCGGGGCCCAGCTGCCAGCCGGGCGCCGTCCCTGCGCACGCGGGCGGGCGGGCGGGCGGCGTCGAGCGCTGCAGACGCCTGCGAGCTGGGCGCGGCGGCCTGGTGCCCCCCTCCCCCCTGCCGCGCCGCGCCGCGCCGGTCGCCGCCCGCGCGACGCACGGCATTCAGCGGCGCTCGCCGCGCCGGGTTTGCGCGTGGCGACGACGTCGGCGGGGAAGAGGCGGCTGCAGGGCCGCGGCGCCGAGGGGCCGCCGGGGCAATAGAAGGGCACCTCGCAGCGCGTGCACACCCGCACGGTGCGGTCGAAGAACGTGCCGGGCACGCAATAGGGCGCCGCCCGCGGGGCGCTGGTTGCGTTCTCGTCGCCCGCCGCGCCGCGCGCCAGCGCCGCCACCAGGGCCACCAGCGCCACCACCAGCGCCACCGGGTGGCCGCCCCGGCGCGTCATCATGTTCGAGGTGGCGCCGCTGCCCGGCGGGCGGCTGCCGCCGCGCCGCTGGGAGCAGCGGGCGCGGTAGTTACGCCCGCCGCGCCTCTGCCGGGCGCGACGGTGCGCCACGCTGCATCGGCGGCGCCCCTGCGACGAGCAGGCGACGGCCGCGCACGTGAGCCCGGGGCGCGCCCCGGCGCGCCCCGGGAAGGCCAGGCTGCAGCGCACGAGCAGGGCGCGCCAGTCCGGGGCGCTCGCTCCCGGACCTCATGCGTACCTGGTGAGTCGCCTGCGCTGTGCGGCGGGCTGCTCACACGCTGCGCGAGGCCTGTTCCTGCACCCGCAGCAGCGTCTGTGCACGCGCGACGCTCGGCGGCAGGTAGCGGTCTGCAGGTGTTTGGGGGCGCGGCGGGGGGCTGGGCTGTCCGGAGCAGCAAAAGTTCGCCGGCGTCCGGCCGGCCGGCTTCAGCTCACCCCGGCGCCCCGCACCGACGCCCCCGCGGGCCGGCTCGTGCGTGAAGCTCCCCCATTGATCGAGCTGGCCCGGAAAACGCCGCACGAAGGCAACGGCGGGTGGCGACCGAGGGGCCGCCGGGGGCACCGGCGCTGGGGCGGCGGGCGGCGCGGTGGGGTGGGTGAAGCCGAGACAGTGGCGGTGCCGGCGGAGGCGGGCCGGGCCGTGCAGACGGCCGCCCAGCCAACGGCGCGCAGCTTGGGTCACCGGCCGGACACGCGCTGCTGCCGGCAACCGCCGCCGTGCCCTGCCGTTGGCGCTGGTCGCGCCGCCAGCGATCGCCTCATCCGCACTCCTCCCTCCACGCGCAGCTTCACCCGTTGGGCGACGCCGGGAACGACGCCGTTTCAGCGGCGGCCCGCAGCACGCGCGGCCGCCGCTGCTGCTGCCGCGGCGCCATGATCTCCGCCGTGGTGATCGTTGGAACCGAGCCGGAGGGTGCGCGGGGCCGCTGGCGGAGCCGAGCCGCGCAGCGGCGCTGCTGCTGCGGCGCTCACGGCCGCTGCGTGGCCGCAGGCGCCGTGACGCGGCTGCGGCGCGGCGGGGTGCTCGCGGTGCTGTGTGCAGATGCGGACGCGGGCGAGGCCGCTGTGCGGGCGTGGGGCCTGGCGCCGCACCAGGTGCTGGCGCTCGGCGCCGACCTGGCGAGCGCGCTGCCGTGGCGCGAGGTGGCCGGCGAGGTGCGCGGGGGGGGGGGGGGGGGGGGGGCATGGGCGGCGGGCACGGGACACCGGCGGCGGCGATCCGACGGCCGCCCGCGTCCGCAGGACGCCGCGCCGGCGACCGCGGACCGCGTCTTGCAGGCGCTGGTGCAGCACAACCGGCGGCGCGCGCTGGCCGGCGGCGACGGCGGCGGCGGGGAGCGCGAGGCGCGTGAGCAGCCGGCGCTGCTGGTCGTGGGCTACGTGATGCGGGCGTCGCGCGAGGAGCAGCTCGCCGGCAGCGGCCTGCTGCACCTCCTGCCAGCGGGCGGGCTGTGCTTCCAGCCGTTTGATGCCGGCCAGCTGGGCGAGGCGCAGGGCCACATCGACGTGCTGCTGCACAAGGGCTCGGACGAGCTGCTGGCGCAGCCGGACGGCGGCGTGGCGTGGTCGCCGCGGCTGCGGGCCCTGCAGGCGTGGCTGGCGGCGCAGCCGGGCGTCGCAGTGGTGGACCCCTTCGAGCGCACAGCCCAGGCGCGGCGGCGCCGCCGCACAGGCGACGGGTGGCTGGTGCAGGCGGCGCTGCCCTGTGCCCCCCCCCCCACACACACACATACACACGCCCGCGCACAGGTGCTCGACCGCCTCCTGCTGAGCCGCCTGCTGGAGCGGCTGCCGGGGCTGGGCCTGCCGGGCGGCTGCAGTGCGCGCGCGCCGCGCTGCCGGGAGGTGCAAAGCTGGGCGGACCCGGGGCTGGCGGCAGACCTGACCGCGGCAGGTGGGGCGGCGCGCCGGCTGCAGCTCGCAGCGCCGCCCGCGCTGTGCTCCCGGGGGCTGCGCGCCACGACCACCCACGCCGCCCCGCATCGCAGGCCTGTCCGGGCCGCTCATTGCCAAGCCGCTGGTCGCCTGCGGCGTGAGCCACTCGCACAGCATGGCGCTCGTGCTGGGCCCCGCGGCGCTGCCCGCGCTCGCGGGCCGCGTGCCGCTGCCGGCGCTGGCGCAGGAGTTTGTCAACCACGGTGGCCAGCAGTACAAGGTGTACTGCCTGGGCGAGCAGGTGCGCGCATGCGCGGGCGCACGCGGGGCGCTGCACGCAGCCGCAGCCGCAGCCGCAGCCGCAGCGGCAGCCGCAGCCGCAGCCGCAGCCGCAGCCGCAGCCGCAGCCGCAGCCGCAGCCGCAGCCGCAGCCGCAGCCGCAGCCGCAGCCGCAGCCGCAGCCGCAGCCGCAGCCGCAGCCGCAGCGGGTGCGGCCCGGCCCAGCCCACGCAGCGGCGTCGCCGCTGCGGTCGCCAGGTGTTTGTGACGCCGCGCGCGTCCATCCCCGACGTGCGGCTGGACCCGGGCGCGCTGCCACGCGAGGAGCAGGTGCTGTTGTTTGACAGCCTGGCCTCGCTGCCGACGCAGCTGCCCGCGCACATGTCGGCGCCTCCACACGGCGGCGCGGCGCCGCCGCCGCGCCCGCCGTGCCGGGCGGCGGTGGAGGCGGTCGCTGCGTTCCTGCGGCGCGAGCTGGGGCTGACGCTGATGGGCTTTGACGTGGTGGTGGAGGCGCCGCACGGCGGCGGCGGTGGTGGTGGTGGTGGTGGTGGTGGTGGTGGTGGTGGTGGTGGTGGTGGTGGTGGTGGTGGTGGTGGTGGTGGAGCCCAGGCGCAGCAAGACGACAAGCAGCAGGCGAGCGTGGAGCGGGCGGGCGCGCAGGAGGGGCGAGAGCGGGCGCAGCAGCAGCAGGAGCGGGCGCAGCAGCTGGTGGTGGTGGACGTCAACTACTTCCCCAACTTCCGGGGCGGCGCCGACACGCCCGCGCTGTTCCGCGCCGCGCTCGCGCAGGCCTGGCGCGACCAGGTGGGGGCGCGGCGCTGACGCGGCGCGCGCGCGCCAAGGGAGCCGTGCGCGCCGCGGCGGGGCGTCCGCCGTCGCGCTGAGCGCTGTGCACCCGGGCGGTCGGCCGCCGGCGCTGCGACACGCGCCGTGCCTCATCGCAACGCACGCCTGCTCGTTTACTCTCTCGGCAACGCCCGTCCCCGCCGCCCGCGCTCCCCGCCGCCGCGCGCGCCGCCGCCGCTGCCGCGCGCCGCACGCCGCGCTGCTGCGTGCGCTGCGCCGCGCCGCTCGCTCGCCCGGCCGCTCACTCGATGCCCGCGAGGCGCACCGCGCCCGTGCCGAGCACGACGTAAAAGGTGGCCAGCATGAGGCCGATCATCGACGAGAAGGTGAAGAACAGGACCTGGGCGCAGCGCGCACACATGCACACGCGGCGCGGGGCGCAGGGCGGGCGGCCGCGTGGGCACGACGCGGCGGCGGCGGGCGCACGGCGCCCGCCGCGCCGCCCCGGCGCGGCCGCGCGCGCGCGCGCGGCCCCCCTGGTGCGGCGGCGCCGAGGCGGGCGGCCGGCGCGGGCGCTCACCACTTGCGTGAGCGTGATGCGGCTGAGGAGGTTCTTGGGCGTCGGCGGCAGCCGCACCACGGGGTCGGGGCCCATGTCGGGGCTGAGCCCGACCGGCTCCGTCACGCTGCGCGTGCGGCTGCTCGTGCCCGGCCCAAACGGCGACGACAGCGCGCCGCCGCCCGTGAACTTGGTCGCGACCGCCGCGGGCGCGGCCGCGGCAAACGGGCTCGCCGGCTTGGCCTGCGCCGCCGCTGCGCCCGGCGCCGCCGCTGCGCCCGCTGGCGGTCCCGCCGCCGCCGGCACGGCCGCTGCTGTTGGCGCCGCCGCCGCCGGCGCCGGCGCCGCCGCTGCTGCTGCGCTCGCCGCCGCCGCAGGGGGCCGCGGCGCGGGCTCGTCGGGGTCGCCAAACTCGGTCGAGTATTTGTCGAGGATGTCGATCTTGTTGCCCAGCAGGTCCTTACGGTCGCGGTTGACCAGGCGCTTCACCTGCGCCGCGCCCTCGTTGAACGGCTCCGCGCGGCCTGCGCGCGCGGCGCGCGAGCAGCGGCGGCGCGTCGGCGCGTGCCCCGCCGGCGCCGCGGGCCGGCGCGCATGCCGGCTGCGGGCGGCGCGTCGCGCGTGCGCCGCGCGGGCCCGTCTCCGTCCGCGCGCGCGGCGCAATCGGGGCCCCACAGCGCGCGCCAGGCGCCGCACCCGACTGCGAGCGGCACCCCACGCCCCGCGCCGGCGCGCGCGCGGCGCGCGGGCCCGCCACCAGGCGCCGGCCGACGGCCAGGCGCTGCGTGGCGGTCTGCATGGCGCGCGCGGGGCGCCCCGAGCCAAAGGCGAGCACGCGGCGAGGCCGGGGCTGAATCCGCGGCGTGGCGGGGCGTCGCAGCAGCGATCGGGCGGCTGGGGATGCTGTGGGCGCGGTGGCAGCGCGGAGCGGCGCGCTTGGTGGTGCGGCAGCAGCAGCCTGGAGGTGTCACTTTGCGCAAAGGCACCGGGGCCACCTTTCCACCACGCCGTAGACCGTGGCCACAGACAGGGACTCAACGGCGAGCAGGCGGCGAGGGCGGCGGCGCGCTCTCTGCGCGGCCGACGCTGCCCGTGCGCGCTCGGCGGTCGGCCGGCGGCGGGCGCAGCGCGCGGCGCGGCGAGGCGAGCCTGCCGCGGGCGGCGAGGTCCCAGCTCCAGGGACGCCTCCAGGCGCTGGGGCCGAGCTCCAGCGCCGCCGCCCGGGACCTGAACCCGCACGGCCACTTCGAATCGCGCGTTGCAGCCTGCCCTCACCCCCTCCCCGCCCGCCGCCTCACATCCGCGGACCCGGCAGCCGCACCGTGGAGGCGCTGCGCGTGCCAGCTCGCTGCGGTGGCGGCGCAGCAGCAGCGGCCGCGGCGCGCGCCGCGTGTGCCGGCCGGCTCCATGGACGACGACCTGGACTTTGACGACGGCCTGCTCGACGCGCTGGACCGCTACGAGACCAGCTACTACGGCGCGACGCAGGTCCGCTGCGGGGGCCGGCGGCGACGGTCGACGCTGCTGCTCGCGCCGGCGCGAGCAACGCCTTCCATCCCCCTCGCCCCGCCGCAGGTGTCAGCGCAGCAGCAGGTGCAGCAGGTGCAGCAGGCGCAGCAGGCGCACCGTCAGCAGCAGCCGGCGCCGGCGGCGCCGCCGCGGGCGCGGGTGCCGCTGGCGCCGCCGGCGCAAGGGCACGCGGCAGCCGGGCCGGAGGCCCTGTGGCAGCTCTTCAGCAGCCACGCGCCGCGCGGCGGCGGCGAGGGCAGCAGCTGCAGCGGCTGGGCGGGCAGGCGGCTGCAGCCGCGCCCGCGCGGCGCCGGCGGCAAGCCGGGCGCCGCGCCGTGGCAGCAGCAGCCGCAGCAGCAGCCGCAGCAGCAACAGCAGCAGCCCTGGCAGCAGCCGCAGCAGCCCTGGCAGCAGCAGCAGCAGCAGCAGCAGCAGCCGCCCTGGCAGCCACAGCAGCAGCAGCAGCAGCAGCCGCCCTGGCAGCCACAGCAGCAGCAGCAGCAGCCCTGGCAGCCGCCAGCGCCGCACGCGGCCCAGGGCCCTGCGCACCAGCAGCAGCAGCACGTGCAGCCCGCGCCGCCGCCCGCACCGCTGGCCGGCCACGCGCAGCACGGCGCCGCGCCGCTGCCGCCGGGCGGCAGCGGCGCGCCGGGCGCGGGCAGCGGGGGCGGGCCGCAACCGGGCGCGCCGCCGCCGGCGGCGAGCGGCGCCGGCGCGGCGAGCGGCGCCGGCAGCACGGGCGGGCCGGGCGCGGCGGCGTCGGGCGGGCCGCCGCGCTCCGGCGGGCCGCCCGTGCTCTACACCGCGAAGCTCGCGCTGGGGCCCAAGGGCATGGTCGAGGTGCGGGTCGCAGAGGCGGCGCGGCGCGCGCGGGGCTGCAGGAGCGGCAGCGCGGCAGCCGCGCCGCTGGCCGGCACCGGCGCTACCGAGCCCGGCGCCACCGAGCCCCCTAAACCCTCCCCGGCGCCCGGCGGGCGCAGGTGACGTTCTCGGGCGTTCATCCGGACATCACCAGGGCGCTCGGCGCCGTGCCGGGCGCGCGGCAGCCGGGCGGCGGCGTGCTGGCGCGCTCGTGGCTCGTGCCGAGCGACCGGGTGGCCGCGCTGGAGGCGCAGCTGGCTTGCATGGAGGCGCGGCGGCGCGGCGCTCCCTCTCGCCTTGTCGCGGGGCCCAGCGCGCACTCCGCTCTCCGCGCAGCGCGCTCCCTGAGCCCCCGCGCCGCCGCCGCCGCCGCCTGCGCGTGCGCCGCAGGGCGCGGGCGTGCGGGTGGCCAAGTTTGAGCCGCTGCCGGACCTCGTGCTGCGCATGGTCGCGGCGGCGCGCAGGGCGGCGACCGACGACTCGGCGCGCTACGACAGCCTCGGCGAGGTGGAGCTGGCGCCCGGCGTGAGCCTGGAGGGGCGCATGATGCCGTTCCAGCGCGCGGGCGTGCGCTTTGGCCTCGCCACGGGAGGTGCGGCTGACCCGGGCTGCTCGCTGCCGGCGAGGGCGCAGGCCCTGCTGCGCGCGGCGCCAGGCGCGGGCCGTGCTGCGTGGCGCCGGCCGCCGAGGCGCCGCCCGCGCCACCCGCGCCCCGCGCCGCCCGCCCGCCCGCCGCCAGGCCGGGTGCTCATCGGTGACGAGATGGGGCTCGGCAAGACGGTGCAGGCCTGCGCGCTCGCATGGTGCTACCGCGACGAGTGGCCAGTGCTCGTGCTTTGCCCCGCCTCGCTGCGGTGCGGTGCGCGGCGCGCGCCCAAGCAGCCGCCGCCGCCGTTCATCCGGCGCCCATGCGATGGCGCGCGCGTCTTCAGAGCGCGCGGCGCCGGCCGCGCCCGCGCGCGCAGGCTGAGCTGGGCGGCCGCGCTGTACGACTGGCTGCGCGTGACGGAGGACCGCGTGCTGGTCGCGCTCAAAAAGGCAGACATGGCACGCCTCGCCGACGCGGTGACCGCCGCGCACAGCCGCCGCGCGCGTCGCCGCCGCCCCGCCGCCCTGCCGTCCCGCTCACGGATGTGCGCGTGCGCGCACCCGCGCCCCGCGTGCGCCGTGCGCGCAGGCGGACGCGGCGGCGGCGCGGCGCGTGGCGAGCTTCATCGTGGTGAGCTACGACATGCTGAAGGACGTGTCCGCCGTGCTGGAGGCCATGGCGCTGCAGGTGGTCATCGCGGACGAGAGCCACTGCATCAAGAACGGCACGGTGCGCAAGCGGCGCGGCGCGAGCGGCGGCGCGCGGCGCGCAGGCATGGATGGGCCACGCGCGCTCACGTGCCCCGCGCGGGCGCGCTGCCGCCGCCGCCACCGCCGCCGCCGCGCCGGCAGGCCACGCGCACCAAGGTGGCGCTGCCGCTGCTGCAGCGCGCCAAGCGCGCCATCCTGCTGAGCGGCACGCCCGCGCTTTCGCGGCCGGGCGAGCTCTACACGCAGCTCTCCGCGCTGCTGCCGGGCGCCAAGGTGCGCCGGCCCGCGCCCCGCGCCCCCGCGCCGGGACCCGCCGCGGCACTCTGTGCACCGCTCGTCACACACCCACACACCCACACCCACACCCCACACACACACACGCACACACACACACACACACACCTGGCAGGTGCGCAAGACCGAGTTTGAGGAGCGCTACACGCAGACGACCAAGTACGGCGCGCCGGGCGGGCGCCAGTTCACCAAGGCGGTGAGCGGGACGCGAGTGGGGCGGCCGCGGCGCGGCGCCGCGAGCGCGTGCGCGGCTCGCCTGACTCGCCCACCGCGCCGCGCCCAGATCGGCAGCCGCAACGAGGAGGAGCTGAACCGGCTGCTGACCAGCACGGTCATGATCCGCCGCCGCAAGACCGAGGTGCTCAAAGACCTGCCCGCAAAGATGCGCAAGCAGGTGCGGCCACCCGCGCGCCGCCCAGCAGCAGGGGCGCCGGTCGGCGCCTTCATGCCCGCGCCCGCGGCGCGCCGCCGCGCAGGTGCTGCTGGTCCTGCCGGCGGACAAGCGCGGCGCGCTGGACCGCCTCAAGGCGCAGCTGGCCGAGGTGCGGCAGCTCACCACCGACATCCACGGCGTCGGCCGCGCCGCCGGCGGCGGCCTGCTGCAGGGTGCGGCGCGCGGGCGGCGTTGCGCCCCGCCCGCTGCGGGGCGCTCGCGCTGGGAGCGGGGCTCCCCCGCTCCCAGCGCGCCCGCCGCCGAGGCGCGCCCCTGCCGCCGCCGCCGCCGCCGCGGCCAGGCATGGAGCAGGCGCAGCGCAGCATGGTCATGCAGCTCTGGCACGACACCGCGCGGCTCAAGGCCGACGCGGTGGCGGGGTACGTGGCCGACCTGCTGACCGACATGGCGGGCGCGGACGACAAGTTCCTGGTCTTTGCGTACCACAAGTGAGTGAGGTTTTAGGGGCGCAAGGGTTGAAAAGGGCGTGGCACGCGGCCGCCGCCGGGCCGCGCGGGCGGGCGGCGCGCCGCGAGCGAGAGAGGTCGCGGGGGCGCCGCGCCTGCCCACGGCGGCGGCATCGCGCTGCGCGTCGCGGGCGCGCAGGGAGCTGATGGACGCGATCGAGTGCGGCGTGAACAAGGTGAAGCACAGCCACAAGGAGTTCCGGGGCCTGCGCCACATGCGCATCGACGGCTCCACGCCCGCGAAGCAGCGCGAGGCCAACGTCAGCATGTTCCAGCAGGACGCAGACTGCAGGGTGCGCGGCCCGCGCGACGCAGGAGGGCGGGGCCTGACCGTGCTGCCGCCCGGGCGCGCCGCCGGCCGCTTCCCGACGCGTGACGCCTGCCGCGCCCCGCCGCATTCACGCACGGGCCGCGCCCGCCCCAGGTGGCCATTCTGAACATCAAGGCCGCGGGCGTCGGCCTCACGCTCACGCGCGCGTCGACGGTCGTATTTGCGGAGCTCGCATGGACGCCGAGCGAGGTGCTGCAGGCGGAGGACCGCGCGCACCGCATCGGGCAGAGCCAGTGCGTGAGCGTGCAGCTGCTGCTCGTTCGCGACTCGATCGACGAGGTCATGTGGGAGCTGCTGCAGTCCAAGCTCGCGACGACGGGCCAGGTCCTCGACGGCGCGGCGCAGCGCTTGGAGGTGCGGCGGCGCGCCGCCGCGGGGTTAGCTGGCGCCGCGCCGCCAGCGCCCGGGCCGGCCGAGCCGTGGCGCCGCCTGCGGCGCGCACGCCGCGCAGGTCGAGCGCGCGACCGCGCAGCGCGGCGCCAAGGCGGCGGCGGCGGCGGACCCGGGTCAGCAGAGCATCACGACCTTCTTCGCAGGCACGCAGCCCGGCGGCAGCGGCGGCGGGGAGCCCAAGAAGCCGCGCCTGGGCTGAGCGCGGCGCGGCCGCTGTGCCCTGGCGGCGGAGACGCGGCCGGTGCAACGGCGGCGCCGGTGCAACTCAGCGGCCCTGGGCCTCCCGTCAGCACAGCGTCGTCCGCGGCCCGGCACACCCGCGGGAGCAGCAGCTCCAGCGGCCCGCCCTCAACCGCCGCCCACCGGCAGCCTGCGACCGCGAGCACGCCGTGGATTGACGGCAGCGATCCGCGATCGACGCTGAGACCGCACGCCGCCAGCTGGGGCGCATCGGCCGAGCGGCAAGATGGCAGCAGACGCGGTCGCTTCTCAGCTCGCCCAGGCGCGCTGGCGGGCCGTGAGCGCGGCCAGGCATTGGTAGGTTGATGCCGGTGAGCGTCTGCTCACAGCACCCGGGCGCCGCGCCCGCAGGCCTCGCTCGCGGACGGCGGCGCGGCGCCGGCAGCGGCGGCCGGCGCCGCGCCGATCCATCCCTACTCCGCCAGCTACGGCCGCACCTGCGTCAGCGCCCTGCTGCTCGCGGACGACGGCGGCAAGAGCCTGGTGCGGCGCCGCGCGCGCGCCGGCGGGCCCCGGCCGCCGCCGCCGCGCGCCCACGCCGCGCCGCGCTCGCAGGTGGGGCAGACGCTCAAGGTGGGCGGCTGGGTAAAGAAGGGCCGCGAGGCGGGCGCGGGCGCGTTTGCGTTCCTCGAGGTCAACGATGGCAGCTGCTTCGACAGCCTGCAGGTGCGGCACCGCACCGCCCCGCGCCGCGCGGCGCGCGGCGAGCGGCGCCTGCGCGCCGCAGCTGCCCGTGATCCTCCCTGCCTGTGAGCCTCCCTGCCCTTGAGCCTCCCTGCCTGCCTGTCCCCGCAGATCATGGTGACAAAGGAGGTGGCGGAGGAGGTGGGCGGCCTCAAGAAGCTCGTGCCCACCGGCACCTGCGTGCTCATCCAGGGCACGCTCGCCGAGACGCCAGAGGGCACCAAGCAGGCGCGCGCGCGGGCGGTGGCAGCGCGCACCTGCAGCGGCCTCGCCGGCGGCCTCGCCGGCGGCCTCGCCGGCGGCCTCGCCGGCGGCCTCGCCGGCGGCCTCGCCGGCGGCGGGGCGGCGGCGGGCGCAGCGGCGGCGCGGCCGCGCGGCCGGCGCCGACGCCACCGGCCGCGCCGCGGCGCGCGCAGGCGGTGGAGCTCAAGGCCACGCGCGTGTGCCACCTGGGGCCGTGCGACGCGGCGACGTACCCGATCGCCAAGACCAAGATGAGCATGGAGTTCCTGCGGGACAAGGCCCACCTGCGCAGCCGCACCAACACCATCGGCGCCGTCGCGCGCATCCGCAACGCGCTCGCGTACGCCACGCACACCTTCTTCCAGCAGGCCGGCTTCTACTACGTGCACACGCCCATCATCACCGCCAGCGACTGCGAGGGCGCGGGAGAGATGTTCCAGGCGCGCGCCCGCGCCGCCGTGCCGCCGCGCGGCGCGGCGGCGCGACCGCGCGTCGGGCGGCCGCCGGCGCGGGGGCGCCGCGCGCCGCGCCGACCCAGTGCGCCGGCGGCTGCTTGCCGGCGCGCGCAGGTCACCACGCTGCTGGGCAAAGCCAAGGAGGGCGCGCCGGCAGCGGCGGGCGTGTCGCCGGAGCAGCTAGCGGCGCTGCGGGAGCAGGCGGCGGCGCAGGGCGGCGCGGTCAAGGAGGCCAAGGCGGTGAGGCGGCGCCCGGCGCGGCGCGGCGCCGACGCGCGCGCCGCGCCGCGCCGCCCGCACGCCCACCGCGCCCGCCGCGCCCCCCGGCAGGCGGCAGCGGCGGACAAGGGCAACGCGGAGCTGGCGGCTGCCGCCAAGGCGGCGGTCGACAAGCTGCTGGCGCTGAAGAAGGAGCTGGCAGAGGCGGAGGAGGCGTGAGCATCGCAGCGCCGCCCCGGCGCCGCGCACCGCGCAGCCGCCGCGCAGCCGCCGCGCAGCCGCCGCGCAGCCGCCGCGCAGCCGCCGCGCAGCCGCCTGCCGCCGCGCCCCGGCTCAGCTCGCCGCCTCCGGCGCGCAGGTCGCTGTGGGTGGGCGGCCTCAAGCGCACGCCCGGCGGCGAGCTCGACTTTGGGGCCGACTTTTTTGGCCGCCCCGCGTTCCTGACCGTGTCTGGGCAGCTGCAGGGCGAGTACTATGCGTGCGGACTGAGCTCCATCTACACCTTTGGCCCCACCTTCCGCGCCGAGAACAGCCACACGAGCCGCCACCTCGCCGAGTTCTGGATGATCGAGCCCGAGATCGCCTTCTGCGACCTCCAGGCACGGCGGAGCGGCGCGGCGCAGCGCGGCGGGGCGGAGAGGCGGCAGGGCGGCGGGGCGGGGAGGCGGCGGCGGCGGCGGGGCGGGCGGGCGCGGCGGCGAAGGGAGCGCCCCGCGCGCCGCGGCCTGCCGCGCTGCAGGCCGCGCGGGCCTGGCCGCGCGCGCGCTGCGGCGACGCGCCCCGCGCCCGCGCCCGCGCCCGCCTCCCTCCCCCTCCCGCGCGCCAGGACGACATGGCGTGCGCGGAGGACTATGTGCGCTTCTGCTGCCGCACCGTGCTGGAGCGCTGCCGGCCCGACCTCGAGTTCATCGCCAAGATGATCGACCCCAAGGCCATCGAGCGCCTCGAGCACGTCGCGGGCAGCCCCTTTGCGCGCTGCAGCTACACGCGCGGCATCGAGCTGCTCCAGGAGGCGGTCAAGGGCGGGCGCAAGTTCGAGGACATGGTGCGCGGCGCGGCCGGCCGGCGGCGGCACGGGGGCGCGCGGCCGGCGGCGCGGGTGGGGCGCTGGCCGCCCGCGCGCTGCGCGCTGCGCGCTGCGCGCTGCGCACGCAGCGACGCTGCGTGCTGTGGGCCGCCCGCCCTGGCCTCGCCCCCCCCCCCCCACAGCTCCCCACTCCCCACTCCCCGCTCGCCCGCCCGCGCACCCGCGCCGACCGCCCGCGCGCCGCGCCCGCAGGACGTCACCTGGGGCATCGACCTCGCGACCGAGCACGAGCGCTACCTCGCGGAGGAGGTGTTCAAGGCGCCCGTCATCGTGCACGACTACCCCAAGGACATCAAGGCCTTCTACATGCGCCTCAACGACGACGGGCGCACCGTCGCCGCGATGGACCTGCTCGTGCCAAAGGTTGGCGAGCTCATCGGCGGCAGCCAGCGCGAGGACAGGCGCGGCGCGGCGCGGCGCGGCGACGCGGCGGCGACGCGGCGCGGGGGACCGGCGGCGGGGGCGGCGGCGGCCACGCGGTGGCGGCGGTCGCGCGGCAACGGCGGCGGGGGCGGCGCAGCGCCGCGGCGGGCGCGGCGCGCCGGCGCCGCGCCGCGCCCACCTGCCCACCTGCGGCCGCCGCCGCGCTCTCGCCCTCGCCGCGCGCGTCGCCCAGGGTGGACGTGCTGCACGCGCGCATGGCCGAGATGGGTGTGAGCGTGGACGACGCGTACCTGGACCTGCGGCGCTTTGGCAGCGTGCCGCACAGCGGGTTTGGGCTGGGCTTTGAGCGGCTCGTCATGTTTGCGACCGGCATCGACAACATCCGGGACGTCATCCCCTTCCCGCGCTGGCCCGGCAACGCCGCGTTCTGAGCGCAGCAGCAGCAGAGCGGCGCGCGCGGGGGGGCGCGGGCCGCGCGGCGCGGCGCTGCGACGAGGCGGCGCTGCGCGGCGGCGCTGCGAGGCGCGGCGACGCGCTGGGTGGCAACCGCTTACATCACAGCAGCGGCGTTCAGGACCCACCCGCTCCGCCCGCCCTCGATCGAAAAGCTTGTGCCGTTGACGGTGATGGCCAGCCAGTTCAGTCCAAAAGCCTCAAGAGCGCCCGCGCGCGCGGGCCACGGCGGCGGCGGTCAAAACCAAAGCAAGCGAGCAGTCGTGCCCCGGCCAGCCCGCCACGCGCGGGGCGGGCGGCAGCGTTGGCGGCTGCGGGATCCCAAACCCCCCTCTTGATCGTCGGTCATCCTGCCTCGCGGCCCCTCGCCGTCAGTTCCGGCACTGCGCTGCGTTCGCTGCCTGAGCCGGCTGCTGCTCCCCCCCGTTTGGGCGAGCCGCAGCCTCGCGGCGCGCGCCGCCGCCCGGGGGCCTCTGTCGCAAGGCGACCGGGCGGCAGCTGGCCGCAGGTGTCGGGGGTGCGTTGAGCGCGCACGGGCGCCGCATGCGGCGCGCGCGCTCACATGGAAAAAACCAATGCAGGGAGACGGGCGGCTTGGCAAGTGGCAGCGAAGGGCGAGTGCAGGGGCTGGGGCCAAAGCAGGAAAAAACAGCAAAAAGCAGCTGGAATGTGCGCGCGCGCAAAGGAAGCAGTGGAGAGCCCGCACGCGGCGCCCCCGGGGGCGGCCGCGTGCATGCCGCCGATTGCGCAGCGGGTGCGGTCCAGGAGGGGAGGAGGCAGTGCACGCCTCGCGCGCGCCCTGGCGGCGCGCGCGGGAAGCAACACAGAGCCCTCGCGTGCGAGGCCCCCTGCAGCAGGCGGCGCGGCGCGGCTGCCAGCTGCGCGCCCGCCAGGATGGGCGGGCGCGGTGGGCGGGCCGGCCGCGCGCGCGCGCGCGCGCGCGCGTGCGCCGCCCGCCAATGTGGCGGCGGGCTGCGCCCCGCGCGTGGTGTGGTGCGAGAGATGCACACGCCCCTGGCGGTGGCAACAACGCTCCAGCGAGCAGCAGGAGCCGGCCGCGGGTGCGGCCGGCGGGAGCAAGCCAAGTTATGCCGTGCGAATGAGTGGCGCGCGGCTGAGGGTGCAGCCGGCGCCGGCGCGGGCGTGCGCGCGCGGGCGCCGCGCGGCGCCGCGCCGCGTGCGCTCAGATGAAGCGCACGGGGCGCAGGCCGGGCGCCATCACGCCGAGCGACTCGTGCCAGAGCTCCGCAAACGCGGTGTAGATCGCGCTCAGGCCGCAGGCAAAGCCCACGTAGCCCGCGGCGAGCGCGCAGGCGTGGCTCCACTGCGCGCCGGCGAGGAGGAAGAAGGTCAGCGTGAGGCTGCCAAACACGGTCATGAGGCAGCCGTTCTTGCGCAGCGTGGGGACGAAGAAGCCGAGCGTGAAGAACCCCCAGAGCGCAAAGATGAGCGTCTGGCCGACGCGGAACGCGGGCGGGGCGAGGAAGGGCGGCACGGGGTCGGCCGCGTGGCTGCGGGCGAGGAGGTTGAGGGTGAAGAAGGCTAGCCAAAAGGCACCATAGCTGAAGAATGCGGTTCCCGCAAACGTGTTGCCCTTGATCAGCTGCGGGGAGAGGGGGCCAGAGGGGGCCGGGGGCCAGAGGGGGCCAGGGGGTGAGGGGGTGAGGGCTCAGGGGTGAGGGGTGAGCGGCGGCGCGAGCGGCGCAGCGCAGCGCGCGCGCGCGAGGGGGTGAGGGGTGAGCGGCGGCGCGAGCGGCGCAGCGCAGCGCGCGCGCGCGAGTCGCCGGCGCGCGCGCGGACCTCAAACACGCCGGCCACCATCTGCCCGAAGCCGCCGTAGAAGCAGGCGTAGGTGATGACCGACGAGATGGCGGCCCGCTCCGCCCACTCGGCGTCAACAAACATGAGCATCGCTGCGCGCGCGGCGGCGGCGGCAGCGCAGCGCGCCGCGCGGCGGGCGTCAGCCCCGGCTCGGCTCGGCTCGGCGCGCGCGGCACGGTGAGTGGAGAGCGCCGCGAGGGGCGCCGCCCGGGACGCCCGGCGGCGTCCCGGCGCGCCCCTCTGGCGCGGGGGGCGTGCGCCCGCCATCCCGTCCCGCCCCGGCGCGGCGCGGGCGCGCCCGTTTCGGCGCTCGATCCTCCGCGCACCTGTGGTCATGCCGAAGCACAGCAGGCCCAGCGGCGCGGGGTTGGCGAGGCAGCAGGCCGGCGCGGGCGCGGGCGGGGCGGGCAGGGCCATGCCCTCCTCCGCCAGGCGCAGGCGCTTGTCGTCCAGGGACAGAACGTCCTGGGAGGCCATGCTGCGAGGTCGCGGGGGCTTCTTAGGCTAGGAGAGTCGGTGTCGAAGACCGCTGGCGGGCGCGGGGGCGCGTTGCGGGTGCTAGGGGGCGTCTCTGTGTGTGCTTGAGAGTCGAGAACTGACGCCGGCGTGGGCGGGCGGGCGGCCGGGCGGTCGGCAGCGGTCGCGCTGGACCGCGACCGTCACGTCGATGATGCCTCCGCGACTGCCCCGGCGCGCGAACCACCGCACGCGCCGCGCCGCGGGGTGTCCGAGCACGGTATCAACCTCACCGGATCGCCGCGACCGTCCGCGCGGCCGCGGGGGCAGCGGGCGGCGCGGGCGGCGCGCGCCCGCCGCTGCGCGACCGCCCCGCCGCGCCGCGCCCGCGCGCGCCGCCGGCAGCGCGCGGCGGCGGCGGCCGGCGCCCGGGTGCAGGCGCTGGCGGGGACGAACGCGCGCCGTGCGGACGCACGCTGACGCGCGAGCGGGCGGGGCGGCGCTGCGTTGAGCCGGTTTCAAGTCGCGCGCGCCGCGCTCCCTCGCCCGGCATCACGGCCGCAGGCCGGTGGATTCGTAGGGCTCGTCGTCGGCGCCGTAGTTGGCGGCGTAGCGCGGCGCGTAGCTCAGGCGCGCGCTCTCCGCGACCGGCGCCGAGAGGTAGACTGTGCTGGGGTCGTTGGGGTCGACAAACCTGCGGCGGCGGCGGCGCGGCGGCGGCGCGCGGCGCTGGCGCGCTGCTCGCGCGCCGGCCGCGGCCGGGCGCCGCCGCCGCGCGGGGCGCCCCGCGCGCGCGCGCGCCCCGCGCCACGCACGCCTTGTGCGCCAGCTCCTGCACCGCCGCGGCTTCGGCCGCGGCCGACGGCGGCGGCGCCGTCGGCGGCCGCGGCGGCGCGGCCGCGGCGGCGCGCGCGCGCTGGCCGAGGGCGTAGAAGAGGGGATAGAACGTGCCGATGCCGCCTGCCTTGAACAGGACCTTGAACGCGTGCGGCGGCAGCGACCCGCCCGGCCCGCCGCCGTCGGCCGCGGGCCACACCCGGCCTGCGGCGCGGCGCGCCGGGGGAGGCGGGGTCGGCGCGCGCGGCGCCGGGCTGCCGGGCTGCCATGCCGCCCGGCACGACTGCCGGGCAGCCGGGCGGCGCCGCCCGGCGCGATCGCCACCGCTGCCGCCGCCGACGCGCCGCCCGCGCACCGGCCAGGTTGTTGCAGCCGAAGATCGGCTGGTTGAGCTTTTCGCGGTCAATGTAGACCAGCGGCATGTCAAACCCCGCCAGGCCTGCGCCGCAGGTTTGCGGCGGCAGCAGCGGTGGCGGCGGCGCGTCGCGCACGGGGCCATGCGGCGCAGCTTCCGCCCGCCGCCAGCAGCGCGCCCGCGCCGCCCGCGCCGCCCGCGCGCCTGACGCGTCGGCCTTGTCCGCAACGAACACCACGCGCACGTTGGAGAGGTACAGGCAGCCCGTGGCGGACCACCTGCCGGCGGCGGCGGCGCGCGTGCCGCGCACGCGCCTCGGCGCGGCGCCGCCGGAGCGGCAGCGCCACCGGAGCGGCAGCGCCCACACGCGCCGGCCAGCCCCCACACCCCGCCCCGCCCCGCACTGCGCACGCACTTGCCGCTGGCGGTCTGCACCGCGTCGAGCTCAAAGCCGACCTGCGGGCGCTTGAGCACAAACGTCTCGTTCGCGAACGGCGCCGGGTGCAGCTCGCCGCTGAACGCCTGCACCAGGGCGGGGTTGGCCGCCATGGCGTCTGGAGACGCGCGCGCTGCGCGCGCTGGGCGGGCTGCGGCGGCGCGGCGCGGAGCGGAGCGGCGCCGCCAGGCAGCGGCAGCGGCGAGCAGCAGCGGCGGGGGCGCGCGTGCGCCGCGGTGGGTCAGGCGCGCTCGCTGCGGGCGGCCGGGCGTCTCGTCGGCGTCGTGGCGGGGCAGGGGAGTGTGCGTGCGGGAGCGTGCGAACAGGCAGCCGCGTCGCAAGGACCGGGGCTCACCGTGTGCGTTCGCTCGCGCCCGCTGTCCATTCGCGAGTGAGAATCCCGCCAGTGGTCTGCAACTCGCCGCGCGCGCCTCTGCTGCCCTTGCTGCTCCGGCGCTCGAGCGCCCGACGCCCTGCGCGCCCGCGCCGGCCGGCTGACGCGCGCCATGTTGTCCTCGCACTGCACCGTACCGGCCTGTGCCGCGCCACAGAGGCGGGCGGCCTTTGGCAGCGCGCGGTGGGCGGCGCGATGGGCCGCTGCTGCTGCCGGCCCGCCCACAGCGGCCGCGCGACCGCGCATTGATCCCCCGCCCGCACCGCGTGCCGCAGGGCACCCCGGACGATCGCCCGCGCGGCGCGCGAGGCGCCGGTCAGCCAGGCACGGCGGCGGGCGCGTGTGGCCGGCGGCGGCGCGGCCGCTGCGCGCGGCCAGCAGGGGCTGGCGCTGTGGGCGCAGCGCCGGTGCCGCCGCCCCGCCCCTGCTGGTGGCGCCGCACCGCTGGGCGGCTGCCGCGCCACCGGCGCGGCCCGGCGCGGCGGTCGCGCGGGCCGCGACACTGCTGCCGAGCGCCGCGCCGCGACCGCTGCCGAGCGCCGCCGCCCCGCCGCCCCGCCGCCGCGGCAGATCGCCGACCCCTGGGAGCGCGCGCAGGACATGATGCTGCGGGGCACCGTGGCAGAGGGCACCATCACGGGCTACAACAAGGGCGGCGTGCTGGTGGAGCTCGGCGACCTCAAGGGTGCGACCCGAGGGCGGCAGCGGTGGCGGCAGCGGCGGCGGCAGCGGCAGCGGCAGCGGCGGCAGCACGCCCGACCGCACCGCGCGGGCTCGCGGCGGCAGCGTCGCTCGCGCCGCGGCAGCCCCGTCACTGGCTGACGGGCGGGGCGGCCAGCGGCGCCGTCGCTGGCGGACGGGCGGCCAGCGGTGCGCGCGGGGCCGGCGCCCCCGGCGGCGGCGGCGGCGCCCGCGCCGCACGTGCGTGGCCTCCCCGCGACGCCGCCGCGCGCGCGCTGCCCGGCCGCCGCACAGGGTTCATGCCGTACACCAAGATAGCGCCGGAGCGGCTGCGCGCGGGGCACAAGGGCGACCTGAGCTACCTCATGGGCAAGAAGGTCAAGGCCCGCATCGTGCAGGTGACCGCGCCCGGGCGGGCGACGGGGGCGGCAGGAGCGGCAGGGCGGAGCGGCAGGAGCGGGGCGGCAGGAGCGGAGCGGCAGCGGGGCGGCAGGAGCGGGGCGGCAGGAGCGGGGGCAGGGGCGGGAGCGCAGCGTGAGCGGAGCGGCGGGAGCAGCAGGCGCAGCAGGAGCGGCAGGAGCAGCAGCAGGAGCAGCAGCAGGAGCAGCAGCGGGAGCGGCGGGAGCGGCGGGAGCGGCGGGGGCGGTGACGGTGTCGGCAACAGCGGGGCGGAGTGCGGCGCCGCGCGCGCGCAGGAGCCCAGCGGCGCCGCCGCGCGCGACCCCAACCCTGCGCACGGCTGCCCGCGCCGCAGGTCGACAAGGACGGGGCGCGCAAGGAGCTGGTGCTGTCGGAGCGCCAGGCGGCGCTGACCGAGGCGGTGCGGCAGTACAAGCCGGGCCAGGTGCGGCCGGCCGCGCGCGCGCCCCGGCGGGGCCCGCCGGCCGCCTCCCTCCTCCCTCTCTGCGCGGCGCCGAGCGCTGCCGCGTCCGCCGCCGCGTCCTGCGCGTCGCCGCCCGGCGCGCAGGTGGTGCGGGGGCAGGTGCTGCGGCTCGAGGACTACGGCGCGCTGCTGGCTATCTACAACGCGGCGGGGCGGCCCTCGGGTGTGCAGGGCCTGCTGCACAAGAGCGAGCTGAGCTGGGACCTGGTCATGACGGTCGACGACGTCATCGCCGCGGGTGCGCCCGCGGGGCGGCAGGGGTGGCAGGGGCGGCGGGGGCGGGGCGGCAGGGGCGGTGGCAGGGGCGGCAGGGGACCGCGCACGCGGCGCGCGACGCGGCGCGCGCGGGGCGGCTGGCGCGCGGGCGGTGCAGGCGCGCGGGCGCACTCACGGTCGGCGAGCTGGCTCGCGCGCGGGCCTGGGCCGAGACGCGCATGCTGCGCCGCCGCCACTCACCGCGCCGCGCCGCACGTCACCGCGCCGCGCCGCGCAGGCCAGGAGCTGGACGTCAAGGTCGTGAGCGTGGACGTGCCGCGGTGCCGCGTGGGGCTGTCGCTGAAGCAGATGCAGAAGGACCCGCTGCGCGAAACCATGGACAGCATCCAGTGGCGCGAGACCGCGGCGCCGCTGCCCGAGGTGGAGCAGATCATCCAGGTGCTCGAGCTCACGTCAGGCATCGAGAAGGTCACGGTCGGCCGGCAAGCAGAGGAGGCGCACATCGTGGCGCAGGCGCGTGGGGCCGCGGGGCCGCCGCGTGCGCGCGCCGGCGGGACCGCTGCCGGCGGGCGGCCGGGCTCACGCGGGGGCGGCCGGCGCAAGCCGGGCTGACGCCACATCGCCGCAGGACGTCGAGCTGTACCTCACCAAGCAGAGCCGGGAGAACGGCTTTGCCCTGGTGGCGCGCGTGGGCCGGATGCTGCAGGAGCTGCTGGTCGACACGACGCTCAGCAAGGACGACATGAAGAAGGCCCTCACGCGCGTGCTCAGCCGCGTGCGGTGATGCTGCGCGGCGCGCGCCGACGTTACAGCAGCGCTGTAACTGTCCCCGCATGCTCGCTCGCCCTTTGTCACACATGCAATGACAACTGGCGATGGACGTGGGGCGATCCGAGTGCCCAGCCCGCGCGCATCTCGCCGCCGGCGGCGGTGCTCGGCGGCGCAGCCCGTGGCCGGGCAGCACCTTGGAGCCGCGCACCTCCGCTGCGCAGGGGCGGCGGGGCAGGGGGAACGGCGCCCGGCAGCGCTGCGCCGCGGCGCCGCCGAGCGGCGCGCGCGCGGGCGGCGCGCGGCCCGCGGCGCGGCGCGGCCGCCGGCGGCGGCGCTCGGCGGCGCAGCCCGTGGCCGGGCAGCACCTTGGAGCCGCGCACCTCCGCTGCGCAGGGGCGGCGGGGCAGGGGGAACGGCGCCCGGCAGCGCTGCGCCGCGGCGCCGCCGAGCGGCGCGCGCGCGGGCGGCGCGCGGCCCGCGGCGCGGCGCGGCCGCCGGCGGCGGCGCTCGGCGGCGCAGCCCGTGGCCGGGCAGCACCTTGGAGCCGCGCACCTCCGCTGCGCAGGGGCGGCGGGGCAGGGGGAACGGCGCCCGGCAGCGCTGCGCCGCGGCGCCGCCGAGCGGCGCGCGCGCGGGCGGCGCGCGGCCCGCGGCGCGGCGCGGCCGCCGGCGGCGGCGCTCGGCGGCGCAGCCCGTGGCCGGGCAGCACCTTGCAGCCGCGCACCTCCGCTGCGCAGGGGCGGCGGGGCAGGGGGAACGGCGCCCGGCAGCGCTGCGCGGCAGCGGCGAGCTTCTTCGAGGTGGGGCCTGACAGCAGGCTCCGCACCGCCGAGCCCCCGCCCGAGATAGTCGCGGCGGGGGGGTGGGAGGATTGCTGCGTGGTGGACGCGGCGCAGGCGCCGCGGCCAGCGGCGGGCGCGCAGCGCGCGGCGGCCGGAGCGCCCGGGGCAGCGGCGCCGGCGGAGCAGCCGGAGATGCACAGCAGGGCGCGGCGATGGTGCCTCGTGGGCTTCTGGCCTGACGTCCGCGTCGACCCCTCCGTGTGGGGGATTGGGCACGCGGCCACGGTCATGCAGTTTACGGTGCGCGGCGCGACCCTGCGGCTGCTGCAGCTGCGCTGCGCGCGCGAGGTCACGCCGGCAGGGGGCTGGACGCCCGGCGTTGGCTGCGTGCCGGGCCTCTGGCGCGCCGGCTACGGCCAGGCCTGCCCGGCCAGCGCCATCG
Source organism: Scenedesmus sp. PABB004 (assembly GCA_014905635.1). Taxonomy (NCBI): domain Eukaryota; kingdom Viridiplantae; phylum Chlorophyta; class Chlorophyceae; order Sphaeropleales; family Scenedesmaceae; genus Scenedesmus; species Scenedesmus sp. PABB004. The sequence continues at coordinate 951,096 of JABVCE010000010.1, read as the reverse complement.
CGCGGCGGGAGGCGGGCCAGAAGCGCAGCTGGGCGGTGCGGCAGCGAGCCGAGACGCCAGACCCGGAGCCTGGGCTGCCGGCGTGGCAGAAAGTCTCGCCCCCGCGGCGCCACGTCATGGAGCGCGTCGGGCCGGCGGCGGCCGCTGCCGCCGCGGCGCGGCGCGAGGAGCATGAGCAGCGGCGGGAGCAGCAGCTGGAGCGGCGCAGGACCCTGGTTCAGGAGCCGGCGGCCAACGACCTCGTCGACCCGCTCACTGGTGCGACTGCGCCGCCGCGCGCCGGCGAGCGCGCGGAGCCGCCCGCCTGGGCCGCCTGCTACGCGCGCGCGCAGCAGGCGCGCATGCCGCGCGCCCTGCGACACTTTGGCTGGAGCCTGCTGCACGGCGGGGTGCGCGTCAGCGGCGACAGGGTCTTCTCTTACCAGCGCGCGGCGCCGGAGCTGGCGGAGCTGGCGTGCCCGCACCCGCTTTGCCGCGCGCAGCAGCAGCCGCCGCTGGAGACGCTCGGCCACGTCCTCGGCGGCTGCCCCGTGGCGGCGGCGGTGCTGCAGTGGTTTGCTCACCTCTGGGCGCGGCTGCAGCCGGGCTTCCCGCGCGCGCCGCCCCGCCCAGGGTGATGCTGGCGGACGACTTTGCCAGGTCGGGCGTCGCGCCGGAGCTGCAGCAGCTCTGGACGCACCTCCGCCTGCTGCTGCTGCGCGCCCTGCTCGCCGCGCGCGCGCGGCACGGCGGCGGCCAGCCCGGGCACGCGCCTGTGGCGGCGATTCGCATCTTTGTGTACTCGGTGCGCGACGCAGTCGTGCTGGACTGGCGCAAGGCAGCGATGGACGTGCGCGCGCTGGCGGGCGTGCCGCGCTCCTGGCTGTCGGGCTCCGGCAAGGAGCTCACTCGGGCAGGTTTCGAACGCCGGTGGTGCCACCGAGGGGTCATCGCGCGCACGGGCCAGCACGGGGGCCGCTTCACAATGGAGTTCCGGCTCGCCGCAGCGGGCGTGCCGGCGCTGCCGGCGGCGCCGGCGCTGGCCCCGCCGGCGGCGCAGGACCCCGCGGCGGCGGCGGCGGCGGCGGCGGTGGCGCAGCGCGGCGGCTAGCTGCAGGGGCCGGGGGGTCCGCGGCCGGGCCTGCTGCGACCCCGGCTGGCTGCGTGTCGCGCCTCTTCTGCAGCGTGCAAGGTTGGGCGGTGTCCGCCCGTGCCGCGGGGCTGGTGTCTGCGTGTTTGTCGTCGCGCGGCGAGGGGGCTGCAGCCGATGGGGCCGGCCCCTGGCGCCGCCGGCGTGTTTGGCGGCTGCACGCGCTCCGTGCGCGGCGGCTTGGCGTGCTGCCTGCCCGGTGGGGCGGCTTTCTCATCGGTGCGCGGCTTTCTCAGGGGTTTTTGCAGCAAAGCCAACTGCTGCCCCCTGGTGTGTGCGTGTGTCGTCGCGCGGCGCGGGGGCTGATGCCGCTGAGGCCGGCCCCTGCCGCCGCCAGCGTGGATGGCGTTTGCGCGTGATCTTTGCGCGGAGGCTTGGAGCCGGTGCACCTCGCTGCACCGATGCCCGGTGCGGCTCGCCGCACCGGAAGGGGGGTGTGCGGCCTGATCTGCTGCTGCCCCTTTGATTGCGGGGCATCACCTGGTCTCCTTGGGCGCCCGTTGGGCGTTGGCCTCTGGCTGTGCCGTTGGGTGATGTGTGGGCCCCCTCTCGGGGGGCGCCGGGGCGCGGTTTTTCACGAGGGTTTTTTTTTTTTTTTTTTGTTACAATGAGTGACCAGACAAGGACCGAGGCCCAGGGGCAGCCCATTGAAAAAAACTCCAACGGGAAGAGCGCAGCAACCCCTCGTGAAAAACCGCGCCCCGGCGCCCCCCGAGAGGGGGCACACACACCACCCAACGGCACAGCCAGAGGCCAACGCCCAACGGGCGCCCAAGGAGACCAGGTGATGCCCCGCAATCAAAGGGGCAGCAGCAGATCAGGCCGCACACCCCCCTTCCGGTGCGGCGAGCCGCACCGGGCATCGGTGCAGCGAGGTGCACCGGCTCCAAGCCTCCGCGCAAAGATCACGCGCAAACGCCATCCACGCTGGCGGCGGCAGGGGCCGGCCTCAGCGGCATCAGCCCCCGCGCCGCGCGACGACACACGCACACACCAGGGGGCAGCAGTTGGCTTTGCTGCAAAAACCCCTGAGAAAGCCGCGCACCGATGAGAAAGCCGCCCCACCGGGCAGGCAGCACGCCAAGCCGCCGCGCACGGAGCGCGTGCAGCCGCCAAACACGCCGGCGGCGCCAGGGGCCGGCCCCTTCGGCTGCAGCCCCCTCGCCGCGCGACGACAAACACGCAGACACCAGCCCCGCGGCACGGGCGGACACCGCCCAACCTTGCACGCTGCAGAAGAGGCGCGACACTCGTCCAAGCCTTCAACTATCACTACCTCAACCAGGCAGCCGGCGCGCCGCAGCTCGCGGCGACGCAGCGGCTCGGGCTCGTCACGCTGATCCACAAGGGCGGCCAGCCGCGCGAGGCGGTCAGCAGCTACCGCCCCATCACGCTGCTCAACGCAGACACCAAGATCGCAGCCAAGGCCATCGTGCAGCGGCTCGCGCCCGCGCTCGGCTCCATCGTCGACGGCACGCAGACGGCGTTTGTGCCGGGCCGGGACATCGCCGACAACGTGCTCATGCACCTGGAGGCGATCGACCACGCGCGCGAGACGCGCGCGCCGGGCTGCCTGCTGTTCCTCGACTTTGCCAAGGCCTACGACCGCCTCGACCGCGGCTGGCTGTTCAGGTGCCTCGCGCGCATGGGCCTGCCCGACGCAACCACGCGCTGGGTCCGCCTGCTGCTCGCAGGCACGCGGGCGCGCGTCGCCTTCAACGGCGGCCATGTCAGCCGCGAGTTCAGCGTGGCGTCGGGCTGCGCGCAGGGCAGCCCGCTCAGCCCGCTGCTGTATGTGCTGGCGGCGCAGCCGCTGGCGGCCATGTGCCGGCGCGTGCAGCGGCAGCCCGGCTTTGCCAGCCTGCAGCTGCCCGGCGGCGCAGGGCCGGCGCCATGCTGCCACCAGCACGCAGACGACACCACCCTGCACGCAGCGTCAGTGGAGAGCGCCAAGCGGCTGCTGGACGGCGCCGTCGCGCCGTTCTGCCTGGCCAGCGGCGCGCAGCTCAACCTGGCCAAGTGCAAGGGCATGCTGCTGGGCGACCACCCGGCGCTGCAGCTGCAGCCGGATGGCAGCGGGCAGCTGGTCGAGTGCAGCACGGGCGTGTGCTTCCCGGACACAGAGCAGGCGCCGGTCAGGCACCTGGGCGTGCTGCTCTCTGCCACCGGCGTCGAGCGGCACGCGGCGCAGCTTTACCGCGAGCGGCTGCGCACCATCACCTGCCGCATCGCGCACTGGTCGCGGTACGCGCTCACGCGCCCGGGCCGCCGGCACGTTGCGCGCCAGGTGCTCGCGGCCTGCGTGGGCTGGCACGCGCAGTTTGTGCCGGTGCCGGCCGACCTCCTGCGCCTCATCCAGCGGCGCGTCACCACCGCCTACATCGTCGGCAACTGGTGCATCCGCGCGAGCGACAACCGCATTATCAGGCAGGTTCCGCGGGCGGCCATCGCGTGCCTGCCCGCGAGCATGGGCGGCGAGGCGCAGGTCGACGTCGCGGCCTTCACCACGGCAATGCTGGCCAAGACGGCCGCCAGGCTGCTGCACCCGGTGGGGGCGGCCTGGAAGCCACCCGCGGCGGCGCGCTTCGCGCGCGCGCTGCCTGGCCGGGGCACCGCCGCCCTCGTGCAGGGCACCGCGCTGGAGCTGCGGGCGCAGCTGCCGTGGCGGTGGGGCGCGATCGCCTGCGCGTTTGCGGCTCTCGGCGTGCACCGGGTGATCCCCCACGGCAGCATGACCGTGGAGCAGATCAGGGTGGAGGCCCTGGTGGGCAACTGCAGCGTCGGCGCGGCCCTGGGCGGCGCGCGCATCGCGTCGCTCGAGGACCTGCCCGCGGAGCTGCGCAGCGACAGCCTCGGGCAGGCGGCGCCGCGCCTGCCGTGGCGGCCGGCCGCCGACGGCGTCGTCATGCCGGGTGAGTGGCAGCAGGCGCTCGCGCGCAGCGGGCCGAGCGCGCCGGGTTGGCAGGCGCTGCGGCCCAGCGCGGCGCCGCCGTCGCCGGGCGGCGGCGTGGTGCAGCAGCCCCAGCAGCCGCTGGCGGCGCTGCCGGTGGAGCAGCCGCCGCAGCCGCCGCCGCCGCCGCCCGCCGTGCGGTGGGTACGGCGGTGGGCGCTGGGCGCGGCAGCGGCGAGCTTCTTCGAGGTGGGGCCTGACAGCAGGCTCCGCACCGCCGAGCCCCCGCCCGAGATAGTCGCGGCGGGGGGGTGGGAGGACTGCTGCGTGGTGGACGCGGCGCAGGCGCCGCGGCCAGCGGCGGGCGCGCAGCGCGCGGCGGCCGGAGCGCCCGGGGCAGCGGCGCCGGCGGAGCAGCCGGAGATGCACAGCAGGGCGCGGCGATGGTGCCTCGTGGGCTTCTGGCCTGACGTCCGCGTCGACCCCTCCGTGTGGGGGCTTGGGCACGCGGCCACGGTCATGCAGTTTACGGTGCGCGGCGCGACCCTGCGGCTGCTGCAGCTGCGCTGCGCGCGCGAGGTCACGCCGGCAGGGGGCTGGACGCCCGGCGTTGGCTGCGTGCCGGGCCTCTGGCGCGCCGGCTACGGCCAGGCCTGCCCGGCCAGCGCCATCGCGCGGCGGGAGGCGGGCCAGAAGCGCAGCTGGGCGGAGCGGCAGCGAGCCGAGACGCCAGACCCGGAGCCTGGGCTGCCGGCGTGGCAGAAAGTCTCGCCCCCGCGGCGCCACGTCATGGAGCGCGTCGGGCCGGCGGCGGCCGCTGCCGCCGCGGCGCGGCGCGAGGAGCATGAGCAGCGGCGGGAGCAGCAGCTGCAGCAGCGCAGGACCCTGGTTCAGGAGCCGGCGGCCAACGACCTCGTCGACCCGCTCACTGGTGCGACTGCGCCGCCGCGCGCCGGCGAGCGCGCGGAGCCGCCCGCCTGGCCCGCCTGCTACGCGCGCGCGCAGCAGGCGCGCATGCCGCGCGCCCTGCGACACTTTGGCTGGCCTCGGTCCTTGTCTGGTCACCCATTGTAACAAAAAAAAAAAAAGGACACTTTGGCTGGAGCCTGCTGCACGGCGGGGTGCGCGTCAGCGGCGACAGGGTCTTCTCTTACCAGCGCGCGGCGCCGGAGCTGGCGGAGCTGGCGTGCCCGCACCCGCTTTGCCGCGCGCAGCAGCAGCCGCCGCTGGAGACGCTCGGCCACGTCCTCGGCGGCTGCCCCGTGGCGGCGGCGGTGCTGCAGTGGTTTGCTCACCTCTGGGCGCGGCTGCAGCCGGGCTTCCCGCGCGCGCCGCCCCCGCCCAGGGTGATGCTGGCGGACGACTTTGCCAGGTCGGGCGTCGCGCCGGAGCTGCAGCAGCTCTGGACGCACCTCCGCCTGCTGCTGCTGCGCGCCCTGCTCGCCGCGCGCGCGCGGCACGGCGGCGGCCAGCCCGGGCACGCGCCTGTGGCGGCGATTCGCATCTTTGTGTACTCGGTGCGCGACGCAGTCGTGCTGGACTGGCGCAAGGCAGCGATGGACGTGCGCGCGCTGGCGGGCGTGCCGCGCTCCTGGCTGTCGGGCTCCGGCAAGGAGCTCACTCGGGCAGATTTCGAACGCCGGTGGTGCCACCGAGGGGTCATCGCGCGCACGGGCCAGCACGGGGGCCGCTTCACAATGGAGTTCCGGCTCACCGCAGCGGGCGTGCCGGCGCTGCCGGCGGCGCCGGCGCTGGCCCCGCCGGCGGCGCAGGACCCCGCGGCGGCGGCGGCGGCGGCGGCGGCGGCGCAGCGCGGCGGCTAGCTGCAGGGGCCGGGGGGGTCCGCGGCCGGGCTGCTGCGACCCCGGCTGGCTGCGTGTCGCGCCTCTTCTGCAGCGTGCAAGGTTGGGCGGTGTCCGCCCGTGCCGCGGGGCTGGTGTCTGCGTGTTGGTCGTCGCGCGGCGAGGGGGCTGCTGCCGATGGGGCCGGCCCCTGGCGCCGCCGGCGTGTTTGGCGGCTGCGCGCGCTCCGTGCGCGGCGGCTTGGCGTGCTGCCTGCCCGGTGGGGCGGTGTTCTCATCGGTGCGCGGCTTTCTCAGGGGTTTTTGCAGCAAAGCCAACTGTTGCCCCCTGGTGTGTGCGTGTGTCGTCGCGCGGCGCGGGGGCTGATGCCGCTGAGGCCGGCCCCTGCCGCCGCCAGCGTGGATGGCGTTTGCGCGTGATCTCTGCGCGGAGGCTTGGGGCCGGTGCACCTCGCTGCACCGATGCCCGGTGCGGCTCGCCGCACCGGAAGGGGGGTGTGCGGCCTGATCTGCTGCTGCCCCTTTGATTGCGGGGCATCACCTGGTCTCCTTGGGCGCCCGTTGGGCGTTGGCCTCTGGCTGTGCCGTTGGGTGATGTGTGGGCCCCCTCTCGGGGGGCGCCGGGGCGCGGTTTTTCACGAGGGGTTGCTGCGCTCTTCCCGTTGGAGCTTTTTTCAGTGGGCTGCCCCTGGGCCTCGGTCCTTGTCTGGTCACCCATTGTAACAAAAAAAAAAAAAAAAAAAGAGGCGCGACACGCAGCCAGCCGGGGTCGCAGCAAGCCCGGCCGCGGACCCCCCCGGCCCCTGCAGCTAGCCGCCGCGCCGCGGTTTTTTCACGAGGGGTTGCTGCGCTCTTCCCGTTGGAGTTTTTTTCAATGGGCTGCCCATGGGCCTCGGTCCTTGTCTGGTCACCCATTGTAACAAAAAAAAAAAAAAATACCTTGCAGCCGCGCACCTCCGCTGCGCAGGGGCGGCGGGGCAGGGGGAACGGCGCCCGGCAGCGCTGCGCCGCGGCGCCGCCGAGCGGCGCGCGCGCGGGCGGCGCGCGGCCCGCGGCGCGGCGCGGCCGCCGGCGGCGGCGCTCGGCGGCGCAGCCCGTGGCCGGGCAGCACCTTGCAGCCGCGCACCTCCGCTGCGCAGGGGCGGCGGGGCAGGGGGAACGGCGCCCGGCAGCGCTGCGCCGCGGCGCCGCCGAGCGGCGCGCGCGCGGGCGGCGCGCGGCCCGCGGCGCGGCGCGGCCGCCGGCGGCGGCGCTCGGCGGCGCAGCCCGTGGCCGGGCAGCACCTTGGAGCCGCGCACCTCCGCTGCGCAGGGGCGGCGGGGCAGGGGGAACGGCGCCCGGCAGCGCTGCGCCGCGGCGCCGCCGAGCGGCGCGCGCGCGGGCGGCGCGCGGCCCGCGGCGCGGCGCGGCCGCCGGCGGCGGCGCTCGGCGGCGCAGCCCGTGGCCGGGCAGCACCTTGCAGCCGCGCACCTCCGCTGCGCAGGGGCGGCGGGGCAGGGGGAACGGCGCCCGGCAGCGCTGCGCCGCGGCGCCGCCGAGCGGCGCGCGCGCGGGCGGCGCGCGGCCCGCGGCGCGGCGCGGCCGCCGGCGGCGGCGCTCGGCGGCGCAGCCCGTGGCCGGGCAGCACCTTGGAGCCGCGCACCTCCGCTGCGCAGGGGCGGCGGGGCAGGGGGAACGGCGCCCGGCAGTGGGCTGCCCCTGGGCCTCGGTCCTTGTCTGGTCACCCATTGTAACCAAAAAAAAAAAAAAAAAAACCGCGCCCGGCAGCGCTGCGCCGCGGCGCCGCCGAGCGGCGCGCGCGCGCGGGCGGCGCGCGGCCCGCGGCGCGGCGCGGCCGCCGGCGGCGGCGCTCGGCGGCGCAGCCCGTGGCCGGGCAGCACCTTGGAGCCGCGCACCTCCGCTGCGCAGGGGCGGCGGGGCAGGGGGAACGGCGCCCGGCAGCGCTGCGCCGCGGCGCCGCCGAGCGGCGCGCGCGCGGGCGGCGCGCGGCCCGCGGCGCGGCGCGGCCGCCGGCGGCGGCGCTCGGCGGCGCAGCCCGTGGCCGGGCAGCACCTTGCAGCCGCGCACCTCCGCTGCGCAGGGGCGGCGGGGCAGGGGGAACGGCGCCCGGCAGCGCTGCGCCGCGGCGCCGCCGAGCGGCGCGCGCGCGGGCGGCGCGCGGCCCGCGGCGCGGCGCGGCCGCCGGCGGCGGCGCTCGGCGGCGCAGCCCGTGGCCGGGCAGCACCTTGCAGCTGCCCCTTTGATTGCGGGGCATCACCTGGTCTCCTTGGGCGCCCGTTGGGCGTTGGCCTCTGGCTGTGCCGTTGGGTGATGTGTGTGCCCCCTCTCGGGGGGCGCCGGGGCGCGGTTTTTCACGAGGGGTTGCTGCGCTCTTCCCGTTGGAGCTTTTTTCAGTGGGCTGCCCCTGGGCCTCGGTCCTTGTCTGGTCACCCATTGTAAAATAAAAAAAAAAAAAAAAAAAGGTCCAACGGGAAGAGCGCAGCAACCCCTCGTGAAAAACCGCGCCCCGGCGCCCCCCGAGAGGGGGCCCACACATCACCCAACGGCACAGCCAGAGGCCAACGCCCAACGGGCGCCCAAGGAGACCAGGTGATGCCCCGCAATCAAAGGGGCAGCAGCAGATCAGGCCGCACCCCCCCCTTCCGGTGCGGCGAGCCTGATGAGAGTGCGTGTTTTCGGCCGCACACTCACCCCATTGCGTGCATGGAGCCTAAAGGAAGCTACTCGGAACATTGGGCCTTAGTTGGGCTCTTGTGGAAGGTGCTAACCGCGGTGGAAGCTGCTTACGGCGCAGCTACCGGCAGCCGCCGAGAAGCTGCGATTACCGATACCGTTTCGGCTATATAGCTCCGTGCGCCCGCCCCGTTTGCCTAAGGAGTCTCTTCACCACGCACATGTAACCTTTGCTCCTTCACTTGTGTCTCCGTGCTCTCTCGTTGGCCAACCGCTGCTCTCCGCCGTTGTCGACTCGCTCCTCTAGCCGGCAACAACCGCGCCTACTCCGACCAAGAGGTTATGAGCCCATCCCCGGTGCTCTAAAGGCATCGCGGAGGCTTCGCGCGCATCGCTCCGGCAACTCGACAACTCCGCGGAGCGCCGGAGGCCTCCGTCAAGCGGCCCAAAAAGAAGGCCCCAGATTCGATCCTGCGACCTCCACCGTCCTATTCGAGAGCCCTATTGTCTACTTGGCGCTTGGCAGAGGCCATCACCCCTTGTCCGCGACTTCTCTTACTTGAGTCGCCCTCGTCAAACGCAGTAAATCGCGCCGCGCTTGCTCGCGCGTGCTCGTTTGCGCTCCGTCGCGCTCCGTCGCGCTTCCCGCGCCGCGCTCGATCTACTCGGCGCCGCGCGCTCGACGTCGGCCCTTCTCGCGCCGACTTTGCCTCTTCTCACGCTCAAGGGCCTCGGCCCTTCGTCCGTCCGCCCGCCCGCGCCGCTCACAGGTGTACGTACGACCCGGCCGTGCGCATCGGTCATCAAGGCGGGCGTCCGTGCACCTTGGGCGTGCGTGTCTACACGGCGGCGTGACGTTGGAGGACATCCCTCGACCCGCGCCCCTACGACCCTCGGCGCCCTCGACCCTCGCGCCCCTACGACTCTCGGCGCCCTCGACCCTCGCGCCCCTACGACCCTCGGCGCCCTCGACCAACTCGTAACGCGCGCCGCGCTCGCGCCCGGCCGCTCTTGCGCCCGCGCGTGCGCCTCGGCTACGCTCGCACGCTACGCTAGCGCGCGCCTCGTGTCTCCAAACCCGAGCTAACTTCAAAGGGGCCTTGCCCCCTTCGCCGTCCGCCCGCGCCCGCGCCGTACGTAGGTGTGCGTACGTCTCGGCCGCGTGCATCGGACATCTAGGCGGGGCGTCCGTACACCTCGTGCGTGCGCGCGTCTACGGCGCGGCGTGACGTGGGAGACATCCGCCAACAACTCCATCGGCCCGCCAACGCGGCTACCGTCATGATGGACTTTGAAAAGTTTGGCGTTGAGCGATTCACCGGCTCCAACTACGTCACGTGGAGCACCAAGATTACCTTCTACCTCAAGCTCAAGGGCTTCTATGGCGCGCTCATCGACGCGCCGCCGCCCGGCAACGACGCCGACGCCGCGCCCGCGCGCGACGCCGCGCGGGACGACAAGGCCCTCGCCGCCATCGTCCTCTCCGTCGACAACAAGATCTTGCCACTCATCCAAACGTGCACCACCGCCAAGGAAGCGTGGGACAAGCTCGCCAACATGTACCACACCCAAAACACGGCAAGCATCGTGCGCTTCAAGCGCGAGTTGAGCACGCTCGCCAAGGGCAACACCGAGACCATCACGGCCTTTGCCGGCCGCGCGTACGCGCTCAAGGACAACCTCATCTCCGCCGGCGCCACGGTGGACGACATGGACATCTCGCTCGCCATGCTCGACAAGCTCCCGAGCGCCTACGAGGTCACCAAGAAGATCATCATGAGCAAGAAGCCCTTCCCCACGCTCGAGGAGGTCATCTCCGAGCTCTTGACCGTGGAGGCGCAAACCCCGGCCAACACCGAGAAGGCCTACTTTGCGACCGCGCCGCGGCCCAAGTTCAAGCCGCTCAACAAGACGTTCAACCCGCGCTTCAACAAGCCCTTCAACCCGCGCGCGCCCATGCTCGGCGCGTCGCGCTTCGCCAACCCGCCGCGCCCGTTCAACGGCGGCGGCTCGCCCGGCGGCAACCGGCCGCGCTTCGGCGCGTCCAAGGACGCCAAAGACGTGTGCTACTATTGCAAGAAGCCCGGCCACTTCATCGGTGAGTGCCGCGAGCGGGCCGCGGTCGAGGCGCGCAAGGGCACGCCCGACACCGAGCGGCGCGAGGTGGCGTGGACCGCCACCACGCTCGCTCCCGACTACGACAACCCGGACTACGCGTGCACGTGGTTCATCGACTCGGGGGCCGAGCGCCACATCACCAACGACGCCGGCGACCTCAACAACCCCAAGCCGTGCTCGACCAAGGTCATCGTGGGCACCGGCGAGGTGGTCGCCGCCGAGCTCGAGGGCGACGCCATCTTGCACGAGTCCAACGTCATCTCGCGGCGCATCGTGCTCCGCCGCGTGCTCTACATCCCCGGCTTTGCGGCCAAGCTCGTCTCCATCAAGATGGCCAAGCTCGCCGGCGCCACGTTCATCATGGAGGGCAACAAGTGCGCCGTGCGCATGGGCGGCGAGACGGTCGTCACCGCCATCGACGCGCCCAACGGCATCCCGTGCATCGTGAGCAACACGCTCCGCGGCTCCCCGAGTCCGGCTCTCATTGCCAAAGAGGCGCCCGAGGTGTGGCACGCGCGCTTTGGCCACCTCGGCTACGCCAACCTCGAGCGCGCCGCCAAGCACGGCATGGTGACCGGCATGGACCTCACGACCACCGACTTCAAGGCGCTCCCCATGTGCGAGCCGTGCGTGATGGGCAAGACGACGCGCCTCCCCTTCGGTGAGTCCGCGACGGTGTACGACACGCCGCTCGCGCTCGTGAGCATGGACGTGTGCGGCCCCATGACCGAGCTCTCTTACGGCGGCGCCAAGTACGCCGCGACCTTCATCGACCACGCGACGGGCTACTCCATCGTGCGCACGCTCAAGAGCAAGGCCGACGTCACGCCGGCCGTCAAGGAGGTGCTCACCTACATGGAGAAGCAAACCGACGCCCATGTCAAGGCCGTCCGCACCGACAACGGCTCCGAGTACGTCAACGCCGACCTCTCCGGCTTCTTCAAGGACAAGGGCATCGCGCACCAAAAGACCATGCCCTACACGCCCGAGCAAAACGGCACCGCCGAGCGGCTCAACCGCACGCTCCTCAACAAGGTGCTCCCCATGATCTACGCCGCCGAGCTCCCGCCCGCGGCGTGGGGTGAGGCGATCATGACGGCCAACCACCTCCGCAACCTCTCTCCCGTGAGCGGCAAGCCCAAGACGCCGTTCGAGGCCTTCTTCGGCCGCAAGCCCGACGTGTCAACGCTCCGCGTCTTTGGCGCCACGGCCTACGCCCACGTGCCCAAGGAGAAGAGGACCAAGCTCGAGCCGCACGCCGAGAAGGGCATCATGGTGGGCTACCCGGCCTTTGGCAAGGGCTACCGCATCCTCATGCCCGACGGCAACATCAAGTCGAGCCGCAACGTCGTCTTCGACGAGAGCAAGGTGCTCTCCAAGAGCTTCGCCAACTACAAGTCCCCGACGCTCATCGACCCCGACATCACCCGCTACGCCGCCGAGAAGTTCCCGGCGGACGACGCCTTTGAGGACGAGCCCGACTCCGGCGCGCACGACGGCGCGCCGCCGAGCGGCTCCCCGCCGGGCACCCCGGGCGGCTCCCCGCCCGCGAGCCCCGGCGGCTCCCCGCCCTCGAGCCCGGGCGGCTCGCCGCCGCCCGCGCCGAGCCCGGCGCCCGAGAGCAACGACAACATGCCGGCGCCGACCGCCGGCGGCACCGACTCCACCACCGGCGGCACCATCACGCGCTCGGGGCGCGTGTCGCGCAAGCCCGGTGAGTGGTGGAACGCCGCCGCCGCCGCGCACTACGCGGGGCAGATCTTGCCCGACCCGGCCACGCGCACCGAGGCGCTCGGCCGGCTCGACGCGTCCAAGTGGGACGGCGCCATGAACGAGGAGATCGCCGCCCACGTGGCCAACAACACGTGGGAGCTCGACGTGCCGCCCGCCGGCGTCAAGATCATCCCGACCAAGTGGGTCCTAACGACCAAGACCGACCTCGCCGGCAACATCGAGCGCTACAAGGGCCGCATCGTCGCCAAGGGCTTCCACCAGATCGAGGGCATCGACTACGACGAGGTATTCGCCCCCGTCGGCAAGTACGCCACGCTGCGCGCGGTGCTCGCGCTCGCCGCTGCGCACGACTACGAGATCATCCAGATCGACATTAAGAACGCCTTCCTCCAAGGCAACCTCGAGGAGGAGGTGTGGATCAGCCAGCCCGAGGGCTACGACGACGGCTCCGGCCGCGCGTGCCGCCTGATCAAGGCGCTCTACGGCCTCAAGCAGGCCCCGCGCGCGTGGCACTCGCGCCTGCACGAGGAGCTCACCAAGATGGGCTTCGCGCCGTCCAAGGCCGACGCATCGCTCTACGTCGGCACCTCCGGCTCGTACATCCTCATCTACGTCGACGACATCCTCATCATTGCGCGCAACCGCGCGCTCGCCGAGTCGGTCAAGGCGGAGCTCTTTGCCGCCTTCAAGACCCGCGACCTCGGCGAGGTGAGCCAGTACCTCGGCATGCACATCACGCGCGACCGCATCAACAAGACCATCAAGATCACCAACGCGAAGATGGTGACCAAGCTCGTCTCCAAGTACGGGCTCGCCGACTGCGCGCCCCGCGACATCCCCGTGAGCCTCGGCACCAAGCTCACCAAGGACAACGGCGACCCGCTCGACACCGCGGCCTACCCCTACACGTCGCTCGTGGGAGCGCTCCTCTACCTCTCCATCACGGTGCGCCCCGACATCGCCTTTGCGGTGAGCGCGTTGACACGCTTCATGTCCTGCCCCACGACCGTGCACTGGGGCGTGGCCAAGGGCGTGCTCCGCTACCTGGCCGGCACCACCAACATTGGCATCATCTACGGCGGCATCAAGGGCAACCTGGACCTCAACGGCATGTGTGACTCGGACTACGCGGCCGACCTCGACACGCGCCGCTCGACCACCGGCTACGTCTTCACCCTCAACGGCGGCGCGATCACCTGGTCCAGCAAGAAGCAGCAGACCGTCGCGGCCTCCACCACCGAGGCCGAGTACATGGCCGCCTCCGCTGCGGTCAAGGAGGCGCTCTGGCTGCGCAAGCTCATGAGCGACCTCAAGTTCAACATCGGCGCCATCGACATCCTCTCCGACAACCAGGGTGCGATCAAGCTGCTGCGCAACCCCGTGTCCTCGCAGCGCTCGAAGCACATTGACGTCGCGCACCACTTTGCGCGCGAGCGCGTGGCCCGCGGCGAGGTCACGTTCCACTACGTGCCCACGGCCGACAACATCGCCGACGCGCTCACCAAGCCGCTGGCGCTGTCCAAGTTTGTGGCGTGCCGCACCGGCATGGGCATGGTGTGAGTGTTGCGTCCGCGTGGGAGTGATGAGAGTGCGTGTTTTCGGCCGCACACTCACCCCATTGCGTGCATGGAGCCTAAAGGAAGCTACTCGGAACATTGGGCCTTAGTTGGGCTCTTGTGGAAGGTGCTAACCGCGGTGGAAGCTGCTTACGGCGCAGCTACCGGCAGCCGCCGAGAAGCTGCGATTACCGATACCGTTTCGGCTATATAGCTCCGTGCGCCCGCCCCGTTTGCCTAAGGAGTCTCTTCACCACGCACATGTAACCTTTGCTCCTTCACTTGTGTCTCCGTGCTCTCTCGTTGGCCAACCGCTGCTCTCCGCCGTTGTCGACTGGCTCCTCTAGCCGGCAACATCCGCGCCTACTCCGACCAAGAGAGCCGCACCGGGCATCGGTGCAGCGAGGTGCACCGGCCCCAAGCCTCCGCGCAGAGATCACGCGCAACCGCCATCCACGCTGGCGGCGGCAGGGGCCGGCCTCAGCGGCATCAGCCCCCGCGCCGCGCGACGACACACGCACACACCAGGGGGCAACAGTTGGCTTTGCTGCAAAACCCCCTGAGAAAGCCGCGCACCGATGAGAAAGCCGCCCCACCGGGCAGGCAGCACGCCAAGCCGCCGCGCACGGAGCGCGTGCAGCCCCCGGCCCCTGCAGCTAGCCGCCGCGCTGCGCCGCCGCCGCCGCCGCCGCCGCCGCCGCGGGGTCCTGCGCCGCCGGCGGGGCCAGCGCCGGCGCCGCCGGCAGCGCCGGCACGCCCGCTGCGGTGAGCCGGAACTCCATTGTGAAGCGGCCCCCGTGCTGGCCCGTGCGCGCGATGACCCCTCGGTGGCACCACCGGCGTTCGAAATCTGCCCGAGTGAGCTCCTTGCCGGAGCCCGACAGCCAGGAGCGCGGCACGCCCGCCAGCGCGCGCACGTCCATCGCTGCCTTGCGCCAGTCCAGCACGACTGCGTCGCGCACCGAGTACACAAAGATGCGAATCGCCGCCACAGGCGCGTGCCCGGGCTTTTTTTTTTTTTTTTTTTGGTTACAATGGGTGACCAGACAAGGACCGAGGCCCAGGGGCAGCCCATTGACCGAGGCCCAGGGGCAGCCCAGGGGGCGGCGCGCGCGGGAAGCCCGGCTGCAGCCGCGCCCAGAGGTGAGCAAACCACTGCAGCACCGCCGCCGCCACGGGGCATCCGCCGAGGACGTGGCCGAGCGTCTCCAGCGGCGGCTGCTGCTGCGCGCGGCAGAGCGGGTGCGGGCACGCCAGCTCCGCCAGCTCCGGCGCCGCGCGCTGGTAAGAGAAGACCCTGTCGCCGCTGACGCGCACCCCGCCGTGCAGCAGGCTCCAGCCAAAGTGTCGCAGGGCGCGCGGCATGCGCGCCTGCTGCGCGCGCGCGTAGCAAGCGGCCCAGGCGGGCGGCTCCGCGCGCTCGCCGGCGCGCGGCGTCGCAGTTTTTTTTTTTTTTTTTTTTTTACAATGGGTGACCAGACAAGGACCGAGGCCCATGGGCAGCCCATTGAAAAAAGCTCCAACGGGAAGAGCTCAGCAACCCCTCGTGAAAAACCGCGCTCCGGCGCCCCCCGAGAGGGGGCACACACATCACCCAACGGCACAGCCAGCGGCCAACGCCCAACGGGCGCCCAAGGAGACCAGGTGATGCCCCGCAATCAAAGGGGCAGCAGCAGATCAGGCCGCACACCCCCCTTCCGGTGCGGCGAGCCGCACCGGGCATCGGTGCAGCGAGGTGCACCGGCTCCAAGCCTCCGCGCAGAGATCACGCGCAAACGCCATCCACGCCGGCGGCGGCAGGGGCCGGCCTCAGTGGCATCAGCCCCCGCGCCGCGCGACGACCGACACGCAGACACCAGCCCCGCGGCACGGGCGGACACCGCCCAACCTTGCACGTTGCAGAAGAGGCGCGACACGCAGCCAGCCGGGGTCGCAGCAAGCCCGGCCGCGGACCCCCCGGCCCCTGCAGCTAGCCGCCGCGCTGCGCCGCCGCCGCCGCCGCCGCCGCCGCCGCGGGGTCCTGCGCCGCCGGCGGGGCCAGCGCCGGCGCCGCCGGCAGCGCCGGCACGCCCGCTGCGGTGAGCCGGAACTCCATTGTGAAGCGGCCCCCGTGCTGGCCCGTGCGCGCGATGACCCCTCGGTGGCACCACCGGCGTTCGAAATCTGCCCGAGTGAGCTCCTTGCCGGAGCCCGACAGCCAGGAGCGCGGCACGCCCGCCAGCGCGCGCACGTCCATCGCTGCCTTGCGCCAGTCCAGCACGACTGCGTCGCGCACCGAGTACACAAAGATGCGAATCGCCGCCACAGGCGCGTGCCCGGGCTGGCCGCCGCCGTGCCGCGCGCGCGCAGCGAGCAGGGCGCGCAGCAGCAGCAGGCGGAGGTGCGTCCAGAGCTGCTGCAGCTCCGGCGCGACGCCCGACCTGGCAAAGTCGTCCGCCAGCATCACCCTGGGCGGGGGCGGCGCGCGCGGGAAGCCCGGCTGCAGCCGCGCCCAGAGGTGAGCAAACCACTGCAGCACCGCCGCCGCCACGGGGCATCCGCCGAGGACGTGGCCGAGCGTCTCCAGCGGCGGCTGCTGCTGCGCGCGGCAGAGCGGGTGCGGGCACGCCAGCTCCGCCAGCTCCGGCGCCGCGCGCTGGTGGCGGCGTCGCAGTCGCACCAGTGAGCGGGTCGACGAGGTCGTTGGCCGCCGGCTCCTGAACCAGGGTCCTGCGCTGCTCCAGCTGCTGCTCCCGCCGCTGCTCATGCTCCTCGCGCCGCGCCGCGGCGGCAGCGGCCGCCGCCGGCCCGACGCGCTCCATGACGTGGCGCCGCGGGGGCGAGACTTTCTGCCACGCCGGCAGCCCAGGCTCCGGGTCTGGCGTCTCGGCTCGCTGCCGCTCCGCCCAGCTGCGCTTCTGGCCCGCCTCCCGCCGCGCGATGGCGCTGGCCTGCGCCTCGCCGCCCATGCTCGCGGGCAGGCACGCGATGGCCGCCCGCGGAACCTGCCTGATAATTGGAGCTTTTTTCAGTGGGCTGCCCCTGGGCCTCGGTCCTTGTCTGGTCACCCATAGTAACAAAAAAAAAAAAAAAAAAAAAAACAGCCTTGCAGCCGCGCACCTCCGCTGCGCAGGGGCGGCGGGGCAGGGGGAACGGCGCCCGGCAGCGCTGCGCCGCGGCGCCGCCGAGCGGCGCGCGCGCGGGCGGCGCGCGGCCCGCGGCGCGGCGCGGCCGCCGGCGGCGGCGCTCGGCGGCGCAGCCCGTGGCCGGGCAGCACCTTGGAGCCGCTCACCTCCGCTGCGCAGGGGCGGCGGGGCAGGGGGAACGGCGCCCGGCAGCGCTGCGCCGCGGCGCCGCCGAGCGGCGCGCGCGCGGGCGGCGCGCGGCCCGCAGCGCGGCGCGGCCGCCGGCGGCGGCGCTCGGCGGCGCAGCCCGTGGCCGGGCAGCACCTTGCAGCCGCGCACCTCCGCTGCGCAGGGGCGGCGGGCAGGGGGAACGGCGCCCGGCAGCGCTGCGCCGCGGCGCCGCCGAGCGGCGCGCGCGCGGGCGGCGCGCGGCCCGCGGCGCGGCGCGGCCGCCGGCGGCGGCGCTCGGCGGCGCAGCCCGTGGCCGGGCAGCACCTTGGAGCCGCGCACCTCCGCTGCGCAGGGGCGGCGGGGCAGGGGAACGGCGCCCGGCAGCGCTGCGCCGCGGCGCCGCCGAGCGGCGCGCGCGCGGGCGGCGCGCGGCCCGCGGCGCGGCGCGGCCGCCGGCGGCGGCGCTCGGCGGCGCAGCCCGTGGCCGGGCAGCACCTTGCAGCCGCGCACCTCCGCTGCGCAGGGGCGGCGGGGCAGGGGAACGGCGCCCGGCAGCGCTGCGCCGCGGCGCCGCCGAGCGGCGCGCGCGCGGGCGGCGCGCGGCCCGCGGCGCGGCGCGGCCGCCGGCGGCGGCGCTCGGCGGCGCAGCCCGTGGCCGGGCAGCACCTTGCAGCCGCGCACCTCCGCTGCGCAGGGGCGGCGGGGCTGCTTCTCGGTGTTGGCCGGGGTTTGCGCCTCCACGGTCAAGAGCTCGGAGATGACACCCCCGCTCCGCACGCACGCACGCACGCACGCACGCACGCTCACTGCCCCGGGCGGCAGCAGCAGCGGCAGCGCGCGCTCGGTCGCGGCAGGCCGCGCAGGGCTGGCCGGAGCGGTTCGGGAGCCTCTGGGGAGCTTGTTGCTGGTGCGGGGGTGCAGGGCGGGGCCTGGCCGACTTGGACGGGAAGCATCGATGCGGCAGGCTGCTGGCCGCAGCGTGCAGGCGCCCGCGGGCCTGCCCGCGGCCCAGTTTGGCCGCGGGGCGGGCTTTCTGGGCGCGGGGGCCCGCCGGCCGGCGCAGCCCGGCCTTTGGCGCGCCCCCCGGGCGACCGGGCAGCAGCGGGCGGCCCGCGCTGGCCCGTGGGGCGCGGGGGCCCTGTCGGCCGGCCCGGAGGGGCCGTTGCGGGCCCCTCGGGCCCCGTCTGGCTCCTGCCCCCGGCCCGGCTGCTGCGGGACCGGCCGCAGCGGGCGCCCATCCCCATGGCGCCGGCTCTCGGGCCGGGCGGCGACCGGCGCGCGGTCGTGCTCTCGCTGGGGCAGGCCGTGCAGCCTTCCGGCCGCACGACGCGCCAGCGGGAGGCGAGCCGCGCCGCGCACTTCCAGGCGGGCGTGCGCGGCGTCGCGCAGCTCGGGCAGCTGCTGGTGCAGGGCGGGCAGCCGCTCCCCTGGGCGGCAGGCTACACCACGTGCGACCGCGACGGGCAGCGCACCCCCGGGGCCACCGTCGCGATCGCGGTCAAGCCGGACGAGCAGTCGCGCGCGGCGGCGGCTGCGGTCGCCGCCGCGGGCGTGCTGCAGCTCGGCGGCTGCGCGGTGCCGGCGGCATGGGGCAGGACGGCCGCGCCGGCCGGCACCGTCAAGGTGCTGGTGCAGGGGCTGCCGGAGGACCTGTGGGAGCGCGGCCAGGGCGTCATGGCCGCCCTGCTGGTCGCCGCGGGTTACGGCCCTGACCTCGCGGTGTCCGAGCACTGGGGCTGCAGCAGCGCGTTCGGCGACGCGCCGGCGGCGCTGCCCTGCGCGGACACGCTCGTCGCGTACGTGCGGACGCCGCCGGGCGAGCCCATGCTCAGCCGCCTGCCAGACGACTTTGTGTCCGACGGCCGGCGCGTGCGCGTCTACGTCGCCGGCCGCGCGGCCGGCGAGTGGCGCGGCTGGCGTGCGAGCGAGCAGACCTACGAGCGGGCGCTGGCGCGGCTGGAGGCGGACGCGGAGGGGGCCGAGGCTGCGCCGCAGCGTGCGCAGGCCCGCGCGCCCGCGCCCCCCGTGGCGCCGCCGCCCGCGCAGGGCGTGCCGGGCGCAGGTGCGGCGCGCGCTGGCGGCGCGCGAGCCGGCGGCGCGGCGCGGGCGGCCGCGGGCGAGGCGGCCAGGGGCCGCCCCGCGGCGATGGAGCAGGGTCAGCAGCGGCAGCAGCAGCGGCAGCCGCAGGACCTGCCCGGCGGCGGTGCCGGCGACGCGGCGACAAGGATCGGGCCGGCGGCGATGGAGCTGAGAAAGCCGCCCCGGTGGGGCGGCTTTCTCATCGGTGCGCGGCTTTCTCAGGGGTTTTTGCAGCAAAGCCAACTGCTGCCCCCTGGTGTGTGCGTGTGTCGTCGCGAGGCGCGGGGGCTGATGCCGCTGAGGCCGGCCCCTGCCGCCGCCAGCGTGGATGGCGTTTGCGCGTGGTCTCTGCGCGGAGGCTTGGAGCCGGTGCACCTCGCTGCGCCGATGCCCGGTGCGGCTCGCCGCACCGGAAGGGGGGTGTGCGGCCTGATCTGCTGCTGCCCCTTTGATTGCGGGGCATCACCTGGTCTCCTTGGGCGCCCGTTGGGCGTTGGCCTCTGGCTGTGCCGTTGGGTGATGTGTGTGCCCCCTCTCGGGGGGCGCCGGGGCGCGGTTTTTCACGAGGGGTTGCTGCGCTCTTCCCGTTGGAGTTTTTTTCAGTGGGCTGCCCCTGGGCCTCGGTCCTTGTTTGGTCACCCATTGTAACAAAAAAAAAAAAAAAAAAAAAGGCCCCACCTCGAAGAAGCTCGCCGCTGCCGCGCCCAGCGCCCACCGCCGTACCCACCGCACGGCGGGCGGCGGCGGCGGCGGCTGCGGCGGCTGCTCCACCGGCAGCGCCGCCAGCGGCTGCTGGGGCTGCTGCACCACGCCGCCGCCCGGCGACGGCGGCGCCGCGCTGGGCCGCAGCGCCTGCCAACCCGGCGCGCTCGGCCCGCTGCGCGCGAGCGCCTGCTGCCACTCACCCGGCATGACGACGCCGTCGGCGGCCGGCCGCCACGGCAGGCGCGGCGCCGCCTGCCCGAGGCTGTCGCTGCGCAGCTCCGCGGGCAGGTCCTCGAGCGACGCGATGCGCGCGCCGCCCAGGGCCGCGCCGACGCTGCAGTTGCCCACCAGGGCCTCCACCCTGATCTGCTCCACGGTCATGCTGCCGTGGGGGATCACCCGGTGCACGCCGAGAGCCGCAAACGCGCAGGCGATCGCGCCCCACCGCCACGGCAGCTGCGCCCGCAGCTCCAGCGCGGTGCCCTGCACGAGGGCGGCGGTGCCCCGGCCAGGCAGCGCGCGCGCGAAGCGCGCCGCCGCGGGTGGCTTCCAGGCCGCCCCCACCGGGTGCAGCAGCCTGGCGGCCGTCTTGGCCAGCATTGCCGTGGTGAAGGCCGCGACGTCGACCTGCGCCTCGCCGCCCATGCTCGCGGGCAGGCACGCGATGGCCGCCCGCGGAACCTGCCTGATAATGCGGTTGTCGCTCTCGCGGATGCACCAGTTGCCGACGATGTAGGCGGTGACGCGCCGCTGGATGAGGCGCAGGAGGTCGGCCGGCACCGGCACAAACTGCGCGTGCCAGCCCACGCAGGCCGCGAGCACCTGGCGCGCAACGTGCCGGCGGCCCGGGCGCGTGAGCGCGTACCGCGACCAGTGCGCGATGCGGCAGGTGATGGTGCGCAGCCGCTCGCGGTAAAGCTGCGCCGCGTGCCGCTCGACGCCGGTGGCAGAGAGCAGCACGCCCAGGTGCCTGATCGGCGCCTGCTCTGTGTCCGGGAAGCACACGCCCGTGCTGCACTCGACCAGCTGCCCGCTGCCATCCGGCTGCAGCTGCAGCGCCGGGTGGTCGCCCAGCAGCATGCCCTTGCACTTGGCCAGGTTGAGCTGCGCGCCGCTGGCCAGGCAGAACGGCGCGACGGCGCCGTCCAGCAGCCGCTTGGCGCTCTCCACTGACGCTGCGTGCAGGGTGGTGTCGTCTGCGTGCTGGTGGCAGCAGGGCGCCGGCCCTGCGCCGCCGGGCAGCTGCAGGCTGGCAAAGCCGGGCTGCCGCTGCACGCGCCGGCACATGGCCGCCAGCGGCTGCGCCGCCAGCACATACAGCAGCGGGCTGAGCGGGCTGCCCTGCGCGCAGCCCGACGCCACGCTGAACTCGCGGCTGACATGGCCGCCGTTGAAGGCGACGCGCGCCCGCGTGCCTGCGAGCAGCAGGCGGACCCAGCGCGTGGTTGCGTCGGGCAGGCCCATGCGCGCGAGGCACCTGAACAGCCAGCCGCGGTCGAGGCGGTCGTAGGCCTTGGCAAAGTCGAGGAACAGCAGGCAGCCCGGCGCGCGCGTCTCGCGCGCGTGGTCGATCGCCTCCAGGTGCATGAGCACGTTGTCGGCGATGTCCCGGCCCGGCACAAACGCCGTCTGCGTGCAGTCGACGATGGAGCCGAGCGCGGGCGCGAGCCGCTGCACGATGGCCTTGGCTGCGATCTTGGTGTCTGTGTTGAGCAGCGTGATGGGGCGGTAGCTGCTGACCGCCTCGCGCGGCTGGCCGCCCTTGTGGATCAGCGTGATGAGCCCGAGCCGCTGCGTCGCCGCGAGCTGCGGCGCGCCGGCTGCCTGGTTGAGGTAGTGATAGTTGAAGGCTTGGACGAGCGGCTCGCCCAGCACCTCCCACAGGGCCGCGTAGGCCTCGCAGGTGAGGCCGTCGCTGCCGGCGCCGCGCCGCGCGGTAGGCTGGCCAGCGCCGCCGTCGCCTCGGCGAACGTGAGCAGCCCCTCGGGGTCCTGCCCGCGGCAGGCCCGCTGCTCGGTTGCCGAGAGCTGCCGGTCCAGCGCGTCCAGCATGCAGTCCTGCTGTTGCTGGTCGGTCGGCCGGACGCCGAACATGCCGCCCGGCACGTCCGCGTCGAAGAAGTCGGCGATGATGCGGCCGCCCTCCTGGATGCCTGCCCTGGAGGTAAGCGGCACGGCGGGCTGGCCCGGGCGGGCGAGCGCGTGAATTGGCTGCGCGCCGCCCGGCGCGCGGCCCAGGCGGTGGAACCAGCGGCTGGGCCCCTCGCCGCACTCGTCCCATACCGCCTCCAGAGCGTCCGCCTGCTGCCGCCGCTGCGCCGCCTCCGCCGCGGCGAGCGCCCGCTCTGCGGCGAGGGCGTTAGCGGCGGCCTCGGGGCAGCCGTACTGCTGGCTGCCTGCCGCCCAGCGCGCTGCGCGCAGCGCGTGCCGCAGCTGGTGGAGCTCCTGCTGCTCCTGCTGCCGCATCTCCGCACGCAGCTCCGCCGCGATGCGCCGCACACTCTGTTTGAGCTGCTCAAACAGCTCGCCCGGGTCCAGCCCTGCGTCCCGCAGCTGCCGCGCGGCAGCTGCTACACGGTCGCGGAGCTCGGCCCGGCGGCTGGCGCAGGCGAGCAGGTCGTTGGGGAACGTCCAGCGTCGCCGCCCAGCCAGCGGCTGTCCCGGCCGCTGCAGGCTGACGCTGACCGGCCTGTGGTCGCTGTGGCACAGCGGGTGGTGCGCCGCACCGACCAGCCAGTGGTCGGCGAGCTCCTGCGCCACAAACCACGCGTCGATGCGGCCACCGTGCACCGCCCCGTCGCGCCGCTGGTAGTGCGTGGGCTGCGCGCGGAGCTGCGGCGCCACGCGCAGCAGCGCGTCGACGACGCCCGCCGCCGCGTTGGCGCGGGCGAGGTCCGCGCCGCCGTGGCATCTGCCAGACCGCGCCGCCGCCTGCCCCGGCAGGGGCTGGACGTCAGCCGGCGAGACGACGCAGTTGAAGTCGCCGCCCGCCAGCAGCAGCGCGCCCGCCGGCCCTGCCAGGAGGGCCTCCTGGTACGGCCCCGCGAAGAACGCAGGGCGCTCTGCCCGCTCGGACGGCGCGTAAACGCCCAGCACCGAGAGGCGGTCGCCATGCTGCGTGCGCCAGCCCACGCGCAGCAGCCTACCTACAGTGTCGCAGTACTCGATACTCGGCGCCTGCGGGCCTGGCCGTCGCCCTGCGCGTGCGTCTCTGTGAGGACGACCACGTGGTAGCGGGAGGCCAGGAGCCAGGCGAAGAACGCCTGTCGGCTGGGCTTGTGGTTGAGGCCGTTCACGTTGACGGCCACCACCTTGAGCCCCCCCCAGGCCGCGCTCGCGCGCGACATGGCTACTGCGGCTGCCCGCGGCGCCGCCGCGGGCTCGCGGGCGACTCGCCCGCCTGCCAGCCGGGGGCGAAGCCGCGGTTCGCCTCGCTCCAGGTGCCCAGCCCCGGCCGCTGTGAGCGCCTCGGGCCGCCCGCGGCGGCCTCCGCGGCGACCTCGTTGCCCCGCTGCCCCGGCGCGCTGCGCGCGCGCGCTGCGGCCGCGCTCGCCGCCGCCGCCGGCGCGCGCGCGCCGCCGCACCAGTCCGGGCTGCGCGAGCGCGCCGCCACCGGCGCGCCGGCGCTCGCGCGCCGGCGCGACGCGCTGCGCGAGCGCTCCGCGGCGGCGCGCGCCGCCGCCGCCAGCCCGCTCGCACCGCCGTGCCGCCGCGCCGGGTGGCCGGAGCTCTCCGCGGCGTCGCCTGCCGCCGCCGCTGACGCGCCAGCGCCGCCCTGCTGCCGCGGCACGCTGCGCGGGCGTGCCGCGGGGGCGCGCGCCGCCGCCGGCGGCGGCGCGGCGTCGGCTGCCGTCCGGCACCAGCGGGCCGGGCGCGCTGCCGCGGGGCTGGCCTCGGCCCCCGCCGCCGCCGCTGCCGCCTCCGCCGCCGCCGACTGCGCCGCCACAGCCGGCCCGGCCTCGGCGCGCGCCGCCGCGGCGGCACCGGGCCCAGGCCCGCCCTCGTCGTCCGTGCCGTACCCTGCGTCTGGCGGCAGGCCGAAACGGCGGCGCAGCCACGCGCGCCGCGCGGGCCAGGCGCACGCACCGCCGACGGGGTCCGGCAGGCTCTGTCGCATGGCCGCCCAGTACTCCTCGCGCAGCCGCTCGCAGTCGCTGCCGCCCAGGTCGCCGCCGCCCCATTCCTCGCAGGCGCTCCTGGCCGCAGCGATCAGGTCGTCCGTGTCCGGCCCGTCACACCAGGCCCGGAACGCGGTGCTGCGTGCCGTGCTGCCCCCTGCGGTGCGCTGCTCGCCGCGCGGGGCGCCGCGCCGCGCGCCGCGCGCCGCGCCGCGCCCCGCGCTGGCGCGCGCCGCGTTGGCCCGCGCCGCGCCGCTGCGCCCCTCGCCGTCGGGCGGCGGGCTGCCAGCGGGCTGCTCCCCACCGCCGCCGTCTGCGTCCACCTGCATCGGGTCGCACCCGCCGGGCATCGTCCCGGCGCCGGGCAGCTGCGTCGCCGGCCGCCGCTGCCGCGGGCTCCGACGCGGCCGCTCGTCCAGCTCCATCGCCGCCGGCCCGATCCTTGTTTTTTTTTTTTTTTTTTTTTTTTTTTACAATGGGTGACCAGACAAGGACCGAGGCCCATGGGCAGCCCATTGAAAAAAGCTCCAACGGGAAGAGCGCAGCAACCCCTCGTGAAAAACCGCGCCCCGGCGCCCCCCGAGAGGGGGCACACACATCACCCAACGGCACAGCCAGAGGCCAACGCCCAACGGGCGCCCAAGGAGACCAGGTGATGCCCCGCAATCAAAGGGGCAGCAGCAGATCAGGCCGCACACCCCCCTTCCGGTGCGGCGAGCCGCACCGGGCATCGGTGCAGCGAGGTGCACCGGCTCCAAGCCTCCGCGCAGAGATCACGCGCAAACGCCATCCACGCCGGCGGCGGCAGGGGCCGGCCTCAGCGGCATCAGCCCCCGCGCCGCGCGACGACCGACACGCAGACACCAGCCCCGCGGCACGGGCGGACACCGCCCAACCTTGCACGCTGCAGAAGAGGCGCGACACGCAGCCAGCCGGGGTCGCAGCAAGCCCGGCCGCGGACCCCCCGGCCCCTTTTTTTTTTTTTTTTTTTTGTTACAATGGGTGACCAAACAAGGACCGAGGCCCAGGGGCAGCCCACTGAAAAAAACTCCCCCGGCCCCTGCAGCTAGCCGCCGCGCTGCGCCGCCGCCGCCGCCGCCGCCGCCGCCGCGGGGTCCTGCGCCGCCGGCGGGGCCAGCGCCGGCGCCGCCGGCAGCGCCGGCACGCCCGCTGCGGTGAGCCGGAACTCCATTGTGAAGCGGCCCCCGTGCTGGCCCGTGCGCGCGATGACCCCTCGGTGGCACCACCGGCGTTCGAAATCTGCCTGAGTGAGCTCCTTGCCGGAGCCCGACAGCCAGGAGCGCGGCACGCCCGCCAGCGCGCGCACGTCCATCGCTGCCTTGCGCCAGTCCAGCACGACTGCGTCGCGCACCGAGTACACAAAGATGCGAATCGCCGCCACAGGCGCGTGCCCGGGCTGGCCGCCGCCGTGCCGCGCGCGCGCGGCGAGCAGGGCGCGCAGCAGCAGCAGGCGGAGGTGCGTCCAGAGCTGCTGCAGCTCCGGCGCGACGCCCGACCTGGCAAAGTCGTCCGCCAGCATCACCCTGGGCGGGGGCGGCGCGCGCGGGAAGCCCGGCTGCAGCCGCGCCCAGAGGTGAGCAAACCACTGCAGCACCGCCGCCGCCACGGGGCAGCCGCCGAGGACGTGGCCGAGCGTCTCCAGCGGCGGCTGCTGCTGCGCGCGGCAGAGCGGGTGCGGGCACGCCAGCTCCGCCAGCTCCGGCGCCGCGCGCTGGTAAGAGAAGACCCTGTCGCCGCTGACGCGCACCCCGCCGTGCAGCAGGCTCCAGCCAAAGTGTCGCAGGGCGCGCGGCATGCGCGCCTGCTGCGCTCGCGCGTAGCAGGCGGCCCAGGCGGGCCCGATCCTTGTCGCCGCGTCGCCGGCACCGCCGCCGGGCAGGTCCTGCGGCTGCCGCTGCTGCTGCCGCTGCTGACCCTGCTCCATCGCCGCGGGGCGGCCCCTGGCCGCCTCGCCCGCGGCCGCCCGCGCCGCGCCGCCGGCTCGCGCGCCGCCAGCGCGCGCCGCACCTGCGCCCGGCACGCCCTGCGCGGGCGGCGGCGCCACGGGGGGCGCGGGCGCGCGGGCCTGCGCACGCTGCGGCGCAGCCTCGGCCCCCTCCGCGTCCGCCTCCAGCCGCGCCAGCGCCCGCTCGTAGGTCTGCTCGCTCGCACGCCAGCCGCGCCACTCGCCGGCCGCGCGGCCGGCGACGTAGACGCGCACGCGCCGGCCGTCGGACACAAAGTCGTCTGGCAGGCGGCTGAGCATGGGCTCGCCCGGCGGCGTCCGCACGTACGCGACGAGCGTGTCCGCGCAGGGCAGCGCCGCCGGCGCGTCGCCGAACGCGCTGCTGCAGCCCCAGTGCTCGGACACCGCGAGGTCTCTGGCTGTGCCGTTGGGTGATGTGTGTGCCCCCTCTCGGGGGGCGCCGGGGCGCGGTTTTTCACGAGGGGTTGCTGCGCTCTTCCCGTTGGAGTTTTTTTCAGTGGGCTGCCCCTGGGCCTCGGTCCTTGTTTGGTCACCCATTGTAACAAAAAAAAAAAAAAAAGACACCGCGAGGTCAGGGCCGTAACCCGCGGCGACCAGCAGGGCGGCCATGACGCCCTGGCCGCGCTCCCACAGGTCCTCCGGCAGCCCCTGCACCAGCACCTTGACGGTGCCGGCCGGCGCGGCCGTCCTGCCCCATGCCGCCGGCACCGCGCAGCCGCCGAGCTGCAGCACGCCCGCGGCGGCGACCGCAGCCGCCGCGCGCGACTGCTCGTCCGGCTTGACCGCGATCGCGACGGTGGCCCCGGGGGTGCGCTGCCCGTCGCGGTCGCACGTGGTGTAGCCGGCCGCCCAGGGGAGCGGCTGCCCGCCCTGCACCAGCAGCTGCCCGAGCTGCGCGACGCCGCGCACGCCCGCCTGGAAGTGCGCGGCGCGGCTCGCCTCCCGCTGGCGCGTCGTGCGGCCGGAAGGCTGCACGGCCTGCCCCAGCGAGAGCACGACCGCGCGCCGGTCGCCGCCCGGCCCGAGAGCCGGCGCCATGGGGATGGGCGCCCGCTGCGGCCGGTCCCGCAGCAGCCGGGCGGGGGCAGGAGCCAGACGGGGCCCGAGGGGCCCGCAACGGCCCCCTCCGGGCGGCCGACAGGGCCCCCGCGCCCCACGGGCCAGCGCGGGCCGCCCGCTGCTGCCCGGTCGCCCGGGGGGCGCGCCAAAGGCCGGGCTGCACCGGCCGGCGGGCCCCCGCGCCCAGAAAGCCCGCCCCGCGGCCAAACTGGGCCGCGGGCAGGCCCGCGGGCGCCTGCACGCTGCGGCCAGCAGCCTGCCGCATCGATGCTTCCCGTCCAAGTCGGCCAGGCCCCGCCCTGCACCCCCGCACCAGCAACAAGCTCCCCAGAGGCTCCCGAACCGCTCCGGCCAGCCCTGCGCGGCCTGCCGCGACCGAGCGCGCGCTGCCGCTGCTGCTGCCGCCCGGGGCAGTGAGCGTGCGTGCGTGCGTGCGTGCGCGTGCGTGCGGAGCGGGGGTGTCGGGCAGCATGTTGGGGCCTGACAGCAGGCTCCGCACCGCCGAGCCCCCGCCCGAGATAGTCGCGGCGGGGGGTGGGAGGACTGCTGCGTGGTGGACGCGGCGCAGGCGCCGCGGCCAGCGGCGGGCGCGCAGCGCGCGGCGGCCGGAGCGCCCGGGGCAGCGGCGCCGGCGGAGCAGCCGGAGCTGCACAGCAGGGCGCGGCGATGGTTCCTCGTGGGCTTCTGGCCTGACGTCCGCGTCGACCCCTCCGTGTGGGGGCTCGGGCACGCGGCCACGGTCATGCAGTTTACGGTGCGCGGCGCGACCCTGCGGCTGCTGCAGCTGCGCTGCGCGCGCGAGGTCACGCCGGCAGGGGGCTGGACGCCCGGCGTTGGCTGCGTGCCGGGCCTCTGGCGCGCCGGCTACGGCCAGGCATGCCCGGCCAGCGCCATCGCGCGGCGGGAGGCGGGCCAGAAGCGCAGCTGGGCGGAGCGGCAGCGAGCCGAGACGCCAGACCCGGAGCCTGGGCTGCCGGCGTGGCAGAAAGTCTCGCCCCCGCGGCGCCACGTCATGGAGCGCGTCGGGCCGGCGGCGGCCGCTGCCGCCGCGGCGCGGCGCGAGGAGCATGAGCAGCGGCGGGAGCAGCAGCTGGAGCAGCGCAGGACCCTGGTTCAGGAGCCGGCGGCCAACGACCTCGTCGACCCGCTCACTGGTGCGACTGCGCCGCCGCGCGCCGGCGAGCGCGCGGAGCCGCCCGCCTGGGCCGCCTGCTACGCGCGCGCGCGCAGCAGGCGCGCATGCCGCGCGCCCTGCGACACTTTGGCTGGAGCCTGCTGCACGGCGGGGTGCGCGTCAGCGGCGACAGGGTCTTCTCTTACCAGCGCGCGGCGCCGGAGCTGGCGGAGCTGGCGTGCCCGCACCCGCTCTGCCGCGCGCAGCAGCAGCCGCCGCTGGAGACGCTCGGCCACGTCCTCGGCGGATGCCCCGTGGCGGCGGCGGTGCTGCAGTGGTTTGCTCACCTCTGGGCGCGGCTGCAGCCGGGCTTCCCGCGCGCGCCGCCCCCGCCCAGGGTGATGCTGGCGGACGACTTTGCCAGGTCGGGCGTCGCGCCGGAGCTGCAGCAGCTCTGGACGCACCTCCGCCTGCTGCTGCTGCGCGCCCTGCTCGCCGCGCGCGGCGCGGCACGGCGCGGCCAGCCCGGGCACGCGCCTGTGGCGGCGGTTCGCATCTTTGTGTACTCGGTGCGCGACGCAGTCATGCTGGACTGGCGCAAGGCAGCGATGGACGTGCGCGCGCTGGCGGGCGTGCCGCGCTCCTGGCTGTCGGGCTCCGGCAAGGAGCTCGCTCAGGCAGATTTCGAACGCCGGTGGTGCCACCGAGGGGTCATCGCGCGCACGGGCCAGCACGGGGGCCGCTTCACAATGGAGTTCCGGCTCACCGCAGCGGGCGTGCCGGCGCTGCCGGCGGCGCCGGCGCTGGCCCCGCCGGCGGCGCAGGACCCCGCGGCGGCGGCGGCGGCGGCGGCGGCGGCGGCGCAGCGCGGCGGCTAGCTGCAGGGGCCGGGGGGGTCCGCGGCCGGGCTTGCTGCGACCCCGGCTGGTTGCGTGTCGCGCCTCTTCTGCAGCGTGCAAGGTTGGGCGGTGTCCGCCCGTGCCGCGGGGCTGGTGTCTGCGTGTTTGTCGTCGCGCGGCGAGGGGGCTGCAGCCGATGGGACGGCCCCTGGCGCCGCCGGCGTGGTTGGCGGCTGCACGCGCTCCGTGCGCGGCGGCCGGGCGTGCTGCCTGCCCGGTGGGGCGGCTTTCTCATCGGTGCGCGGCTTTCTCAGGGGTTTTTGCAGCACAGCCAACTGCTGCCCCTGGTGTGTGCGTGTGTCGTCGCGCGGCGCGGGGGCTGATGCCGCTGAGGCCGGCCCCTGCCGCCGCCAGCGTGGATGGCGTTTGCGCGTGATCTCTGCGCGGAGGCTTGGAGCCGGTGCACCTCGCTGCACCGATGCCCGGTGCGGCTCGCCGCACCGGAAGGGGGGTGTGCGGCCTGATCTGCTGCTGCCCCTTTGGTTGCGGGGCATCACCTGGTCTCCTTGGGCGCCCGTTGGGCGTTGGCCTCTGGCTGTGCCGTTGGGTGATGTGTGGGCCCCCTCTCGGGGGGCGCCGGGGCGCGGTTTTTCACGAGGGGTTGCTGCGCTCTTCCCGTTGGAGTTTTTTTTTCAGTGGGCTGCCCCTGGGCCTCGGTCCTTGTCTGGTCACCCATTGTAACAAAAAAAAAAAAAAAAAAAAAACCGCGCCCCGGCGCCCCCCGAGAGGGGGCCCACACATCACCCAACGGCACAGCCAGAGGCCAACGCCCAACGGGCGCCCCAAGGAGACCAGGTGATGCCCGCAACCAAAGGGCAGCAGCAGATCAGGCCGCACACCCCCCTTCCGGTGCGGCGAGCCGCACCGGGCATCGGTGCAGCGAGGTGCACCGGCTCCAAGCCTCCGCGCAGAGATCACGCGCAAACGCCATCCACGCTGGCGGCGGCAGGGGCCGGCCTCAGCGGCATCAGCCCCCCGCCGCGCGACGACACACGCACACACCAGGGGCAGCAGTTGGCTGTGCTGCAAAAACCCCTGAGAAAGCCGCGCACCGATGAGAAGCCGCCCCACCGGGCAGGCAGCACGCCGGCCGCCGCGCACGGAGCGCGTGCAGCCGCCAACCACGCCGGAAAGCCCCGCACCTCCGCTCCCGCAGGGGCGGCGGGGCAGGGGAAACGGCGCCCGGCAGCGCCGCGCCGCGGCGCCGCCGAGCGGCGCGCGCGCGCGGCGCGCGGCCCGCGGCGCGGCGCGGCCGCCGGCGGCCGACCTCGGCGGCGCAGCGCGTGGCGGGGCAGCACGTTGGAGCCCCGCACCTCCGCTCCGCAGGGGCGGCGGGGCAGGGGAAACGGCGCCCGGCAGCGCCGCGCCGCGGCGCCCCGAGCGGCGCGCGCGCGGGCGGCGCGCGGCCCGCGGCGCGGCGCGGCCGCCGGCGGCCGACCTCGGCGGCGCAGCGCGTGGCGGGGCAGCACGTTGGAGCCCCGCACCTCCGCTCCGCAGGGGCGGCGGGGCAGGGGAAACGGCGCCCGGCAGCGCCGCGCCGCGGCGCCCCCGAGCGGCGCGCGCGCCGGGCGGCGCGCGGCCCGCGGCGCGGCGCGGCCGCCGGCGGCCGACCTCGGCGGCGCAGCGCGTGGCGGGGCAGCACGTTGGAGCCCCGCACCTCCGCTCCGCAGGGGCGGCGGGGCAGGGGAAACGGCGCCCGGCAGCGCCGCGCCGCGGCGCCGCCGAGCGGCGCGCGCGCGGGCGGCGCGCGGCCCGCGGCGCGGCGCGGCCGCCGGCGGCCGACCTCGGCGGCGCAGCGCGTGGCGGGGCAGCACGTTGGAGCCCCGCACCTCCGCTCCGCAGGGGCGGCGGGGCAGGGGAAACGGCGCCCGGCAGCGCCGCGCCGCGGCGCCCCCGAGCGGCGCGCGCGCGGGCGGCGCGCGGCCCGCGGCGCGGCGCGGCCGCCGGCGGCCGACCTCGGCGGCGCAGCGCGTGGCGGGGCAGCACGTTGGAGCCCCGCACCTCCGCTCCGCAGGGGCGGCGGGGCAGGGGAAACGGCGCCCGGCAGCGCCGCGCCGCGGCGCCGCCGAGCGGCGCGCGCGCGGCGCGGCGCGCGGCCCGCGGCGCGGCGCGGCCGCCGGCGGCCGACCTCGGCGGCGCAGCGCGTGGCGGGGCAGCACGTTGGAGCCCCGCACCTCCGCTCCGCAGGGGCGGCGGGGCAGGGGAAACGGCGCCCGGCAGCGCCGCGCCGCGGCGCCGCCGAGCGGCGCGCGCGCGGGCGGCGCGCGGCCCGCGGCGCGGCGCGGCCGCCGGCGGCCGACCTCGGCGGCGCAGCGCGTGGCGGGGCAGCACGTTGGAGCCCCGCACCTCCGCTCCGCAGGGGCGGCGGGGCAGGGGAAACGGCGCCCGGCAGCGCCGCGCCGCGGCGCCGCCGAGCGGCGCGCGCGCGGGCGGCGCGCGGCCGCGGCGCGGCGCGGCCGCCGGCGGCCGACCTCGGCGGCGCAGCGCGTGGCGGGGCAGCACGTTGGAGCCCCGCACCTCCGCTCCGCAGGGGCGGCGGGGCAGGGGAAACGGCGCCCGGCAGCGCCGCGCCGCGGCGCCCCCGAGCGGCGCGCGCGGGCGCGCGCGCGGCCCGCGGCGCGGCGCGGCCGCCGGCGGCCCACCTCGGCGGCGCAGCGCGTGGCGGGGCAGCACGTTGGAGCCCCGCACCTCCGCTCCGCAGGGGCGGCGGGGCAGGGGAAACGGCGCCCGGCAGCGCCGCGCCGCGGCGCCCCGAGCGCGCGCGCGGCGGGCGGCGCGCGGCCCGCGGCGCGGCGCGGCCGCCGGCGGCCGACCTCGGCGGCGCAGCGCGTGGCGGGGCAGCACGTTGGAGCCCCGCACCTCCGCTCCGCAGGGGCGGCGGGGCAGGGGAAACGGCGCCCGGCAGCGCCGCGCCGCGGCGCCGCCGAGCGGCGCGCGCGCGGGCGGCGCGCGGCCCGCGGCGCGGCGCGGCCGCCGGCGGCCGACCTCGGCGGCGCAGCGCGTGGCGGGGCAGCACGTTGGAGCCCCGCACCTCCGCTCCGCAGGGGCGGCGGGGCAGGGGAAACGGCGCCCGGCAGCGCCGCGCCGCGGCGCCGCCGAGCGGCGCGCGCGCGGGCGGCGCGCGGCCCGCGGCGCGGCGCGGCCGCCGGCGGCCGACCTCGGCGGCGCAGCGCGTGGCGGGGCAGCACGTTGGAGCCCCGCACCTCCGCTCCGCAGGGGCGGCGGGGCAGGGGAACGGCGCCCGGCAGCGCCGCGCCGCGGCGCCCCCGAGCGCGCGCGCGCGGGCGGCGCGCGGCCCGCGGCGCGGCGCGGCCGCCGGCGGCCCACCTCGGCGGCGCAGCGCGTGGCGGGGCAGCACGTTGGAGCCCCGCACCTCCGCTCCGCAGGGGCGGCGGGGCAGGGGAAACGGCGCCCGGCAGCGCCGCGCCGCGGCGCCCCGAGCGGCGCGCGCGCGGGCGGCGCGCGGCCCGCGGCGCGGCGCGGCCGCTGGCGGCCGACCTCGGCGGCGCAGCGCGTGGCGGGGCAGCACGTTGGAGCCCCGCACCTCCGCTCCGCAGGGGCGGCGGGGCAGGGGAAACGGCGCCCGGCAGCGCCGCGCCGCGGCGCCCCCGAGCGGCGCGCGCGCGGGCGGCGCGCGGCCCGCGGCGCGGCGCGGCCGCCGGCGGCCCACCTCGGCGGCGCAGCGCGTGGCGGGGCAGCACGTTGGAGCCCCGCACCTCCGCTCCGCAGGGGCGGCGGGGCAGGGGAAACGGCGCCCGGCAGCGCCGCGCCGCGGCGCCGCCGAGCGCGCGCGCGCGGCGGCGCGCGGCCCGCGGCGCGGCGCGGCGCGGCCGCCGGGCCGACCTCTCACTGGGCGACAGCAGCAGCTGGTTTTTTTTTTGTTTTGTTTTTGTTACAATGGGTGACCAGACAAGGACCGAAGCCCAGGGGCAGCCCATTGCAGCAGCTGGTCGAGCTGCGCGAGGCTGGCCTCGTACTCCTCCGCCCGGCTCGCCGCCTGCTGCTGCGCAGTGCTGCCGGCAGGCTGGGTGGCCCCCTCTCGGGGGCGCCGGGGCGCGGTTTTTCACGAGGGGTTGCTGCGCTCTTCCCGTTGGAGTTTTTTTCAATGGGCTGCCCCTGGGCCTCGGTCCTTGTCTGGTCACCCGTTGTAACAAACAAAAAAAAAAAGGCTGGGTGGCCCGCCCCAGGGAGAGAACGACCGTGCGCTGGCCGCCCGGCCTCAGCTCCGGGCCCATGGGGATGGGGCCCCGCTTCGGCCGGAGCCGCAGCAGAACGTCGGGAGAAAGGCTCCATGCGGGGCCGTCAGCAGGGCTTCCATCCCAGCGCCGGGCCGAACGAGCGCTCCTGGCGCTCCTGGGGCCGGCGCCAGCTGCAGCTGCTGCTGCAGCAGCAGCAGCAACCCTCGGCGGCCACGGCCGTCTCGCTCCGGACGTGGAGCGCGCCGGCTGGCGCGCCATGCTGCCGAGCAGGTCCGGCTCACGACCAGCCGCGGCCGGGCCTGGGGGCGCCTGCGCGTGCTGGTCGGCGCCCTGCATCGATGATGCGCTCCGGCTGGGCCCGCAGCGGCCCCACCAGCTGCTTTGCGTGCGGCCCCTGGGGGCCTCCTCCTCTGCGGACTGGCGGGAGAGGGGCCTGCCCGTTACCGGCGCGGCGAGTCGGTGTGCAGCACTGGAGCAGGCTCGGTGTTATCTGCTTGGTGACCTGCTGCAGGATCAGCTTGCTGCTCACTCTGTGGCAGATTATGTGATGGACATCTGGAAGATGCGGGACACCGTCCTTAAGGGGCGCGGGACCAATGGGCGCGAGCCTGTGGTGTAACTATCTTTATCTTTTATTTTTTGCCTGGGGCGCGTCACTCGGAGAAGGCTGCCGCCGGCGCTGGGGCGGCGCGCTTCTGCAACGGCCAGCACCCTGCTCGATTGCAACTCTCGACCGCCAACACCACCAACCAACCAAGCCGCCCTCAGCTCAACCATCCTCGTCGCAGTGTGTCAGCTCGACGTCGCAGTACGGCAGGCTGTCGCGCACGATCTCCAGCACCTGCGACAGCTGCACCGCAGTCGTCGCGCCAGCCCGCAGCTGGCCCTGCTCCGCCAGAGGGGCGGACAGGGTGAGCACAAACAGGTTGCGCAGCTTGGGCAGCGCCGCCAGGTCCGAGGGCAGCAGGTGAGCCAGCCTGCGAGGCGTGCGCAAGGCCGGGCGGTTGAGCATGGGCGCGCTCAGACCCTGCGCTCGCCAGCGCCGCCGCCGCCGCGCAAGCGCGCACGCCGCCAGCCAGCCTTGTGCGCGCGGGCCGGCAGGCCACACTCACTTGACGCCCAGCTTCTTGAGGTGCCGCAGGTAGGGCAGCCCCATGGTCTCAAAGCCATCCAGCCCGTGCTGCTGCGGCACCAACCGCAGGCTGGTGAGCCCCGCCAGGCATGACACCGCCCGCAGCTCGCCCGCGCCGGCCGTGCCAGACACGTGCAGCAGTGCCAGGCTCTTCAGCCCGTGCGCGGCGGCGGGCAGCACGTGCGCCACAAAGCTGCGCGGCACGACGCAGTGCTCCAGCAGCAGCGCTTGCAGGGCGGAGAAGTGGCCGGCCGCGCTGTTCGCGCAGCAGGACTCCACCGGAGCGTCGGGCCGCGATGATGCTACATCCCTGCTCTCCGCTGCGCCCGCGCCGGCGCCGCGCGCGCGCGCTGGCGTCGGCGTCGCCCCGGGCCGCCTGGTGCTGCGACGCCGCGAGCGGCGGCGCGCCGGGCTTGATGAGCTGCTGCACGCGGCTGCCCAGCGCCGCCAGGGCGGGCAGGGAGGGCTGCTGCGGCTGCTGCGCCTGCCCGCGGCCAGGCGGCGCTGCCGCCACGCAGGGCGCCGCGTCCGTGCCGCCGCCCTCGCCGGTGCTCGAAAGGTCGAAGCCGGTCAGGGCCAACGACACGAGGCCGCGCGGCAGGCGCCACCACGGCAGCCGCCACCATGGCGGCTGAGCCGCTGCGGCCGGCTGCGCGCCGCCGCCCGGCGGGTGCGGGTGCGGTGGGGCCACCTCGCGCGTGATCGCGAGGCTCTTCAGGCGCGGCAGGCCGCAGAGCACCGCTACCGCGGACGACGGCAGCAGGTCCGGGGCAAAGCCGTGCAGGTCGAGGCTGACCAGCGCGCCCCACGCGTCGCGCAGCGCCGACGCCGTCCTCGGGCCCGAGAAGGCGAGGCGCAGCGGCACCGCGCCCCAGGGCTCGTACTCGGGCGCGCCGGCGCCGCGCACGTCAATCTGCAGCAGCGCGAGGCCCCGCAGGCCCGCCAGCGCCGAGGCGTCGACGGCCGGCGGCGGCGGCGGCGGCGGCGGCGGCGGCGGCTGCTCCGCGCCCTCGTGCCCGTCGTCGGCGTGCTCCTGTGCGTCGCGGGCGAGCGGGTTGACGAGCACCAGCTCTGCGGGGCGCAGCGCAGCGGAGGGGGGGGGCGTGGGTGGCGCGCGAGCGCGCGCGCCCAGCGCGGCGGCGCGCCCGGCGCCCGCGTCCCGGCCCGTGCGCGCGCGCGCCGCCGGCGGGCGCACACACCCGACAGGCTGGCGAGCTGGCTGAGGCTTGCGAGCTGCAGCGGGCAGAGGCGCTGGTCGATGAGGCACAGCCCAGTCACCGCGCCGGGGCCGCTCGCGGGCAGGCCGCCGCGCGCCGCGGCGTAGACGAGCTCCCGCACGTCGGCCACGCCGCACGCGTCCAGGCTCAGGTCCTGGGGCCGCACAGCGTGGGTGGGGCAGGGCACGCGCGCGCGCGCGCGCGTGAGCCACCGCGCCGCGCCGACGTGGCGGCGCCGCGCCAGCCGCGCGCCGGCCGCCGCCGCACCCGCAGGCGCGGCAGGCGCGCGAGGGGCGCCAGGTCGTCCACGTTGCTCAGCCCCACCTGCGGCCGCGCGGCGGGCGAGGGCGCAACGCTTGGGCGCTGGCGCGCGCGCGCGGCGGCCGTTTGCGGCGGCGGCGGCTCGCGGCGCGGCCCCGCGCCGCGCGCCGCTCGCGCCACCTGCAGGCTGCTCAGCCGCGTCGCAGCGCGCAGCGCCTCGCCGAGCGCGGCCGCAGGCATCTCTGCGTCGTAGAGCGCCAGCGAGTCGAGCTGCGACAGCAGCCCCCCGCGCCAAGTGCCGCCAGCCCCGCGGGCGTCACCTCGCCGGGGCAAGCCTGCGCGGCCGCGGCGGCGGCGGCGGCGGCGGCGGCGGCGGCGGCGGCGGCGGCGGCGGTCGCGGCCTCGCGGCATGGTGGCGGCAGCGGCGCCCACGCACCCGCAGAGTGAGCTGCTTCAGCTGCGTCAGGCAACCAATTGCGGCCAGGTGCTCGTCCGCCACGCCGCCGCCGTCGCCGGCCGGCCCTCTGCGGCGGCGGCAGACGCAGACGCGGTTGCGGCGGCGGCGGCGGCGGCGTCTCGGCCGGCCGGCCCGCCGCGCGCGGCGCCGCGGGCACGCCCCGCCCCGCGCGCCGGCTCACGGCTGGGCAGCTCCAGCAGGCCGCCGTCCGAGCTGGCCGCCCAGCTGCCGGGCAGCAGCTCCAGCACGGCGAGGCGGCGCAGCGCGGTGAGGGCGGCGAAGAAGTGCGGCGGCGGCGTCGCGCCGCCGGCGAGGCGCAGCGCCGTGAGGCCGCGCAGCGCCGTGACGGCGGACGCGTCCTCCAGCCAGCCGCCGAGCAGCGGCGCGGGCGCGTAGATGCAGCGCAGCTCCAGCTCCTGCAGGGCCATGCCAGTGATGGCCAGCGCCGCGAGCCGCTCCGCGAAGAGCGGCGCGGTCACGCGGGAGCCGAGCAGCAGCACCGCCGCGTTGAGCCGCGGGAAGAGCCGGGCGACGCAGCAGAGCACCATCATCCAGCGGTGCGCTGCGGGCTCGACGTCCACCTCGAGCACCGTGACCGCGTGCGTCACGCAGCGCCACGCGCGGCAGGTCGCGCGCGCAGCGGCCCAACCCTGCGCGTCCAGGTACAGGCCCAGCTCCTGCGCGCCGGGCGGTGCGGCGGGTGCGCGGGTGCGGCGGCGCGTCGGCACAGCAGCGGCAGCGGCAGCGGCGGCGGCAGCGGCGCGCCGCGCGGCGGAAACAGCCCGCCCTGGGCGCGCGCCTGCACGATCTCTGACGGCAGGGCTCGCCAGTCCGCGCGCTCTGGCGGGCCGCGCCCGGGCATGGGCGCCGCCGTGGCGCTCATTGCTTGTGCGCGGCGGCGCTGCGCGGCGCCGGCGCGCTCGCGGGCTCTCGCGGCGCGCTGGGTCGCAGGGCGGCCGTCACACGCCCCCACGAGCGGGGAGCGTCCCAGTACTGCGCGCCCCAGGGCGGGCAGCAGGGGTCGACAGCAGCAGCTCGCGCTTCAGGCCCAGAACCGCGCGGCTCCCCGGTTCCTTTCCACTGGCGAGCGCCGCGTTCCGCAGCCCTTGTTCCGGGCCACACCGGAGGGCGCGCAGGCCCGCAGCTTCCGCGCCGGCGCGCGCACCGCACAGCAGCAGCGGCGACCGACGCGCCCGCGGCGCCCGCCGCGCGTGATGGCGGCGCGCCACACTGCGTGGTTCAAGCAGCCGGACGTGGCGAAGCGCCTGTCCCACCCCTCCGCGGCGCCTGGCGGCCCGCCCGCAGCCGCGGGCGCGGCGGTGGGCAAGCGGCAGCGGTGCGAGCGGGCGGCGGCGCGCCCGCGCCGCGGCGCTCGCAGCGCCGCGCGCTGACGCGCGCCGCCCGCCGCCGCGCAGGGTGTCAGAGTTTGGGGCGCAGGCGGCGAGCGCGCTCGCGGGGCTGGCGGAGGAGGTGGAGGGGGGCCTGCTGGAGGCCGTGCGTGGCGCGGCGCGCGCGGGCGCGGAGCGCCAGCAGCGCTGCCCGCCGCCGCCCTCTGCTCCCTCTCTCACTCGCCCCCCTTGCGCCGCGCGCGCAGCTCGGCGAGCGGCTGGCGACCGACCCCAACCTGCTCAACGCGGTGGACGCGTCCGACCTTGCGCGGCCGCCTCGCGACCCGCTGGGCCCCGCGCCGCTGGGCGGCGCGCGGCTGGCGGCGTGCTGCGAGGCCGAGGCGGGCGGCCTGCTGGTGCCGCTGCCGGCCGTGCCGGCGGCGCGCGGCAGCGTCGCCGCAGTCGACGCCGCGGCGGCGCGGCGCGACGGCGCCGCCGGGGCAGGGCTGCCGGCCCTGGCGCCCGCGCCGGGCGCGGCCGCAGAGCAGGCGCTGCTGCCCGGCGGCGGCGAGGTGGTTGTCACGCTGGCGGTGTACGAGGCGGGCCCGGAGCACTGCCACAGCGTGATGCAGGAGGTGCAGGTGCGCGAGCGCAGCGCGCCCGGGGCGCGGCCGTGGAGGCGGGCGTGCGGGGGCGCGCGCGCGGCGCCGACCCAGCACCGCGTGCGCCGCGCCGCGCGCGCTGGACAGGTGCTGGGCAGCAACACGCTCGCGGAGCTGCGGGACGCCATTGACTGCCCCCTCGACGCGCTTGCGGCGGGCCTGGGCTGCCCCAACCCCGCGTCCTACCTCTACCTGGGCGGCGCCGCCTTCGACGACACCCGCGCCGCGCCGCCCGACGAGTGCTCCGCCCTGCTGCTGCGCTGGGCGGCGGCCGTGGGGCTGGCGCGGCCGCGCGCGCTGCTGCCCGACGACGCGCCGCCGGACGAGCCGGGGCAGCCGCCGCTGCTGGGCCAGGCGGCGCCGCCGCCGCTGCCGCTGCCGCCAGTGCCGCCGCAGCCGCAGCAGCAGCAGCAGCAGCAGCAGCAGCAGCAGCAGCAGCAGCAGCACCAGCAGCAGCAGCCGCAGCAGGACGAGCCGCAGCAGCAGCAGCAGCAGCAGCAGCAGCAACAGCAGCAAGAGGGCGAGCCGCAGCCGCAGCAGCAGCCGCACCTCGCGCCGGGGCCGCCCGACCCGGCGGCGGCCCAGGCGGGGCCGCCGGAGCAAGCGGCGGCGCCGCCGGCGCGCGCCATGG
Source organism: Scenedesmus sp. PABB004 (assembly GCA_014905635.1). NCBI lineage: Eukaryota > Viridiplantae > Chlorophyta > Chlorophyceae > Sphaeropleales > Scenedesmaceae > Scenedesmus > Scenedesmus sp. PABB004. The sequence continues at coordinate 912,073 of JABVCE010000010.1, read as the reverse complement.
CGGCGACGCGCGTCGGCGAGCTCGTGCTGGCGGTGTCCAACCGGCCGACCGGCATCTTCAGCCACCAGGGCTGCTGCGAGCACGCGGTGGCCGTCACCGACGTGCGCCTGGTCGCGGGGCCCGACCCGGGCGCGGCGTCGGCCTACCCGCGCTGCCTCCTGCGCGCGTCGCTGCGCCGGCGCTTCACCTGCAGCCTGTGCCGGCGCACGGGCGCCATGACGCTGCTGGCGGGGCACGGCGACGCGCCCGAGGAGGTGATGCTGCTCTGCCCCGCCTGCGACGCCCTCTTTGCGCACCAGCCCGGCGAGCGCCGCGTGTCGCTGGCGACGCGCGAGGCGTGACGTGCGGCCGCGGCGGCCGGGACGGTTGCGGGAGTTGCGGGGCCCGCGCCGCCGCGGCAAGCGACCCCTGGGCGGTTCAGCGTCAGGGCTGACGCTGAACCGCTTCGCTTGCTCGCCCTGACGGCAATCTGGCGCCGGCCGGCGCTGGCGCGCCGCTACACCGCCGGCGCTCCCGCCAGCCCGGGTGCCGCCTCCCGCCCCCGCCACGCCAGCCGCGCGCGGGCGCCGCGCCGCGATGCGCAGCAGCAGCAAGCGCTCGGCGGCGCCTGCCGCTGCGGTGACCGCGACGGCCGACCACTGCGCCTTCTGCTTCGACCAGCTCATCTCCCACCTCACCGGCGCGGTGCCGCCCGCGCCGGCGTTCGGGGACGCGCACTGGTGGGCGCTCGAGCAGCAGCACGATGAAGAGCCTGCCGCGCCGCGCCCGCCTCACGCCGCTGCCCGCCCGCGCGCCAGCCCGCTGTTCGTGACCTGGAGCAAGTGCTCCGACGGTTCCAGCCAGCTGCGGGGCTGCATCGGCACGCTGGAGCCGCGGAAGCTGCACAGCGCGCTCAAGGACTACGCCCTCACCAGGTGCGGGGCGCCCAGGCCCGCCCGCAATCGTGGCGACACGGCCTAGCACGCCGGCACGCGCGGCGCCGCCCCGGCGGGCGGCGCGGGCGCGGCGGCAGCGCGCCGCCGCTGCCGCGGTCGCGGCGCCGGCCCGCCAGCTCGGCCCCACCACCTCACTCGGCCGCCGCCGCCGCCGCCGCCGCCGCGGCCGCGGCGCAGCGCGCTGCGCGACTCGCGCTTCTCGCCCGTCGCGCTGCGCGAGGTGTCGGGCCTGAGCTGCGGCGTGTCGCTGCTGAGCGCGTTTGAGGAGGCGGGCGGCTGGTCCGACTGGACCGTCGGGCGGCACGGCCTGATCATCGAGTTCACCGACCCCCAGCTCGCCTGCCGGCGCACCGCGACCTTCCTGCCCGAGGTCGCCGCCGACCAGGGCTGGAGCAAGCGGCAGTGCATCGAGTCGCTCGTCCGCAAGGCCGGTGCGCCCCGCCCCGCACGCGCCGCGGGGGGCGCGGGGGTGCGGCGCGCAGCGCCGCGCTGACGCCGCCGCCGATGCCGCGCCGCCGCTGTGCGCAGGCTACCAGGGCCGCGCGAGCGATGAGCTGCTCGCGGGGCTGCGCGTGACGCGCTACCAGAGCAGCAAGGCGGCGCTGAGCTTCGCAGACTACGCGGCGAGCAGCGCGCGCCAGCTGGGCGACGTGGAGGGGCTCGTTGCGGGCGGCGGCGCCAGCGGGAGCAGGCTCGGGCGCCTGCTGTTCGCGTGACGCGCGCCAGCTGCGACGCTGGCGCGCGCACGGGCGCCGTCCGGACGGGGCGCCGGCACAACAGCACTTGACTGTAGCACCAGGGCTGGCCACGGCGGCCGCATGTACTTGTTCTTTTTTTCGCCGCACACCTGCTGCAGCTGCGGCGTTCCTTTGACCGGCCGACGGGGCACGCCGAGCGGCGAGGCAGTTGCAGGCGGGCGCGGCGCGTGTACAACAGCTGGGCGCGGCGGTGTAACTCGCGTGCGAAGCGGCGGCGCCCCGAGTTGCAGCCCCCCCCCCCCTCGGACCGCCCCTCGGCCGCAGGCCCGCCCGGCCTCACAGCACCGCCTGGCACAGCCCGCTGCGGATGCGGCTGGCCGGCAGCCACGCGTCCGCCAGCTGGCCGGTGGGCAGCTGCGGGCAGGCCAGGCTCTCCAGCAGCAGCTGCTTCGAGGTGCGCACCGCGACGGGGTCGTCCCTGCGCGCGCAGGCGGGCGGCGCGCGCGCAGCGGGGCTCGGCACGGCGCTATCTGCCCGCGGCAAGGGCTCCTGGGCTGCGGGGCGCGCCCGCGGGCGCCGCGTGCCGGGTGCGCGGCGGGCGGCGCGCACCGCAGGAAGAGCGTGGTCGCCGCGACCTTGGCGAAGCAGGCCAGCATGTCGCCCGCCTGGTCGTCCGCGTCCGGTGCAGGAACGCGCTGCCGCAGGTGAGCACGCGGTTGGCAGCCTGCTGCTGCGCGAGCACGAGGCACTTGGCGGCGTGCACGAGCGCGTGCAGCTCGCTCGCGAGCGCGTGGTCGGGCACGCTGAGCGCCGAGGCGCCGAGCGCGGCGCTGTTGAGGCACAGGCCCAGCAGCGCGGGCAGGTTGTACCACGCGCGGTAGCGCTCATAGTTGTTGCTGCCTGCGGCGCGGGCGGGCGGGCGGGCACACGGCGCGCGCGCGGGCGGCGGGTGGACGGGCGGGCGGGTGGGCGAGAAGGGAGGCTCGCCAGCGCGCGCAGGGGCGGCGGCGGGGCAGGGCGACGGGCGAGCGGTGGCGCGCGCGGCCACGGCGACCGACGCGCGCGGCGCCACGCACCGACCAGGGTCGCGACGACCAGCGGGTCGGCGACCACGGGCGAGCCCACGCCGCCGAGGCCGGGGCGGGGCAGCTCAAACACGTCGCACACGTGGCGCCCCGCCAGCAGCTCGCTCGCGCCGTGCTGCCGCGACGGCGCGCCGGCGGCCGGCGTGGCGGCGAACGGCGGCGCGGCGGCTGCGGCGGCGCCGCCCGTGACGTCGAGCGCGGCGTTTGCGGCGACCGCCTCGATCGTGGCGGCCGCGACGGGGAAGGCTGCGCCCAGGGCCTGCGCGAGCGCCTCGCCCAGCAGCTGGCGCAGCGCCAGGCAGCGGCTGAGCGCGCGCGCGTGCGTGAGCACCGCCGCCTCGTCCGCCAGCGCAGAGCAGGCGGCCGCCACCGCGTCGGCGCAGCTGTCGTCGCGCTTCGGGCGGCGGCGGGGCCGTCGGGCGCACAAGCGGCGGGCGGTCAGCGGCGGCCGCGCGGGCGGCGCCGCCGCGCTCCGCCCGCCCGCGCTCACCACCACGGCCATCGTCACGGGGTCCAGGACCTCCTGCCAGCGCGCCAGGCTCTCGTCCAGCCCCGCCAGCGCGTCGAGCACCGCGCCCTCGGTCGCCTCCGCCAGCTGCTGCGCTGCGTAGGGGCCAAACACCTGCGACCAAAGGCCGACCGAGGGCGGCACGGGGGGGGGGGGGGGGGGCACGGCGCGGCGCACGTCAGCCCCCCGCGCGCCTGCGGCCGCCTCGACGGCCGCGCCAGCCCGTGCGCGTGCGCCGCCGCCGCCGCCGCCGCCCCCCCGCCGCCGCCGCCGCCGCGCCTGCAGCAGCGCCGCCAGCTCTGGCAGCGAGGCGCGGCTGTGCAGCAGCTGGCGGCCGCCGGGGCTGACGCAGGTGAAGCGGCGCGCCTGGGGCGCGTACATCACGCCAAGGCCGTGCACGTCGCGCACGACGGCGGAGAGCAGCCATGACCCATAGCTCGCCACCACGCTGCGCACGCGCATCGGCACGCCCGCGCCGGCGCCGGCGCCGGCGCCGCCGCCCGTCGCGTCCCCGTCGTCGCCCGGCTCGCTGCCAGGCGGCGCGCCGCGCGGGGGCAGCACCCAGCCCGGCTGCGCATGGTTGAGCAGCACCTGCCACAGCTCGGGGCGGGCGTCAAAGCGCAGCACCGCCGACAGCTCGCCCGCCGCCCACAGCAGGTCGCTCAGGCTGCGCGCGAGCCGCGACGGCACGGGCGGCACCTGCGCGGCGCGCGCGGGGCGGCGGCGGGCTGGTGGCGCGCTCCGGCGCGGGCTGCCGCGCACGCCGGCGGCGCCGGCCGAGGCGAGCCAGCCGCCCGCGCGGCGCGCGCACTTCTGCCGCGGCGACCATGTCGTCCACCGCCAGCACCAGGCACTGCTGCAGCGCGCCGCGCAGGTACTCGCCCGGCACGACCACGCGGTCCCGCGCCACCGCGACCGGCCCCAGCGCGTCCAGCGCGGCCGCGAGCGCCACCGCGCGCGCGCGCGCCGACGCGGGCGCGTCGCCGCCGCCGGCGCGCGCGCGCGCGCGCGAGCCCGGCGCCGCCGCCGTCGTCGCGCTGCGCCGCGGTGTCGCCGCCGTCGACGGCGGCCGGCGGGAGCGCCGCCCTGGGCTTGGGCGGGTCGTGCGTGACGTACAGCCCAGCGCCCAGCTCCTGCGCCCGGCGGCAGCAGAGCGCGCGCGTGACGCGGCGCCCGCCGGCGCTCGGCGCCGCGGCCTCCCTGCTGCGCCAGCCCCTCCCCCCTCCCCTGCCTCCTCCCTCTCGCCCGCTCCCGCTCCCGCTCCCGCGCCCGTGGCCGTGCTGCTGTGCGCTCACGCGTGCCATGTCGGTCAGGAAGACCGCCACCGTGCCGCACGCCTCCTCGAGCAGGCGGCTCGCCAGCGCGCGCGCCTCGCCGCCGTAGTCGCGCCGCGCCTCGCCGTCCGCCGACACGACCGGCGGGTTGTGCTCAAACCAGGGCAGGACCTTGACGATTGCCGGCAGCGCGGCGAGCTGCTCCGCTGCGTCCAGGCTGGGGGCGGCGAGCACGTGCTGCGCCAGCGCGAGCAGCTTGCGCTGGTGGTGCACCAGCTGCCCCAGCCCGCACGGCCCCTCCAGCGCGGGCAGGAAGGCGGTCGCAAACGGCACCAGCTCCAGCAGCTGCCGCGGCGCGGCGGCGGCGGCGGCGGCGGCGGCGGCGGCGGCGGCGGCGGCGTCGGCAGTGCTGGCAGGGGGGCGCGCGGCGCGGCGCGGCGCGGCGCGGCGCGGCGCGGCGGCGCCGGCGTGGGCGGGGCCCGCACCCTGTGCAGGGCCTCGAGATACTGCGGGTCCTGCGCTGGCGCCTCCAGCACGGCGGGGCGCATCCACAGGTTGCGGCTGGAGAGCAGCATCGTGAGGTGCACCATGCATCGCTGCACGCTCGCCAGCACCGCGGGGCCCTCCACGCGCGCCGCGGCGCGCGCCGCCGCGGCGGGGCTGTGCGGCGCCTCGCCCTCGTCGCAGCCGCCGGCGCCAGCGTCGCCCTGCGCGGCCGCGCGGCTGCTGGGGCCGGGCTGGCCGCCGGCGCCGGCGCCGGCCGCCACGGCCTTGGCCGCCGCCGCAGCGTCCTCCGCGCCCGCCAGCTCAGCCAGGGGGTAAACCACGCCCTGGCAGGGGGGCAATGCAGGGGGCGTGCGTGTTTGCGTGCACACATTCGCACGGGCGCGGCGTGCCCGCCAGCCAGCCCCCCGCACCCCACACCCGCCCGCCCACCCACCCATGCACACACTGGCGCCCACCTTGATTAGGGGGACCAGGATGCGCGGCACCAGGCGCTCCCTGCCCGTCGCCGGCACCGCCGCCGCGCTGCGGTCCGCCGCCGCGAGCACCGCAGCCGTCTCGGGCAGCACCTGCTGCTCCAGCAGCGCGCGCATCGTGGCGAGCTGGTGGCCCTGCAGCAGCGCCGCGTGCTCCTCCAGCAGGTCCACCAGGCCCGTCAGCGCGGCCGCCAGCACCGCGACGTGGCCGTCCTCCGCCAGCGGCGCCGCGGCGGGGCCGCCGTCCCCGCCGAGCAGGCCCAGCTTTGGGGCGCCCCCGGCGGGCGGCGGCGGGCCGGGCAGGCGCTCCCCCGCGTGCCGGAAGTACCACAGCAGCTCGCTCTTGGCGTACGCCGCCGCCGCGAGGGCCATGGGCAGCGCCTCGGGCAGCAGGCCCGCGTCGTCCTGGCGGGCGGGCGGGCCGGCGTGGCGGTGAGAGGGTGGATGGGCGGGAGAGCGAGGGAGACTGCTGCCAGCGCAGCAGCGCGCCCCGCCCCCGCCGCGCACGTTGAGCACTGCCAGCATGTCGCCCAGCACGCGCGCCGCGAAGCGCCGCCGCGCCGCGTGCTCCGCCTCGGCGCCGCGCGCCGCCGCGTCGTAGCAGCGCGCGACGAGCGCCCGCGCGTCGGCCAGCGCCGCGCTCCGCTCGCCGCGCCGCGCGCCGGCGGCGTCGAGCCGCGCCGCGGTGATGCCCTCGAGCGCGGGCGTGACGTGGGCCGCAAACAGCGCGTGCAGCGGCAGCGCCACGTCGCCGTGCAGGGGCAGCAGGAAGGACTCGGACAGCAGGGAGGTCAGCAGCGGCTGCGCGTGCACGCCCTGCAGCGCCGCGGGGCAGGCCAGCAGCCCGAGCGCCGCCCAGGCCCGGAAGTCGTCTATGCGCGTAAGGAAGGCGTAGGTCCGGCCCGGCGACAGCCCCGTCACGCCCAGCTGCGTCTGCCCGAGGCGGGAGACGTCAAACACGCTGCTGCGCTCCAGCACCGCCGCGCACGCGACGTGGTCCAGCGCCGCGCTCACGGCGAGCTCCAGGATCTGCACCCGCCGCCAGGGATGGGGGGAGGCGTGAGAGGGACGGGGCGGGCGCGCCGGGCTCGGCACAGCACGCGTCGGCGCGCCGCGCGGGCGACCGCGCCGCGGCGCGGCGCGGCGCGCCTGTGAGACGCGCGGCGCGATGGGCGCAAAGACCTCCTGCAGGTACGCCACCGGCTCGGCCAGGCGCTCGAGCAGCTCGCACACCGCGGTGCGCCCCGGCGGCGACGAGCCGTCGAGGCCGGTCGTGACGATGGTGTACACCTGGCGGCCACGCGCGGCGGGCGCGGCCTCGCGCGCACGGCGGCGCGCGCTGGCGCGCGCCCGCGCGCCGCCGCGTGGCCCGCCTGCGCCGCGCGGCCGCACCTGCACGAGCAGGCGCCAGGGCACGCGGGGCGCGAGCAGGGCGATGCGGGCGGTGTTGGCAAAGAGGGTCATCAAGAACTCGATCACGCCCGGCGCGGTCGCCATCTGCGCGGCGGGAGGGGCGGGGCGAGGCGGTCGAGGGAGGGATCGGCGGCAGGAGGGAGCGGCAGCTGATGGAGCGGGGGCGCCCGCACGAGCGCGCGGCGCGGCGCGGCGGCGACGCCACACCGTGACGGTGATGAGCAGCTGGTGCAGGTCCGCCAGCAGCCCGGTGGCGCGCACGAGGAACTTGCCCAGGTCCTGCGGCGCGCACACACGAGCTCGGCAGGGGGGGGGGGCAGCGGCGCCCGTGCGCATGGCAGCGCGGCCGCCGGCCCGTGGAGGTGCAACCGCTCCCGCACCTGCAGCTCGCGGTAGATCGGCTGCAGCACGCTCGCCAGCGCCTCTGCGTTGGCCAGGATCGTGCCGACAGCCTCGCCCTCCATCTGCGGCGGCGCGCGCGTGGCGGCAGCTGACGCGTGGCGCGGCGCACGCCGCGCCACGCCGCGCCGACTGAGGCGGGCAGCCAGGCGGTCCTCGCCCCTTCACACACCTGCTCCATGTGCAGCTCCTTGAGCGGGTGCGGCTTCAGCGGCAAGCGCTGCAGCTTGGCCGCGAACTGGCGGGCGGGCGGGCGGCGGGCGGGCCTCCGCCGCGCACTGCGCGCGGCGCGGCGCGGCGCGGCGCGTGCGCGCCCCGCACCTCAGGGAACGCCGCCGCCAGCTGCGCCAGCGGGCTCGCGGGCGTGGCGCAGTACTTGCCCAGGGCGTACACGGACGCCAGCAGCTCGCCGGAGAGGTAGGTCTCCTCGCACAGCTGCGCCTGCAGCGCCTCGAGCTGGCGGCAGAACTGCAGGTGCTGGTGCTGCCGCAGCGCGTCGTCCATGCCGCCGCCGGCGCCGGCGCGACGGGAGGCGTGCGGCGGCATCGCGGAAAAAGCGTGAGGCACGTGTGCGTGTCAGGGCAGGCCGGGCAGGCAGCGTGCGGCGCGGCGGCGCGAGGCCATCTGCTGTTGGTGAGGTTGCCGGCCCGCGGCTGGCAGCTGGGCGGCGAGAGCGAGACTGCGGGGGCGCGCGAGCACACGTGACGGGCGCGTGCGGCCCACCGCGGTCTGCGCGGCGTGGTTTCCGCCGTCACCTGTCGGCGGCGGTTTCGCGCGCGGCCGCCGGTGTTGCAATGTTCCCGGCCGTGCGACGTGCGAGGCGCTCTCGAATCTCAGCCACCCACCACGCCGGGCACGGCACGGCTCGGCGGGCAGGCGCGCGCCCCCCCCCCCCCCCCCCCCGCCGCCCGCGCGACCGGCCGGCGCTCGGTCGCGGCTGGCCCGCGCTCAGTGCATGTCGGCCAGCCGGCTGGTCAGCCTCGCCTGCTTCTCCGCCAGGCGCTCGGACTCCTGGTCCAGCATCATGCGCGCGCCCAGCACGCTGTCGGGCAGGCAGTGGAAGCCGGCCAGCTCGCCGCGGAGCTCCGCCAACCGCGCGCCCAGCTCCTCCACGCGCGCGGCGCGCGCCACCAGCGCGCCGTGCGTCACCTGCCGCGGCGGCGGCGCGCGCGGGCGCGGCGCGTCGGCGGCGCCTCCCACGGCAGCCACCGCCGCGCGGGCATGCGCGCGCGCGCCGCGTTTTCCGCCTCGCCGACGCGCGCAGCGCGCCTCGGGTGCGAAGCCGTTGGCGGCGAGGCGCTTTGTGTGCTTGCCGCACTGCCTCGTGTACTCCTGGTGCTTCTGCCGCATCGCCGCCGCGGTCTTGGCGCCCTCCGCGACGGTCGCGCCCCAGCGGCGCTGCTGCGCTTGCACGTCGTGCAGCACGCCCTGCAGCGCCTTGAGCTTGGCCTGCGCCGCGAGCCGCTTGGCCGCGAGCACGCCGGCCTCCTGCTCCAGCTGGTGCTGTGTGCGTGCGCGGCGGGAGGAGCGGGGACGAGGAGGGGGTCGGCGGGACGGCTCGCACGTGCTCGGCGCGCTGCAGGGCGGCGGGCGCTGCGGCCGCGAGCGCGCACCTGCAGCGCCGCCAGCTTGCTCTCGCGCACCGCCAGCGCCGCCCACGCCGCCAGCACGAGCGCGGGGCTGGCGGTAGAGAGGCCGAGCGCGCTCGCGATGCCCGCCAGCAGCGCGACCGCGAGCCGCCCCCGCGCGGTGAGGCTGTCGCGCGTCACGCCCACCAGCTCCAGCTGCTCCCCCACCAGCGCCGCTGCGCGGGGATGGAGGCACGCGCGGGCCGTCAGCGCGGCGCGGCTGGGGCATGCGGCTGCGCCGGCCGCCGCCGCGCGCCAACCGCCGCGCGGCACGCGCCGACCTTCGCCCTCGTACTCCTCCGTCAGCCGCGCCAGCTCCGCCGCTGCGGAGGGCGCCGCCGGCGGCGGGGCGGCGGCCGGGGGCGCGGCGGCGGCGCCGCCGCCGCCCAGGCGGCTGCCGCCGCCCGCGCCCACCGCCGGCGGCGACGCTGCTGCTGCCGCCGCCGCCGCGCCGCCGAGCGGCGGCGCAAAGTGGAACGCCGTCGCCGCCATGCTCGGGACGACAGGTGCGGGCAGGGGCGGGCCGGGGCGGGCCGTGCAGAGGGCGGCGCGCGGCGCGAACGCAGCAGCAGCGCGCGGCGGCCTGTGGCGGCGCGCAGAGAGAGCAGGGGCGCTGCGCGAGCCGGTCGTCGGCGCGGCACAACTATCCGCGCGCCCGGACGCAGCGCGGGCGGTCGCAGGGGCCGCTCGCGATTTTGAAGTCGCGCCGCCGCCGCTCGCGCGCGGCTGCACGGCCCGCTGCGAGGGCGGCTGGGCGGTTCGGCTCACAGGAGGAGAGGTGCGTGCGGCCGGGGCTGACGCGCGGCTGAATTGAGCCCGTTGTCAGCAGGCCGCCGAGCCCTGCGCCGCCACGCTTCCGGAGGCGTGCGCCGCCGCGCGCCGCCGCTGCCGGGCCGCGCCACCGGGCCCGCGACGCGCAGCCCCGCGGTCTGCCTCTACCCCCCGCTCCTGCCCGCCCATCGCGCGCCACCTGTGCCCGCCAGCCGCCCGCCAGGAGCCACGATGGCGCTCTGCCTCGGCCAGCAGCGCGGCGCGTGCAGCAGCAGCGGCAGCCAACGCGCGCAGCAGCAGCGGCCGCGCGTGGCTGGTGAGTGCGCCGCGCCGGGCGCGCGCAGGGCGAGCGCGCGCTCGCAGCTGAGCCCCGCTGCGCAGCCCGCAGGCCGCTGGCAGCTCGCGCCGCGCTGACGGCGGAGAAGGCGAGCATGGACATCAAGAAGGTGCGGCGCGGCCGAATGGGCGCCGGCCGCGCCGCCGCAACGAGCGCCGGCCGCCGCTGACAGCAGCGCCGGCCGCCGCAGATGGAGCCGCTACACGACCGCGTACTGATCAAGCCGATTGAGGAGGAGCCGGTGCGTGGGGCGCGCTGGGGCTGCTGGCCACGCGGTGGCATCGCCCGCACGCGCGCCGGGTCGAGAGCGGCCGGCGGCGGCGGCGGCGGCGGCAGCGGCGGCAGCGGCGGCGGCGGCGGCGGCGACGGCGGCAGTGGCGGCGGCGGCGGCGGCGCGCCCACGCGCCCTGCGCGCCCGCCCCCCGCCGCGCGCCCGCAGAAGACCGCCGCCGGCATCCTGCTGCCCAAGGGCCCGCCCAAGTCCAACTCGGACGCGCACTTTGGCGAGGTGCTGGCGGTGGGCAGCGAGGTGAAGCTGGCGCTGGCGGCTGGCGACAAGGTGATCTTCAACAAGTACGCCATGGCCGGTGAGACGCGCCCGCACGAGCGCGCACGGCCCGCGGTGCCGGCGCCGTCGCCGGCGGCGGCGGGCCACAGCAGCGGCGCACGCCCGGCGGCGCGCGCCGTCACGGCACCCGCCCCCGGCCGCGCGGCGCGCCGCCGCGGGCGCCGGTCGCTGCCCCTGCCCGCCGCGTCTCACCGCTCACCGCCGCCCGCCCGGCCCCGCGCGGCGCGGCGCAGAGGTGGAGGTGCCTGACGGCGACATCATCTTCGTGGCGGAGAAGAGCATCCTGGCAAAGCTGGAGTGACGCGCTGCAGCCCGCAGCTGGCTCTCTGGCTTGCGCAGCGGCAGCGGCTGGGGCGGGGGCGCTGTAACATACGCGGCGGCACGTGCCGCGACGCAGACTGCGGTGCCACGATTACCACAGCCGCCGCCGGCAGCTGCGGCAGCCACAGAGCCCGCCCGGTGCTCGACGCTCACGCGCGGCGCCGCCGCGTCACGCCGTGACCGCCATGCTGTCGGCGAGCTCCTTCAACCGCTCCTGCTGGTCCTGCGCGCAGCGGCGGCGGCGGCGCGCCAGCGCCAGCGCTCGGCCCCCGTTCGCGCTGGCGCACTGCCCGCCCGGCGCGCCCGCCCTCCCCTGCCGGGCCGGTCCGCGGCGGTGCCCGCCCGCCCCGCCCGCGCTGCGCGTCGCCGCACCAGGCTGATCATGCCCTGTATGTTGTCCTCAATCTCCCCGTCCAGCTGCTTGTTGAGGTCGTAGTTCTGCTTCAGCCTGCCGCCCACCAGGGGGAGGGGGGGGGGCAAGCAAGGCACGTCAGGGGCAGGCAGGGCCTGCACCACCCACGCCCTGCGCCCGCGCCCGCGCGCGCCGCCGTCCCCGGCGCGGGCGCGGGCGCGGGCGCGGGCGCGGGCGCGGGCGCGGCGCGGGCGCGGGCGCGGGCGCGGGCGCGGGCGCGGGCGCGGGCGCGGGCGCGGGCGCGGGCGCGGGCGCGGGCGCGGCGCGGCGCGCGCGCGCGCCTGTGGTCGCTGCAGCGGCTGTCCTTGTAGTTGTAGGTCTTGATCTTCTCGCTGCGGTCGCCCGTGCCCACCTGGCTCATGCGCTTCGCGCGCAGCTCCTCCTGCTGCCGCGCGAGCTCCGCCTCAAACAGCCTGCGGCGCCGCCGCGGCGCGGCGTCGCGCGGCGCGTGTCACGGGGCGGCGGCCGCGCGGCGACGGCGCAGCCGCGCCCGCGCGCGGAGCGGGGCGGGGCGGGGCGGGGCGGGGCGGGGCGGGGCGGGGGCGCGGGCGCGGGCGCGGGCGCGGCGCGCGCGGCGCGGGCGGCGCTCACCGCGCGCGCAGGATGGCAAACGCGCGCTCGCGGTTGGCCGCCTGCGTGCGCTCCTCCTGGCAGAAGATGCGGATGCCGGTCGGCTTGTGCACCAGGTCCACCGCCGTCTCCACCTTGTTCACGTTCTGCCCGCCCGCGCCCGACGCGCTGCGCGGCGGCGGCGGGCGCAGGGCCGTCGGCGCGGCGCGCGCGGCGAGGGGCCGTGCCAGGCGGCGGCGCGCGCGCAGCACGCGCGCGCGCCACACGACACGCGCGCGCCACGCGGCCTGCGTGCGGCGCGCGTGCCCCTCACCGCGCAAACTTGAGCTCCACGTCGCGCATGTCGAGCGTGACGTCGACGTCGTCCACCTCAGGCATGATCGCGACGGTCGCGGTGCTCGTGTGCACGCGGCCCGCCGCCTCGGTCGCGGGCACGCGCTGCACGCGGTGCACGCCCGCCTCCCACTTGAGCTTGCTGTACACGCCGTCGCCCTTCACCTGCGCGACCGCGTGGGCGCGCGGGCGCGCGGGCGCGCGGGCACAGTCACGCGACGCCTCGGCGCGCGCGAGCACCGTGCTCCTTACTCTGCGCGCCCGCGCACCGCCGCGCACGCCCGCCCGCGGCGCGGCGCAGCGCGGCGCGCCTGGAGTATGATTTCCTTGTAGCCCCCGCGTCCGCCTCTGTCGCGCTGATGATGGCAGCCTTCCAGCCCTGGCTCGTCGCGTAGCGGCTGTACATGCGCGACAGGTCGCCCGCCCAGATGCCGGCCTCGTCGCCGCCCGCGCCGGCGCTGCGCGCGCGCGCGTGGGCAGGCGGCGGCGGCGGCGGCGCGGGGCGGCGTGACGCGGCGCGGGCGGGGCGCGCGGCCGCGTGCGCTTGCGCGCGGCCGCCGCGCGCGCCGCCGCCGGCCGGCGCTGCCGCCGCCGCCCTGCGCCGGCCGCCCCTGCCCCACGCGGGGGGCGCACCGGATCTCCAGCATCACGTCCCGCTCGTCCAGCGGGTCGCGCGGCAGCAGCAGCAGCTTCAGCTCCGCCTCCAGGCCGCCCAGCTGCGCCTCCAGGTCGGAAATCTCCTCGCGCGCAAACTCTGCGCGCCGGCCGGGCGCCGCTCGCGCCGCGCCCCCCCACGGGGCGCACCGCCGCGGCGCCGCGCCCTGCACTGCCCCCCCCCCCCCCCACACACACGCGCGCCCTGGCCCGGCGGCTCACCAGCCATGTCTGGGTCGCTCGCCGCCTCGCCCTTGAGGTACGCGCGCGCCGCATCGAGCTGCGACGTGAGCTCGGTGTGCTGCCGGTACGCATTGACCGTGCCCTCCAGCTCGCTCGCCGCGCGCGCGACCTGCGGCGCGGCCGGCGCGGGGGCGCGGGCATGAGCTGGCGCCGCCCGCGCCCGCCCGCCCAGGCCGTTGCTGGGGCAGCGGCGGGCGGCGGCGGCGGGCGGCGCGCGCCTTCTGAAACTCCTGCGCGTCGTTGGCGACCTCCGGGTCGGCCATGCGCAGCTGCAGCTCCCGGAACGTGCTCTCCGCCGCCGAGAGCTTGTCCACCATGTAGCTCTCCAGCGCGGCGCAGCGCACGCGGCGCCGCGGCGGCGGCGCCGCGGCCGCGGGCGCCCGCGGCCGCGACGGCGGCGCCGCGGCGGCCGCGCGCCGCGCCGGCGCGCCGGCACCGCACGAGGCCCGCATGCTGCGACGACGGCCTGCGCGCCTGCATGGCGCCGCGGCGCGGCCGGCGGCGGCGCGGCAATTGGCGGCAGCGGCGGCGGCCGGCGGGCAGCGGCGCCGGCGCCGGCGCGAGCACCGCCGCCAGGGCCGCGCTCATTGCCACGCCTGCCAGGACTGCACTCGCTCGGGCCGCGCACGACCGCCCACCTGGCCGGGAGCGGCGGGCGAGAGACGGAGACCGCGAAAAGTCGCGCTGGCTGCTGTGCAAGGCCTGGGAGCGCGGCTGCGTGGCCGTGGCGACTGGAGGGAGCGAGGGGACGCGACGCCTCATCCCAGCGGGGCCCAGAGCGGAAAAAAACCACCCTGGCATCGCGCTCCCGAGCTGCCAGGTCCAGGAGCCGCGCCCTGGCCAGTCCCAGCGCACTCCGGCACCACGGCGCAGCCCTTGGCAGCACGCAGCAGTGCTGGCGAGAACGCTTCTCGCCCCCGCAGCGGCCTTCCTTTTCCCCCGCTCGGAGCGTGCAGAGAGCTTGCCCAGCCCCACACATAGGCGCTCCTCGACGCGGCAGCAGCGGCGCCACCATGCCGCGGCGGCGCGGCGGCGGCAGCGGGCGGCGCGCGTGCGCCGCCTGGCTCGCGCTCCTCCTGGCGGCCGCGGCGGGCGCGCAGGCTTCGCCGTCGGCGCTGGGACGGCGCCTGCTCATTCGGTGCGCGCGGAGGCAGGCGGCGGGGCCGCGCGCCGGCGCCGGCGCGGCCCCGCCAACCGCCGCCGCTGTTGCTCGCCGCCGCCCGCCGCCGCGCAGGGCGATGCCGCCGCAGGGCACCAACACCTGCCGCAACACCATGCAGGGGCCGTGAGTGCCGGCGCGCGCCCCGGCGGGCAGCGCCGCGCCGGGGCAGCAGCGGGCGCGCCGTTGGGCTGCGCGCCCCGAGCGCCCCCGCGCCGCAGGTGGTTCATGGCGGACGACCGCGGCAAGGTCTGCGCCGCGCAGCAGCTGGACTACGGCACGGGCTGCTGCACCGGGGGGCAGCAGTTCCACTGTGACATGTGCGACCGAGCGGCGCCCGGGCGGGCGCCGCCGCCGAGCGCACCGCGCCGCGCCGCGCCGCGCTGCCGCCGCTCGACGCGCGCGGCCGCGCCGCGCGCGCGCGCACGCAGGTGCAACGAGCTGGACAGCTGCTGCGAGAGCTTTGAGCACTGCGTGTCGTGCTGCATGGCGCCCGCGAACAAGGCGGACGAGCGGCGCAAGGAGGCGCCGCGCGCGCCCAACAACAAGGCGAGCGGGGTGTGGGCCGACGCGTTTGAGTACTGCCTCGCCGCCTGCCGCACGCACGGGCGCAGCACGTCGCACGAGAACGCCTACATCGGGCCGCGGCACCACTGCTTCTCAAAGCTCGGCAAGCCCATGGTGCGGCGGCGCGGGGGCGTGGGGGCGTGGGGGCGGGGCCGGGCGGGGCCGGGGCGGGCGGGAGGCGCGCGCGATTCGTGCGCGAGTTGAGCGCAAGTCCGCACGCGGGTCGCACGCGTCGACGAGACGCTCGCGCGGCGCGCCGCCGCCCCGCAGCTGTCGCCGCCGCTGCCGCCGGGCAGCCTCGACGGCGTGACGGTGCTGCTGGGCGCGTCGGGCGCGTCGTGCGCGGCGGCGTGCGCGGGCAAGGGCCTGGCCTGCTCGGCGCGGCACCTGACGCTGCTCAACAGCTGCGACCGGCTGCGCGAGGTCGACGACTGCGAGGCGGGCTGCCTCGCTGAGGCGCACGCGCCGAGCATGCCCGCCATCGTGGACGAGGAGGCGCCCAAGGCCAGCCGCCCCGCGCTCTGCCTCGTCGGCCAGGACTCGCCGCCCGAGGCGTTTGCCTGCGATGCCGCGGCCAACTACATGCGCCGGCTCTGCGCGTGCGCCAAGGCCGAGCCGGGCGCGGGCGGCGGCGCGGCGTCCGGCAGCGGGGGCGCGAGCGGCAGCGCAGGAGGCAGCGCGGCCGGCGCTGCCGACGGCGGCGGGGGCAGCAAGGAGGCAGACACGGAGTACGAGGACGGGGCGGACGGCGCGGGCGAGCAGGCGGGCGGCGGCGCCGGCGCCGACGCGTAACGCGCCACGCGCGTGGAATTGCTGCTGCGCCGCGACCGGTCCGCTGGGGCCAGACCGTCACCGCGTATGGTGCGCCACAGAATGCACACGCAGCGCCGCCGCCGGCCGTCATTGCCGCTGCGTCGCAGCGGGCCTCCACAAGCCCCAGCCCCAGCGCTGCCCCGGGGCGCACAGCTCGGCCGGCCCATCATCATGACCTGTGGCGTCGCACGCGCATCTCGGCGCCGCCCGCACGGGCCGGAGCAGCGCGGCGCGGGCCGGAGCAGCGGCCGGCCCCATCCCCTGGCCCCATGCCGCTCAGGAAGGCGCGCGTGATCCAGGCGGGCCGGGATCACTCAAGCACACGATACAGACGCTGGAATCTGCTTTGGAAAAGAAGCTCCAGCAGCAGCGGCGGCTGGGGCGCGCCAACGAGCTGCTGCGCCAGCGTGACCAGGTGCGGTCGCGTGCACGCGGCGGCGACAGCGGCGCCGACGGCGGCGGCCTCCCGGCAGCGCCGCTGCTGCGCTGCTCGCCACTCACCGCCACCGCCGCGCGCCGCAGGTGCTGTCGGGCGCGGTGTTGCAGCAAGCGGACCTGCTCTACCACCTGGGCCGGCTGCTTTTTCGACAGCAGACCGAGCAGATCGAGCAGCGCGGCGAGGGCGATGCGGCGGAGGAGCAGGGCGCGGCGGTCGAGGCGATGCTGCGGGACATGGACGTGGCGCAGCTGCTGCAGGCCGCCGACAGCGCCCACGCGGCCGCCGCCGCGGCGCCGCTGAGCACGACGACGCGCATCCTGCACGACTTTCTGAGCAGCCCCGACTGCGCGGCGCGCGTGCGCTACATCCAGACCGCGTCGCTGGAGGAGCTCGCGGGCGCCTACAACAGCATGGTCCGCCGCGTCACGCGAGATGCCGCCGCGCTGCGCCCGGCGCGGCGTCCGCGCGCGGCGGGGCGTCCGGGGGCGGCGCGCCGCCGGCACCGCAGCCCGATGCGCAGCGCGCCGCGCGGCTGAAGCGGTCGCGCGCCGAGCTGTGCGCCGTGCTGGATGAGTACACGTCCTTCATTCTCCAGCTGCACCTCAGCCAGGTGCGGCGCGTGCGCGCGCGCGCGTGGGCGCGGCGCCGGCCTCCGCCGCGCGCGTGCGCGCGCCGCGAGCGCCCGATCGGCCGCCGCCGCTGCCGCGCATGCAGGACAAGAAGATCCTGCAGCTCAGCTGCCACAACCTCGAGACGCTCGCGCAGGAGGCGCCCGACCCAGGCCTCTGGACTGTGAGCGGGGCGCCGGGCCCAGCGCGGGCTGCTGGGCTGAGGGCGCAGCGCCAGCACCCGCGGCGGGGGGTGCGCACGAGCCGCGGCGCGCCCCGACCGCGCGCCGCTGCCGCCGTGCGCGCAGGTGGTGGATGAGGCGCTCGGGCTGCGGCCGGACCAGGAGCAGCGGCTGCACACCGGCTTTGTCTGGTGCGCGCGGTGCTCCCGGCCCGCGCAGCGCTGGGGCGGCGTGGATGTCCGCGCAACCCGGACCGCGCCGCCCGCTCACCAGCCCGCTCCGCTGTGGGCCAACAGGTACAACACCAAGCGTAGCGAGCTCACGCGCCAGATGCAGGAGGTTGTGGCCCAGCTGCAGGTGCTGCTGACGGGCGGCCACGCGCCTGCGAGCGCGCAGGGCAGCAACGCGACTGGCGATGGCCGTCACAGCAGCGGCGACTCCGGCAGCGGCGGCCCCGGCAGCGCCGGCCCCAGCAGCGGCGGCGGCGGCGGCGCGGGCGGCGTGCTGAGCTGGCAGCAGCTCGAGGCAGTGGAGGCGACGGACGCGCTGCTCGTGGAGCTGGGGCGGCTGGTGTGGCGGCTGCGCGAGAGCTCGCGCACGCTCGTGTTCCAGTTCATAAACACCCTGGACCCGCTGCAGCTCGCGCGCAGCGCGGTGCACGCCTGGCCGTTCATCTCGCAGCCGCCCGCGCTCCTGGAGGTCATGGTCAAGCGCCGCGCCGCCGGCGCGGACGCGGACGCGGACGCGGCGCGCGGCGCGCAGGCCGCGCCGGGCGGCGGCGGGCGGGGCGCGTCGCCGCCGTGCTGCGCAGCGGGGCCGCCGACGGCGGCGGGCTCGGCGGCGGCGGCCGGGCCTGCGCCGCGCTCGTCCGGCTGATGCGGGCGCGCGTCGCACCGGTGGTTCAGCACGGGCGTTGAGCTGGTTGAGGTGGTTCGGCGCGCACGCGCGGTCGGCACTCGGGGGCATGGGCGACACTCTCGGGTTGTGCGTGCGTGGCATCGCTGCGTGCGCAGGGCTTCCTACGAGCTGCTCGGACTGGGCACACACAAGGCTGTCTGTCCTCTATTCTCGACGGCACCAGGCGCGGCCCGCACTGGTCTCTCTTGGTCTCACTTGCACTTCTTGGCTGGCCGACTGATTTTGGGGCGGTGTTTGCGTTGATCGCCCTCGTGAGGCAGGCCGGGTGGCGCGTGGTGCTGCGATCCGTCAATCCCCTGTGCTGGCGTGCTGCGTCGGTGTACAGGCTGCGTTGCGGGCCTCCCCGCCTTTGTCCGCACGCACGAGAGCAACGGGCGCGCGCCGCGCAGCGCGCGCTGACCGGCGGCGGCGCGCGCTGTGCTGCTCTCTGCCGCGGCGCACGTGCGCTTCCTGAATGCGGCAATCACTCGCGCAATCACTGACACACGGCGCCGCACTCAGCAGGGGCGCGCGAGGGGCACGCGCCCAGCACACGCGGGGCGCACTCGTGCGCGTCGTGCGGCCGCGGGCCAGCTTCTGCGCCCGCGGTTATGCGCCCGCATAGACGGATCAGATCCAACCACGGCAGCGGCCCGCCCAACCGCGGCCGGTCACCGGCGAGAGCAGCTCGCGCGAGCGGCCGCCCCGCACACGCGATCGGCGCCGCGCGGGCGGCATGGCCGACCCCGCGGACGCGAAGCTGATGCTGCAGGACCCGCCGCCGGTCGTCAAGGGCGGCAAGGCGGCGGCCGGGCGGCGGCGGCTGTGGCTGCTCGCCGGCGGCGCCGGCCTGCTGCTGGGCCTAGCCCTCGCGGGCCTGTCCATCGGGCTGCCGCTGGGCCTGGCGGCCCGCAACGCGCGGGCGCGCGGCGCGGCGGTGGAGCTCGACGCGGGCGCCCGCGCCGCGCCGCCGCCGGGCGCCACGCGCCGCTTCTACCTCGCGGCGGACGAGATCGACTGGGACTACGCGCCGGCAGGGCGCAACCTGTGCGCCAACCGCGCCTGGAGCGAGCCCGAGGCGCTCTACACGACCGCGGGGCTGGGCAGCCGCGTGCGCAAGGCCGTGTATCGGCAGTACACCGACGACACGTTTGCGGTGCGCCGCAGCGCGTGCGCGGCACAGCCGCCGCGGCGGGCGCGCGCCGGCGCGGCCGCGCAGCAGCAGCGGCGGGCGTGCAGGCGCGGGGGGAGCGCCAGGCCGCGGCCGCCCCCTCAGCCGCGCCGCGCCGCTTGCAGGAGCTCAAGGAGCGCGGCGCCGCCGACGAGCACCTGGGCCTGCTGGGTGCGCGCGCGGCCGCGCGCGGGCGGGCCCGCTGCCGGCCGCGCGGCGCGCCGCGCCGCGTGCAAGCATACCCACGCTGCGCGGGCGCGCGTCGCCGCAGGCCCGCCGCTGCACGCCGAGGTCGGCGACACGGTGGTGGTGGTGCTGCGCAACAACCTGCGCTTCCCCGTAAACATCATGCCCGGCGGCTTCCCCGACGACGCGCCGGCGGTCAACCCGGGCGACACGTACACCGCGCGGTGCGCGCGCGGCCGCGCCCCGCGCCCCGCGCCCGGCCGCGGTCGCGCAGCGGCCGCGCGCGCCGAGCGTCGGCCAGCAGCGGCGGCGGCGGCCGGGGCCGGCCGCGGCTCGCCGCCCACCCTCGCCGCGCGGCGGCGCCGCGCAGGTGGCTCGTGCCGTCGTCGGCGGGCCCCGCCGAGGGCGGCCCCTCCACCGCGCTCTGGGTGTACCGCAGCACGGTCGACCCCATCCGCGACACGCAGGCGGGCCTGGCCGGCCCGCTCGTCGTCGCGCGGCGCGGCGCGCTCGGCGCCGACGGCCGGCCGAGCGACGTCGACCGCGAGCTGTTTGTGATGCTGCAGGTGCCCCGCGCGGCGGCAGGGAGGCGGGGCGCGAGCGAGGGCGGCGGGCGTGGCGCGGGGGCGCACGGGGCAGGGCGCGGGCGCGCCGCGCCGCGCGTCTGACGGGCTGCCCTGCCCTGCCCCGCCCCGCCCCGCCGCCGCCGCGTGGCGGCGCGCGCGCAGGTGTTCAACGAGGCGGCGAGCCCCTTTTACGACGCCAACGTCGCCGCGCTGCCGCCCAAGGCCGGCGCCGCGCTGGCGGCGATGGCGGAGGAGGACCTGGCGGAGAGCCTCATGCGCTACAGCATCAACGGCGGGACCTTCTGCAACACGCCCGGCCTCAACATGACCGCCGGCGAGCGGTGAGGCGCCCGCGCCGCCGCTGCCGCGGCTGCCGGCTGCTGGCGGCCCGCGCGCGCGGCTGCTGGCTGCCCGCGCCCGCGCCCGCGCCCGCGTGCCGCCGCCGCCCACGCGCCGCCGCGCTCACGCCCCGCCGCCGCGCGCGCGCGCGCGCGCAGCGTGCGCTGGTACGTGACCTCGCTGGGCAGCGAGGACTCGATCCACACGGCGCACTGGCACGGCATCAGCTTCCTGGTCTCGGGGCGGCACGCGGACCAGGTCGTGGTGCAGGCGAGCAGCATGACCGTGCTGGACGCCTACGCGGACAACCCGGGGACGTGGCTGCTCCACTGCCACCTCAACGACCACATCCACGGCGGCATGGTCGCGCTCTTCAACGTCGGCGGCGCCGCCGACAAGCCGGCCGCGGACGGCGCGGTGCGGCGCGGGCGCGCGCGCGCCGCCTCGCAGCCGCCGCGCGGGGCCGCGCCCAAGCCCCGCCCGCCGCCCGCGTCCCCCCCCCCTTGCGTGTGGCCGTCAGACGCGGCGCTACTACGTCGCCGCGGTGGAGGAGGTGTGGGACTACGTGCCGTTTGGGGGCGAGATGTGCGGCGGGAGCCGCGTCCCGTTCAGCGACAACGCCAAGACCTTTGTCGCGCCCGGGCCGGACCGCGTCGGCGCCAAGTACCTCAAGGCCCGCTACGTGGAGTACGAGGACGCCACCTTCACCACGCGCAAGGTGCGCGGCCCTGTGCAGCGCGCGCGCGCGGCCCTGTGCAGCGCGCGCGCCGCGCAGCCCGCGGCCCGCAGCGCCCCGCCCGAGCGCCGCCCGCCGCCCGCTCTGCGCGCTCGCCGCCGCCCGCGCAGCGCCGCACGCCGCAGTGGGAGCACCTGGGCATCCTGGGGCCGGTGCTGCGCGGCGTGGTGGGTGACAGGCTGGAGGTGACGTTCAAAAACATGCTGCCGCAGCGCAACGTCAGCATGCACCCGCACGGCGTGTGGTACGACAAGGACAGCGAGGGCTCGCCCTACTACGACGGCCGCCCACGTGTGCCGCCCGCGCGGCGCGGCGAGGGGCCTCTTCTCTGCGCAGCACCCCGCTGCGCGCCCCGCGCGCGCCGCCGCCGCGCGCCCGCCCACGCTGCCGCCGCCGCCGCCGCCGCGTCGCGCCGCAGCCGCGCCCGCCGACCGCGTGCCGCCCAACGGCACCGTGACGTACACCTGGCTCGTGCCGGAGCGCGCGGGCCCCGGCCCCGCCGACCCTGGGAGCGTGATGTGGATGTACCACAGCCACGTCGACGAGGCGGCCGACCCCAACGCGGGGCTCATGGGTCCGATCATCATCACGGCCCGCGGCAACGCCAACGACGACGCCTCGCCGCGCGACGTCGACAGGCGCGCGCCGCGCGCCGCGCCGTGCCCGCGCCCGCGCGCGCGCCGCGCGCCCGCGCGCCCGGGCGGTCGCCGCGCGTCCGCGCCGCCGCGCCGCCGCGCCGCGCCCTCCTCCCTCACGCGCCGCGCCGCGCCGCGCCGCGCCGCGTGCGCGCAGGGAGTACGTGCTGTCGTTTGCGATCCTGGACGAGAACGTGTCCGGCTTCCTGCCCGCCAACATGCGCCGCGCGCTGCCGCGGGCGCTCGCGGCCAACGCGACCGCGCTCGACGCGCTCGCGGCCGACCCGGGGTTCCAGGAGTCCAACCTCATGCACTCCATCAACGGGTGAGGGCGTGCAGCACCATGCCAGCACAGCACGCACAGCACGCCCAGCACGCGCAGTACCCACGCGCAGCGCGCACCACCCCGGGCCCCTCTTGAGCCGGCGGGCTGACGGGCGCGCCGCGTCACGCGCACGCCCGTCGCGCTCAACCCTCAACCCTGTCTGCCCGTCCCTCTCTCCCTCCCTCCCCCGCCGCCGCCGCCGCCCGCAGGTACATGTACTGCAACCTGCCGGGGCTCGACTTTGTGCAGGGCGCGTCGGCGCGGCTGTACATGATGGCCTTTGGCGGCAGCGCCGACATGCACACGCCCAACAGCGCCGAGGCGCAGCTCTTCATCGCGGGGCACCGCCGCCAGGCCGTGCAGCTGCTGCCGGGCAGCATGATGGCCGTCGACACCACGTGCGCGCAGCGTGGCGCGGCGCGGCGCGCCGCCCCGCCGCTCGCCCCGCCGCCGCTGCACGCGCTGGCCGGCCCGGGGCCGCTGCGCCGCGCGCCGCCCCGCCCCGTGCGCCGCCGCCCCGCGCGCGCGCCCGACAGCCCCGCGCCGCCGCCGCCGCCGCCGGCCCCTCCCCCGCGCCGCGCCGCAGGCCCATGGTGTCAGGCAAGGGCCTGCTGCAGTGCCACGTGTACGACCACATCAGCGCCGGCATGAGCGCGCTGTACAACGTGAAGAACCTGGGCCTGCTCGAGGCGCCGCCCGGCGCGCCGGTGCGGACCTACTACATCGCGGCGGAGCCGGTCGACTGGGACTACGCGCCGCTCGGCTACGACGGCTGCACCGGGCAGCCCTGGTCGGCCGAGCAGGCCGTGTTTGTGGTGGCGACCAACGAGACCATGGGCAGCCGGTACCGCAAGGCCGTGTTCCGGCAGTACGAGGACGCCAACTTCACCCGCCGCGTGCCGGGCCTGCCCGAGGCGGGCATCCTGGGGCCGACGCTGCGCGCCGAGGTGCGCGCCGCGCGGCGCCCGCGCGGGCCCGCCGCGTCGCCCTGGCCAGCCCGCCGGCCGGCTTAGCCGCCGGTGACCCGGCACCCACGCCCGCACCCACGCCCCGCGCGCCCGCGCCCGCGCTCCCAGGTGGGCGACAAGCTGGTGGTCCACTTCATCAACCGCCTGCCCTTTGAGGCGAGCGTGCAGGTCTTTGGCGGCCTCTCGCCCATCGGCAACACCACCGCCTACCAGGTCAACCTCGGCGACGCGGCGGCGGAGGCAGAGGCGGCCGCGCCCGCAAAGGCGCCCGCGCCCGCGCAGGCGCCCGCGCCCGCGCCCGCGGCCAGCGGCCGCCGCCTGCTGCGCGGGGCGCGCGCCGGCGGCGGCGCCGGCGGCGGCGCGGCGCGGCGGCTGTCGCAGATCAGCGCCGCGGCGGCCGAGGCGGAGGCGGTGATCGCGCAGAGCGTGGAGAACATCTACGCCCTCGGCGGCGTGCCGCCCGGCGGGTCGCGGCGCTACGAGTGGCTCGTCCCCGACGGCGCGGGCCCCGCGTCGCGCGACGGGCCGTCGGTCGTCTACTCCTACGTGTCTGGCGTGGACCACATCAAGCACATCAACGCCGGCCTCGCCGGCCCGCTCGTCGTGTACGACCGCGGCGGCCTGGCCAAGGCGGCCGCGCCCGGCGCGCCGCGCGAGGTGCCGGTGCTGTTCAACATCCAGAACGAGATGCAGTCCGCCTTCTACGACGCCAACCTCGCCGCCGCGGTCAACGCGAGCCGGGGGCGGCTCGACACCGCGGCGCTGAGCTTCCCCGAGTCAAACCTCATGCACGCGGTCAACGGCTACGTCTTCTGCAACGGCCCCACGCTCGACCTCCCGCGCGGCGCCGCGGTGCGCTGGCTGGTCATGGGCTTTGGCAGCGAGGCGGACATGCACAGCCCCGTGTTTGAGGGCCAGGCCGCGACGTACGGCGGGACGCCGAGCTACAGCGTGGGGCTCATGCCGGCCAACACCTACGCCCTCGACATGACCGCCGACGCGCCGGGCGTGTGGAGCTACTACTGCAACGTACTGGACCACATCAACGCCGGCATGAAGGCCCGCATGGTCGTCGGCAGCTGAGGCGCGCCGAGGCGCTGACGCGCGCGCCGAGCGCGACGGCGCGCAGCGCCGTGGGCAGCCGGCGCGCGCCGGCGCGCCAGCGAGCTGGCGCCAGCGAGCTGGCGCCAGCGAGCCGCCAGCATCGACCTGCCGCGGCGAGGCGCGGCGGGCGGGCGACCATGCCAGGCTAGGGGCGCTGATCGCGGGGCGCCCGGCCGACACAGGCGTGCGCGGGCGAGGGGCAGCGGGCTCCGGCGGCGGCTTCTAGCGCGTAGCGAGTGGGTGTGGCTCCCTGCACTG
This sequence comes from Scenedesmus sp. PABB004, assembly GCA_014905635.1. Classification (NCBI taxonomy): domain Eukaryota; kingdom Viridiplantae; phylum Chlorophyta; class Chlorophyceae; order Sphaeropleales; family Scenedesmaceae; genus Scenedesmus; species Scenedesmus sp. PABB004. Next base: position 887,991 of record JABVCE010000010.1, on the reverse strand, counting down.
TCTATAAACGCGTGTGGCAGATTTACCGCCGCGGCAGGCTTCTTTGGGGGGGGCGTCCGGAATGGTCCAACCGCGCGCAGCGGTGGCAAGCGCAAGCACACGCACGCCTGCTAGGGATTGCACGCGCGGCGGCTGTGGTGGGGCACCCGAATTGCTTGGCGCATGTGCGGCGACTCTGTCTTCATGCATGTGGGCGATCGCGTGTGCACGCTGCGCTCTCTCTCTCCAGCTGGCAACTCAACTCGGGAGCGCGGTCCAGGGCCCAGCCCGCCGAACCGCCGCGCCCGCCCGGGCGACGCTCAGCGCTCCGCCAGCCACGCCGGCTCATACACACGCCTCCAAGCCCGCCCCGGCTGCTGCGCTGCAGCAATCGCCCACCGCCGCCGCCCCGCCGCCGCTGCGCTGCTGCGCTCGGCGCGGCGAGCAGTCCGTGCGGGCGCCGCGGTCCGCGCCAAGGCACCGACCGGCGCGGTGCTTCGCGCCGGGCGACTGGCCGCACCTCGTCGAGATCGGGCAGGCGCGGGCAGCAATCCTTCGCGCTCCTTCCTCGCCCCGCGCGCGCCGGCACCAACGTGGCCTGCCCAGCCGGCCACCACGACCGAAACGACCCTCTCTAGCGCTGTCCGCGGTCGCAGCGACGCGCGTGCAGGCATGGCGCCGGTGCGGCCGCGCTGGCGCGGCGCGCTGCTGCTCGCGGCGGCGTGCGCCCTGCTGGCGGCGCGGCCCGCCGCCTGCGACGCCCCGGAGCCGGACGGCGTGGGAGCGGTGGGAGACGACGTGCTGGTGCTGACCACCGACACGTTTGCGGACGTGGTCGAGCGCCAGCCTGGCCCCGCGCTGGTGCGCCGCCAGCACAGCGACTGCCGCCCAGCGGCGGCGGCCGGCCGTTCCCGCCCACGCTGAGCGCGGGGCGCTCGCGCCGCGCCGCCCCTCGCCGCCCACGCGCGCGCAGGTGAAGTTTTACATCCCCGACTGCCAGGCCTGCCTGGCGCTGGCTCCCGACTTCAGGCGCGTGGGCACCAACCTCAAGGGCATCGCCACGGTGGGCGTGGTCGACTGCACCAACGTGCACTCCGTGCGAACTTGCCGCGCCTTTGCCGCGCACTCCTTCCCCCACGTCGTGGTGCGCGAGCAGCGGCGCCTGCGCCGCCGGCGCGGCGGCCGTGGCCACGGGCGCGGCGGGGCGCCGGCGCGGCGGCCGCGCGCGCGCGTGGGCGGGGCGGCGACCGAGCACGGCGCCCTCACCCTCGCCCGCGCCCCGCGCAGCTGTTCAAGCCGGGCACGCGCACCAACCCCTACACCGGCGGCCCCATGAAGGACGCAGTTGACTACACAGGTGGCCGCCGCCGCCGCCGCCGTCGGGGGCGGAGCGCGCGGGGCAGCCGCCCCTCCGGCTGCCTGGACGGGGCCGCGCGGCCGCCCACGCGCTCCGCGCCGACGCGCTCCGCGCGCCCGGCGCGCAGGCAAGCTGTCGGCCAAGGCTATGGCCGCCGCTGTGACCGAGAGCCTGGACGACTCGCAGCTGACACGCGTGACGAGCGTGGCGCAGCGTGACGCCTTCCTGGCCAAGCAGCCCAAGCTGGCAAAGGTGCGCGGCCTGCAGGCCGGGCGCCCCCGCCAGCGGCGGCGCGAGCGCGCCGCGCCGCGCCGCGCCGCCTGCAGCCGCCGCGCCCGCGCGCGCGCTCGCACGCGTCCCACGGGCCCCCCTGGTCTGCCGCCCCCGGCCCGCCAGGTCCTTCTGTTCACAGACAAGCCCGCCTCCACCGTGCTGGCCAAGGGCCTCTCCTGGGGTTTCTACCGCCGGCTTGCGTTTGCCGAGGTGCGGCCCGCCGAGGGCGAGGGCGCGCTGGCGGAGGCCTACGGCGTCAAGGCCCTCCCCGCGCTTGTGGTGGTCAAGGTGAGAGCGGCCGCGGCGGTGGCGGGGGCGGCGGTGGACAGGGGGCCGGCGCCGGCGCCCGGCGGGGGCCGGCCACGGCCGCGCGCGGCGCCGCGCGGGGCAGCAGCGCCCGGCGTGCCCGCCCGTCCCGACCTGCCTGCGCTGCGCTGCGCGCGGCCGCAGCCCGGCGGCGAGGTCGTGGCGTACGACGGCGCGCTCAAGGCGCCCGCGCTGCGCGCCTGGCTGGACGGCTTTGCGCCGTCCGAGCCGCCGCCGGCCGAGGGCGGCGTCGAGGCATCGCTGGTGCACGTGGACCTGAACGACCTCAACGCCGCCAACCTGACTGACATTGACGCAGAGGCGCCCATGTGGCTGCTCGCCTTCTATCGCACCACAGGCGCGCCTTGTGCCGGCCGCGCCCGCCGCCGGGGGCCGCCGTCGCCGGGGCGCGCTCGGCGGCGGCCGTGCGCCATGGCGCAGGCGCGGGGGGCTGGCGGGCCCGCAGCTCAACGCCCTCCGCGCCGCCGCCGCGCACTGCCGCCGCAGAGGAGGGCGGCTGCGCGGCGGAGCTCGACGAGCTGCGCGGTGTGCTGGCCGACGTGCAGAGCATCGTGCGCTTTGGCAAAGTCAACGCCGCGACCGCAGGCGCGGCGCCGCGCGGCGCAGCGGCCCGGCAGCCGCGCCCGCGCGCGCGCACCCGCCGCTGACGGCCGAGCCCCTTCCCGCCGTCCCCTGCAGGCCTGGACGACGAGCAGCTCGCCAACATCGGGGTCAACGTCAAGCGCCTGGCGGGGCAGGGCTGCGACCTGCAGCTGCTCCTGCTCCCGCACGGCACGCCCAAGGAGGAGTATTTCAAGTGAGCCCCGCGGCGCGGCCTGCCGCCACGCAGAGAGAGCCCGGCCGCGCGCCGGCTGCCCATGGGCGGCGGCAGCTGACGCGCGACCCACGCCGCGCCGCGCCGCACGCGACCCCAGGTGGCGGGGCAAGCTGGACGACGCCAAGGCCCTGCAGGACTGGATCATCAGCAAGGTGTGTGGCGCCGCGCCGCACGGCGCCGTCCCGCACCCCGCCGCGGCCGCCCGCCGACCCTGCGCGCCGGCGCCCGCCCCCACGCGCGCGCTGCGCCCGCCGCCGCGCGTCGCCACAGATGCCGGACGTCACGCTGCACCTCTCCGACGAGCAGCGGGCCAAGATCTTTGTGGAGGCCGACGCGCGGGCGCTGCCGGCCGCGGCCATCCGGTCGGCGGCGGACCGGACGGGGTCCATCGGCAAGGTCCTGCTGTTCAGCACCAAGGACTCGGTGAGCCAGCCAGCCGCGCGGGGCTGGGGCTGGGGCTTAGGGCTTAGGGCTGAGCGTGGAGTCGCCGGGCATGACGCCGGGCCGCCGGCTTGGTCGCGCTGCCGCGCGCGCCGTCACGCCGCCGTCAACCCGCCGCCGCCGCCGCCGTCGCGTTGGCGCGCCCAGGTGCCGCCGATGTTCAAGGCGCTCGCGCTGCACTTCCACGGCCGCAGCCGCATGATGTTTGGCTGGATGTCGGCCAGCTCGGACGTGGCGGTCGCGATGATGCAAAAGACAAACGTGCGCACCTGGGCGCGGGCCCCAGGCCCAGCCCCCGCCCCCGCCCCTGCCCGCCGCGCCCGCAGCGCCACGCACGCGCCGCGCCCGCGCCGCGCGGTCGCCGCGATCGCCGCCGCCGCGCCGCGCCGCGCCCGCGCCGCCGCAGATCCGCAAGGCACCCGGCATGGTCATGCTGCTGCCGCTGCCGCCCAAGCCCCTGGGCGACCCGGCCGCGACGGGCGGCTCGGGCGAGGCTGACCTGGCGATGCAGCCGTACAAGGGGCAGCTCAAATACGCCAAGATGCTTGTCTGGCTGGGAGCAATGTCGGGCCTCTCGGGTGCGGCGGCGGCACGGGCACCCGGGGCGCGCGTGCTACTGCGCACGGCGGACGGCTGCTGCGCACGGCGGCCGCCAGTGGCGACCGGCCCGGCTGCCCGCCGCCTGGCGCCGCAGGTCTGACGTACAACCTGCCCCACGCGGGCGCGACGCCGGCGCCGACGGCTGCCGACTTTGACGTTGGCAGCCAGGCCCAGCTCGCGGACGCGTGCTACGGCAAGCCCGCGCTCTGCCTGCTGCTGCTGCACGACGGCGAGGACGGGCAGTCCAACAAGCACCGCGCGACGCTGCGCGCGGCGGCCACGGCGCTCGAGGGCCAGCCGCTCACGTGGGTCGCGGTCGATGTCTCGCGGCAGCACTCGTTCAGGTGCGGCGCGCCCGCCCGGCGCCGCGCCGCCCTTTCTGCGCCGCGCCGCGCCCTGCCGCGCCCGCCGACCGACCCCGCGCGCCCCGCGGCTGGCTGGTCAGGGCCGCGTTTGGCTACGAGCGCGAGGCGCTGCCCGGCCTCGTCGCGCTCAGCACCAAGCGCATGCGCTTCGCCCAGGCGGCGCCGCCGTTCAGCGAGGAGGCGGCCAAGACACTCGTCACCAAGGTGCTCGCCGGCGCCGCCGTCACGCTTCCCCTGCCGGTGAGCGGCGCCGGCGCCCGGGGCCGCGGCCGGCGCCAGCGCGCGCGGCCGGCGGCGGCGCGTGAGCGCGCCCGCCCCGCGCCGCGCCGCGCCGCGCCGCGCCGTGCAGGTGCTGCCGCAGCTGGTGGACGGCGGCGAGGAGGCGCCCGCGGAGGAGGTCGGGGCGCCGGTGGAGGACGAGTTTGACCTGGGTGACATCATGGCCGAGAGCGTCACCGCCGACCTGGCGAGCAAGGAGGAGCGCCTGCAGCAGGTGGGCGCGCGGGGGTGAGGCGCGCCGGGCGCGCGGCGCGGGCGCGCGCGCTGCGCGGGCCGCGCCCTCTCACGCGCGCCGCGCGCCACGCCCGCAGGCCGACGCGGAGCTCGCGGCCGCTGCGGCGGCCAAGAAGAAGGCTGGCGGCGGCAGCAAAAAGACCAAGAAGGGCAAGAAGAAGAAGAAGGCGGCCAAGAAGGCCGCCAGCAAGGACGAGCTGTGACGGAGCCGGGGCGCCGCCGGCGGGGCGCGGGGCGCGGGGCTTTGGGCCGTGCCGCAGCGGTTGGTGCGGGCCGTGATGTCTGTGAGCAGCGCTGTCCGCCCGGCACGCTCAAGCACCGCGCTGGCCCTGCGCCGATCCCCCGCGCACGAGCGGCAGCTGCAGCGGCGGCGGCGACGACGCGGCGCGCCTGCGGTCGCTGCGGCCTGGCCGGCCTCACGCCACCTCCGCGCGCCTCCGTCGGCTCCGTTCACCCTCCGCGTCGCGGCCGTGGGGCTTTGGCGGGCGTTTGCGGCTGGAGCAGCAGCGGCGGCGCGTTGGGTAGCCCCCAGCGCCCCCTGAGGCCCGAGCAGGCCGTGCCAGGCGCCCCCGGCGCAGCCATGGGCCTGGCGGTGGCGCCCGGGCGCCCCGCGCCGCGGCGGCGGCGCTAGCGGGCGCGCCGCGCGGCCGCGGAAGCAGCAGCGGGAGCTGCGCCAGCTCGCGCGGCGCGATGGCGGCGACGCCGATCCTCGCGGTCAAGCCGCTCGGCCCCGCGGTGGTGGTGGTCGAGCTCGACGTCGAAAACTACCTCGTCGCGCGGTCGAGCAAGCGCAAGGCCTTCTGGAGCGCCTTCTGGACGTTCAACCTCGCGGTCATGGGCAGGTCAGCGCGGGCGCCCTGCTGCTCCTGCTGCTGCTGCTGTCGCCGCTGCTGCTGCTGCCGCCGCCGCCGCCGCCGCTGCTGCTGCCGCCGCCGCCGCCGCCGCTGCTGCTGCCGCCGCTGCCGCCGACGTTGACGCTCCAACGACGCCCCGCGCCGCCGCCGGTGCCGGCGCAGCTCGGTGCTGCCGATGCCCTACGCGTTTGCCCACACCGGCGCGCTCGCGGGGCTCGCGACGACGCTGCTCGTCGCGCTGTGCAACGACTACACCACGATGCTCATGGTCCAGGCGGTCTGGGCGACGGGGCACGACTCGTACGAGGCGCTGGCAGAGTGGGTGGGCGGGCGGTGGTGGAAGGTGCGGCGCCCGCGGGCGGCGGCCGGCGAGCGCCGCCGCGCCACCGCGCCGCGGCCGGCGGCCGACGGCCGCCGCCCCCGCCGCCGCCGCCGCAGGTGTTCACGCAGGCCACGCTCATCGCGCTGCTGTGGGCGCCCAACAGCGGCGGCCTCAGCCTCATGGGCGACGTGGCCCAGGTCATGCTGGACCGGGTGCTGCCCGCCGCGGGCCGGGCGGCGGGCAGGCGGCGATGGTGGTCGTCACGCTCGCCGTGGTTTACCCGCTGTGCTGCCGGCGCCACATGCGCTCGCTGGAGCACGCCGCCGCGGCGGGCGTGTTTGTCGTCGCCGCGCTCGCCGCGCTGCTCGCGTGGCAGGCGGTGTCGGCCGGCCTGCCCGCCGTCGCGAGCGGGGAGTTTCCGATCGCGCGCTTCAAGGTGCCGCGGCGCGGCCGGCGAGCTGCGCGCCGCCCGCCGCGCGCCGCTGCCCGCGCGCCAGCTGGGCCGCCGCCGACTCGCCCGGCTGGCGGCGTGCTGCCGCCCGCAGATCACGTCGGACCTGCCCGAGGCCTTCTCCCTGCTGGGGTTTGCCTTCTACCTGCAGGTCCGACCTGCAGGTCCCGCACCGCGCCGCGCCGCACCGCGCTGCACTGCCTGACGCCGCACCGCACGCCAGCCGCTCGCGCCTGTGCGTGCGTGCCCGCCCCGCGCGCCTCACCGCCCACGCGCCGCCCCCGCCCTATCTCCCGCGCCGCCGCCCCGCGGCCGCGCCCGCCCCCGCCCCCGGCAGCCGCTGATGATGCCTCTGATACGGGAGATGCCCGAGGGCACCGCGGGGCGCGAGGCGCTCACGTCGGCGGTGCACGCGAGCCTGCTGGGTGCGCGCCGCGCCGCTGGCACCCCCGCCCCCGCCGCCACCCCCGCCCGTCGCCACCCCGCCTCGCCCTCACCCCGCCCTCACCCCGCCCCCGCCCCGCCGCCACCCCGCACCCGCCCCCGCCCCGCAGGCAGCAGCCTGCTGCTCTACGCCGCGACCGGCTTCTTTGGCGCGGCGCTCTTTGGCGCGGGCACGGCCGGCAACGTCATGCTCAACGCCCTCACCTCCTCCACGCCCGGCTGCCTGCTCGTGTACAGCTCGATGCTCCTCTACCTCGCCGCTGGCGCGGCGGCGTGCCAGTTCCCGCTGCGCGCGTCGCTCGACCTCGCGCTGCTGGGGGAGCGGCGCCCGATGACGCGCGCGCGCTCGGTGCGGCGCGCGGGGCACGCGCGGGGGCGCCGCGGGCCGGCGCGCCAGCACGCCAGCCACCGCGGGCCGGCGTCGACGGCGCCGACGGCGCCGCGCGCGGCTGCGCGCGCCGCGCCGCAGGCGGCCATCAACGGCGTGACGCTTGGCGTCAGCCTGTGCGTCGCGCTGCTGACGCCGGGCGGGGCGGAGAAGGTGTACGCCCTCGTCGGCGCGACGGGCGTGTGCGTGATCTGCTACATGCTGCCCGTGGTCATCCACCTAAAGCTACTGCGCTGCCAGCGCGCCGCCGCACAGCGCGGCGCGACTGACGAGGGGGAGGCTGAGGCGGGGGCAGAGGCGGGGGCAGAGGCGGGGGCAGAGGCGGGCGGCTCGCCGCGCGCCCGCGGCGACGCGGAGCAGCTGTGGCCCGGCGGCGGCCTCGCGGCGCCGCTGCTGCCCGCAGCGTGGCCGCCGCACGGCGGCGGCGGCGGCGGCGACGGAGCCGGCAGCCCCGGCGCGGGCAGCAGCGCGCGCGCGGAGGCGGCCGGCGCCGCGGCGCCGGGGCGGCCGCCGCCGCACGCGCGCGCGCCGCTGGCGTGCGTGTCCGCGTGGGCGCGCGCGTGCGTGGGCCTCGTGCTGCCGCTCGCCGTCATGGCCACGGGCATCGGCTTCTCGCTGGCTGCCATCTGGGTCGCGCTCGCTGGCCCACGCGGCGGTGCGCGCCGCTGAGCTGCGCGGCGGCGGGTCGAGCGCGCCGCGCCGCGCGCGTGTCGGGGGGTCGGACGCATGGGCGGCGCTTTTGACGAGACCCGCGCCTGTACTACCATTCTTTTTGTACGATAGATGGACGGGTCGAATGATCGGCGGCGCGTGCTGCCCCGCCGACGGTTCGTGCGCGGGGCGTCGTGCGCTCGGCGGCGGCGCGCGACCGGACGCGCGACCGGTCGCGCGGCCGCTCGCTGTGCAACTCGCCGGCGGCACTTGCGCCTGCCCCGCCAGTCACCGCCCCCAAGCGAGCTCGCTTTCAAGCAAGCCGCCGCCCGCCGCCGCACGCGCTGCGCCGCCGCTGCGTGCGCGCCGACGGACAGATTGGCCAGCGCGCCGGCGCGTTGCGCTGATATACGATCTCGCTGTTGTTTGGGGGCCCGCGGCAGGCGTCGCAGCTGCTCTTCGCTGCGCAGGGATGGCCAGCACCCGCATGCGTGCTCCCCACGCCCTGACCGGGCACCGCGCCGCCCTGCCCGGCGTCTCGTGCTGCCCACGCGCGCTGCTGCTGGCTCCCGGCGCGCGCGTAGGCCCGCACGTGCCGGCACCCGCGGCGGCGCCGGCGGCGGCCGCTGCTGCTGCCGCGCGGCGCCGCGCGGCGGCTCGCCGGCCGGTGTGCTGCGGTGCCGGAGCAGGTGGGCGCACGGCTCGCCGCGCCGCTGCCCGCGCCGCCGGCGGCGGGGCTGCACACGACCGCGCCGCGCCCGCCGCAGAGCCGGGCGCGACGCCGCCGGCGCCGGCGCCGGCGCCGGGCGCGGCGCCGCCGCCGCTGGTGGTGGTCGAGGGGGACATCGTGACGTTCCACATGACCTGCACCGACCCAGACGGCAAGGTGCGCCGCTGCCACAGCCGCGGCCCACGACCGCACCGGCGCGGCCGGCACCGGGCGCGCTCGGCGGCCGCGGCGCGACGCGCGCCGCGCCGCGCCGGCCAGGTGCTCGAGTCGACCAAGGACACGACCAAGGACAACGAGCCGATGTGCTTCGAGGTTGGCGCGGGGGACATCGTCGCCAACCCGCTGTTCCAGGTGCGGCCGGGCGGCCGGCGCGGCGGGCGGCGCCGGCGGCGCTCCCGCGGTGCGGGTCGGCCGGCCGGGGCGCGCGCCGCCCTCCCGCCCGCCCGCCCGCCCGCCGCCGCGACGTGCCCGCCGCCCGCGCGCCGCGCCAGGCCTTTGACGGCGCGCTGCGCGGCCTGGGCGTGGGCGAGTCGATAGAGCTGGAGGTGCGCGGGGCGGGCGGGTCGCGCGCGCTGCCAGCTGCTGCGCGGCCGTGGGCGCGGCGCCGCGCCCGGGGCGCTGCCAGCTGCTGCGCGGCTCGTGCGCCCACGCACCGGCGCTCGCGCGCGCCAGATTTCTGGCGGCGAGTGGAAGAAGGAGCTGCTGTTTGTGGTGCCGCGCGACCACCCAGAGGTGGAGCGCCTGGAGGGGCGCTACAAAAAGTGAGCGCGCGCCGCGCCCGGCGCGCCGGCGCGTCCGGCGCGCAGCGCACGGCCCGGCGGCGGCGCCGCGCCGTGCGTCCGCGGAGCACGCCGCCGCCCCGCGCCCCGACCTGCTCTCCCGCCCCGGCGCGCCGCGCCGCCCGCGCGCCGCGCCGCGCAGCCACGGCGGCCTGGCTGAGGGCCTCGCGGTCGAGCTCGCCAACGGCAGCATGGCGGTCGTGGTCGAGGCGACGCCCGAGGCGGTGAAGCTGGACGCCAACAACATGATGGCCGGCAAGACGCTGCTGTTTGAGCTCGAGGTGCTCGCCATCGAGCGCGGCGCCGCGTGAGGCGGAGCGCGGAGCGCGGCGGGCCGAGCGCGGCGGCGGCGCGCGTGGGCGGGCGCGGCGCGAGCGGGTGCGGGCTCGACGGGCGCGCCCCTGCAACCTCTGCCAGCTTTTGCCAACTGGGTGCTGCAACTCTGCCAGCCCCGCCGCCGCCGCCGCCGCCGCCGCCGCCGCCTGCACCATCGCCGCCGCGCCGCCAAGGCCGTCGCCGAGGCGGCGGCACTCGCGGCCGCGGCATCAAAAGGCGTACATCTCGCCCTCGCTGTCGTAAAACTCGCTGTCGTCGTACATGCACTCCGCACACTCGCACATTCCGGGCAGGAACTCGTGCATGTAGGGCGGCTTGAGCGCCAGGCGGCACGCGGTGCCCCAGGACGGCAGCGCGCCGCCGCCCTGACCGCGCATCTGCAGCTTGTGCACGGCGCCGACCAGCGCCCGCACGCCGTCGCAGTGCTCGAGGCGCGCCGGAACGCCTGGTGCAATCTCTTCGTCAACCAGCACCAGGCGCTTCAGCCCCCGCATCTTGCGCAGCCGCTCCGCAAGCGCCGCCGCCGCCTGCTCCAGCTCAAAGCACAGCTCCAGCTCGCGCAGGCTCGTCGCCGCGCGGCCGCGCAGGCGGTCCACGCTCGCAAGAGACAGGCCGCCTCCGCGCAGCACGCAGAGCCGCGTCAGCCGCACCGCGGGCCACGCGCCCGCCGCCGCGTCGGCGGCCCCCCGCGCGCGGTACGTCAGCGACAGCTTGCGCAGGCCCGACAGCGCTGCCAGCTCTGCCGCCGGCGCGGTCGCGCTGTCGACGGTCAGCCAGCGGAGGGCGCTGAGGCCCTGCAGCGGCGTCAGCGACGCCAGGGCAGGAACACGCAGCTGGACGATGCTGGGCGGCAGGGCGTCGCCGGGCACGCTGAACAACGCCAGCGGGCTGCGCGCCAGCTCCGCCGCCAGGGAGGGGTCCCCGCCTCCGTACAAGCCAACACTCGCCCAGGTGACCTCCAGCCGCGTCAGCCCCGCGAGGCCCTGCAGCTCCAGCGCGGGGCGGGCGCGGTCGCCCGCCCGGCTCGGCGGCGAGTGCAGCGCCAGCACGAGGCGCCGCAGCGCCGTGAGTCTGGACAGGGCTGCCAGCGGTGCGGTGGCCGGCCCCGGCCCGGTGTCAAAAAAGACGCCCGCCTCCAGCGACGTGAGGGAGGGGGGCAGGTGTGCCAGCACAGATGCTGGCACCGCTGCGGCGCCGATAGAGCGCTGGCCGACGGTCAGCGACGCCATCAGCCCCGCGTTGCGCAGAATCCATCCCTGGTGCGGAACGCGCAGCCTGGGCGGTCGCACCGAGAGCGCGCCGCCAGCGCACAGGCGGAGCGCGGCGGCCGCGGCCTTGCTCGTGCGGAGCAGCGCGCACGCCAGCTGCACGCTGTCCTCCGGCCGCGCCGCCAGCACCAGAGGCAGCACGCCGCTGCTCAGCAGCTCCGACGCGCCCCAGGGCCAGGCCTCGGCGCCGTCCATGGCCGGCGCGGCACAGATGTGCGCTGCTGCTGTCGCGGCGCGGCGCAGCGCAGCGCCGCTGCTCTCGCGGCGCGGCGGCGCGCGGGCAGGTGTTCGAGGGACGCGAGGGCGCTCGAGGCGTGGCGATCGCGGGCGAATGGCGGGTGGGCGCGGCTGCGAGGAAGCGGGACAAGGAGGCGGCGCCGTCGCGGCGGCGCAGGGTTCGGCCGCGTCGCGACATGGCGTTGTGCGCGTCGGGCTTCTCTCGCCCACAGCACAGCTCACGCGTCAGCAGCCCTCGGTCGGCCAAGCAGGCAGCGAGAGCGGTCTCGCGGCGGGCGGCACAGCGTACATGCGCGCGCGCGACCGGGTCGGGCGTGATCGCCGCCGGCGGTTACACGCGAAGCGCGCGCGCGCACGCGCAGCAGCACGCGCGCGCGAGCGCTCGCGCGCCCTCGCCGGCGGGCCCCTCGCCGGAGCCCCTGCTGGCCCGCGGGCATCGCCCCGCCTGCCAGCGCGCGCCGCGCCCGCGTGGCCTCGGCGGCGCGCGCGCCCGCGTGGGCGGCGCGCCGCGCGGCACGCGCGCGGGCGCGGGCGCGGGCTGCCGCGTGCCGCGGGCCGCGGGCGCCGCGCGCCGCCGCGCGCCAGAGCTGGCCCTGGCGGGCGCCCGCGCGCGCGCGCGCGCCGCGCCCCCCGCGGCGGTGACGCGGGGTCCTCGCTCAGCGGCCCTTCAGGTAGTCCTGCAGGATCGCGAGGCCCTCCGTCTCCTCGCCGTAGTCGGTGACGACGGCGCAGCTGCAGCCCACGACCTTGCGCGCGGTGCCCTCGCTGTCGAGCTTGCAGAGGCCCGCCCACTCGCCGAGCTGCTTGTTCTCGGGGACGCTGATGAGGTTGACGTTGTGCTCCGCGCACAGCGCCTCGATCAGCTTCTTGTAGTCGGGCTGGTTGCAGTCCTCGGCCAGGATGCACAGCTGGCCCTCGCCCTGCGCGCGCAGGCGGCGTGAGCGGGCGCGTCGCAGCGTGAGCCGCGCGCGCCGCGAGCGCGCCCGCGCGCCGCCGTCGCCGCCGCCGCTGGTGGTGGTGGTGGTGGTGGTGGCGCTGGCGCTGCTGCTGCGGCGCGGCGGCGCGCGCGCGCAGGGGGGGCTCACGCGCTCGATGGCGCGCGCGGCCTCGTGGAGGCCGCGGGCGAGGCCGTCGTGCGCGAGCGACTTCTTGAGCACCAGCTGCACGGCGGTGTTGATGTCCATGGGCTCGCCGGGGGCGGGGGCCGCCACCTCCACCACGGGGGTCTCCTCTCTGCGGCCGCAAGGGAAAGGGCGGGCGGAGGGGGGAGCCAGCGGCGTCGGCGCCCGCCCGCCGCCGCCGGCGCTGCCGCTGCTGCCACCGGCGCTGCTGCGTCCGCCGGCGCGCCGTCTCAGCTGCTGCTGCCCGTGCCGCCGCCTGCTGCTGGCGCGTGCGGCTCCGCGGGTCGCCAGGGCCGCCTGCCGGGCGCGGATCGGCCTGCGCGCGGCGCAGGCGGCCGCCGGCGGGCGCGCAGATTGCCCGGCCCCCCCTCGTCGCGCACCCTGCGTCAGACATTTTGGTCCTCGGCGGGTTAACGCCTCCCTTGTCTGAGAGTCCTCGAGGCGGTCTGCGGGGCGGGGGGCGCGCCGCGTGAGCGCGCGACCCCGGCGTCGCCGGGGAGCCCGGGGCGGCGCCGCGCAGGCGGGGGCGGGGGGCGCACACGCACCGAGAGCGGTGAGCTCTGCCGAGATGCTGGTGGAAGAGGGCGGCCGGGGGCGCGGCGCGGGACCAAGGAGCGGAGGCTCATCACTCTGGCAGCTCGGCGGCCGCGGGTCAGCCGAACCCCGACGGCCCACTGGCAGCGGCCGTGGACCTTGGGCACGCCCACTCAGCAGGGCGGCGGCTGCGACCGCGGCGGCGGCGGCGGCGGCGACCGCGGCGGCGGCAGCGCGCACGCCTTCGCCGCGTCGCTGTCCCGGCCCGGCCGGGCCCTGCCCGGGTCTGGTGTGCCCACCGCAGGTGCCAGCTCCCGGCTCTGCACGCACGAGGTCCGCGGCCGCAGCCGGCGCAGCGCGCGCGCTGCACCACCGCCGCCACTGCTGCCGCTGCTGCCTGCCGCTGCTGCCGCTGCTGCCGCTGCTGCTGCTGCTGCTGCTGATGCTGCTCCTGGATCCGCCGCTGGCATTGCTGCTGAGACTCACAGGGGCGCGCCTGGCGCTCGGCGCGCGGCGGGCACTACGGCGGCCGCCAGCGCGCAGCCGGCGGCGCCGCGCGTGGCGCGCGCAGCCGTTCCAGGCACGACGCCAGCAGCACGACAGCAGCGTGCGTCGGCGCGCGCGCGGGGCGGTGCGCGTCCCGACGCTCGGGCTCTCTCTCGCGCTCGCGACTCCCTGCTGCTGCTCGCCGCGCACGCGCCACGCCGCCGCCACAGTGTCGCCGCGCCCGCCACGGTCGGGCCGCACGCGCCGCGCCACGCCACGCGCGGCGCCTGCCGCCACCGCACCTGCACCCGCCCGCGCTCTCGAGCGCGCGCCTGATCGCAGCGCGGCCCGCGTCGCCCCGTGGGCGCGCGGCTAGCGGCCACTATGCCGGGGCACGGCGGCGCGGCGGCCTAGGGCGAGTCGCTGGGCCGGGAGGGCCGGCGCGACACATGGAGCAGCAGCAGGCGCCCAGCGCCGCGCACACGGCGCTGTCGGGCGCCGAGGGCAGCGGTGAGGGCGCGGCGAGCCACTCCAGCGAGGGCAACGGCCCGCACAGCTTCGGCGGCCAAGTCAGCCCGGTGCGAGGGGATGCGGGCGCACCTCCCGGGCCCGCCCCGGCGCCGCGGCGTCGCCGCCGACCCCGCCGCCCGCCGCCCGCAGCGGGGCGCCCGGAGCCAGATCTCCACGGCCGTTTCGTTCGAGGGCGCGCGCGCTGCCGGCTCCGCGGCGCTGCCGAGTCGCTCGCTGGAGGAGGAGAGCGCGCTGTCCGCGGCCGAGGCCGACGGTGGGCGGCCGCAGCACGCGCCCGGGCGCTGGCGGGGCGCAGCCGGCGGCGCGCCGGCGGGGCGGGGCGGGCGGGCGGCGGCAGCGCCGCTGCCGCTGCGCGCCGGCGGCGGCCGGGCGGGCCGGCACGCGGGGCGTGCTTGTGCCGGCCGGCCGCCTCCCGTGCGTGCCAGCACCCGGGCCCGCGCCGGGGCGCGCGGCCCCACGCGCGCGCCCACGCGCCGCCGCCGCCGCGCCGCGCCGCAGTCGAGTGCTCGCACTCGGCGGAGCTCAACCCCGCGGCCCCCGGGCGCGAGCGCGCGTCGCGCGGCGGGCGGCTGCCGAAGCCGAGCAACAGCCTCATCTCGACGGCGGTGCAGCCGGCGTCGCCGCACGCGGGGCACCACGCGGGGCACGCGCACGCGTACGCGCAGGCGGCGCAGCCGCAGCTGGAGCTCAACCGCGCCAACAGCGTGGTGTCGCACAGCGGCGTGGGCGGCGGCGGCGCCAAGCCGCATGGCGGCCGCGCCGGCACGCCCGCGTCGGGCTTCCTGCTGCCCGGCCGCGCGCCGCGGCAGCACAGCCCCGCGCGCCACGCGGGCGCCGCCGAGCAGCAGCCGGCGCTGCCGCCGGCGTGGCAGCACATGCCGCCGGCCTTCCCCGGCCTCCATGACTTTGCCGCCGCCGGCGGCGGCGCCGGCGGGCTGCTGCACGGCGGCGGCGCGGGGCCGCTCGGCGCGCCGCACACCGGCGGCGCGCCGGTGAAGCAGGAGCGCCGCGACTCGTTCGACGGCCTCGCGCTGCACCACCGCAGCTCCGACAACGGCGGCGGGCGCGCGGGCGGGCCGCCGGGCCGGGGCGCGGGCGCGCACGGCAGCAGCGGACCCGGCGCGGGCGCGCACGGCAGCAGCGGACCCGGCGCGGCGGCGGCCGCGGCGGCGGCAGCCGCCGCCGCGGCCGGCGCGCAGCTGCCGGGCGCGGGCGCGCTCACGGCCGCCGACGTCGCGGCGCTGCTGGCGGCGCCGGGGGCCGCTGCGGCTGCTGGCAGCAGCTCGGCCGCCGCGCGGGGCGCGGCGCAGCCGGCCGGCGCGCCGCAGGGCGGGGGCGGCGCGCCGCCGCAGCAGCCCGGCGGCGCGCTGCCGCCGCACCTGCAGCTGTTCCACAACGCGCTGACGGGGCTGTCTGTCGGCGCGCTGCACCAGCCGGAGCAGCTGCTGCAGAGCTTGCTGCAGCCGGCGCTCGGCGGCGGCGGCGGCGCGGCGGCGCCGGCCGCGGCGGGCGGGGCGCCCGTTGATGCGGCAGCCGCGGCGGCGGCGATGGCTGCGGCCCTAGCGGCTGCAGCCCTGGATGGGCCGGCCGCGCCGGGCGGCGGCGGCCCCGCCGCTGGCGCCAGCAGCAGCAGCAGCAAGCCGCGGGCGCCCTCGCGGCTGTCCAACGCCCAGCCGGCGGCGGCGGCGCTGGGCGCGCCGGCGGAGCTTCTGCAGCTGCTGCAGGCGCAGATGACCCCCGCGCTGCTTGCCGCGCTGCAGCAGCCGGGCGCAAGCGCGGGCGGCGCGCAGCAGGCGGGTGGCGGCGCGGCCACGCCGTACGCCCAGCAGCTGCAGCACGCGCTGGGTCTGCTGCTGGCGAGCGTGGCGTCGCAGAGTGGCGGCGGTGGCGGCGGCGGCATGCTGCCGCCACCGGCGGCGCAGCAGACCAAGTCGTGCGACTCGAGCATCGCTGCAGCACACCCGCGGCGGCGCAGCAGCCCGGCCGTCGCGGCGGCGGCAGCGGCGGCGGCGGCCGGCGCTGCAGGCGCCGCCGCTGGCCCCGGGCCGGGCGCGGCAGCAGCCGGCCCGCAGGCGGGCGCGGCCGCAGGCGGGGGTGTGCCGCAGCAGGCCGCAGCAGCTCAGCTTGGGCTGCAGCAGCTGGCCCTGGGGCAGGGGCCTGCAGCGGCGGCGGCGGCGGCTGCCGCCGCGGCCGGCAGCGCGCCCGGGCCGAGCAGCGCGCAGCCGCCGCGCGCGCACCACGCGGGCCGCGCGCCGCCGGGCCTTCGGCAGGGCGCACACTGGCGCTCGCCGTCGCCGTCGCCCGCGCCTGGGTTTCACGCGGTGGCGCGCACGTCCACGGCGGGCGAGGGCCACGGCTCGGTCATTCACCCCGGCGCGCAGGCGGGCAGCGCCCTGCCCTGGCAGGCGGCCGCCCTGGACGGCGGCGCGGCGGTGAGCTCCGCCGGCGGCGCGAGCCGGGCGTTCGGGGGCTTTGCCAGCGACGAGGGCGAGGCGGAGGCCGACCCGGCGATGCCAGACGCCACCGAGGGCGGCAGCTGCGGCGGCGCAGGCGCTGGCACGTGTGGCGCGTGCGTGGCTGCCGCGGCGGCGGCGGCGGCGGCGGCGACAGCTGGCGGCGGCGTGACGGCGGCGATGAAGGAGGCAGCCGGTGCAGCAGCCGATCCGGGCAGCGGCGCGCCGGATGAGCCGGCTGGCGCGCCTCCGCCAGGGCAGCCGTCGCACGGCCCGCAGCAGCAGCGTCAGGAGCAGCCGCAGCTGCAGAAACAGCAGCCGCAGAAGCAGCCGCAGCAGCCGCAGCAGCCACCGCAGGGCCTGCCCGCGGCGCTGCCGCAGGAGGACGAGCCCGAGCAGCAGGCGGGCGACCAGGTGCACCCTGCGGCCTCGGTGCACGCGACCATGGTCTGGGAGGGCGGTGCGTCAGAGCTGGGCAGCGACGGCGACAGCGACCAGCCCAGCTGCTCCAGCTCGGGCGAGCGCAACCACGCCAGCGCCGGCGGCGCCGCCGGCGCCGACGCTGCCGCCGCGGCGGGCGGCGGCCACCCGGGCGACGTCGAAATCGTGTCGCAGCCCTGCGGCGCCAGCCACTCGGCGTCGCCCGCGCCTTCGGCATCCATGCCCGCCGCCGCCACCGCCACGGGCCCGCTCAGCCGCGGCACGGGCGTGGGCGGCAGCAGGGACGGCACGGGCCCCGGCGACGACGGCCCGAGCGGCGGTGGCGGCAGCGCCGCGGCCGCCGCCGCCGCGTGCGCGGCGCCGCAGCAGGGGCATGCCGCTGCACCGTGCGACAGCGGGCAGCGCAGCAACCAGCACGTCGGCGGCGCGGCGCCAGGCGCGGTCGCGGCGGCCAGCGGCGGCGCCCGCGCAGCGCCGGCGGCGCATCGGCCGCGCGACAGCAGCCTCGCCATGGCCACCGCGGGCGCCGCTGGCACGCGCAGCGGGACCGTCAGCACCAACAGCGGCACCGTCGACATGAGCGTGCGGCCGGGCAGCCCCAAGAGCGGCGCTGGCAGCCAGGGCGAGGCGGCGGCGCCCGAGGCGGCGCGCGGCTGGCGCGGCGGCACCGGGCTGGACGACGAGGACGACGACGACGACGTGCAGGGCGGCGCCGCCAACTCGCGCGACGGCGAGGCGCGCGGCGAGCCGCCGGGCGGCTTTGAGACGGCAGAGTCGGGCCGCACGGGCGCCGCGTACGCGGCGCACGCCGGCGACCACGCCGCGCCGGGCGGCGGCCATGCGGCCACGGCGCCGCGCGGTCGCGCAGAGGGCCCGTCCGCAGTGGGCAGTCCGCCCACGGCCTCGGCGCCTGGCGCGCTCGCCGGCCACGCGAGCACGGGCGCGGCCGCCGGCCCTGGCGGCGGGGAGCCGCAGCCGCAGGGGATGCTGAACCCTCCGCCGCTGGCGCCAGCTGTGGCGGCGGCGCCGCAGCACGCCGCCAGCGCGGCCGCACCCGGCGGGCCTGGCCCGGCGCAGCACCTGCACAGCCCCTCGCTCGCGGGTGGCTTCAGCAGCTCCAACATGGCGGGCGGCGGAGGCCTGTCTGGGGACGCCTCTGGCGGCAGGCGCCCGCGTGCGCGGCGCTCGAGCAGCGCCGGCGGCGACAACGCACCCGACGATCACCACGCCGGCTGGGCGGCGCTGCAGGCGGCGGCCCAGGCGCAGGCGGAGGCGCAGCAGCACGGCGGCTCCCTGCAGGCGGCGCCGGCGGGCGGCCAGCAGCAGGAGCGGCAGGAGGCGCAGCAGCAGCAGGAGCAGCTGATGGCGCCGCAGCCGGCGACGGCCCAGCAGACCGAGCAGGCGCCGCTTGGGGCCACGCTGAGCGTGACGTCGCAGCTGCAGCCGCACCACGACCCGCCGCCGACCGCCGGGCAGGCGACGGCGGCGGCCGCGCACGCGGCGCGGCGGGCGCACACGCGCCAGGTGCCGGGTGCCGGGCGCGGCGCCGGCGCCGGCGGCAGTTTTGTCGGCACCAGCATGATGCCGCCCGCCTCTGTCGTGACGACTGGCTCGCACGCACACACGGGGCACTATGGTGAGCGCGGCGCCGCGCGCTGCCCTGCCCGTGGCTGCTGCGCGCCAACCGCCGGCGCCGCGCCCGACGCCGTTCACGCCCCGCGCGCGCGCCGCCGCTGCTGCCCGCAGGCCTGGCGCAGTCCGCGCCCGCGCGCGACGCGGTGCCGCAGGTCACTGAGATTCACGGCCACTTCAGCGACTGCCAGGTCCCTGCGACCGCCGCGGCGGCGCAGATGGCGGCTGCAGCGGCCGCCGCAGCAGCGCAGCAGCAGCCACCACAGCAGCCGCAGCCGCCGCCGCCCCAGCAGCAGCAGCCCCAGCAGCAGCTGCAGCGACAGCAGCAGCAGGGCCAGGTGCAGCAGCCACAGGTGACGGAAATGCATGGCGCGCTGGGCGCATCGGCGGGCACGGCGGCGGAGGCGCAGCTCGCAGCGGCCGCGGCCGCAGCCCACGGCCATGGCGGCCACGCGGTCGCGGGGCACGGCACGGCAGAGGGCCGCCTGCCCCCGCTGCCGCACGGCCACCACGGCGGCCGGGGCTACGGCGCCCACCACAGCCGGCAGCACCCGACGGCCAGCCGCATGGGCCAGAGCGGTGGCGGCGCCGGCGCGGGCGGCGCCGGCAGCAGCCACGTGGCGGCGCCGGGCGTCGCGGCGCACGTCGCGTCCCCGCCGCCGGGGTACGGGGGCGGCTGGGCGCACGCGATGCACCCGCCGCGCTCGGCCAGCGTCGAGGCACCGCACGCCGCGGTGCACTCGCGCGCGCACTACAGCCCGCCAGCGGTGAGCTTCACGCCGCTGGCCGGCACCGGCGGCAGCGGCCCTGGCGGCGCTCCCGCGCTGCAGGGCCAGGGCTCTGCGCCCGCCACCGGCAGCGGCAGCGGGGTCGGCGACGCGGACGGCACGCCCGGCCTGGGCCCGCCGCAGGCGCTGGCAGACCAGCAGCACGCCGCTGCGCCGCCGCCGCAGCAGCCGCCCGGCGCCGCGGACGAACGGCCCGGCGCTGCGACCGCCGGCGGCGCGCAGGGCAGCGAGCCGCGGGCCGCCAGCCCGGCCGCGGCGCAGGGCGAGGCGGACGCGCCCTGCATGAGCCAGCTGGGGCAGCAGGACGGCTCGCGCGGCTCGCCGCCCCTCGGCATGGGCCGCGTCGGCAGCGTGCCGCCGCCCGAGGCGGACCGGCTGCTCGGCGGGCGCGGCGGCGCCGCCGGCGCCCAGGCGGCCGCGGCGGAGCAGGCGGGCGCCGCCGGCTCCGCCCAGAGCCTGAGCGAGGGCGCCGGCAGCCACCACCGCACCGGGGACGAGGGCGCCGCCCGGCGGCGCCGGCGGCCGCACGAGCAGGAGGCAGACGGCCCCGCGCACCCCGCCGCCGCCGAGGCGCACGCCGCGCAGGAGGAGCAGCGGCCCGTGGAGAGCCGCTCCGCGGCGACCTCGCCGACCCAGCAGCGGCGGCGCGCCCTCGCCGGCCGCCACCCCGCCAGCGCCGCGGCGGCCGCAGCGGCGGCGGCGGCCGCGGCGGCGGCTGCCGGCAGCAGCGGCGCGCCGCCGCCGACCCGCGCCGGCGGCCGCTCGAGCGCTGGCGGCGGCGCGCTGGCGCAGCTGCAGCAGCACTGGCAGGCGGTGGCGGGCCAGTTCCACGAGGGCGCGGGCCAGGTGGGCGGGCGGGGCACGAGCATGCTGCGCTTCAGCAGCGGCGGCGGCGGCGCGCCCGAGGCGAGCGGCGCGCCGGGCATCAGCAGCAAGGTCTATGGCAGCGTCTCAGCTGGCTTTGCGAGCGGCAGCAAGGCCGAGGGCAGCCCCAGCTACGGCGCCGGCATGGACGGCTGCAGCGTCGGCGAGGCGATGGCGAGCGGCGCCGGCGCCGGCGCCGGCGCCGGCGCCGGCTGGCACCACCACGCCGCGCCGAGCCACGGCGGCGGCGCCGCGGCCGCGCAGCACGGCGCCGACGGCGCCGACCAGGCCCAGCTCGCGCAGGGCCCCGCGCACAGCGCGCCGCTGCAGGCGCAGTCGCACAGCACGCGACGGCCGCGCTCGGGCGAGGCCGGCGCGGCCGCCGCCGCCGGCGCCGGCGCGGCCGCCGCGCAGGAGGGCGAGGGCAGCCACGGCAGCCGCAGCCAGGAGGCGCGCAGCTGCAAGCGGCGGCGCACGTCGTGCGAGGCGGCGTCGGTGCAGCAGATCGCGAGCAGCATGCAGACGACCGAGGCCTGACGCGCGGGCGAGGGTGGTGGGGCGCAGGGACTGGCCGGGCTGGGCGCGGGCCTGGGGGCGCAGCACGGCCCACACGCTGCGCCCGCGTGGCAGCCGCATGATGTGTTGGCGGCGCGTTGGGAGGGGACGCCAAGCTCGCGGGGCGGGTGCGCGTGCAGGGGCTTCACGTCGTGGGCGGCGATGTGGGAGAAGGTGGTGGGGTATCCATGCAGTTCCTGTCGCGGCGGCGTAACGCGACGGCTCATTTGTTTGCTGTGGCCCGACGGCGCCGCCCACGCGTGCGTGCGCATTGCATCGCCGTCCACACGGCGGTCGCGGCGCAGGTCGCTGTAATCTGAGCTCACTCCCGAAAAAACCTGGCGGCCGCCGCGCTGCAGCCCGCCCGCCTCGCCGGGAGCCAAGCCTCCCCCCTGGCGCGCGCACCGGTGCCGGAGCGGCGCGCCGCCGGTCGCCCCGGGAGCGACGTCCACAGCTGGGAGGGCGGCGCCGGCGCGCGAGCGCGGTGCTGGCTCGGGGGAGCAACGTCAACCTGGCCGCGCGGGCGCCGCTGGCGGGCGACGGCTGAGCGCGGGGACGTGGGTTGCGGGCTGACGGTGAGTGGGCGCGGCGGGCGCGGGAGGGCGCGCAGGCGCAGCTGTACGGTGCGCCGAGCCAATAACAACTCGGCCGCCGTGCTGACGCCCACCGCACCCCCTGCCAGGCGGCGTTGGCCTGCCGGCCGGCCGGCTCGCGCACAGCCAGCCGACCGCCGCAGCGCACGCGCCGCGCAGCGCAGCGGCGGCCGGGCGCGCGCCCGGCCGCAGCGCGCGCGCCGGCCCCGCCGCGCCGGCGTTCGGCCGTGCGCGGCGCCCGCGCCTCCGAGTCGGCGGCAACGGCGGGGGGCGCCTGGATCGCCGCTGCGGCGTACCCCCCGCCAGGGGCGCGTGTCCAAGGGTGTGTGGCCGGACGACGCGTGACGCGAGCTCAGGCAAGTGACGTTCAGCGCGCGCTTCGCGGCGGCGCGCGCGTGCGGGAGCGGGGGCGCCGGCTGACCTGCTGCTTGCGGCGCCGCGCGGCCGTCCGAGGCACGCAGCGCGCGAGCCAGGGCGCAGCGCGCGCCCCGGCCATCAGAACCGCGAGAAGCTTGCTCGAGCTCGCCGGCAGCCCGCGACACCGCGCTCTGCTCCGCTCGCAGCCAGGCGACACCCCCGTCCAGCGCAGCTGCGCCCAGCGCCCGCCCAGCGCCGGCACACAGCGCGCCCGCGACAGCCTACCCCCCGCCGCCGAGCGGCGCGCCGGGGGGCCGCCATGTGGACCGGCCTGCTCGCGGCGCTCGCGGGCGGCGGCGGGCCGCCGGGGAGCGGCCCGGGCGGGCGCGCCGGCAGCCTGCCGGAGGGCGACGCTGTGTGCGTCATGCAGATCGCGCCGCCCGCGGGCGGGGAGGGCAAGGACCTCGTGGCCAAGCTCGGCGCGCTGCGATCAGCTCGCGCGGCGGCGCGGCGCGGCGGCCCGGGCGGCGGGCATCTGGGTCCTGCGCCCGTGCCCGCCGCGCCGCGCGCCGGCCGCGCCGCACCGCGCGGCGGCGCCGGGGCCCGGCTCGACGCGCTGCCGCCGCACGCACTGTGGGAGGTGTGGGCGCGCCTGCCGCGCGCGAGCCGGCGCCAGCTCCGCGCAGCCAGCGTGGCGCTGCGCCGCGACGCCTCGCGCGCGGTCGCGAGCCTCGCCCTGACCGCCTCCGACCTGGGCGAGGCCGCCGACGAGCAGCGATCCAGGCGCCCCCCGCCGTTGCCGCCGACTCGGAGGCGCGGGCGCCGCGCACGGCCGAGCGCCGGCGCGGCGGGGCCGGCGCGCGCGCTGCGGCCGGGCGCGCGCCCGGCCGCCGCTGCGCTGCGCGGCGCGTGCGCTGCGGCGGTCGGCTGGCTGTGCGCGAGCCGGCCGGCCGGCAGGCCAACGCCGCCTGGCAGGGGGTGCGGTGGGCGTCAGCACGGCGGCCGAGTTGTTATTGGCTCGGCGCGCCGTACAGCTGCGCCTGCGCGCCCTCCCGCGCCCGCCGCGCCCACTCACCGTCAGCCCGCAACCCACGTCCCCGCGCTCAGCCGTCGCCCACCAGCGGCGCCCGCGCGGCCAGGTTGACGTTGCTCCCCCGAGCCAGCACCGCGCTCGCGCGCCGGCGCCGCCCTCCCAGCTGTGGACGTCGCTCCCGGGGCGACCGGCGGCGCGCCGCTCCGGCACCGGTGCGCGCGCCAGGGGGGAGGCTTGGCTCCCGGCGAGGCGGGCGGGCTGCAGCGCGGCGGGGCCGCGCCATCGCTCGCCGCCCCGGCTGGCGGTCTGAAAGCGCTTTGCCAGACCGGGGGAGGCACTGCCATCGTGCAGGCGGGCCGCCTGGCGCCGGGAGCGGGCGGGCAGCACAGCCCACCCGGCTGGCGCGCGGTCGCGGGGGGCGTCGCGGCCCCGGCCCCCGCCCTGCCGCGGCAATCGCAGACCGCCCCGCGCGTCACGCCCGCGCGCCGCGCGCGCAGGCCGGCCCGAGAGGCCTGCAGTTCCCCATGCCGCCGCGCAAGAAGGCGAGCGCCGAGGCCGCCCCGGGTGAGGGCAAGGGCGCCGCGGGCGGCCAGCGGGCGCGGGGGCGTGGCAGCGCGCGCGCTGGGGCCGCGGGATGCGCTGGGGCCGCTGACCGGCGCCGGCGGGCCCCCGGGCCGTGCGGGGGCGGGGGCGTGCGCGGCGGGGCGCGTGCGAGCCGCCCGGCGGCGGTCAACACCCGGCGCCGCCGCCGCCGACCGCCGACGCCGCGCCGCTGCCGCTGCCGCTGCCGCGCCGCGCCGCAGACGGCCCCGGCGGCGGCGAGGGCGGCACGCCCACCACGTCGTCGCCGGGCAGCGCCGTGGGCACGCGCAAGCGCCGCGCGCTGGAGGCCGGCGCCACGTCGGCGCCGCCGGCCGACGACGGCACCGCGGCGCCGCCGGCCAAGCGGCCCGCGCTGCCGGCGCCAGGGGGCGGCGCCGAGGGCGGCTCCTCCGCGTCGGCCGCCTCCGACGGCTGCCACCACCCACCGCCCGCGGCGGGCGCGGGCAGCGGCCCCGCCGCCGCCGCCGGCGAGCCGCGCGCCGGCGGCGCGAGCCCCACGGGCGGCAGCCCCGCCGAGTTCGCGGCCGCAGCGCCCGGCAGCCCCGGGCCCCAAGCGCCGGCGCCGGAGGCCGCGGCGGTGGCGGCGGTCGAGGCCGGCGTGAAGCCCGAGCCGCAGCCCGAGCAGCAGCAGTTGCCGACGCCCGAGCCGCCACAGCCTGCGGTGCAGCAGCAGCAGCAGCTGGAGGGGCAGCTGGAGCAGGCGCAGCAGCAGCCGGAGGCGGCGCAGCAGCAGCCGGAGGCGGCGCAGCAGCAGCCGGAGGCGGCGCAGCAGCAGCCGGAGGCGGCGCAGCAGCCCGGCGCGGCGCCGGCGTCGCCCGAGGCGGCCGCGGCGTCGCCGCGGCCGGCCTCGCCAGAGGCGCTCGCGCTGCCGCCGATCCCGCCGCTGCCGCCGCCGGGCGCGGGCGAGCCCGCGGCGGCGCACGGCGAGTATGCTGCCTACCTGGCGCGCTTCGAGGCCGGCGCCACGCTCGCGCAGCGCTGGGCGCGGCTCAAGGCGGCGGGCGCGCCGTACGCGCGCGTGCGCGCCGAGTGGGACGACTGGCAGAGCGAGGTGCTGCTGGACCAGCTGCAGGCGAGCATGGCGGGGCGCGGCCGCGCGCGCGGCGGGCGCGCGCGGCGCGAGGAGGAGATGCTGCAGGAGACGGAGGACATGGGCCACCGCCGGGTGAGGCGCGCCGCCGCCGCCGCCGACCCCGCCGCCGCGCCGCCTCCACGCGCGCGCTCGCGCGCCCCGCCGCTGCCGCGCTGACGCCGCTGTCGCCGCCGCCGCCTTTGCCGGCGCCCGCAGACGCGCAACCGGCGCGCGCCGAGCTCGCTGCAGGACTACCAGGTCGAGGCCCCCGCCTCGGCGTCGCCCGCGCCCGGGCTCGGCCGCGACGACGGCGGCGCGGCCGGCTGGGGCGCCGCCGCGCCGTACGGCGCCGCCGCCGCGTACGGCGGCGGCGGCGGCGGCGACGACGACGAGAGCTACTCGGACGAGGACGCGGCGCCGCCGGCGCCGGCGCCGCGCGGCGGCGGCGGCCGCGGCGGCGGCCGGCGCGGGTCGGCGCACCGCGCGGGCCGCCCCGGCGCGCCGCCGTACCAGCACCAGGTCCTGCGCGGCGGGCAGGCCCAGGCCGCGCTCGCGGCGCAGGCGGCCGCCGCGCAGGCGCAGGCGTGGCGCTGGGCGGCGCAGCAGCAGGCCGCCGCCGCGGCGGCGGCCGCGCAGCAGCAGCACCACGCCGCCGCCGCCGCGCTCGGCGGCGCCGCGCCGGGGGGCGTGTTCAACCCGGACCTCATGCGCGAGCTCTACGCCGTCGGCGCGCAGCTCGGCGCCGCGATGCAGCAGGGCGGCGCCGCGCCCGGCGGCGGCGGCGGCGGCCCCGGCGCGCTCGCCAACCCCGCGGCCTTCGCGGCGGCCATGGAGACGATGTGCGCGCGCATGTTTGGCGGCGCGCCGCAGCAGCACTGAGGGACTGGGGCGGGGGGCTTGAGAGGCCGCGTAACGGAGTCGCGACAGTGTGCTTTTACAGGCCGCGCAGGGCGGCGGCAGCGGCGCGCATCCTGCCGCGCCGCGCAAGCCCAGCAGCAGCTAGGACCGCCACGCACCCAGGGCGCAGCAGCGCAAGGACCAAAGGACAAAAGCACCACACACCCAGAGTGCAGCGCAAAAACAACCACAGCAACAACAACAAACCCACACACAAGCTGACAAAGATGGGAAGAAGACGGGATGAGGCCGCCGGCCGCGTCGCAGCGCTGCTCAGGCCGCGGCCCAGGGCGGCACAGGGGAGACGGACCCACGGAGCAAGCCCACGCACCCAGCAGCAGCAAAACCTGCGGCGCCCCGCACGGCGGGGGCGCTTCTTGCACACGCGCGCGCGCTCGGCGCGCGCCAATTGATGCACCCACACACAGGCACCGCCCCGCAAACGGTCTCGGCCGCGAGTCAAAACGGTCAGCGCCGGGCGAGCCCCGGCGGCGTCAGATGAAATGCTGGTCTCGCTCAGCGACGATCAGTCAGCGACGATCAGTCAGTCAGCGACGATCAAAAGCAGACGGCGCGCCGCCAGGTCGGGCGGGGCGCGGGTCTTGGTCGGTCAGCAGCGACGAGCAAAGCGAGGCGACGAGCAACCAGAGAATCGCAGCACAAATGCAGAGTGAAGGCGGCAGCACAGCCGGCGCGCGCGCACGCGCGCACGCCGGCGTCAACAGCGCGTCAACAGCGGGACACGCCGGCGTCAACAGCGCGTCAACAGCGGCAGCAGGAGGGGCAGCGGCCGGCCCGGGCGCGCCGCGCGGCGCGGGCCGGCTGCGGCCCGGCCGGCGTTGCGGGCGGCGCGCATCACGCGCGGTCCGTGATCGTGAGCCGCACGCCCGGGCGGGCGCGGACCTGGCTGGCGCGCACGCCCGGGCAGCCCGCGACGGCGACGCTCCTGATGTGCGGCGCCGCCGCGAGCGCGGCGACGCCCTCGGACGTGAAGCCGCGGCAGGCCTTGAGGCTCACCGCGGTGAGGTGCTCGCAGTGCGCCAGGCGGCGCAGCGTCGCGTCGGTGAGGTGGCGGCAGCCCGCGAGGCTGACCGACTGCAGGCGCCGGCAGCTGCCGGTCAGCGCCTGCAGCCCCGCGTCCGTCACGGACCCGCAGCCGGCCAGGCTGACGCTGTGGAGCGCCGGCATGGTCGCGCTAAAGAGCAGGGAGAAGCCGGCGTCGGTGACCTGCGCGCGGCGGCAATCGCGACGGCGGTCGCGGCGGCGGGTGAGCGGGCGGGCGCGGTCGCGCGGTCGCGCTCGGGTGCGCGTGGCGCGGCGCGGCGCCGCACCTGGCCGGCGTTGTCGAGCTGCAGCTTCTGCAGGCCGCGCAGGTCGCGCAGGCAGGCGAGTCCCTCGTCGGTCAGCGCGGCGCAGTCGCCGGCGAGCAGCGCCGTGAGGCCCGACGCGCCGCGGAGCGAGAGCGCGGCCGTGTCGCTGCAGCGCTTGAGCGCGACGCTCGCGAGCGCGGGGAACCAGGCGCCCACGGGCCGGCCCTGGCCCTGGATCGAGTGCGCGACGAGGCGCGTCACGCCGCGCAGCGGGTCGTGGGCGGGGCCGAGCAGCTCCAGCTCGACGCCCCGCCACGCCATGAGCTCGCTCAGGCGCGGCAGCCGGCTCAGCATGCGCAGGTGCGCCGCGGTGAGCGCAAACGGCACCGTCAGGCGCTCCAGGCGGCGCAGGCGCGCGACCTGCGCGCGCAGCGGCGGCGGCGGGGGTCGCATTGGCGCCTGCGGCCGCTGCGGCGCGCGCGCCCTTGAGACCCCCCTGGCCGCGCGTACGGCGCACCTCTGGCATGATCTCATCGTCGACGCGAGGGCAGAGCCCCAGGGCGAGCACCTGCAGCTGCCCCAGGCCGCCGAGGCGGCCCACGAGCTGCTCGCCGGTGAGCGCGGGGTGCTGCAGCTCCAGCGAGCTCAGCTGGCGCAGGCACGCCAGCGCGGCGGCCAGGGCCTCGCCCGAGCCCGCCGCGCTGAGGTTCAGCGCGCGCAGGCTGCGCAGCTCGGCGAGCCCTGCGAGCTGCTCGTCCGGCACGGCGCTCGCGTTGCACGCCAGCGCGCGCAGGCCGTGCAGCCGCATGACGCGCCTGGAGCGGGCGGGCGGGCGGGCGGGGCGTCGTGGGTCGCCGCGCGCGCGCGCGCGCGCCCGCGCCGCGGCCGGCGCGGCGGCCCGCGCACCTCATCACTCTCGGGGAGAGCGCGTTGCTCGCGCCCGCTGCGTCGCCGCTGCTGGGCGCGGCGCCGAGGTCGAGCCGCTCCAGGCCGAGCAGCCCCTCGAGCAGCGCCGCGAGGCGGCGCTGGTCGGCCGGCGCCGCGCCGCGCTGGCCCGGCAGCGACAGCGCGCGCATGTTGTTGGAGCAGGCGGCGAGGAAGCGCGCGAGCGTGGCCAGGCCGTCGCCGCGCAGGCGGGCGTCAAGCGCAAACGTGTGCAGGTGCGGCAGCGCGCCGCCGCGGCCGAGGCCGCCCAGCGCGGCCGCGAGCTCGTCTGAACTCATCGCGGCCAGGTGCAGGTGCAGCGCGTTGAGGCCCGGGAACAGCCTGCGGCGGCGCGGACAGGGTGTCGGGATGGGCGGCGGGCCCGGGAGCGGGCGGGGCGGCGTCGCGGGCGGCCGGCGCCGCACACGCGCGCGCGTGGCAGCAGCAGCAGCGGCCGCCGCAAACCCCCGCCGCCACGCGCGCGAGAAGTGTGTACTCACGAGTGCACCCGCGCCAGCTGCTCGTCGGCGGCCTCGCCCAGGTCGGAGGCGGTCAGGGCGAGGCTCGCGACCGTGCGCGAGGCATCGCGGTGCAGCGCCACGCTGGCTGCGCGGAGCTGGCGCCGGCTCGCGCGCGGCAGGCGCGCCCACACCTCCCACAGCGCGTGCGGCGGCAGCGCGTCGAGCCGGGCCGCCCCGGCGCCGCCGCGCGGTGCGGCGCAGCCGGCGCGCGGCGCGGCGGGCACGGGCGCAGGACCCAGATGCCCGCCGCCCGGGCCGCCGCGCCGCGCCGCCGCGCGAGCTGATCGCAGCGCGCCGAGCTTGGCCACGAGGTCCTTGCCCTCCCCGCCCGCGGGCGGCGTGATCTGCATGACGCACACAGCGTCGCCCTCCGGCAGGCTGCCGGCGTGCCCGCCCGGGCCGCTCCCCGGCGGCCCGCCGCCGCCCGCGAGCGCCGCGAGCAGGCCGGTCCACATGGCGGCCCCCCGGCGCGCCGCTCGGCGGCGGGGGGTAGGCTGTCGCGCGGGCGCGCTGTGTGCCGGCGCTGGGCGGGCGCTGGGCGCAGCTGCGCTGGACGGGGGTGTCGCCTGGCTGCGAGCGGAGCGGAGCGCGGTGTCGCGGGCTGCCGGCGAGCTCGAGCAAGCTTCTCGCGGTTCTGATGGCCGGGGCGCGCGCTGCGCCCTGGCTCGCGTCGCGTGCCTCGGACGGCCGCGCGGCGCCGCAAGCAGCAGGTCAGCCGGCGCCCCCGCTCCCGCACGCGCGCCATCGAGCGTCACCACCCGCCCGCCAAGCGGCCGCACCGCTCTCGCGGCGGGCCGGCCGCGGCGCCTGCCTGGTTCGTTTCGTTGTACAGCTTGTGCATAGCCGGCGCAGGCCAGCCAGCGCGCGCCGCGAGGCGCACGCGCGGGGGAGAGCGCGCGCGCAACAACGCACCGTCTGTCGCGTGTAGTGCTGGGACGCTCTGCCGTCGCTGGCCGACCGCGGGGATCGCACAAACTGCCATGGGACGGGGCGGCGCGGCCCAGGAGGCGCCCCTGGAGCCCAGCGTGCGTGCGCGATGGCGAGCGCTCGCCGCGGCGTCGCGCGCGCCTGCGCGCCTGAACCGCCCCGCGCCCGCGCCCACAGATGGACGACAGGCGCGCGCTGCGCGGAAGGTACCGCTCGCTCGCGGACGACGCCCTGGGTGAGCGGCGGCGCGGCGCGACGCCCGTTGTTGAGCGGGCGGGCGCCGCTGCCCGCGCTGCGCGCCGCCCCGGCCCAGCCGCCGCCCCGCGCGCGCCGCGCCGGCGCGCCGCCGCCGCCGCAGCGGGCAAGGAGAACCTGGTGGCCCGGGGCGGCGCGGAGGCGCTGCAGGCGAAGCTGCGGGAGCTCGACGCGCTGCACCGCCAGGTCTCGCGGCCGCGCGAGCACGCGGTCGACGCCGAGGTCTTTGCGCAGCTCGCGGAGTGCAGCCTGCAGCTGCTGCGGCACGGCCAGGCCACCAACCAGGTGGGCGCGCGGCGGGGCCGGGGCCGCGCGGCGCACAAACGCTGGCAGCCCGCGCCTCGCACGCGGCCGCCGACGCCCCGCCGCCCGCCGCCCGCGCCGCCGCCGCGCCGCAGGGGCGCACACCGGCCGACCTCGTGCGCGCGCTGCGCGCCCGCTTCGTCGCCGACCCGCTGCCGGGGCAGGGCGCGGGGGACGTGTGTGACTGGGCCAGCCTCGGCGCCGAGGCCGCGGCCCTGCACCGGCGCGGCCCGGGCCTGGGCTGCATGCTGGGGCCGCTGGCGGCCGAGGTGCGCGCCGCGGGCCGCGCTGGCGCTCCCGCGGGCGCGCGCCGCCGACCACACGTGCGCGCGCGGCCGCACGTGCCCACGCCGCCGCGGGTGCCCTGCTCCCGCCGCAGGCCAAGGCGCGCAAGCAGGGCGTGCGCCGCGCGAAGCGCGCCGCCGACGCGCTGGAGCGGCCCGCGGAGCTGCAGGGCGGCGAGGAGGGCGAGGCGCAGGAGACCGACCGCAACATGGAGGCGATGTGGGCCGCGCTGCGCCGGCGCGGCGGCGGGGCGCTGCCGGTCGTGCAGCTGGTGTGCAGCCACGCCAGCTTTGCCGAGACGGTCGAGAACGTCTTCACGCTCAGCTTCCTGGTGCGCGCACACGTTCACACTTCACACACGCGTTTTCACACGCACGGCGCGGCGACGGGGCGCGGCGCGCGCGCCCGCGGCCGCCGGCCGCCGCGAAACGAGCGCTGCCGCCGCCGCCGCCGCTGCCCGCGCGCGCGCGCGCAGGTGCGCGACCAGCGCGTGCGGCTGCTCCCGGACACCGAGGCGGGGCTGCAGGTGCAGTGGGTGAGCGAGGCCGACAAGGCCGGCGCGCCGGCGCCCGGCGGCGACGGCGCGGGCCAGTTTGTGATGGCCCTCACCATGCAGGACTGGCAGCTCATGAAGGCCCTGGTGCCGCCCGGCGTGTGCGTCATGCCGCACCGCCCCGCGGCGGGTGCGCGCGCGCGCGGCGCGGAGGGCTCGCCCGCGGCGGCGGCGGCCGCCGCCGCCGCTGCCGCGCGTGGCGGCCGGCAGGGCGGCGGCGGCAAGCGCGCGCGGCGGTGCGACTGAGCGCGCCGCCGCCGCCGCCGGCGCGTGCCGGCCGGCAGCGGCCGCAGGCTGCTGCGCGCGGGGGCCGGCGCATCGCCGGCCGGCGCATCGCCGGCCCCCGCCGCGCGGCTGCGTGTAGTAGTCGTGTGTTGGGCGCTGCAGCGCGCCCTGGAGGGGCGGCGGCCCGCCCGGTGCCACAGCAAAGCACAGACAGCGAGTGCCTGTACATTGACGCAGCCCGCACACCCGCTTTGCTCACCGGGCGCCCGCCGCATGCTTGCCCCCGCCTGTCTTGTCTCTCTCTGTCATTTGGTTCGCCCCCTGCAGCGCCCGGCCCGCCCTGGCTCGCCCGGCCCCGCTTGCTCTGACCCTGACCTGTCGTCGTGTGTGCGTGCTGCACTCTGGGCGCGCGCGCCCTGCTGCTGCTCACCCTCCCGGCCACGCACGCAGCGTTCCCCTGTGCAGCCGCTGCCCCTGACTCGGCCCGCGCGCCCCCGCGGCGCGCGGCGCAGCACTGTCCTGCAAGCTACGGCGGCCAGGCCCGGGCGGGCGCCGCGGGGCGGTCCCCCCTGTTTAATGGTTGGTTGGTTGCGTCGAGCGCGGCCGCTGGGTCGGCAACGCGCAGACGACGGGCGGGGCACGGGTCGTCGGCCACCTCCTTCGCCGCTGTGTTGCTTAAACCGCTGCCGCCGCCGCGCTCTTCAGCTCTCACGCTCCAGCTCCGTGCCGTCCTCCCAAGCCGTCCTCGCGCCACCACCGGCTGAGCAGCAGTCGCGGCTGAGCAGCAGTCGCAGCAGCGGCCGCCGCAGCAGCAGCAGCGACTGTCGCGGCCAACAGCTCCAGGAGCGCCGCGTCCGGGCCTGCTCGGCCCGCCCCATGCGCGGCAGCCTGATGCGCAGCGCGTGGGCCAGCAGCAGCAGCAACGGGAGCACGCGTCGCCGCCCGGCCGCGGCGGCGCGCGCTGCTGGCAGCGGCGTGCGCCGGGCGGCCGCCATGGTCGTGCGGTGCGAGACGACCGCGCAGCGCGTGGCGCGCGCGCTCGGGTACCCGTATCCGCGGCCCGACCGGAGCTTTGTGTTTGTCAACGGCGGCGCCGGCGGCCCCGCCGCGCTCACGTTTAACGACTCTGACTGGCAGCCGCCCGCCGCGTGGGGCGGGTCGCTGGAGCCGCTGCTCGGCCTGCGCGTGACGGGCCCGGGCGGCGCGGCGGGCAGCCTGGCCGACGCGCTCGCGACGCGCGGCGTGGCGCCGCGGTCGGCGCTGCCGCCCGGCGCGCCGCTGACGCCGATCCTCGCGATCGGGAGCAACGCGGGCCCGGAGCAGCTGGCGCGCAAGTTCCCGGGAGAGCTTTTTCCCGACGGCGTCGTCGTGCCGGTGCGCACGCGCGCGCCGCGCCCGCGCCGGCCGCGGCGCCGGCGGCGCCGCGCCCAGCGCTGCCCTGCCTGCAGGTCGTGCAGTGCGTGCTGCGTGGGTTTGATGTCGTGTATGCGCCCCTCATATCGTCGTATGGCTCCGCCACTGCAACGTGCGCGGCGGCGACGGCCCGGGGCGCGCCAAGGGTGGCGCGCGCGCAGCGCTGCCCGCGCCCGCGCCCACGCGCGCCCGCCGCTGCGCGCCCGCCGCCGCGCGCCGTTGCGCCGGCAGGCTCGAGGCGTCGCCCGGCACCGACGTGGCGGTGTTTGTGACGTACCTCACGCCTGCGCTGCAGCAGCGCATGCACGAGACCGAGGGGGTGAGCCGGTCGCGCAAGGCAGCCAGCCGGGCTGACCGCGCCGTGCGCGCGGCGGGCGGCGCAGCCGGCGCTGCGTGCCCACGCCCCCGCCCCCGCCCCGCCCGCGCGCCCGCGTGCCGGGGGCCAGGCGTACAACCTGTGCCGCCTGGACGGCGTGACGCTGCTCGAGGGCATCTCGCTGCAGGCACACCTGTGCGCGCCGCGCGCGCCGCGCCGCGCCCCGGGCCGCCGCCGCCGCCGCCGCCGCCGCCGCGCCAACCGGCGCCGCCGGCCGCAGGGACGGCGCCGCGCCGGCGGCCGTCGCGTCCTCGGCCTTCAACTACAACCATCAGCACGGCTCGCTGCACATGGACTTTGCCAACCCCGGGCGGAGCCCGGTGGCGCTCGCAGAGATCGCGGCGCACGGCCGGTCGCTCCCAGCGCTGAGCCAGGCGGAAATGCAGGCGGCGCTGCGCGCCGCGCTGCGCGACGTGGCCGAGGGCGGCGGCGATGGCGACGGCGCCGCCGCGCCTGGGCCGTCGTCCGACCGCCGCGGCGGCCTGCGGCAGCTCCCGAGCCTCCAGCACGGCGGCGACGGTGCGCCGCGGCGCGGAAGCCTGCCGCAGCGACGGTGCCGCACCCGCATGCGCCCGCGTCGCGCCGCCGCCGCCGGGCGCCGCCGCCGGGCGCCGCCGCCGGGCGCCGCCACACACCGCGCGCACGCGCCCCGCGCGTCGCGCAGGCGCCGAGGCGGTGCTGCGCCCCGCGGCGGCGGAGCTGGACGCGTGGGTGCTCAGCAACCTCGACCGTCCAGGCCTGCGCAAGGCGCGCGTCGCGGCCCTGACCGCGGCGGCGGAGCCGTTTGGGTACGCCCAGGCTGAGGTGCTGCTGACGCTCGGCACCGCGCTGAGCACCAGCGTCAAGTGAGTGCGCTGCTGCCGCGCCGCGCTAGTCTGGCTCCGCCCTGGGCCCGCCCCGCTGCTGCAGAAGCAGCCGGGGACTGCCGCCGCCGGCGGGGGCGGTCGCGCGGGGGCGCGCCCGCGCGGCGGCCGCCGCCGCCAGGCAACTCGTGCGTTACGAAGTGGGCCCGACACGTTCCCCCGGCGCGTTTGCAGCGCGCGGCACCCCTCCCCAAGTCGACTCTCCTCAACGCCGCCGCCCCCAGGTTCCCCGCCCAGCCCGCCGGCCAGCCGGTCAGCCGCCGCCGCGCGCGCCGCACGCGCTCAGTAGCGCCCCGTCCATGCCGCCAGCTGCGCCTTGAGCAGCGCGGGCAGCAGCGAGCTCGCGAGCGTGAGCTTGCTGCCGGCCGGGCCGAACGCCTGCGCAAAGCTCGGGCGCTCCTTGGCCGCGTCGTAGTAGCGCGACACCCCGGGCCGGGGCTTCAAATAGTCCGACGTCTTGCCCGCCATGCCCAGGCGGAAGAGGAGCGGCGTGAACGCCACGTCTGCGGCGCGCGGGGCCGGCGCGGCGCGGCGGGCGTGGCGCGCGCGGGGCGGGGCGAGGCGCCGGCTGCCCGCGAACGCGGCGGCGGCGGCGGCGGCGACAGAGGCGGCGGCGGCGGCAGAGGCGGCGGTGGCGGCGGCACGCACCCGCCACGCTGTACGCGCCCGCGAGCCAGGGCCCGCCGGCCGCCAGCGCCGCCTCGGCGTCGTCCAGCAGCGAGACCAGCGTCGCCTCGTTGGCCGCGACCGCGGGTGCGTCTCCCGCGGACGCGTCTGCGCGGCGGCGCGCGGCGCGGGTGGGCGCGCGCGCGCGCAGCCGTGGCGTGGGGGCCGGCGGGCGGGCGGGCGGGCGGGCGGGCGCCGCACCCGCTGCGGCCATGCTCTGAATCTTCGTGGCGTAAGTGTCGGCGAGCTCGGGGTGCTCCGCGGCGCGGGCCTCGGCAAACTTGCGCTTGAACGCCGACAGCCGGCCCAGCACGCCCGCCGCGGCTGCGCAGCGGCGGCGCGGCGGCGGCGGGGGTGGGCCGCGCGCGGCGCGTGGGCGGCGCGCCGGCGCGCTCGGACCGCCCGCGGGGCGGCAGGCGTCGCGCCGCGGGCGCGCCGCGCGGTGCGTCGGGCGGGCGCACTCGGGTCGGCGTTGGCAGCCAGAAAGAGGTTGCCGTCCCAGGCGACGATGCGGTCCACCCAGCGCGCGGCGGCGGCCTGGTCGGCCTCGCCGCCGCCGAGCGGCGCGCCGCCGAGGTTGTTGACGTGCTCCATGATCGCCCTGGCGGCCCGAGCGGCGCAGCGCGCGCAGCGCGCGGGGGGCGTCGCGGGCCGAGGACGCGCTGGGCGCCGCACGCAGGGGCGCATGGTGGCGGCAGCGGCGGCGGCGGCGCGCGCGCGCGCCTGCTGTCGGTGAGCGTGGTGCCGTCGGGCAGCACGAGCGTGGGCACGGTGCCCGCGGGGTTGATACGCAGGTACTCGGGCGAGAGCGAGGCGCCGTTGAACAGGTCGACCGTGCGCGACACGTACGGCACGCGCTTCTCGGCCAGCGCCTGCGAGCGGGGGCGCGCCGGCGGGTGCTAGCAGCTGCGACCGGCGCGCGCCGCTCGCTGCTGCCGGCGCGGCAGCTGCCGCCGCGCTCTGTGGGGCCCACCGACGCACCAGCGCGGCCTTCATTGGGTTGTAGGCGAGCGGGTAGGAGTAGAGGACTGGCTTGGAGGTGGTGGCGGCGGTGGCCGCGGCCATCCTGCTGCTGCTGCTGCGCGCTCGCTCGCTGCTTGCCTGTGCCCGCTGTCGCTGCTGCACACGCGATCGGGCTGGGGCGGAGGGGGGCTCGGGCGGAGGGGGCGCGCGTTTCAGCTTTTCACGCGCTGCGGCGCGCGACGCACAAAGCCCTGGTGGTACAGCCCCCGCGACCCCGCCGCGCGTTGGCCTCAGGTTTTCCGCAGGTTGTCCAGCCGCGCCTGCCGGCGCGCGGCGCCGTCGGCGGCGGGCGGCAGGGCGCGCGGTGCGCGCCGCGCGCCGCGCCCCCGCCCCTCGGCGCACCTGCAGGTCCTCGTCGATGCCCGGCCCCGCCGCGGCCGACGGTCCCGCGCCGCCGCCCGCGCCCATGGGCTCCGCCATCGCCGGCAGCGCCGCCGCGGGCGCCGCCGCCGCGACGGGCATGTCGGGCGCCGACACGAGCTGCGCGGCGTGGGCGGCGGGCGCGCTTGTGCTGGACGCGGCCGCGCGTGTGGCCGGCGCTGCCGCGTGCGGGGCCGGCGCTGCCGGGGGCGCCGCGCAAGCCGCCGGGGGCCCCCGCGCGCCGCCGTGCCTGCGTGGTGGTGGTGATGCCGATCTCGTCCAGCACCTGCCCGATCAGCTCGTCAGTCTCCTCCTCCTCCGCCTCGCCCTGCACGCGGCGCAGCAGGCACCGGCGGCGGCGGCGGCGGCGGCGGCGGCGCGGCGTGGCCAGCGTCGGAGGACGGCGCCGGCCGCTGCCGGCCCGTGTCTGCCAGCTGCCGCGCGGCCGCCGGCCGCGCTGCCGGCCGCCGCGCCGCGCTGCCGGCCGCCGCGCCGCGCTGCCGGCCGCCGCGCCGCGCTGCCGGCCGCCGCGCCGCGCTGCCGGCCGCCGCGCTGCCGCGGGCCGCCCGCGCGCGCGCGTGTGCGCGCGCCGCGCCTCCATCGCGTCGTCGATGGCGTCGCCCATCATGTCGCTCGTCATCTCCATGCGCTCGTTCTGGCGCTCAAACTCCATGAGGATCTTTTGCATGTTGGGCAGGTTCATGCGCCGGTTCATCACCCGCATTGCCTGGGTGCGTGGGTGCGTGGGTGCGCGGGCGCGCGGGTGCGCAGGCGTCAGCGCCGAGGCAAGCGGGGCTGTACGAGGCGAGCGTGCGGGGGCGCAGGGCAGGCGGCGAGGGCCGGCGGCGGCGGCGGCGGCGCGCCTGCGTCGCGCCGCGCATCGCGTCCGCCATCGACTGCGTGCTCTTGAGCGTCTGCGGCGGCGGCGGCGGCAGCGGCGGCGGGGTGGGCGGGGCCGCTGGTGCCACTGGTGGTGCTGCTGCTGCTCCGCGGCGCGCGGCCGCAGCGCGCCGCGGACGCAGCGTGCCGCCTCGCCTGGATGCGCAACGAGACCGCCTGCAGCTGCGACTTGAGGGCGTGCAGCTTGGTCACCGCGTGCCGGTTGCGTATGAGCGACTTGGCCATGACCTTGACCGCGTCCTGCGAAGGGTGCGGCGGGCGGGGTCGCGCGCGCGCTGCCGCCGCCGCCGCCGCCAACCGCCGCTGCCCGCGCACCATCTGCCCCTCCTTGGCCATCTTCTTTATCTCCGCGATGGTCTTCTTCTCCTGGTTCTGCAGCCCCACGCGCTCGCGGTCCAGCTCGCGCATGGCCTTGTCCAGCATGCGCTTGTTTTCGCGCAGGATCTCTGCGCAGGCGCCCCGGGACGGCGCGGCGCGCAGCCCCCATGTCGGCCGCGACACACTGCGCGCTCTCGCCATGCTCGGCGGGGCCCTGGCGGCGCGAAGACGGCGCCGCCCGCCGCTGCTGCTTCTGCTGCCCGCGGCGCCGCCGCACCTGCCGGCGTCTTGCGCTTGCCGAAGAGCCAGTCCATGGCTGCGAGCTGCTGCTGCTGCCGCCGCCGCCGCTGCCCCTGCTTGCTATTGCGGGCGCGGCAGGGGAGCTCAAGCGAGCGCAGCGGCGCAGCGGCGGGAGCGGTGCTGGTACTGTTGCGAGCGGCGGTGCGCGGGGTGCGTGGCGGCGTGGCGGCGGGTCGGGTGTGTGTGTGCCTGGGGAACCGGGGGCACGGGGATTGGGAGCGCTTGCAACCGACGGCCGTCACATCGCCGCCAACCGCCGCCCGTCACGACGCGGGCGGGCCCGCGCGCAGCCACACCTCGCCGCTGACCGGGCAGGCGAGCGTCCAGCCCTGGCTGCACTGGTCCGCGAGCACGCGCGGCACGGTGCGCGTGCCGCCCTCCTCGCCGAGCGGCGGCAGCGCCGCGCCGGCGAGGGCGTAGCCGTCGGCGCTCAGCAGCAGCGCTGGCGCGCCCGGCTGCAGCTCCACCAGGTGCGCGAGGTCCATCACGCCCACGGCGGCGCCCGCCGCGGGGCCCAGCGTGTCGCCCAGCGCGTCGCCGAGCGCGGCCTCCC
Source organism: Scenedesmus sp. PABB004 (assembly GCA_014905635.1). Classification (NCBI taxonomy): domain Eukaryota; kingdom Viridiplantae; phylum Chlorophyta; class Chlorophyceae; order Sphaeropleales; family Scenedesmaceae; genus Scenedesmus; species Scenedesmus sp. PABB004. The sequence continues at coordinate 850,824 of JABVCE010000010.1, read as the reverse complement.
AGCGCCGCCGCTTGAGCGCCGCGCCGCCGCCGCGCGCCTGCGACGCGGCGCAGGCGCCCGGCTCCGGCAGCGCCTGCCGGAAGCCCTCGTGCAGCTGCAGCTCGCGCGTGAACAGCGCTGCGGGCGGGCGGGCGCGGGCGGGCGCGGGCGGGCGCGGGCGGGCGCGGGCGGGCGCGGGCGCCCGTGCGTGAGCGGGGCGGCCGCGCCGCAGCGTCGCTCTCGGCGGCGGCGGCGGCGGCGGCGGCGGCGCACCCGCGGACTTGGGCGGCCGCGCCGGCAGCAGGCCGAGCCGCGTCGCGGCGGCGGTGATCTGCGCGTCCGTGAGCGGCGCCTGCGCCTCCCACACCGCGCAGGACGCCATGTGCTGCAGCATCGCGCCCGCCGGCAGGCTCACGCTGCCGAGGCTCTCCGGAAAGGCGTCGCCAAAGTGCAGCTGCAGCGGGCCCGGGAACAGCTCTGCGCGCCGGCGGCGGCCGCCGCCACCGCGCCGCGCGCGACCTCAGCGCCGGCGCGCGCGCGGGGCCCGGTCGCCGCGCCGCCGCGCCGCAGCCGCGCGCGCGCGCGCGCGACCGCGCGCCGCCCTGCGCACCGCGCACGGCGTCCTCCCAGGGCGCGTCCTTCTTTGGCGGCGCTGCCTTGATGAAGGCCTTTAGCGCGGGGTACAGCGCGTCGTCCCGGCCCCCCGACGCGCCGCAGGTGAGGTAGTGCAGCAGGAGCAGGATGTTGCAGGGCCGCCAGTCGAGGAAGTGGCGCACGCACGGCACCGCGCCCGCGTCGCCCGGCGCCAGCCCCGCGCGCCGCGCGGTCCAGGTCTTGAGGCAGGCGAGGTGGAACGACATGAGCGACACCATGTAGGCGTGCAGCGGCGCGAGCGCGGGCAGCTTGGGCCGCGCCTCGCGCTGCCGCAGCGCGCCGTCCTGCGCGCGCGGCCGGGCGCGCGGGCGGGCGGGCGGGCGGGCGGGCGGCGTCGGGGCTCTGGCGGCCCCCGCCAGCGCCGCGCGCGCGCGTGCGGCCGGCGTGCGCGCCGCGCCGCCTCGGGCCGCCGCCGTGCCTCGCGCATGACGTCAAACGTGGGCTTGAGCATCTGGCTCAGCAGCCGCAGCCGCAGGTCGACGCTCAGGCAGCGCGCGAGGTCGCCCGGCGTCGCGGCGAGGAGCGCGACCTTGAGCACGTCCCAGCGCGCCCAAAAGTTGGACTTGAGCGTCGGCGGCTGCACCGCCAGCGCCGCGTCCACGATGCTCAGCGCCGCGCCGATCGCCGCAGGGTCGACGACGCGCGTGCCGCCGGCGCCGCCGCCGCCGCCGCGCGCCGCGCCGCACACCACGTGCTGCACCGCGTCCCAGCTGTGGCGCTGCTGCAGCAGCGCCCACAGCAGCCGCGCGGCGGCGGGCCGCGCCGCGGGGCTGGGGCTGCCGTCGCCGCCGTCGCCAGGCCGCGCTGCTGCCGCCGGCGCGTTGAAGAGGAGCAGCCGGCTGCTTGCGGCCCAGGGCGCGCCACCGCCGCCGCCGCTGCCGCCGCCCGCGAGCACCGCGGCGACGCCCAGGCCGTGCGGCGACGCCGCCAGCGCCACGAGCGCGCGCGCGCCGCCAGCCGCGCAGCGCCTGCGGACGGGCGGCGTCGCGGTGCCGCCAGGCGCCGGCGCCAGCGGGCCGAGCGTAAGCAGCGCCAGCCCCGGCCCGCCCGACCACGCGGCCAGGCCGTCCAGGAGCCATGCGAGCTGCGCCTGCTGCACGCCTGCGGCGCAGGGCGCTGGGCCCTCCTCAGACAGCTCCTCGCCTGCAACGCGGCACACGCGCAGGCTGCCGCCGTCGCCGCTGCTGGTCGCGACCGCGAGCCGCGTCCCGTTGCTGGCCGGGTCCCAGCTCACGCCAGTGACGTTGCCGCCGCCGTGCAGCGCGTGCGGCGCGCGCTGCGCGAGCGCGAGCGCCGGCGGCGCCTCGGGGCTCGCAGCGGCGGCCACGGGCGGGCTGCCCAGCACGGTGGCCAGCCGCAGCGTGCCCGGCTCGTCCGCCAGCGCAAAGCACACTGCGACACCGTCGGCACACGCGGCGGCGTCGGCGGCCACGACGCGCGCGGCCGGCGGCGCCAGCTGCACCGGCGCCGTCGTGCTCCAGGCCAGCTGCCCGTACGCCGCCCACTGCGCCCACGCCAGCACGGCCGAGCCGTCTGACAGCACTGCCGCGAGTGCGAGCGTGCCCGGCCGCACCCAGTGGAAGGGGTTTGCCGGCTCAGGCTGCTGCTGCTGCTGCGCCGCGTCTGCGGCGCCGGGCAAGAAGAGCTCTTGGATGGAGGCCCCGGCGAGGTCGGCGACGCTCGCGGCGCCTGCGTTCCAGGGCCACGCCGGCGGCGGCGCCAGCCAGCGCACGCACACCAGGCGCGGCACGGCGCCGCCGTCGCCGCCGCTGTCGTTGCCGCCGCCGCCGGCGGCGGCGGCCGCCGGCGCGCCGAGGTCGGCCACGTCGTGCGGCCACCAGTCTTCGAGCGTGATCTGCTGCTGCGCCGCGCCCGGCTCCGGCGGCGTCTGGCTCCACGCGCCCAGCCGCCCCGCGCGCGTTGCGGTCAGCAGCACGCGCCGGCAGCCCGGCGGCGACCAGGCCACCACGACCAGCTCGTCGTCGGGGCCTGCGCGGCGGCGGGCAAAGGGGCGCGGGCGCGGGCGCGGCAGCAGCGCGCAGGCGGGCCGTCGGCGGCGCGCCGCGCCGTGCGCAGCAGCGCGCTCGGTGGAGCGCCGGGCACAGCGGCGCCGCGGTGGCGCGCGGCCGCCCCGGATCCAGCGGCGGCGCCCACCTGCCAGCGGCACGCGCAGCACGACCTTGCGGCTCGGGCAGTGCACCGACAGCAGGTGCACGCAGGCCTCGCCCGGGCCCGTGTGCGAGCCCACCGCCACGATGCCGTTGACGGGACACCACGCCGCGCAGCTGGCGGCACAGCGGCCGAGCCCCACGTCGGCGAGCAGCTCCATCATCAGCGTGGCGTCGTCCTGGCGTGCCCCGCCGCCTCTCCCGCGGTCTCAGCGGTCACCCGGCATGCAGGAACCACCGGGAATGCGCCGAGAGCGCGACAGGGCGGTCAGGCAAGCTGCACGCGCCGGCCACGGTGCGACGACGCGCGGCCGCTGCTCTTCGCCGCTGCTGTTGGTTGGGACGGCGCGGCCGGGGCGGGGTCGGAGGCCGGCAAGCGTGCTAGCGTCCAGCGGATCTGAGGATCGTGCGCCAGCGGCGCCGCGCTCAGGCCGCCGCACGCGGCGGCTCGGCGGGCGCGAGGAGAGCGTCAGGCCTGGTAGCCCGGCAGCTGATCAAGCGCCTGCCGTAGTGGACCTGGCTGCGGTCCAGCCGGCTGACTCGGCCAGCAGACAGACACGCCACACACTCCCGCGGCGGCGGCGGCGCCGGACTAGATGGCGCCCTGCCCGGCGGGCGCGCCCTGCTGGGGCAGGGCGCTGTTAGGCGTGTCCCTGGAGCAGCTGCAGTCCTGGTGCGTGCCTGGGGGTGCGCCCCGCGCAGCTGCGGCGAGCGCCGCGCCCGCGCCGGCGCACACGCTGCTGCCGCACCAAGCGCCGGGCCGCCCGCGCACAGGGCGAGCTCATTGGCCGCGCAGCCTGCGGCCCCGGCATGCCAGCAATCATGGGGTGGCGACGGCCACGGCTGCGCGAGCGCCGCGCGGCCGTGGCCGGCGCAGCAGCGGCACGAGCAGCGCTGCCAGCGGCGAGCCTGGCCGCGCCGCAGCCTGGCGGCGGCGCTCGCAGCGCGCCTGCCGGCGTTGCAACAGCAGCCCTTGCGCGGTGACGGCGGCGACGGCGGCGCCACGCTCAGCGCCCGCGGCCGCGCGTTTGGCACGACCGGCGCGGCGGCGGGGCGCAGGGCGTGGGAGCAGCCGCCGCGGCTGCACCAGCCGACCAAGCACCTCCCGGGCGCCGACCCGCTCGCGCAGCTGCGCGGCGCGGACGCCGCGGCGCTGCGGCCGCCCGGCGGCGCCGCACCGGCTGCTGGCGCGGCCGCAGATGGCGGCGGCGCCGCCGCCGACGCGCGCGTCGGCGCGCCGGGCCTGGGCGCCCGGGCGCGCGCGCGCTGGCGGGCGCTGCAGGCGCGCGTGGCGGCGCTGCCGTGGGACGGCCTGGGGCGGGCCAGCGGTGTCGTCGTCCTGTGCGCCAGCGCGCCGCTCGCGTGTGCGTTGGGCCGCGCCGCTGCTCGCTGCGCGCTTGCGCGCTGCCGGCGTGCGCGGGCCGCCGCCGCCCACGCACGCACCTCCGCCGCCCGCCGCCCCGCGCAGTCGCCCTGCTGGTCAAGCAGGCGGTGCTGATGAGCAGCCTTGGCAACCTGGCGAGCGGCGAGCCGCAGCTCCAGCGCAGTGCGCTGCAGCGCCTGCTGTGGCTGCACGGCCTGGAGCTGCGGCTGCCGCTGCCGCTGCTGGGCGCCAGCCTGGGCGCCGAGCTCGCGTCGCGGCAGCTGCTGGCCGCGCTCGCGAGCCTCGTGGCGCCCGGCACCAACGCTCTGGTGCTGCACGACGTCTTTGCGCTGCTCGGCGCCCTGCTGTGCCGCCACGGCGAGCCCATGCGTGCCGCGATGGCGGCGGCGGGCCTGCGCGACGCCGTCGGCGCGAGCCTGCGCGAGGGCTGGCTGCCGCGCGGCGCGCTGCCCGCGGCGCAGTCGCTGGCGGCGCGGCTGGCGCCGCCACAGCCGGGCGCCGCGGCCGCGCCCGCGGCTGCGCCCGCGGCGCCGCGCCGGCTGCCGCCGCCGCCGCGCGGGCCGCCGCGGCCGGGGGCGTCATGACGGCGCCGCGGCGGTTGGCCGCGCTGTGGCGAAGCTCGAGCTGTGGTTTGCGTGTGGGGACTTGCAGGTGACCAAGTAACCAGCTGCTGCCCTCAGCCGCTTCGATTCAAAGTTCACGCGCGCACCAGCAGCGCCTGCCGCCGTGCTGCTTGGCGGTCCGCCCCGATAGCCGGGCGAGGTGGCGCGCGCCGGCAGGGATCTGCGGCGTTTGCCGCCGCGGCCCGCCGCGTCGCCGCCGGGCCGCTGCACGCCCGCATGGGCCGGCTCCCCGTGCAGCGGTGATGATGGACACGGCGTCGCCGGACCAGCACCAGGGCGGGGCGCGCGGCGGCGGCGGCGCAGCATCGGGCGCGGGCGCGCCGCTGCGCAAGACCCGCGCGCCGATGGCCGCGCGGGACCAGGCGGCGGCGGTGCCAGGCGGGCAGGGCTGCGCCCTTGAGAAGCTGCAGGCGCAGCGGCTGGCGCGCGCGGCGCAGCGCCTGCACGGCGCGAGCGCGGTCGCGGGGGGCCAGCCAGCGCTGCCCGGCGCCGCGCCCCCGGCGGCCGCGGTGCGGCGGCCGCCGGCGCGCGTGACGACGACGGCGGGTTGCGGCATGATGCACAGCCGGCCGCCCAGCCGCGCCGGCGGCAGTGCGCGGGGCTCGGCCGAGCCGGCGCCGCGCGCGCTCGCCGTGCACGGCGCCGCGATCGCGGCCGCCGCGCCGCCGCCGACGGCGCTGCGGCAGCAGCCCCCGCGCCCGTGCGGGCAGGCCGGCGGCGGCAGCGCCACCAGCTGCTTGCAGCAGCAGCGCCCGCGGCAGCCGCATCAGGCGCACCAGGGCGGAGGCGCCGGCGAGCGCATGGGCTGCGGCGCGCCCTGGGCGCAGCTGGCGGCGGCGGCGGCGGCGCTGCAGCAGAAGCGAGCGCTGCACACGACCAGGCGTGACCAGGAGCAGCAGCGGTGCGCTGCGGACGCCGCACTTTCGCGGCGGCAGCGCCCGAGCCAAGCCTGGGGCGGCTCCCGGCCCTGCCCCCCCCCCCCGCCCCCCTCCGCCCTCACATGACCGCGCGCCGCCGCAGGCTGCAGCTGGCGCGCCTAGCTGTGCATCAGTGGGCCTGGCTCGTGGCCGCGCGGCGGCGGCAGCGCATCGCAGCGCGCCACCACGCGCGCCAGCTGCTGCTGGCGGGCTGGCTGGGCCTGCAGCGCGAGGCAGCACGTGCGCGGGTGCTGGCCTGCCAGGCCGACCTCGCACGCGCCAAGCAAGCCTTCCTGCTCCTCTCGCGCTGCTTCGTGGCCTGGCAGCAGTGGCGCGCGGGCGCGGCGGCCGCGCGCGGCGCCGCTGCGGCCGTGGCGGCGCGGCGCGGCCGCGCCGCGGCCGCGGCCGTGCTCGCAGCCTGGCGCAGCGCGGTCGCGGCGCGCCGCCTGGCGGCCGCGGCGGCGCTGCGCGCGGCGGCGCTGCGCAGCTTTGGCCTGATGGAGCGCGCGCTGCTGGGCTGGCGCCGTGCCGCCACCGACAGCCGGCTGGCCAGGCTCAAGCTCGGCAGGTGCGGCGGGCTCGCGGGCCGGCTGGCGTGGCGGCCGGCGCTGCGCGTGCAAAGCGCGGCGGCGCGGGGAGTGGCAGCACGCCGCCAGGCGAGCGCCGGCTGCGCTGACCGCTGGTCCCGCGCGCTGCCGCCCCTCCCGCAGGGCCGCGCAGCACTGGCAGCGCGCTGCGCAGCGCGGCGTGCTGGCGGCGTGGCGCGCGCGCACGGCGGCGTCGGCGGCAGAGTGGCAGGCAGTGGCGCGTGCGCTGTGCCACCACAAGCGCACCGCGCAGGCGACCGCGCTGCGGGCGTGGCGCGAGGCACTGGCGGCGCAGCACACGCGCGAGCAGGCGGCGAGCGCGGCGCTGCAGCGCTGGCGGGCGGGCGCGCTGCGCGGCACCGCCGCGGCCGCGCTGCGCGCATGGCAGCGGGCGGCGGAGCAGCGGTCGGGGCTGCGCGAGCTGGGGGCGCAGCTGCGCGACGCTCTGCGCCGGCAGCGCAGGCGCCAGGTGCGCGCGCGGCTCGCTGGTCACGAAGGCGGGGCGCGCACGTGCGCGCGCGCGCGCTCTGCCGCGCCGCGCACACAGCCGTACGCCGCCGCCGCGCAGGTGCTGGCCGCCTGGGCAGGCGCCGTTGCGTACCGTGCCCAGCTTGCTGCCGGCGCGGAGCGCCTGGCCAGCACGGCGGACTGGTGGTGGGCGCGGCACTGCCTCGCGCGCTGGCAGGGCGTCGTGGTGACCATGGCTGGGCAGCGCAGCGCGGAGCTGCGCGAGCTCGTGCAGCTGCGCGCCTGCGTCGGGTGAGCGCGCGCTGGCAGGGGCTGGGAGGGTGCGGTGTGGGGGTGAGAGACTTGCGTGGCGGCCGGTGATTCACCTGCGCGCGCCGTCCCGCGCGCCGCGGCCGCGCAGGACCTTGCTGGCCTACGCTGAGCGCCGGCGCGCGGGCGCGGCGCGGCTGGCGGCGGCGCGGGCGGCGCTCGCGCGCGCCCGGCTGCGCCGGCTGCTCGGCGGCTGGCGCGTGCAGGCGGCGCGGCTCGCCGACGCGCGCGCCGCGCGCGCCGACGCCGACGCCCACGCGGCCGACCGGCAGCTGCGCCGGCTGCTGGAGCGCTGGCGGCGCCGCGCGGCCGACGAGGCGCGCGAGCGGTGCCTGCTGGGCGCCGCCGAAGCGCTGCGCGTTGGCGGGCTGCTGGGCCGTGCCGTGCGCGGCTGGCGCTGGGCGTGCAGGTGGGCCGCGGTGGCGGCGCCGCGCGGCCCGGCACGGTCAGGGCTGCCCGACCGGGCGCGCCACCCCCGCTCCCCGCCCCCTGGCCGCCGGCGCGCACGCGCAGGTACCGTGCTGCAAAGCAGGCGGCGCCGCGCTGGTTTGAGGCGGCCCTGCTGGCGCGCAGCGTCGACGGCTGGCGCGCGGTCGCGCGGGCCAAGCGCGCGCGCGAGGCCGCGCGCCGCGCGGCGGTGCGCCACGCATACCGCACCTCGCTCGCGCGCGGCCTCGCCGCGTGGGCGGCGGCGCTCGGCGAGGCCGGCGACGAGCGGCGCGCGCTGCTCGCGGCGGCGGCGCACTGCGAGCGGCAGCGCCTGCGGCGCGCGTGCCAGGTGCGCGGTCTGGTCGGGACAACCGCGCAGGCGCCACCGCTGCTGCGACTGACCCGCGCCGCCCTGGCTGCCCGCACAGGCCTGGCGGGGCCCGTTCCTGCAGCTGCAGCGCGCCGCGCGCGGGGAACTGACGCGCGCGGCAGTCCAGCGCGAGCGGCAGCTGCGGGCGCGTGGCCTGCGCGCCTGGCGGGCCGCCGTTGCGGCAGGCGCGGCCAAGCGCGTCCGGCAGGGCGTGGCGGCCGGCCACGCCCGCCGGTGGCGGCTGGCGCGGGCGCTGTCGGCATGGCGTGAGGCCTGCGCGGAGGCGGGCGAGGAGCGGCGGCAGCTCGCGGCAGCGGCGGCGCCCGCGCTGGCGGCGCTGGCAGCGGCCAAGGCGCGGCGAGTGCTGTGCGCCTGGGGCACGGCGGTGGAGCTGCGGCGCCAGGGGCGCGCGGCGGTGAGTGTGTGTGTGTGGGCGGGTGGGTTGGGGGGGGGGGGCAATTCGCGCTCGCTGCACTGGCGGCGCGTGCCTCACGCTGTCGCTGCCACGCGCAGGCCGAAGCGGCGGCCCACCACTGGCGGCGCGCGGCGCTGCGCCCGGGTGTCGCCGCGTGGCGCATGCGCACGCGGCAGCGGCGCCTCAAGCTGGCGGCCAGCGCCAGGGCTGAGCGCCACCGCGCCGCGCGCCTGGCTGCCGTGGCGCTGGCGGGGCTGCGCGGCAGGGTGGCGGCTGCGCGGGCGAAACGCGCGCGCGTGCTGGCCGCCGCGCTGCACCGGCGCTCGTGGCTGGCGGCCAGGGCGTGGCGGGCCTGGAGGTGAGTCTCCTCGCGCCGCCGGGAGGGGGCTGCCTGCGGCAGGCGGCGCAGCCAGCTCTCAGAGCGCGCCTGACGCCCCTGCCCCTCTTGCGCCCGCTCTGCAGGCTGGCGGCCGCCATGTGCAACCTGGAGCGCGCCGCGGCGGCGCGCACCCCGCCGCGCCAGCCGGCCTGCCTGGCGCGCCCGGGCGCCGCGCACGGCCAGCCGCAGGCGCCCAGCGCGGAGGCGCTCGCCGCCGCGGTGGTGGCAGCCAGCGTCGCGGCCGGCGCAGACTGGCAGCGGCGCTGGCGGCAGCGTTGGCAGCCGGGCGGCGGGCTGCCGGCTGAGCGGCAGCTGGCGGCGCAGCCGCCCCCGCCGCGCCCGCCGTCGCCGCGGCAGCAGGAGCAGGAGCAGGAGCAGCTTCCGCCGCCGGCCGCGCCGCCGGCGCAGTGGACGCCACAGCCAGCGGCCAGGGTGCGACGGCAGCCGCGGCTGCCCGCCTTCATGCAGCAGCAGCAGCAGCAGCAGCAGCAGCAGCAGCTTGCGGTGCAGGGCTGGTCGCAGTCGCAGCAGTCGCAGCGCCAGCTCGTCGCGCAGGCGGCGGCGCCTGCTCAGGCGCCGCCGCCGGCCAGCCCCGCGAGCTGGCCGACGCCGCGAGGGCGGCAGCGTCCGCCGCCCAGGCAGCTGCGGCCCCACTGCGCGACCTCGCCGGGGCTGCACCAGCTGGAGCAGCCAGCCTGGAGCTGCGCGCCGGGCTGGCAGGAGGGGGCGTCCGCGCCGCAGGTGCTCGTGCTGCAGCACGCAGCGCCGCCAGCCGACGCGGCCTCACCGGGCAGCCCGCTGGCGCGCGAGTGCTGCTGGGGCGCGCCGGCCGCGCCGTCCCATGCCAGCGGGGCGTGGGACGGCGCCAGCCCCTGGCGCGCCGGCGCGGGCAGCTGCGTGGGCGGCGGCGCGGCCGGCCGGCGCCAGCCGCCCGGCCCCGCCGTGCTGCCACACACGCCGTGCACGTACAGCGCCACGCACGTCGGCGCCGTGAGCAGCCGCGCGTCGCTGGCGGCGCGGCTGGGCTGCCTGCCCGACGGCGGGGTGGCAGCGGGCGCGGACGCTGCCGCCTGACGCTGGTAACGCCGACACTCGCGGTGCCGTGCCGGCTGCGTTACACGCCTGCCCCGCCCCTCCGCCGCCCTGCCTGCTACTAGCGATGAGTGATGCGGGCACGCCCCTGCGAGCACCCACCCAACGCCTGCCCGCCCCCCATGCCCCGCCGCTGCTGACGCGGCCCGATCACCGGCGGCGCGCGCGAGCCGCGCCCCCGCCGCCATGCCCGCGCGCGGCGACGGTCCCGGCGCGAGCGCCTGCCACTGCAGGCGCCGCGGGCCCGCCGGTCACCGCTCCTCGCTCGCTCCGGAAGCTGTCGCGGCTGCGGCGCGCGCCGGGGCGCCCGGCGCCAGCGGCGACACCGCACCGCTCCCGCTGCGGCTGCCGCTGCCGGCGTCGCGCAGAAGCCAGAGGCCAGATCGCCGCCCCATCGCGCGCCGGGCTGCGGCGGCACTCAGTAGTGGGCGTGCTTCCAGTCCAGCAGCGCCTGGAAGTCCTCCTTCGAGACCTTGTACTTGGCCGTGATGCTGCGGAGCGCCGCCTCCTCCGCGACGGCGCTCTCGGTGGCCGCGCTGACGTCCGTGACCTGCGTCTGCTTCTTCATCTTGCTCAGCAGCTTGCCCAGCAGCCGCTCGTCCTCCTTGCTGAAATACATGTTCTCGACCGCCTGCTCGTGCTCGTTGAAGCCCTTCACGCCCGCCATGCTCATGCTGCGCGTGGCGCTGGCGACGCTGGGGCCGCACGCCGCGGCGCGCGCGGCGGCGCGGGCTGCAGAGAGCATGGCGGGCCTCGGGAGATCCGGGCGGGGCCGACGCGATCAGGGCGCGCGCGCGGGTGTGCGAGGGTGGCGGACCGGCAACGCGAGTCGCGGGTGATCTGCGGCGAGAAGCCCGGCGCACGCCACGGCGCGCGTGCGGCGGCGGCAGGCGGAGCAGCGGCGAGGGTTGAGCGCGTGCAGCCGCTGCGCCGCGGGCGTGCCTGGCGCGGCCGGCTGCCGGCGGCGCGTTCCCCCAGGGCCAGTCCCGCCGGCCCCCGCGATCGCACGCACCACGCCGCTGCGCGGCCGGCCCGCCCGCAACCGCCGCCAACCGCGTGCTGCCGGGCTCCGCGGCCGCCGGGGCCCGCCGCATGCCCGCCATGCGGCGGCGGGCGCCGCCGGCAGGCCACACGCTGCGGCTGGACCTGCCGGTCGCGGCGAGCAGCGCGGGCGCCGCCGCGCTGCTGTCGGCATTCGTGCAGCACCTCGCGTTTGCGCGCGAGCAGTGCCACGCGCCCTTCGCCCAGCTCGACGCGCACGTGATGGTGGGCGCGCCGGGCCGGCGCGCGGCGCGGGTCGCGGCGCGGGCGGCGGCGCGGGCGCCCACAGCGCGCCGGCCGCGCGCAGGCGTGCCGCGAGGCGCAGCGCGACGCCAAGGCGACGGGGCGCGCGGTGCGGCTCAAGGCCTCGTCGCGCAGGGCCATCAAGGTGCTCCTTCGGGGGGCCGCGGGCGGCAGATTCGCGCCGGGCGGGAGCCGCCGCGCGCCGCGCAGCTGCCGCGCTGCCGCGACGCAGCCCGCTGCCGCCGTCGCAGTACCACGCGCGCCTCGCGGCCATGCTGCAGGCGGCCGCCAGCATCCCGCTCGGCGCGCTGCGCGGCGGCGCGGTCGCGCTGCTGCTGGGCTCGTCGGCGCTGCGGCCGCGCGAGGTGTACTGCCTGCGCTTCCCTGCGGCCATGGACGCGCCAGGTGCGGCCGCGCCGCCGTCCTGCGAGCTGCAGCGCGCCCAGCTGCAGCCGGCCCCGCGGGCGGGCGCGCCGCGCGCGCGTGCACGAGCGCGTGCGGCCCGACACGCCGCGCCGCGCCGCGCGCCGCCGCAGGCGCCCCGCCGCCGAGCGAGCAGGCGCTCGGCGCGGCCTGCCGGCAGCTGCTGCGCGCGCTGGTGATGGAGCAGGCCGGCATGGCAGAGTGGGACGAGTCGCCGGGTGCGCCGCGCCGCCGCCACGCGCCAGCGCCGCACGCGGGGGCGCCTGAGGGGCGCCACGCGCTCAAGGTGTGCCCTGCCCCCTCGCCCCCGCTCCGCAGGCCCCACCAAGATGTTCCTGTTGTTTGCGGCGCCCGAGGGCAGCCTGGCGGCGCCGCCGCAGGGCTTTGCGCCGAAGCGCGCGTTCGCGCTCAACATGCGCAAGGCGCTGCAGGCGCGTGCGCGCCGAGGCCGCGGACCGGCCCCGCCGCGCTCCGCCGCCGCTGGCGCTGCTGCCGGCCCTGCCGACGCGCGACTGCCCGTCGCCGCGCGCGGGTGTGGCGCCGCGCAGGTCACGCTGGACCTGCGCGGCGACGCGCAGGAGGGCGAGCTGCAGCAGCTGTCTCAGGCCATGTCGGCGCAGATGCGCCTGCAGGAGCCGGCGGGCGCGCAGCAGGGGGGAGCAGCAGTAGCGGCGGCGCCAGCGCCAGCGCTGGGGGCCGGCGCGCAGCAGGGGGGAGCAGCAGCAGCGGCGGCGGCGGCGCCAGCGCTGTGGGGCGGCGCCTGCGCCGGGCAGCAGGGCGGCGCGCCGCCGCTCGTGTGGTATCAGTGTGCGGCGCACGCCAAGGGGCTGCGGCCGGGCGGCTGAGGGCGCGTGCGCGGCCGTCACAGCGTTACAGGGCCGGATGGCCGCGCGCGGGCGCGGCGGGTAACTCAGAGAGAGCAGAGAGACCGGTCCGCCGTCGACGTTCGCAGCCCAAAGGGTTCGGGGATCACAATCTCCAATCTTCAGGCTGCAGTGCAGTGGAGCGGCTGGAAAATGCCGGCGGCGCGCGCACGCGCACGCGCTGGGGTTCAGCAGCAGCGAACACACCATGGACCCCAACCCGTTCAGTGGGCACGCGCGTTGGTGAAATCTGCGGCAGTTCAAAAACCTGTGGACCCCGCTGGCGGCCGGCCATGCCGCGGCGGGATGCGGCGCGCAGTGCGCGCACACGCCCCGCGCCGCGGCAGGCCGGCGGTCACCCGGCTAGCTGCGACTACCACACACCATGACGGCCGAACAGTGCAGCACGGTCAAAAGCGCCGGCGAGAACAAACGAAATAACCTGGTGCGGGCGCGGGCAGCCCCCAGCGACCCACGGGCCCCCCCTGCTGGCCTTGCTCAGCCGGCATCGGGCGCGCCGCCGTCCATGCTGATCGCGCCCGACCCCCAGCGCCGCATGCTCGCGGCGCAGGGCAGCAGGCCCGGCGCTCCGCCGAGGCTGCCCACGGCCGTCGCCGACGAGGTGTGAGACGGCTGCCGACCAGCGGGCACCGCCGCCGCGCCGTCACCCGCCTTGGGATGCTGCGCCGCGGCCTCCGCTGCAGCCGCGCCGGCGACCGCCGCTGCGCCCGTGGCGGTGGAGACGTCGCTGCGGACGCGCAGGTTGGGCACTGCCTCAGCCGCTGCCGCTGGCGCCGGCGCTGCCTGTGCCGCTGGCGCAGCAGTCCCCGCCGCTGCCGCTGCAGCTGCCGCCCCCGCTGGCCCTGCCGCCGACGCTGGCGCCGCTGCGCCAGCGTCCTCCTGCGCCAACACGCGCAGCTGCGCGGCAGTGAGCTGCAGGAGCAGCAGGAGGTGCAGCAGCCGCGCCTCCGAGCTCCTGCCGGGCCGGCTGGCGGCCGCCAGCACCTCGGCAATGCCGGGCACCTCGCTGGGCTCCAGCATCCATGGCTCCAGCGCGCCCAGCACCTCCGGCGGCAGCCCGGCGTCTGTGCCCGTCAGCGCCGAGCTCAGCCCTGCCACCGCGCCGCCCTGCTGCCTCTGCCGCTCCTCGTCGGCAGCCGCGATGGCCGCCAGCAGCCGCGGCACCGCCCCTGGGCCTGTGGCGGCGCCCTGCGGCCTGCCCGGCGCACCGAGGGCTGCGCAGAGAGCCGCCGCAGCGCCGCGCCACTCGTCCCGCTGCTGCTCCGCGGGCCGCGGCCCCGGGCTGCCCCCGCCGGCCGGGCTGCAGGCGCCGCCGGCGCTGGCCGCAGCCGCCGCCAGCACGTTCAGCGCCGCGCCCGGCGCCTCACCGCGCGCACCGCCGCTGCCGCCCACTGCGGCGCCATGCTCTGCCGCCTGGCCGGCCGCTGCAATCGCCAGGCGCAATTCGTTGGCGCGCCAGCCCGCCCACGGCTGCTGCTGCTGCTGCTGCTGCTGGTCGATGCCACGCCGTTGGTCCGCCCCCGCCGCTGCCTCGCGCTTGCGCCTCTGGCCGACAGGGGCGCGCTGATCGTGCTGGGCGCTGCTGATCTGCGGCTCCGCGTGCGCCGCGGCGGGCCGCCCGGGGGTGCCTGCTGCCTGTGCTGCTGCGGCGGCGGCGGCTGCGCGCGGCGTGCTCGCCGCCGCCGCGGCGGCCGGGGGGTCGACCCGCCCTTGGTTGAACGTGCGCAGCTCCGCCGCGTAGTGCTCAAGAGCGAAGTTCGTGCTCGCTGCGCCCCAGCGCGGGCGCGCAGCGCCGGCGGCGGCGGTGGCAGCGGCGGGGGCAGCGGCGGGGGCAGCGGCGGCGGCGGCGGTGGGCAGCGTGCGCGCAGGGCGGGGGCAGCGGCGGCGGCGGCGGGGGTGCCGCGGCGCCCGGCCGCGGCCGCGACGCGCGCGCGCACGCGCACCCAGCGCGCCGCGCAGCTGCACGGCCTTGGCGTCGTACGCGCGCGCCGCGTCGGCGGGGCGGTCAAAGTAGCCGAGGAAGACCTTGCGGTTGTTGTGCCCCACCTGCAAGGCGGCGACGGCGGGCGGCGGCGGCGGCGGCGGCGGCGGCGGCGGCGGCGGCGGCGGCGGCGGCGGCGGCGGCGGCGGCGGCGGCGGCGGCGGCGGCGGCGGCGGGGCGCTCTCAGGAGGAGGGGAGGGCCGCGGGGCGGGGCGCACGCGCGCCGCGCCCGTCGCGGGCGGCCGTCGGGTGCGCGCCGCGCCGCGCCGCGCTGCGCCCACCTGCGCCCGCCAGCGACCGTTCTTCTTGTCCCAGAAAACGCCCCTGGCGCGGGTGCGGGCGCGGGTGCGTGGGAGCGGGTGTGAGCAGGGCGTCCGTGTGGGCGGGGCACGGCGCGCCGCGCGCAGCGCTGGGGGCGGAGGGCCCGCGCACCTGAACTTGGATCTGCCCCTGCCCCGGGCGCCCCGGCATCGGCCTGCTGCTGCTGCTGCTGCTGCTGCTGCTGCTGCTGCTGCTGCTGCGGCGGCGGCGGCGCCGCCGGCGCCGGCTGCTGCGGCGCCGGCTGCTGCGGCGTCGGCTGCAGCGGCTGCTGCTCGCCCGTCGCCGCCGCGTGCGCCGCCGCCCGCGCCGCGCCGAGCTCGGCCAGCCCCGCGATCGCGCCCAGGGTGCGCGCATCCATCAGCTGCTCGCAGGGCGGCGCCTGGGGCGTTTGCGGGCCGGCCGGCGCCGCCTGCTGCTCGGCGGCCGCCTGCTGCTCGGCGGCGCCGCGCGGCGCCGGCTCCCGCGGCGGCGGCGCAGCGTCCGCGACAGCGGCAGCTGCGCCACCCGGCTCCTGCATCTGTACCTGCATGCCAGACCGCCGCCTCAGGCGGCTGCGGGGCGAGCGGAGGGCGGGGGCGGCGGCGGGGTCGCATCAACCGGTCGTGCTTCTCTCCGGCAGGGGCCGGCGGCGCGCCACTCTATCCCTCATTGGCCAGTGAACAGCGTGTCGACATCCGTGGCGCCGCCGCGTGGCGCCCGGCAGCCCACCTGGCTAGCCTGCTACTGTTGTGCGCCGCGCCATCACCCGCTCGCGCCGGTGCCGCACGCCTGGTTCCCGCGCCGTCACGTGCGCATGTCCGAACGGTCTGCGCTGCGATCGGGACGCTGCCCGGACAGCACAGCGGTTGTGCACGGCGGCGCAAGGCGTAACACACGCGCCGGCCGCCGGCGGAGCCGCCCGCGGAAGCGATTGTTCATCGCTGTACGTCGGGCGCGGGTCAGCGCAGGTCATCGGTGTAGAGACGCGCGTACAGGCGACGCAGCTGCTCCGGCGTGCAGCCCGCGAGCCAGGCCGCGCTGAGCGCGAGGTGGATCGCGGTCGCGCGCGCGCCGCCCCACGCCGCCAGCCGGCGCCCGCTGGTGCGGCTGGCGCGGTCCAGCACCTGCACCACGCGCCCGCGCGGCGCGCGCCACGCGGCCAGCGGCCCCCGCTGCGCGCGCGGGGGCTGCGGCGCGCCGGGCGGCGGCGACGGCCCGGCCATGTGCAGGCGGATGCAGAGGTCGGCGTCCTCAAAAATGCTCAGCCGCGCGTCAAAGCCGCCCACGCGCCGCAGGTCGCGCGCGCGGCAGAACAGCGTCTGGTCGCCTGGCGGCGCGGCGGGCGCGCGCAGGGTCGGCGCGGCGGGCGAGGGGTGGGCGCGCGCGCGAGCGCCGCAGCTGCGCAGCGGCGGCGGCGGCGGCGTCACCGAACAGGCAGCGCAGGCCGCGCAGGAAGGAGAGCGGGCGGACGAGGAGGGGCCCGTAGTACGTCTTTAGGAAGTTGTTCGCCGACAGCGCCCACAGCCGGCGCCCCTCCACTGCCCGCGCGCGCGGGCGCGGGCGGGCGGCGCGGCGGGCGTCGCCGCGGTGGGCCGCCCGCGCGGGCGCGGCGCGGGGGCGGGGGCGCGGGCGCGGCGCACCCTCGATCGAGGGCACGAAGCCTCCCAGCACGGTGCGGGGGTCTGCCAGCTCGCGGCGCATGACGGCGACCAGGTCGCGCGGCGGCGTGGTGTCGGCGTGCAGGAAGCAGAGCAGCTCGCTGCGCGCCGCCGCGGCGCCGGCGTTCATCTGCACCGCGCGGCCGCGCCCCGACGCGAGCACGCGGCGCGCGAGGCCGCTGCGGCGCACGAGGCGCGGCGTGCTGCGGGGTGCGGCGCGCGCGCGGGCCGGGCGGGGTGGGCGGCGGCGGCGCGCCGCGCGGGCGCGCCCGCCGGCGAGCCGCGGCCGGACCGGCGCCGGGCAGGCGCGCGCGGTGGCGCACCCGTCGGTGCTGCCGCCGTCAACTACGATGACCTCCGCCGGCTGCGGCTGCAGCTCGGCGAGCGCGCGCAGCGTCTGCAGCACGCCCGCCGCCTCGTTCAACACCGGCACGATGACCGCGACAGACGCCTGCGCCGTGTCCAGCGGCTGCTGTCGCGGCGCCCAGGGCTGTGCCAGGCCCAGCAGCACGAAGCCGCCGGCCGCCAGCCCCAGCTTGCCGATCCACCCGCCCCCGCCGCTCCGCGGCCGGGCCCCATCATCGCCGCCGCCGTCGCTGCCGCCGCCGCCGCCGCCGCCGCCGCCACTACCCCTGCCACTGCCGCCGCTGCCGCCGCCGCCGCCAGCGGCGGCTGCCACAACGCGCGGCCTGCTGCGCAGGGCCGGCCGCGGCGCGGGCGGTCGCTGCTGCGCGGGCGCGCGGGCGTGCGTCGGCGCGGCGTGGGGCGTGCGGCAGCAGGGGCGCATGCCTGCTGGGGCGCAGGGGAAGGCGGGAGTGGGGCACCTGGCGGCGGTACCGGCGGCAGCAGCAGCGCGTGCGCACGCGCGGCGTCGTGACGGCGGCGGGTTTTGTCGACGCCGGTGGCGATCGATTGTCGTCCTGCGCTCGGCTCTCCGTTGCGGCGTGGTGGAGCAGCAGCGAGCAGTCTCGGAGGCCCCCCGGCGCGCCCCGCCAGCGCAGCGCCGTCACCTGCCCCTGCTCGCCCCGCTGCGCCCGCATCGCGCCTCACGGCATCGCCATGCCGCACGTGTTCGTCACGGGCGGGCTGGGGTTCATCGGTGCGGACGCGCGCGAGGCCGCGGCGCCGGGCAGCGGCACCGGGATGCGCCGCCGCTGCTGCGCGCCCGCGGCGCCGCCCTCGCGCCGCCCGGCAGCGCAGGGCCGGCGGCTCCGCGTCCCAAGCTGCGCTGCCGCACGCGTGACGCAGCCAGCCACACCGTGCTGGTGCTGCTGGAGCACGGGCACAGTGTGGTGTTGCTGGACAACCTCAGCAACTCCTTCCTGCGCGTCTTCGACCACATGAAGCGCCTCGCCGGCGACAAGGCCGACAAGATGAAGTTCGTCCAGGCGCGTGCGGCCACCCCCCGCCGCCACCGCCGGCACTCAGCCAACGCGGCGCGCCCGCCGCCCACGCGCCGACTGACGCGCCGCGCCCGCGCCTGCCGCGCCGCCACCAGGGCGACCTGCGCGACAAGGCGCTGCTGGAGGGGCTGTTTGCGGAGCAGGCCTTTGACGCGGTCATCCACTTTGCTGGGTTCAAGGCCGTCGGCGAGAGCGTGGACAAGCCGCTCGAGTACTACGACAACAACTTCTGCGGCAGCGTGCTCCTGCTCGAGACGATGCGCAAGCACAAGTGCTTCAACGTGCGCCGCCGCGCGCCGCCGCCGCGCCGCCGCCGCTGCCACCGCGCCGCCACCGCGCGCCGCGCCGCCGCCGCTGGCGCGCGCAGCTCGTGTTCAGCAGCAGCTGCACCGTGTACGGCATGGTCGAGCGCACGCCCATCACCGAGGACTTCCCCCTCGCCGCGTGCAGCCCCTACGGCCGCACCAAGCTCTTCCAGGAGGACATGTACCGGTGCGGCGCACGCACGCGGCGCACACGCGCACACGCACGCACACGCGGCGCGGCGTGGCGCGGCGTTGAAAGCGCAGCGCCGTGGCGCGGCGGCGCGCGGGGCCCCGGCGCGGCGCGGCGGCGGCGCGTGGGCGCCTCAGCGGTCGCACCGCTGAGCGGCGCGCCCGACCTCTCTCTCGCGCGCGCAGGGACCTCGCCGCGAGCGACGGCGCGTGGCGCATCCTGCTGCTGCGCTACTTCAACCCCGTCGGCGCGCACCCGAGCGGCGACCTGGGCGAGCACCCGGTCGGCATCCCCAACAACCTCATGCCCTACATCCAGCAGGTGACAGTCGTGTTATATTGTTATGTTTCATTGAACTCCCAGGTTTCATTGAACTCCCAGTCCCTCCGTCACCCACTCGCCGCCTTCCTCATCAACACGCACCCGCGCCGACCGCCGCCGACCGCCGACCGCCGCCGCGTCGCTGCCCGCAGGTCGCGCTGGGGCAGCGCCCGCACCTGGGCGTGTTCGGCGGGGACTACCCGACCCCGGACGGCACGTGCGTGCGCGATTACATCCACGTCATGGACCTCGCCGGCGGCCACGTCGCCGCGGTCGACCTCGTGCTGCGCGACGCGGGCCTCGGCTGCCGCCCCGTCAACCTCGGTGCGCGGCGCGGCGCGCGGCGCGGGCGGCGCGCGGCGCGGGCGGCACGCGGCGCGGGCGGCGCGCGCGGCGCGAGCGGCGCGCGCGGCGCGAGCGGCGCGCGCCCGCCGCAGGCACCGGGCGGGGCACGTCGGTGCTGGAGATGGTCAAGGCCTTTGAGGAGAACACGGGTGGGTGCGCGCGCGCGCAGAGCACAGCACACGGCGCCAGGCGCGGCGCGGGGCGAGCACGCTTGCGCAGCGGGCGCGCCCCTTCCCGCCGGCCCGGCGCGGCGCCGCCCGTTACGCCTGCCCCCGCGCCCCGCAGGCGCCAAGGTGCCGTATAAGGTGGTCGACCGCCGCGCGGGCGACACCGTCGCGGTGTGGGCGGCGACGGAGCTGGCGGAGAGCCTGCTCGGCTGGAAGGCCAAGCTGGGCCTCGCCGACATGTGCCGCGACCAGTGGCGCTGGGCGAGCCGGTACCCCCAGGTGGGGCTCGGCGGGCTCGGCGGGGCTCGGCGCGTGGCGCGGCGGGCCGCAGGGCGCGGGGCGCGCAGCACGGCGCGGCGCGGCGGCAGCGCGCGCCCGACGGCGCCGCCCGCTGCCGCGACCCGCCGCCCGGCGCCGCAGGGCTATGAGACGCCCATCGCGGAGGGCGGGCAGTGACGCGAACACGCGGCGCGGGCGGTCGCGAATCCTCGGACAAAAACCTGGCAGGGCTGCGGAACTCTGACGCGCGAGCGGTTGCGCGAGGCTCGTGCTGTAAACGGTGATGCACGCACGGCCGCTGCCGGCCGCTGCCGAACGCGCGTGGAGCGGCCTGGCTCGCGGCAGCCCGCGGCCGGCGGCGCGAGCGCGGAGCAGCGGCAGCGGTTGCGGCAGCCGCGGCGGCCGCAGGTCGCGTCTGCCCTCCCCGCCTCGCCCCTGGGCGGCCACGGCAGTTCCACGCAGGCGCAGGCGCTGGCTGAGCTGGCGCCGGGCGGCGGCAGCAGCGGCAGCAGCAGCGGCAGCAGCGACGTGCGGCGGCGGGCCGCACGGCCGCCAGCGCGGGCGCGCCGACGGGCTGCACGGGCCGTACGCAGCGGGTGTGCGCCGACAGGCCGAAGACGCACCACCGCCGGCCGGCACTGCTGGACGCTGGCGCGAGCGGCAGGGTGCTAGCACTTGAGCGCGCATGGTCGCGGCGCTGCGCGCGGCGGCGGCGCTCGGCGCCGTGTGCAGCGCGACGCTGCTCTACCTGCTGGTGCAGGAGTTCAACCCCTTCCTGGCGCGCTGCAGCCCTGAGGTGTGCCACACCTACGCGCTCTCCGCGTTCAAGGTGCACCAGGTCCTCCACCAGGTGCGCCGCGCAGCGGCAGCGGGGGCGGCGGCGCGTGCTGCGTGGGCCCGCGCGCGCCGCGCGCCGAGCCGCGCCCCGAGCCGCGCCGAGCCGCGCGCCGAGCCGCGCACCGCGCCGCGCCGAGCCGCGCGCCGCGCCGCGCCGCGCCGCGCCGCCGCGCGCGCGAGCAGGGCGCCGGCAAGTGCGACTACGGGACGCTGCCGGGGACGCTGACGTTCAATCTGGTCAAGCCCCCCGGCGCGCGCTGGCAGACGGCGGCGCCCGCCTGCCAGCTGCGCAACCTGCTCGCTGGCGCCCCGGGCGGCGCGGCGCGGCTGCTGCTGCTCGGCGACTCGGTCGACGCGCGGCTCGCCGCGGCGTGGTGCGCCGCGCTGGGGCAGCCGCTGCGCGCCGCGCACCCGCCGGGCGCGCGCGCGGCGGCCGCGGGCGTGGCCGCCGCCGTGCGCGCGGCCGGCGCCGGCGCCGCCGCCGGCGCCGACGCGAGCCACCCCGCGGACGGCGAGGACTGCTGCAGCGACCGGAACCTGCTGTACTTCTGCCGCCCGCCGCCCGGCGGCGCCGCCGGCGCGGCCGCGCCGGGCGCGGCGGGCGGCGTGCACCTCGGCATGTTTCACATCCCTGGCGTCCACCTCGACGGCCCCTTCCATGCAGGCGCGGCGGCGGCAGCCGCTGCGGCTGCTGCTGCTGCGCGCGCGCCCGCGGCGCCGCCCTGGGCAGCCCCACCAACCGCGCCGCCGGCGCACGCCCCCCAGGCGTGAAGGGCAGCTTCCTGCAGCGCGTGCCAGCCGCGCTGGACGCGTACGCGCGCGCGGTCGGTGCGCCGCCAGACCTCGTGGTCGCGCACAGCAATTTTTGGGACCAGGTGTGGCGCGGGGCCGCGGGGCGCTCGGCGCGCGCGGCGCGGCGCGGGGCTGCGCCCGCCGCTCGCGCGGCCACCGCCGCGCCGCGCCTGGCAGAGCCGCATGTGGGAGCAGCGCAGCCCGCCGGGGTACGGCGCGCTGAGCAAGCTCCCGCCTGACGTGGTGTTCTCATGGAGCAGCAATTTCTCCCTTCTCTTGTCCTCAACGGCAGAGCTGCTGCCCGAGGCGCGCGCCGGGGCGGGCAGGCGGCGGCGGCTGCGGCGGCGGCGGGCGCCCGGGCGCTCACGCGCGCCCCGGCCCGCGCCGCGCCGCCGCAGGGCGCCCTGCTGGCGACGCGCACCGCGGCCTTCCCCGCGTTCTCTGCCAACTGGCTCGGGCGGTGGCGCTACATCGATCAGGCGCGCGCGGCCCGCCCGCCCGCGCAAGCCCTCCTCCGTTTCTGCGCTCCGCGACGCCCCGCGTGCCCGCCGCCGTGACCGCGTCCCGCGGCCGCGGCCGCCGCGGCCGCCGCCCGACCCGCCCACAGCTCAACAACGCCGCCATCGACGTGGCGCGCCTGCACGGCCTGCCCACGATCGACCTGAGCTCGATGGTCTTTGGACTGGACCCCAAGCAGTATTTGGAGGACCAGCACCACCCCAACAAGGTGCCGGCGGCGCACTGGCGGGGCGGGGCGCGCCAGCAGCTGTCCGCGCGCTGGGCTGCGCGCTGAGCTGCCGCCGCCGCGGCCGGCCGCCGCGCAGATCCTGCTGCTTGAGGCGGCCAACGTGGCGATGAACCTGCTGGCGCAGCACCGCGCCGGCGGCAACAGCAGCAGCGGCGGCACCAAGAGCGCGCCGGCGCCGCCGGCCATGACGGGCGGCGCGCCGGCAGCGGCGGCGGCCGAGGACGCGCCGGCGGCCGAGGACGCGCCGGCGGGTGAGGAGGGCGAGAGAGCACCTGCAGCTGCAGAGGCGGCGCCGGCGGAGGAGAAGGCGCCGTCGGCGGCAGCAGCGAGCGAGGCTCCAGCAGCAGGCAAGGCGCCGGCGACGGGCGCGGGGCCGGCGGCGGGACCACCGGCGCCGGCGGCCGCAGCCAGTGCAGCGGCGGCCGAGGGCCAGCAGGCGGCGGCGCGGAGCGAGCAGCCGCGGTGGAGAGAGCAGCCTGCGCCGCGCGACGCGCCGCCGTGACGCGGGCGGGGGCTGTGACAGAGGGACGTCGCACGCTGCGGTTGCTTGCTTGCCCGCCGGCCGCCAAAAATCGGCCGCCAAAGAAACTTGCCGCCGCCAGAATCGGCTGCCACCTGCTGCCGCCAGAAGTGTGCCGCGCACCCTGATCGCTCCAGCACTCCTGCGTCACCCGCGCCGCGTCCCTCTCTCCCTTCACTGCTGCTGCTTGTTGCGCGAGAGCAGGATCGGCAGGTTGGCCTGCAGCTCGGTCCAGCCCAGCGCCGTGCCCTCGCGGCGCGGGTCCCACGAGGTCGAGAGGATGCCGTACGTGATGCCGAGCAGCCCGCCGCCAAACATGGTCGCCTGGGTCACATAGACCACCCAGAGCGGGTACTCCACCTTGGCCACGACCTGCGCAGCGCGCGTGCGGCGGGCGGTGGGCGGCGGGCGGCGCCGTCGGCGCGCCGGGCGCGGTGCCGCGCGCAGGGCGCGGCCGCGCGCTGCCGGCCGCGCGCCGGCGGCGGCGCCTCGCGGCGGCGCCTCGCGGCCGCCTGCTGCCCGTGGCGCGCGCCGCACCTTAAGGTACCAGAACAGCGGGAAGAGCACGACGCCGAGCGCCACGGGCGCGCCGGCAAAGGTGAGCACGCGGCGGAACATGCGGTCGACGACGACCTGCGGCGTCTCAGACACAGACGCCTGCGCCGCCGCAGGCGCCTGCTGCGCCTGCTGCTGCGCCGCCGGCGCCTGCTGCGCCTGCTGCGCCTGCTGCGCCGCCGCCGGGGCCGCCGCCGCCGGGGCCGCGGCGGGCTGCGCCTGCTGGCCGGCGACGAGCTGCTGCGCCTCCTCCAGCGCCGCGCTGCCGGGGCCGGGCCGCGACGACACCTTGCCGCGCTTGTTCACCTTGACGTTGGCGGGCTTGCCGCCCTTGCCGCCCTTGCCGCCGGCGGCGAGCGGCGCGCAGACCAGCCCCCGCGGCCGCGCCGCCGCGCGCCCGCTCGGCGGCGCCAGGCGCGTCTGGCGGTGCATGGTGCAGGGGGAGGAGGCGCAGTGGCGAGGCGCGGTGGCGGCAGCGCAGCGGCGGCCCGGCAGCGGCGGGCGGCAGCGGCGCCGCAGCGTCTGCTGGCGCGCAGACGCACCTGCGCTCCGGCCAAGCTGCATCTCCGCAGCATGGCGACGCTCAATTGCGCTCGAGCGCAAACGGCGGCAGCGTCCGGACGCGACGTGGGGCGCGGGGCCGAGGAGAGCACGCTGCTGCCGAGAGGTCGCACGGTGCGGCGTGCGGAGGCAGCCAGCGCGGGGACAGCGGGAGATCCGGGGTCCAGCGCGCGCGGTCCAGCGCGGCGGCGGCGGCAGCGGCGGGCAGGCGGGAGGACGGCGGCA
Source organism: Scenedesmus sp. PABB004 (assembly GCA_014905635.1). NCBI lineage: Eukaryota > Viridiplantae > Chlorophyta > Chlorophyceae > Sphaeropleales > Scenedesmaceae > Scenedesmus > Scenedesmus sp. PABB004. The sequence continues at coordinate 827,272 of JABVCE010000010.1, read as the reverse complement.
CGTCAGGCGGCGGCAGCGAAACCAACGCCGACCAGATCAGGCGCCACTCTCTCCGCAGGCCCTCCTCGCCGCAACGGCAGCAGCGGGCCAGCCGCGCGCGCCGCCGCCGCCCGACCGAAGCGGTTGCCGCTGCCGCTGCCGCTGCCGCCGCTGCCGCCGCTGCCCCGCTGCCGCCGCTGCCGCTGCGCCCTGCACTCATGCGCGGCGCCGCGCGGGCGCCGGCCGGCGGCCGCCCGGCGGCGTGCAGCCCGCGGCAGGCCGGCCGCCCGGGGCCAGCGGGCGCGCGCGCCGGCGGTCGGCGCGTGGGCCCCAGCGGCGTCGCTGGACGGCGCGGCGATCGACACGGTGGACGTCGTGGTGGTGGGCGCCGGCATCATCGGCCTCTGCGTCGCGCGGCAGCTGCTGCGCAGCACGGGGCTCGCCGTCGCGCTGCTGGACGCCGCGCAGCCGTGCGCGGGCGCGACGGGCGCGGGTGAGCGCCGCGCCGCGCCGCGCCGCGCCGCGCCGCGCTGCGCCGCCCGCCGCGCACACGCGGCGTGCGAGCCGCCCGCGCCCGCGCCCGTGCCCGCGCCCGCGCCGCGCCCGCGCAGGGCAGGGCTACATCTGGATGGCGCACCGCGACCCCGCGAGCCCGGGCTGGGCGCTCGCGGCGCGCAGCAAGGCGCTCTGGGCGGCGCTCGCGGCGGCGGGCGGCCGCGGCGGCGCGCCACTCGCGCGCGCGCTCGAGTGGCAGGCCACCGGCAGCCTGCTGCTCGCGACCACGGCCGACGAGGTGGAGGCGCTGCAGCGCCGCGCGGAGCTGCTGCGCGCGCAGGGGCTGGAGGGCGTCGTCCTGCTGAGCCCGCGCGAGCTGAAGATGCACGAGCCCGCGCTGCGCCTGCCGCCCGGCTCGCACGGCCTGCTGGTGCAGAGCGACGCCCAGATCGTGAGCCGCGCCGCGCCGCGCCGCCGCGGTCGCGCCGCGGGCTCGCGCCGAGCGCCGAGCGCCGCGCGCCCCGCGCGCCCCGCACGCACCGCCAGAACGGCAAGCGCACCGCGTGGGGCCTGCTGGACGACTGCAAGGCCCTCGGCGCCGGCGGCGGCGCCGGCGGCCGGCTGCTGCTGGGGCTGGACGAGCCGGTGCTGGCGCTGGAGCCGCGCAGCGCGGGCGCCGGCGTGGACGTCGTCACGTCGCGCCGCAGGTGTGCGCGCTCCCCTCGCCCGCTCCGCCCCGTGCGGGCCTCGCCGGGGCAGGCGCCTGCTGCGCAGCCGCCGACGGCGCTGCGCGTGCGCAGGGTGCGTGCGCGGCGCGGCGTGGTCGTCGCCGCGGGCGTCTGGAGCGGGCGGCTGCTCGCCGACGCGACGGGGCAGCCGGGCTGGCGCGCGCTGCTGCAGCCGCGGCGGGGACACCTGCTCGAGATGCCCCGCCCCGGGCATGCCGCCGCTGCGCACGGGTGCGCCGCCGCTCGGCGCGCGGCGCTCGGCGCGTGGGCCCGCGCTCCGCCGCCTGACGTCGCCGGCCCGCCCGCCGCGCAGGCATGATGGAGCTGTCCTACACTCAGCACTACAGCGCGGGCGGGGCCAGCGGCGGCGCTGGCGGCAGTGAAGGCGGCGGCGGCGCCGGCGGCAGCAGCAGCGCTGAGGGCGTGGACATTACTTTCACCGCCACCACCAGCGTGGCGGGCTCGCTGCTCATCGGTGCGCGCGGCGGCGGCGCATGCGCACGGCACACGCGCGGCGTTGCGCCGCGTTGCCAGCCGCGCCCGCCCACCGGGCGGTGGGCGCCCGCCGCCCGCGCCGCCGCCGCCGCGTGCGCGCAGGCAGCTCGCGCGAGTTCAGCGGCTGGGAGGTGGCGCCGAGCGCCGACATCGTGGCCGCCATCATGGCGCGCGCCACCGCGTTCCTGCCAGACCTCGCCGCCGTCGCGCCGGAGCAGCTGCTTGGCACGACCCGCGTCGGGCTGCGCCCCTTTGCGCTCGGCGGGCTGCCTGCCGTCGGGCGCGTGCCGGGGCTGCCGGGCGTCGCGGTCGCCGCGGGGCACGAGGGCAGCGGGCTCTGCCTCGGCCCCGCGACCGCCGAGCTGGTGCTGCACCAGCTGCTGGGCTGGGCCTGCCGGGCGGCAGCGACGACGCGGCGCTGCTGGCGGCGGCCGACGCGCTGCGGCCCGAGGCGCGGCTGGCGGCGGTGGCGGCGGCGGGCGGCCGGGGCTGACAGCTGCAGGCGCGCCCCAGGTGAAACGCCCATCCCAGCTTCCTTGAGCGCCGCGCCCGCGAGCCGGCCAGACCGGTCGATCGCGCGCACGCGAGCTGTCCGACCGTCGAGACGGGCTGACAGGGAAGGACGAGCGCGGGTGTGCGCTCGGGACGAGACTTGGCCTGTTTCCCTCACAGGCCCCCGGCAGCAGCCCGCCGGCCGCCGAGCGGCGTCGCGCCGCCCGCGCCGCGCGCCACCTGCACTAGGACGCCGCGCGACGGGCGCCCCGCCAGGGCCGCCGCGTCCGGCAGCCGCTGCCCGCGCGCTGCTGCTGCTCTGCCGGCGCCGCCGCGCGCCGCGCCTGCGGCGCGCGCGCGGCGCCGGCCGCCTGCCAAAGGCGGCTTACGCCTTCACAGCGAACTTGCGGGCGGGGAAGGACGCGCTGTGCTTCTGCTCCTTCAGAGTCTTCTTGTTCGCCTGCAGCGGACGGGCGGGCGCGGGGCGGCGCGCGCGCGGGCGTCGGCCGGCACGCCGCTGCTGCTGACGCATGCGCCGGAGCTGCGCCCGGGAGCAGCCGCCGCCGCCGCCGCCGCCGCTGCTCCCGCTGCTCCTCCCGCCGCCGCGTACCTGCTCCTTGGTCAGCGCGCGGCGCAGGGCCCTGGTCTTCTTGACGCGCAGGTCGAGGGGCAGGAAGGTCTGCGCCGCGCGGGGGGAGCGGCGGCCCGACGGGCGTCAGGAGAGCCGGCGGCGGCGCGACCCCTGCCGCGCCTGCTGCCCTGCCGCTGCTGCTGCTGCTGCTGCTGCTGCAGGTCACGCTCAGCCGCTGCGAGCCGCGCCGGCCTGCCCGCGCCGCCGCCGCTGGGGGCGTGCGCGGCGCACGCACCTTGCCCTTCTTGTTGGCGCCGTCGTTGGTGATCTTGCTGCGCAGCGCGGTGCGGATGTTCTGGCGGTACACGGTGTGCACGCGCGCGATGCTCTTGCGCACCACCTTGCTGCGCGGCGGCGGACGACGGGCGGGCGCGAGGGCGCGCTCGGCGGGCCAGCGCGGCGGGGCGGGGCGGCAGCGCCGCCGCGGGCACCGACGCGCCGCCGGTCGCCGGCTGCTGCCCCCGCTCCGGGCGCGCGCCGCCAGCGACTGCGCCGCGCGGCTCCCGCGCCGCCGCCGGCGGCGCCGCTGCTCGCTGCCGTCGGCGCCGGCGCCGGCGCGGCAGCCGCCGCTGCCGCGCCGCTGCTGCTGCTGCCGCGGCGCGCTCACATCTTGGACAGCTTGTTGGGCGCGCCGCCGGTGACCTTGGCCACGCGCAGCGCCGCCAGCTCCTCCTTGAGGTCCTTGAGCTGCGCGCGGGCGCGGCGCGGCGCGGCGCGGCGGGCGGCGGCGGACGCGTGATGGCCCGCCGCGCCGCGGCCGGCCGCCCCCGCGCCGCCGCCGCGGCGCGCCCGGCCGGCGGGGCGTGGCGCCCGGGCGCACCTGGCCAAGCAGCTCCTGCTTGTTCTTGCCCTTCAGCTCGTGGGCCTTGATCTTGGCTGCAGGCGCGGGGCGGCCCCGGCGTGAGCGCCGCGGGCGCCGAGTGGACGCACCCCACCCCGCACGGCCCCCCGGCGCGGCGCCGGGGCTCGCCGCGCCCGTGCGCGCCGCCCAGCCGTCGTGGCCGCCCCGCGCCCGCCGGCTGCGGCGCTCACCCATGGTGCTCCTGCGCTGCCAGAGACTCGGCACTCGCCTGGCTGAAAGAGGGCCGCTCCGTGAACGGCCGCGAGGTTGCCGGTGCGCGAGCAGCTGGCGGGGTTCAGTGCTGCCCAGCTGCCGCGTGGCGCCTCGCCGTGGCGCATTGCGTGCGCGCCTGATTGAGCCGTGCCCCTCCGCGCCCGCCCCAGCCCCGCCCAGCCCTGCCCTCGCGCGGTGCCGCCGCGCTCGCTGTCGGGGCGCCCCTGCTCCCGCCCGCGCGGTCGCCGCGGCCCTGCAGCCCGCCCAGCCCGGCACCTGATCGGGCTCCAGCTCGCGAGCGGCGCCGGGACCCGCGGGAGCGCGCGGCGGCGCCGCCGCTGATCAGCGCGCGCCGCCGCCGCCCGCCGCGGCCGCCGGCGGCGCAATGGGCCAGTTTCAGAGCAAGGAGTACGATGGCGACCCCTACGTCGACCTCATGCGCGCCCTGCCCGAGCGGGAGCTCATCTGGTGGGTCCAGAAGGCCATCTGGGTGAGCGCGCCGACGGCGCCGCGGGGCGAGCCTTTCCGCTGCCGCGCCGCCACCGCCGCGCGGGGCCAGGCCCTGCTGGCGCGCCCGCGGGCCCAGCAACCAGCAGCCGCGGGGGCGGGCCCCCGGCCGCCGCCGCTGACGTGCATCGCGCGCCGCGCGCCGCGCGCCGCGCGCCGCGCCGCGCCGCGGCAGCTGGTCGAGGGCTTCACGTTCCTGGACCATTTTGGCCGCACCTACCCCGGCCTCTTTGTGCACAAGTGCAGCGCCTGCAACGGCGCGGGCACGCTCACCTGCCCCCACTGCGCCGGCTTCAAGCTCAAGCAGGCGCGCGCCGCGGCGCGCGCGGCGCGCGGCGCGCGGCGGCTCGCGGCGGCGGCGGCGGCGGCGGCGGCAGGCGAGGAAGAGGACCGCTCGCCCGCCTGCCCGCACACAGGGCACGGGGCCGGCGTCGGGCCTGCGCCTGCGCGGCGGCGCCGACGGCGCGCCCATCGCGGCGACGGGCGCGGCGCTCGCGCCGGTCGAGTGCAAGGCGTGCGGCGGCTACGTGGAGTGGGACCGCGAGTCGGAGTGGGAGGAGAAGTGAGCGCCCCGTGCCGTGCGGCGCGGCGCGGCCGCGGGCCCGGGTGGCGCCGCGAGCCCCGCTCCGCCTCCGCCTCGCCCCGCCTGCGCCTGGCCTCGCCCCGCTCCGCCGCCCCACGCCGCCGCCCACTCTGCGCCGCGGCCGCCGCGGCCAGGTGGGTCGACTGGGAGAGCAAGCTGGCCTACTACGACCGCACCTACGGCGAGCTAATGAACGAGTGGTGCGCACCCGCCCCGCACACCCACCACCGGGCGGGCCGGGCGGGCCCAGGGCGCACCGCCGCCCCCCCCCCCTCCGCCCGCCGCGCCGCCCTCGCACCGGCCGCGCCGCCGGCCCGCACCACCACCTCGGGGCGGGCCGGGCGCGCCCCGGGCGGGCGCCCTGGGCGGGCCTTGGCGCGCCTGATTCGTTGTGTTGGCTGCGCGCCGCACCCTGCAAGCCTGGCCGCGCGCACGCGCCCGCACGCACGCGCCGCCGCGCCCGCGCCCCGCTGCCACCAGGTATGAGGACGTGCTGCACGAGGGCAACCTCGACGAGGACACGCCCCACGAGGACGCCCCGCCCCCGGCGCCGACGAGGCGGGCCCGATCGCGCAGCACGACCGCGCCAAGCGCAAGTGCGCGCGCCGCCGCCGCCGCCGCCGCCGCCGCCGCCGCCGCCGCCGCCCGCCGCCGCCGCCTCACCACGCCGCCGCGGCCGCACCCCGCACGCTGCACCCCTGGACGCAGGTACCCGGCGCTGATGGGCGCGCTGATGGCGCGCTTTGGCGGCCACCCGTACGACACGCTCGACCTGCTGCCCTATAACGTGGTCGACCCCGTCAAGAAGACGCCGCTGGAAAACCTCTGGGCGATGGGGCACAACCGCAACGAGCTGGTGCGCGCGCCCCGCGCGGCGGCGGCGGCGGCGGCGGCGGCGGCGGCGGCGGCGGCGGCGGCGGCGGCGGCGGCGGCGGCGGCGGCGCGGCGGCGACGGCGGCGGCGTGCGGCGCGGCGGCAGGGCAGGGGGCGCTCGCGAGCGTGCACGTGCGCGTGAGCGGGCTCACGCCCGCGCCGCCGCGCCGCCGCCGCCGCAGCCGCCGGAGCTGCACCCGTACAACTTCCCCGAGCTGCTGCTCATGCCGCTCAGCCCCCTCACCGAGCACGACCACCAGGCGCGCCGCCGCACCGCGCACGCGCCCCCACCGCGCCGCGCCGCGCCGCGCCGCGCCGCGCCCCCGCCGCACCGCGCCGCGGCCCGCCCCGGCCCACCGCCGCGGCCCAACGCTGCGCCGCGCAGGTCCGCATGGAGGCGCTGCTGTGCCGCAACCTCGACGCCGCGCTCACCGACAGCCGCAAGCCCTACATGCTCGAGCCGACCGCGGGTGCGGCGCGGCGCGGGGCCGCGGCGGCCGCCCGCGCGCCCGCGCGGCCCCGGCGGGCCAGCGGCGCCGCGCTGCCGGCGCCGCGCCGCCCCCGGGCGCCCACGTCGGCGCGCCGCCGTTTGCCGCCGCGCGGACCGCAGGCACGGTGCCCTGCCCCGGCTGCGACGGCACGCCGTATGCAGCGAGCCTCATCCCAAACGTCGCCGCGATGTTCCGCCAGGAGCTGCCCACCTGGCAGCGCGTGCTCGGGCGCATGTCGCGGTGCGGCGCGCGGCCGCCGCGCTGCGTTCGCAGCCCGCGCGCCGCGGCCCGCCGCCTGCCCGCCGCCCGCCGCCGACGCGCGCGCCCGCCCGCGTCGCGCAGCTTTGCGACGCGGCCCGCGGAGCTGGCCGACGCGGAGCCGCAGCACTTTCTGGAGTATCCGCAGCAGGACGCGGCGCTGGGCGTGCTGCAGCAGGAGCTCGCGGCGGCGCTCGAGGGCCCGCCGCCCCCCGAGGCGCAGCGCAGGGGCGCCAAGCGCCGCGCCGTGCGCAAGGGCGCGCGGTGCGGCCGCGCGGCGCGGCGCGGCGCGGCGCGGCGCGGCACGGCGCGCGCCCTCCGCCCGCGCCGCCGCGCGCCCACGCGCGCCCGCGCCCGCCCGCCCGCGCCCGCCCGCCCGCGCCCCGCAGGGCCAGCCTCGCCGGCGGGCGGGACCTGCCGGGCCTGGACGCCAACTACCTGGACGACTGGGGCCTGCGCGGCCTCGCCGCCGACACCGCCAGCAGCAGCGGCGACGCCGCGGACGAGCAGCGGGTGCGGCGCCGCGCCGCGCCGCCGCGCTGGCCCGGCCCGGCCCGGCGGCGCGGAGCAGCTGCGCCGCGCCGGCTCACACGCCCGCCCGCCCGCCCGCCTGCGCGCGCACAGCCGTGGTCGACGCCGCACCGAGCGCACGAGGGCGGCGCGCTGCTGAGCGGCAGGGACGTGTGGCTGCCGAGCAGTGCGAGCGCGGCGGGGCCGGCGATGGCGGCGTCGCTGCTGCGCGACGTGCGGCGGCTGAAGCAGGTGCAGGGCACGGTCGCGGAGCGCGAGGTGCTGCAGCAGCTGCAGCAGCGCTACTCGCCGGCGGCCGTGCAGGCCATGCTCGCCCTCGGCAGCAGCAGCAGGCAGGCGGCCGGCGGCAGCTGGCGGCAGGAGGTGGCCGTGGTCGCAGAGGCCGGCGGCGGCGGCAGCGGGCGGGGCAGGTGACGCGTCGGCGCAGACGTGTTACGTTACGATTTTGCAATTTGTCAATGGGTTCCGCCGCCCGCGAGACCCGCACAGCGGTGCCTTGCCCCATGCGCATTGACGCGGCTCGATAAGGGAAGGGGACCCACACACGCGACTAACGGGTCCATTGAGGAATGCGGTGCACCGCCGTCGCACGAGCCAGCCCCGGTCGGCGGGCGCATGCCCAGCTCCCGTCAGCGGGCGGCTGACCAGGCCAGCACGCTAGGAATCAATAAACACACCGCCCTGCACGCTTGCCTCGCCCTTGGTGGTGGCAGACAAGACGCCGCCCCACGCCCGTCACACCCACCGATCACATATAGCGAACCCAGGGGGCGCGCTGGGGGGAAAGGCTGACGAATGCCGGACCAACGCGCCGCCAGGTCCATCTGGGTGCGCGGCCCCCGCTTGCCCACACACGGGGGGCGCCGCGCACGCCACAACCGCGCGCGCGCGCCCCCATCGGGGAGTGCGCATGGGGCCCCAGGAGGGCCGCCCTCCCGCCGCAACTCCCCGGTCGTGTGCTTGAATTCTGCTGTTCGTTTGTTGTGCCCTGCCTGCCTGCCTACGACGTCACAATGCAGTGTCGTATGGGCAAGAATCAAGCAGTCACAGCTGCCAACGGCGGGAGCGACCCGCGCAGCGTGCGGGAGCGGTAGTGGCGGTGCATGCGCGCAGTGCTTGTCAGCCAGCCGCTCAGGGGGCTGGGCCCAGCGCGGCCTCGGGTCGGGGACCCCCCCTCTCAACCAAGAGGCAGGGCGCCCGATGGGCAGCAGCTGTGCGGGCGCGCCGCCACGCGCCCTCGGGGCCACGCGGCGGACCCGGCGCGCCGGGCGCGCACAAATGGGTGATGGGTAGGTCAGTGCCAGCTGGCGGCGGCGATCAGGCCGCAGCGCCAGGGGCGCGGACGGGGCCGCGGAAGGCCGCCGCGCTCCGTCCGCGATGCATGTGTGACGATCCGTCTCGGTCTGTCGCGCCACCCGTGAGCGTATCCACGGGGGCGCGTCCATGTGGCAGTGCGTCAGTCACTCACTCTCCTTCTTGAGCTTACGCCCCACGTGCGCGCCGCTTGTAGCCGCGCCGACGGGACCGCACACCATGACGCCTCGCGCGTGCAGCTCACACACGCACGGGCGTTTGCTCGCAGCCAGGCGAGGCACGCCGCGGCCGCGCGCGTCACCAGAGCGCGGCGCAGCGGCCGTTGAGGCTGTGCGCGCTGGCGCCGCTGCCGCTGCTGAGCGTGGGGCTGCAGGAGAGCACGAGGCCGCCCAGGCCGCTCCCCAGCACTGCGCCGCCGGCGGCCGCCTCAATTAGCATGTTGTGCCAGCCGGACGGCGGCGCGCAGGCAGCGCCCCCGCACTCGGCCGGGCCGCCGCCCCTGGCGCGGTTGGCCACCTGGCCGGCGTGCCCGACCACGGGGCTGATGGCGCGGCGCGCGGCGGCCGCCGCATAGCCGGGCAGGCCGTGCAGCGGGGCAGCCGCGCCGCCGCCATACGCCCCGCCTTCGCCGCCGCCGCCGCCGCGGGCCGGGCTGTCCTGCGGCGGCGTGGCCGCCAGCTCCGCGGGCAGCGGCAGGCAGGCGGCGCCGCGCTCGGCGGCGGCGCCGCCCGGCGTGCTGCAGGGTGCCGCCACGAGGGCGAGACCGCCCAGGCCCTGCTGCAGCTGCTGCAGCGCCTGCGGGCTCCTGAGCAGGTGCTGCGGCTGCGCGGCCATGGGCTGGCTGCTGAGCAGGTGCTGCGGCTGCACGGCCATGGGCTGGCTGCTGAGCAGGTGGTGCGACTGCGCGGCCACGGGCTGGCTGGCAAACATGCCCATCGTGCTAAACTGCGCCGCCTGCGCCGCCTGCGCGGCGCTGGGGCCAGGCCCGCACAGCACAAAGCCGCTGCTCGCGTTGCTGCTGCTCCTGGCGAGGCTCGCCGCGCTGCTGGTCAGGCTCGCCGGGGCGACGCCGCCGCTGGGCGCGTCGAGCGGGGCGGGCGCGGGGACCAGCACGTACTGCTGGCCACCCGCCCAGACCAGCTGCTGCTGCTGCTGCACCGGCTGCTGCGCTGGCTGCTGCAGCGGCTGCTGCAGCGGCTGCATGGGCACGCCATATGGCTGCAGCCCCGCCGCCACCGGCGAGGGGCAGCTCAGCACCTGCGCGCCCGGGGGCGGCACCGCCGCCCACTCGGGCAGGGGCGCCGCGGGCAGCGTGTACGCGGGCTGCTGGTGCACGCCCATGACCAGGCCGTGCTGCTGCTGCTGGTGCTGGTGCTGCATCATCATGACGTGCTGCGAGTGCTGCAGCGCGAGCCCGCCGCCCAGGTGGTCCAGTGCCGGGCCGCGCTGGCCCGCCCGCACCGCCTTCTCCTGGTCGGCCTGCTCCTTGGCCAGCATGATGAAGGCGCTGACCTGCGCGCGGCGGACGGGCGGCGGCGGGCGCGGCGGACGGGCGGCGGCGGGCGCGTCGGCGGGCGTCCCGCTGCAGCGCGGCGACCGCCGCGCCCGCTGCGCCGACGCCCCGCTGCCGGCGCCCGTGGCAAGCGGCGGCCGCCCGGAGCCGCCCGGCCGCGGCGGTGAGGGCTGCCTGCGCGCGGGCGCGCCAGGCAGGCGCTGTCCGCGCGGCCGCTGCTGACCTCGCTCGGGTCGGCCTGCACGGCCTCCAGGCCGAAGTTTGTGATTGCACAGCCGCCGTAGAGGTAGACCGCGGCCTTGTCGTAGGCGCGCGCGGCCACCAGCTCGTCCTCGAACCGACCTGCGTCACCGGGTGCGTGCGGGGCGGGGTCACTTGTTGACGCCGCGCGCCCGGCTCGCGCCAGCGGCGCGCGCGGCGACCCCGCGCTGCCTCCCCCACCCCCACAGCGCCAGCGCCGGGGGGCGCGGGGCGTCCGGGCCGCGGGCCGGCGACCACGACTGCTCCATCGCTCGGCCCGGCGGTAGCGCAGCGGCCCCGCGGCGCGGCCACGGACTGCCAGGCCGCCGATGAAGGCTCCATGGCGCCGCTCGGCGCTGCCGGGCCGCCCCCGCGCCGCGCGGGCGCACCAACGTGCCGCTGCCGGCCGGCGAAGTAGATGCGGACGCGCCAGCCCTGGTGCTTCTTGTCCCAGCTCAGCCCGCGGAAGCGCGAGCGTACCGGCGGCGGGCCCTCCGCGCCCTCCATGCTGGCCCCTCGGACGTGCTGCGTTCGCGCAGCCGAGCGGGGCCTGCGGTCGCGCCGGCGCCTGGTCGGGGAGCTTATGAAGCCCAGCTCTCGACCGGGCGCAGCTCGTGCGCGCTGCGGCGTCGGTGATTTGCGCGGTCAGCGGGGAGGCGAGCGGACGGGCGGTCCCAGCTCCCTGAGGCGCGCGTCGTCGGCCAGCGCGCGCGCGTGCGGTCGCGGGGGGCGGTGCCGGGTGCGGTCGCTGCGGCGTGCGCGGGCCGCCCCAGGGTGCGGCGGCGAAACTCCGGCCGCGGACAGGGCGGTGCGCAGGCAGCGCGCCGGCAGCCTGGGCGGTCCCCGCCCCCCGTGAGCCTTGGCCTCGCCGGCCAGCGTGGTTTCCGGGACTCGCGGCACAGCCGGCGCGCGCTGGCGGGCCGACGGCGCGGCCCCGCACGGTACGCGCGGCGGTCGGTCACCCGCGGCGCGTTGCGCAGCGCAACGCAACTTGCGCAGCGCAGCGCCCGCGCGCTCAGCCCTCCCCGCCGCCGCCGTCGTCGTCGGGCGGCTCGGTCTCCCGGATTTTGACGTCCGCGTCCTCGCCAAACTGCAGCGCCATGTCGATCTGCAGCAGCACGTCGCCGATGCTGTCCTCGTCGGTGACGTCCAGCGGCACAAAGCTCACCAGGCTGTACTCGTCCAGCAGCGCCGCGACGGCGGCGTTCAGCCGGCGGAAGCGCGGCCCCGTCGACGCCGAGAGGCTGCGGCGGGCGCGCGGCGCGGCGGCGGCGGGCGCGGCGCCGTCGGCCGGCGCCCCCGCCGCGCCGCGCCGCCGCCGGCCCGCCCTCCCCCCGCCGGCCCGGCCCTTCCCCCGCACGCCGCCCGCGCGCGTCGCCCCGCGCGGGCCTCCCGCGCCGCGCCTGTCGAGCAGGTGCTGCGGGTCTGGTATGAGGAACTCCTCAATCCCCGCCCTGTCCTCGGCGAGGTCCATCTTGGTCAGCAGGTTGATGTGCGGCACCTCCAGCTTCACCATCGCCGCGAGCGCCTGCGCCGGGTGGGTGGGTGGGTGCGGGCGGGTGTTTTTTTGGGTGGTGGGGGCGTGTGTGGGGGCGGGCGCAGGTCGAGCGGCGCGGCGGGCGCGGGCGGCGGCGCAGCACGGGCGTGGGCGCGGGCGCGGGCGGCGGCGCGGCGCGCGGCGCGGCGCGCGCCTGCATCGCGCCGGCGATGTACTTGGTCGGCTCCGCCACAAACGCGACGTCCATGCAGAACACCGCCGCGACCGCCCAGCCGTCGGCGCGCAGCCAGTCGACGAGGGAGCGCACCGCGCCGACGTGGCTGTACAGCTCAATCTGGCGCCGCGCGGGCGGGCGGGCGGGCGGGCGGGCAGGCGGGCAGGCGGGCAGGCAGGCAGCGTGGGCGCGGCGGCGGCGCGGGGCAGGGCGGGGCAGGGCGCGGCGGGGCGCGCCCGCGCGCCCGCGTCCAACCCAGCCGACCCCGCCCCCCTCCCCCCCCCCCCACACACACACACACGCACACACACGCCCACACCCACACACGCGCGCGCCTGGCCGGGGCAGTCAAAGACCAGGTAGTCCTCGTCGCCGTATGGCCCCAGCTCCTCGCCCAGCCACGCGTCGAGGTGGTCCTCCAGGTACTCCATGCAGTACAGCAGCCCCCTGGCCGGCAACGCGGCGCGGCGCGAGCGCGCGGCGCGGCGGAGGCGTGAGCGCATACGCGCGCGCGCTGCGTGACAGGCCCAGTGCGGCGCGGCGGGGGCGAGGCCGCGCGCGCGGGCCCCGCCCACCCGTTGGGGCCGAGCTGCAGCTCCGTCATCGCGTCGTCGAGCGAGATGAGGTCCCGGATGTCGACCGACACGGGGTAGTTGAACGCCTCGGCAGCGGGGTCTGGCGCCCGGCGCGGCGGCGGGCGCGGGTGGGCGTGCGCGGGCGCGGCGCGGCGCGGGCGCGCGCGGCGCGGGAGCGCGGCGGCGGCGGCGGATGCGGCCGGCCGGACGCCGGCGCGGGCGCGGCGCGGGCGCGGCGCACCCAGGTTGACGCAGTGCATGCTGCGCGCCACGGCCTGGCAGTGCTGGTGCAGGTGCTCCACGTACGTCGACTGCCCGCGGCGGCGGCAGGGTGCGGCGGCGCGGCGCAGCGCGGCGCGGGGCCGTCGTGCGCGCGGCTGCCGGCTGCGGCGCCCCGCGCGCGCGCGAGCCCCGCCGCCGCACCTTGCCGCTGCCGGCGGGGCCGATGACCAGCTGGGCATACTTGCCCATGGCGCCGCGCCGGGCGCCGCCGGCGCAGCCGCTCCGGGCGAGCGCCCACCCGCGGCGGCTGCCGGCGGCCGCCGGGCCGTCCGCCGGGTGGGGCCTGGCGCTCGCGCCCGCGCCGCACGACCGCGCTGCGCGCCTGCCCGCTGCGCGGCCCGCGCGCCGCCGCGGCGCGGCAGCAGCGCCCGCCCGCTGCCGCCTGCCGCTGCGCGCTGCGCGGCGGTCGCCGGCGGGTGCGGCGCGTGGGCCGCGCGGCGCTGGGCGGCTTCCGGCCGCTGCCGGGGCACGAGCCGCGGGGGCGCTGGCTGCGCGCGGCGCCGGGCGGCAGCGTGAGCAGCGGCGGCGGCGGCGCGCGGCGGCGAACGCGGCGTGCGTGCGGCGAGGTCGGGGCGAGGGCTGCGGCGCCCCTGACACCGGCTCGCCGGCGATTCATGCAACCATGGCGCAGGGCGCGGGCTGCTGAACCTGATGGCGCGCCTCATGTCATCGCCTCGTGCCGCCGAACGCCGCCGTCCCGGCCCCCGCCGCGCCACTGAGAGACCGAGCGACACGCCCCCGCCCCCGACGCCCCCGGGACAGCGCAGCGCCGCACAGGCAGCCAGCGCGCGCGAGGCGCCCTCCCTCTCGCCCTTGCCTGCTCGCCCGCCAGCGCCCGCGCTCGCCCCGCGGCCGCCCGACAGCGCCGCCGGCATGGCGGCGGTGGCGGTGCTGCCCGCCAAGGCGGCGGAGGCGGGGATGGAGGTCGACCAGCCGTCCTCCTCAACCACCTCGCTCCCCGGCGGCGAGGAGGACCTCTACACCCGCCTCAAGACGCTGCAGCGGCAGCTGGAGTTCCTGGAGATCCAGGTGCGGGCGGCGCGGCACCGCCGGCCGGCGGCGGCGCGGGCGCGGCGGGTTCGGGATCAGTAGCGGCGGGCGCGCCGCTGCGCCGGCGCCGGCGCGGCCCGCGGCGGTCCCGGGCGGGTGTGGGACGGAGCTCCTGTCCAGGAAGCGGGGCGGCCGGCGCACACTGGCGCGCGCGGCGCGTGCGCGGCGCGCGCGTGCGGCGCGCGGCGCTGCGGACGAAGGGCGTTTGCGGTCTTGCCCCTCCGCACCCGCGCTTCGTCCGCGGCCGCCGTGCGCCGCGCGCGCATGCGCGCGCCGCCTCGCCCGGGGGCGCCTCCTCCCTCCCCCTCTCGCGCGCCGCAGCCGCCGGCAGCCGCGCGCCGCCGCGCGTCCAGCGCCGACGCTGGCGCGCCGCCCGTGCCTCCCCCGCGCGCCGCGCCCTCACTCCGCCCTCCCTCCCTGCCTCCCTCCCTCCCTCCCTCCCCTCCCCTCCCGTCCCCGCGCGGCGCTCATCATCGTCAGGAGGAGTACATCAAGGAGGAGCAGAAGAACCTCAAGCGCGAGCTCCTGCGCGCGCAGGAGGAGGTCAAGCGCATCCAGAGCGTGCCGCTCGTGATCGGGCAGTTCCTGGAGATGGTCAACGCGCACAGCGGCATCGTGGGGTCGACCACGGGGTCCAACTACTACGTGCGCATCCTCTCCACGCTCAACCGCGAGCTGCTCAAGCCGAGCAGCAGCGTCGCGCTGCACCGGCACAGCAACGCGCTCGTCGACATCCTGCCGCCAGAGGCCGACTCGAGCATCAGCCTGCTCGGGGACAACGAGAAGCCAAACGTCACGTACCAGGCGCGCCGGCAGCGTGCGCGGCGCGGCAGAGGCGGCGGCAGCGGCGCGCGGCAGCGGCGCCAGCGGCGGCGCCAGCGGCGGCGCCAGCGGCGCGAGCTGCAGCTGCGGTCGCAGAGGAGGGCCGAGCTGCCGCCCGCCCGCCCGCCCCTCTGCTCTCTCTCTCTCTCATCCTCTCCCTCGCTCCCCCGCAGGACATCGGCGGGTACGACATCCAGAAGCAGGAGATCCGGGAGGCAGTGGAGCTGCCGCTCACGCAGGGCGACCTCTACCGCCAGCTCGGCATCGACCCGCCGCGCGGCGTGCTGCTCTACGGGCCCCCCGGCACGGGTGCGCGGCGGGCAGCGTGCGGGGAGCAGCGCGCGCGGAGCAGCGCGTGCCGAGCAGCGCGCGGGGAGCAGCGCGTGGGAAGCAGCGCGCGTGTGCAGCGCGAGGCGGGGCGGGACCGGGCGGGGAGGCGGCCCGCGGCGCGGCGGCGGCGGCGGTCGCGTTGGCGCGAGGCGCGCGCACGGCGGGCGCCCGCGCGGCAGGCGAGCGCGCGGCGCGCGCTGAGCCCTGCACGCCGCGTCGCGCCGCGGCCGCGCGCAGGCAAGACGATGCTGGCCAAGGCGGTGGCGCACCACACGACCGCGAGCTTCATCCGCGTCGTGGGCAGCGAGTTTGTGCAGAAGTACCTCGGCGAGGTGCGGCCGGCGCCGCGCGGGGCGGGGCGCGGGGCGCTGTCAGGGCTGCAGCGCGGGGCGGGCGGCGGACGCGGCGCTCTGCCGCGCCCCGCCCACCCGCCCGCGTGCCCGCACGCACGCCCCGCGCCGCGCCGCCGCGCCAGGGCCCGCGCATGGTGCGTGACGTGTTCCGCCTGGCCAAGGAGAACGCGCCGAGCATCATCTTCATCGACGAGGTGACCACACCACAGCACACGCAGCACACACAGCACACACAGCACGCGCGCGCGCGCGCGCGCGCGCGCGGCAGCGCCCGGTGCTGGGCGGCGGGGTGCCGGGCGGCCGTCGCTGGCCGCGCTGCGCCCGCGCCTGCGTGCCGCGCCCACGCCCGCGGCCACGCTCGCCCGCGCTCACGCCCGCGTCCACGCCTGCCCGCGCTCACGCCCGCCCGCGCTGCCGCGGCGCAGGTCGACGCGATCGCGACGGCGCGCTTTGACGCGCAGACGGGCGCCGACCGCGAGGTGCAGCGCATCCTCATGGAGCTGCTCAACCAGATGGACGGCTTCGACCAGACCGTCAACGTCAAGGCGCGCAGCGCGGCGCTGCGTGTGTTTGGGGGTGGAGGGGGGGTGTTGGCGCGTGTGGGGGCGCGAGTGGCGCGGGCGGGGGCGCGGGAGTGATGTGTGGGCGGGGGCGAGGGAGCGGGGGCAGGCGGCGGAGAGTCAGGCGCTGGCGCGGGCGCGCCGCGGCGGTCGTCGCCGAGCGCCGAGCGCCCCGCCCGCCCGGCCGGCCGCCGCTCCCCCCGCGCGCAGGTCATCATGGCGACGAACCGCGCCGACACGCTCGACCCCGCGCTGCTGCGCCCGGGGCGGCTCGACCGCAAGATCGAGTTCCCGCTGCCCGACCGCCGCCAGAAGCGCCTCGTCTTCCAGGTGGGGGTGGGGCCGCGCGGCAGCGTTGCCGCCGGGGCTGCCGCGCGCTGTCGCGCGCTGCCGCGCCGGCCGCGGCCCGCTCCCTCCCGCTCGCTCTGCGCCCCCCCCCCCTCCCCCCACACACACGCTCACACTCACACGCCTTGCCTCCCCTCCCTGCCGCCGCGCCGTGCCGCGCCGCCGCACGCCCGCGCGTCCGCACCGCGCGCGCCAGGTGTGCACGTCCAAGATGAACCTCGGGGACGAGGTGGACCTGGAGGACTATGTGTCCCGCCCCGACAAGATCAGCGCCGCCGAGATCAGCGCCATCTGCCAGGAGGCCGGCATGCACGCCGTGCGCAAGAACAGGCGCGGCGCGGCGCGCGCGCGGGCTGCGCGTGCTGTGTCGCGCCGCGCCGCGCCGCACTGCGCCGTGCCGCGCCCGCTGCCCACAGCCGGCGCCGCCGCCGCAGGTACGTGATCCTGCCCAAGGACTTTGAGAAGGGCTACAAGGCCAACGTCAAGAAGTCGGGCGACGAGTTTGCGTTCTACCAGTGACGCGCGCCGGCGTGTAACGTGCCGCTGCTGCGCCGACCAGCAGCCGCCGCCGCTCTCCCCTCGCCCACACGCCAGGGCGCGGCAGGCGCAGCCGCACGAGCCGCGGGCGCGCGATCGCGAGCAGCGCGAGGGGCGGCAGGGCCTCGCGCATCTGCTGCTCGCCCGCCCACGACCGCCCGCACAGCCAGCGGCCCGTTGTCCGTCCGCGTGCCTGGCGCGTCGCACTCCCAAGCGCGTGATCGGCGCGTTCGCGTGGCACGCAGCACCCGGCGCGCGCCGCGCGGGGCAGGGAGCGGCGGAGCGAGCAGCGGCGCTGCTCGCCGCGGCGGCGCACCATGGACTCCTCCCTGGGCCGCACCGCCATCGCTGGCGCGGTGGGGGCGGCCGCTCTGGCGGCGTACTACAAGTGGATGGACCGCTCGCCGCTCAAGCACCCGCTGCAGGCGCGTGCGGGCCAGTGGCGGCGCCGCCGCCGCGCCCGGCCCCGCCCGCGCTCACGCCGACGCCGCAGGTGCTGATCGAGCTGGAGTTCCTGGGCCTCGTGCGCACGCGCGAGCCGTTTGTGATCTGGACGGGTGCGCCGAGCAGCAGCGCCAGCGGCGCCGCGCACGCGCAGCGAGTGCGTGCGAGCGCCGGCGGCGGCGCCGCCGACGCCGCGCGCCGCGGTCCGCCGACGCAGGCCGGGCGTTCTTTGCCGTCGCCGTCCTCGCCTGGCTGTGCGAGATGGGCGTGGCGGTCTCGGCGGCGGTGCGACGCGCCCGCTACCGCCCCGCGGTGGCGCCGCCGCCGCTGGCGCCGCTGCCCGACGAGGCGCGGCGGCGCAGCAGCGCCGCCGGCGCCGCTGCGGAGGGCGCGGCCGGCGGCGGTGGCGCGGCGGCGGCCGCCGCACAGGCGCAGGCGCGCGAGCGCGACGAGCGCGCGGCCGCGGCGCGGGAGGAGCGGCGCGCAGGCGAGGCGGGCATGGACGAGCGGCGCCACGCGGCGGTGGAGGCGCTGCAGCGCGAGCACGAGGCCAAGGCGGCGGCGGCCAAGGAGGCGCAGCGCGCGGCCGCAGCGGCGCAGGCGCGGCGGGTGCGTGCGTGTCCGGCGAGGCGCGCCGCGCACGTGCAAGTGCGCGCCTGCGCTCGCGTGCCGGCGCGAGCGAGCGCCGCTGACGCGGCCCGCCCGCCCGCCCGCCCGCCCGCCCGCCCGCCCGCCCGCCCGCCCGCCCGCCCCCGCCCGCCCGCCGCCCGCCCGCCGCCCGCCCGCCCGCCTCTCTCGCAGGCTGCCGCGGCCGCCGCCCCGCTGGCTGCCGCGCGCGAGCAGCGTGAGCGGGAGGCCGCGGAGCAGGCCGCGGCGCGCGCGGCGCACTGGGACGCGTGGGAGCGCTCGGTGCTGCAGCAGCACGGCGCCGGCGCCGCGGCGGCGCCGGCGCCGGACGGCGGCGCGCCGAGCCCGGAGGCGGTCGCCGCGCTGGCGGCGGAGCGCGAGCTGCGGGAGCAGCAGGACAGCGAGTTTGCCGCGTCGCTCGCGGCCGACCAGGCGCGCGCGGGCGCGCGCGCAGAGGTCGAGGCGCTGCGCGCGCTCAAGGCCGCGCTGTCGGGCGCGCCCGAGGCGCCGCGCGTTGGCGGCGACGACGGCGGGCTCGCGCTGCGCGTGCGCCTGCCCGACGGCTCCAGCGCGGTGCGGCACTTTGCCGGCGACCAGGGCTTTGACCAGGTGCTGGCCTGGGTGTTCAGCCTGCCGGCGATGCCGCTGTGGCCGCCGGGCAGCTGGTCGCTCGCGGCGGCGCACCCCCGCCGCACGCTCGCGGCGGGCGGCGGGCTGTGGGCGCCCGGCGGCCTCGCCGGCGGCGCGGCGCAGCTGCTCGAGGCCGCGGCGGCGGCGACCGCCGCCGCGCGCGACGGCGCCGGCGCGGAGGCCGCGCCCGAGGGCGGCGCGTGGTGGAGCCTCGCCGTGCGCCCGCCGCAGGGCGAGCCGCTGGCGGTGCAGGTGCAGGCGCGCAGCAGCGTGCTGCAGGTGAAGACGAGGGTGGAGGAGCTCACCGGTGCGCCGCGGCGCCGCGGCGCCGTGCGGCGCACCTGCCCGGCGCGCCGCGCACCCGCAGGGGCCCGCGCCGGCGCGCGCCCTGAGCGCCTCCCCGCGCGCCGCGCGCAGGCATCGCGCCAGCGCAGCAGGTGCTCATCTTTGCCGGCCGCGTGCTCGAGGACGGCCGGCCGCTGTCTGACTACGGCATCGGCAGCCAGCACACGCTGCAGCTCATGGCGCGCGGCGGCGCCAGCAGCAGCGGCGGCGGGGGCTCGGGCGGCGGCGGCGGCGGCGAGAGCAGCGAGGCGGGCGGCGCGCTGGTCGTGCGCGACGTGGCGCAGCTGCGCGCCGAGGTCGCGCACGGCGCGCCGCAGCTGGCCCTGTACGTGGCGCAGCTCGACGGCGCCGCCGAGTGAGTGCGCGCTTCGAAACCGGCGACGTGACGCGTAACGGCCGCGGTTGAACAAGGTTTTAGCGCGCCCCCCGCTCGCGCCGCCCAGTCCCCGGCCCGCCAGTCCCGGCCCGCCAGTCCCGGCCGGCCCCGACGCCGAGGCGTGGCCCCCGCCAGGCGCCCTGCGCTCTGGGCCGCCGGCGGCTGCTCCGATGGCGGCGAGGCAGCGGCGCCGCTGCTGCGACGGACAGCTGCGGGCGTGCGAGGCCGCGGTGGGCCTGCTCGACCTGGACGCGCTCGCCCTGGCGCGCCTCGCGAGCACCAGCCGCGCCCTGGCTCGCGTCGCGGCCGCGTGCGCGCGCGGCGCTGCGCCGGCGCTGCTGCCTGCGGCGCTGGCCAGCGCGAGCGCCGCGGCGGCCGCCGGCGCGCCCGACGCAGCAGCGTGGGCAGGAGCCTTCGTCTGGCTGGTCGGCGCGGCGCCGGCGCGCGCGCTGGCGTCGCCGGCGCTCGCCGCAGCGGCGCTGCGCGTGCCGGGCGCGCCCGCGGCTGCCGCGGCCGCGCTGCTGCGCGGCGGCCTGGTGCTGCGCGCGGAGGACCTGGCAGCCGCGGCACGCGAGCGCGTCAGGGGGCTGGAGGTCTGGCTGCAGCAGCGCCGCGCCGTGCGGCTGGAGGTTGGCGGCGGCGAGGGCAGCGGCGGCGGCGACGACGACGACCCGCTCGCCCTGGAGGAGGCCTGCGCCTGCGGCACGCTCGAGCTGGTGGGTGGGCTGGGTGTGTGGGCGGGTCTGCTGAGTGGTCCCAGGCAGCGTACGCAGCGCAGGCAGCGCGGGCTCACCTGCCGTGCGCGCTGCTGCGTCCGCCCGCCGCAGGTTGAGAGCAGGCACCTCCCGCTGCTGCTGGACGTGTCGCCGGCGCGGCTGGGCGACCTGCTGCTCCTGGCGGCCAACTGCGCGCAGCCCGACGCGGCGCTGGCGCTGCTGCAGCGCCTGCAGCGCGCGCCAGGCGACGCGGCCTGGCAGCTGTCGCGCGCGTTTGCCGAGCGGCTGCGCAAGCAGCTGCCGGCGCTGCAGGAGGCGCGCAGCGCCGCCCTGCTGGAGCAGGTGCTGGTGGCCGCGGCGGTGCGCAAGCACTGGGCGCTGGTCGATCCGCTGCGGCGCTGGCCGCCCGAGGCGGCTGCCGGGCTGCCGCCCAGCACGCTCGCCGCGCTGCTCGAGGCGGCCGCGCGCGACTGCGACTGGCGGGGCGTCGATGTTCTCCTCGACTGCGCGGCCAGCCAGCTCAGCACGGAGCAGGCGGGCGCGGTCGCGGAGGCGGCGCTGCGCGCGCACCTCGCCGCGTGCCGGGGCCTGCGCGGCGAGGCGGTGCTGTCTGCGGCCGACTCGGTGCTGGCAGCCGTGCTTGTCCGCCTGCGCGTCCGGGCGCCGGCACTGGCGCAGCTGCCGGCGGCAGCAGCAAGCACCCTCGTGGCGGCCGCGCTGGACGGCCACGCCCACGGCACGCTGCAGGCGCTGACGAGCCTGCCGTGCGTGCGGCAGCTGCCGGCCTGCGATCTCACCCCGCTGGTGCTGTCGGCGGCGTGGCTGTGCGTGCCTGGCCCCCGCTGTCGGCAGCCGGCGGCGGTGCTCGCCTGCCTGAAAGCGGTGCTGCGGCTGCCGCTCGTGTGCACGATGGCTGGGGAGGACGTCTTCGGACTGCTGCAGGAGGCCCTGCTGCGCGGCGACGGTGCCGTGCTGGGCGCGCTGTGCGCCGGCCTGCCGTGCGCCGACGCCCTCGAGAGCGAGGGGGTCGCCGAGCTACTCCGCACGGCCGTGTCGCTGCGCCGCCGCGGCCACGGCGCGCTGGGCGGTGCGAGCGCGCCGCTCTGGCAGCTCGCACACATCGGGCGGGAGCTGGAGGAGCCCGTGGGCTGGGTGTGCGGCGAAGTGCTCGAGGCGGCGGTGCGCACGGGGCAGCCCAAGCTGCTGGCGCGCCTGGTGGCGGAGCTGCAGCCCGACTCGTATGTCCTGTGTACCGCCATGGAGTGCGCGGCGCACCTCGCCCGGCCCAAGGCGCTGCGCGTGCTGGCCGACGCGCTCGAGAGTGTTGACGAGCCGGAGCTCGGCCAGAGCATGCTGGCGGCCGCAGTCTGCGGCGGCAGCGCCGAGTGCGCCGGGCTTGTCTGCGGCGCGCTGGAGCGAGGCTTCGGCGGCCTGGAGCCGGAGGACCTGGAGCCAGCGCTGCACCTGGCGGCGGGGCTTCGGCAGCAGGCCACGTTCGACCGGCTGTGCACCGCGCCCGCCGCGTCCGCCATCGGCGCTGGGGGCCTGAGCTGCGTGCGCGACGCAGCGGCGGCTGGCGGCCTCAACGTCAGCCGGCTGCACGAGCTGGCGGCGGCCAGCGGCACGGCGCTGGCGGCCACGGGCGGGGGCCTGGCGAGTGCCCTGACGCACGCCAAGCTTTTCTGGGGCGCCCTCGGCGACGACAGCGGCCTGAGCGCGTTCACGCTCAACGCCCTGCTGCAGTTGGTGCAGGCGGAGCTCGGCCTGGCGCCCGCCGGCAGCGGCGGCGCCGCCAGCACGCCGCCGCCGGCGGATGCCGCAGCGCTGCCGGGTGTGCACGCGCTGACGGCGGGCGGGGCAACCTCCCTGCTGAGTGCAGCAATCAAGCTCCGCAGCGTGCGGCTGTGCCAGCAGCTGTGCCGGCTGGGTGTGTTTGCGGGGGATGGCTGTTGGGACGCCTGCAGGCTGCTGATCGAGGCCGTTGAGATGCATCACGCGTGCCAGGGCGGCATGCCGCGCGACCCGCACGGCCGCATCCTGCGCAGCGTGTGCAGGCTGCGCTGCGTGCAGGCGCTCGGTGGGCCCCACGTCTTCGAGGCCCTGCTGCGCGCGGTGGAGCTGGGCGGCGAGCTTGCGGCCGCGCTGCTGTGCGCGCTGCCGGGCGCCGCAGCGCTGACGCGCGAGCACGTGATGCAGCTGCTTTTCGCCACGCTTGCACGCGGCAACCACGGCGTGCTCAACTCGCTGTGCGTGGCGCTGCCGCTGGGGGGGCTGGCGGCGACCGACGCACGCGCCCTTGTTGACGCCGGGCTGGGCCGTTGCGGCTGGCCCGCGGCCGACCTTGTGCCGCTGCTGTGCCTGCCGGCTGTGGCGGCGCTGAGGGAGAGCGAGGAGAGCGAGGCCGACGGCGAAGAGTGGGCGGGGCTGTGGGAGCTGTGCGAGGCGGACGCGGGCACGGGCTCGGACAGCAAGGAGGACAGCGAGCAGTGAGCGGGGGGCGCGTTGAGGAGGCAAAAGCCAAGTTGCACCGCCGCCGCCGCGGCACGCGCCTCGGAACGCGCCCGCGCGACACGCGTGCCCCTGCCGCCTCACAGCACCGCCTCGGCGCTGCGCCCGCGGCCCCGGCCGCCGCCCCGGCCGCCGCCGCGGCCGCCGCGAAAGCTGCCGCCCTCGCCCGCGCCGCGCGGCGTGCGCGGCTGCGCCACGTCGTCGCCGGCCGGACCCGAGTACCACCCGCCCCCACCGCCGCCGCGCTCGCCGCCGCGCTCGCCGCGCTCCCCCCCGCCGCGGCCGCCGCGCTCGCCGCCGCCGCCGCGCCCGCCGCCGCGGCCGCCGCCCGCGGCCGGCCCCGTCCAGGCGTACGGCTTGCCCGCATCGGTGAGCAGCACGCCCTTGTGGCTGAGCCGCGTCTTGCCGTCCGAGGTGGTGCCCAGGAACATCACGTCAATCTCAGACCCCGCCTGCAGGCGCAGGCGCCAGGGCGGGCCGGGGCGCGTCGGCGCCCCGCGCCGCGGCGTGGGCACGCCGCGGCGCTGCGGCGCGCGCACCTTCCACTCGGGCGGCACCTCTGTGAGCGCGCCCTCCTCGGCGAGCTCGCTGAGGTGCACCAGGCCGGTCTTGCCGGGCGCGAGCTCGACAAAGAGGCCGAACAGCGTCACGCCCTCCACGCGGCGCCCGCGCAGGATGGTGCCCACGGGCAGCTCGTCCGTCTGCAGCGCGATCAGCTCCCGCGCTACCGCGAGCGCCGCCTCGCTCGGCGCGATGATCTGCGCGGCACGGGCGCGGCGCGTGGGCGAGGGGGTGACGGCGCGCGGGGTCGGCGGCGCGGCGCGGCGCGGCAGCCGCCGGCGCGGGGCGCGGGCGGGGGGCGGCGGTGGCGGCGGCGGCGGCGGCGCGGCGCGCCTGCACGGAGCCGCTGTTGTTGATGACGATGTCGCTCGCCCCCGACGCGGCGGTGATGCCCTTGATGGTCTTGCCGCCCTTCGGCGCGGCGGTGCGGTGCGCGGCGGTGAGCGATGGTGCATCGGCGGCCGGCGCCGGCCGGCACGGGGTGCGCCCACGCGGCCCGCCGCGCGGCGCGCCGGGCGCGCTCGTAGCAGCGCGGGCACCCCGCCGCGCCGCACCGGGCCTATGAGGGCGCCGAGCTTGTCTTGCGGGACGGTCACGAGCGCGACCTTGGGCGCCCAGCGGCTGAGCCCGCGCGCCGGCGGCGGGCTGCACGCGGCCATCTGCTCCAGGATGTGCACGCGCCCCGCCGCCGCCTGCGCGAGAGCCTGCGGCGGCCGGGCCGCGGCGGCGCGCGGCGGCGGCGCTCGGGCGGTGCGCGCACGGCGGCGACGGCAGCGCCTCGTCTGCCGCGCGGCATGTGCCGCGCCGCGCCGCGCCGCGTGGCCTCACCGCGCGCATGATGTCGAGTGTGATGCCCTCGACCTTGATGTCCATCTGGAACGCGCTCACGCCGCGCGCGCTGCCCGCGACCTGGCCGCCGGCCGGCCGGCGGCGCGGCGGCGGCGCGGCGGCGGCGGCGCTCGGCGCGGCGCAGCGACGCACTCGCGCGCCACGCCACGCGCCCCCGCCCGGCCAACCCTAAACCGACCCTAAAACCTAAACCCTAAGCCCTTGTGGTTGGTTGCTGTTTGTGACACCCCCACACCGCCGCACCTTGAAGTCCATGTCTCCCAGCGCGTCCTCGCTGCCCTGGATGTCACTGAGCACCACGTGCCGCCCGTCGGGCTCGAGGATGAGGCCCATGGCGATGCCCGCGACCGGCTCGGTCAGCGGCACGCCTGGCGCCAGCGGGGCGCGCGGCGCACGGCGGGCGGCGGCGGCGGGCAGCGGGCGGCGGGCGGCGAGGGAGGGCGCGTGGGAGGGCAGCGTGAGGGCGGCGCGGGAGGGCGTGTGGGAGAGCGCGAGAGGGGGCGCGGAGGAGTGTGCAGGGCGAGGCGCGGCGGCGGGGCGGGGCGGCGGGGCGGGCCGCACCCGCGTCGAGCATCGCGAGGCAGCCGCCGCACACGCTGGCCATGCTGCTGCTGCCGTTGCTCTCAGTGATGGTGCTCTCCACGCGCACGGTGTAGGGGAACGCGGCCTGCGGCGGCACCGCGGGCGCGAGCGCGCGCTGCGCGAGCTCGCCGTGCCCCAGCTCGCGCCGGCCTGCGCGGGCGGCGCGGCGCGGCGCGTGCGGGGCGCGCGCGGGCGTTGCGTTTGGGGCGCGGGCCGCGCCGGCGGCCGCTGCTCGCGGCGGCGGCGGCTCCGCGCCCCCCGTCGCGCTGCGCCGCCGCGCCGCGCCGCGCGCCGCGCGCGCGCCGCGCACCCGCGCCGCCGATGCGTCCCGTCTCCCCGACGCTGCAGGGCGGGAAGAAGTACTGGAGGTAGAACCGCTCCAGCGCCATGCCCGACTGTGGGCGGTGCAAGTGAGTGTTGTGAGTGTGTGTTGAGTGTGTTGTGAGTGTGTGTTGAGTGTGTGTTGAGTGTACAGGCGGCGGCGGCGGGTGGTGGGGCGGGCGTGGCGGCCAAGGCCGCAGGGGGGAGGGGCGCAGCCCGGCAGAGGCGGCGGCGGCGCGGCGGCGGCGCGGCGAGAGGGGGTGGGGCGGCGCACGGCAAGAGCGCGCACCGGGCTGCTCGCGGGCGGCGCGCCGTCCTCGTCGGCCGACTCGCTCCCGTCGCCGCGTATGCTGTCGATGCGCTGCGCGTCGCTGTCGCTGCCCAGCGTCGCCACGCACAGCGCCTGCGGCGCGGCGGTCGCGGCGGCGGCGGCGGCGCGTCGGCCCCCGACGACCACGACCACGCCCAGCGCAGCGCGGCGCGGCGCGGTGCACGGGGCCGGCCCGGTGCGCGCCCGCCCAGCGGACCTGCGTCTCGCCGCGCGTGAAAAGCGCGCTGCCGTGCGTGCGCGGCAGCACGCCCGCGCGCGACACGATCGGCCGCACGTCCGCCACGCCGCGCCCGTCGGCGCGCACGCCCTCGCGCAGCACCAGCTGCCGCATCACGCGGCCCTCCACCGCCTTCCACGCCACGTTCAGCTGCGGGGCGCGCGCGCGCGGGCGCGCGGGGACGCGTCGGGGCCCGCGCAGCGCTGGGCGCCGCGCGCCGCCGCGGCCAGGCGCCAGCGTGGTGCGCCCCGCCGCCAGCGGCCGGCGCCCACCGTGATGTCGTCCAGGCCCGGCAGGCTGCTCGCGTGCGGCTCCTGCGTGCGCAGCGCCTCAAACGCGGACGCCTGGATCGCGGAAATCGCCGCCGCGCGCTCCTCCTTGGTGCCGGGGGTCCTGGCGGCGGCGCGGGCGGCGCGGGCGGCGCTCGCCGGCACCCGGGCTGGCCGGCGGGCGCGTGGGCGCGGCGCGGCCGGCGCCGGCGCCAGCGCCGGCGTGCCGCCTGCCCGCACCGATACGCCGCCTCGACGCGCGCCGCCGCGAGGCCCTCCAGCGCCTCGTGCAGCCCCGCGGGCGGGAGCAGGCGCTCCGGGCGCTTCGCCTTGCCCACGCGGCCCGCCCACTCGGTGAGCTGGCGGCACATGCCCGCGATCGCCTCGTGCCCCGCCGCGACCGCCTGCGGCGGCGTCAGCAGCAGCGGGCGCTCGCGCCCGCGCCCGCGCCCGCGATGCCGCCGCTGCCGCCATCGGCTCGCGGCGCCGCCGCCGCTGCCTCGCTCGTTCACTCGCGGCGCCGCCCGCACCTGCAGCATCTCCTCCTCGCTCAGCCAGTCGCAGAAGCCCTCAATCATGAGCACCGCGTCCGCCGTGCCAGCCATGACCAGGTCGAGGCTGCTCGCCGCCATCTGCGCCGCGCTGGGGTTGATCACCCAGCCCTGCCCCGGCAGGCGCCCCACGCGCACGCCCGCGACCGCCTTGCCCAGCGGGATGTCTGCGCCAGCGACCACACGGGGGGGGGGGGGGGGCGTGAGCAGGGCGTGAGCAGGGCGTGCGGCGGCCGCGCGGGCGTCGGATATCAATGCCGGCGCGCGGGCGCGCCGCCGCGCGGCGCACCCGAGATGAGCAGCGCGGCCGCGGCAGCGGTGATCGCGAGCGGCTCCGGCTGGTTCACGCCGTCGTACGACAGCACCCACTCCAGCACCTGCGCGCGCGCGCACGCACGCGGTGTCGGAAGAGGACCGCCGCCGCGGCGCGCCGGCCCGCCCCCGCCCCGGCCCCGGTCCCCCGCGCCGCGCGCCTGCGTCTCGTTGCACCAGCCCTTCTCAAACATGGGCCGCAGCGGCCGGTCCACCAGGCGCGCGACGAGCACGTCGTCGTCGCGCGGCCGGCCCTCGCGCTTCAGGAACGAGCCGCTGCGCCGCGTGCGGCGGGGCGCGGCGGCGCGGCGCGGGGCGGGGCGGAGCGGGGTGGGCTCGCGCACGCCCGCCACCCGCCGCCCGCCGCCGGGGCCTGCCGGCCGCGCCGCGCGCCAGGTGGCCGGCGCTCGGCACGCCGCGTGCGGCGCGCCGCACCTCGTCCGGCCGGCCGCGCTGAAGCGCTCCTGGTAGTGCACCGACAGCGGCAGGAAGCTGCCGTCGCCCTGCGGGCTGTTGCCGCAGCACGCCGTCGCGTAGAGCATCTGAGCCGCGGCGGTGGCTGGTCGGCGGCAGCGAGGGGCGCCGCCGCAGCAGCACGGCCGCCGTGTGCAGCGGCGGCGGCGGCGCCCGCTCCGCACCGTCTCGCCCATGCTCGCCATCACCGCGCCGTTGGCCTGGCGGCCGATCTCTCCCGTCTCCAGCACGACCTGGCGCGGCGGGGCGCCCGTGGGCGCGCGGCGCGCGGGCCGGCCGCCGCGGCAGTCGCTGCCGCTGCCGCTGCCGCGCCCGCGCCGGCGCGCGCGGGCCGCCGCCGCACCTGCTGGCCCGCCACGTCCATCACCAGGCGCTCCGCCTTGGGTGGGGCGTAGGAGGCGGGCGCGGCGGCCGCCCGCGGCCGCACGGCCAGGCGGGCAGCAGCAGCTGCAGCCGGGCGAGGCAGCAGCGGGCCACAGCAGGCCCTGCGCTGCCCGGGCGCGGCGCCGTTGGCGCTGGGACGAATGGCGGTCATGCCTCCGCCGTGCTCCTGCAGGAGCGACGCCCGCAGCAGCGCCCGGCGCGCCGTGCCAGGCCGGGACGCGGCGCCCGCGCGGCCCAGGGCGCGCCGCTGGAGCGCCATGGTTCGCGGTGACGACGCTGGCGTGGTTTCCCGAACTGGGGGCCCGTTCCTGGCGGGCGCCGCTGCTCACCGCTGCAGCGAGCAGCGGCGGTCTTGCGGGTGGCTGCGCCGCCGCCTGCACGGGGAAACTTGCGGGTGGCTGCGCCGCCGCCTGCACGGGGACCCGCCAGCGCTCTTCCCACATCGCTTGTCCACTCCAGGCTTGCACGTCCACTCCCACCAGCCGCCCAGCTCCCAGCACCGCACACGGCGCCGCAACCGCCCGCGGCGCGCCGCGCGCACAGCACCCGCCCTTGCCCCCGCGTCCCTGCCAGCCCGATCCGCGCCCCTCTAGCACCTCTTGACCTGCACCTCCGCAAGCACGCCGCGCGGCACGGCGCGGCGAGGCGGGCGCCGCGCGGGCGTGAGGGCAGGCGCAAGCAGCGGCGCGCCGCGATGCGGCTCTACCAGCTCTCCGCGGCGCAGGCCGCTGCCGCGGCGTCGGTGGGCGTGGACGACATAGAGCGGCGGCAGCACGCGCAGCAGCTCACGCACGCGCTGCTGGCGGGCTGCCGGCAAGGTGCGCGCCGCAGCAGCGCGCAGTGGCGCGCAGTGGCGCGCAGCGGCGCGCAGCGGCAGCGCGCGCGGCGTGGCGTGCCCCCTGCGCCACGCCACACCCGCCGCCGCCGCCGCCGCCGCCGCCGCCGCCGCCGCCGCCGCAGCGAGCCACCCCTTCAGCTGGCTTCGAGCGGTGGGCCTGCGCGGCGTGGCGGGCGCGCTGTCGGCGGGCATGGCCGACGGGCCGGCGCTCGCGGCGGCGCTCGACGCGACGTACAGCCAGGGTGCGCCGCGGGGAGGGCGAGGAGGCGCCCCGCCGCACGCACAGTCCACCGCACGCGCGCACTCACGCACGCCGCCGCGCCCGCCCGCCGACCCGTGCCCGCCCGCCGACCCGCTGCAGTGCTCGAGGTCATTCTCTCCGCGCTCGACCGAGACCTCATCCCGCCCACGCCGCCGCTGCCGGAGCTGCCGCCGCTGGCCGAGCCCGCGCCCGGCGGCGCCGGCGGCGGCGGCGGTGCGCCCGGCGGCGGCGGCGGCGCGCTGCTGGGGCGCGAGCAGGCCGCGTGCCTGCTGGCGGCGGTCGGGCGCTACCCCGCAGGCCACGCGCCCGCGGCCGCGAGCAGCGAGGAGCTGCTGGAGGCGTTCCGGGCGATGCAGGTGCTGGTGCTGCTGCACGCCAAGTCGCGCGGCCTGCTGCGCTCAGCGCAGTACCTCCAGCTCCTGACCGCGCGCGCGTGCGAGGCGCCCGCGTGCCTGCCGCACGCGCTGCAGACGCTGCTCGCGCTGCTGCAGGTGCGGCTGCGCGGCGCGGCGCGGCGCGCAGCGCGCGCCTGCACTGCAACGCCCGCCGCCGCTGCCGCCGCCGCCGCGTCCGCCGCCGCGCGCAGGGCAGCGAGGAGGCGCAGGCGGTGTTTGTGACCACGGGCGGCCTCGACATGTTGCTCACGCGATGCCTGCAGCACGCGGCGCAGGCGGACGCGGGCGCGGCCGAGGGCGTGCCGCCCGACCTGCTGCCGCGGCTGCTGCTGTTCCTGCAGCTGCTGCTCGGCTGGGGCGTTGGCGAGGCGGTGCGGCGAGGTGGGAACTCGGCGCCGCGCCGCGCGCGCAGCCGGGGCGCGCGGCGGCGCGGCGCCGCGCGGCGCGTCGCCCCCGCTCATCCCCGCGCGCCGCCGCTGCCCGCGCGCGCAGGCGCGCACCCCAGCACGCAGCGGGCGGCGCTCGCTCTGCTGTCGCGCCACCTCGGCGCCGACGCGGCCAAGGCGCTCACGCAGGGCCTGGCGCAGCTGGTCGCGGCGGCGGGGCCCGCGGGGCCCGCCGGCAAGGTGCCGCCCGACTCTCTGCCCGTCGGCGGTGGCGGCGGCGGCGGCGGCGGGCCGGTCGAGGTGGAGCTGGTGCTGCGACGGCGCGCGGAGGAGGCGGTCGCGCTCCTGCCACGCGGCGGGCCGCTGTGAGCGCACGCGCGCCCGGCAACCAGGGCTCGCCCCGCGCAAAGCCCCATCCCCGCCGCCGGACAGGCAGGCAGCCCCTCGGCAGCCAGTCCAGCCGCGTGGACGGCCTCAGAATGCCTTTGCAGCTGGCGCCGCGTGCGCGGAGCAGCGGCGAGATGCCGTGACTTTGGCCCCTGCTGCCTGGCGTGAGCAGGCCCCTGCAGCGCCTGCTCCCGTCAGGATGGCGGCAGCACATCATCCGGGGGCCCTCTGCGTGTTCAGCCGCAGCGAGAGCCCCGCCAGTAGCAACCAGGCCATTTTTCATGTCGACGGCCTGCCCCACCTCGTGTTCTGCGCCTTCGCGCTCGAGGGCGGCACGATCGTGGTGCAGCAGGTGCGGCAGCTCACAAGTGACTGTCGCGGCATCAGAACCGAGCCGCAGCCGGCGTGGCGGGCCGCGGCGGCGCCGCCGCGCGCGGAGCAGCGCCATTGTTGGCGGCGCCGCCGCGCCGGCGTGGGGCGGCGTTCCGGGGCCGGCGCTGCAGCACCGCACGCAGCGGCGTGCAGGCAGCCAGCAGGCGGCCGGGCAGGCTACCCCTGTGCTGCGGCCACGGCGCGGCGACCGCGCCGCCGTCCCCGCGCGCCGCCAACCGCCCCGCCGCCACGCTGCGCGCGCCGCCGCGCCCGCAGGCCCCCAGCCGGCTGCAGCCCTTCGAGCCGGCCGCTGCGCCACCGGGCGCGGCGGCGCCGCCGGGCGCGGCGGCGGCGCAGCAGCTGCCGGCGGGCGGCGGCGAGCGCGGCAGCGGGCAGCGGCCGGCGTTCCGCACCGTGCTGCTGATCAACGAGGCGGCCAACCACTATGAGGAGCCCATCACCCGGCTTGCCTGGGGCGGCGGCCCGCGTGCGCTGCTCGCCGCGGCGAGCCGGCAGGACGTCAGCGTCATCTCCCTCGCCCCCTTCCTCGCGTCGCTCGCGGCGGCGCAGCACGACGCGGCCGGCGCGGCGGCCGCGGCGCGCGGCGCGGCTGCGGCGGCGTGGCACGGCGCGCACCCGCACCACCTGCCAGGCATCGCGGTCCCCGCGCCCACGAGCCCGCGCGGCGCCGCAGCGGCGCTGCCGCCGCCGCCGCCGCCGCCGCTGGGGCTCGCGGAGCTGGCCGCGCTCGCCGCACGCGACGCGGCGGCGCAGCCGGGGCTGCTGCAGCACCCCAGCGTCGCGTGCACCACGCTGCAGTGCTACCGCGCGCCCGCGCCGCTGCTGGACGTGGCGTGGACGTACGACGCGCGCGGGCTGCTGCTGAGCGACGCCAGCGGGCACGTCATCATGCTTCGCGTCAGCAGGCAGCGGCAGCGCCAGCAGCAGCAGCAGCAGGTGAGTGCTGGGATGCTGGAGGGGGGTGCCGGGGCGGCAGCGGCGACCGACCAGGCCTCACGCGGCGCGCCGCTGCCTGCCTGCATATCTCAGGGCGCGGACGCCGCCGCCGGCGGCGGCGGCGAGAGCAGCAGCGGCGCCCCGGCTCTGGGCGACGACGCGGAGCAGCAGCAGCAGGGGGTGCAGCGCGACGGGCGGCAGGGCGGCTGGTCGGTGCGGGAGCTGTGGCGCGCGCACGCCGACGCGGCGCACGCGCTCATCGCCGCCGGCGCGGGGCCGCTGCGGCCGAGCGCGAGCGTGCCGGCGGACAACGCGCAGCGCGTGATCGTCTGGTGGCCCGCCGCCGACCCCAAGGCCCCCCGCGCGTACCGCGTCGGCGCGGAGGTGATCCGGCACCCTGTCGCGGCGGTGCAGCTGCAGTGGAGCCCGCCGCTTGCGGTGCCCGGCCGCGCCAGCAGCGCGGGCGGCGGCGCGGCGCCGGCGGCGACGGCGACGGCGAGGCGCAGCCGGCGCTGATGACGGTCGGGGCGGACGGCGTGATCCGCATCTTTGTGGAGGTGGTGCTCTCTGACATCGGCCCGCGCCCCCACGCCCAGCGGCGGCGGCGCGGAGCCCGGCGCGGGCCCCGCGGCGCCCGCCGCGGCGGCGCCGGGCAGCCCCGCGGCGCCGACCGGCAGCGGCGGTGGCGCAGCCGCGGCGGCGGCGGCGGCGGCAGCAGCAGCAGCGCGCGGCGGCAGCATGTCGCAGTTCTGCCTAACGCTTGTGATCGATCCGCCGGGGCTCGGGCCGGCGGCGGGCCTGCGCCCCGGCCTCACGGCCGCGTGGGCGCGCCCGCTCGCGCCGCAGCCGCCGCCGGACGCGTCAGCGATGCTCTGGCTCCTCGGCAGCTACGTCGGCCCGCCGGCGGCGGCCAGCCCGCCGCCGCTCGCGGCGGCGCTCTCCGGCACGGAGCCGGCCGCCGCCGCCGCAGCCGCCGCCGCCGCCGCCCGCCAGTGCGAGCTGGCGGGCGGGCAGCAGGGCGGCGGCGGCGCGGCGGACCACGTGTATCTGTGGGGCATTGACGGCCTCGCTGGCGTGGTGCTGTCCGGCATCGCACAGAACGCGATCATGGCACACAAGGTCACGCAGCCAAAGGTCTGGTGCTGGGGCCGCGACGCAGAGGCGCTGCGCTGGCAGCGCCCCGCCGCGCTGCTCGCGGCGGCGGCGGCGGCCAGCGACGGCGGGGCCGGCGGCGGCCGCCGCGGCGCGCCGCGCCTCACCCTCGACGTGTGGGCGGTCGAGAGCGGCGCGGGGCCGCTGCTGTCGGCGGCGCAGCAGTTCCACGCGCCGCCGCCGCCGGGCGCGCCGTGCGGTGACGGCGGGGTGAGCGAGGCGCGGTGCTTCCAGGTCACGCCGCTCACCGGCTTCAACGAGGCGGGCCAGGCCTCGTCGGCCATCGCGGTCGGACCCAAGCACAGCCGCGTGCACTGCGCAGACGGCGCCGACGATTGGACGCAGGTGCGCGGACGGGGGCGGCCGCGCCCGCCGCTGACGGCGCGGCCACGCGGCCGCCTGCGCGCCGACACGCCGCCGCCGCCGCCGCCGCCGCCGCCGCCGCCGCCGCCGCC
This sequence comes from Scenedesmus sp. PABB004, assembly GCA_014905635.1. Taxonomy (NCBI): domain Eukaryota; kingdom Viridiplantae; phylum Chlorophyta; class Chlorophyceae; order Sphaeropleales; family Scenedesmaceae; genus Scenedesmus; species Scenedesmus sp. PABB004. The sequence goes on along the minus strand of JABVCE010000010.1, from coordinate 794,818 downwards.
GCCGCCGCCGCCGCCGCCGCCGCCGCGCAGCTGAGCGTGCACCCCGCCGCCGACCTGGCGGCGACGGTCGGCAGCCGCGGCGCGCTGGCGCTGTGGGGCCTTGCGCCGGTGGCGCTGCTGCCGCTGCGCCTGCAGGCGCAGGCGGGGGAGCAGCTGCTGCCGGCGAGCTGGGACGCGTGCCGCGCCTGCTGCTGGCTCACCTTTGGCGGCGCCGCGGCGGCTGCAGGCGCAGCCGCGGCCGGCGCGCCCGGGCTGCCGTTGCTGCTGGCCGCACACGGCGCTGGCGGGGTGGACCTCTGCCTCGTCACGCTCAGCAGCGGCGGCGGCGGCGAGGCCAGCGCGCACGTTGCCGGCGTGCAGGTGCTCGCGCACCTGCCGCTGCCGGCAGGCGTGTCGGCGCTGAAGCAGCTGTCCGAGGTGTGCGCGTCGCCCGCGCCGGCAGGCGGCGGCGGCGCCCCGCTGGCGCTGCAGGCAGTGCTGCTGGGCCTTGGCAGCGGCGGTGACGGCGCGGCGGCGGTGCAGCCGGGCGCGGCGCGCGTGTCAGATGCGTCGGAGTTTGACGGCGGGCCGGACGTGTGGGTGGCCTGGAGCGTGCAGCTGCAGCTGGCAGCTGCCGACGACCCAGCAGGCGCGGGCAGCGCAGAGGGCGCGGCCTCCGCGGCGGCGCCCGGCGGCGCGCGCTGGCAGCTGCTGGCCTCGCAGCCACGCGCGTCGCCCGCGGCCGGCGCCGTCGCGGCGGCGGCCGCTGCTGGCGTGTGCGGCAGCTGGCTCGGCGGCCGGCGCAGCCGGGCGGGCGCGAGCACCGACGGCGGCGGCGGCGGGGCGGCAGAGCTGGAGGAGGACCTCCTGTCGGCCACCTCCTGCCTGCACTGCCCCAGCCCCGCCAGCCCCTTTGTCGTCACAGGCAACGCCGCGGGCCTGCTGCTCTTCTGGCAGGTCGCGTCGCCCGACCCCGGCGCGCTGCAGGCCCCGGCCGGGGCCGAGCGCGGCCTGGGCGCGCCGGCGGCGGTGGCCGCCGCGACGGGCGCGGGGCCCGGCCCCGAGCTGCAGCTGGTGCAGGCCAGCGGCTGCGACGTGGGCGGCGTCTCCCTCGGCGGCATCTGCGTGGCGGTGGCGCTCTGCACGTCCGCCGGCTACGCGGCCGCCGCCATCACCTGCGGGCAGGTGCGCTGGCGGCGGCGGCGGCGGCGGCTGCGCACGGCGGGCGCGTGCCGGCTCCGCGTGTGCGCGCTCCGCGCGCCCCTGCTGCGCCGCACGCCGCCGCTCACCGTCCGCCGCCTGCACGCGCGCGCCAGTCTGAGCTGGAGGACGCTGTGTTCATCTGGTGCGCCGAGGGCTCCACACACAGCAGCCAGCCGCGCGGCGCCGGCGGCCGCAGCACGCCGCGCCCGCCACTGGCGCGCGGCGGCGCCAGCAGCGCGGGCGGCGCCGGCGGCGGCGCCTCCAGCGGCGCGAGCCGGCCCGCGTTCCTGCTGGACTGCCTGCTCCCGGTCGAGGACACCGCGGCGAGCCTCGCGTGGCTCGACACGGGCGGGCTGCCGCCGCTGCTGGCGGTCGGCTACGCGTCGGGGCTGGTCGAGCTGTACTCCCGCGACCACAGGTCGGCGCGGCGCAGCGCGCGGGGCAGGGGCGCGGACGCGCGGCGGGGCCGCGCACAAGGGCCGCACTGACTGCCAACGCGGCGTCGCCGCCGCGCCGCCGCGCCTCGCCCGCCCGCCGACGCAGCGGTCAGTGGAGCACGCTCGCCTGCTACCAGGCGGGCCGCGCAGTCAGCCACATCGCCGCCAGCCGCCTCGGCCTGCCGCTGCTGCTCGCCGGCAGCCAGCTGCTGCTGCTCTCAAACCTCGCGGCCGCGGCCGCGGCCCGGGCGGGCGGCGCCAGCGCTGGCGGCAGCGGCGACAGCCTCGCGACCGGCGCCGGCGCCGCGTCGACCGGCGGCCTGGCAGCGGCGCTCGGCCAGCAGGCGCCGGCGTGGCAGAGCGCGCCGGGCCTCGCCCTGCGCGTGGCGGGCGGGCCCGCGCGCGGCGCGCTGCTGGCGCCCCCGACCAGCCGCTCGCCACGCACGCGGCCCTCGCTGCGGCGGCGGGGAGCAGCAGCCTGCCGCTATATCACCCCAACGTGCTGTCCCTGCTGCTGGGGCAGGGCAAGCTGGCGGCCGCGGCGCGCGTGCTGCGCTGCCTGCTCGCGCTGCTGCGGCGGGCCAAGGGCGAGGAGGGCGACGACGGCGCGGTGGCCGCAGCGGCAGCGGGCACGGCAGGCTCGGCGGCGGGGCAGCCGCGGCCCGGCGCCGTGCCGCTGGACGCGCTGCTGAGCAGCGAGGCCAGCGGTGGCCTGGCGGAGGTCGCAGACGCGGTGGGACGCTGCTGCTCGTTCCGCAACGCCGTCGTGGCTGCCGCCCTCGGCTGCGCCGTGGGCAGCCCGGACGGCGCCGCCGCGGCTGCCAACGGCGCAACTGCGCCGCCTGCGGCGCAGCAGGCGCCCGCCGCAGCGGCGGCGCCGGGCGGCGCCGTGGCCCTGGCGCTCCGCACGCCCGAGCCAGGGCTGCGCAGCAAGCCGGCGCCCACGACGCCTGCTGCCGGCGGCGGCGCGTTGGAGACCGGCATGCTGGACATGTCTGCCTTTGGCGGCTTTGGCGGCATGGGCGGCGACGACGACGACTGGGACGCGCCGCCGCCGGCCGAGGCTCAGGAGCCGTCGGCGCCGGAGCAGCAGCAGGAGCAGCAGTCGCAGGACCAGCAGCAGTCGCAGCAGCAGCAGCAGCCGCCGCAGCAGCAGCCGCCGGCGCAGAGCGCGCTGGAGACCGGCATGCTGGATATGTCTGCCTTTGGCGGCTTTGGCGGCTTTGGCGCGGGCGGCGGCGACGACGACGACTGGGACGCGCCGCCGCCGCCTGTGCAGGAGCAGCCGCCGCCTGCGGAGGAGCAGCAGCAGCCGGCGGAGCAGCAGCAGCAGCAGCCGCCGGCGGAGCAGTGGGCGCCGGACGCAGCGCCGGCGTTTGACGCGGCGCGCGTGCGCGGCTTGGACCCCACCTGCTGGCGCAGACGGCCGTGCCGTTCCCGCGCCCGCCGCCGCGCGCCAAGCAGCAGGCGCTCGCGGCGGCGGCGCAGGCGGCCGCGGACGCCGCCGCAGCGCGCGAGGCGCTGCTGAGCCGCGGCGAGGTTCGAGAGCTGCACCGCCTGCTGGGCCTGGCGCCGACCAAGCTGAGCGCCGGCGCCGACGGAGACCGCGCGGGCAGCGCGGGCAGCAGCAGCCAGGCCTACTATGCGCGCCTGCTGGGCGCCGCCGGCGCGGCGGAGGCCGGCAAGGATGGCTACCACGCCGCCAGCGGGAGCCGCTTCGCGCGGCAGGCCGACGACGACGCCGGCGACGCCGGCGGCGGCGGGGCGCCGGCGCGGCGCTCGGCTGCGATGCGGACGCGGACGCGCTGCGCGCGCTGGGCCTGTCGCCGGGCGAGGCGCGCCGCCTGGCCCACATCGCGGCGGCGCTCTGCACGCGCACCTTTCTGGGCCAGGACGGGCCCGACGCGGACGCGGAAGAGGACGCCGGCGTCGGCGCGAGCTTCGCCCCGACGGGCGCGCCGGCCAGCGCCGCTGCGCTCGCGGCCAGCTGGGCCGCGGGCGGCGCGCCCGGCGGCTCCGACTCCTCGCTCCCGTCCAGCCGGCGCTGGTCGGGCGCCGGCGCGGGCGGCGCCGCGCCGGGGGCGGCGGCACAAAGGGCGTGCCGCTCGCGGCGCTCGCCGCCGGGGACGCCGCGTTTGGCGCGTCGCTCTTCCCGGAGCTCGACGCCGCGGGGCGGCTGTTCGCCGTCAGCGCGCACCTCGCGCTGCTGCAGCTCGCAGCCGCCGCGCGCGGCGCGGGCGCCGGCGCGGCCGCGGCCGGCGGCGGGCGCGACGCGCGCGACCGCCGCTTCGCCGCGGCCGTGAGCCGGCTGTTCCAGCCGGTCAGCGTCAGCCGCAGCGCCGCCGCGGTGGGCAGCCGCGGCTCGGCGCTGCTGGCACACTACCCGGCGGCCCCGCTGCCGCCGACGTCGCCGGCGCCGGGCGCGGCCGCGGCCGCCGCGGCCGCCGCGGCCGAGCGCGGCGGCCGCGCCGGCGCCGGCGGCGTGGGCGTGGTGGCGCTCAGCAAGGCGACGCCGCCGCTGTCGCCGGGGCGGCTGCAGCAGCTGCAGGGCTCGCTCGGCGCGCGCCTTGGCTCGCGCAGCGGCAGCAGCCGTGGCCTCGCGCCCGTGTCAATGCGCAGCAGCCTGAGCGTGGCGAGCATGCTCTCCTTCAGCTCCCTCAAAGAAGGCGCCGACGGCGGCGAGCCGGGCGCCAGCGCGGCGCCCGCCGGCGCGCGTGCGGCGAGCTGGGCCGCGTTTGTGGGCCTCCTGCCGGGCGTGAGCCCGCTGCACTGCCTGTGGGCCGCGTCGTGCGGCTGCCAGGGCGCCCTGCTGGACGTGCTGCTGCCGCTCGTCCCCGACGCGCTGGAGGCGCAGCTGCACGCGGCCGGCGGCGCCGGCGGCGCGGGGAGCGACGCCGCCGCGGCGCAGCCGCCGGGCGCCAAGCCCGGCGGCGGCGCCGGCGGCTTTGCGGCCGTCGGGCAGCAGCAGCAGCAACGTGAGCGGCGCGGCGCGCTGCGGCGCCTGCCTCGCTGCGCGCGCTCGGCCGCGCGGCGCGCCCCACTCAGCGCCGCCTGCCGCCCGCGCCGCCGCGCGCGTCGCCGCGCGCGCCCCGCGCCGAGCAGCGGTTTCGTGGGCCAAGCTGCGCGCGCTGGGCGCCGGCTTCTGGCTGACGCAGCCGGCGGCGCTGCTGGCGACGGCGGAGGCGCTCGCGCGCGCGCAGTACGCGGCCTCGCGGGACGCGCACGCGCCGGCGCTGCTGTACGCGGCCCTCGGCAAGAAGGGCGTCCTCCAGGGGCTCTTCCGGTCGTCCGGCAACAAAAAGGTGCAGCTCAGCTGCGGTTTAGGGGGCCAGGCCGCGCGCGGCGAGCCGCCGGCGCCAGCCGAGCGCGCGCCGCGCCGCCGCGCGCCGCAACGCCGCCCGCGGCCCCTCCGCCGCCGCAGGTCGCCGACTTCCTGGCGCGCGACTTCACCACCCCGGACGGCCGCGCCGCGGCGAGCAAGAATGCGTTCCACCTGCTCGGCCAGCACCGCCACACCCTCGCCGCGGGTGCGCGCCGCGCGCATGCGCGCGCGCTCTCTCTCGCCAGCTCCAGCCACGGCGCTCATGCGCTCACGCCGTTGCCGCCGCCGCCGCCGCCGCCGCCGGTGTTGCGCAGCGTTTTTCGTGCTCGCGGGCGCGGGCTGGGACGCGGTGTCGGTGCTCGCGCGCGACGCGGGCGACCCGCAGCTGGCGCTGCTCGTGGCGCGGCTGCTCGACCTCGCCGCGGCGCAGCCGGGCGAGCCCGCGGCGGCGGCTGCGGCCGCGGCCGCGGCGGCCCGGCCGCCCGCGCCGCACGCTGCGGCGGGCGCGGGCGCCGGGCCCATCAGCGCCGCCATGGCCGCGCTGGGCGCCGCGCCCGGCGGCGCCGCGGCGGGCGCGGCGGGCGCGACGACGGGCGGACCGCTGCAGCGGCGGCTGGTGGACGAGGAGCTGCTGCTGCTGGCAGAGGCGGACGCCGACCCCGCCGCGGCCGCGCTGACGGCGTGGGTGCGCGGCCGCGACGGCAGCGGCGCCGTGAGCGTGCTGCTCACGCGCCTGTCGGCCGCCGCAGCGGGGCTGGAGGTGCGCGGCGGCGGCGACTGCGACTGCGGCGCCGACGCGCCGGGCAGCGCGCCGGGCAGCCCGGGGCCGCCCGGCCTGCCCCGGGCCCCGGCGCGGCCGCCGCACCACCACGCGCACCACGCGCCCACGCCGGCGCTGCTGGCGGAGCTGCCGCTCGTGCTGCACTGGGTGCTGCACGCGGGGCTGGGCCAGCTCGCGGGGCGGCCCGTGACGGGCAGCCTCGTGCCCGCGCTGCACGGCCTCGCGCTGCGCGTGGCGCGCTGCGCCGAGGTCGCCGGCATGCCCTGGGCGGCCGCCGAGGCGCTCGCGGTCGCCGACGCGCTGGGCGACCCCTGCAGCAGCGGGGAAGGCGTGCTGGAGGGGCTGCTCAGCTTGATGTGGCACGCCCGCCTCGCGGCGGCGGTGCTGGCGCTCGAGCTGCCGCCTGACGACGGCCCTGCCGCCGGCGCGGCCGCGGTGGACGTGCCGCGCTGGCAGGCGACGGTGGAGCGCCACCTGCCGCTGCTGCAGCGCCTGGGCCTGCAGGCCGACCCCGCGGCCGCGGCGGCGGCGCTCGCGCGGCACGCGTTTGCGCTGCGCCCGCTGGTCGCGCTGCCGGCCGCGCCGCCGGCGGCGGCGTGGTGCAGCCTGGCGGGCCACGCGCCCGGCAGCGACGGCGCCGCGCTCGACCCGGCGGCTGCCGCGGCAGCGGCGGGGCCGGACGCGCTGATGGCCATCTGCCTCTCCCGTACCGCCAGCGGCGTGGTGGCCAGCCCGCGGCCGAGCGCTGCCGGCGGCGGCCTCAGCCGCGCCGCCAGCGCCACGCTGCCCGCGGGCGGCACGGGCTCCGCCGACGGCACGCCGCGGGCGGCGGGCGCCGCGCGACCCGGCCGCGGCAGCGCGGCCAGCCCGCGCGGCCTCGGCGCCGTGCTGGAGGACGGCGGCGTCGGCGGCGGCGGCGGCGGCGGCGGCGCTGCCGCGCGGCAGCAGGAGCAGGCCGCCGCGCCGCGCGTGCTGGGGCTGTCGTGGGAGCTCGCGCGCCAGGACGGCGACAAGCTGCGCGCGGTCGCGCCCTGCGCCGGCACTCAGTACTCGTGCTGCGTGCTGCCGCCTCCGCCGGAGCGCGGCGGCGCGCCCGGCAGCCCGCCGGCCGGGCGCGGCGGCATGCACCAGCCCGGCAGCGCCGCCGCGGGCGGGCGGCCGCGCCCGCTCGTCTTCGCCTCGCGCGGCGCCGGCATCCTCGCCGCCGAGCTGCGCGCGCCGTCAAACCTGCTCGACCACGTCGCCGCCGCCGCGGCCGCCGCGGGCCGGGCCTCGCCGCGGCGGGCGCGCGTGTCGGGCAGCGGCGGCGGCGCCGCCGCCGGCCTCGGCGCCGCCGCGGCGCCGGCGGCCTCGTCCGCCTCCTCGGGCAGCCTGTCGGGGTTAATGTCCCAGATGCTTGAGACGCTGCGCTGGCCGCCCGACCCCTGGGTCGTCGGCGAGTTCCCCAACCGGCGCAGCCACAGCTTTGGCAGCGCGGGCATGGCGCACGTCGCGGCGGCGGCGCTCGCGCCGCACCCGACCCGCCCCCTCTACGCCAGCGGCAGCGCCACGGGGCGCATCTACCTCTGGCAGTACGGGGAGCCCATGTGCAAGGCCGCCTACGTGCCCAGCACCAGCAGCCAGGCGCGCCTGCTGGCCGCGCGGCTGCGGGCGGCGCCGCACCGCCGCACGCCCGCCGCCGCCGCGCGCTCACCGGCGCCGCCGCCCGCGCGCCGCGCGGTGGCCGCCGCCGCCGCGCAGGTGCAGGCGTCGCCGAAGCGCGCCGCGCTGCACGACGCGGTCACGACGCCGCACTGGGGCGCGCCCGCTGCGCTGCGCTTCAGCCGCAGCGGCGGCCGCTTCGGCGCGGTCGGCGAGGGCGGGCTGGTGGGCCTGTGGCGGCAGGACTTTATCAGCGCCGTCGACGGCCTCGGCCACGCCGAGTGGGTGGGCCACGCCCTGGCGCGGTCGGGCACGGGGCTCGCCTTCCTGGGCGACACCGGCAGCCAGGTGCGCCGCCGCCGCCGTCCGCCCTCCGCCCGCCCGCCGGCCTGCGGCGCCGCCGCCGACCGCCGCGCCCGCCGCCGCTGCGGCCGCGTCCGCGCCTGACCGCCGCCAGGTGCTGGTGTCGGGCGTCGGCGACAAGGGCGGCGCGGTGGTGCTGGTCGACACGCTCGCGCCGCCGAGCGCCGCCGCGGCCGCGTGCGTGCTGAGCCCGCGCGGCGCGACGCCGACCGCGCTCGCGCTCGTCCCCGGCGCCGCGGGCGGCTCCGGCGGCGGCGGCCCCGGCGCGGTGCTGGTCGTCGGCGACGACACGGGCCGCCTGCGCGGCTACGACGTGCGCCAGCTCGCCGAGGCGCGGCCGCTGTGGGAGACGGCGCCCGGCGGCGGCGCCGGCGGCGGCGGCGTGACGTGCCTCGCCTGCTGGGACCCCGCCCTCGTCGGCGGCGGCGGCGGCCTCAGCGGCGGCGGCGCCGCCGGCAGCGGCGGCGGCGCCCCGCCGTCCGCGGGGTGGCTGGCCGACCTCGTGGCCGTCGGCGGCCGCGACGGCAGCGTGGCGGTGCTCAACGCGCACAGCGGCTCGCTGCTGCAGGCGCTGCCGATGGCCCACTACGCGGAGCGGCGGGGGCTGCTCGAGCGCGTCGTGGGCGGCGGCCGCGCGGGCGGCGCCGGCCCGGGCGGCGGCGCCGGGCCGGGCGGCCTCGACGCGGGGCCGCTCCTGCGCGCGCGGCCGCCGGGCGCGGCGCCCGCGGCGGTGTCGGCGGTCGAGGCGTGCGCGGAGGGCCTGCTGTCGGCGGGCGCGGACGGCGCGCTGCGCTTCCACCCGCTTGTGCACGTCGTCAACGCGTGGGCGGGCGACGACGTCGTGTGATGGTGGTGGCGGTTTGAGCTACGCCCAGGGTTCTGTGACCCCTCGCGCGCAAGCGTTGCTCGCTGGTGTAACGGAGTGATGCTGCGGCACCGCCCCAGCGCCCGTTGCCTCGTGTTCCCAGCGCCCGCCGCCTGCCGCCACGCGCGCAAGCTGCTCGCAGGCAGCAGCGAGCGGTTGCGCGCTCCGAGAGCGCTTGCGCTGGGGCCGCGCGGGCAGCGGCCTGCGAGCCTGGGCCGGGCCTGGGACGACCGCCGCCGCCCGCCAGCGCGCCACAATCGCGAGCAGGATGCGATGCGGCGCAGCGCGGCGCCGCTGCTGAGGGCGCTCGACGCCTGCACGGGCGCAGCGGGCGGCGCTGCGCCCGCTCGAGAGACGGCGGGAGCGATGCTTCGCACCATAACGGGCGGGGGGAGCTTGCGGCAGCTCGGTGAGGCCGGGACGAGACGGCGAGGGCAGCAGCGGTTGGCGCCTGCGCTGCGGCGCCGCGGCCGTGCGCCGCCGGCCCCGCCTGTGACTTCCCTGCCTATGCCTCTCGCTCGCAGGCCGTGAGCCCTCGCACCAGGCGCCCGGCGGCGGCGGCGGCGGCGCGCGCCCAGCGGCGAGCTGGCGCGGCGTGCCGGCGCTCGCGGCCGGGCGCGGCCGCGCGCTCCGGGCCGCCATCGTGGCGGCGGCGGCGCCGGCGGTGGAGGAGGACGAGGCGGCTGCGGCGGCGCGCCCCGCGCATGGCGCGGGCCGGCGGCGCCTGGCCGGCAGCGACCTGCGCGCGTGGCCGCCCGCCGCGCCGCCGCGCCCGGCCGCGGCGCCGCTGCCGCAGCAGCCGCAGCAGCAGCAGCACGCGGCGCCGCCGGAGCAGCGGCAGCCGGCGGGGGCGGCGGCGGCGGCCGACCGCGTGCTGCTGCTGGGCATCGACCCCGACACCGGCGGCGCGGTCGCGGTGCTCTCGGCCGCGCTCGCGCCCCGCCCGCGCCCCGGCGGCGCCGCCGCGGAGCAGCAGCCGCAGCCGCAGTCGCAGGGCCCCGAGCAGCTGTTTGTGGACCTCGAGTCGGCGCGCGTGACGGTGTATGACATGCCTGTCGAGAGCATACCGCTGCGCAAGAAGAGCAAGGCCGACGCGCAGCGCTTTCGCCGGTGAGCCGCGCAGGGCGGGCGCGCGCCGCGCCGGCGGCGCTCCGCCGGGCGCGCGCGCGCGCGCGACACCGCCGCCGCCGCCGCCGGCGCCGCCGCAGGCGCGTGGACGTGCCGGGCGCGGTCGCGCTCGTGCGGCAGCTGCTGGCCGAGGACGCCGACGCGGCGGCGGCGCGCGCGGGGCAGCCCCCGCCCGGGCGGGTGCTGCTGCGGGCGTATCTCGAGGTCGCGAGCATCCGCCCCACCAACGGCAGCCTCGCCACGCTGAACCAGGGCTACAGCGTGGGCGCCTGGTCCGGCCTGCTCGCGGCGCTGGGGTTTGACGTCGCCACGGTGCACGTCAAGCACTGGAAGAAGGCCCTCGACCTGCTCCGCCGCGACAAGGACGCCAGCCGCGCGCTCGCGTCGGCGCTCTACGCGCACGCGGGGCAGCGGCAGGACCACATCCTCAGGCGCGTGCCGCCCGCGCCCCGCGCGCCGCCCGCCCGCGCCCGCCTGCGGCTGCCGCGCTGCTCCGCCGACGCGCGCCGCCAACGCGCGCCGCCGACGCACGCCGCCCGCCCGCCCGCGCGCGCGGCGCAGCCGCAAGCGCGACCACGGCCGCGCCGAGGCGCTGCTCATCGCCGCCTGGGGCGCCGGCTGGAGCGTGCGGGCGGGCGGCGCCGCCGCCGCCGCCAAGCCGAGCGCCCTGCAGCTGGGGCCGCTGCGGGACGCGATCACCATGGACGGCGGGCAGCACACGCTCTGCGTCAGCAGCAGCGGCGGCGACACCACGGACGAGGGCGAGGGGCGCGCGGGCGCCGAGGCGCAGGCGCGGCGGCTGCCGGCGGGCGCCGCGGCGCCGCGGGCGACCAAGGAGCGGCAGCCCAAGCGGCCGGCGGCGGCCACGGCGGGCAGCAGCCGCCGCGGCAGCCAGGCCAGGGCGCCCGCGAGCACCGGCGACGCTGGCAGCGGCAGTGAGGGCGGCAGCGGCGGCAAGGGCGGCGGCCCCCCGGCTGGCGGCGACATCGTCCGCAGCCGCCGCAACCGCGCGACGCCATGACGGATGGCGCGGGCAGGGATCACGTCGGGGGTCGAGTCAAAGGGGCTTCCTTTTACCCGCTGCCGCAGAGGCAGCAAGCGCAGGGGGGCAGCTGTAAGAGCGCTGCGCCGCCGTCGGTCCCTCGCCCGGCGGTGCCTCGCGCGCCGCGCCCGCATCACCGGCTGTGCTGGCTCTGCCCGATGTCCAGCTCCAGGCTCACCACGCGCGCCTTGACGCCCGGCGGCCCGCGCAGGCCGGCGACGTAGCGCAGCTTGCGCGGCATGGCGCTGCCCTTGGCCACCTGGCGGACGGCGCCGGCGTCGGCGGCGTCGGCGCGCGGGCCCGGCCGATGCGCTGGCCGGCCGCACCACGCAACACCCGGGCCGGCTCGCTCCCCGCACCGGCGTCTGTGCGGCGGCGGCCTTGGGCAGCCAGGTCTGCGTGTCGCCGTCGCGCCGGAAGGCGCTGAGCGCCGTCTGCGCGCCGTGCGTGGCCTTGGTGCGAAGGTTGGCGAGGGCGATGATCTGCGTGTGTGTGTGTGTGTGTGTGTGTGTGTGTGTGTGTGTGTGAGGGGGGGGGGGGAGGGGGCACGCGCGCGGTGCGCTGCTCAGGCGCGCGCGCGCCCGGCGCAGCACCCAGCCCGCGGCCGCGCGGGCGGCGGGCGGCGCCCCTCTCGCGCACCCGGCGGCGCAGCGCCCACTCGTTCCACTCGTAGTCCACGTCCACGTGGCGCTCTGTGAAGTGCGTGGGCGTCTGCGTGCCCGCGTCCACGCGCGCCGGGCCCGCCGCGAGCGCGAGCACCGCGCGCAGCGCCGGCAGCCGCCCGCCCGCGCCGGCGAGGCCGAGGAGGTGCTCAAGCAGCGGCGCGCGCGCCGCCGCGCGCCGCGCGCCGTCCAGGGCCGCCTCCGGCGCCGCCACGAAGGCGCGCAGCGCGGACGCGCTGCTGAAGCCGTACGCGGCGCCGCCGAGCCGCACGCAGCCGAGGCCGGGGCGCGACAGCCGGCCGAGCAGCAGCGCGGCGCCGGCCGCGCCGGCCGCGCCGCTCGCCGCCAGGCTCACCGGGCAGACGCCCCGAGCGCGAGCTGCCCCGCGTGCTCCGCCGCGTCGCCGTCGTCGGCACCGCCCGACCCCGCGGGCACGTAGGTGAGGCCCGGCGGCAGCGCGGCGGCCTCCTCCGCCGACAGCCCGCCCGCCTCGTCGTCGCCGCCGCCGCCGCCGCCGCCGCCGCCGCCAGCAGCGCTGCTGCGCCGCGCCGCGCCGGCACCGGCGCGGGGCCTGAAGCCGAGCAGCCGCGGCACCGCGGCCGGCGCCGCCTCGAGCGCGGCGCGCGCGTCCTCCCAGAGCCGCGCGCGCACGAGCAGGAGCCGCAGCTCGCCCGTCAGCGCGGCGTGCAGCCGGCCGGCCGTGTCGAACAGCGGCAGCACCGCGTCCTTGGCCACGCCCGACAGGCTGCCGCGCACGAGCCGCGCCGCCTGCGCCAGCGCGTCGGCGATGCCGGCGTCGAGCGCGCGGCAGCACGCGATGCCCGCCGCCAGGTCGCCTGCGAGGCGCCGCAGCGCGACCGCGGCCTGGCAGCAGAAGAGCGCGACGACCAGGCCGCCGGCGCCGCCGGCGCTGCCGGCGCCGTCGCGCGGTGGCGCGTTGTGCTGCTCGAATGCCGCCTCCGCCTCGGCCGCCGCGGCCTCGACGGCGTGCAGCAGCCGCTCCGCCTGCGGCAGCTGCGCCGCGGCCGACGGCGGCAGCAGCGCCGGCGAGGCCGCCCCGTCGCCGCTGGCCGCGTTGAACAGGCAGATGCCGCAGGCCACGCGCGCGAGCGCCTCCATCTGCGGCGGCGCGGCGCGGCGCGCGAGCTGAGCCGCAGCTGAGCTGCGGCGGCTCGCGCAGAGGGAGAGGCGCCCGCGGCTGGCGCGCGGCGCCGCGCGCGGCGCCGCGCGCCTGCGCGAGCCGCTCGTGCGGCGGCAGCGAGAGCAGGTGCGCGACGCTCGACAGCGGCGCGACGCTCTCCACCGCCGCGCCGAGCGCAGCGCGCGCGGCGGGGTCGGCGGCCGCGCGCGGCGCGAGCCCGCCCGCCGCAGCGATGTAGTCGAGCAGCGCCTCAAAGGCAGCCACATACTCCGGCAGCCCAGCGGTCGACAGGCGCACGCGGCGCTGCGCGAGCGCGGCGCCGAGCCGCGCCGCGTCGGACGCGCGCGCGCCGAGCTCGCCCTCCACCAGCGCGCGCTGCGCCGCCTGGCTGCGCTCCAGCGCGAGCTGCGGCGGCGGCGCGCGCGCGGGGCGGCGGCGGCGGCGTGAGGCGGGGGGCGGGCACGGCGGCGGCTCGCCTGGGCGGCAGAGGGGGCGGCCCGCGCGCGCCCGCGCGCCTGCAGTGTTGCCACGGCGGCGGCTGCGGGGTCGGGCGCCGCTGCCGCGTCCGCCGCCAGGCGCTCCGCCATGGCAGCCAGCGCGCCGGGCGGCAGCGGGCGGCCGCCGTTGGCCAGGCCGGGGAGCGGCGCGCCGCCGTCGACGGACCGCCACGCGCCGCCCGCCTCGAGCAGGCACGCCGCGTACGCCAGCTCCCCCGCGTCCGCCTGCGGCACGTGGCAGCGCGTGAGCCGCGCGCCAGGGCTGCCGGGGCGCCGCCGCGCCGCGCCGCGCGCCGCACCGCGCAGCCCGCGGCGCGGCACGTCTGCAGCGCCGCGGCGACGAGCGGCGCCAGGTTGGCCTCCATGGCGCGCCCTCTCAGCGTCGTGAAACGGGCCCGGACAGCCAGCTCGCGCGGCCGGGCCGGCGCGGGGAGGCCCAGCGCGCCCGCGGCGGGGGCGACAGCGGCGGCGAAACGGGCGGGTCAATGCCGGCGCCGCGCCGGTGTGCCCTGGTGGAGTAGTGCGTGGAGCGATTGTGGAGGGAGCTGCCGCGGCGGACGGTGGGCTGCGGCGGCGGGGCACGAGCGGCACAGCGTGCGGCGGTGCAAGCGTCGCGGCTGTGCGGCGCAGGCGGGGGCTGAGGTGTGTGCTCGGCGTCACCGCAGCCGCCTCACCACAAGCTCAGGCGCTGGTCCCCTCTCTTCTGCTGCGCTCGCTCCGCTCCGCGCGGCGGCCGCCGCCCAGCCCGCGGGCAGCCGAGCTCAAGCCCCTTGCCTGCGTGCCGCGTGCAGCCAAGCTCGGCGTGTTCAGCTCGCGCGCGCGCGCAGCCGCGGGCGGGCCGCGCGGCGGCGGAGCGGCGGCTGCAGCAGCAGATCCCTCGGCGTCCACGCGCCCGTGCGGCCTGCGCGGCCCCAATCCCGCCCGGCCCGCGGCGCAGCCGGGCTCTCCCTCCCTGTCAGCACCGCCCCCGCCGGCCTCCAGGCCCGCGGGCGGCGCGCCGCGCCGGGCGCAGCGGCGGCGCGCCGGGAGCAGCAGCGGCGGCGCGCCGCGGCGGGCCGCGATGCCGCTGGTCATCGCCAAGACGGTGCTGCCCGACGCCAGCCGCTTCTACATCGCGCTGGGGCGCATCTTCGGCATCGGCCGCGCGCAGGGGCTCGCGATCGCGGAGGAGATTGGCGTCAGCACCGAGGCGCGCGTCGCCGACCTCAAGGCCCACCACGTGCAGCAGGCGCGCGCCGGAGCGCCGCGGCGCCACGGCGCGGTGCCAGGGCGCGGCGAGCGCCGCCAGGGCGGGCAGGCAGGCAGGCGCCCGCGCCGCGCCGCGCCGCGCCGACTCTGCGCTGACGCCGCGTCCGCCCACCACGCCCCGCGCCTGCACGCGCGCCAGGTCGTGGCGCTGCTGAACGAGCGCTACAAGATCGGGGACGAGCTCAAGCGCTCGGTGCGGGACGACATCGTGCGGCTCATCGAGGCGCGCACGTACCGCGGGCGCCGCCACGTGGCCGGCCTGCCCGCGCGGGGGCAGAAGACGGGCGCCAACGCGCAGACGGCGCGCAAGTTCAAGCGCCACCAGATGTATGACGTCAAGTGACGCGCGGCGGCGGCGCAGCGCGGGCGGCGGCCTGGGCTGCTTGCTGCGCGCGCTGCTGCGGACGGCAGCGCGCGCGGCGCCGGGGCGCTGCGGCGCGCTCCGAGCAGGCGGCAACTCGTTTCCACGACCAACCCGCAACGTCGACAGCGCCGCCGCCGCCCAACTCCAACCTTGCGCCCCAGCCTTGCGCCGAGCGACCCGCGCGCACGCGGGCCAGCCCACGCCGCCGCGCCGCCGCGCTGACGAACCTCGCGCTCAGCTGCCGGGGCCGCCCTGGTGGCGGCGGATCCAGCGTGCGCGCTCGCCGTACAGGGCGTCCAGGCCGGTGTCCGCCCCCGCGTGCGCCGCCGACGCGGTCGTCAGGTTGATGTAGCCGTCCCGCAGCCCGGCCGCGGCCGCGCCGCCGCTGCCTGCCGGCGCGGGCGCCGGGGGCGCCGCGCAGGGGCGAGGCGAGCGACGGAGAGGGGGGTGAGCGGGGGCCGGGGCCACAGCAGCGCAGCCGCGTGCGCGAGCGCGCGAGCGGCCGCCGCCCCGGGCACGCACCCGGGCCCGTGCCGGCCCACGGCGCGCGGCAGAAGCAGCAGGTGACGGTCGCGTGGCCGCGGCGCTTGGTGTCGGCCCAGCGCGAGAAGCAGGCGGCGTGGAGGCTGTTGCCGCACGTCGCGCACCACTCGAGCGGCTCGCCGCCGTCCTGCCGGCGCGGCGCGCGCGGTCGGCGGCGGCACCAGCCGCGGGGGCACCGCGCGGCGCGCCGAGCGCCCGCCGGCGCGGCGGGCGGGCCGCGGCCGTCCCCTCCTCTTCGCCCACGCACCTGCAGCTCCTCGAAGCAGATGGGGCAGTCCCCTTCGACTGGCCGCCGGGCCACGCCCTGCTGCTGCTGCTCCTGCTCCTCGTCCTCGCCGCCCGCCGCGCCAGTGGCGCGCCGGAAGGCCTGCAGCGTGCGCGCGTCCGCCAGCACGCCCGTCAGGTCGGCGCCCTGCGAGTGCTGCCCGCCCAGCAGCGCCTCCGCCTGCGCGGCGAGGGTCGCCGGCGCCGGCGTGGCGCGGCGCGTCGGCGGGCGCGCGCCGGGCGTCTCGACGCAAGCCGCCGCGCGGCCTCACACGCGCGCCGCGCGGCCTCGCGCACGACTCCGCACCTCGCGCGCCAGCAGCGCCTTCTGCCAGACGATCGGGTCGTGCGGCGCGACGCGCAGCACGCGCAGCAGCACGAAGAGCACGTGCTTGCACAGCCGGCTGCGCGGAAAGTCGGGGCACGAGCAGTGCGGGTGGCAGCCGATCGTCACCTCGTACACTGCGCGCGGCCGTGGACGTGCGCGTGGGCGGGCGCGTGGGCGTGGGCGTGGGCGTGGGTGTGGGCGGGCGCGTGGGCGGGCGCGTGGGCGTGGGCGTGCGCGCGGCGCGGCGCGCGGCCGGCTGCGCCCGCACCGTTGGCGGTCGCGCCGAGCACCGAGAACTGCTGCGCGCGGCCGCCCGGCGCGCCGGCGGGGCGCAGCTCGGACGTGCCGAGCAGGAACATGCGGTGCCCCGAGCCCGGTTGCGCGCGGGCGATGCGCTCCAGCACGGCCTGGGAGGGCATGGGCGCGTAACGCACGGCGCTGCCCCAGGCGTCCGTGCGCTTCTCGCCCGCGGCTGCGCCGCCCTTGCCGCCGCCGCGGCGGGCGGCCTTCGAGGCCGCGGCCTCGGAGGCCGAGGCCGCGGCCTCGTAGTCAGTGTCGTCGTCACTGCGCGCCGCCGCCGCGGGCGCGCGGCGGCGGCGCTTGCGCGGCTCGGGCTGCGCCGCCGCGCCGCCGCCGTCGCTGTCGGCGTGCGCCGCCGCAGCGCGCTTCCGGCGCGGCCCCATCATCACCAGAGCGCGAGGAAGCGCCTCTGTGCCACGCCCGGGTCGCGCGGTGATGCGAACGGGGCGCGCAGCGGCAGGCGCAGCGGCAGGAGCAGCGGCGGCGGCGCTGCTGCCCGGCGGTGCGCGAGGGGGGTGGTGCGCCTCCCCGCGCCACGGCTCCTGCACGCCGACACGACGAGCTGTGACTGGGGGCGCCGAGCCAGGCGGTTCCTGGACAACGGCGGCGACGGCGCTCGAGCGGACGGTCGCGACGGGCACGGCACAAACCGGCGCCGCCAGGCCCGCGCTCCGCGGCCTCCAAGTTGCGGACAGCCCCGTGCCAGTCACGCCGCGTCCTCGGGCACCACCGCCGCGCCGGTCCGCGCCGGTCCGCGCCAGTCAGCGCCGGCGATGGAGGACTTTGAGGTGCGCGGGAGGGCAGCGCACGGCGCCACGCAGCACTGCGCCAGCGTATGACCGCTGGCATGCCGCCGCGCCGCAGCGGGAGCTGAAGGTCGTGGTCGTCGGCAACGGCGGCGTGGGCAAGACCACCCTCATCCGCGGCGCCGCGGGGCACGGCGCGCCGCCGGGCGGCGCGCCGACCTCGCGCACGATCGGCGGCGGCTTCGTGCAGGCGTCGCTGACGGTGCCGTCGCTCGGCGCGGACGTGACGCTGCACATATGCGACACCGCCGGCCAGGCGGAGCTGGACGCGGTGTCGCGCGCCAGCTACCGAGGTGCGGTGCGGGCCCGTTGGCAGGAATGCGGGCCGCCCTGCAGGCGGCACAGCACGCACGCGTGTGCCCCCGCAGGTGCTGACGGCGGGGTGCTGGTCTTCTCCACCGCCGACCGCGCCAGCTTTGACGCGCTGCCGGCGTGGCGCGCCAAGCTGGTGGCCGCGTGCGGGGCGCGGCTGCCAATGGTGGTGGTGCAGAACAAAGTCGACCTGCTGGAGCAGGTCAGGCGGCCGGGAGGGTCGAGGCCCTCCCTCATGCTGCAGCGCGCAACCGCGCCGCACGCTCGCGCCCGTGCGGAGACCGTCGCCGCCGTCGTACCCGCCCCCGCGCCAGGCGGCGGTGTCGAGCAGCGAGGCAGAGGCCATGGCGCGGCGGCTGGGGCTCACGTTCGTCCGCGCCTGCGCCACAGAAGGGCTCAACGTCACCGCGGGTGCGCCGGGGGCCCGCCGCCGCCGCCGCGGACAGCA
This sequence comes from Scenedesmus sp. PABB004, assembly GCA_014905635.1. NCBI lineage: Eukaryota > Viridiplantae > Chlorophyta > Chlorophyceae > Sphaeropleales > Scenedesmaceae > Scenedesmus > Scenedesmus sp. PABB004. Next base: position 777,144 of record JABVCE010000010.1, on the reverse strand, counting down.
GCACAGAGGCAACAGCTGGCCAGGCTGCTGGGGCCGGCTGCCCGGCCGGCGACGGGGCTGGCCGAGCGCGCCCGCCGCGACGCCGCGGCGCGCCCGCCGCAGCGTTCGTGCGCCTCGCGGAGCTGCACGACCGCGCGACAAGGCTGGGCGGCGGCGGCCCGCTCGCGTCCGGCGCGCAGGCTGAGGCGTCGGAGCCGGGCGGCGCAGCCGGGGGCGAGCTCGACGGCAGTGCCGGCCGGTCGGCCAGCAGCAACGCGGCCCCCGCCGCGCGCGACGTTGTGCGGCAGGTGGTGCGCAGCAAGCTGGGCAGCAGCGGCAGTGGCGGCGCCAAGCCGGCGAGCGTGGAGCTGCACCCGAGTCGGCGGCGCGGCCGGCAGAAGCTCAGCAGCCGGCTCAAGGCCAAGCTGGTGCAAGTGGTCAGCGCCGTCCGCCGCCGCGGGCCCTGAGCCGGCCCTGACTGCGCCGCGCGCGCGGGACGAGCGCTGTTACTGGCGGCACGGGCCCCCAGGCCGCGCCACGTCCCCGCGGTGGCCGCGCGCGCTCAAAACGCGGTCGCGTCCAGCCAGCCGCGCAACGAGTCGGCCGCGGCCTGCCAGCGCGTGTCCAGCATGACGTCGTGCGCCAGCCCCGGCAGCACCACCGCCTCGACGCCGTAGGCCCTGCGGCGGCGGCGGCGGCGGCGGCGGCGGCGGTGCAGCGGGAGCGGCGGCGGCGCGGCTCAGCTCGGTGGCCGGCCTCGCCTCTGCGGCGGCGCGCGGCGTGCGGCGCGGGCCGGCGGCGCGCGGCGGCGCGGCGCTGCTCACTCTGCGAGCTCGCGGAAGGCCTGCTCATCCAGCACCTTGTCGTCCAGCCCGCCCAGGACAAACGCGGGCGGCGCGGACGCGGGGTCGGGGCGCGGCAGCGGGACCTGGGCCTGCATGTCGCGCAGGTCCAGCAGCCGCGTGGGCGAGCACGCCGCGAGCTGCGCCTGGTACCTGCGCGCGGCGGTGGCGCGCGGCGGGCGCGCACGTGTCGGCGCGGGGCAGGCCGCCGCTGCTGCCGCGGAGGGCCGGCCCCGCGGGCGCCGGCGCGTCGCGCGCGCCTGGCCGCGTCGGCCGGGGGCAGGTCGTCGCTGAAAAAGGCATAGACGGCCTCGTCAACGCTCTTGGCAAACGACTTGCCCACAAACGCCCTTGCGATGATGCGAGCACGAGGAGAGAGAGAGGCGGCGAGCGGGGCGGGGTCGGGCCGGTCAGCGGCGGGCGGCCGGGTCTGGGTCCGACCGGACCGAGGCAGGCAGGCACGGCCCGGGGCGGCCGCGCCGGCGCACCAGGTCACGCGCCAGCTCAGCCCCAGGTCGCGGCGCAGCCAGCGGAAGATGAGGTCTCGGTTGCCGCTCGGCGGCACCGACGCGAGGAACGCGGCGCCCGCGAGCCGCGGGAACGCGCCAAACGCCGGCGCCGCGTCCCCCCACCTGCGCCCGCCGGCGCGCCCGCGCCGCCGCGCGGCGCCGTGCCCAGGATGTACCTGCGGGGCGGGCGCTGTGGCATGGCGCGCGCGCGTGCGGCGGCCGCCGCGCCGGCGCGCCGGGCGGCTGCGCGCTCACTTTTGAGCGATCAGCCCCCGAAGCTGTGCGCGACCATGACCGGCGGCGCGTCCATCGCCGCGACGACCTCCGCCAGGTCGGCGGCGTGGCTGTCGAGCGTCCCGGCGACCTTGGCGCCCGGCGGCGCGGGGTCGGACCGCCCCTGCGCGCGCAGGCTGACCGCCCAGCTCTCGTAGCCCGCGTCGGCAAAGTACGGCTGGAAGCGCTCCTGCAGGCGTCGGGCGCGGGCGGCACGCCCAGCTGGCGCCGCCGGCGCCGGAGCCTGCCGTCGCAACCGGCGCGGCCGCGGCCGCCGCTCGCACCGCCCAGCACCACGCGCCGTGGTACGAGCCGTGCACGAACAGCAGCGGCGGCTTGCTGGTCACCAGCTTCTGCGGCGGCCAGGGCGGCCAGCGGCGGCGCCCAGAGCCTGAGCCAGGGCCGGGTCAGAGCCAGCAGCTCACGGCGGCCGCGCGCTGGCCGGCGCTGCTGCCGGCGCTGCTGCCGCCGCTCAGCGGCCGCGCACCTTCGTGGCCGGGGCCCGCAGCACCTCAAGGCGCTGCCCGCCGCTGAGTCGTAGCGGGTTCGATGTCGCGAGCATCGCGGAAGTCTGGCCGGCGAGGCGAGCGCGAAGAAATCAGCGCGCCGCGGCCGGCGGCGAGGACGGCGACGCGCCGCTGTGGAGCTGAGCGAGGTGAGGTGGCGCGCGGACGGTCACTGAGAGCGAGAGAGCGGGGGCCCCAGCTGCTGCACCGGAGCTCGGGGCCGGCGGCAAACGACGGCCGTCACCACCAAGCGATCAATGCCCCCGCGCGCTGGCGCACGCGCGCCGCCCTAGTACGCCGCCAAGCCCACCCCCCGCAGCAACGCCGCCGGCGCGAGGGCGCCGCCCGCACGCACACAAACGCGACCACCACACCACCAGTGACGCCGCCGCTCCGCGCGGCGCACGCGCTGCGCGACCTAGTACACCGCCCCACACCGCTGCGTGTTTTTGTGCGCTCGCACGGGCCCGCGCGGCCGCGCTCGCCGGCGCTCAGTCCTCCTGCGGGCGCGCGCGGCGCGGCGGGGCGGCGTCGGCGGCCGGCGGCCTGCGGCCGGCGGCCTGCGGCCGGCGGCCTGCGGCCGGCGGCCTCCTGCGGTGCTGCTCACATAGACACGGCACTCGTCGGCGTCGGGGTTGTCGTCGCAGAACTGCGGCACGGCCGCGCAGCGGCGGCGCGCGTCGCCGGCGGGGCGCTGCGCGCGCCGGGCGCGAGCAAGCCGCGCGCCACCGTCGAGGGGCAGCCGCGCCCGCACCTGCTCGAGCGGGTCGCTGGAGACGGGGTCGTTGGCGTAGGCCACCTTCTTGTGCGCGGCGGCGGCGCTGAGCTCCTCGACGTTGTCCCAGCTGCGTCGGCGCGGCGCAGGCGGCGGCGCGTCGGCGGCGGTCGCCGCGGCGCCGTCGGCGGCGATCGGCGGCGGCCGGTCGGCGGCCCGCCGGCGGGGCGGGGGGCACCGCCCGCAGCGCGCGCCGGGCCGTCCCAGCGCGGGGGGCGGCTGCCGGACGGCGATCCCGAAACGCGCCCGGGGCGCCCATGCCGGCCCCGCCGCGGGGCGGGGGCATGCGCGGGACGGCGGGGGCCGTGCCACGCCCTCCCACACGGCCCGCGGGCGCGCGGCGCGGCCCGTGCGCGCCGGGAGGGCCGTGCGAGCAGCTGCAAGCCGGCGCCCGCACTCACGCGGCGGCGCAGTGGGCCTTGTCGTTGTCCGCGCAGGTGGCCTCGGCCTCCTTGATCGCCTCCGCGACCTTGTCCTCCACGGCCTGGTCGCGCGCCGCGGCGCCGGCAGCTGAGCGCCCGCCCGGCGCGCCCTGGCGCGCGCCCGCGCCGCGCGCGGCGCACCTTGATGTCGCCGAGGGAGGGGTGGTTGCCGGAGCGCACCACCACGGCGCGCAGCGTGCGGCGCGCCACGGTGGGCCGCGCGACGCAGGCGCCGGCCCTGCTGAGGCTGAGGGAGGCGTGCATGGCGAGTCGGGACGGCGGGAACGAGCTGGGGTGATCGCGCGGCGAGCGCGAGGAGTGGCGCCGGGTGCGGCGCGGCGCGGACGGTGGTGCAGCGGCAGCTGTCGTCAGCGGCGCGTCGTCACAGACAAAGCGTGCATGGCGCGTGACGTGACTATGGGCACGAGCTGGGGTGATCGCGTGGCGTGGCAGCGCAGCCGCCGGGCCTGCCGGGGGCAGCCGGCGGGAGCGCGTGCCGCACAGCACGCGGCGCGCCAGGCAGCGGCTCGGCTCTCCAACGCTCGCGCCGCCACTCCCGTCGCCGCTGCCGCTGCCGCAGCCAGGCACCTGGCGACCCGGTGACGCCGCCAGAGTGCCGAAGCCCCACCGCTCGCGCGTCGCGCGCTCGACGCGCACCGCACAGCCGTGGCGTGCGAACCAGCAGCTCCCACCCCACCCCGCGCGCGCTCCCGATCTGCGCGGCGCCGCAGACGCCGCCGCTCGCGCGCCCGCCGCCGCGGCCGCGCGCGCGCACGCCGCCGCTCGCGCACGCCGGGGGCGCGCGCGCCGAGGCCTGCACCGTCGCGCGGCTCGCCCGGACCGACGCGGGCAGCTGCGCGGCAGCTTCGCGCAGCGCGCGCTCACTCACTCGCCCGACCGACAGCACCCGAGTTGACGCCCCGCGTTGTTGCAGCGGAGCCCCCTCAAAGCCGCCCCGCCCCCGCCGTGAGCGCCGCATGCGCACCACTTGATCGCCATCCATCGCACCTCGCCGAGCAGCGGTGAGGGCCGGCGCGAGCGCCGCGACAAGCGCGCGTCCCCCGCGCGCGCGCGCCGCCGGCTGCTGCGGCCAGCGATCGCGTCCGCACGGGAGACGTCGGCCGGGCCCCCGCGTGTGCGCGCCGCGGCCCTCGTAAGAGCGCTCGCGGCCGCCCCGCGCCGTCAGCCGAGGCCGAGCAGTGCCAGCACCGCGCCGTCAGCCGAGGCCGAGCAGCGCCAGCACCGCGCCCCGGTCATACTCTGGGTGTGTCGGCGCGAGCGCGGCGAGCACGTCGTCCAGCGTCGCCGGCGCCAGCTCGGCAAAGCCCGCGCGCGCGCCGCCCGGCGCGGCGCCGGCGGCGTCGCCGTCGGCGAGCACGCTGAGCATGCGCTCGCGGCACTTTCGGCCGCTCGCGTCGACGTCCACGCAGACGGTGCGGGCGCGGGAGAGGTACTCGCTCACGCTCGCGCGGTCGCCCTCGAGCTCGATCAGAATGAGCGACCGCCAGAAGAGGAGCCAGCCTGGCGGCGGCGGCGGCGGCGGCGGCGTCGGCGGCGGCGGCGGCGCACGCGCGGGCCCAGCGCGCGGCGGGCCGGCCGCCGGCGCGCGCCCCACCCGAGAGCCTCAGCTCCGCGGCCCACTGCCGGATGGTGCGAGTGTAGGCGGCGCGCTCCCTCATATGATCGAGGCGCAGCAGCACGCGTCGCCGGACTGGCAGCGCCGCCGGCGAGCAGCCGCTCGCCGCGCCGCCGCCTGGCTGGCCGTCCGCCGCCGTTCGTCGCTGCTGCTCCAGGTCCGCCAGCTGCGCGGCCAGCGCCTCCGCCAGCTCGTGCAAGCACTCGGCGCCGGCCGCCGCGTCGGCCCGCGCCTGCGCCGCCCGCGACAGCTCGTCGACGGCGCCGCGCGGCAGCTGCTGCGAGGTCACGTGGCAGCGCAGCGGCGCGCCGGGGCCGGGGTAGGCCGGCGGCATCGCAAACGCCAGCCGCGCGGCCGGCGCGCCGCGTGCCGCGCCGGCTCCGAGCTCCACGGCGCCGCTGCAGCCCGTGCCTGCCAGCCGCGCGGCTGCCGGCTCCTGGGTCGGGTGCAGCAGCACGGGCGCGCTTCAACGGCGGTGCTGACGCCACAGCTGCCGCGCGGCCGCGCCGCGGCGCCGCACCGCTGCGTCCCCTGCGGCGCAGCTCGCCGCCGCTGCGGCGTAGGCGGGGTCGACCTGCGCGCGGGCGAGGGCGTTGCTCAGGCGCCGCGCCGCGCCTGGGGCGCCGCCAGCGGCTGCGCAGCGGCAGCGGGCGTGCGCACGTCGACCACCCCGCCGTCTGCGAGGAGCGCCGCGACCGCCACGAGCTCGTGGATTCGCCGCAGGGCCAGTTCCGCAGGCTCCATGAGATGCAGGGGGGGCGTGGGCTCGAATGGGAGGGCGGCGCGAGCGCGGCGTCAGGAGTGCAGCGGCCGCAAGCCCCACGCCGCACGTGACGCAATGCACCCCCCCTGCTGAGCCGGGCTGAGGGAGGCGCGTGCCGTGACTGTTGGCACGAGCTGGGGTGATCGCGTGGCGTGGCGGCGCAGCCGCCGGGCCTGCCGGGGGCAGCCGGCGGGAGCGCGTGCCGCACAGCACGCGGCGCGCCAGGCAGCGGCTCGGCTCTCCAACGCTCGCGCCGCCACTCCCGTCGCCGCTGCCGCTGCCGCAGCCAGGCACCTGGCGACCCGGTGACGCCGCCAGAGTGCCGAAGCCCCACCGCTCGCGCGTCGCGCGCTCGACGCGCACCGCACAGCCGTGGCGTGCGAACCAGCAGCTCCCACCCCACCCCGCGTGCGCTCCCGATCTGCGCGGCGCGGCGCCGCAGACGCCGCCGCTCGCGCGCCCGCCGCCGCAGCCGCGCGCGCGCACGCCGCCGCTCGCGCACGCCGGGGGCGCGCGCGCCGAGGCCTGCACCGTCGCGCGGCTCGCCCGGACCGACGCGGGCAGCTGCGCGGCAGCTTCGCGCAGCGCCCGCTCACTCACTCGCCCGACCGACAGCACCCGAGTTGACGCCCCGCGTTGTTGCAGCGGAGCCCCCTCAAAGCCGCCCCGCCCCCGCCGTGAGCGCCGCATGCGCACCACGGCCTTGATCGCCATCCATCGCACCTCGCCGAGCAGCGGTGAGGGCCGGCGCGAGCGCCGCGACGAGCGCGCGTCCCCCGCGCGCGCGCGCCGCCGGCTGCTGCGGCGAGCGAGCGCGTTCCGCGCGGGAGACGTCGGCCGAGCTCCAAGCGCGCGCGCGCATCCAGCAGCGGTCAGACGGGGGCGCACGGGACGCGGGATGGCCAACGCTGCTGCTGCTGCTGCAAACGCAGGAACTCTGCTGGTGCTCCTGCCCAGAATCCGGCACACCAAGATGGCGATCGCGCTGCTGCTGCTGGCCTCGCTCGTGGCCGCCGCGGCGCAGGCGCCCGCGCCGGCGCCCGCCCCGGCGGCGGCGGGCGGCCGGTACTATCGCGGCTCCGCCACGCTGACCAACGGCCCCAAGGGCAACGACGTGTCGGCGGGCTGGCCCGCCGCGATCCCCGCGGGGGCGTGCGGCTACGGGCCGCTGGTCAACGCCGCCACCGCCAAGCCGGGGTGCGCGCCGCGCTGCCCGCGCGCCGCGCCGCCGCCGCGTGCCAGCCCGTCCGCGCTCACGCGCCGCCGCGCCGCGCCGCACGCAGCTACAAGGTCGTCGGCCTCGACCCCGCGAGCCCGTTCGCCAAGCGCGCGATGGGCGGCTGCGGCATGTGCCTCGAGGTCACATGCAACGACAGCGAGGCGCGCTGCGCCGCCGCACCGCGCGCCGGGCCCGGCGGCCGCCGCCCTGCGCGCCCCGCAGGCCCACCCCCGCCGCCGCGCCGCCGCCGCCGCAGATGTGCGACAGCACGGCGCCGATCGTGGCGCAGGTCGTCGACCGCTGCGCGGAGTGCGCGCCGCTGCAGGTCAACCTCAACGCCCGCGCGTTTGCCGAGCTCGCGCCGCTCGACCTCGGCAACGTCGCCGTGCAGTACCGCGAGGTGGGCAGCCCCGGGGCGCGCCGCGGCCGCCTCGCCACACTCCGTGCGCGCGCCCGCGCTGGCTCAGCCCGCGCCGCGCGCCGCGCGGCGGCCCCAGGTGCCCTGCCCCTTTGCCGGCGGCATCGTGGTGAGCGTCGACGCCTACCGCATCACCGGCGGCGGCTGGGTGCGGCTTACGCTCAAAAATGTGGCGGGCGCCGGCGACATCACGTCCGTGGGCTTCCAGAGCGCGGCACGGGTGCGGCGGCGGCGCCGCCGCCGCGGGACGGGCCGCGCCGCCCGCGCCGCGCCGGCGGCGCCGGCCGCGCCGACCGCGCCGGCCGCGCCGCCGACTGCGCCGCGCGCGCAGGCGGGCACGCCGACCGGGGTGTGGCGCCCAATGAAGAACACGTTTGGGGCCGCCTGGGAGGCGAGCATGCTGCCCGCGCTGCCGCTCTCGCTCAACGTCACCAACGCGCGCGGCGAGTCGGTCGTGCTCAGGTGCGCGGCCCGCACGCCGCCCGCGGCCGGCGCCGGCGCGCGCCGCGGCCGGCGGGCTGTCACAGCGACCCCTCCCCCCCTCTGTCCCCGCCGCAGCTCGGTCATCACCAAGGCCGGCGCGCTGGGCGAATTTCCGACGACCGCCAACTTCAAGGCCTGAGCGCCGCTGCCAACTTCAAGGCCTGACGCGTCGAGGCCTTGAACACAGACAAGGGCCGGCCGTCCCTGTGGGGCCGAGACTCTCCGACAGACTGCGACAGACTGCGACGGACACAACCACAACCAGGCTGGGAGCCCAAGCGCGGTGGGGCGGCGCGTGCGACTGTCTATGCAGGCGGGGGGCGTGGGCGCGGCCGCCGACACGGGGCGGCCGCGGCGCAGCAGGAGCGGCCGGCACCGCGCCGGGGGCGCCGAGCAGGCGCGCGTGCGCAGCGCGACACAGACGCGGGGCCCCTGAGGCGGGCTGCCGGGAGCGAGGGGGGTGCGCGCGATGGTTGGCGGGGGCTCTGGTGCAGGGCGCCGGCGCGCCGGCGGGCTGGCGTGGCAAGTGCGTGTGTGCCCATGCGTGCCACGAGCGGGCCCCGGACGAATTCGTAACAGCAGCCGCCGATTACCGGCCCCCGCGCGTGCTGCGCTCACGCCTCCTGGTGCAGCGGCGCCGGCGCGGGCCCGGGCTCCGGCTCGGCCTCAACCGCCGCGCGGCGCCGCCTTCTCTGCTTCGCCGCCGCGCCGACCATCTGCTCCAGCATCGCGCGCACCTGCTGCATGCGCGACTCATAGTCCCGACGGTCCGCCTCAAACAGGCGCCGCGCGCGGCGGCCAATCGCGAGCCGCGCCTCCGGGCTGAGCGCGAGCGCCTGCGCGACGCCGTGGCAGATGCCCTGCGCGCGCGCACGCGCGCGCACGGGCGCGGGCGCGGGCGGCGGGCGGCGGCGGCGGCGCGGCCGTGAGCGCCCGCGCCCGCGCGCGCGTACGCGCACCCCGCCCGCCGCCGCCTTGCCCCCTGGCCCCCGCCTGCCGCCGCGTGTGCGCCGCCGCACCTGTGGCGACATGCTCACGCTGATGTTGCCATACTTGCCCAGCGCCGGCGCGGGCGGGCCGGCGTGGCTGAAGCGCCGCGCCGGCTGCAGCAGCAGGCCGCCGCCGTCGCGGACGAGCTCGCTCATCGGCGGGTGGTCGGGCACCAGCAGCACCGCGCCCGCGGCGCGGCCCTCGTTGATCGCGTGGCCAAAGCCCTCGCGCTCGCTCGGCAGCACGTGCAGCGCGTGGCCCGTCAGCAGCGCCGCGAGCTCCGCCTGCGGCAGCGGGTCGAGCTCCGGCCAGCCGGGCCCTGGTGGGCGCGCGGCGGCGGGCGCGGCGGCGGCGGGCGCGGCGGGCGGGTCAGCAAGCGAGGTCGAGGGGTCGGCGGGCGGGCGGGGTTCGCCGCCGGCGTGCTGGCGCCGCCAGCCCCGCAACCGCCGGCCGCGCGCCGCCGCCGCACCGTCGGCCTTGCCCGGGCGGGGGACGGCGATGTTGGGGGCCGCCATGTAGGTCTGCGCCTGGGAGAGGCTGATCTGCTCGTTGGGCATCGGCCCGAGCACCGTGAGCGTCGGCCACTCCGGGTGCGTGAGCCAGCAGTCGAGCAGCTCCTTGGTGTGCTTCAGGCTCGACTTGCCGCGCACGTGCAGCGCGGCGAGCGGCGTCGCGGCGGCCGCGAGCGGCGGCAGCGGGCCGCCCGCCGGCTCCGCCGGCTCCACGGGCACGGGCGGCTCCGGCGCCGCGCCCCGCCCCGGCTCGGCCGCCGCCAGCGTCGGCCCGGCGGGCGTGGTCTGCTGCACGGGCGTGGTCTGCTGCGCCGGCGTGGTGGTAAGCTGCGCCGGCGTGGTCTGCTGCGCGGGCGTGGTCTGCTGCGCGGGCGTGGTCTGCTCCACGCCCGCCGCCGGCGGCTCCGGCGCCGCTGCCGCGCGCTGCCGGCCGCCCCGCTTCGGCCGCGCCGCTGCGGGCTGCAGCGGCGGCGGCGCGGGCGCCCCCACGGCCGGAGGCGGCGCCTCTGGCGCCGGCGGCTCGCCTGGCTGCTGCTGCTGCTGCTGCTGCTGCTGCTGCTGCTGCTGCCCCCGCTGCGCTTGCTGCTCGGCTCGTCGCGGCGGCTGCGCATCCGCTGGCAGCGGCGCCTCTGCTGGCGGCGGCGCATCCGCTTGCTGCTGCTGCTGCTGCTGCTCCTGCGCCTGCGCCAGCGACGGCAGCTCGTCAGCCATGATTGCTGCCACCGGGCCCTCCATCACGGCGGCCGTCTGCGCACTGCCGGCGCCGCCGGCCTCGCCGACCTCGGCGGGCGGCGGCGGCGGCGCGGGCGCGGGCGCGTGCTCCACCCCCGCCTTGCGGTGCGCGTGGTGCGCCAGCAGCGCCCGCGCGTGGTGGCCGCCGCCGCCGCCGCCCAGCGCCGCCGCCGCCTTGCCCGCCGGCAGGAACGCCCAGGGGTCGAGCGACGTGTGGCCTGCGGGTGCGCGGCGCGCGCTCGTCAGGGGCCGCCGCCGCCACCAACCTGCGCCGCCGCCGCCGCCAACCTGCGCCGCCGCCGCCCCTGCGCCGCCGCCGCGCCGCCGCCGCCCCGCGCTGCCCCCGCGCGCGTGCCTGTGTAGACCACGGGCGCGCTGCTGCCCACGTCCTGGGTGAGGTACGGCGTCATTAGCTCCACGCAGCGCCGCACCTTGCAGAGCACGAGGCCCATGCGGCCGTGCGCGGCGCCGTCGGCCGCGGCGACCTGCTCAAAGTTGGGCGCGTACGCCGCGACGACGGCCGGGTGGTCGCCGAGCCACGCGAGCCACGCGTCGTACAGGGGCTCCAGGAACAGCACCGCCGACTTGCCGGCGCAGCGCTCGGCGTGCGCGCGCGCCGCCGCGCCGTCGGGCACGATCCACGCGCCCAGCAGCGCGACCGCGAGCGCCGCGTCGGTGCAGAGCCCGAGCCCGCGGTCGGCCGGCGACAGCGGGACGTACGCGAGCGGGCAGCGCGGCGCGGCGGCACGGAGCTGCTGCGGCGGGTGCTCCGCAAACGCCTGCACCGCGGGCCGCGCGCCGCCGCCGAGCGCGATCATGGTGTCGCCCCGCGCCGCGCACTCACGCACGAGCGCCGCCACGAGCGCGTCGCTCACGGCGCCGTGCGGCGCGGCCGGCGCGCCGTCGGGCGCGCCCGCGCCGCCGCCGACGGCGGCGGCGCCGCCGCCGCCCGGCAGGCCGTCGGCGCCCGTGCCGCGCGGGAGCTCGTGCCACGTGCTGATGGCGAGCCAGGCCAGCGAGCAGGCGGCCACGGCGACGATCGAGGTCGCGAGCTGGCGCAGGCTGGTCCGCCGCGCCTTGAGCTGCGTCGGCGTCGCGTACGCGACCGCCGGCCGCCCGCCGCCGCTCGCGCCGCTGCTCGCGTTGTGCATGGCGCTGCTGCGCCCGCCGCCGGCCGCGCCGGCGCTCACGTTGTGCATGGCGCCCGCGCTGTTGCTCCCGCCGCCGGCCGCGCCGGCGACATGCGTGGGGGCGCGCCCAGGGGCTCGCCGCCGTGCGGGCGCCGCTGCTGCGCCTGCTCCCGGCCGGACCCGCGCGCGTGAGGTCGCGGCAGCGAGGCGAGTGGTCGAAACGGCGTGTCGGCGCGCTACGGAATGGCGAGCGAGAGCGATTGGGCGGCGGCGGGGCGGGCGGCGGCACTGCGCCGGCGAGCATAACCGACGAGGCCGCGCTTTTGCGGCGAGCCCTACCCGCGCTCGGTTGAGCTGAGCAAAGCGGCCGCCGACCGTGGCTGGTGCGTGGATCCCCGGCACCGCTGCCGCGGGCCGCCGCGCGTTGCCAGCGGGCGCTGCTGCGCGCGGACCCCCAGCCCGCGCGCCAGCGACGGCGCCCTCACGCGTCCTGCTCCCCGCTGCAGCTGCAGCTGCCGACCCCGCCAACAGCCCCGTCCGGCGCGTCATCGCTGCGCGCCGGCGATCCAGGCCGCGCCGCGCTGCAGCCAGGCTGGCCACCCGGAGGCCCCTCGCCCTCGCAGGCGGCCGCCGCCTGCCGCAGCCCCGGCTCGGCGCCGTCGCTGGCGTCTGCCGCCGCAGGCGCTGCTGCGGCCGCTGACGCCTCGGCCGCGGCGGCACCTGGCTCGCCGCTGCCGGGCCGCGTCACCTCCGAGGCGCCGCCGCTGCCGTCGCTGCTGCTGGGCTCCGGAGCAGCCAGCTCAGCCTCGGTCGCAGCTGCGCCGTCGCTGTCCGCCGGCGCTCGCCGCCGCTCCTGCGCCTGCTCTTGCTGCTGTGGCAGCTCCTGCGGCTGCGGCTGCTGCGGCTCTGGCTCCTGCTGCGGCACCGATAGCGGCGCCGGCTGCGCCGCTGCCTGCTCGGCGTCGCCCTGCTGCGGCGCCGCGTGCAGCTGGGCGCCCGCGGCTGCCGGCTGCTCCGCCGCCCCCGCCGCCGCCAGCGGCGCCGGCTCCTGCTCCCCCTGCGCCTCCTCCGCCTGCGCCTCCTCCTCCTCGCCGCCGCGCAGGTCGCGCCGCAGCTGCTCCTCCCACGCCGCCACGTCGAGCAGCAGCGCGGTCGCGGCGGCCTCGTCGTCGCCCGACAGCGTGAGGCACGTGCGGCACAGCGCGGCGCCGATGACCGCGTCGAGCTCCTGCGTCGCCGCGTCGCGCGCCTCTGGCCGCACGGGGCCGCCTGCGGCGGGCGGCGGGCGGTGGAGGCCAGGGCGCGGTCGCGCCCGGGTCCGTGGCGCCCGCGAGCTGCTCGCCGCCCCGCGGGCGCGCGCGCGCGCCGCACCCGCGCCGCCCTCCGCGCTGAGGCGCAGCTCGCGCACGAGCGCCAGGCGCGCGGTCATGCCGGCATGGAACTCGGCCTGCGCCGCGCGGCCGCGCAGCAGGCGCTGCAGCAGCACGAGCGCTGCGTGCCGCCCGTCGGCGTCGGGCAGCGGCGGCGCGCCGGGCGTCGCGGGCCGGCCGCCGTCGGCCGCGGCAGCGCCGCCGCCGTCGGGCGCCGGGGAGCGGCCCGTGCCGTGTCGCGCCGCGCCGCGGCCGTCGAGGCTGCCGCCCGCGGCCGCGGCATCGACCGGGAAGGGCCACACTGGCCCCACGCCGCGGCCCTGCGCGGCCTTGGCGCCCTGCAGCAGCGCGTGCACCGCATCGACGTCCGCGCGCGCCGCCGCCTCGGCGCGCTGCGCGTGGCTGGGCTGCCCCGCCGGCCGCGGCGGCCGCAGGCGCGGCGCGAGCGCGCCCGCCGGCAGCGCGGCCTGCAGCTCCGCAAGCGCCGCGAGGCTGGCGAGCGCGAGCGCCGACGCGTCGACGCGCCGCGCGCCGCCGGCGCCGGCGGGCGCGTCCGGGAAGCGGCCCTCGCGCCGCAGCGGCGCGTACACGGGCGAGCCGTAGTCTGCGTAGCGGTCGATGATGCTGCCGGCCCCGCCCCTGCTGGTGCCGCCACCGCCGCTGCCGCGCGCAAGCACGTCGAGCGCCTTGCGCCGCGCCGCGAGGCTGTGCACCGCCTTGACGCGCGCGCCGTGGATGGCCGCGAAGCGCCCCGCCTTGGCGTCGAGCAGCGCGCGCGTGCGCGCCGCGACCTGGCCGCGGTGGGCCTCCTCAATCTCCTCCTCGCGCGCCTGACGGCGGCGGCGCGCGGCACAGCGCGCGGGGGCGCCCCGGGTCGGTCGGGCGGCCGGCGCCGGGCGGCGGCGGCCCGCCGCGGTCGGCCTGCCGCGCCCGCCCCACGCGCACGAGCGCGCGCGCGCGCGCGCGCACCCGCAGCGCCGTCTCCAGCAGCGCGAGGCGCTCGCCCTGCAGGCCCGCGAGCTCGCCCTCGCGCTCCGCCCACTCGCCCGCCTCCCACGCTTCGATGAGCGCCTGCCGCTCCGGCAGCCGCGCCGCGTCCTCGATGGGCGGCAGGCTCGCCTCAAACGCGCGCTTCACGCGCAGCTTCTCCAGGCGCCGCACCTCCTGCAGCCCGCCTGGCGGCCGGGCCGGGCGCGCGTGGCGGGTGTCGGCGGGCGTCGGCGGGCGCGCGCCCGCGCGCGGTGGCGGCGGCGCAGCGCGCACCCGGCAGGCCGTCGCCAAAGGTGAGGTCGGCGAGGGCGAGCACCTCGGGCCCCGCGCAGTTGAAGCGCGCCGAGAGCGCGGCCTGCTTGGCCAGCACCGCCGGGTCGCGCGGCAGCACCCAGCCGGGCGACCAGGGCAGCGTCTGCGCCTCGTTCTCCCGGTAGTCGCTCTGCGTCGCCGCGTCCCGGATGAGCGGCTCCGGCGCGCGCGGCGGCGGCGGGCGGCGGCGGCGGCGCCGCCGCGAGGCGCAGCAGCCCCGCCGCCGCCGGCGCCGCGCCGCGCGGGAGCAGCGGCCGCGTGAAGTATCGGAACGCCTGGCGCCCGTTGACGGCGGCGGGCGCGCTCGCGCGCGCGAGCTGCCCCGGCGCGCGAGCGGGCGGCCGGAAGCCGCGGTCGACAAAGCCGGGCACGCGGTCGTCGGCCTTGAGCCTGGCGGCGGCCGGCGCGCAGGCGCCTCGGCGCCGCGCCGCGCGGCGCGCGAGAATCGCGGTGTGGGCGCGCGGCGCGCGCGGCGACGCGCACCGGAACGTCGAGGCGGGGTGGTGCGCGAGCTCCGAGAAGTAGTTGCCGTGCTCCGGCACCCGCTCCACGCGGAAGCCGCCGCACTGGCCCTGCTGCCGCGCGTGGTCGCGCGCGCCGGAGACGGCGTAGGTCGGGTCTGCGCGCGCCGACAGCAGCGGCGGGCGCCGCGGTCGGGCGGGGCCGCGCCATGCGCAGACGCCCGACTCCGCCGCTGCGTGAGCGCGTGACGGAGCGCCCATTGCCGCACGGACCGTACAGCGCGTCGTAGGGCCGCGCCGGCAGGGCCGCCATCGTGCGCACTGCTTGCGGCGCCGCGAGCGTTGCTGCGTGCGGGCTGCGCGGGGCGGGAGGGGATCCGCGGCGCCGCGGAGGCTCGCTGGAGGCTGCTGCCGGGCGCGAGCAAAGCAAGGGCCGAGTTTCAGGGCGCTGCGTCGCGCGCTGCGTTGACCGCCCGCGCGGCCGCCGCCGCCCGCGTGGCTCACGAGGCCGCGACCAGCACGCGCTCGGCACCGCCGCCTCCGCGCCGGGCGCGGCTGCGCCGCCGCCGCCGCCGCCGCCGCCGCGCTCGGCCACGATCGCGGCGACGCGGCCGCGCAGCCGCGCCCACGCGGCGTCGCTGAGGATGGCGCCCTTGGTCTGCACCGCCTCGCTGCCCGCGGCGCAGCCCACCGCGGCGCACGCGGCGAGGTCGCAGCCGAGCAGGTGGGCGTACAAGAAGCCCGAGGTGAAGTAGTCGCCCGCGCCGACGGTGTCCACGACCTTCACGCCGCCCGCGGGCGCGGCGCCGCGCGCGCCGCCCCGCGCGCGCGCCACGCAGCCCCGCGGGCCCAGCGACACGACCGCGACGCGCACGTGGCGCAGCAGCCAGCGCTGCGCCGCCTCCACGCGCTCCGCCGCGCTCGCGCCTGCGGCGGCGGCGGCGCCGGCGGGGCGCGTCGGGCCGCCGCCGCGGCGTCCTCGCCTGCCGCCGCCGCCGCCGCCGCTGCCCACGCACGCGCCGCTCGCGCCCGCCGCGCGCGCCCCACCTGCGACCGCCGCCGCCTCTGCCGGGTCGACCTCGGCCAGCAGCGCGAGCGCCTCCTCCTCGTTCGCAAACACCAGGTCCACCAGCCCCGCGCCGAGCAGCTCGAGCAGCGCGGCGCGGTTGTTTGCGACGCACTCGAAGCTCGCGAGGTCGAGCGAGACCGCCGCGCCGGCGGCCTTGGCCTCGGCCATGGCCTCGCGCGCGAGCCCGGGGCGGTACAGGCAGTATCCCTCGCAGTGCAGCAGCGCCGCGCCGGCCGCCCAGCCGCGCGGCAGCGCCGCGCTGCTCGTGAGCGCCGCGCTCGCGCCGAGGCACGTGCGCATCGTGCGCTGCCCGTCCGGCGTCACGAAGCAGAGGCACGTCGCGGTGGGGCCGGCGCAGCTCTCCTGCGCGCGGGCAGGCGCGTGCGCACGTCGGCGGCGCCGGCCGGGGCGGCCGGGGCCGCGCAGGAGCCCTCCCGCCGCCGCCGGACGGCGTGCCGCCCGCCCGCCCCGCACCAGCAGGACCGGCGTGACGCCCTGCTGCCGCAGCTTGGCCGTGTAGTCTGCCGCCGTGTCGTCGGTGCCGACCATGCCCAGGAACGCGCAGTCCACGGCGCCGCCGCTGATCTGGGCGAGGCCCTTCATCACGTTGGCGGCGCTGCCGCCCGGCACCCTGCGCGGCGCGGGCGCGGGCGCGCGCCGCGTGGGGCTCGAGCGGCGCGCGCGCGTGCACGAGCGCCGGCGCCGCGGCGCGGCGCTGCCCCCGCTGCGCGCACCGCTCCGCGTCGGCCGCGTGCGCGCCGCCGAGCGCCGCGAGGCGGGCCGCCTCGTCGGCGTCGACGTTGGTGCAGCCGCCGGGGTGCTCCGCGATGCGCGCGAGCGTGTCGTGGCTGACGTGGAAGAGCAGGTCCATCACGGGGTCGCCCAGGCCCACCACGCGCAGGCGCTGCTCCCCGAGCGGCGCGGCGCCCGGGGCGCCCGCGGCGCCGCCGTCCCGCGCGCCCGGCTGCCGCGCGTCAGAATGCATGCTGCACGTGTTGCGGGCCGCGCCTGGGGGCGTAGCGGGGCGCCGCTGCGGCCGGCGGGCGGCGCCGGCGGCGGCGGCAGCGGCAGCGGTCGCGCGGCGCGCGCGGCTGGTGGGGTGGCCGCGAGCGCGTCGGGCTGGGCGCGACTGACGGAGCGGGCGTAGAAGCGCGGCGCCGGTCTGGGCGATCGCGGCCGCACGCGAGCTGGCACGCCCCGGAGCACGCAGTCACGCGGTTTGAGCGGGCCACGAAACGCCTGAGCTGCGTTCAGAGATCGCCACCACTGCGCTGCCACGCAAACGCCCCGCCCCCGACCTCCGCGCGGCGCCCACAGGCCAGACGCGGGCCGGCATCGCAGCGGCACCAGCCCCCGCGCGCACAGCGCGGCGCGGTCGATCGTGGGAGCGGTCGCCATGGTGGGGCCGCGCGCGAGCGCCTTCCTGGACAAGCTGCACCACGCGACGGTGGCGGTGCTGGTCGTGAGCACCGCATACTTTGGCTTCGAGGCCATGCGCGCGTCAATGGCCATCCAGAAGCACAAGTACGAGCAGAAGGTGCGGCGGGGCGTGGCGGGGCGTCGCCTGGCGCGGCGGCGGGCCCCGCCGACCGCTGCTGCTGCCGCTGCCGCCGCTGCCGCGCAGCGGCTCGCGGCAGAGGCGCCCAGCGACAAGCCGCCCGCTTCCAGCTGAGCTGGGGGCGGCGAGGCAGCAGCGGGAGAAGGTCCGGGCGCAGGCAGCTGCTGAGAGACGCAGCGCGGCGCGCAGCGGGGGCCGCTGGAGCGCGGCGGCGGCAGCAGCGGCAGGAGCGGCAGGAGCGGCAGCAGGCAGGAGCGCGCTGGCGCCGCGGCCAGCTGGAGCCGGCGCCCGGGGCGGCAGCGGCGCAGCTGCGGCCGCAGCGCGCCACGCGGCCCAGAGCTAGCGGCGAGAGCTTGGAGCGCACGGGGCGGGGGCGGGGCGGGGCGCGTCGACCCGGCGCCGGGCGAGCGTTAATTGGCCAGCACGTGGGAGGTCTCGCTTGCCGCCGTCATCGCATGTTTGAATAGAGCGCGCTGGAGTAGAGCGAGTCGAGGTAGCCGCTGAAGTAGGCCGCCGCGAGGATGCCCGCGGCGGGCAGCAGGAACGCGGCGGCGAGCAGCGCGACAAAGGTGCTGTCGTTGCGCTGCGCCGCGCGGCGGCGGCGGGCGGCGGGGCGGCGCGTCGCGCGGGCGGGCGGCCGGCGACCGCCGCCGCCGCCGCCGCAGCCGCCGCTGCGGCGCGCCCGCCGCACCTGGCCGGCCTGGTCCATGTAGCTCCGGCGCCGCTCCTCGCGCAGCTCGACCGCGGTTGCGGCCTGCGTCGCTGCCTGGGCGCGCTCATACTCCCGGGCCAGCCGGTCGGCGACCGTCTCCTCGCCCTCACCCGCGTCGCCCATGCTCGCCAGGCTGCTGAGGGTGTCGATGCTGCTGCTCACGGCGTCGCCACCGCCGTCGCCGCCGCCGCCGCCGCCGCCGCCGCCCGTCAAGCGCAGCCCGCCCTCTGCGTGCGGCGCGCGGGGCGTGTGGCGGCGGCGGCGCGCCGCGTCCGCGCGCCGCGTCTGCGCTCAGCCGCGCCGGCCGCCCCCGCACCCGACGCGTCCAGCGCGTCCAGCAGCGACGGCGCGGCGGCGAGCTGCAGCGTGATGGTCGGCGCCGAGCGCAGGCGCAGCACGTCGCGCACGTACCGCAGGCTGGGCCGGTCCTGGCAGCAAGGCGGCGGCGGCGAGCCCGTCGCCCGGCGCGCGCGCCCGGGCGCGCGCCGCGGCGCTGCCCGGGGAGCGAGCGGCGCGCCGGCAGCGCGCCCCCTGGCGCACCTGCAGCGCCCACACCTCGTCGCGTCGCACCGGGTCCGAAATGCCCGTCAGCTTCATGCCCCGCAGCACGCCCGCCTGCGGCCGCAGCGGCGCGAAGGGCGCTCGCAAGTTGCGGCGGAGGCGGCTCGGCGCCGTGCGGCAGAGCAGCGCGGGCGGCGCGCACCGCCTCGAGGCTGCTGCCCTCAGCGACCTCCGACACCACGACCGCCTGGCCGAGGCCCTCCGGCAGCAGCGTGAGGCGCAGGCACGACCGCGCCTCGGCGGTGGGCACGTCGACGACGAGCGCGGCGTCGGCGGCGGGGCCGCTGCTGCCGCCGCCGCCGGCAGCGGCCGCGCGTGCAGGCGCGCCGGCGCTGTGCCGGAAGCGCGCCGCGCCGCCGGAGGGCGAGGGGCACGGCCGCCGCTGCTGCTGCTGCTGCTGCTGCTGGTGCCACTGCTGCTGGTGCTCCTGCTGCCGCCGGTGGCGCGAGGTGGGAGCTGCCGCGGTCGCTGCCGGGCGCGGCGCGCGCTGGCGCCGCGCTGGCAGCAGCAGCGGCGGCGCCGTGCCGCGCCGCAGCTGCCCGCCGCCGCTGCCCAGCGGATTTCTCAAGAGGGCTTGCATCATCGCGCCTGCTGCGCCTGGCTGCGGCGCCTGCTGCGCAAGGGATGCGGCGCAGCGCAGAGCAGCGGCGACCGGCCGCGAGCGCAGACGTCTCAAGGCGGGGCAAGACAGCGCGGTGTGCGGGCGGAGACGCGCGCTCCTCGTGGCGGAGGTTCAGGGCGTGGCAGCCGGGCGGGCGGCGGCGCAGCAGTGGTTGCGCGCATGCCGCCGCACTCACTCCCAGGCGGCGGCGAGCCCAGCGCGGCCCACACTGTTCGGGTGTGCTCCCTCGGACGCGACAGAAATGACACAGAGGTAGCACACACGACAGCAGGGCACGACATGGCGGCGGCCGGCGGCGCTCCGCCACCGGCGCCGCGCGTGGGCTTGGGGGTGATCGTGCGCCGCGGCGGCGGCGATGAGGTGCTGTTGGGCCTGAGGCACGGCTCTCTGGGCGAGGGCGAGTGGGCGCTGCCCGGCGGCCATCTCGAGTTTGGCGAGTCGCTGGAGGGCTGCGCCGCGCGCGAGGTGGGCTGGCCGCGCGGCAGCCCCGCTGCGCGCGAGTGAGGTGGGCCGCCGCCGAGCACGCGCCGCCGCCGAGCGCGCTACGCCGCCGGAGCCGCCGCCGCCGCCGGCGCCGCAGGTGCTGGAGGAGACGGGCGTGCCGCTGACGGGCGTGCGCTTTGGCGCGCTCGAGAACGTGGTGTTCCCAGGCGGGCAGGCCCACTACGTCGTTATCTTCATGGTCGCCGACGCTGCAGCGGTGCGCGGCAGCAGGGGAAGGGGGCGGGGGGAAGCGGCGTGCGTGCGGCGGCGCGGGCGGGCGACGGCCCGCCGCGCCCCGCGCGCGCGGCGCGCAGGACGCCGAGGCGGCGGTGCTGGAGCCCGACAAGTGCCGCGGCTGGCGCTGGGTGCGCTGGGGCGAGCTCGCGGCGCGGGGCGACCTGTTCCTGCCGCTGCGGCAGCTCGTGGCGCGCGGCTACGCGCCGTGACTGGGGGCACGCGCGCCGCGCGGAGAGGCAGGCAGGCACGGGTCTCCGCTGTGAAAAGGTCACAGCACGGGCCATCCTGCGACCGATCCCCCTCCCGCCAGGCACGCTGCGCGCTGCGGCCGCCCCGTCCGCGCCGTCGCTGGGCTCGCGGGCTCGCGGGGCGCCCAGGTGCTCAGCTCAGGGGTTGAGCGCCTGCGCGGCGGCGCCGGCGGCGCGCGGCGCGTGGGCGCAACCGCGAGCGGGCCGCGCGGCGCGGCCGCCCAGCAGCGCTGCTGGGCGGCCGCTAGCGGCGCGGCCGCCCGGCAGCGGCGGCAGCGGCGCGCGCGGTGTCGCGTGGCGCACCGCGGCGATCTGCTCCTGGAAGCTCGCGACCAGCTTGTGCAGGCGGTCGAGCTCGCCCAGCACCTCGCCGCGCTGCGCCGCGGCCTTGGCTCCCAGCTGCTGCGCCTCGTACGACAGGTTGGCCGCCTCCTGCGCGGCGCCGCGCGCAGGCAGGCAGGCGCTCATGGGCGGCGCGGCGCGGCGCGCGCTGGCTGCCGCGTATGCTTGCGCCGCGCCGTGTGCTTGCGCCGCTGCGGCGCCGACGGCGGCCGCGCGCGCCGCGCGCGCGCCTCTGCGATGACCGCGGCGCGCGGCGCGACCTCGGCGCTGAAAAAGTTGGAGACGCCCGCGACCAGCAACTGGCGGAGCTGCTCGCTCAGCCAATCCTCGCCCGCGGCCTCGCCGCCCTGGCTGCCGGCGCTGCCATGCGCGGCGGCGGCGTCGCCGAGCGGCTCGTCGTCGCCGGCGTCGGCGCCGCCGAGCAGCAGGCCGCCGCCGCTGGCACCGTGCAGGAGCGCCTGCCGGGCCGGCGCGCCGCTGCCGGGCGGCCACGGCGCGGCGCGCCCGCCGCCCTGCGTGGGGCCGGCCTGCGTGGGCAGGTCCAGGCCGCCGTCGTCCAGGGCGCCGGTGCTGAACTGGGACATCGCCGCGTGCCGGCGGGCTCGGCGCGCGGGGCGCGGGCGGCGTGCGGGCGTGTGCGGGCGTGTGGGCGGGTGGTGGCGGTGGCGGCGGCGGCGGCAGGAGGCGTCGTGGTTGTGCGTGAGGCCGCGCGGGAGACCGAGACGCCATCCGCGGCGCGCGCGCTCACGTTCGAACGGCGGCCGCAGAACCGCCGCCGGCCGCACAGGTCACCCGCGCGAGCTCCGACCGCCGCGGCGTGCCGTGTGCCACACGCCCGCTACGCCCGCCTCGTCGCGCTGCCTGCCGGGCGTCAGCGCGCGCTGCGGGGGCCCCGCAAGCTGCTCGCCGCGCCTCTGACGCATGCCGTGACGCAGCGCGCGCGTCATCGACTCATGGAAAGCGCCACCAAGAAGCGCCGCCTGGGCGAGGACGGCGCAGAGGTGCGCGGCAGCAGCAGCAGCAGCAGCAGCTCAGCCGCCCGCGCAGGCGCTCACGCCGCCCGCGCCCCGCCATGCGCCGCGGCGTCAAGGTGGCGGATGAGCCCGCCATCGGACCGCAGCTGCCGGCGGGTGGCGTCGGCGACGGCGCGGCGGCGGCGGCGACGCCGGGCGCGGCGGCGCTGCCCGACGGAGCGGCGGGTGCGCGCCGCGCGCGGGGCGCCGCGCCGCGGGGGCGCCGCGCCGCCCGGCACTCACCCGCCGCCACGCGCCGCGCGCCGCGCAGGGCCCGACGCCGGCGGCGCCGGCGCCGGCGACGGCGCGGGCGCCGCCGCCGCGGGCGCCGACCCGCGCATGGCCAAGCTCGGGGCGCAGCTGCGCCACCTGCGCGCGTGGATGCACAAGCTGCAGCTCGCGCTGGAGCCGACCAACCCCGTCGCGGTGCAGCACGCGCGGCGCATCTTCGTGGGCGGGCTGCCGTTTGACGTGAAGCAGGCGCGGCGACGCGCATTCCCGCCGCGCCCTGCGCCGCGCGCTCGCGCCGCCGCGCGCTCACGCCTTGCGCCCGCGCCGCCCGCCGCCGCGCGCGCGCCGCGCGCCGCCCGCCGCCGCGCAGGAGGAGCTCACGTCCTTCCTGAGCGACGCGATCGCGGCGAGCGGCGCGGCGGTGGGCCCCGGGCCCGCGATCACGAGCGTGCGGCTGAGCCCGGACAAGGGCTTTGCCTTCATCGAGCTGCGCAGCGCGGAGGAGGCGACCAACGTCATGGCCCTCGACGGCGCCGTCATGCGCGGCGCGATGGGGCTCAAGGTGTGTGTGTGTGTGTGTGTAGGGGGGGGGGGGGAGGGGCGGCGGCGGCGCGTGGCGGCGGCGGCGGCGGCGCGTGGCGGAGGCGTGCCGCGCCCGCCCCGCCTCGACTCGCCCGCCCCGCGCCTCACCCGCCCCGCGCCGCCCCGCGCCGCCCCGCGCCGCGCAGATCAAGCGCCCAGCCAAGTACGACGCGCGCACGGCGCTGATGCTGGGCCCCGACGTGCCCGACCCCACGATCGACCTCAGCAGCCTCACCATCAAGCCCGCGCCCGGCTCGGCGCCGCCGGCGGCGCACCACGAGCCGCCGTCGCCGGGCGCGGGCGCGGGCACGGGCGCGGAGCCGGGGCCCGGCGACGCCGCGGCCGCGACGGCGCCGCGGCCGCGGCCGGGGCAGTACGAGCGCACCTGGAACACGCTTTACGTCGGCGGCCTGCCCATGGACTGGGGCGAGGCCCAGGTGCGCGCACGCACCCGCCCGCGCGCCCCACGGGCCCCCGCGCGCCGCCTGGCTCGGCGCCGCACGCACGCGGCGCGTGCTGACCCCCGCGCGCCGCCGGCGCCGCCGGCGCCAGGTCGCGAGCATGCTGTCGGCGTACGGGTCGCTGAAGCACCTCCACATCATGACCGACTCCTTCACCGGCCGCTCCCGGGTGAGCACGCCCGCGGCGCGGGGCGCGCGCGCGCGGCGGCGGGCGGGCGGGCGCGCCGGCGGCGGCGGCCGACCGCCGCGGCGCGGCCTCGGCCGGCGGCGCCACGCGCGCCGCGCGCCGCCGCGTGTCGCAGGGCTTTGCCTTTTGCGAGTTCACGGACGACGGCGGCACGCTCGCGGCGCTCGCGCGGCTCAACGGCCAGACCATCGGCGCGCGGTGGATCACGGTCAACCGCGCGATGGAGCACAAGCAGCAGCAGGCCAAGGCGGCGGCGGGCCTGCGCGGCCCGGCCGGCCTCGGCGCCGCCGGCCTCGGCGCCATGTCTGCGCCCGGCGGCATGGCGATGCTGGGCGGCATGGCGATGCCCGGCATGGGCGTGGGCGGCATGGGCGTGGGCATGGGCATGGGCGGCGGCATGATGGCGCCCCCCGGCGGCATGATGACCGGCGCCGGCGGCATGATGGCCGGCGGCGGCGCCATGCTCGGCGGCAGCATGCTGGACCCCATGATGGCCGGCGCCGGCATGGGCGCAGGCATGCTCGCCGGCGGCATGGGCGTGCAGCAGCCGGGCGGCATGTACGGCGGCGCCCTGCAGCAGCAGCAGCAGCAGCAGCAGCAGCAGCAGCAGCTCGGTGGCGTGTACGGCGGCGTGCAGCAGCCGGCCGCCATGTACGGCGGCATGCAGCAGCAGCCGGCCGCCATGTACGGCGGCGTGCAGCAGCCGCCCGTCATGTACGGCGGCGTGCAGCCCGCTGGCATGTACAGCGGCCTGGAGCAGCAGCCCCAGCAGCAGCAACCCCAGCAGCCACAGCAGCCCCAGCAGCAGCCGCAGACGCAGCAGCAGCCCGGCGGCATGTACGGCGGCGTGCCGGGGCCGGCCGGCGGCTACGGCAGCGAGCCAGGCGTGGCAGGCACGATGGGCGGCGGCGGCATGGCGCCGCCGGCGCTCGCCGGCGGCGCCGCGGCCGGTGCGTACGCGGCCGGCGGCGCGTACGCGGCCGGCGGCTACGGCGGCCTGGCCGGCGCGTACGCCGCGCCCGGCGCCGGTGGGCCCTCGTACGGCGCGCCCGGCGGCGGCCTCATGGGCGCCGCCGGCATGGCGCCCGCCAGCGCGGGCGGCTACGACTACGCCGCGGCGGCGGCGCTCGTGGGCCCCGCGCCGGCGCCGGCGCCGCCGGCGGCCAGCGGGCCGGCCAGCAGCGGCGCAGCCGGCGCCGCGGCGGGGGCCGGCGCGGGCGCGGCGGCGGGCCAGGCGGCGGCGCAGCAGCCGGCCCTGCAGTCGCCGCTGGGCTACCCGCAGCAGCAGCAGCCGCAGCTGCAGCAGCAGCAGCACCCGGCGCCGGCAGGCTTCGCCGGGCAGCCGCAGATGGGCTGGCCGCAGTGAGCGCGCGGCGGCGACGTGGCGTGGCGTGGCGAGGAGGTACGCGTTTGTTGCTCTCGTTTGCGCGCCGTTCGTTCGTTTCGGCGGCGGCGCGCGCGGTTGTTGACCGTTCTGTTCCGCCAGGGACTTGCGCTGTGGTTGCCGCGCCTTTTGCTGTTATCCTGTTGCCGCCTGCCGTCGTGGTCGACGTCGTCGCGCACACGCAGCACACACACAGCGCGCAGCGCCGGAGCTCGCCGCGCGCCGCAAGGTAGGTGTTGGTTGCCTGCGCGCTGCTGCCGGCTCATCTCTTCGTTTCGCCCTGCTTGGTTGTGGGCGGGCCCATCGGGCACCAGTGCGCGATCGAGCGCGCGCGGCTTTGAGCAGCGCGCCGCTGCCGGCGCGGCAGCGGCGGCCGCCTGCCGGCGCGGCGGCGTCTGGCGGGACCGCGTGTAATCGCGCCCCCGGACGTGGGCCCAGGGCCCGCGGCACCAGCAGCGCGCGGGCTGCGCGAGCCGCGCGCTCAAGCCGCGCGGCCTGTTCTGGCCGCCGCCCGCGCGGCGCCGTCGGCAGCAGCTCACGCCCGCCGCGCCGCAGCCTGCGCGCCACCACACGCAGATCCCGGGGGGCGGTCCCGCGACCGCGCAGGAGCCGGCGGCACTCAGACCCCGGCGGCTCGCTCGTCCCGGACCCTGCGCGGTGCTGCGACGCGGCGCGCCTCCTCTCAAGCATTGTCACGCCACAATCGTTTGATACGGGGCTCTGCCCCCCTCGCAGTGCAGCGGCAGCGCAGTAACGACCTGCTGTTGCGCGCGACCGCCATTGAACGCGCGCCCTCGCCATTCCCTCGCCAATACCGGCACGCCATATCAGCGAGGGCGCATAAATTCAGCACCCGTCGGCGCGCCACGCGCTGCCGGGCCGCGGGCGAGCGGGGCCGCCGCCGCTGCTGCGCGCGCCGCTGCGGCGGCGCCGCCGCCGCCATGGCGCGCCGCTGAGCGCCGGCGCTGGTCCCACGGGGCGGAGGGGGCTCTAGAGCCGCCACGATGCCGGCCAGCGCCGCGCAGCGCGTCCGCGCGGCGGCGGGGGAGGGCGACAACCTGATCCTCACGCCCTCGAAGCTGCGCCTGCACAGCGGCGTGTTTGGCGCCTACGTGACCTGCGCATGGCTGCCAAACTCCGTCTTCGCGGGCCTGCTGCTGCTGCAGGTGTGCGCGGCGCGCGGCGGGCGGGCGCCGGCCCGCGCGGCGGTCCGCCGAGCGCGCGCGGGCCGCGCCGCCGCCGCCGCAGCTGGAGCGCGGCGCGCCGCTGGCATGGGCACTGGTGTTCCTGCCGCTGTGGCTGGGCCACGCCGCGCACGTGGTGCTGATCACGGGCGTCTTCGCCAAGGCGGTGCGCCGGCGCAGTCCTGCGAGCGCGGCGCGCGGCGCAGCGCGCGCGCGCCCGTCCTGCGAGCCCCGGCGCGCGCCGCGCCCGGCCGCGCGCCGCAGGGCGCGCTGGTGCAGGAGCAGCTGGGCCCGCCGCCGCCGCGCCGCGCGTCGCCGGGCATGGTCCGGCAGTACGAGGCCATGGCCGGCGAGCGCCGCGCCGCGCTGCTGGTGGACAACGCGTGCGAACTCATAGAGACGCTCGCAGGCGCCGCGGTCAAGGTGCGCGCCGCGGCCGCGCCAGCCGCGACACGGACGCGCTCCGCACGCGCCGGCCGGCGCGCGCGGCTGACGGCCCGCCGCGCCGCGCCGGGCCGCGCCGCGCCGCGCCGCGCGCGCAGGGCCTGCTCTGCAAGGCGCTGACTGCGGGCGTGCTGTTCTCGCCGGACTTCAGCTGGCGCCTGCTGCTGCTGCCGTGCTGGTGAGTGAGCTCGCGCGGGCGGCACCCGACGCGCCGCGCCCCCGCCGCCGCCACGCGCCCGAGCGCGCGCCCGCCCGCGCCCCACGCGCCCGCCGCCGCGGCCGCCGCCGCCGCGCGCAGGGTCGCGTGGGGGCTGACCTTTGCGCTCGCGTTTGCCAAGCCGCGCTCCGAGCGCCAGGTGGGCGGGCTGCGGGACCTGGGGTTCATCGCGCTGCTCTTTGTGGCCCTCAAGCTCGACGGCGTCGCGCCCTACGCGTGGTCCGTGGTCTTCCTCATACCCTGGATGTGGTTTGGCGCGCTCGCGCTCGGCGCGCTCGTGGTGCGGCGGATGGGAGGGAGGGGCCCTCGGCGCGCGCCAAGCCGCGCCGCGCCGCCGCCGCGCGCGCGAACATGACCGGCCGCCGCCGCCGCCGCCAGACGGGCGGCGTGATCGTCGTCGCGTACGCGTGCATGGGCCTGCGCGAGCTCGCGCTCCCGGGCGGCTTCCTCGCGCTGCTGCTGTCCGCGGCGGGCCAGCTGCCGTTCTTTGTCTACCTCTGCAACTACCTGGACGGCGACGACGCCGTCACGCCGCGGGTGCGCGGGCCCCGGGGGGCGTCCCTGTGGGAGGCGTGCGTGCGTGCCTGCGTGTGTGGTGTGTGGTGTGTGTGTGTGGGGGGGGGGGGGCAGCGCGGCGCCGCCCGCACTGACGGGCCCCGCACCGCTGAGCCGCCGTTGCTGAGCCGCCGCCGGCGCCGCCGCCGCGCACAGCAAGTCCTGGCGCCGCAGGTCGCGAGCTGGGCGGCGATGTGGGGTGCGGGGCTGGTCATCTGCTCCGGCCTGCGCGCCAAGGAGCGCCTGCGCGCGCGCCTCGCGGCGGCGGGGCAGGTGTGGACCGCGCACGAGGCGGCGGCGCGGACGCTGATGCGGCTCGAGCTCGACGACATGCGCAGCGCGGTCGACAAGATGACCGACGAGCAGCTCGCGCGCGTGGCGATGCGCATGATGGAGGTGCGGGCGTGTGTGCAGCGGGGGCGGCTGACCGCGGGTGCGGCGGGCGGGCCCAGGCCTGCTCCGCCTGGGAGTCCCCGCGGCGGCGGCGGGTGCGGCCAGGGCGGGTGGGCGCGCCCGCCGACGCCGCCGCGCCGCGCCGCGCAGGGCAAGGCGGCGCCGCAGCAGCTGCTGCGCGTCGGCACGACGCTCTACCGCCGCGCGCTGCTCAGCGTCGGCGCGCCGCCGCCGGGCGGCGCCAAGGGCGGCGCGGCGCATGGCGCGCCGCTGGGCATGCTGCGGTGCATCGACGCCGACGGCACCGCGCCGCTGGCGGGCCTCGGCGCGGCGGTGGAGGAGGTGCGGCGGCGGCGGCAGGCGCAGGGGCAGGCGCGGGGCGAAGGGGCGCGGGCTGCTCGCGGCGAGCTGGGGCCGCGCTGACCCTCGCCCCGTCGCACGCCCCGCAGGGGTGCTGCTGGTTCGGGCCGCCGACGCAGCCGTGCGGGGCGCGGGCTCGGACGGCGGCGGCGTCACTGTCTGCGTGCAGGTCGTGCCGCGGCCGCGCAGCGGCAGCGCGGCGGTGGCGCCCGCGCCGGCGGCCGACGCGAGCGGCGCCGGCGAGCAGCCCGCGCCGCCCGACCTCTGCGTGTGCGTCGAGCCCGCCGGCGGCGCCGGCTGCGCCACGGCGGCGCCGGGGCCCGAGGCCGGCGCGCCGCCGCTCGCGGCGCCGCTCGCCGCCGCGGCGGAGCCCGACGACGGCCTCTGCACCATCTGCTACGACCGCCCCGCGACCTGCGTGCTCATCGAGTGCGGGCACGGAGGCTACTGCTGGCGCTGCGCGCACGTGCTCTTCGCGCGCCCGCCGTCCGAGTGCCCGGTGTGCCGGGCGACCATCTCGCAGGTGGTGGAGCTGGAGGACCCGGCCGGCCCCGTGGGCCGCCCCGCGCGCGTCAAGCCGCCGCCCGCACCGCGGCCGCCGTGCCGCGGCGCCTGGCTCTTTTTTGCGGCTAGGGGCGGCTGAACTGCGCAGGGAGGTGCACTCACGCAGTCTGCTCGTGGATGCAGCTCATTTCATTCGTGCGCGCGTGCTGCGCAAGCACCGGTGTCGTGCGCGGGGGTGCTGAGAGACAGGCACCCTGCAGGCGCAAAGCACACAGCGCAGGAGTGGCGCAGGAGGCAGATACGTCGGCGCAGCCGCGCGCCCGCCGGCCTCGCCAGCGCGAGCCGGCCAACGCACGACGGGAGGGCGGCGGCGCAGCCTGGCGGCGGCTGCGTGCGCGCACACGGGCTGCTCGCGCCGCCCTGCAGCCAGGCGGCGCAGCTGCCGCTGTCCTTGGACAGCGCCCGGTCCTGTGACCGGCACGGGGGAGGCGCTGGCGCCAGTGTTTGCACGCCCACGGTGCGGCCCCGGACTGCGCTGCGTGATCTGCCGTCGCGCTGGCCAGTCGCGGCGAGGGCTCCCGCTTGCCGCTTACCGCGCGGCAGGCAGCACGCTGCGCGCGTGTAGTGCAACAAATGGCCAAGCGAATAACCCGCAGCCGCCCAGTGTGCGATCCCCGCCCGCAAAACCTGTACAAGCGCGCGCCGCGCCCGCAATCACGCCGCCAGCTGCCGGCCGCCGGCCCGGCCCGGGGCGTCGGGGCTGTGCGCGGAGCGCGCCAAAAACCGCGCGGACGGGCGCGCCCTGCGTGTCTCCCGCCGCTGCCGCGCCGCGCGGCCCGGGCCAAAAAGCGCGCCGCGCCGCGCCGGGCCGCGCCGGCGGCGCCGCTCGCCGCTGCGGGCGCACGCGCGCGGCCGCGCCGGCGCCGCCGCTCAGGCGCGGATCTCGCCGAGCAGGCGGCCGCAGACGTCCATGAACAGCAGCAGCTCGCCCTCCAGCCGCTGCGCACGCGCAGGCGCGCGCGCGCGGGCGGGCGGGCGTCAGCGTCGGCGGCGGCCGCGCAGCCGCAGCCGGCGAGCGGCGCGCCCCCGGGCCGGCGCGCGGGGGCGCGGCACGCGGGCGGCGCGGCGCGGCGCGGCGCGGGGGCGCACCTGGACGTCGATGGCGTACTCGTCGTCGCGCACTTTGTACATCTGGGTCTCAAACTTGAGCACAAACTCACAGCCCCCGCGCCGCCGCCGCCGCCGCCGCCGGCGCCGAGGCTCGCCGCGCTGCCGCCGGTGTTGAGCGGGTGCAGCACGAGGCCCGTGGGGTGCGTGTGGCTGCCGATGCGGCCCGGCGGCACCGGCGCGGGCGCGGGCGGCTTGGCGCCGCCGTCGTGCTGCATCGCCTCGGGCCCGCCGCCGCCGCCGCCGGCCGCCGCGGCCGCGACCGCCGCCGCCGCGGCGCCCGCGCCCGCCGCGGCGCCGGCGCCCGTCGGCGTCGTCGACACGTCCATCGCGGTCGGCTCGCTGCCGCCGTCCGACGGCGCCGACGCCGCGGCGGCGCCGCCGCCCGGCGCGGCGGCCTGCGCGCGCAGGGTCACGACCTTGAGGCACTTGAGGTTGTAGGGCCCCAGCTTCTTCCACGTCACGTGGTTGGCCTGGTGGTGCGAAGCATGAGCAAAGACATGACCCGCGCGCGGCGGCGGCGGCGGCGGTGAGCGACGCGCGGCGGCGGCGGCGGCGGTGAGCGACGCGCGGCGGCGGCGGCGGCGGCGGCGGCACGCTGCAGAAGAAGAGGCGCGGCGCGCTGCTGCAGGGGTGTGCCGCGGCGCGCGCGGCGCGCGCGCGCCTGCAGGACGCGGTAGAGCTCGGCCATGAGCGCGCTCGGGTGGCCGCGCGCGTGCCAGCCGAGCCGCCACTTGCGCTCCGCGAGCAGCCGCTGCTGCGGCAGCCCGTGCCCGCCGCCCGCGTCGGAGCCGCCGGGCGCGCCGCCGGCGCCGCCGCCGCGGCCGCCGTAGCCCGCCGCCGCCGCGGCGCCGTGGTGCGCCGCAGCCTCGCTGAGCTCGGCCGAGAGGTAGCCGCTGCTGGGCATGCGCCGGCGGTTGTCGAGGAGCAGCCAGTATGTGACGGTCGCCTTGTTCTGCTGCCGCCCGCGCACCGAGTTGACCAGGTGCTCGCGGTCAAAGCCCAGTCGCACGACCTGGGGGGCGCGCCGGCGGCGGCGCGTGAGCGCGCGCGCGCGCGCAGCGCGCGACGGCCGAGCAGGGCAGCGCCCGCCGCGTCCGCCGCGTCTGCAGCCGCGTCCGGCGTGGCGCGGCGCGGCACGTGGCGCTGCGGGGCGGGACGCCGCGGGTCGGGGCGCACTTCGTGTATCATCTCCTCGTCGAGGCGCGGGCTGGTGACCGCGGTGTCGGCCTGCATCACAGCGAGGTAGCGGGGGAGGTGCTCCGTGAACCAGGGGTGGCAGCGCACCTGCGGCGGCGGCGGCGGCGAGGCAGGCGCGTGGGTGGGCGGTGGCGGGTGGGCGGCGGCGGCGAGGCAGGCGCGTGCGGGCGGGCGGGCAGTGCGGCGGCGGGCGGCGGCCGCGGCGGTGGCCGCACCTCTGGGATGGTGATGCGCTTGAGCGGGTCGACCAGCAGCATGCGCGGGATGAGGTCGCGCGCGCCTGTGGCGGCGGGGGCAAGGGCCGCGGGCGCGGGGCGCGTCGGCGCGGCGCGCGTCGGCGGCGGCGCGGCGCGGCGCGACGCGGCGGGCGCGCGACGCGGCGGGCCGCACGGCGCGCGGCGCGGCGCGCCCCGGGGCGTTGCACGCGTGCGCAACCCACCCGGGCTGAGGTGGCTTGGGAGGTTGTAGATGCCGCCCTTGATCTTTTTGAACAGGTTTGGAATGTTTTCGTCGTCAAACGGCAGGCTGCCGCAGAGCAGCGCGTACAGGATGACGCCGCAGCTCCACACGTCGACCTCCGGCCCCGCGTACAGCTTGCCGCTGATGACCTGTGGGCCGCGGGCCGCGGGCGCGGGCGGGCGGCGCGAGGCTTGGAAGGGTGGCGCGAGGCTCGGAAGGGTGGCGCGCGCGGCGCGCTGCTCGCCGTTGCCTGCGCGGCGCCGCCGCCGCACGCCCCGCCTGCGCGCGCGCGCACCTCTGGCGCGGCGTAGTTTGGGCTGCCGCAGCTGGTCTTGAGGAAGTGGCCGTCGCGCATGACGTTGCTCAGCCCAAAATCGGCGATCTTGACCGCCAGCCGGCTGTCGAGCAGCAGGTTCTCCGGCTTCAGGTCCCTGGGGGGGGGGTGGGGGTGGGGGGGGGGTGTGGTGGGGGGGTGTGGTGTGTGGTGTGTGGTGTGTGTGTGTGTGTGTGTGTGTGTGTGTGTGTGTGTGTGTGTGTGTGTGTGTGTGTGTGTGTGTGTGTGGTGGTGGTGGTGGGTGGTGGTGTGTGTGGGGGGGGGGGGCGGAGAGCGCAAGGTGCGTGCGCCGCTCGGCGCCCGCCTGAGCACTGCGCCGCTGCGCCCTGAAGAACCCCGCGCGCCGCGCGCCTGTGCACGACCATATTGCGGTGGCAGTACTCGACGCCGGAGATGATCTGTTGGAAGAAGTGCCGCGCCTCGTCCTCGGGCAGGCGGCCCTTCTCGACGATGTGGTCAAACAGCTCCCCGCCCTTGACGTACTCCATGACGACGTAGATGTCGGTTGACGTCTCAATCACCTGGCGCCCGGCGCGTGCGTGCGTGTGTGTGTGTGGGGGGGGGGGACGCGCACACGGCGCGGGGAGGGGGAAGGGAACCCCCGGTGGGGGCGCGCCGCGGCGCGGCGTGGCGGCGCGGCGGCGTCGCACCTCGTAGAGGCGGATGATGTGGGGGTGCATGAAGAGGCGCAGGATCTTGATCTCGCGCCGCACTGCGGCGGCCGCGCGGATAGGCGGGCGGGCGGGAGGGCTCGGCACCACGGCGCGCGCCACACGCCGCCGCCACGCGCACGCGCACGACGCCGCCACGCGCACGCGCACGCGCGCGCCGGCGCCGGCGCCGCCGCCGTGGCGGCGCACCCTTCTCCTCCATGTCCATCGCCTGGATCTTGCGGCGGTTCAGGATCTTGATCGCGACCTTGTGCCCCGTGAGGATGTGCTCCGCGACCTTGACCTGCGGCGCGGCGCGGGCGCGGCGGGCGCGGGCGCGTCGGCGTGGCCGCTGCCGCGGCGCCGGCCCCGGCCGCCGCGGCCGCGCCTGGTGCGGCCGCAGCTGGCGCGGCTGCTGCCGCGCGGTGGCGCGCCTGCGATCGGCGCCGCCGCCTCGGCCGCCGCGTCTGCCGCTGCTGCTGCGCCCGGCGGCGGCCGCCGGCGCCGCCCGCGCGGCCCGCCCCCGCCGCGCCGCACCTTGCCGAAGGAGCCGATGCCCAGCGTCTTGCCGAGGCGGTAATTGCTGAGGAAGAACTCTGCCGACTGGTTGAGGCTGCCGACGCCCGGCGGCGCGCCCGGCGGCGCGCCGGCGCCGCCGTAGCCGCCGGCGGCGTCCACCACCGTGGAAGGGTGCGGCACGCCCGCCATGGCCGTCACGCGCGGGCGGGACGCTGGGGCGCGGGCCTACGCGCGTGGCGGGCCCGGGAAAGGGGAGGCCATCTGCTGCTGCTGCCCCCGCTCCGCCGCCGCGCGCTGCGGGTGGCGCCCTCGCAGGCGAGGTCCTGATATCGGTGGCGGCGCGACCGCGGTGCGCACGGGCCGGCGGGCGGCGGTGGGCGAGGAGGCGTGCGGGCCGGCCGGACGGCGAGCGCGCAGGACCGCGGGGGCGATCGCAGGACAGCGGCAGGGAGGCAACTGGAGCGCTCCCGCGATCTGAGGCCCGGGGGGTGCTCCGCGGCGAGCGAAGGTGCACCGGCGTGACGAGGCGCGCCTGTGGCGTCTGCGCCCCCCGCTCGCGACCGCCACAGCGCCCGCTCCCCACCAGCGCGCCCGCGTGGTCGGCCACCTCGCCGCGCCGCCGCCCGCGCGCCGCACCCGACGCCGGCCTACGCGCCGCCGCCGCCGCTGCCGGCGCCGCTGCCGGCGCCGGGGGAGCTCGTTCCAGGGTCGGACGCGCGGCCCCGGCCCGGCCTCGCTCCCTGGGCCGGCGCCGCCGCGCCCGCGGCGTGGCTCTCGCGCAGCGCAGCTGCCGTGCGTCGCTGCCGCTGCCAGCTGTGCGGCGCTCGCCGGGGGCTGCGGCGCGAGCCATGGCGGCGCCCCCCTCGCTCGACGGCCAGGCCGCGCCGAGTTGCTGGGACCAGGTCTGCGAGGCCTGGCAGCGGTTCCT
This sequence comes from Scenedesmus sp. PABB004, assembly GCA_014905635.1. Lineage (NCBI taxonomy): Eukaryota > Viridiplantae > Chlorophyta > Chlorophyceae > Sphaeropleales > Scenedesmaceae > Scenedesmus > Scenedesmus sp. PABB004. Next base: position 744,218 of record JABVCE010000010.1, on the reverse strand, counting down.
GTACGCGATGGAGCTCGCCTTTGCGAGCGCCGACGACGCGCCCTGGCTGGACAGCCTGGGCTTCTTCTTCGACGCGCTGCCCGGCGGCGGCAAGGAGGTGCGGCGCGCGCCCCGCGCCAGGGCCGTGCGCGCGCCAGGGCCGTGCGCGCGCCACGTGGTCAGCGCCGCGCCAGCACCGCGACCCTCGACGCGCGGCCCTCGCCCCACGCTGCCCGCCCGCCCGCGCGCGCGCGCCGCAGCTGACCACGGCGGAGCGGCGGCGCCTCGCGCAGCAGCTCAAGGCGCTCGTGCGGCGCGGCGTCGTCGCGCACTACCGGGCGGAGCTGTCGTCCAAGGCCGCCATCGCGGCGCGGCAGGGCGTGGCGCAGGCGCGCGCGCAGCGCCACCTCGCCGCGCTCGCGGCGCGGCGGGCCGACGAGGTGCGCCAGATGAGCGAGGTGGCGCGGCTGCAGAGCCTGCTGCCGCCGCTGCCGGAGGAGGGCGACGAGGGCGCCGGCGGCGCGGACGGCGCCGACGTCCCGCTGCGGGAGTGGCGGAGCGACAGCAGCAGCTGCGGCAGCGGCGCCGACGGCGGCGGCGGCGGCGGCGGCCGCAGCGGCGCGCACGCCCGGCCGGCGCACGTCGCCATCCGCGTCGCGCCGCCGGCGGGCGGCGCGGAGCGCGGCGCCCGCCGCGTCGGGCGCGGCGGCGCGGGCGGGGGCGCCGAGCTGCAGCAGCCGCTGCTGCCGCCGCTGGACAGCCCGCGCGGGCTGTCCAGCGGCTCTCCCTTCGCGGCGGAGGCCGTGCAGCAGCAGCGGGCGGCGCAGGAGGGCCTGCGCGAGCCTCGGCAGCTCGCCTACGCGCCTCCGCCCGTGGCCGCGGTGCAGCCCGGCCCAGCCGCGGGCTCGCAGCTGCTGGCGCGCCTCCCGGGCGCGAGCGGCGGCGGCGGCGGCGGCGCGAGCGGCGGCGGCGCGAGTGCCGCGGCCGACGACGGCGCGCTGCCGGTGTGAGCGGCCAGCGAGCGACCAGTGGAGGGAGGCAAGGGCAGCGGAGCACCGGGGCGGGCGCAATTGTGCCGGCCTGTCTATCTTTGTTCCTATGCGAGGCGGTCGGTTGGCGGCTGCGCGGCTGCGTGCGCGCGCGCGCGCGCGGCAGCCCGCTCCTTCCGCCTGCGCGGCGGTTGTCGGTTGCGCCAGGCGGCGGCGGCGGTCCAGGAGCAACCGAGTGAGCTGTCCCGGCCGCCACACACGCAGGGCGCACGCCGGTAGCCGCCGACAGCCGGGCGCGGGCGCAGACGACGCAGCGCCGTTTGGACCCCGGCGGCGCACGGGCGCGTGCGCCGCCGCCGCCGCTGCCCGCCTGCCCCTGCCGCTGCTCGCACGCCCACGGCCAGACACCGTTGCCGGCAAGGCGGTTCGCCTCGCACGCGCGCGCCTTGTTCGCCCGCCGATGCTCGCCGCGGCGCCAGCACACGCTGCCGGGGCGTGAGGCGTGCGTAAGGGGGCACCCGCGCATGGCCGGGCAGGCAGCCGCGGCCCGCAGCGAGGCCGGGCGCGGGGGTCGATGCCGCCCTTGAGCGGCCCCGCCTCTCTGGCGCTCGCCACGGCCACGCTGGGCGGGATGATGCTGTGGAAGCTGCTCACCGGCGAGGAGCCGGCGGAAGGCCCGGAGGACCAGCAGGTGGGGCTTTCGGGCGGCGAGCGGCGCGGCGCGCCGCTGCTGCGCGGCGCCGGCGCCGGCGCGCAGGCTGCAGCTGCCGGCGGGCCGGCCACCTCGCGCGGCCACGGGGCGCGTGGGCCCGTCGGGGGCGCCAAGCGGGGCGCGTCGCGCCGCCCGCACCGGCGGCAACAGCGGCGCGCGGCCCCAACCGCCGCCGCCGCGCAGGCCCCGGGGCCCGCGTCGCCGTCGCTCAGCCCTGGCAGCGCCGCGACCGGCGGCGCGGCGGGCGAGCACAGCGCGGTGTGGACGGACGCGTCGTCGCAGTGCGGCGAGGACGAGGCGCACCCGCCGGGCTCCGCGTCGCCGTCGCCCCAGCGCGGCGGCGCGCCGCGGCAGCGCTCGCAGGCGGCGGCGTCGGAGCAGGCGGACGCGTCGCTGCACCCCTCTGACAGCTTCATCAGCGCGGCCAGCCTTGAGGAGGCGGACGGCGAGCAGCACCACGCGCCGCCCGCGCACGCAGGCGCGGGCGCCGTCGCCGGCGACGGCGGCCGGAACATGCGGCGCAGCTCGTCAGAGCAGGTGGAGTTTGGGGCCATCGAGCCGCGCCTGTGCCTGGGCGCCGGCACGGGCCTGGGCCTCGGCGCGTGGCAGGACGGCGGCGCGGCGGCCTGCGCGGCGCCGCTCGCGGCGCTGTCGCTGGAGGAGGACGGCGGCCAGCAGCCGGCGGGCGCGGCGGCAGCGGCAGCGGTGGCGCAGCAGCAGCGGGTGCTGCGGGAGCGCAAGCTGCAGCCCCTGGACGCCGCCGCGGCGGACCGTGAGGGGCCGGCGATGACCGACGCCGCGTGGGCGTCGCTGCGCACGGTGCAGGTCGACCGCGCGGCGCTGCCGCCGCGGACGCCGGCCGGGGGAGCGGTCGCGGCGGCGGCGCCGCCGCGCGAGCCGCCGCGCGCACCCGGTGGCAGGAGCAGCAGCGGCAGCAGCAGCGACAGCGACAGCGACGACGGCGACGAGCTCCGCGGCAGCGCCTTTGCGCTGCCGCCCGAGATCACGGCGGCCGGCGGCGCCGCGCCCGGCAGCACGCCGCACCACCACTCGCGCCACTCGTCGCGCGGCGCGTCGGGCCTCTCCGGCAGCGGCAGCCTGTTTGCGTCGCTGGGCGACTGGCCCAGCATCCAGCTGGGCACGCGCCAGCGCTCGACGACCAGCGCCGAGGCGGGGGAGCTCGAGGCGGCTGCGCAGCGGGATGCGGAGCAGCCGGCGGCGGCCGCTGCCGAGCCGCGGCAGCAGCGAGCGCCGCAGCCGCAGCCGCAGCCGCAGCTGCAGCAGCAGCACGTGCTGCCGCAGCCGCAGCAGCAGACGCTGCCGCAGGCGGTCGCAGCGCAGGAGCAGGCGCAGCAGGCGGCTGCGCCGCTGAGCTACGCGGCCAGCCCGGCACTGCAGCAACAGCTCGCCGAGGGCGTTATATTGCCGCCGGTGCCTGCGCAGCAGCCGGCGCAGGAGCAGCCTGCGCAGCAGCCGACGCAGCCGCCGCCCGCGCCCCAGGAGCAGCGCGACGCCATCCAACTGCAGCCGCAGCTGACGGTGCCGTCGCGGCCGAGCAGCGGCAGCGGCGGCAGCGGTGGCGCCGGCGCCGGCAGCCTCGGCGCCAGTCCGGGCAGCCTGCGCAGCAAACGGCAGCAACAGCACTGGAAGCAGATGCTGCAGCAGGAGGCGCTGCTGACGCAGCCCGTGGGCGCCAGCGGCGGCGTGGGCAGCGACAGCGTCGGCACCGATCCGGCGCTCGCCACGGGCGGTGGCAGCAGCAGCGGCGCCACGGGCAGCGGGGACGGCGCAGCGCTCGGCGACCTCGCAGCCGGCCTGACGGCGCCGCGGTCGTGGCGGCCGCCGCGGGCAGCTGCGCAGCCGGCCGCCGGCGCTGCGCCGTCGCACAGCAAGCTGGCGGTCATGACCACCGCGGCCGACGCAGCGCCCGCCGCAGCAGCCGCGGGCGCCGCAGACGCGCCGCAGCGGTCGCCCGGCGCCAGCCCGCCGCGTGGCCGGGGAGCGGCCGCCGCGGCAGCCGCAACGGCGTCCGCCGACGCGCAGCCGCGCAGCCCGTCGGCAGCGGTGGCACCGGCTCGCACCGCCCCCGACGGAGCCGCTGCCGCCGCCGCCGGCAACGCCGCAGCGCCCTGGCTGCGGCTGTCGGTGTCGGCCGGCCCGGGGCGGGGCGGCACTTTGAGGCGCGCAGGCACACGGGCGAGGTGAGACCCGCTGCGCGCGCCGGCGGCGTGCCCGCCCGCCAGGGCCGCCGCCCGCGCTGAGCTGCTGCCGCGCGCCGCGCGCCGCCCGCCCCGCCGGTGCAGCTCGTGATCGGACGCAACCCCACCGCCTGGGCGAGCATCCCCGACCAGGAGATCAGCGGCCGCCACGCGTGCCTCTCCTGGAGCGGCGACCTCAACTGCTGGCAGCTGGTGCGCAGCCGCGGCGGCCGGCGCGGCCGCCCCGCGCCGCCAGCTCGCGCTGCTGTGACCCCGCCGCTGACCCCGCCACGCCGCCGCGTGCGCAGGCGGACGCGGGCAGCCTCAACGGCACGCTGCTCAACGGCACGGCCATAAGCAAGGCGGGGCGCCTGCCGGGCTGCCCCGCGGCGCTGCGGCACGGCGACACTGTCGAGCTGGGCAGCGCCACGCGCGCGCGCGTCGAGTGCAGCCCCTGCGCCTCCGCCTCGCAGCCAGCGGCGATGGCGGTGGCCGCGGAGCTCGCGGCGGCCGCGGCGGGCACCGCCGCTGGGCGGCCGGCGCCGCAGCACGCGCAGCTGGCCCACCTGCAGCAGCAGCTGGGCGGCACGACAAAGCGCGCGGGCAGCCCGGGCGGCGAGCAGGCGCCGGCGCAGGTGCCGGCTCAGGCGCTCCACCACCTGCTGCCCGAGCGCTGCGCCGCGTGGACGGCGCCTGCGAGCCCGCCCGACAGCCACAGCGGCAGCCGAGCCGCGTGCGCGGCGGGGGTTCGCAGCGGCGCCGCGGGCGGCGTCGGCGTCGGCGACGGCGGCGGCGGCCGCAACCCAACCGGCTCCAGCGTCGCCGGCTGCATGCCCAAGCCGCTCGCGGGCGCCGCGGGCATCAGCAGCAGCATGATCAGCGCGGGGCCGGCCAGCCCCGGCGCGCTGCTGGCGCCGCTCGTACTGCTGCGCTTCCTGGCCTGCCGCGTCGAGGGCGCGGTGGTCAAGATGGTGCGCGGCGCCCCGCTGCCGTCCCGCCCCGCCCCCGCCTGCGCGGGCGGCCAGCCGCGCGCCGGGCGGCCAGCCGCGCGCCGGGCGGCGCGGCGCGCCGCCCAGCCGCCGCGCCGCGCCGCGCCGCGCCGCAGGTGGGCGCCGACCACCGCCGCAACCACTGCCCCTGCGAGGACGTCGTGGCGTGGCGCACGCCGCTCGGCGACCGGCCGCAGGTGGGTCTGTTCTGCATCTTTGACGGCCACCACAGCCGCGTCGCGTCGGAGCAGGCTCAGGAGCTGCTGCCGCAGCTGCTGTCGGAGCGCCTGCCGGCGCAGCAGCAGGCGCCAGCCGGGGCGCGGCAGCCGCCGGAGCCTGGGCCGCCGGGGGAGCGCGAGCTGCCGCCGCAGCGCAGCGGAGGCAGCGGCAGCGGCGGCAGCAGCGGCAGCAGCGGCAGCGGCGGCAGCAGCGGCGGCAGCGGCGCCGCCGCCGCCGCCCCGGGCTGCGCCAACGGCCACGCCGAGGCGCACGCCGGGGCGCTGCTCGCGGACGAGGCCAGCGTGGCCGCGGCGCTGACCGCCAGCTTCCTGGAGGCCGACCGCCGCCTCTGCTGCGACGATGGCTGCACCGCGACCGCGCTGCTGCTCGAGTGCGCGCCCGGGGCGCGCTGCTCGCGCGCGCCGCCAACGTCGGCGACAGCATGGCGCTGCTGGTCGACCTCGGCAGGTGCGCCACCCGCTGCGGCGGCGGCGGGGCCGCCGGGCACGCCCGGCCGGGGGCGGGGCCGCGCGCTCGCGCCAGCCGCCGCCAGCAGCTCACCGCCCGCCCGCCTTCGCGCGCCCGCGCGCGGCCGCGCCCGCGCCCGCGCCGCCGCCAGCGCGGGGTGGCGCAGCCTGACGGAGGACCACCGCATCGCGGTCAACGCCGGCGAGGCGGCGCGGCTGAGCGCGAAGAACGCGGCGCTGCCCGGCGGCGTGAGCAGCCGGCTGTACGGACTCAACATCTCCCGCATGCTCGGCGACCGTTTCCTCAAGGAGGCGGACGTGGGGTTTAGCGCGGAGCCACACGTGAGCGAGGCGCTGCGGCTCGGCCCGGCCGACGAGGCGCTGCTGCTCGCGGCGAGCGACGGGCTGTGGGACGTCGTCCCGCCGCCGCGCGCGGCGGCGCTCGCGGCCAAGACGGCGGCGCGGGCCGCCGCCGCGGCGGCGGCGGGCGCCGAGGCGGGCGCCGAGGCGGCGGGAGCGGCCGCCGCGCCGGGCGGCGGCGGCGGCGGCGCGGCGGCGGCGGGCGTCGCGGCGGCGGTGGCGGAGGCGCTCATGCACGCGGCGCTGGGGCTGCGCAGCAAGGACGACATCAGCATCCTGGTGCTGCACGTGCTGCCGGCGGACGTCGCCGCCGCGCGCGCCGCGACCGCCGCCGACGGCGCGTGCTCGGTGTCGGGCAGCATGTGAAGGGGATGGGGGGGTGGCGGGCCGCGGGCGTGTGTGTACCACCATCGGCCCCGTGCGGTGATTTTCGCTGTCCAGCGGGCACTGAATTGGCGCCGCCCCGCTCGATTTTGGGCGAACGAGAGCGCGGCGGCGCCCGTGTGTCTGCGCGCTGAGCCGCTGGCATACTGTGTAAGCGGCGGCGTGTGAGCTGCGGCCAGAGCTCGTCTGAGCTGCGGGCGGGCGGGAGCGAGAAGGGGGAGGCGCGCGGCCCAACCGCGGCGGCGCTGCGTGCCAGAACCCACGCTCGCTGCGCTGCCCTGCCGCCGAGCTGCCCGGCGCGCCGCAGTCTCTCCCCGCCCGCTGGCATGCACGCCGACCCCTCCGCCCGCTCGACCGCGCGCCCGTTGCTGCTGAGCCAGGCAGCCCGCGCCGCACTCGCTGCTCGCTGCTCGCCCGCGCCGCCAGGCATCGATCGCCCCTGCGGGCCCGCGGGCCGGCTTCCCGGACCCGCCTCGCCTTCTACGCAGCGTGACAGCGCAGGCGGGGCCGGGTGGCGACGCGCCGCGCGCGTGCGCCGCCGTCGGGCGCGGAGCAGCAGCCGCGGGCGGCGCGCCGCGGCGCCGACCACGCCCACAACCACCGGGGGGCGGGCGGGCGGGATGACGATCAAGTTCCTGCTGCTCGTGAACAAGCAGGGCCAGACGCGGCTGGCCAAGTACTTCACGGAGCTGCTGCCGACCGACGAGAAGCGCGCGCTCGAGGGCGAGGTCGTGCGCAAGTGCCTCGCGCGCACCGACCGGCAGTGCTCCTTCTTCGAGCACCGCGCCTACAAGATCGTGTACCGCCGCTACGCGTCGCTGTTCTTCATGGTCGGCGTCGACGACGAGGAGGTGCGCGGCGGCGGCGTGCCGGCGGCGTGCGCGCGGCGGCGGCGGCGGCGGCGCGCGGCACGCGACGCCCGCCCGGGCGGCCGCCGCGCGGCGCGCCGCAGAACGAGCTCGCAGTGCTGGAGCTGATCCACTGCTTCGTCGAGGTGCTGGACAAGCACTTTGGCCAGGTGTGCGAGCTCGACATCATGAACGACCCCGACGTGGTGCGCCGCCGCGCACCAAGAGCCAAGCCCCGCGCGCGGGGCCGGCGGCGCCGCCGCCGCCGCCGCGCGGCGGGCGCCGCCGCCGAGCGCCGCGCTCGCCGCCGCCGCGCGCCGCGTCCGCCGCGTGCGCCAGGTGCACTACATCATGGACGAGATGCTGCTCAACGGCTGCATCGTGGACACCAACAAGTCCAACATCCTGGAGCCGGTGCAGCTGCTGGAAAACGTGCAGAGCTAGCGGGCGCGGGGCGCGGTCGGTTGCGCGGCGGTTGGCGGGCGGCGCGGTATGACGGTCGGCGCGAACCGAAATGCCGTCCTGCAAGCGCCCGCACGTCCAGAGAAAGCGCGCTCGCCACTGGCGCGCCGCTGTGCAGCTGCAGCGCCCCCGCTCGCCTGCCAGCCCGCTGCGCTCGCGTCTCGATGGCGCGTCGGCCGCAGCCGCCGCCGGCCGTCCGGGCGGAGCAGCAGCAGCTGCAACAGCACACGCACCTTCTAACTCGCGTCGTGGCGCTGCTGGAGTCGCAGCAGCAGGAGCTCAAAGAGCTGCGCAGGCGCGTGGCGCCGCGCCGCGCGCGAGCTGCTGCAGCGCAGTCCACGCCGCGCCGCGGCGGCTCACCGCGGGGCGCCCTGACTCCTGCTGCCTCGCCTGCACAGGTGCGCGGCGTCAGCGGACGCCCACCTCTCGCTCATCGCACGCTGCTGCCTGCGCCTGGTCGGCGCGGCCGGCGCGATATCTGAAGGCGTCGCAGCCCTGTCGGCGGCGGCGGCGCACTACCTTGGCGGCGCGGCGGCCGGCGAGCGCGCGGCGCGGCTGCGAGGCGGCATCGCCGGCGGGCGCCTGGTCATGCTGGTGGTGCTGGTGTGCGTGCTCGCCTGGCGCAGCCCCGGGCGCGCGCTGGCCAGCTGCGGCGCGGCGGCCCCGCCGCGCGGCCGCGCGCCCGCCTGGGCGGCGCCGCTGCAGCGCGCGCTCGCCTGGGGCTCGGCGGGCCGCCGCGCGGCGCCCGCCGCCGCCGTGGGCGGGCTGGCCGTGCGGCTGTGGCCGGCGTGGCCGGCGGCGCCCGGCGCGCGCGCGGCGTGGTGCCTCGCGCGCGCGGCGGGCCGGCTCGCCGCCGGGCAGGCCCTGCTGCTCGCGTGGGCGGCGGCCGCGTGGGCGGCGCACCGCGGCGCGGGCGACGTCGGGCCCGGCTGGCGCCCCGCGCGGCCCGACCCGCTGCTGGCGCTGCTGCTCGCGGCCGCGCCTGTGCCCGCGAAGCACCAGGCCGCTGCGGCCGTGGTCGCCGGCGCCGCGCTCTGGGACGGCGCGGCGGGCGCCGTCGTGCTCGCCCTGCTGCGCGGCCGCTGGGCGGCCTGGCTGCTGGGCTGGCCTGCCTGGCTGGCGGCGTGCTGGTGCGCGGCCGGCGGCGACGACCGCAGCGCGCCCGCACCCGCGCCCGGGCGCGAGGCCTGCGGTCCGCCGCCGGCAGCTGCGCGCTGGCGCGCGGCGCTGGCCCTGGCGCAGGCCTGCGGCCCGGTGGCGCTGGTGGCGCTGGCGGCGTGGTGAGCCCTGCGCGGCGACCTGCAGGTCGTCGCCAGCGAACCGCCGCCGCCGGCGGGGACCACCCGCCCGCCGGCGCGCTCTGCCGGCCCGCATTGGCGCTTTTGCTGAGCCACGCTCGCGCTGACGCCCTGCCGCGCTCGCATTGAGATCGAGAGCGGTGCGCCCGCGCCCGCCCACGCCCGCCCGCCCCATGCCGGGGCGCGCGTGCGGCCTCGCCCGGCGCGCGGCCGCGCTCCCTGGACGCCTCACGGGCCCCTGCGCGCGCCTGCGCCCCTGCCGGCCTCGCCGCAGGCCCGACGGAGCTGCCGGCGGCTGCGCAGCGCGCGCGCCACCTGCCCGCCGTCCGCTGCGCCTGCGCCGTCGTCCGCTGCGGGCGCCTGCGCCAACGCCGTCCGCTGCGGGCGCCTGCGCCACCGCCGTCCGCTGCGGGCGCCTGCGCCACCGCCGTTCGCGACGATGCGCCGCTGGCTGCTCGCACTGGCCTGCCTGGCGGCGGCGGCGGCGGGGGCGGCCGCCGTGACCGCGCCCGACCAGTTTGACGCCGTCTCGGCGGTGCGCGACGCGCTCGCGTCGCGCTCGCCCAACTGGGCGGCCGCGCTCTCGACGTGGACGTGTCCGACGGACGCCGGCAACAGCGTCGGCGCGTGCGACCCATGCGGCAACACAGTCGAGGGCAACTGGTTCCACATGCACTGCCGGGGTAACAGCGTGGGCTGGGGCGAGAGCGGGGACGGCACGCGCGACGGCCTGGTCACCAACGTGCACATCACCGACGTGCGCCTCGACGGCCCCGTGCCGCGCGAGCTCTGCGCGCTGCGCCACGTCCGCGAGTTTGACCTCGATGGCGGCCACCTCACGGGTGCGCGGCGCCGCGCGGCGGCGGCGCCGCCGCCGCGCGCCCCCCGTGCGGGCCGGGCGCCCCGACCGACCGACCGCGCGCGCGCGCGCGCGCGCGGCGCGCCCGCCGCGCGGCAGGCCCCATCCCGCACTGGCTGGGCGAGTGCTTCCCGATGATGGAGGAGCTGGACCTGTCGTACAACCGGGTGCGCGCCGCCGTCTCACACGGGCGGGCGCGGCGCGGCAAGGCGGGGCGGGGCGGGGCGAGCCGGCCGGCCGTCGCCGCGCGGCGCTGCAGCGCCGTGACCGCCGCCGCGCCCGCCGCCGCGGCGCGGCGCGCGCCGCAGCTGACGGGCACGCTGCCGGCGTACCTCGCGGACCTGCCGGTGCTGAGCGAGGTCAAGGTCGAGGACAACACGCTCATTGGCACCATCCCACCCGGTGCGCCGCGCCGCGCCGTGCCACTGGCAGAGTGCAGAGCTGCTGGGCGCCGGCGCCGCGCCGTGCGCGTGCGGCCGGCGAGCGCCGCCGCCACCTCGCGCGCGCAGAGCTCGGGCGCCTGAAGCTGCGGCGCTTTCAGGTGGAGCTGAACGACATGACCGGCCCCATCCCGGCGTCCTTCCGGTGCGGCGGCGGCCGCGCCGCGCCGCGCCCGCCGCACCCCGCCGCGGCGGCGCGCTGCGGCGCGGCCGCGAGCCCTAAGCCCCAAGCCCTGCGCGCGCGTGCGCGCAGGAACGTGAGCGCCCACCTCACGCAGCTGCACCTCGCGGACAACGACTTTTCTGGCAACCTCTCGTCGGTCGTGGGCGCGCACCTCTCGACGGTCACCGTGTGGGGCAACCCGCGGCTGTGCGGCATGGTGCCGGCGACGGTGCGCTACGCCAAGAACTACAACCCCGCGGGCACGCGCCTGGGGCAGCCGTGCTGAGCCGGGCGCGCTCGTGCGCGCCTGCGCGAGGCGGGCGCGACGCCGGGGCGCCCGCGGCCTGTGCCGCGGCCTGTGCCGCCGCGCGCTCGCGGCGGCGTGCAGGCGAGGCTACTTTGTCGCGAGCGCTGCAGTTGATGGCTTGCCCTAGGCGGAGAGGAGGCGAGGGTGCGCGTTGGCACGAGGAAACGAGCAGTTGCGTGCCCGCCCGGCCCCCGCGCGACCGACCCCGGCGCGTGTCGCAGCGCCGCCCGCTCCTGCGCTGCCCTCGCTCCGCGCCCGCGCCGAGCGGCGCCGCGCTCGCCCCCTCCCCGCGCGCGCTGCCGCGCGCAGCTCAGCCGACCGTGAGCTTCACGATCGCCGGCCTGCCGTGCCGCGTGCCCAGCTCGACCGAGAGCTCCGCGTCGCCGCGCTCAAACGCCGCGCGCAGCCGCGCCACGAGCTCCGCGTCGCACACGGACAGGTCGACGCGCTGCGTCTCGCCCTCGGCGTCCATGAGCTCCGCGGCGTCCGCCGTCACGTCCAGCACCGTCAGGCTCGGCGCGCCCGCCGGCCCGTCGCCGCCCGCGGCCGCGGCCTCGAGGCCGTTGAGCTTGTCCAGCCACGCGAGCATCTTGGCCTTGTGCGCCGTGGTGAACACTGCGGCGGGCGGGCGGCCGTGCGGCCGCGCGCCGGCCGGGTCAGCGGCACGCGCGTCCCCCCGCTGCGCCGCGGCGCGGCAGCGCGCTGGCGGCGGCGCGCTCGTCGGTGCGCCGCCAGGCTGGCGGCGGCGCGGCCGGCGCGGGCCCGCAGGGCGCACCCACCCGTGAACGGCATCTTCAGCGCGTCCTCGACCAGCCCCAGCGCGGGCGCGTCCGGCTCGGGCGCCGCGGCGGCGGCCTTGGCGTACGCCCCCACCGCGGCAAACAGGTGGCCCTGCTCCTTGGCGGTGAAGCGGGTGCCCTGGTTCTTGTGAAGGAACTTGCGCAGCTTGTCAATCTCCCGGCCCGCCTTGGGCCGCGCCGCGGCGTCGCCGGCAAACTGCGCGCACCGCTCCTCGACCGACATCGGCCGCCGCCGCCGCCGCCGCCGCCGCCGCCGCCGCCGCCGCCGCGAGCGCCGCAGCCGCCGCCGGTGCCGCCGCAGCCGCTTCTGCTGGCGCACCCGCCGCTGCTGCCTGTCGGTCTCCCCTGTGCAATGCGCCTGTGAGGGTGGGCGGCAGCCGGCCCGCAGGCCCGCTGGCGCGATCGGTGCCTGGCGGCGCGGGGGAGCAGCGAGCAGCGAGTGCGGCGCGGGCTGCCTGGCTCAGCCCCACAAACGGGCGCGCGGGTCGAGGGGGCGGAGCCGTCGGCGTGCTTTTTTAGCGGGCGGGGCGAGACTGCGGCGCGCCGGGCAGCTCGGCGGCAGGGCAGCGCAGCGAGCGTGGGTTCTGGCGCAGTGCCGCCGCGGTTGAGCCGCGCGCCTCCCCCTTCTCGCTCCCGCCCGCCCGCAGACCACCACAACCACGACGGGAGCAGGCCAGACGCGCCCCACGCTCTCCGCCGCGCGCCACGCCGCAGCCTGCGTGCGCTGCTGCGCCGCGCTCGCTCGTGCGCGCCCGCGCCAGAGCCGGCGGCGTGAGCGCCCGGGACTGGGCTGCAGCCGGCGCTGTGTCGTGAGGCGGCGGCCCGCCGCGCTGCGCCCGGCTACGGGCGCGAACAGCGGCGGCGGATGGACCCGGGCTCCGTGTTCGCGCCCGTCGGCGTGCTGCGCCAGGAGCGCGTGTGCGCCGACTGCGGCGGCTTCGACTTTGTGGAGGACCACGCCGCCGGCGACATCGTCTGCAAGGCGAGCCGCGCAGCCGCTGCGCCGCTTGCGGACCTGCTCCGCGCGGCGCCCTCGCGGGGGCACGAGCGCGGCGCCGCCGCCGCGCAGTCCTGCGGGCTCGTCGCCGAGGCGCACATCATCGATGAGCGCTCTGAGTGGCGCACCTTCGGCGACAAGGCGCGTGCGCCCGGGCCCGCGCTGGCGGCGCCGACGCCGCGCCGACGCGCGCCCCGCGCGCGCCCGCCGCCGCGGCCTGCAGGAGAAGGAGGGCGACGACCCCAGCCGCGTCGGCGCGGCGGCCAACCCCCTCATGAACGACGGCGGCCTCTCCACAGGCATCGGCAAGCTGCCGGTGCGGCCGCCGGCCGCCGGCCGCCGCCGCCGCCCCCGCCGCGCCGCCGCCCTCACGCCCCCGCGCCCTCGCTGCCGCACGCCCGCGCCGCGCCGCGCCGCGCTGCGCCCACCCGCCCGCGCCCGCCCGCCCGCGCCGCGCGCCGCGCCGCGCGCCGCGCGCCGCGCAGGGCATGATGGGCGGCGGGCAGTTCAACAGCCTCAACCGCCTGCACAACCGCCTGCACGGGGGCGACCGCGCGATGCAGGTCGCGAGCCGCGAGATCGGCCTGACCACGGAGCGGCTGCGCGTGACGGACGCGGTGCGCAACAGCGCGCTGGAGATCTACAAGGACGTGAGTGGGGGCGCTGCGCGCTGCGCGCTGCTGGCTGTTGGCTGCGTGGAGGGGAGGGGCTGGCCTGGGAGGCCGGCGGCTGCGCGCGGCCGAGGCCCCGCGCGCGCCGCGCCGCGCGCTGCGCCGCGCTGTGCCCCTGGCCCCTCCAACCACGCACACACACCCCCCCCCCCCCCCCCCCCCCCACCCACACAAACACACAAACACCGCGCCGCGTCCTTGCCTCCTCCTGGGCCAGGTGCACGAGAGCAAGCAGCTCAAGGGCCGCACGCTCAAGGCGGTGTACGCGGCGTGCATCTTTGTCGCGGCCAAGCGCGAGAAGAACAACCGGACCTTCAAGGAGATCTGCGGCGTCATGCCCGACGTGTCCAAGGTTGACATCGGGCGCTGCTTTACAGCGATCGACAAGTGCGGCGCCCTGGCGGCGCCGCGCCGGGCCGGCGGGCGGGGTGCTGGGCGCTGCGGGGGCGCTGCGCGGGCTGGGCCGGCGGGGGTGCCGAGCGGGCTGGCCCGGGCGCCATGGGGCTCGTTCAGAAGGGCTCGTGGGGGGTTGGCGGCGGCGGGGCCGCGCGCGCGGCCCAGCGCACGCGCAGCGCGCCCTCACGCCCCGCGCCCTGCCGCACCGCGCCCCGCGCGCCGCGCTGCCGCCGCCGCCGCGCGCACGCGCTGCCAGGATGTACAAGCGCAAGCTCGTCAGCGCCGCGATCGGCGCGGGCGCCGACCTCAGCGGCGCGGTCGCGCTGCGCTCGACGCCCAACACCCAGGTCGCGGCGACGCAGGCGACCGACCTCATCGTGAGAGCCGCCGCGCCGCGCCGCGGGGGCCGGGGGCGTGGACGGCGCGGGCGGCGCGGGGCGGGCGGGGCGCCGCTGCGAGGGGTTCGGCGGGCGGACAGCCCCCCCCCCCCCCCCCCCCCGCAGCGGCGGCCCGCGGCCCGCACGCGCCGCCCCGCCCACCCGCGCACCGCACGCCCATCACACGCGCCCGCCCGCACCACCCTCCCGCGCGCCTCAACCTCCCTCGCGCACACCCACAGAAGCGCTTCATGTCCAAGCTGGGCACCGACGCCAAGCTCGGCCTCTTTGCGCACCGCGTCGGCCTGGCCGCCGCGGAGCTCGCGGGGCGCGAGGCCGTGCCCTGGGCCGCGCGCGACCCCGCGACGCAGGCGTGCGCGGTCATCTACGGCGTCATGCACATACACAAGGCGCGCGCGCGTTTGTGTGCGTGTGATGTGTGTGTGTGTGTGCGTGTGTGTTGTGTGTGTGTTTGTGTGCATGTGTGTTGTGTGTGTGTGGGGGGGGGGGGGGGGGGGGGCAGTGTGCGTGTGCGCGCGCGTGTTGTGTGTGCGTGCGTGGGCGACGGGCAGCGTTGCGCGCCCGCCGGCGCCGCCGCCCGCACCGCCGCGCCCGCGCCCGCGCCGCCGCCCACACCGCACGCCGCGCGCCGCCGCCCGCACCGCGCTCTGCGCGCCCGCACGCCGCGCAGCTGAAGCACCCCGACAGCGGCGAGGAGGCGCTCGATTTCATGACCCTCGCCGAGGCGAGCGGCATGGCGCCGCAGACGATACGGGACGGCTTCCGCGTGATGCTGCCCTACATGGTGCAGGTGGGCGGGCGGGACGGGCGGGACGGGCGGGACAGGCGGGACGGGGGTGTGACGGGCGTGTGACGGGCGTGTGACGCAGCGCGGGCGGGGGCGGGGGGCCGGCGCGGGCGCTCGGTGAGCTGGGGCCGCCCGCGCGGCCGACGCCCCGGACCCCGCGCCGCGCCGCCCGGCGCCGCGCGGCGCCCGCGCAGCCGGGCAAGCTGGTCGCCGAGTCGGACGCGAGCGCCGAGGTGCTGGGCAGGCTCGAGGCGGCGGTCGGTGACGCGCTCGGCGGCGGGGGGGTCGACGTTCGGCGCAAGAAGCCGCCGGCGCTGCCGGGCGGCGCGGGCCCGTCCGCGGGCGCGCCGGCGCGGCCGTGAGGGGGCGGCGTGACGGTTCGCAGGGATTCGCAGGGGGCTCGCGTGTTCTTGGCTGGGAGAGGCCCGCCGCCGCGCTGCTGGGACACGCAGCCGGCGGGCGGGCCGCAGGCGGCGCGGCAAGCGCCACGTCAACGTGAGGCGACGCGCGGCGGCAGCGGTCCAGGGTTCAGCGCCGGCGCCGCCGTGCGGCGCAGAGCCACGCGCCCGCCCAGGCACGGAGACCGCCACAGCCCCGCGCGAGAGCGTCCGCCGCGCCGAGCACGCCCGGACGCGTCGATCGCGCGACGCCGCCGCTGCCTCGCTGAGCTCAGCAGCGTGCCTGTACGTGGCGTTTTGGGGCCCTCGGTCGCGGCCGAGGCGCACCAGGCAGCAACGAGCGGCGCCAGGTGACGCACGAGGTGGGTGCGGCCGCAGCAGCGGCGCCGCGCCCGGCGGCGCTGCCCGTGCAGCGCAGGGCGCGAGGCCAGGGCGGCTGGCGCGCCACCTGCGGCAGAGCGCTGCTGTGGCGCACGCCCTCGCGAGCTAGGGGCCGCGCTGGCACGCCGGCGGCTGCGTCGGCCGGCGGTGGGCGCAGCTGCGCACGCCGCCGCGCACGCCGCCCGCGCGAGCAGGCGCCGATGTCCTCTCTCCGACCCGGGCTGCGGTCCCGTGGCAGCGGCCATGGCGGTGGCGGCGGGGCGCCCGCGCCCGCGCCGGCGCCGGCGACGGCAGCACAGCGCGGCGGCGGCCGGCGCGCGCGCCCCCGCGCTGGCAGCGGCAGCGGCAGCGGCGGCGACGGCGGTGGCGAGCTGCCGGAGGCCATCGTCCTGGAAATCCTGGGCCTGCTGCCGGCGGCCGTGCAGGCCTGGGCCGCGCGGCGCGTGTGCCGGGCGGCGCGCGCGCGCTTCAGCGCCGCGCGCCGCGTGTCGCTGCGCAGCCCCGAGCTGCCGCTGGCGGCGGTGCAGGAGGCCTTTCGCGCCGTGCTGCAGCGCACCATGCGGCAGCGCCTGCTGACCGAGGCGCGCGCCGCCGCGAACGACGTGGCGGGCCTGGCCTGGCTGCGCAGCCAGCGGTGCGCCCTGGGCGACGTGTGCCGCGCGGCGGCGGGCGCGGGCTCGCTGGCCGTGCTGGAGTGGGCGCGCACCGCGCCGCGCGTCGGCAGCTGGGACAACGGCGTGTGCGCGGCGGCCGCCGGCGGCGGGCACCTGGAGGTCCTGCAGTGGCTGCGCTCGCACGAGCGGCGCCCGCGCTGCAACTGGGGCAGGCGCGTGTGCGAGATGGCCGCGCGCGGCGGCCACGTCGCCGTGCTGGCCTGGGCGCACGCCCAGGGCGCGCCCTGGACCCCTGTGGCCGGCCGCGAGGCGCTGGCGGGCGGCCACCTGCCGGTGCTGCAGTGGATGCGCGCGCACCAGCCGCTGACCTCCGCCGCGTTCCTTGAGGTTGGTTACTCTGACGTGATTCCAGTCGCAATCGCTCGCGGCGACGTGCCGATGCTGGAGTGGGCCTGGCAGTGGGCGGTGGAGGCGACCTCCACGTACCCCGCGTTGCTCGCTTCCTACAAGCCCAAGTGGGCAGCGGCCGCGGCCGCCACCGGCTACGCGCACGTCAAGGCATGGTTTGATGCGCTGCCGGCGTGAGCGGCGCGGCGCGAGCGGCGCCGCGCGCGCTGCAGGCGCGGCGGGTCGGGCCGCGGCTTCCAGCTGAGGCGAGGCAGGCAGACGGGCGGCGGGGCGTGCAGACCACCAGGCGGCGGGCAGGGGCGGGGTGCGCGCACCGGAGTTGCTGCTTCCGCAGTTGGGCCCGGGCCTCCAGCGTCGGCGCGCCGAGAGCGCGTGTTGGCGCCAGCGCCGCGCAGCCGCGCTGTCAGCCGGCGCGCCGGGGCCTGCCCCCGCCGCCCCTTGTTTGCTTGAGTTGCTGCCGTAGCGTGTTGGTAAGCAGGCGCAGTTGCGCCGCCGTGTCGCCGTCAGGCCCGGCCGCACGCCAGCGTTGCGCCGCCAGTGCTGCTGCGCCGCCGCCGCCGCTGCAGCGCCGCCGCCAGTGCTGCAGCTGGCGCGGAGTCTGTGAACGTCACGCGACCGATGGCGGCGCCAGGGGGGCTGCGCCGGCGGCGCGCGGCGCCCGCGCCGCCGCCGGGCCAGGGGGGCTGCGCCGGCGGCGCGCGGCGGCGGCGCGGGCGCCGCCGGGGTCACCCGAGGCCTCGCGTGCCCTGCGGCCGCGCGCGCTCTGCGGGGACGCGTTGGAAGCTGTTGCGAGCAGCGCGGGCGTCCGCGCGTGCGAAAGCGTAGATGATCTACGCGCCTGCCAAACTGCCCGGCTGCCCAGCGCCGGGCACACGCATAAAGGCGCCTCCCGCGCCGCACCTCGGCGCCACAGTCGAGACCACCCTCCCTGTGACCGCCCAAGCACACCCCCCGCCCCTCCGCCATGGCTGCCACCATGATGCGCGCCCGCACCGTGAGCGTGCAGGCCAAGAAGACCGCGGCCAAGTCTGCCAAGAAGGTGCGCGCCGCGTGCCACGCCTGTCGCGGCGCTGCGCGGGCGTCGTGGCGGCCCCGACGCGGCGCAGGGGCGCTGCGATGGCGCGCCGGCATGGACCGCCCCGCCCCGGGCCCTGTGGCGCCCGCTGCGCCCCCGCGCCGGCGCGGATGCTTCCGCGTCGCCTCGCCCTGCCCCGATCTCACGCCCCGACGCCCTGCCGCCGCCTGCGCAGGTCTCCAAGGCCTCGGCCAGCAAGGGCACCGAGTTCTACGGCCCCAACCGCGCCAAGTGGCTGGGCCCCTTCTCCACCAACACCCCCGCCTACCTCACCGGCGAGTTCGCCGGCGACTACGGCTGGGACACCGCCGGCCTCTCGGCCGACCCGGAGACCTTCCGCCGCTACCGCGAGCTGGAGCTCATCCACGCCCGCTGGGCCATGCTCGGTGAGGCCCCGCGACGCCCCTCGCGCCGCGCCGGGGCGCCGAGGGCGCATCTGCGCACAATCGGGCTCCCGCGCAGCGCGGGCGCCAGATCCGGCCGCGCCCGGGCGCCCCCGAGCGCTGCGCGGCGCCCCGAGCCCGCCGGTGCCCGGCCGAGCACGCCCCGAGCTCGCGGGCCGCCGCCGCGCGCCGCAGCGCGCCGCAGCGCGCCGCCGCTGCGCTCACGCGCTGCGCCGCCGCCGCTCGCGCCCCGCTCTCGCCAGGCGCGCTGGGCTGCGTGACCCCTGAGCTGCTGGCCAAGAACGGCGTGCCGTTCGGCGAGGCCGTGTGGTTCAAGGCCGGCGCGCAGATCTTCCAGGAGGGCGGCCTGAACTACCTCGGCAACAGCAGCCTCATCCACGCGCAGTCGATCCTCGCGACCCTCGCCACCCAGGTGCGCGCCCGCGCGCGGCGCACGCGGGCGCGGCAGCGGCGGCCAGGCCCCGCCGGCCGCAGCAGCCGCGCCGCCGCGGCGGCAGCCGCCCGCCCGCGTCGGCAGCCGCGCGCGGCGCCTCGCGCTCGCGCCACGCTCATGCACCGTCCGCTCGCCCCCCAGGTCATCCTCATGGGCCTGGTCGAGGGCTACCGCGTGAACGGCGGCCCCGCCGGCGAGGGCCTGGACCCCCTCTACCCCGGTGAGGCGTTCGACCCCCTCGGCCTCGCCGACGACCCGGACACCTTCGCCGAGCTCAAGGTCAAGGAGATCAAGAACGGCCGCCTCGCCATGTTCAGCATGTTTGGCTTCTTCGTGCAGGCGATCGTGACCGGCCAGGGCCCGATCGCCAACCTCGACGCCCACCTGAGCGACCCCTCCGGCAACAACGCCTGGAACTACGCCACCAAGTTCGTGCCCGGCAACTGAGCCGCCGCGCGGAGGCGAGGAGCTGCTGCTGCTGGTGCTGGTGTGTTTGGGCGCGCCGGCGCGGCGCCGCGCCGGCGGCGCGCAGCAGGCGCTGCCGCCGCCGGCCCGCGCCGCCCGCCGCCCGCGTGGTGTTGAGCGTCGTCGGTCGGTGTTGGGATGAGAGCGCGCCGCGGCGGGCGCGGCAGTCCGCGCTGACTGAGCGGCGCTGGTGTAAATGAGTTTCGCTGTCGCCGTGAAGGGGCTGGCGAGCACGAGCAGCCCGCCCGGCGCCAGCGCGCCGGCCATGCCCTCGAGGCAGGCCGCGGGGTCGGGCACGCGGCACAGCAGGTTGGCGGCGAGGATCGCGTCAAACGTGCCCATCCCGCCCGGCAGCGCGCACGCGTCGCCCTGCGCGTCAACGGGGGCGTCGGCGGCGCCGCGCAGCGCAGCCCGCTGCCGCGCGTGGTGCTGAGCGTCGCGCGGCAGTCTGTGCTGACTGAGCGGTGCTGGTGCATTTGAGTCTCGCCGCCGTCGGTTACAGCCTGTCGCCCCGCAAGTGAGCCCCACGCCGGCCGCGCCGCGCGCAGCCAGCCGCCGCGCGCACAGGCCGAGTGTGTAGGTATGTGTGTGTGTGTGCACACGCTGCAGCAGTCGATACCCCGGGGCTGCGTCAGCGCTCGGCGCCCCTTGATTGTGAGTGCGCGCTGCAATGGGCGCGCCAAAACCAGCACGGCGCGGCAGACGCGCGTGCACGTGGGAGTGCTGCGAGGCGGCGGGCCGCAGGCCCCCCGCCGTCGCCGAGTTGAGTTCAGTCAAGGCAAGGCCCACCAGGTCGGTCGCACACGCTGCCGCTAGCGCTGCTGCCGCCGCCGCTCGCGCAGGCGTCAATCCCATCCGGCCGCCGCCGCGCAGCGCGGCCGGGTCCGGCAGCCGCGCCCCGCCGGCGGCCGCTCCCCGCCGCCGCCGCGTCGCGCCGCTCGCGGGAGCGAGGCGCGCGAGGGCGCCGGCCGGGTCAGCGCGCGGGCGTGTTCTTCTGCAGCACCAGCTTGTGCGCGAGGATCAGCTGATACTTGCGCACAGTCTCGCGGATGACCAGCGGCATCTGGGGTGGGCGGCGGGCGGGCGGCAGCGCGGCGGAGGGCGGGGTGAGCGGCGCGGGCGCGGGGGGAGAGGGCGGCCGGGGGATCAGCGCGGCGCGCGCAGCGCAGCGCGCACAGCGCGGCGCGGCGCGGCGCGGCGCGGCGCGGCGCGGCGCACCCGTCCCTCCTCGAGCACCGTGAAGCCGAGCGCCGCCGCGGTCGCCTTGAGCGCGTCAGCGCAGCGCGGCCCGCGCCCCGCCTCGTCGACCGCGCCGCCGACCCACTTGGACCGCGCCGTGTACTCCTCGAGCCACGTGAAGGGGCTGGTGAGCACGAGCAGCCCGCCCGGCGCCAGCGCGTCGGCCATGCCCTCGAGGCAGGCCGCGGGGTCGGGCACGCGGCACAGCAGGTTGGCGGCGAGGATCGCGTCAAACGTGCCCAGCCCGCCCGGCAGCGCGCACGCGTCGCCCTGCGCGCCGGCGGCGCGTCGGCGGGGGCCGGCGGGCGTCGGCGGCGCCGCACACAGCGCAGCGCAGCCTACGCCGCCGCGCGGCGCCGCCTGCCATGCCAGCGCTGTGCCCGCCGGGCGTGCAGCGTGCAGCGTGCCGCGTGCCGCGCCTGCATGAATGTCACGCGGCTCGCGTCGATTGCGCCGTCGATCGCCGCGACGAGCGGCTGCGCGATGTCGCCCTCGACCTTCAGCCGGTACTCCACCTGGGGCGCACGGCGCGGGCGCGGGCGGCGCGGGGCGGCGCACGCGGCGCGTGGGCCCGCGCGGGCGCGCAGCGGAACGGCCGGCCGGCGGCGGCGGGCGCGCGCGGCGGCAGGCCGGCGGGGCGGGGCGCGCGTGCGGCGGGGAGCGCGTGCGGCGCGCGGGGCGCGCACCCTGCCGTGGTCCTTGACAGTGTTGGCCATGTCGATGAAGGTCTGGCTGAGGTCGATGCCGACGACGGCGCCAAACACGCGCGCCATCTCAAACGTGCTCCGCCCGACCGCGCAGCCCAGGTCCAGCGCCCTGGCGCCGGCGGGGGCGGCGCGGGGGGCGTGAGGTGGGGGGCTGCGGCGGCGCAGGCGCCGGCGGCGGGCGCCCGCGGCGCCGGCAGCGGCGCTGGCAGCGGCGCCAGCAGCGGCGCTGGCAGCGGCGCCGGCAGCGGCGCTGGCAGCGGCGGCGCCCCGCGGCGCGCACCGGTTGGTCGGCGTGCCCTGCTTGGCCGCCCACGCCATGACCAGGTCTCCGCACTTCTTGGGGAAGTCCAGCGCTGCGGCGCCGGGCGCGGGGCGGAGGCGTGGGCGTGGGGGCGCATGCCTCGAGGCGCAGCCCGGTCCGCCAGGCCCCGCGACGCGCTGCGCGGGCGCCCACCGTCGGCCAGAATGCCCGTCTCCTCCATGAAGTCGGCAAACGCGGCCTCCGCGGGGCCAAAGTGCAGGCTCAGGTACTGGCTCATCAGCGCGTCCGTCTCGTAGCTGCTCTTCGTCGCCGCCAGCTTGGCCTCGTTGGCCGCGATCTCCTCCGCCTTGGTGGCGGAGAACCTGCTCGCGCGGGCGCCCATCGCGGCGGCGCGGCGCGGCGGCGGCGGCGGTGTGCGGCCGTGCGGGGGCGGCGCTCTGCGCGGGCCGGCTGCGGCGGCGCGGCGCATGGTGTGTGCGCGGCGCGCCGCCCCGCCGCCGCCCGCCGCCGTCCCGCCGCTGCGCCAGGGCTCAGCGCCGCGTGCGCCCCGCGCCGCCCCGCCGCCTGCGCACCTGCCGCGCCGGTGGCGGCTGCAGCACGGCGCGTCGCCGACGTGCGGCTCGGCGGCGTCCATGCAGCTCGTCTCGTAGAACGGCAGCAGCGGCGCCTCGGGGCTCGCGGCGCCCAGGTCGTACGCGTCGAGGCCGCCGACCGTCTGCACGAGGCGGAAGCCTGCGTGCTGGAAAAAGTGGGGCCGGAACTGGTAGCGCGCAAACTTGCTCGCGAGCTGCCCGGTCGAGATGAACGACCCGCCAAAGATCTGCGCGGGCGGGGCGTCGGCGGACGCGCGTCGGCGGCGGGCCGCGGCGCGCGTGCAGGCCGCGGTGCGGCGCAGGCCGCGCCGGCAGGCTGCGCGCCGCACCAGGTGGTGCAGGCCGCCGAAGCAGGGCGCCGAGAAGTCATCGTAGTAGGGGTGAACCCTGAAGCCCGGCAGCGCGGCAAAGTGGTCCTCGCCCCACTCCCACACGCTGCCAAAGACGTCGTGGAAGCCCGCCTCGCTCGGCGGCAGCGCCGTCACGGGGCTCGCGCTGCCGTGCGCGAGCTGGAAGTTGGCGCCCGCGACCTGCGCCGGCGTCGGCGGCGCGAGCGGTTGCAGCGCGGGCGGCGTGCGCGACGGCGGCGCCGCGGGCGCGCAGGGCGCTGCTGCAGCGGCGGCGGCGCGGGCGCGCACCCGCTCGGCGTCGCAGCCCGACACGACCATCGCCATGTCCACGCCCGCGGCGCCCGCGCCCGCGCCGGCAGCGGCGGCGCTGCTGGCCGCGACGGCGGTGATGCAGATCGCGCCGCCGGCCTTGGCCGGCGCGGCGCCGCCCTTGGCGGGCGGCTGCGCCGCCGCCGCCGCGGCCGTGGCCGGCGCGGCTGCGGCGCCCGCGCCGCTCAGCAGGTGCGTGTCGACGCGGTCGCGCGTGCTGCGGATGAGGTTGTGCTCCGCCTCAGTGATGAGGCGATAGCGCACGACCTGGCCGTCCGCCGCGCCGCGCCACGCCGCGTACGCGGCGGCCTGCAGGGGGCGGGGCGGCGCGCCGCGGCGCGCGGCGGGGCGGGCGTGGGCCCCGGCCGCAGCCTCCGCGGCGGCCGCGGCGGCTGGGCAGCGGCGCCAGCAGCGGCGGCGGCGCGGCAGCGCCAGCGCCGCACGCACCTCATGGTAGCACACGTCGACCGGCCAGTCCCAGCGCATCTCCACGGCGTCAAAGAGCAGCCGCAGCTTGTAGCGGTGCAGGCCAGACGGGCCGTCTGCGCGCCGGGACCGGGCGCAGGCGCAGGCGGAGGCGTCGGCGCGCGCGCCGCGCGGGCGAGGGGCAGGGCAGCGCGGGCGCAGCGCGGGCGGCGCGGCGGCGCGGCGCTGCCGCACCGAGGACCCAGAACGTCGGCCACTTGACGTTGCGGAAGGTGCGCCAGCCCCAGCCCTCGTCGCTCCACCAGCGCCGGTCCGCGTAGCCGCCCGCGCGCACAAAGGCGGCGAACTCGCCGTTGGTCACCTTGAACTTGCTCGCCCGGAACGCGGGGACCTCGATCTCCTTGGCGCCGTACTCATTGTCAAAGCCAAAGCTCGGGAACGAGCCCGGCTTGCCGAGCACGACGCGGCCGCCCGGCACGGCGAGCAGCGGGTTGGCGGGGTAGTCGGTGCCCGCCTTGGGCACGTGCGCCGAGGGCTCCGCCACGCTCGGGTGGTATTCGGGCCAGAACTCCGGCTTGCGCACAAACTCGAGCGGCAGCTGGCGGGCGGGCGGCCGGCGGGGGCGCGCGCGGACGGGTGGGGCGGCGCCACGGGTCGGCGGCGGAGCCGTCGCAGCGGCGGCGCGGCGCGGCGCGCTGGGGCCGCACCTCGCGGATGAGCACGCTGGAGGTCTCGATGTGGATGCGCTCGTGCTCAAAGCCCATGAACACCGCCCACGCGGGCCCGTCCCAGGTCGCGGGCGCGTCGAGGCAGGGGTGCGTCTGCAGCATGCGCAAGATGACGGCGTAGGCGCGCTTCCTGCAAGCGCGCGCAGCAGCAGCAGCGGGCGCAGCGCGCGTTTGAACGCGCGGGCCGACAGCTGCCGCGCCGCGCGGCGCCGCTAGGGGCGCGCAGGGCCGTGGCCCAGACCGAGGGGGCCCTGCCTGCCCGCGTCCTGCGGGCGCGCGCCCGCCGCGCGGCGGCGCCGCACCTGTACGCGTGGCAGTCGCGGATGGGCGGCCAGTCGTCGCGCGACTGCGAGAGGTCGTCCCAGCTCATCTCGTCGACGCCCGTCTCAAACAGCTGCGCACGCGAACGCGCGCACACGCGGCGGCGGCGGCGGCGGCGGCGTCAGCGCGCCCGGCGCGGCGCGCACGCGGCGCTGCTGCTGCCCGGCGCGCGCCCGCCCGCCGCCGCACGCGCCGCGCCCGCGCGGCCCGCGCTGCCGTCCGGTTCCAGGTTGCCGGCCGCACCTGCTCGATGAACTGGTCCAGCCCCTCGCCGAGCAGGCCGGCGACGCGGAACTTGTTCACGTACAGCACCGCGGGGTGGACGTAGTAGAAGACCATCGGGTGGCGCAGCTGGTGGTACGGCTGGCGCAGGAACGCGTCGCCGCCCTGCAGGCACGCGAAGAGCACCTGCGCGGGCGCCGCGGCGGGCGGCGCGGCGGCGCGGCGTTGCGGCGCGGGGCGCGGCGCGGGGCGGCGCGTGCGCTGCGCGCCGCGCCCGGACCTCGGTCTGGGTCCAGCAGTTGTCAAAGTAGTCGATGACCTGCTGCCGCGTCGCGGTCGCGGTGTTGGGCAGCGGCAGCGACCTGCGGGCGCGTGCGCGGGGCGGGCGTGAGCGCCCACGCGGGGCGCGTCGCGCCGTGGCGGCGGCGGCCGCGCCGCGCCTGCTGCGCGCTGCGGGGTGCGGCCGCGGCGGCGGCCCGCCGCACCTCAGCACGCCGGCCTCCTCGTCAAAGCCCGGGCAGGCGGTGGGCTTGAGCCCGGTCCACCACCAGTCGCCGCGCGGCCCGGTGAGCTCATCCTCCGCCGCGGCGCCGCCGCCGGCGCGGCGCTTGAGGCTGGGCACGATGTTGAGGCTCGGGTTGCGCGTCGCCATGCCTGGCCTGCTCCCCTGCGCTACGCCGCGGCACGGGGGCGGCGGTGGGGCCGGCGCCGAGCAGCGCGGCGGCATCTGGCGCCGCCGGCGCCGGGCCGCGCCGGCGCTGCTCCGTCGTGCTCCGGGTGAGCTCACGCGTCGCCCAGGCCCCACGGCGCGCCGCCACGCGCTGGCCGCCGGCGCGCAGGGCGGGCTGAGCGGGTGGCCACGCGCTGGCCGCGGCGCGCAATTGGGCCACGCCGCCGCGCCGCTCGCTGCGTGGGGCTAGCCACCAAGACTCTACACCCAATGAGCGGCGCGCGGACGCGTGTACGCCCCAGCAGGGAGCGCCCGGGGCCGCGCGAGGCCGCGCTGCGTGCCCCGCTCCGCGCCGCGCACCTGGCGTCGTCGGCGTCGTCGGCGCGCTGTCGAGGCTCACACCACGGTGTGGTCGAGCGCACTGCCGCAAGCGCCGGCTCAGGCGAGTTTTGGCGATGCTGCAGAGGGCGAGCGCTGTGTGCTCGGGGCGCCTGCGCTGCTCGTGGACCGCGCCACCGCGAGCTGGGGCGCCAGAGGTCAGCGGCACCCAGGGCGAGGCGGCGGGGAGGCCGGCGGCGGCGCGGCAAGCGAGCGGTCAGGCGTCGGTGACACCCGCTGCTGCTCGCGTGCGAATGGAGGGGTGGAGTTCTCGTGCGCCAGGGGGGTTGAGGGGTTGAGTTTCACGCGCCCAAGGTGTCACCGGCGTAGCAGCGGCTCCGCCTCCAGCGCGCGCACGACCTCGGCCGCCTCGAGCTCGTCCAGGCTGGCGCGCCGCCGGTGCGGGTCGCCCCCGGCGCCGCCGGCGCTCGTCGCGCTGCCGAGCCGCGGGCCGCCGCCGCTGGTCGCGCTGCCGAGCCGCGCGCCGCCGCCGCTCGCCGCGCTGCCGAGCCGCGCGCCGCCGCGCGGGCTCGCGCCGCCGGCCGACGCCGAGAGCACCCGTATCGGCACGCCGCCGCCGCCGCTCCCGCCGCCGCCGCCGCCCGGCACGCCCTCGGCCTCGTCGGCGCCGCCCGCGGTCGCGATGCGCTCGCGCACGCGCGCCTTGAGGCGCTGGAGCTTGTACCAGTTGAAGAGCAGCACGCCGGCGATGACAATGACGAGGCCGAGGCCGTTGAGCGGGCCAAAGTGGTCGCCAAAGACCAGCACCGCCGTCACGACCGTGACGACCTCCTTGACCGTGCCCGCGATCATAAACGTCAGCGCGCTCGTCTCCTTGATGACCTGCGCGCGTCGTCGCGCGCGTGCGCGTGCGCGTGCGGCGGGGCGTCGGCCGAGCGGCGCGCGGGGCGGCGCGCCGCCGCCGCCTGGCACACGCGCACAGACAGACATGCACACCCGCCCACCCACGCACACACACCCGCCCGCCCACCCACCCACGCACCCACACATGCACCCACACCCAACGCACACCCACGCCCACCAGCGCACGCCCACGCCCCCCCCCCCCACCTGGTACTCCGTCCAGACCATGAGGAACGCTATGAGCGCGCCAAAGAGGATGAGCGCGGTGGTGATGAGGCAGTGGCGCCCGCTCGCAAAGTAGGGGCTGCCCGGCAGCGTCGTCCACAGGCGCTCCGTCGCGAGGCTCAGCGCCAGCGTCGTGGCCGACATGACCGGCGTCAGGATCTCCAGCACCTCCAGCGGCCCGCCAAACGGCGCGGGCGCTGCCGCGGCGGGTGCGCGCGGCGGCGGCGCGCGCGGACGTGGGCGGCCGGCGGCCGCGCCCGCGGGCGGCGCGCGCGCGGCGCGGCGGCGCGGCGCGGCGGCGCGCGCGCGCGGCGGGCGGGGCGGCGGACGGGGCGCGCGCGCGCACCGTGGTCGTGCCCCGGCTTGCTGCCGTGCAGCAGCAGCTGCGTGAGCGTGAAGCGCAGGCCACTCATGCAGCTGGCAGACATGACCAGCACAAAGCCTGGCGGCGCGGCGGGCGGCGGGGCCGCGGGGGCGCGTCGAGAAAGAGCGCCGTGCGAGCAGCGCCGCGCGGCAGCGCGGGGCGCGCGGCGCGCTGCTGCCATTGCCGCCGCCGCCGCCGCCGCCGCCGCCGCCGCACCCGTGGTGTCAAAGTCGGCCTCGCCCTGCACCAGCAGCAGCAGGCCCGACACGATCACCGCGACGACGCCCGCGAGGCCCCAGCTCGGCCTGCGGCGCGGGGGCGGGCGCGTCGGCGCGCTGCCGCGCTCCCGCCCGGCGCGCGCCGCCCGCGCCGCCACCCCCGCCCCCGCCGCGTGCCGCCGCCGCGCGCCGCCGCCGAGCCCGTGGCGCGGCGCACGTCTCGAGGCCCCAGAGGAAGGCAAAGGCGAGCAGGAAGATGGGCGTGGTGCTCTTGCACATCGTGTAGAAGCTCATCGTGATGTGCACCAGGCTCGCGTTGCTGAAGCCGATGTCCAGCCCCGTGACCGTGCCGTTGGGCAGCACTGTGGCGCGGCCGCGCGCGAGGCGGCGGCGGCAGCGGCAGCGGCGGGGGTCGGCGGGGGTCGGCGGCCGCGGGGGCGCGCGGGCGGTGGGCGGCGGCGGCGAGGCGCGCGGCGGCGCGCGCCGCGCACCCAGCTTGCTCCAGTCGCGCCACGACAGCGGCGCGCCGGTGCGCTGCACGGCGCCGGTGGCAAACACGGCGCGCGCGAGCAGGTGCTGAAAGAAAAACTGCACGCCCGTGAGCAGCAGCGGCGCTGCGGCGCGGCGGCGGCGGCGGCGGCGGAGGGCGGGGTGTGCTCAAGCTGCCGCCGCCGCCGCCGCTGTCGCTGCCGGCGACGACTGCTGCCGCCACGGCCCCGGCATCCGCCGCCGCACCTGGGAACGCGCCGTTCCCAAACAGGCCGTGCTTCTTGCCCACCAGCTTCTTGTTGTACAGGCCCAGCGCTGTGCTCAGAAAGTACCTGCGCGCGAGCCGGCGGCGCCGGCGGTTGCGCGCGTGCGCAGCCGCCGGCGCCGCCAACCGCCCCGCGCTGCTGCTGCTGCGCCTCCGCGCCCCGTCCCCTCGCCGGCGGCCCGCGGCGCCCCCGGCGCGCACCAGGTGAGGATGAGGAGGCCGCAGCGCACCGCCGTGCGCGCCACGGAGTCGGCCAGCGCACTCGCGGCACGCGCGTGCGCTCGCTGCGCGCGGAGCGTCCAGGTGTCCGCCGCGGCGGCGCCGCCGTGGCTGCTGCGGAGCTCCACGCCGTCCGGCGCCTTCAGCAGGACCTGCTCGTCCTCGGGAGCGCCGCCCATCGTGCCGCGGGCCGCCGGGGCCGCTGGGGCCGGGCACCAAACGAGGAGATGGGCGCCCGCGCCTAGCGGCCGCCCGCGGCGGCCCTCATGCGTGGCGACGCGACGAGGGCGTGACGAAGACCAGCACGGCCTCGGTGGCGGTCCCCGGCGGCGCTCGCGCGCGCGAGGCTCGGCGCTGCTCGCCGGTGCGGCTGCTGCGCGGCGGCCGGAGAGAGCAAGGCGGCGCACGGGTCCGACAGCGCTGCTGGGCAGAAGTGGTGCAGGGGGGAGGGAGTGCCGCGGCAGTGCTGCGGCGGGGCCGCGTGCCCCGGCGGCGGTTTGGCAATGCCCTGGCGCGGTTGTGCCGCCGCGCGGCCGCTGACGGCGGGCGCGCGCGCGCGGTCGCCGAGCGTTGGGAGAGACGTTACCAATACCCTGTTCTCAGACAACAGCCCTGCGCAGGGCCAGGCCATGTGGCCGCCGAGGGCGAACACGCGCGACAGGTGGTTGCCCGGCGCAGACAGTGCAGCAACACGCATGCCCCCGCCCCCCCTTCCGTGCACCCGGTGCCGCCGCCTGCTGCCCCTGCTGCCCCTATTCCTGGCGCCGGCCGGCGGTGCCGCGGGGCGGGCCCGCAGCACGCGCTCACTGCTGCTGCTCGGCGCTCGCGAAGCGCGCGTTGGCGGCCTGCATGAGGTCAAACGCGGTGCGGGCGACCTTGGCGCGCGCGTCGTTGATGGCGGCGGTGTTGGTGGTCATCATGTCGGTGTAGCTCTCGGGCGACTGGATGATGGCCTGGGCCAGGGAGCGGCGGAACGCCTTGAGCGCGCGGCCCGACACCTCGGCGTTGGTCGCGGAGGTGAGGTCCCACACCGCCTGCGTGACCTTCTGCGCGGCGGCGTTCATGTCGCCGCTGACCGTCTGCCGGAGCGCGCGGCCGGCGACCTGGGCGTTGGCCGCGGAGTCCAGGTCCCACACGGCCTGGACCACCTTCTGCGCCGCCGCGTTCATGTCGCCACTGACCGTCTGCTTGAGCGCGCGGCCGGACAGCTCCGCCTTGGTCGCGGCGTTGAGGTCCCAGACCTGCTGGCTGACCTTCTGCGCCGCCGCGTTCATGTCGTCGCCGAGCGTCTGCTTGAGCGCGCGGCCGGACAGCTCCGCCTTGGTCGCGGCGTTGAGGTCCCAGACCTGCTGGCTGACCTTCTGCGCCGCCGCGTTCATGTCGTCGCCGAGCGTCTGCTTGAGCGCGCGGCCGGACAGCTCCGCCTTGGTCGCGGCGTTGAGGTCCCAGACCTGCTGGCTGACCTTCTGCGCCGCCGCGTTCATGTCGTCGCCGAGCGTCTGCTTGAGGTTGCGGCTGCCGAAGCGGTTGTTGATGGACGCCGAGATGGCCGTCTGGGCGTTGTGCACGCGCTGGGTCGCGTCGTTCATGGCGATCTGGGCGAGCATGCCGCGGTCCAGGTTGTTGTGGTTGCCCTGCAGCAGCGCGCGGCCGCCGGCGGCGTCTGCGGGTGGCGGCGGCGCGGTGCGTGAGGTCGTGCGGGGCGGTAAGAAGGGTGCCAAGCTGGGGCGGCACCGCGCTGGCGCTGCGGCGCGGCCGCGCGGCGCCGCGGGCGCTCCCGCCATGCGCGTCCACGCCCCCTACTCCCGCGTCGCGCCCGGGCGCTGCAGCTCGCGCGGCTGCGCGTGTAGCGCTGTGTGTGCGAAAGCACTCTTTCCGCGGACGCCCCGGGCCCCAGGCAGCCCTGTCGCGCAGCGCCAGCGCACTCACCCGCCGCGTGCGCGCAGAGCAGCGCGACGGCCAGCGCCACGAGGGCGGAGCGCCGCGACATGGATGCGGTGACGGCCTGGGCAGCTGCGTCCGGGCGACGGCGGCAGGGGCTGCTGTGCGCGGGGCGGCTGCTGCGCTGCGCGGGGCCGTGGAGCGCGGCGCGGGCACGGGAGCAACTTCAGGTACCTCAGGCGCGTGTGACGCGCCTTCAACCGGGCGGCAGCTGAACTGCCGCGCGCGAAGCAGATGCGGAGCGAGCTCGCGCGCACCGCGCAGCGCCTCACGCCATGGCTCCTGAAGTCACAGAGTACGGATCGGGCGCGTCCACGGGCGCTCGCGCGCGCCCTGTACTGCGCACGCCGCTGCGCGGCGGTACGCGGCCGCCGCCGCGCTCCGCGCCGCCGCGCCGCGCTCGTGCGTTCATGCGCTCAGTCGGCCGCCGCCGTCGCCAGCAGCTGCAGCGCTGTGCACAAGCTCGCCACGTAGGCGCGCTGGCGGGCGCCGCCGCCGTCGCCCAGCGCGCCGGCGCGCTGTGCGAGCCGCAGCACGCCCGCGAGGCGGCCCCGCAGCTCGGCCGCCCCCGCCGGCTCCGCGCCGCACGGCGCCAGCTCCAGCACGCACCGCAGCGCGCGCCCGAGCACGGCGGCGTCGCCGCGCGCGCTGCCGGGCGTGGCGGGGCCGCCGGCCGCAGCCGCCGCCGCCACGCTGGCGAGGGCGCTGCGTATGCTGAGGGCGACGGGGTCGACGACCACGCCCCGCCACTCCTCCTGCGCGGCGCCGCTGGTGCAGCAGCCGCAGCGCGGCGCGTCGCCGGGTGCTGGCAGCTGCAGCGCCTCCGGCCACGCGCCCGCCGCCGCCAGCAGGCACGCGAGCGCCGCGCGGTGCCGCTCGCCGCCGGCGTCGCCGCCGCCCGCGCGGACGACCGCGGCCGTTTGGGCGGCGGTCCGGCCAGCGGCGCCAGGCGCGGCGCTGCGCGCCGCTGCCACCAGCAGCTGCGCAAGCAGCGCCTGCTGCCCGCGCCGGTCGCCGGCCGCCCGCAGGAGGTGCGCGCCAGCGGCGGCGGCTGCGCACGCCTGCGGCAGCGCGAGCTGCGCTGCCTGCTCCTGCTCGCTCGCGGGGTGACCCTGCGCCGCCGCCAGCGGGCAGGACGCAGCCAGTGCGCGCAGCACCGGCGCGAGCAGCTGGGCGGCAAGCTGGTGCAGGAAGTCCAGCGGGGCACGCTCTGCTGCGCCGCCAGCGGCCGCCGCGCCGCCGGCCCCGCACACGCAGGCGCCGCCCAGCGGCCAGCAGCCGCCAGCGCCGCCGACCAGCGTCGGCCAGCCGCTGCTGGCCGCGTGCCCCGGGTCGGCGCGCTGTTGCTGCAGCAGGGCCGACAGTTCCGCCGCGCAAGCCGCCAGGCGGCGCTGGCCGTGCGACACGCTCCCCGCCCCCCGCCACCCGGCCGTGCTCAACGCTGCCAGTGCGCCGTCGTTGCGCTGCCGCTGCTGCCGCAGCTGCTGGGCTGGCAGCCTCTCCAGCTCCTGCAGCAAGTGGCAGCCGTCAAACTGCGGCGCCGCGTCGTCGCGAAAGCACAGCGCAAACGCCGCCAGCACACCCGGCGCCTGCTCCGCGGCGGCCGCCAGGTGTCGCGCGTGCCCCGCAGCCTGATCCTGCATCATTGTCTTGATTGCTCGCAGCCGCGGCGCCAGGCGCTTGATGAACGCCGCCTGCTGCCCCGACTCCTGTGCGGCAGCGTCGAGCGGCCGCGGGCGCTCAGCGCCAGGCGGCGCCGAGCAGGGCTCCTCCTCGCCCTCGCTGGCCGCGCCGTCCAGGGCGGCAGGCCAAATGTCGCTGCTGGCAACGGAGGCGCCCCGCGGGCGGCGGCTGCCGGCGGCAGGCTGGCCCAACTTCCGCCGCCCCGGCTGCTCGCGCTCCTGCGGCGCCCGCGGCCGCTTCACGCCCGCCGCCGCCGCCGGCGGCGCCCACGGCAGCGCGCAGCCCACCGACGGCAGCGAGGGGCTGCGCGCCAGGCGGCACGCCACGCTGGCATCGTCGTCGTCCCAGCTGCTGCTGGAGCCGGGCAGCAGCGTAGTCGGGCCGAACCTGCTGCTTGTGGCAGCGCGGTCCGACGCCGCCGCGCACGCGCCCGGCTGCTGGCCGCCGCCGCCGCCGATGTGCGGCGCCGCCAGCCGGCCGCACGCGGTGTGCGTCGCTGCCGCCGGCGAGCCCTCGCGCGTGCACGCCGCGGATGCCAGCACACGCGCCGCTGCGTGGCTCGTGTCCTGCTCCAGCAGCCCCCGCAGCCGCGCCTGCTCCGCTGCAAGCTGCGCCACCTGCAGCTGCAGGCGCGCCAGCGCCGCGGCCTCTGCCGGCTGCACCTGCTGCGCCTGCTGGTTCGGCGCCGCCTGCGCCTGCTGGTCGTGCGCGGAGAGCCGCGCGTCCACCGCCGCCAGCGCCGCGGCGCGGACGTCGGCCCCGAGCGCTGCCGCGTCGAGCTCGACCTCCACTTCCAGCGTCCGCAGCCGGCGCACCTCCGCCTCCAGCCGCTCAACGCGCTCCGCCAGCGGCTGCGCCGCCGCCTGCCGCGCCTCCAGGCGCCGCACGGCGGCGCCGAGCGCGCTGAGCGCTGCCGCCATGTCGTCGCGCGCCGCCTCCGCGGCAGCCCTGCCGGCCTGCGCCGCGCCCAGCTCCTCCAGCACCGCGGTGTGCTCGCGCAGCAGCTCCATCACGTTGGCGGTCTTCTCCTTGTAGTGCGCCTGCGCCGGTCGGCGCTCGGCGGTCAGCCGGCGGCTGCGGCGCGAACAGCGCAGCGCGCGAGCAGCGGCAGCAGCGGCGGGCGGCGGCGCGTCGCGGCCGGCGGCTCCGCGTAGGCTCGGGATCACCGTCCCGCCGCGCCGCACGCCCGCGCTGCGCGCACCAACGTGCTGCGGGCCCGCTGCGTCCGCGCCGCCGCCTTGGCTTCCCGCGCGTGCGCCGCCGCGAGCGCCGCGCGCAGGCGCTCCTCCTCCCCCTGCGGCGGGTCCACCATGGCGTTGCGGCGTTCGGGGAAAGGTGCGGGATGGATGAGCAGATGAAGAGCGCTTGCGGCAGCGCTCCGTCACTTGCGTCTTTGCGGCGGCGGCGGCCGGGGCACGCGCCCCTGGAGGCGGCACGCGACCCCGACACCCGCCATCGCGCGTGTCCGGCGTGATGCGGGCCTGAAGCGCCCCTGACCGCCGCGCACGGCGCTGGCGCGTTTGATTCTTGACGCCGCCGCGCCCTGCTCTGCGCTCGCGACTCGCGGCGCCCGCGCGCGCCGGGCCCCGCCGCCATGGCGCCCCCGGCGCCGGGGCGCGCGGGACTGACGCGGGCGCTGGAGGAGCTGACCACGCTGCTGCCGCGTGCGCTGGAGGAGTGCTGCTCCTCCCTCGCCACGCCCTCCCAGGCGTCGCCGCTGGTGGAGAAGCTGCGCGCCGTGCTGCTGAGCCTGCTGGCCAGCTGCCTGGCATGCAGCACGGGTGGGCGGCGCGCGCCGCGGAGGCGCGGCGGCGGCGGCGCGCCGGCGCTGCGCAGCGCGCGGAGCGCGCCCGACCGCCGCGGTGCCCCGCCGCGCAGCCAAGCAGTCGGTGGCGGTGCTGCGCGTGCTGCAGCTGGTCGTGGACAAGCTCCCCGCCGCGCTGCGCGGCGGCGCGCACGCGGCGCAGGCCATCGCGCACCTGCTGGCGCTGCTGGGTCGCATGCCCGAGCACCAGGGGTGCGCCGCGCAGCAGCGCCGGGGCGGCGGCGGCCGCGGCATGCGCGCGCGTGGCGCGGCGGAGCCGGCGCAGCGGCGGAGGCGCAAGCATACAGCGCGCGGCGGCGTTGGCAGTCGACCCCGGCGCGCCCACCCGCTGCCCCCCGCCCGCGCGCAGGGCGCTGGACCGCGAGCTGCTGGCGGTGTTCTGCAGCCTCGCGGGCCTCGCGGCAGACAGCGCGGGGGAGCAGGCGCTGCTGCTTGAGATGCACGCCGGGACCGTGGACCTGCTGCTGGGTGCGCGCGGCGCGCGCGGGCCACGCGGCGGGGGCGGGGGGGGGGGGGGGGGGGGGCTCGCACACGCCGCGCGCGGCCGCTGTCAGCGAGGCTCTTGCGAAATGTCGCGAGGCCGCCGCGCCGCGCCGCTGACCGGCGCCGCCGCTGCCCGTTGCCGCTGCCCGCCGCCGCCGCGCAGACCTCGAGCAGGCGCTGTTTGAGCTCGCGGCGCCGCCGCCGTCGCCAGCGCAGCAGCCGCCGGGCGTGCAGCTGTGCCTCTTCCCCAGCCTGCTGGCCCTGTCACAGCGCACGATCGCGGACGCAGACGCGGCCGCGGGCGGCGCCGCGTCGCCGCGCGACCAGCAGGCGCCGCCGGACCGCGCCGGGGCGCCCGACGGCGAGCAGGCGACGGTGCGCGTCGCCGTGGCCGATGCCGACGCCTGGCAGGTGCGCGGCGGCGGCGCGCGGGGGCGTGGCTGCGGCAGGCGGCGCCGCTCGCGCGCGGCACGCGCCCGCAGCGACGCGTCCGCTCCGCCGGCGCCGCCGCAGGCGTATGCGGCCTTCGCGCTGCGCTTCCTGCTGCACCAACTGCAGGAGTTCCCCGCGCTGCTGGGCCCGCTCACGCCGGGCGCGCTCGTGCCGGCCCTGGGCCAGATGCTGGGGTTTGCGAGCGCAGAGGTCCAGGTGCGCAGCCGGCGCGCCGCTGCCGGGGGCCGGCCGCCGCGGAGCGCCGGCACACACACCCCGCGCCGTCCCGCGCCACCCGCCCGCGTGTGCGCGCCGCGCAGGAGCTGTGCCTGCATGCGATGGCGCTGATGGTGGCACAGCAGCCCCAGCAGGCCGCGCTGTGCGGCGCCGCGCTGCAGCACGCCGTGTGGATGCTCGAGTGCGCCGCCGACGGGGCCGTGCCCGCCGACGGCTGGGCGGTCGCGGCGGCGGGCTGCGTCGCGGGCGCGACTGCCGCGCTGCGCGACCTCGGGCTGCTGGGCCTGCACGGCGACCGGCTGGTGGCCTGCCTGTGCGCCGCGGCGGCCGCGCCGCCACTGGCGCAGCACCAGGCGCTGTGGCTGCGCCTGCTGCAGGACGTGCTGAGCGCCAGCCCCCGCCACGCCGCCGTCGCGGCGCTGCGCCTGCCACTGGCGCTGCCGCGGGCTGCCAGCGCGGCGGCGGAGCGCGGCGAGGCAGAGGCGGCGCTGCTGGAGGTCTGGCAGGCGGTGGGTGCGTGGGCCGCCTCGCCTGAGGTCCGAGGTGCGCGCACGTGGGCGGCGTGTTCGTGGGCGCGCAGGGAGCTCGCTTCCCCCGCCCCCTGGGGCGTGTGAGCATCGCCGGCCGTCCGTGCGCCGCGCGCCGCAGGCGTGGTGGAGCGGCAAGTGCTGCTGCTGCACCCGGGGCTGGCGCCGCCGCCGCCCGTCGCTGCAGATGGGGGCGAGCCATGCTCGCCCGTCAAGAAGAAGCGCCGCAAGCTCAAGCAGGCGCAGCTCACAGGTGCGCACGCGGTCCCCGGCGGGCAGCGAGCAGAGCCGCCGCCGCTGTGGCGCTGCGCGCCGCGAGCAGCAGCGCCGCCCACGCTGCCCGCTGCGCCCCGCCGCCTCCCTCCGCCGCAGTCACTGAGGGCGGCTTCCTCAGCAGCCAGCGCCCCGCGGGGGGCAAGGGCGACAGCGAGGCGCACGATGCGGCGGCGGGCGCGCCGCCGCCGCCGCCCGCAGCGCTGGGCGTGGAGATGATGCAGCAGCTGCTCGCGCTGCAGCCCTCCGCGCCCGCCGCCGCCGCGGCCGCGCGCCTGGCCGCGCTGGTCACGTGCCTCGGCCCCGCCGGCGAGGTGCCGCCGGCGCTGGCGCGCGCGGTGGGTGTCGCCGCGCACGCGGGCGCGCCAGACGGCGCCAAGGTCCGCGCCCTGCTGCTGTGCCTGCGGGGCCTGCTGGCCGGGCCGCCGCAGTCGTACTCGCTCATGGCCTGCGCGGCGCAGCAGGCCGCCGCCTGGCTGGCGACGGCGGCGGGGCAGCCCGGCCGCGTGGCGGTGGCGGACCTGCTGCCGGTGCTGCTGCTGGCGCTGGCGGCGTCCGCCGCGAGCGCGGCGGCGGAGCCCGGCGCCGCCGAGGTGCACCGCCGCGTGTGGCAGCCAGCGCGCGACCTGCTGCAGGGGCCGGCGAGCGTGTATGCCACCGGCGCTGCCGGCCCGCCCTCCGCGCTGCTCGCTGCGGTGTCGGTGGGCTGGCTCGTGCTCGGCCGCCTGCTGGGCGGCGACTGCGCGGGCGCGGCGTCGGCGGCCGCGCCGCAGCTGCACGCAGCTTGCCGCGCCGCGGGCGTCGCGCACGCCGCCGCCGGCGTGCGCCTGCTGCCGCTGTTCTGCCTCCTGCAAGCGGGCGAGTTCCAGGCGCCCGCGCTGCCGGCGGCAGCGGCGCCGGACCGCTGTGCCGGCGCCGGCGCCGGCACCGGGGCTGCCGGCGCGGCGCCGCAGCAGGCGCCGCCCGTGCTGCGCCTCGCCGGCGGCAGCTACCAGCAGCCCGTGGCGGTCCTCACGCAGCACCTCGCGGCGGTGCCGGCCGCCGCGGGGGCGTCGCCTGCGCTGCAGCTGTGCAGCGTGCAGGCAGCGGCGCAGCTGCTGGCCGCGTGCGGCGGGGCCGCGGGCGCGGCGGACGTAGCGGGCTGGCTGGGCGCGGCGGCGCGGCTCGTGCTGCGCCTGCACGAGGCGGGCTGCGACGCGAGCGGCAGGAGCCAGCTCGGCGCGGCGGCGGGCACGGGTCAGGTGTTTGAGCTGCTGGGCGCGTTTGAGGCGCCCCGGCTGGGCGCGCCGCGCGCCGCGGCGTGCGGCGCGCTGCCGCCGCTGCAGGAGCTGCTGCCGGTGCTGCAGCCGGCGCTGGCGGCGGCCGCGCCGCCCAGCCCGGGCGGTGGCGACAGCGGGAGCGGCGCCGCGGTGCACGCGGCGGCGGTGCAGGCGGCGGCGCTGCAGCTACTGGGCGCGTACTTGCAGGCCGCGCCGCCGGGCGCGCTGTCGGGCGCGCGCCGGCTGCTGCTGGACGCGCTCGCGCTGCTGCCGGCGCCGGCCAACGCCGTGCGCGACGCCGCGCTGGAGCTGGTGTGCCTGTACCTGCGGCCGGGCGTGCTGGGGGAGGCCTTTGGCGAGCAGCAGCGCGCCGCCGCGGCGGCCGCCGGCCGCGGCCGCGGCGGCGCCGGCCTGGAGTGGCCCGACCCCGGCGCCGACGCCGCGCCGAGCCTGGAGCGGCTGCTGCTGGAGCACCTGCGTGACCTGCTGCTCGCGGCCGAGCCGCCCGGCGGCGGCGGCGGCGACGGCAGCGGCGCGGCCGCGCCGTCGCGGCAGCAGCTTGAGGCGGTCGTGGCGGCCAAGTCGGCGCTGCTGCGCGCGGTCGCGGGGCTGTACGACGGCCTCGCCGCGGGCAGCGACTGCCAGGAGCTGCCGCTGCTCTACCTGCTGGAGCAGTCCAACTGCCAGCACGCGCAGGTGCGCGCTGGTGTGTGTCTGTGTGTGTGTGGGGGGGGGGGCACTGCGCGTGTCGCCGCAGGGCCTGTGCCCAGTGCGCGCCAGCGCCGCCCACCGCGCCCGCCCGCCGCGCCGCCGGCAGGTCTCCGCGGTGGCGCTGGAGCTGCTGCAGCACCTCGCGGTGCGCCACGCGCCGCAGCGCGAGCTCGAGGAGCTGCTGGTGTTTGGCCCCGCGGGCGAGGCCCTGCTGAAGCACGTGGGACGCAGCCTCGTGCAGGGCGAGCAGCTGTTTGAGCACCTCGCGGCGCTGCTCAAGGTGCGCCGCCGTGCGTGCGTGCGTGCGTGCGCGCGTGCCCGCGCATCCGCGCGCGCGCGGCCTCACGCCCGCCCCCGCCGCCGCCGACGCCGCCGCCGCCGCCAGATGGACGACATTGACCTGGCCAAGGCGGTCGCACCGCACATCGTGCCCTGGCTGTGCCAGCAGCAGCTGCTGGAGCCGCTCAAGGTGCGCCGCGCCGCCGTCGCGCGACGCGACCCGTGCGCTGCGCGGCCGCGCGACGCCCGCCGCATGACGCCGGCCGCGTGATGCCGCCTGGCCGCCCCGCGCCGCCGCGCAGCTGCTCGCGTCCAAGCTGGGCGAGCCGGTGTCGCGCCTCGCGCTGGGCTGCTCCGACGAGGTGCTCGCGACGCGGCTCTGGTTCGCGCCGGCGGGCCTGGCCAGCCTGATGTCATGGATGGACGCCGCCATGGCGCCCGAGACCTTCGTGCGCGTCGTGCAGGTGCGCGCGGGCCGCGGGCCTCGGCGCGGCCCCGCGCGGCGCGCGCGCGCCACGCGGGGGCGGCGCGGCGGGCGCGCGCCCTCCGCCGCGCGCCCACGCCGCCGCCGGCGCGCCGCCCCACGCGCGCGCGCAGCTGATGGGTCGAAAGATGGCGCGCCGCATCATCCACACCGCCGGCGCGGCGAGCCTGTGGGGCGGCGCGCACGCGCCGCCGCCGGCGCTGCTGTCGCGCGCGCAGGAGTACGTGGGCCTGGTCGCGAGCGGCATGGGCGAGGCGGGGCCGGAGGGCGTCGGCGCGCTGCTGCAGGGCGAGGTCATCGCGCTGCTGCTGAAGGCCATCGGCAACACGCTCTCGGCCGACGACGACGAGCCGCCGCCGGCGCCGGCGCCCGCGGCGGAGCAGGCGCAGCAGGAGCAGCAGCAGCCGGGCCGCGGCGCCGGCGGCGGCCGGGGCGGGCGGCGCGGCGGCGCCGGCGCTCCGGCGGCGCAGGCGGCGGCGGCGGCGGCGGCGGCGCAGCTGGGCGGCGTGGCGGGCGAGAAGCTGCAGGCGCTGCGCGCGCTGGTGGTGCTCATGCACCTCCTCGGCGCCGACCTGGGCAGCCACGCGCTGCAGGTGCGGGCTGCGGCGCGGGAGCAGCAGGGCTGCCTGCCGCGTTGGCAGCACGCGCCGCCCGCGCCGCCCACACGGAGGGACCCGCCCCCGCGCCGCCGCCGCCGCCGGTGCAGATGATGGCGGTGCTGTCCGAGGCGCTGCTCTGCTGCACCCGCGGCCAGCCGCGCCTGCAAGCGCTGAGCGCGTGGCTGGGCTTCGTGCAGCTGCTGGGCGCGCACGCGCCGCAGGTGGGCGCGGCCGCGCGACGGTGCCGGCGCGCGCGCGCGCTCGGCCGGCGCGCGCCGAGCGCGCCACGTGCGCTGACCCCCTCCCCCGCTCCCCCGGGCGTGCCTCCCGCGCCAGGTGCTGGAGCGCGTGGCCGCGCAGGCGGCGGTCGTGCTGCTGCCCGTGCTGGAGCCGCCCGGCGCGCAGGAGGGCGGCGCCGCCGCGCGCGCGGGCGCGGGCGGCGAGGTCGACGCCGACGCGCAGCAGCTGGCGGCCTCGGTGCGCCGCCGCGCTCGGCCGAGCGCCGCCGCTGCAGCGCTTGGACGGCGCCCTGGTGAGTGAGTCAGTGAGTGGGCGGCCGAGCCGCGGGCGCCGCCGCCGCGTGCCGCAGGTGCTGCATGAGATGGTGGTCGAGCAGCGCGCCGCGGTCGCGGCGGCGCTGCGCCACATGCCGCCGCTGCCGTCGCTGGACGCGCTGAAGGGGGTCAACGCCGTGCTCGCGCAGGCGCGGCGGCGGCGGCCGCCGCCGCGGGGGCGGCGGGGGCGGCGGGCGCCGCGCGCACAGCGAGCAGTCCGGAGCGGCGCGCGGTGGCGGCGGGCGGGGCCCTGCCGCGGGCGCGGCGCCCGGCTCGTGCGCGCCGCCGCCGTCGCCGCCGGCGACGCGCGCGCGCGCCCGCGCCCCCTCGCGCCGCGCAGGAGCAGAACCGCTCGGGGCCGGTGGGGCAGCTGCGGCTGCTGGTCGGCGCGCTGCGCCACGCGTCGACGGCCGTGCGGCACGTGGGCCTGGGCGAGGTCCGGACCTTCCTGCTGCAGCACAAGTCGTTCGTGCACGACGCCCTCACCGGCCTGCGCAGCTGCTCCGGCCCGCTCGCCCTGCCCGGCGCCGGCGCCGACGCCGCGCCGCCGCCGGACGATGGCGCCAAGCTCAGCCCCGGGCAGTGCCGCGAGCTCGTCTCGGAGCTCCTCGCGGCGCTGCTGGCGAGCTGCGACGGCCTGCCGCGCGGCGGGCTGGCGCAGTCGATGCGGCAGCGGTGAGCGCGCCGCCCCGAGACCGGCGCGCGGTCTCCGCCGCCGCCCCGCCTGGGCGCCGCCCGACCGCGCTGCTCGCCCGCGCCGCCCGCCGCCGCCGCCGCCGCGGCCGCAGCTGCGCGCAGTGCCTGGGCCTGCTGGGCGCGGTCGACCCCGCGCTCGTGCGCCCCGAGCCGCCGCGCCCCGCGCCGCTGTCGTACGACGCGGCGGGCTGCCTCGTCGC
Organism: Scenedesmus sp. PABB004; assembly: GCA_014905635.1. Classification (NCBI taxonomy): domain Eukaryota; kingdom Viridiplantae; phylum Chlorophyta; class Chlorophyceae; order Sphaeropleales; family Scenedesmaceae; genus Scenedesmus; species Scenedesmus sp. PABB004. The sequence continues at coordinate 704,285 of JABVCE010000010.1, read as the reverse complement.
GCTGGTGGAGCGGCACCTCGTGCGCGTGCTGCAGAGCGCGTGTGACATCGGGCAGCTGGAGGTCACGAGCTACGCCATCCAGCAGCTCCTGCAGCACTTCACCGGCAGGACGCTCGCGGCGGTGACGCGGCAGATTGAGGTGCGGCAGGCGCCCCCGCCCGCGCCGCCGCGCCGCCGCCGCCGCCACCGCTGGCCCGCGCCGGCGCGCGCCCCGCCACCCTCCGCGCCACGCCGCGCCGCGCCGCGCCGCGCAGGGCCTCTGCGCGCCGTCCGGCGCGAAGCCGGCGCCGGCGCCGGCGCTCGGCGCCGACGCGGGCGAGCCCTGGGGCGACGGCAGCCTGTTCAGCCGCCTCGACGCGGCGCACCAGTCGGTCGTCAAGCCCTTCCTCACCACGCGCTTCGTCGTGCCGCCGCGCAAGGCCGAGCCGCCGAGTGCGCGCGCGCGCGCGCGCGCCGCGCCGCGCGGCCGGCCGGCCGGGCCGGCGGCGGCGGCCGCCACACGGCGGCTGCGCGGCGCGCGCCCTCACACAGCTCGCTCGCCGCCGCCGCCAGGCGTCGTGTTCGGCACCAGCCCCGGGCTGTCCTTCCACCGCTGGCTGCACCTCTGGCTCAAACAGCTCGCGTCGGCCGGCGGCGGCGGCGGCGGCGGCGCGCTGCTGCCGGCGTACGATGCGTGCCGCGGCGTGACGGGGTGGGACGCGCGGCTCATGGCCGCGCTGCTGCCGGTGATGCTCATCGAGGCCGCCGGCGCGGGCGGCGAGCCGCTCGCGCTCGCAAAGGCGGAGCTTGCCGCTGTCATCGAGGTGCGGCGGCGGCGGCGGCGGCGGCGGCGGCGGCGGCGGCGGCGGCGGCGGCGGCGCACGCGCGCGCAGCTCGGGGAGCGCGGTGCGGCGCCGACGCCCCTGCCGCCGCGCGCGGCCCCGCCCCCGTCGCGCAGTGCGCCGCGTCCGGCCCCGAGGGCCACGTGGCCGACATTGAGCTGTACCTCCAGTGCGCCTTTGGCCAGATCGACCTGCTCACCGCCTGGGTCGCGGAGCAGCAAGACGCGGCCGAGCGCGCGGCCGAGGCCGCGTGCGCCGCCGCGGCCGCGGCGGCCGCCGCGCAGGGTGCGCGCGCGCGCGCCCGGGGGCAGGGGCGGGGAACCGCCCGCCCGCGACGCCGCGCTGGGGGCGCGCGGCGCCGCCCGACGGCCGCCGCGCCGCGCCACGCGCACAGGCGCGCGCTCCGCACCGCCGTCGGCGGGCGAGCCGGCGCTGCCGCCGTTTGTGGCCAACGTGCGCAGCCTCATCACTTCGGTGCCCATCCACACCATGGCCCAGGCGGCGCTGCGGTGCGGGCGCGGGCCGCGCGGCGCGCAGCCGCGCCCGCCTGGCCAGCGGCCGACGCCGCTCGAACGGCGCCGCGCCGCGCCGCGCCGGTCGCAGGTGCGGCTCATACGCGCGCGCGCTGCAGTGCTTTGAGGTGCACGTGCGCCAGGTGCACGAGCGCGACGCGGCCAGGGGCGGCAAGCTCGGCGGCGGCGGCGGGCTCAACCCTGCCGCGTGGGGCGGCGGCTGCAGCAGCTACAGCAGCGACGAGGTGCGGCGCGGCACGCCCCCCGCCGCGCCCGTGCCGTGCCGCGCCGTGCCGCGGCGGGCCGGCGTGTACGCCGCGCCCACGTGCGCCGCCCGGCCGGCGCGCCGCCGCGCCGCGCAGGTGTCGTTCCTGTTGGAGGTCTACGGCCAGCTGCAGGAGCCGGACGGCCTCGCGGGTGCGCGCCGCGCCGCCCGTCCGCGCGCGGCGTGCGTGCGCTGCGCGCACGCCCCGGGGTGACGGACGCCGCCGGCGCCGCGGCGCGGCCCGCCCCGCCCGCGCAGGCCTGGTGCAGCTGCGCCAGGGCGGGCTGACGCCGACGGACCAGATCCTGGTTGCCGAGAAGGCCGGCGCGTGGTCCGAGGCGCTCGCCCTGTATGAGACCGCGCTCGGCCAGGAGGGCGCGGCGGCCGAGGCGGCGGGCGCCGGCGGCGGCGGGCCCGGCGCCGCCGCGGCCGACGTGCTGCTGCGCGCCGCGCGCGCGGTCGTGTCGGGCGAGGCCGGCCCGGCGCGCGGCGGCGGCAGCGGCGGCGGCGGCGCGGGGGGCCCCAGCGTGGAGCAGCTGCTCGCGGGCACGGCGTTCACGGCGCCGGCCGCGGGCGCCGCCGGCAGCGGCGGCGTCGTCTCCGTTGGCGGCGTCAGCGCGCTGCAGATTGGGCACCTGCGCTGCCTGCTGCAGATGGGGCACCACCAGACGCTCATCCGGCAGGTTGACGGCCTCATCGCCCGCTGCCTCAGCAAGGCCGCGGCCGGCGGCGCGGGCGCAGCCGCAGCCGCCGCCGCGGCGCTGGCCGCGGGCGGCGACGGCGCCGGCGGCGCAGGCGGCGGCGGCGAGGCGCAGTGGTGCATCATGCAGCTCGCCGCGCTGGGGCTCGCCGCGGCGTGGCGCCTGGGCGCGTGGGGCGCGCTGCGGGGGTACGGCGGCGTGATCGAGGCCGCCGCCGCCGCGGGCAGCGCCGTCACGCGCCCGCTCGGCGCGTCGGACCAGTGGGAGGTGCGGCGGCGGCGCGGCGACGCAAGGGTCGCCCGCGCGTGCCAGCTCACCGCGCGGCCGTCGGGCCGACGGGAGAGGGGGGCTGTTCTTTGGACGCACGAACGCCACCGCCGCCGCCGCTGCCGCCGCGCGCCCAGGTGTGCGTGGGCGCCATCCTGGAGGCGGCGCAGCGCCGCGCCGCGCCCGAGGTCGCGGCGCAGCTGTCGGCGGCGCGCGCGGGCGTGCTCGCGCTGCTGCCCGGCATCGCGTGCGAGAGCTACAGCCGCGCCTATCCAGACCTGCTGCGCCTGCACATGCTGCAGGAGGTGGAGGACGCGTGGGCGCTGCTCCAGCAGGCGCGGCGGCGGCGGCGGCGCGGGCGGCTGCGGGCCGCGCGGCGCGCGCACTGGCTTGGGGACTGACGCGCGCGCCGCCGCGCCCCGCGCAGCCCGAGCCCGCCGGCCCGCTGCAGCGCGCGCGCGTGCTGCGCTGGCAGCACCGCCTGGCGGTGACGTCGCCGCAGCTCAGCGCGCGCGAGCCGCTGCTCGCGCTGCGCCGGCAGCTCGCCGGCATGCTCCAGGACGCCGAGGGCGTGGGGCGCTGCTGGCTGCAGCACGCCAAGCTCTGCCGCACGACGGGTGGGCGCGGCGCGGCGCGGCGCAGGCACCGGGCCGGCGCCCGCCGTCGCGCCCGGCCCTCGGCCGCGGCGCCGCCGCCGCGCCGCGCCGCACCGACCGCCGCGCCCGCGGCCCCGGCCCGCCGCGCCGACCGCCGCGCCCGCGGCCGCCGGCAGGCCACCACGAGGCGGCTGAGACGGCGGTGCTGGAGGCGCAGGCGCGCGGCGCGCCGGGCGCGCTGCTGGAGCGCGCGCGGCTGCTGTGGGAGCGCGACCGCGGGCACCGCGCCGTCCTGGAGCTGCACAGCGCGGTGCAGCAGCAGATGGACGCGGGTGCGCGCGGCGCCCGCGCCTGTGGGCGCCGCGTGATGCGTGCGCGCGGCCGCCGCACGCCGCGGCCCGCCGTCGACGGCTGGCCGCGCGCACCCGCGCGCGCGCCCCCGCGGCGCAGAGGGCGGCGCGTGCGACCCCGCGGCGGAGCACCAGCGCGCCAAGGAGGTGCTGCAGCTCACGCAGTGGATGGGCGCGGTCGGGCAGGGCGCGAAGGACGTGCTGGTGCGCGGCGCGCGGGCGGGCGCGGGGCGCTCCCTCCGCCCCCCTCTCGCCCCCCCCCCCCCGCGCACGCGCCGCGCGTGCCGCCGCCGCGCGCGCGCCACGCCACGCCGCCGCCGCCGCGCGCCACCGCGCGCGCCGCGCAGTGTGACGGCTACCAGCGGTCGATCGACCTGGACGAGGGCTGGGAGAAGGCGCACTTTGGGTACGCCTGCTACCTCGACCAGCTCTACCGCGACGCCAAGCAGCGCGAGGTGCGGCGGCGGCGGCACGCGGCAGCCAGCCGGGCTCCGCTGCTGCATGGAGTTGCGCCGTACCGCGCGGAGCCACGCCGCGCGCGCCGTCGCGCGGGCCGCGCGCGCCCCACGGCGCCGCGCCGCGCCGCGCCGCGCCCCGCCGCGCAGGCGGTCAAGGCGGGCGCGGTCAAGGGCCCGGACCGCCTCGGCGGCCGCGCGCGCGTGCGCGCCGCGGAGGACAGCCCGCTTGACTACCTGCCCCAGGCGCTGGAGCAGTACGGGCGCAGCATCTGCGGCGGGCACAAGCACATCCTGCAGAGCCTGCCGCGCCTGCTGACGCTGTACTTTGAGTTTGGCAGCAAGGTCGCCGCGAGCAAGGCGCTCAACCAGAAGATGCGCAACGCGCAGACCGAGGCGCGCGGCGCGCGGCGGCAGCGCGCGGCGCGCGGCGGCGCGCGGGGGCGCGCGGCGGCGCGTCCGCAGCCCCACCGCCGCTGCGGCGCGGCGCGCCGGCCAGCAGAGGCGCCCGCGCGCCCGTCGGACGCGCGCAGGTTGGCGGCGTGATGCGCGAGCTGCTGCGGCGCATCCCCGTGTACAAGTGGCTCCTGGTGTTGCCCCAGCTCACCAGCCGCATCTGCCACGCCAACCAGGACGTGCAGGCGTTCATTCAGGCGCGCCGGCGCCGCTGGGGCGCCGCCGGGGCGGGCCGCCGCTGGGAGCCGCCTGGATCCGCCGCGCCGCCGCACCCCGGGCCCGGGCCGCGACGCCGCCTCACCGCGCCGCCACCGCGTGTGCCGCTGCCGCGTGCGCCGCTGCCGCGCAGAGCCTGCTCGGCAGCATCACCGACCAGTTCCCGCACCAGGCGCTCTGGGCGATGGCCATGGTCTCCAAGTCGACCGTGCGCGCGCGGCAGGTGCGGCCGGCGCGCGCGCGCCGCGAGCGCCGCGCAGCCTGCTGCGCCGGCTGCGCCGGCCGCCACGCCGCGGCCGCCGCGCTGACCGCCGCCCGCGCCGGCCGCGCGCGCAGGAGGCGGCGGCGTCGATCATGGGCGCCGCGCGCAAGCGCACCGGCGAGTCGGGGCGGCGCCTGTTTGACTCGTTCGCCAAGCTCGCCGACCAGCTCATCCGCACCTGCCTCTGGCAGCCGCCGCCGGAGCGCAGCCGCGCGAGCCGCTGCAGCGCGCACCGCGAGTTCCGGCAGCTCGTCGCGCTGCTGCCGGTCGAGGTGCAGGTCCCGGTGCAGGTGACGACGGCGCGGCGCCGCCGCGCGGCGCGCTGCCTCGCGCCGCGCGCGGCCTCGCGCCGCGCTTGTGGCGCGCCGGTGCCGGCCCCGGCGCGCCAGCGTGCGCGCGCCGCGTCGCTGCCCACGAAATGCCAGTGTGTCACCGCCGCCGCCGCCGTTGCCGCTGTGCTGCCCTCCCCGCGCTCCCCTCCCCGCGCGCAGGCGCTCTTCAGCGTCGACCTGCCGCCCGGCGGCAAGCTGCCGCCGGGGCACCGCCCCGTCGTCACCACGGCGAGCATCGCCGGGCTCAAGGACGAGGTGGCGATCATGAACAGCCTCATGAAGCCCAAGCGCATCACCTTTGTCGGCAGGCGCGCGCCGCGCCGCGCGCCACGAGCAGCACGCACCCGCCAGGCGCCGGCCGGCCGGCCGCCGGCCAGCCGCCAGCGCCCCCTCACACACACACACACACACACACACGCACACACACACACACACACACACACACACACACACACACACACACACACACACACACACACACACACACACACGCGCGCGCGCGCACACACGCGCACGCGCACGACACCCCCACACCCCCACACCCACGCGCGCGCACGCACGCACACGCGCACGCGCACGACACACCCCCACACCCACACCCCACGCACGCGCACGCACACACCCACACCCACACACGACACACCCCCACACCCACACGCGCGCACGCGCGCAGCGACGGCGCCGAGTACCCCTTCCTGGCCAAGCCCAAGGACGACCTGCGCAAGGACCACCGGCTCATGGACTTTGCCGGCACGCTAAACGCGCTCTTCGCGCGCCAGCCCCAGGCGCGGCGCCTGGCGCCGCCGCCGGCTTTGCCGCCGCGGGGGCCTCCCTTGCGGCCTCCCCGCCGCCGCTCCCGCCGCGGGCACCTCCCCCACGCCCTGCCGCCGCCGCCGCGCGTCGCCTTGCCTCCCGTCCACGCGCCGTCCGCCCCCTGCAGGCCCGGCGGCGTGGGCTCGCGCTGCGCACGTACGCGGTGCTGCCGCTCACGGACGACTGCGGCATCCTGCAGTGGGTCAACCACCTGGTGCCCTTCAAGGCGGCGTGCGAGGAGATCTACGTGAAGGAGAAGCTCTACAAGCGCAACTCGACGCCGATGCAGATCAAAAAGATATACGACGGCTTCAGCGGTCAGCGACGCGCGGCGGCGCCCGCGGGAAATGGCCGGCGCGCGGCGGCAGACGTGCACGCTGCGCTGGGCCTGGGCCTGCGCCGACGCCGAAGCTGACGCCGGCGCCGACGCACGTGGCGGCGCCGCAGGCTCCAACCGCGCGGAGCTGCTGGACAAGGTCCTCGAGTCGCTGCCGCCGCGCATGTCGCGCTGGCTGCTGTCGCGCTTCCCCGACCCCGGCGCGTGGCTGGGCGCGCGGCTGTGCCTCACGCGCACCAACGCGGCGTGGGCGATGGTGGGGCACGTGCTCGGCCTCGGCGACCGCCACGGCGACAACATCATGATCCACGCGCTCACAGGTGCGCCACCGCCGGCCGCAAACACCGCGTGCTGCAAATGCTGCGCGTGCTGCGCGTGCTGCGCCGCCGCGCGGCGCGTGCTGCGGTCGCACGCGTGCGCGCCCGCGCACCCGCCCGCCTGCCCACGTGCGCGCGCGCCCGCCTGCCCATGCGCCGCCGCGCGCGCCTGCCTGCCCACGCGCGCCGCCGCCGCGGGCGCCGTCGCCAGGCGAGACGATGCACGTCGACTTTGGCTGCCTCTTTGACAAGGGCCTCACGCTGGAGGTGCCGGAGATGGTGCCCTTCAGGCTCACGCAGGCGCGTGTGTGGCGCGTGTGGGGCTGTGCGTGGCGTGTGGGGCGCGCTGCTCCCCGCCCCGCGGCAGGGCCTTGTATTCTCGCGCGGCGCGCGCCGGCCGACGCGCGCCGCGCGCCGCGCCGCGGCGTGCAGAACGTGGTCGACTGCTTCGGCGTGAGCGGCGTGGAGGGCGCGTTCCGGCGCGGCGCCGAGATGACGCTGCAGGTGCGCGCGGCGCCGCGGCCGCCGCCCCCGCCCCGCCCACCGCCCACCTCTCGCCGCCCTCCTCCCACGCTCCGCGCCCGCGCCTTGCGCCTCGCGCCCTCCCATGTGCCGCGCGCCTCGCGCCCCCAACCCCACGCCCCGCGGCGCCGGCGCGCGCACAGGTCCTGCGGGTGAACAAGGCCACGCTGATGACGTGCGCCGAGACGTTTGTGAATGACCCGCTCGTGGAGTGGAGCAAGGCCGGCCGCGGCGGCGCCGGCGCCAGCGGCGCCAGCGGCGGCGGCGGCGGCGGCGGCGAGGCGGAGAACCCGCAGGCCAAGGACGCCCTCGCGGTGATGGAGGGCCGCCTGAGCGGCACGCTGCTCGGCGTCGCGGCGACGCCGACGCTGCCGCTCTCATGCGAGGGCCAGGCGGCGCGGCTGATCGAGGAGGCGGCGGACCACGAGAACCTGGGACGGATGTGCGCGCGGCGCGCGGCGCGCGGCGGGGGGTCCGCGCTGACCGCGCCGCGGCGCCGCGCACTGCGCGGCGGCGCCGCGTGGGCCGCCGCCGCCCGCCCAGCTCCCCCGCCCCGCGCCGCCGCGCCGCAGGTACATCTGGTGGATGCCCTGGCTCTGAGCGCGGGGGATGCCCTGGCTCTGAGCGCGAGGGAGCGGGGAGGCTCGGGGCCTTGGCGCGCAGGGCTGCGGCAGACGGGGAGGCGGAGCAGGGCTGCGCGGCGGCACTGGGCGCGCGGGCTGGGCGTGGGCGTGACCGGGGCGGCAGGGGGGTGCTGGTGCTGCTCTGCAGGGGCTCGGGGCGGCGGGCTGCGCGTGATCCCCGACCCTCGTGATCGGCGGCCGCGGGCGCGCGGCGGTGCGCGCCGCGCGCTGCGGTGGCGCGCGCCGCAGGTGACCCCGCGCGTGTTGCCCGCGGACCAGCGCTCGCGGTGCGCCCACGCCAGGGCGGCGCGCCCGCCTCTCACGCGCGAGGCGTGCGGCGCGGCGTGCTGCACCCGTCCCGCCAGCTGCCGGCTGCGCGCTCCCGTTCCGCCCGGGCGTCGCGATCCCCGGCAGCGCCCGACACTCCCCAACGACTTCCCCTCTCGCGAGAGCGCTCCCAGCCCTCCGCGCGCCGCAGCAGCCCGGCCGCCTGCTCTCGGCATCCCCGCCGCCGTCCGCATGCAGAGCAGCCGCGCCGGCCAGCCAGCGGTCTCCCGTCGCTCCCCGACCTCGCGCGCCCCCGCCCGCGCGCCGCCGCGGCGCCCCACCGCGGCGCCCCACCGCGGCAGCAGCACCCGCTCGATCGAGGGCCGCCGCGTGGCCGCCGGCGCGATGGAGGCGGGCCGCGTGTTCAACTTCAGCGCCGGCCCGGCGATGCTGCCGCTGGAGGTGCTGCAGCAGACGCAGGCGGAGACGCTCAACTACGCGGGCAGCGGCATGAGCGTGATGGAGATGAGCCACCGCAGCAAGGCGTTTGAGGGCATCATCAAGCAGGCCGAGGCCGACCTCCGCACGCTCCTGGCCATCCCCGGCAACTACAAGGTGCTCTTCCTCCAGGGCGGCGCGTCCACGCAGTTTGCGGCCATCCCGCTCAACTTCACGGCCGAGGGTGCGCCGCGCCCCGGCGCCGCGGCGCGGCGGCGGCAGCGCGACAGCGGCAGCCGCCCCGCCGTCGCGCCGGCCGGCGCGCCCGCGCCGCCCCGCGCGTGAGCCCCGCGCGAGCCCCGCGCGCCGCGCGACGACACGCAGGCGACACGGTCGACTATGTCGTCACTGGCGCGTGGAGCAAGAAGGCGTTTGAGGAGGCGGCCAAGTTTGGGCTGACCGCAAACCTCGTGGCCAAGGGCGACAACAAGAGCATCCCGCCGCGCGACGCCTGGAAGCTCACGCCCGGCGCCAAGTACGTCCACTACTGCGACAACGAGACCATCGGCGGTGCGCCGCCGCGCCGCACAGCGCCGCACAGCGCCGCGCGCGGGGAGGAACGGTTTAGGGTGGCCGCCGCCTGCCTGCCGGCGCTGCGCGGGGCGGGGCGGCCGCGGGCGCCGACGCCGACGCCGACGCCGACGCCGACGCCGCGCCGCGGCCGCCAGGCGTCGAGTTCACGGGCGCGCCCGACGTCGGCGACGCGCCGCTGATCGCCGACATGTCCTCCAACTTCCTCAGCAAGCCCGTCGACGTCAGCAAGTGCGCCGCGGCGCGCGCGGCGCGGGGCCGCGCCGCCCCCGCCCTCCCTGCGTTGCCCGCCCCCGCCCGCTGACACCACCCGCCCTCTGCCCCTGCCTGCCCCTGTGCCCCTGCCTGCCCCTGTGCCCCTGTGCCCCTGTGCCCCTCCCCGCCACGCCCACACCACACCGCGCAGGTACGCCATGATCTATGCGGGTGCGCAGAAGAACGTGGGCCCCTCCGGCGTCGTCATCGCGATCGTGCGCGACGACATGATCGGCCACGCGCGGTGCGCCGCGCCGCCGCTGCTGCACGGCGCGCCGCGCCCCACCCGGCCCGCGCCTCACGCCTCGCGCCGCCGCCGCGCGCCGCCGCCTCACGCCGCACCGCGCGCCGCCCTCGCCTCACGCCGCTGCCGCCGCGCCCGGCCCGCGCCGCCGCGCAGCGCGAGCTGCCCCACGATGCTGGACTACAAGGTCGCGTCGGACAACGGTTCGATGTACAACACGCCGCCCTGCTGGCCGATCTACGTGTGCGGCCTCGTGTTCAAGCACCTGCTCAAGCACGGCGGCCTCGCGGGTGCGCCGCGCAGGGGGACGCGCGGCGCGGGCGCGGGCGCGCGGCGCGGCGCGCGGGCGTGCAGCGGCGCGCGCGGGGGGCCCCGGAGCGCGCGCGGCGGGCGGGCGCGCGGCGCGCAGCCCACGCGCGGCGCCGCGCGCGCAGGCGCGGCGGAGCGCAACGCGGCCAAGGCCGGCCTGCTGTACGACACGATCGCGTCGTCGGGCGGCTTCTACTGCTCCCCCGTGGCGGAGGACGCGCGGAGCAAGATGAACGTGCCGTTCACCATCCCGTCCAAGCCGGAGCTGGAGAAGGCGTTTGTGGCCGACGCGGCGGCGGCGTCGCTGCTGGAGCTCAAGGGCCACCGCAGCGTGGGCGGCATGCGCGCGAGCATCTACAACGCGATGCCGCCCGAGGGCGTCGCCGCGCTCGCCGACTTTATGCGCGCGTTCCAGGCGAAGCACGCGTGAGGCGCGGCGGAGCACGCGTGAGGCGCGGGGCGGCGCGAGCCCGCGCCCGGGGCGGCGGGAGAGGGGCGGGCGGAGCGGGGGAGCGGGGGAGCAGGACCCGCGCGCGCCGCGCGCGGCGGCGGCAGCGGTGGGGCTCTTGTGGCGAGCAGGGCGGCGGCTGCGAGGCCGCCGCCCGCCCTGGCAAGCACTGCACAGGGTGCGCGTCCTCACGGCGGCTCTGCGCGATTCGCCGGGGCGGGGCGGCGCGCGCGCGTGTGACCCGCGCTGCGCGCCACGTGCACTCGGCGGCGGCTGCGTGGCGCAATCGACGCGCTGCGCCCGGCGAGCCAGCGGTCGACGGCAGCCTGCCCAGTTCAGACCTCGAACTCGGCTCTGGCACCCTGCGAGCTGCGAGCGGCTGGGCGCGGTTTGCCGTCGCGCGCCGCGGCCGCGCGCCGCCGCCGACAGCAAGCCCGCGCGCGCCATCCCGCGCGCGCATTCCCGCGACGCCCGGCCGAACGGCACCCGCAACGGCCCACGTGCGGCCCTGGGCAGCAGCCGCGCGGCGGCACCGGCCTCATCTCCCCCGCACGCGCCCGGGCGGCCCTTGCAGCGCGCGGCCGCCCGGCTTTTGGCGGGCGCAGCCATCATGCAGGCGCTGCGAGGCGGGGTGGCCCAGGGCGCGGGCGGGCGCAGCAGCAGCAGCAGCGGCCTGCGGCCGCCCCAGGCCCGGGGCCAGCGCCGCCCCCAGGCCGCGGGCGTGCGGGGTCGTGACCGGGCGGTGATCGTGCGGGCCCGCATGGCGCGGGGGGACCGGCGGCGGCCCCCTCCGCCCGACCTGCCCAGCCTGCTGTTCGATCAGCGCATCGTCTACCTGGGCATGCCCGTGAGCCGCCGGCGCGGGCCGGGGGGACGTGCGGGGGCCCAGGGCGACGCCCGGGCTACGCCCTGACGCCGCCCCGCGCCGCCGCAGCTGGTGCCGGCTGTGACGGAGCTCATGGTCGCGGAGCTGCTGTACCTGGAGAAGCAGGGCACCTCGCTGCCCATCGAGATGCTCATCAACTCCTCGGGCACCACGCGCCAGGACGGCGAGATCGTGCGTCGCCGGCGCGGGGGCGCGCGGCGGCGGCGGCGGCAGCGGCGGCGGGAGCAGCGGCGGCGGCAGCAGCGGCAGCGGCGCCGCCCGCCCCGACCGCCGCACCCCGCCCCGCCCCGGCCCGTGCGCGCCCCGCAGCTTGCGTTTGACAGCGAGGGCATCGCGCTGACCTCGACCATGGGCTTCGTGAAGAACCCGGTGCGCCGGCGGGCCGCGGGGCTCGCGGCGGCGCCGGCGCCGGCTGGCAGCAGCGCCCGCCCGGCGGCGAGCGCCCACGCCGCCGCGCCGCCGCGCGGCCCCTTGGCTTGCAGATCTCCACCGTCAACATGGGCCTCGCGGTGGGCTGGTCGGCGGTGGTCCTCGGCTACGGCCGCAAGGGCCTGCGCAAGAGCCTGCCGCACTCGCTGGGTGAGGCGTGGCGGCGCCCGCCCGCCGGCCCGCGGCGGGCACGACAGCCCCGGCCGCCGCGCATCACCGCGCGCCCGCCCTCCCCCGCGCGCCGCGCCGCAGCGATGCTGCAGCAGCCGCGCGTGCCGCCCACGGGGCAGCGCCAGGCGGTCGAGGTCCACATCAAGTGGCGGGAGGTGTTGGACTACAAGCGCGAGCTGCTGCGCTGCCTCAGCATCGCCACGGGCTGGGGCGTGGACAAGCTGGACGCCGACATGCAGCGCCCCCTCTACATGCGCCCCCAGGCGCGCGCGCGGGCCGGGGCCGCCGCCGCATTGCGCGCGCGCGGCGCCGCGCTGCCGCGGCCTTGCACAGCGGTCTCGCCCAGGAGCCTCGCCCCCGGCCCTCAGACCGGCCCGGCCCGGCCCGGCTCGCAGGACGCGCTTGAGTATGGCATCATCGATGAGATCATCCAGCCAGACGCAGACAAGGCCGACGCGGCGGCGGCGTACTGGCTCAAGAGCGGCCGCGCCGAGAGCGACGGCCGGCTGGAGCAGTGGCAGGAGTACCTGGAGCTGCAGGAGAAGGCCAGCATGGCCGACCAGTTCAAAAAGGCACGCCGACAGCTGCCGCCGCCGCGCGCCGCGCCGCGTGGCGCGTCGCGTCGCGCGCAGGCAGCGCGCGGAGGGCAGCGCGCGCGCGCGCCCCCGCTGCCCACGCCGCGCCCTCCCGCCGCGCCGCGGCCGCTCCTGCAGGTGCGCGCGCAGGAGCTGCGCGCGTGCTACCGTGACGCGGCGCGCGCGGTCAAGTCGGCGGCGCCCGGGTTTGCCGACGAGATGGCGCGCCTGCGGGACACCTTCCCCGCCGAGGCGCTGGCGGACGGCGGCGCGTCGGTGCAGCTGCCGTTCACCGCCGAGGGGCTGCGCCTCGCGCTGCTCAACGCTGAGCGGTGCGCGGCCGCGGCGGCGCGCACCACGCCGCGCGCCGCCGCCGCCGACGCGCGGGCGGCCCAGGCGCTGCGCGCTGCACGCGCCCGCGCGCCTGACCGCCGCGCCGCCGCAGGTATGCGGAGCGCAACGTGCAGCGCCAGCTCAAGTCGGAGCGCGTCAAGCTGCCGGCCGCCTGGGAGGCAGAGTTTGATGCGCTGCCCGACCCGCCGCGCCAGCCCGAGGTGCGCGCCGCGCCGCGCCGCGCCGCGCCGCGCGCCGCGCACCCGCCGCCGGGGCGCGCGCAGCGCACCCCGCGGCGCGCGCGCTGGGGCGGGGCTGACCGTGCCCCCGCCGCCGGTGCCGCCGCCGCGCCGCCAGGTCGACTACAAGGGCCTCGTGGCCGCGGTGGAGGCGATGAGCGCGGAGGCGTTTGAGAGCCTCGACATGGACAAGCTGCTCGCGGCGCACAGCCGGTGACGCTCCCGCTGGCGGCTGGGGCAGGTGCCGCCAGGCGTGGTGGTGGTGCGCCCAGCCCGGCGCGAGCGCGGGGCCAGGGAAGGGGCGCCGGACCCCCCGCGTGCAACGCCGCCCAGATACACACAATCTCCTCGATCGCCCACGCCTCCCCACCACGCCCTAGCCCTCTCATAGCCGCATTTCCAGTCGCGCCAGCCACCGGCGCGGCCGCAACAGTAGGCAGTGCGGGTGCTTCGCGCCGCAAAACGCCAATTCTTCCGGCCACGCCGCTAGCAGCCGCGGCGCCGCTGCTCCACGTAGAGAGCTCTGCTTGTTGCCGCGTTTACTGGGCTCCGCGCGCCGCACAAGCGGTGAGCGCGCCCGCCACGGGCGATGGGCTCCGCCCCTCGCCTGCCGCGGCGAGGCAGGGGCGCCTGGCGGTCCCGCGTCCTGCCGCCCGCATCGGCACAGCCATCAACGCACCGTCGGGCGCCGCGCCCGGCGCGCTCGCGGCGGGGCACCTCGCCGCAGGCGCTGCTCTGCCGCTGCCGCCGCCCGGTGACGCTGTGCTGCCGCCGCCGCAGGCCTGCCTCCGGCCGCGGCCATGAGGCGGACGCCGCCCCGGAGGCCGGCGCAGCCGGCGACGGCGCTCGCGCTGCTGCTGGCGCTGCTGGCCGCGCCGCGCGCCGCCGCGCAGCCGGCGCCGCCGCTGTCGCGCGAGGCGGGCGATGCGCCCGTCAACGTGTGCGGCGTGGCAATCTGCTTCGTGATTGATGAGAGCGGCTCGATCGGCGACGCGGACTTTGCCAAGGCCAAGGGGTTTGTCGACGACGTGATCACCGGCGTTGCCGCCGAGGCGGACGGTGCGCGCGCAGCGGCCTGCGCGGCGGCGGCAGGCGCGCCGCGCCGGCCACGGCCGGCGGCCGGAAGCCGCGCCGGCGCCCACTGCCCCGCCCCCGCGCGTGCAGTGTCGCAGTGGGGCGCGGCGAGCTTCGGCACGCGCGCCGCGCTCGTGGCGGGGCTAGAGTCGATGACCGCAGACGCCACCGCCGCCAAGGCCGCCATCAGCAACATGCCCTACAACAAAGGCACGACCAACATGGAGGCGGGCCTCGCCGGTGCGGCGGCGCGCGCGCCAGCCTGCCGCAGCGCCCCCGTGCTGGGCCGGGCGGCGCCTGCGCCTGCGCCCGCGCCCGCGCCCGCGCCCGGCCGTCCGCTTGCGACCCGCTCGCCGCGCGGCGCGCAGCATGCTTCAACGTCACCAACGGCGTGAAGGGCGGCATCATCACGCGCAACGTCATCCCCAAGCTGCCACGCATCGTGATGATGATCACGGATGGCGACCCGAACACTAAGAACATCGCGTCGCCCCCAGACGCTGCGTCCTCAAACTGCACGTGCGTCAACAGGCCCAACCCGCCCCCGCCTGTGTGCGCGGTGGTGAACGGCACGTGCGCGTTCGACGCCGTCCAGCTGCGCGGTGAGCGGGGCGGCGGGGCGCGCGGCGCCGACAGCAGCGCGGGGACCGCGCCTCGTCGCCCGCAGCGTCTGTGCCGCCCGCCGCCGACGGCTGGCGCGTCCACGACTGCGCTGCGCCGCGCCGCGCCACAGCCGATGCCATCAAGGCCAACGATATCACCCTCATCTCGGTGGGCGTGGGCCCCGACCTCAACGCCACGTTCCTGAGCAGCCTCGGGCAGTACTACCCTGTGGCAAACTACGACCAGCTGCAGGCCGCGGTGGCCGAGATCGTGCGCGGCGTGTGCACAGACGCGGGCGTCGCCAAGTCGGCGTCAGCGAGCCCGCAGCCCATCGGCGGCAGCTTTACCTTCCGCATTGACCTGGTCAACACCGGCAAGTTTGACATCCGGCCGCCGCTCAACTTCACCGACACGCTGCCGGCTGGGCTCGCGTACAACGCAAGCGCGGGCGTCACGCGGCTGGGCAGCTCGCCGGCGGGTGGGGCGCGGCGCCGCAGCGCGCAGCGGAGCTCGCCGGCCGGCCGCTGCTGCCCGACCCCCTCCCCCAACATGCACCGCCGCCGCCGCCGCCGCCACAGCGTCGTGCGCCTTTACGGCGGCCACGCGCGAGCTCAAGTGCACCATCAACACGCTGATGCCGGTGGCGCAGACCTGGAGCTACTCGTTCCTCACCAATGCCACGGCAGCAGGCAACTGGACCAACATTGTTGAGGTCTTCGCGTCCCAGGACGGCAACGCGAACAACAACAAGGCCCAGGCAACGGTCGTGGTGCCGAAGCCGCCGCTCAACGGTGCGGCGCACGCCTGGGCGCCGGCTCGTCAGACCGCAGGCCCGCCCCGCCACGAGCAGCCAGCGGCTTGCAACCGGCTTGCAGCTGATGCGCCTGCCCCCGCCGCCGCGCTCTCCGCCCTGCCCTCCACGCCCAGGCTCTGACCTTGCCATCACCAAGGTTGTCTCCAGCCCGGTGGTTGAGCTCGGGACGCCGTTTGCCTACACGATCCGCGTCACCAACCAGTCACCAAACAATGTCACCGCCAACAACGTGACGGTCACAGATACCATCCCCGCCAGCCTCGTGATCCAGACGCCGCTGCCGGCGGGTGCGCGCGCAGCCCGGCGGGCCGCCTGGCCGCATGTTCCTGGCAGCTCTCCGCCCCTGACCGTGCGCGCGCGCTTGCTTGTGCCCGCGGCGCGTGCGATGCCATCCTTGCCTGCTGAGCCGCTGCCCGCCGCTGCCGCGCAGGCTGCTCCGCAGCGGGGCAGGTGTTGACGTGTGGCCCCTCGCGGCTGGTCGTCAACGCGAGCGTGAGCTACGTCATACCGGTGACGAGCACGCTGCCGGGGCAGTTTGACAACAGCGCCGTTGTGTCGGGGCAGGGCGACAACAACACTGCCAACAACGGCCCTGTCGTGGCCAACGTCACGGTCTATAACACCTGCGCCAAGTTCAAGCTGGGCCCCTTGGGCAACAACGTGGTGCCGTACGTCTGTGACGCGGGCTACGTGTTCAACACGAGCGCCGCGAACAACCGCAACCCCAGCCAAGCCACCTGCTGCATGGTGGGCAGCCGCTGGCCAGCATGAGCCGTTGCGGCTTGAGCATCCACCACCGCTCACCTCCGCCCTTGCGCGCCTGCGTGCGTGCCGTCGCTGCACACCGCCGCCCTCAGGCCGAGCGCGTGCCCGACATGTCAATCGCCAAGAGCGTGTCGTCGCCGTCGGTGCTGATCAGCAACCAGGTCACGTACACCATCACCGCCACCAACGTGGGCACCGCCACCGCCACGGGCGTGATCGTGAACGACACGCTGCCGGCCGGTCTCGCGTTCGCGACGCCCCTGCCAGCAGGTGCGGCAGGTTGGGGCGGGGGCTCAGCTCGTCGGTCGAGCTGCCGGCTGGGCGGCAACGCGCGCTGGGCAGCTCGCTGGCGCGCCTGCGCCGCGCCCGCTGTCGGCGCTCACGGCGCGCGCTGCTGCTGCTCGCGCACGCAGGCTGCTCCCAAGTCGCGCAGGTGCTCACGTGCGGCCCCAGCACCGTGGTGGCTGGCGACAAGCTCACGTACCTGGTGCCGGTCACGGCCATAGCAGCGGGCAGCTGGAACAACTCTGCGCGCGTGTCGGCCAACAAGGACGCCAACCCGTTCAACAACGGCCCCGTGGTTGCGCCCGTCACGGTCACCCGCACGTGCGCGCAATACTACTCCGACGGCAGCCGCTACGACTGCAGCCCCGGCTCCAAGTACAACCCAGCGCAGGCGTCCAACCCCAACCCGAGCCAGCAGACCTGCTGCGTGAGTGGCGGCCGGGGGCGGCTGGGTTGCGCTGCTGTGGTCGGCAGCTGCTGCGGCTGGCAGGGCAGCCGGCGAGCGCAGCTGCACAACCTGCCAGCGCTCGTGCCGGTCCTGACCTGAGCTCATGCGCGTGTGCCGCCCTGCCGCGCCGCCGCAGACGGACTGCAAGACGTGCTACGACTTCCCCGACCTGTGCGGCTCCTACGACAACGGTTGCGGTGCACTGATCAACTGCACATGCCCGACCAGCACTCCCTACTGCCAGCATACCGGACTTCAGAATCAGTCGGACCCAGGCTATTGCTCCGACAGCCCCTTTGTCCCCAGCCGCGACCTGGATGTTTTGATTGACAAGAGTGCTCCAAAGACGCCGCAGTTGATTGGCTCCGAGTTTGACTTCACGCTCACGGTGCGCGTGAAAGACGGCAAGAGCGGCGCCAACGACGTCAACGTCACAGACACGCTGCCCGCGGGGCTGGAGCTGGTGTCCGCCAAGCCTGACAAGGGCAGCTGCGCCTCCTCGGGCGCCACAATCACCTGCAACATCGGCCCCATGTCGCTGGCGGAGACTGTGTTTGTCACTGTGCGCGTCAAGGGCACCGCCGCGGGCTCCTGGACCAACGTTGCCACGGTTAACGCGACCGGCGACATCAACCCGAGCAACAACCAGGCCAACAGGGCCGTGCAGGTCGTCTGCCTGTCCTGCAACTCGTCCTACGCCGGACTCTGCGGCAACTTCACCGACGGCTGCGGCGGCTTCATCACCTGCACGTGTCCATCCAGCAAGCTTATTTGCCGAAAGCTGCCCGGCGCACAGTCGGGCGTGTGCGCGGACCAGCCCATCATCCCCACGGCCGTTGCAGACGTCGCCATCACCAAAACAGGCCCCGCCAGCACCCAGCTGATCGGCCAGGCCTTTGACTTCAAGCTCACCGCCACCGTGGTCGACGGACTCGACGGCGCCAAGGACGTGGTCATCACAGACCGCCTGCCGGGCGGCCTCGAGCTCGTTGCCGTCAGGCCGGGTGCGCGCGCCGCGTGCACCCTGCGGGGCATGGGCCGCACAGCCAAGCCTCGGCCTTTGAGCGCGGCCCATGCAGCGCACGCCACGCCTGGCCGCCCGCTGCCCCGTCGCCCGGCGGCGCGGCGCCTGCCGCCAACTGCCTCCGCGGCAACTGTGCCGTGCTGCCGCGCCGCGCCGCCGCGCAGACACTGGGTGCACCATTCGCTATCCTGTGATCACCTGCGCGGTCGGGGACCTGGCCTTTGCTGAGACCTACTCGCTGGCAGTCACGGTCAAGGCGGCGCGTGCGGGCAGCTTCACCAACCGCGCCTCGGTCAACGCGACCAACGACCGCAACCAGGGCAACAACAAAGCGGAAGCGCGTGTCACCGTGGTGCGCTGACCTGCGCGGGCGTGCGTGCGGCCGCGGCCAGCGGCTGGCGGCCAGCCGCCCCAACCGTGTGGCTGGGGCGGGCGCGGCGCGGGGCGGCGCGCCCTGCTTGCTGCCCGGTTCATGCGCGTGCGCGATGCTGCCGCTCACCCGTGGCACCCGCCTGCCCCGCTCGTGTGTGCACAGGTCGGCGGCGTGTGCTGCGCCAGCAGCGGGCAATGCCTGGTGGTGTCCGAGTCGGCTTGCGTGGACGGCGTGTACAATCCAGGCCAGAGCTGCGCAACCGTGACGTGCACGCGCAAGCCGACCGTCGGCGCGTGCTGCGTGGGGCGGGACTGCCGCAACAACTACACGCTCAACGCCTGCACCCAGGACGCCGGCACATTTTACACCAACCAGACCTGCAACCCAACGACCTGTGGCAGCGACCCACCAGTGACCCCGCGTGGCGCGTGCTGCCAGCCGGCTCAGAGCAGGTGCACGCCCAACGCCACGGCGGCCTGGTGCCAGGCGCAGGGCGGTCAGTGGGCGCAAGACGAGGCCTGCACGGTCGCCAACTGCCCTGCCGCCATTGGCGCGTGCTGCCTGGCCAGCGGCGCGTGCGCGGAGGGCACTGCCAGTGTGTGCCGCGCCGACGACGGCACCTGGAACCGCGGCTTGACCTGCAGCCAGGTCGCCTGCCCCATCCTGCCGACGGCCACGGGCGCGTGCTGCGACTCAACCGCACGCAAGTGCACAGCGCCCGTGCGCGAGTCGACTTGCGTGAATGGCACGTGGACGCAGAACGCGAGCTGCACGGTTGCGCTCTGCCCGGCGGCGGTGAGTCGGCGGCGGCCTGCCGCGGCGGCCTGCGCGCGCCTGCCGCGCGCGCGCGCGCCTCGTCCCCAGCGCTGGTCGCGCGTGCGCACCGCCGCCCGAGCACACGCGCGCGCCGGCCCCCACCAGCTCACCCGCCACGTCGCCCCGCCGCCGCCCGCGCGGCGGCCGCAGTTCTGCGTTCCCACCTGGCGCATGTGCGAGCCCTGCACGGCCCCCGGCTGCAACCCCTGCTGCGACAGCACGAGCGCGTGCAAGCCCGTCTACGGCATCCACACGTCGTGGTACGCGTGCAAGCCGGGCGAGGGCTGCCGCCCCGAGGGCCAGCCCTGCGGCGAGTGCGGCGGCGGCGGCGTCTGCTGCGACGGCCTCACCTGCAAGTGGGACCACTACGGCAAGCGCGGCGTGTGCACCAAGCCGTTTGCGTGCAAGCAGAACGGCGAGGCGTGCGCCGCGCCGCGCGACTGCTGCCCCGGCTCCACCTGCGGCACCGACGGCAGGTGCCGCCCGTGCGACTGCAAGCGCAAGTGCCGCAAGCACGACAAGCGCTGCGCCGCGCAGCGCGAGGCTGAGTGCCAGATGCTCTCCGCCGCGGCCGCCAGCGCCGTGCTGACCGGGCCGGGCGGCGCGCTCGTCCAGGTCGGCGGCCGCTGAGCGCGCCTGTTGTTGTGCTTTTGGGGCGGGCGAGGCGCGTCTAGGAACGTTGTATGCTGGGCACGTGCGCGCGCGCATGTTGGGGCATAAAAGCTGCATGCTTGGGTTTGTGAGCTGCTTTGCAGCGGGCATGTATAGGCGAACCCTGCGCCGCCTGTGGGGGGCATAACCACCGCCGCCGCAGCCGAGCCTCACCCGGCTGCGGCGGGCGGGCTGCATCACCAGCAACCCTGCATCGCACGCGGCGCGCGCGCCGCGCGCGGCGGGCCACACCCTGCGGGGTCATCCTCACTCTCTCCGGGGCCTCGGCACCGCCTTCCACCTACTTGTCCCTCTTGCAGAGCCTGGTTGCGGCTCGCCGCCCTGCTTCGTCGCTGCCTCGCGCAGCTGGCGCGGCCGAAAACTGCGGACTGTGCGCTCACTTGTGCTCTCGCGCGTGCGGCAGGGCGCTCCGTGCGCCGCGCCGCTTGGAAACTGGGGTCCGGACCTCCTGCTCGCCGCCTGGCGACTCATGAGGCAGCAGCGACAGCCACGCGCGCACGCGCGCGGCTCGGCAGCACGCTGCGCGGCGCTCGCCACGCAGGCGGCGCTGCGCGGGCGGCGCCGCAGTCGAGCGGGGCGGGCAAGCGCGCCCGTCGACGTGCCCGGCGTGGAGGTGCGGCCGGCCGACCCAGCGCGAGCTCGACGCCGTGCCAGCAGCAGGGGACTGCCGCGCTGCTCCGCCGCCGCCTGTGTAAGGCCACTCTCGCGAGGTCGCGATGCTGGGCCGCCTTGCCACCCCACCGCCCGTGAGACCTGAGCCCCGTGCGGCCGCCGCTTGCAGGCGCCGACGCACCCCAGGCGCCGCGCGACAGCGGCGGCACGGCGTGGAGTGACCCCTGAGCAGCAATGACTTTTGGCTGCCCACGCCCTCTTCGCGGATCGTGCTCCTGCTTGTCACTCCTTTCCGCGAGGCGCCACGGCGCCGCGTGGAGTGCACGCGCCGTCGCAGCGGTGTTCGTACTCGTCAACACCCGACCGGTCGGCATCCGCCAGGCGTGTGACGCCGCACGCGCGCGCGCGCGTGGCGGACGACGCGCGAGATTGGCGCTCCGCAGATCCAGAGACACCGACCGGGCGCGCACCGACGCGGCCAGGCCACAGCGCGTGCGGCCACTCAACAACAACACAGCAGCGAGCCCCAGGCGCAGCCGTTGCGCTTCTGCAGCACCTCTCGGGCGACTCTGATCGCTGTAGGAAGCATTCGAGCTGCGGGGCGAGCGGTCGGTGCGACACAGCGGTCGATACGGTGAGCAGCAGCAGCCTGCCGTTGCAGGCCCCACGCCGCGCGCGCCGACGACGTTGGGTGCGCCCATGGTCCGCTGCCGCTTCTCGCTGCTCATTGGGCGGGGCTGCGCGGCGCAGCGCGGCGGGGCGACCGGCTTCCCGCACGCTTCGGCGCGGCATCCCGGGGCCTGCGCGGCCGCGGGGGCGCCGGCGGAGGCGCGTACCGCGCCAGAATTCTGATCAGCGCGTGCGCGCGGCGGGGCCGCGCCCGCACCGCGAGGGCTGGCAGCGGCGGCAGCAGCAGCGGCCCACCGGGTGACGCCGCTGCTCGCCGTGCTGCCGCCGCCGCAGGCCTGGCTCCGGCCGCGGCCATGAGGCGGACGCCGCCCCGGAGGCGGGCGCAGCCGGCGGCGGCGCTCGCGCTGCTGCTGGCGCTGCTGGCCGCCGCCGCGGCGCAGGTGACCACGCCGCCGCTGTCGCGCGAGGCGGGCGATGCGCCCGTCAACGTGTGCGGCGTGGCTATTTGCTTTGCGATCGACGACAGCGGCTCCATCGGTAGCACCGACTTTGTCAAGGCCAAGAAGTTTGTCGTTGATGTCATCGACGGCGTCACCAAGACGGCAGACGGTGCGGCCGCACGCCGCGGCGGCGTGCGGGTCTGCGGCCGCGGCCGCAGCAGCGTGCCTGCGGCGGCTGGCGGCCGGCGGCGCACCGGCGGCGGCACCAGCAGCGGCAGCGTGTCATGCCGCCGTGCCGCCGCCCCACGGGCTGCCGCTGACCCCGCCCCCGCCCGCGCGCCCCGCCGTGCGCAGTGTCGCAGTGGGGCGCGAATCAGTTCAGCACGCGCGCCGTGCTCGTGTCGGGGCTGGGGAATATGACCACCAACGCCACCGCCGCCAAGGCCGCCATCAACAACATGCCCTACAGCGCGGGCTATACCAACATGGAGGCGGGCCTCGCCGGTGCGGCGGCGCGCGCGCCAGCCTGCCGCAGCGCCCCGTGCTGGGCCGGGCGGCGCCTGCGCCTGCGCCCGCGCCCGCGCCCGCGCCCGGCCGTCCGCTTGCGACCCGCTCGCCGCGCGGCGCGCAGCGTGCTTCAACGTCACCAACGGCGTGAAGGGCGGCATCATCACGCGCAACGTCATCCCCGAGCTGCCGCGCATCGTGATGCTGATCACGGATGGCGACCCAAACACCAAGAACACGGCGAGCCCGCCCAACTGTACCTGCACAGTCAGGAACGAACCGGGAACGCCCCAAGTGTGCGCGCCATCGACGCAGACCTGCGCTGACAACTCTGTCAGGCTGCGCGGTGAGCGGGGCGGCCGGGCGCAACGATGGCACCAGCACTGCCGGGCAGCGGCAGCGCGCCAGCCGCGCCAGCTGCACCAGCGGCAACAACCGCTGCAGCCGCAGCAATTGGACCCGCGTTGGCGCAGGCCGCGACAGCGGCAGTGGCGCCCCTGACGCGGCTTGCCAGCAGCGCGCCCTGACCTTCAAGCGGGCGCAGCCTGGTCCCAACCACCAAACCGCGCGCACGCTCACGCTGCACCGCAGCTGACGCCATCAAGG
This sequence comes from Scenedesmus sp. PABB004, assembly GCA_014905635.1. Classification (NCBI taxonomy): domain Eukaryota; kingdom Viridiplantae; phylum Chlorophyta; class Chlorophyceae; order Sphaeropleales; family Scenedesmaceae; genus Scenedesmus; species Scenedesmus sp. PABB004. The sequence goes on along the minus strand of JABVCE010000010.1, from coordinate 681,586 downwards.
CCGACAAGATCACCCTCATCTCGGTGGGCGTGGGCTCCTCGGTGGACGCGGCCTTCCTGAGCAGCCTCGGGCAGTACTACCCTGTGGCAAACTACGACCAGCTGCAGGCCGCGGTGGCCGAGATCGTGCGCGGCGTGTGCACAGACGCGGGCGTCGCCAAGTCGGCGTCAGCGAGCCCGCAGCCCATCGGCGGCAGCTTTACCTTCCGCATTGACCTGGTCAACACCGGCAAGTTTGACATCCGGCCGCCGCTCAACTTCACCGACACGCTGCCGGCTGGGCTCGCGTACAACGCAAGCGCGGGCGTCACGCGGCTGGGCAGCTCGCCGGCGGGTGGGGCGCGGCGCCGCAGCGCGCAGCGGAGCTCGCCGGCCGGCCGCTGCTGCCCGACCCCCTCCCCCAACATGCACCGCCGCCGCCGCCGCCGCCACAGCGTCGTGCGCCTTTACGGCGGCCACGCGCGAGCTCAAGTGCACCATCAACACGCTGATGCCGGTGGCGCAGACCTGGAGCTACTCGTTCCTCACCAATGCCACGGCAGCAGGCAACTGGACCAACATTGTTGAGGTCTTCGCGTCCCAGGACGGCAACGCGAACAACAACAAGGCCCAGGCAACGGTCGTGGTGCCGGCGCGCCCGCCGCCACCGCCGCCGCTCAACGGTGCGGCGCACGCCTGGGCGCCGGCTCGTCAGACCGCAGGCCCGCCCCGCCACGAGCAGCCAGCGGCTTGCAACCGGCTTGCAGCTGATGCGCCTGCCCCCGCCGCCGCGCTCTCCGCCCTGCCCTCCACGCCCAGGCTCTGACCTTGCCATCACCAAGGTTGTCTCCAGCCCGGTGGTTGAGCTCGGGACGCCGTTTGCCTACACGATCCGCGTCACCAACCAGTCGCCAAACAATGTCACCGCCAACAACGTGACGGTCACAGATACCATCCCCGCCAGCCTCGTGATCCAGACGCCGCTGCCGGCGGGTGCGCGCGCAGCCAGGCGGGCCGCCTGGCCGCATGTTCCTGGCAGCTCTCCGCCCCTGACCGTGCGCGCGCGCTTGCTTGTGCCCGCGGCGCGTGCGATGCCATCCTTGCCTGCTGAGCCGCTGCCCGCCGCTGCCGCGCAGGCTGCTCCGCAGCGGGGCAGGTGTTGACGTGTGGCCCCTCGCGGCTGGTCGTCAACGCGAGCGTGAGCTACGTCATACCGGTGACGAGCACGCTGCCGGGGCAGTTTGACAACAGCGCCGTTGTGTCGGGGCAGGGCGACAACAACACTGCCAACAACGGCCCTGTCGTGGCCAACGTCACGGTCTATAACACCTGCGCCAAGTACAAGCTGGGTCCCTTGGGCAACAACGTGGTGCCGTACGTCTGTGACGCGGGCTACGTGTTCAACACGAGCGCCGCAAACGATCGCAACCCCAGCCTGGATGTCTGCTGCGTGAGCCGCGCCGCGTGCCAAGGGCCGAAAGCCCCCCGCGCGCACCTGGACTCCCCCTCCCACCCCTTCGCGCGCGAGCGCCGCACGCACGCGCCCAGTCGCTGAACGGCCTCCCGCCTGGCGCTGCCGCCTCCCCGCAGACCCTGCTGAAGCCTGACGTCGCAATCACCAAGAACGCGTCCACCCCGACGCTGCTGATCAGCGGCACGTTCAACTATTCCGTGACCATCACGAACGTCGGTGACGGGGCCGCTAACAACGCAGTCGTCGTGGACAACTTCCCGCCAGGCGTGGTCATCACCACCCCACTGCCGCCGGGTGCGCGTCGCGCGGCGAGCTCCGCGCCTGCTCCGCTCCAGCTGCCGCGGCCCTGCAAGACCGCCGCTGAGCCGCCGCCGCTGAGCCGCCGCTGCCCCCGTGCAGGCACGGCCGAGTATTGCTCCTTGGCTGGCCTGCGCGCGTGCAGCGAGAACCGGGTGCTGTGCGCGCAGCCGCTCTTCCGCAACATCTCCTGCGGCCCCGTTGACCTGGCGCCGGGTCAGAGCATGACCTTTATCTTCCCTGCCAAGGCCGTCGCAACGGGCAGCTGGAACAACTCGGCGCGCGTGACCGCCGACAAGGACGGCAACCCAGTCAACAACGGCCCCGTGACGGCGCCGGTCACGGTCACCGCCACGTGCGCAGTTTTCACCGCGGACGGCGGCCCCTTCAACTGCTCGGCCGGCACCGAGCTCAACACAACGCAGGCCAACAACACCAGCCCCAGCCAGGCCACCTGCTGCATGGTGGGCAGCCGCTGGCCAGCATGGGCCGCTGAGGCTTGAGCATCCACCATCGCTCACCTCCGCCCTTGCGCGCCTGCGTGCGTGCCGCCGCTGCACACCGCCGCCCTCAGGCCGAGCGCGTGCCCGACATGTCAATCGCCAAGAGCGTGTCGTCGCCGTCGGTGCTGATCAGCGACCAGGTCACCTACACCATCACCGCCACCAACGTGGGCAATGCCACCGCCACGGGCGTGATCGTGAACGACACGCTGCCGGCCGGGCTCGCGTTCGCGACGCCCCTGCCAGCAGGTGCGCCGGGTGGGGCTGTGGGGCTCAGCTCGTTGGTCGAGCTGTCGGCTGGGCGGCGGCGCGCGCTGGGCAGCTCGCTGGCGCGCCTGCGCCGCAACCGCTGTCGGCGCTCACGGCGCGCGCTGCTGCTCGCGCACGCAGGCTGCTCCCAAGTCGCGCAGGTGCTCACGTGCGGCCCCAGCAGCGTGGCCGCCGGGGACAAGCTCACGTACCTGGTGCCGGTCACGGCCATAGCAGCGGGCAGCTGGAACAACTCTGCGCGCGTGTCGGCCAACAAGGACGCCAACCCGTTCAACAACGGCCCCGTGGTTGCGCCCGTCACGGTCACCCGCACGTGCGAGCAATACAACGCCACTGGCGGCCGCTACGATTGCAGCCCCGGCTCCAAGTACAACCCAGCGCAGGCGTCCAACCCCAACCCGAGCCAGCAGACCTGCTGCGTGAGTGGCGGCCGGGGGCGGCTGGGTTGCGCTGCTGCGGTCGGCAGCTGCTGCGGCTGGCAGGGCAGCCGGCGAGCGCGGCTGCACAACCTGCAAGCGCTCGTGCCGGCCCTGACCTGGGCTCACGCGCGTGTTCCGCTGCCGCCCTGTCGTGCCGCAGACGGACTGCAAGACGTGCTACGACTTCCCCGACCTGTGCGGCTCCTACGACAACGACTGCGGCACCATCATCACCTGCACGTGCCCGCCCGACAAGCCGTACTGCCACCAGACCGACCTGCTGCGCGGCAACTCGGACCCAGGCTTTTGTTCCAAGGATCCCTTTGTCCCCAGCCGCAACCTGGACGTCTCCATTGACAAGAGTGGCCCCACCGACCCGCAGCTGGTTGACACTGCGTTTGACTTCACGCTCACGGTGCGTGTGAAGGACGGCAAGAGCGGCGCCAACGACGTCAACGTCACAGACACGCTGCCCGCGGGGCTGGCGCTGGTGTCCGCCAAGCCTGACAAGGGCAGCTGCGCCTCCTCGGGCGCCACGATCACCTGCAACATCGGCCCCATGTCGCTGGCGGAGACGGTGTTTGTCACTGTACGCGTCAAGGGCACCGCCGGGGGCTCATGGACCAACGTCGCCACGGTCAACGCGACCGGCGACAAGAACGTGAGCAACAACCAGGCCAACAGCACTGTGCAGGTCGCCTGCCTGTCGTGCACGACTTACGTGGGGCTGTGCGGCACCTTCAGCGACGGCTGCGGCGGCTCCATCAACTGCACCTGCCCGGCAAGCGCGCCGTACTGCCACCAAACAAGCAAGCTGCTGCGCGCGGGGCTGTCAGGCTATTGCTCGGACCAGCCCATTGACCCCACGGACATCACGGACGTCGCGATTTACAAAACAGGGCCCGGCTTCGACCCGGTGCCGGGCCAGGAGTTCAACTTCTTGCTGACAGTGCGCGTGGTGGACGGCCTCGCGGGCGCAAAGAACGTTGTGGTCAAGGACACCCTGCCCACCGGCCTTGAGCTGGTTGCGGTCACACCAGGTGCGCGCCGTGCACGGCGCCGTGGGGCACGCATTGCGCGCCGCCTTGTGGCACGGGCTGCTGCCGGCACACGCACCGCCTGGGTGGCCTGACCCAGGCTGCGCTAGCGGCCAGCGCGCTCCAGATCTGAGCCCTTGCTTGCCGCCCGCCCGCCCGCATCGCAGACACTGGCTGCACCGTGCAGTTCCCGCTCATCACTTGCTCTCTCGGCTCAATGAGCCTCGCTGAGACGCGCTACATCAACATCCGCACGAAGGGCAACAGGCTCGGGACTTACACCAACTACGCAGAGGTGTCGGCGACCAACGACCGCGATCCCAGCAACAACAAGAGCAACGCAACAGTCACGATCACCCAGGTGCGAGGGCGCATGGGGACCCACGCGCAGCGTGGCAGCCTGCCGCGCTGCGCACAGCGCGCCGCTTGCACGCCGCTGCAGTGCAGCATGCACACATGTGGAACACATGCAGCTGCCCACTCACACTCACTGCCCCAACCGTCATGCCCACAGGTTGCGCCCATCGGGGACCCTGACATGTCAATCGCCAAGAGCGTGTCGTCGCCGTCGGTGCTGATCAGCGACCAGGTCACGTACACCATCACCGCCACCAACATGGGCAGCGCCACCGCCACGGGCGTGATCGTGAACGACACGCTGCCGGCCGGTCTCGCGTTCGCCACGCCCCTGCCAGCAGGTGCGGCGGGTTGGGGCGGGGGGGGGGGGGGGGCTCAGCTCGTCGGTCGAGCTGCCGGCTGGGCGGCAACGCGCGCTGGGCAGCTCGCTGGCGCGCCTGCGCCGCGCCCGCTGTCGGCGCTCACGGCGCGCGCTGCTGCTGCTCGCGCACGCAGGCTGCTCCCAAGTCGCGCAGGTGCTCACGTGCGGCCCCAGCACCGTGGTGGCTGGCGACAAGCTCATGTACCTGGTGCCGGTCACGGCCATTGCAGCGGGCAGCTGGAACAACTCTGCGCGCGTGTCGGCCGACAACGATCCCAACCCAGACAATAACGGCCCCGTGGTTGCGCCCGTCACGGTCACCCGCACGTGCGAGCAATACTACTCCGACGGCAGCCGCTACGCCTGCAGCCCCGGCTCCAAGTACAACCCAGCGCAGGCGTCCAACCCCAACCCGAGCCAGCAGACCTGCTGCGTGAGTGGCGGCTGGGGGCGGCTGGGTTGCGCTGCTGCGGTCGGCAGCTGCTGCGGCTGGCAGGGCAGCCGGCGAGCGCGGCTGCACAACCTGCCAGCGCTCGTGCCGGCCCTGACCTGAGCTCACGCGCGTGTGCCGCTGCCGCCCTGTCGTGCCGCAGACGGACTGCAAGACGTGCTACGACTTCCCCGACCTGTGCGGCTCCTACGACAACGACTGCGGCACCATCATCACCTGCACGTGCCCGCCCGACAAGCCGTACTGCCACCAGACCGACCTGCTGCGCGGCAACTCGGACCCAGGCTATTGCTCCGACAACCCCTTTGTCCCCAGCCGCGACCTGGATGTCTCCATTGACAAGAGCGGCCCCACCGACCCGCAGCTGGCTGGCAGCGAGTTTGACTTCACGCTCACGGTGCGCGTGGAGAAGGGCGACAGTGGTGCCAACGACGTCAACGTCACAGACACGCTGCCCGCGGGGCTGGCGCTGGTGTCCGCCAAGCCTGACAAGGGCAACTGCTCCTCCTCGGGCGCCACGATCACCTGCAACATCGGCCCCATGTCGCTGGCGGAGACGGTGTTTGTCGACGTGCGTGTCAAGGGCACCGCCGCGGGCTCGTGGACCAACGTCGCCACGGTCAACGCGACCGGCGACAAAAACCCGAGCAACAACCAGGCCAACAGCACCGTGCAGGTCGCCTGCCTGTCCTGCAACTCGTCCTACGCCGGACTCTGCGGCAACTTCACCGACGGCTGCGGCGGCTTCATCACCTGCACGTGCCCGCTCAGCAAACCGGTCTGCAACCAGTTGCTGGGTGCGTCATCGGGCGTGTGCGGGGACCGGCCCATCGACCCCACCGCAGTTGCAGACATCGCCATCACCAAAACAGGCCCCACCAGCACCCAGCTGGTCGGCCAGGTCTTTGACTTCAAGCTCACCGCCACCGTGGTCGACGGACTCGACGGCGCCAAGGACGTGGTCATCACAGACCGCCTGCCGGGCGGCCTCGAGCTTGTTGCCGTCAGGCCGGGTGCGCGCGCCGCGCGCCTGCGGGGCACGGGCCGCACAGCAAGCCTCGGCCTTTGAGCGCAGCCCTTGCAGCGCGCGCCACGCCTGGCCGCCCGCTGCCCCGTCGCCCGGCGGCGCGGCGCATCCCCCCAACTGATTGCCTCCGCTGCAACTGTGCCGTGCTGCCGCCGCGCGCCGCTGCGCAGACACTGGGTGCACCATTCGCTATCCTGTGATCACCTGCGCGGTAGGGGACCTGGCCTTTGCTGAGACCTACTCGCTGGCAGTCACGGTCAAGGCGGCGCGTGCGGGCAGCTTCATCAACCGCGCCTCGGTCAACGCGACCAACGACCGCAACCAGGGCAACAACAAAGCGGAAGCGCGTGTCACCGTGGTGCGCTGACCTGCGCGGGCGTGCGTGCGGCCGCGGCCAGCGGCTGGCGGCCAGCCGCCCCAACCGTGTGGCTGGGGCGGGCGCGGCGCGGGGCGGCGCGCCCTGCTTGCTGCCCGGTTCATGCGCGTGCGCGATGCTGCCGCTCACCCGTGGCACCCGCCTGCCCCGCTCGTGTGTGCACAGGTCGGCGGCGTGTGCTGCACCAGCAGCGGGCGCTGCCTGGTGGTGTCCGAGTCAGCTTGCGTGGACGGCGTGTACAATCCAGGCCAGAGCTGCGCAACCGTGACGTGCACGCGCAAGCCGACCGTCGGCGCGTGCTGCGTGGGGCGGGACTGCCGCAACAACTACACGCTCAACGCCTGCACCCAGGACGCCGGCACATTTTACGCCAACCAGACCTGCAACCCAACGACCTGTGGCAGCGACCCGCCGGTGACCCCGCGCGGCGCGTGCTGCCAGCCGGCTCAGAGCAGGTGCACGCCCAACGCCACGGCAGCCTGGTGCCAGGCGCAGGGCGGTCAGTGGGCGCAAGACGAGGCCTGCACGGTCGCCAACTGCCCTGCCGCCATTGGCGCGTGCTGCCTGGCCAGCGGCGCGTGCGCGGAGGGCACTGCCAGTGTGTGCCGCGCCGACGACGGCACCTGGAACCGCGGCTTGACCTGCAGCCAGGTCGCCTGCCCCATCCTGCCGACGGCCACGGGCGCGTGCTGCGACTCAACCGCACGCAAGTGCACAGCGCCCGTGCGCGAGTCGACTTGCGTGAATGGCACGTGGACGCAGAACGCGAGCTGCACGGTTGCGCTCTGCCCGGCGGCGGTGAGTCGGCGGCGGCCTGCCGCGGCGGCCTGCGCGCGCCTGCCGCGCGCGCGCGCGCCTCGTCCCCAGCGCTGGTCGCGCGTGCGCACCGCCGCCCGAGCACACGCGCGCGCCGGCCCCCACCAGCTCACCCGCCACGTCGCCCCGCCGCCGCCCGCGCGGCGGCCGCAGTTCTGCGTTCCCACCTGGCGCATGTGCGAGCCCTGCACGGCCCCCGGCTGCAACCCCTGCTGCGACAGCACGAGCGCGTGCAAGCCCGTCTACGGCATCCACACGTCGTGGTACGCGTGCAAGCCGGGCGAGGGCTGCCGCCCCGAGGGCCAGCCCTGCGGCGAGTGCGGCGGCGGCGGCGTCTGCTGCGACGGCCTCACCTGCAAGTGGGACCACTACGGCAAGCGCGGCGTGTGCACCAAGCCGTTTGCGTGCAAGCAGAACGGCGAGGCGTGCGCCGCGCCGCGCGACTGCTGCCCCGGCTCCACCTGCGGCACCGACGGCAGGTGCCGCCCGTGCGACTGCAAGCGCAAGTGCCGCAAGCACGACAAGCGCTGCGCCGCGCAGCGCGAAGCGGAGTGCCAGATGCTCTCCGCCGCGGCCGCCAGCGCCGTGCTGACCGGGCCGGGCGGCGCGCTCGTCCAGGTCGGCGGCCGCTGAGCGCGCCTGTTGTTGTTCTTTTGGGGGCGGGGGAGGCGCCTGAGGAACGGTATGTATTCAAACGCGTGCGTGCACGGCACGGGACGTTGGCCCCTGAGGCGCATCACGCGCCTGTTGGAGGCGCAAGCGCAGGGCGCCCGCCGTGCTCGCGCATGCTGAACGGCCGCGCTTGCTTGCGGCCGTACTCTTGTTGTGCGTCGTGCAATGCATGCTCTCTGCATCGTCGCACGTCTGCATGACTCGCTGTCTGGTCCCTCCTTCTCGGACGCCATCCAACGTGGCCGCAATGATTGCTATGCCCACAGAAAGTGTTATGCTCAAGGGGCTGCCGGGCGGGACGGGCAACGGGCAGGGTGTCGATCCATTGCCCTGACGCTGCGCGCCCGCAGGCGTCCCTGCGTGTCGGGCGGAGGGGTGATCAAATCAGGGTGTGGCAAACGGGCTGGCCACAACCGCTGTCGGGTGGGGTGACCAAATCAGGGTGTGGCAAACGGGCTGGCCCACACAACATCTGAGTGGGGCCGCGACACGTGGCGATTGTACGCGTGTACGACGTGCGAGGGCACACATATACATATACATAAATAGCCTGGGCTGCTTTGCAGCGGGCATGCACGTGTGTGGGGGGCATAACCACCGCCGCAGCCGAGCGTCACCCGGCTGCGGCGGGCGGGCTGCATCACCAGCAGCCCTGCATCGCACGCGGCGCGCGCGCCGCGCGCGGCGGGCCACGCCCTGCGGGGTGATCCTCCCTCCCTCCCTCCGGGGCCTTGGCACCGCCCTCCACCTACTTGTCCCTCTTGCAGAACCTGGTTGCGGCTCGCCGCCCTGCTTCGTCGCTGCCTCGCGCAGCTGGCGCGGCCGAAAACTGCGGACTTTGCGCTCACTTGTGCCCTTCGCGCGTGCGGGAGGGCGCTCCGTGCGCCCCGCCGCCTAGAGACTGGGGCCCGGCCGCGCCGCTGGCTGGTGACGCTCGCTGCCCGCCGCTCCGCGCCGCCGCCGCGCCCGACTCCCAGCGCAAGAAGCGTGCGCCGAGCTCCCACGACCATGCGCGATCACCACCAGGCGCCGCTGATCGCTGCTGGGAGTCGGGAGGGCGCCCACCTGGGCCCGCTGCTGCCTGCTCGGCCACGCGGCGCCCGCGCAGTCTCGCCCAACCGTAATCCTCCCCGCTGCCTTCACGCTCGTCCGGCTTTTCCAGAAGAAGCGACGTCGTCACGGCAGCAGCGCGGCACCGCGAGCCGGCGAGCCGAAGAGCCGGCGTGGGCGCGCGAAACGCGGCGCGATAGACGCTTCCGGGCGGTGCTGCGACGCACGTGCGGCGCAGCGCTGCGCGGGCACACGGCGCGGTCGTTGGGGCGGGTGGCTGCCTGCTCGGCCCGGCGCGCCCCCACGCCCCCCGCCGCGCGGCCGCAGGATGAGGACCCAGCCGCTGGCGCTGCTGGTGCTGGCGCTGGCGCTGGCGGGTGCGCGCGCCCGCCGCGGGCCGCCACCGGCGGCGGCGCCGCCGCTGCCGGTGACGCCTGCGCGGGCGCCGCCGCTCACGCGCGCGCGCGCGCGCGCGCGCGCGTGCAGGCGCCGCGGCGGCGGCCGAGTACGGCAGCATCGTGGAGGCGGCTAAGGCGAACAACCTGAACCTCTTCCTCGAGGCGGCCGACAAGATCGGCTTCACGCCGCAGCTCGCGTCGCCGGGCTTCATCGGCACCGTGTTTGCGCCGACCGACGAGGCCATCCAGGCCGCGCTCGACATCGCGGGCGTGACCAAGAAGCAGCTGTACGCCAACAACACGCTGCTCGTCGACATCGTGCAGTACCACGTCGTCCCCGGCATCGCCGCGTCGAGCGCCAGCCTCCGCGACGACGGCGTCTACACGAGCATGCGCGGCAAGGCCCTCACCATCACCAAGAGGTGGGCGGGGTTGCTTAGGGCCCGCCGGGCCGGGCCGGGGCCGGGGCGGGGGCCGCGCCGGGGGCCGGGGCGGCGCGGGGGCGGGGCGGGCCGGTGGCGGGCCCGCTCGCCGAGCCCGAGCCCGCGTGCACGCGGGCCGGCCGCACGGGCCGCGGCCTGACGCGCGTGCCGCGCCGCGCCGCGCCGCGCCGCGCCGCGCCCAGCCTCGGCGGCGACGTGGGCGTCAACTCGGGCAGCTCGGCGACGGTCACGACCAAGGACGTCAAGGCCGGCGCGGCGATGTTCAATGTCATCGACAACATGCTGCTCCCGCCGGACGAGCTCGCCTCGGTGCGCGCGCGCGCGTGCGCGGGCCGGGCAGCCGTGCGGGCGCGCGGGCGCGGATCCGGCGGCGGCGCTGGCAGCCGGCGGCGCGGCCCGCACGCGCCCGAGCGGCCCGCCGCCGCGTCCGCGCCCGCGTCCGCTGCAGCTCAACCTGAAGCAGGCCGACGCGGTGCGCTTCTACAAGAGCCTCGAGGAGGCGATCGGCTGGGACGACTCGCTCACGCGCTTCAGCCAGGCCATCTTTGACAGCGGGCTGTCGACCTACCTCGCCAACCCCCAGACCGTCGCGACCGTGTTTGCGCCGACGGACGACGTGCGGCGGCGCGGCGGGCACCGCGGCGGCCGCGGCGGGCGCGGCCTCGGCGCCGACGCGCCGCCGACGCCGGCGTGGTGTGCGCGCGCGCGTGCACACACACACGCCGTGCTGCGCCGTGCTGCGCGCGCAGGCCTGGTACAGCATCGACCAGATGTCCAGCTACTACACCGGCAACGTCAGCGCCATCACCGGCAGCCGCAAGCAGCTGGCCAACCTGGTGAAGTACCACATCGTCGCCGAGGCGCGCACAGCGCGCGCAGCGCGCGCGGGGCTCGCGGGGCACGTCGGGGTCGAGGAGCAGCACGGGGTCCCGCGCCCGCGCGCACGCGCCGCCGACCGCGCGCCCGCCCGCCCGTGCCGCGGCCGCAGCGCGCGCTGCGCGCGGGGCAGCTCAAGGACAAGATGCAGCTGCGCATGGCCAACGGCGAGATCGTGCAGGTCCACGTGACCGACAAGTGAGCAGCCGCCGCCGCCGCCGCGCCCAGCGCGCGCCGCCGCCGCGCCCCAGCGCCGGGCGCCCCGCGCGCGCCGCCCACGCGCGCCCGCGCCCCCGCGCCCAACCACCCCCGCGCGCGCCAGGCCGGCGCGCAAGGCCGCGGAGCAGATCGTGCGCGAGGCGGGCGGCGTCGTCGCGGCCAAGATCAGCGGCGTCGACCCGAGCATGCACATCATCCTCCGCCCCAACTCGGACGGCGACGAGGCGACCGTCAACTCGGCCGACATCATCGCGGGGCGGAGCTACCTCCACCGCATCGACGCCGTGCTCGTCCCCGAGTCCACGCTCACGTACCTGGACTCGTTCACTGCCGGGTCGGCGACCAAGAAGAAGAACGCCACCGTGACCGAGGCGCTTACGTCTGCCGACGCGACCGGCAACGCGACCGCCGCGGCCGCGGCCAAGGCCGCCGGCGCCGGCGCGGCGGCGGCGGGCAACGCGACGGGCGACGCGCGCAACGCGACGGCGCGCGCGAGCAGCGGCGCGGCCGCGCTGAGCGCAGCCGCGGTCGCGGCGCTCGCCGCGCCGCTGCTCGCGGCGGTGCTGCTGCTGTGAGCCGCAGGCGGGGGGGGGCGAGGGGTCGCAGGACTGCTGCTGCTGCTGGCGCGCGCCTCGACGACCTGCCGCGAGGCACGCCGCGCGCGCGCGCTAGCCCGCGCTCGAGCTCGCCCCTGCTTCACTGTAAGCATGAGTGCCGGTTGCACGCGCCGGCACCGCGCGCGCAGCGCTCGCGCGCGCCCGACCGGCGTCACCGCACCGCCGCCGCCGCCGCCGCCGGCTCGCCAGCGCCCGCGACCAGGGCCGCGCGCTGCGCCTCGCTCGCGGGCTGCAGGCTCAGCCCCAGCACGTCCTCCAGGGCCTCCAGCAGCGCGTAGCGATACTCCACGATTAGCGGGTCCCTCGCGGGCGCCAGCAGGGCCCGCGCCGCGTCCTGCGCCGCCAGCGCGCCCGCAGCCGCCTGCTGTGGCACCGCCAGCGCGCCCGCCGTCGCCGCCGCCGGCGGCGCCTGCCGCTGCACCGCCTGCGCCTGCGCCGCCAGCTGCTCCGCAGCGCCCCCCGGCTGCGCGCCGCCCGCCGAGCCGCCGCCGCCGCCGTGGCCCTCGGCGGCGAGCGCCGCGCGCACGCTGCCGACCGGGCGGTCGGCGATGCCGCACGGCGTGATGGCGGCAAAGGGCCCGAGGTGCGTCGACACGTTGAGCGCGAGCCCGTGATAGGTGACCCACTTGCGCGCGCGCACGCCGACCGCTGCGAGCTTGCACCCGGCCACCCACACGCCGGTCAGCCCGGGCAGCCGCTCGCCGGCGAGGCCCGACGTGTCGCCCAGCGCGCGTATGACGATCTCCTCGAGCGCCCGGAGGTACCAGTGAAGGTCCTGGCGGTGCCGCGTGAGGTCCAGGACCGGGTACAGCACCAGCTGCCGGCGGCGCCCGCGGCGACGCGGCGGCGCGCGTGGGTGGGGGCGCGGCGGCCGCGCGGCCGCCGCGCAGCCCACGGCCGCTGGCGCCGGCGCAGGCCCGCGGGCGCCGCCCCCCACACCTGCCCGGGGCCATGGTACGTCACCTCGCCGCCGCGCTCGGTGCGGTAGAGCGGGTGCGGCGGCGCGGCGAGGTCAAACTTGACGTGCTCCTCGCTGCTGCCGGCGCCCAGCGTGTAGACGGGCGGGTGCTGCGCGTGGCGGGGCGGGCAGCTCTGCGGCAGCCGCGCGCCGCCGAGGCACAGGCACGAGCGCGCGCGGGCACGCAGCGCCGCGCCGCGCCTGCAGCAGGAACACCGTGTCGCGGCGGTCGGACGTGCTGGGGTCGCACAGCTCGGCCACGCGGCGCCGCTGCCACTCCCACGCCTGCGCGGCCGCGGCGGCTCGGCAGCGTGCGCCGCGCAACGGCGGTGGAGGCGCGGTGGGCGCGCGCACCTGCTCGTAGGGAACCAGGCAATCGTGAAAGTCGTAAAGCAGCGCCGGCTGGGCCGCGCTCGGCGCTGCAGCGGCGGCAGCAGCAGCAGCAGCAGCGTCGGCGCACGGCCGTTGCGCGCCTCGCCGGCGGCCGGCCGCTGGCGCTCTGCGACGGGTCTGCGGCCACGATGCCGCACGGCCGCTGCGCGCTGGCGGGGCGCAGCGCTGCTGCATGTGCCCGTGCGGAGCGCTGCCGCGGCGGTGCGCTCCTTGCTGCCCTGCGGCGCTCCCGGGCCGTGCACGCCGGTGGCAGCGCCCGACTGCAGTGCTCTGGGGCCTCGCCGCCGCCGCTGCAGGAGCTGGCCCGGGCGCCGGCGTGCCAGCGGCGCGGCCGTCACTGACTCTGCTGCCGCAAGCCGTCTGGCGGCGCGTCGAGCTCGCGTGCAGCTGCTGCAGCCCGCCGGCCACCTCACAGGCAGCCCAGCAGCTGCCGCCGCTGTGCGGCGGCACTCGGCGTCGCTCGAGCCAGCCTGGCGGCGGCGCCGCGCGGCGCGCGCGCATGCGCTGGCGCAGCAGCGTTCGGCGCGCACCTGCTGGCCACGCGGCAGCGCTCGACTCGTCCCAAGGGCGGGCGACGTGTGCCGCAGGGCATGGCCGCAGACGCAAGTCTCCTACCTTATGACAACGCGCGGTTGCAGATCGCCGCGCGGCTCGCTCGCCGCGTCACACCGGCACCTGGCCTGCTCGCGCTTGCTCGACCCGCGCTCACCAGCCCGTCCAGCGCGCCCCAGCAGCCAGAGCGCGGAGGGTTGTGGCGCGCACGCCGCCAGCGCTGCGCCGCACAACGCAGGCGGCAGCATGGGCAGCCTAGATGCTGCGCTGGGCCGCCGCGGGCGGAGCGCCACGGCGGTGGAGGTCGTCGCGCGCCATCCAAAGGCCGCCCGCGCCACAACACACGCCGCCAAGCCGCGGCGGGCGCCCAAGCTGCGGGGTGAGTGACGCGGCGCCCGCTGGGGAGGCGCGCGGGAGCGGGCAGGGCAGCGGCGCGCGACCACAGCCTGGCTGGCCAGCCACAGGTTGGCGGGCTCTTTATTCGCTCGCCGGGCTGGCAGCGCGAACCGGCAGCTGACACAGCTTGTCAGAGGCCCAGATCGCATGGCGCCGAGCCTCGATGCCCTCCAGGGGCGCGGGGGCGGCTGTGCGTGGTTGCGGGATGCCGCGCCCCCGCACGCCGCTGCGGCGGCCCCACACCGCCCGGCGCGGCGGCCAAGGGACGAGCAGCCCGCGCCGCCGCGTTCTCCGCGGGCGGCCGAGGCTGCCCTGGCGCGGCCGCGCCGCGCCCCGCCGGCGGCGCCGCGCTCACAGCCGCCCGCCCGGCGCCGCGCAGACATCCGGACCAGCTTCCTGAAGACCCCCGGCTCGGTGACGCTCAACCCGCAGACCGCGGCGGCGCCGCAGCAGCCCGCGGCACCGCCGAGCGTGCCGGCGCCGCCGCCGGAGGTTGCGGCGGTTGCGCCGGCGCCGCTGCCCATCTCGCTGGGCGGGGCGTGCAGCAGCAGCGCCAAGGGCCAGCCCGTGGTCGCGGCGGCGGCGGTGGACTGGTCCAGCGAAGCGCCGTCGCTCGCGGCGCTCGACCGCGTGCTCGACGGCCTGCTGCTGGCGCCGGCGCCGCCGCCGCCGACGGCCGCGCCAGCGGCGCGCAAGGCCGCGGCGCCGCGCAAGGGCCGCGGGCGCGCGGCGGCCGGCGGCGAGGGCGCGGCCGTGGTCAGCATCATGTGCGAGGTGGAGTGGGAGCGCGAGGCCGCGGCCGCCGCCGCGGCGGGCCAGCTGCTGGTAGTCAAGGCCGAGGGCTGCCGCAACCTGGTGAGCGGCGCGGCCCGCGGCACGGCCCGCGGCACGGCCCGCGGCACGGCCCGCGGCACGGCCCGCGGCGCGGCCTCGTGGCTCCCGCCGCCTGCACGCACGCTTACGCGCCGCGCTCACGCGCCACCCCCGTCGCCGCAGCTGCGCGGCCCCGGCGCCGGCGACGGCCACGGCAGCAGCCTGCCGCCCGCGCTGGCGGCCTACCTGGCGTCGCACGAGAGCTTCAGCCCCTCCGGCGGCTCCTACGGCGTCATGGCCCCCGGCGCGGGCAGCAGCTTCATTGGCGGCGCCGCCGGCTTTGGCGGCGTCGGCAGCAGCTTCGGCGGCGCCGCGGGCTTCGGCGCCGGCAGCGGCTTTGGCGGCGCCGGCAGCGGCTTTGGCGGCGTCGGCAGCGGCTTTGGCGGCGCCGGCAGCGGGTTTGGCGGCGCGCTGGGCTCGCTCGGCTCGGTCGACTTTGGCGGCCCCGCGCCCGGCGCGCTCGGCCTCGGCAGCGGCGCCTGCAGCGGGCCGGGCGGCGGCGCGTGCGCGGGCGCGGCGCGCGGGCTGGACAGCCCCGTGCACCGCTGGTATACGGAGCTCGCGTCCGCGTATGCCGCGGCGCCGCTGCCGGCCGGCGCCGGCGCGGCGCCGTTCCGCTTCATCAGCCTCCAGAGCGACACGCCGCGCGCCAAGGCGCTGTGCCGCCGCCTCGGCGTGAGCGAGTGCCTGTCGGTGCTCGTCGTCGAGCCCGTCAGCGGGCGCAAGCTGCTGGAGGTGTGTGGCACCAAGATCGAGGCCGACCTGCCGTCTGGCCTGCTGTTCCTGGGGGACGCCGACACGCGCGGCGAGCGTCCGAGCGCGCTGCTGCCGCGCATCGGCGGCCGCGCCGCGCTCGAGGCGCACGTGCGCAGCGCCGACGTCGCGGTCGTCGCGTTCCACTGCGCCGCCGCGGCGCCGTGCGTCAAGACGTACGGCGCGCTGCACCACGCCGCGCGCGCGCACGCCGGCGGCGTGCCGTTTGCGGTGCTGGACGTCGACGCCAACGGCGAGGCCGCGGCGCTGGGCGGCGAGCTCGCGCTCGAGCGGCTGCCCACGTACGCGATCTACCGCGCCGGCGCCGAGGTTGCGCGCCTCGCGCGCACCTCGGAGCGCCGCGCGCTCGGCGAGGCGCTCACGGCCGTGCTGGCAGCGCCCGCGCCCGCGCCCGCGGCCACGTCCGCGCGGTGAGCTCGCGCGCCGGGGCTGCGCTAGAGTCGTGTGGGGTCGGGCTGCGCTATCCTTGTGCCTGGCAGCGCTGCGAGCTGAGGTGCTGCTGCAGTGAGCCGCGCGTGCCGACCGGCGTGCTGTGTCGTGGTGAGCGCCGCCGGGCCCGCTGCCGGGCGCCGGCGGGGAGGCGTCGACTGGGGAGTGCCGCGCGCGCGCCGTGCGCCGCGCTCTACGTTTGCTGCTGGTGCCGCTGTTGACCCCGGTCACGGGGGCCGTCGAGTGGGAGCGCATCTCCTGGCTGGCTGGCTGGGTGTACAAAAGACGGGCGGGGCACTGCGCATTGCTTGTTTCGGCCACGTGGCGCCACGTGTTGTTCATCCTAGGATGATGACGGAGACGGCCCGCGCGCTGTGAAGCAGCGCGGCTCGGGAGCGTGTGTTTCCCGCGCGCGCGCAGCGGCGGCGGCGCATGCCGCCGGCGCACGCGCACGCGCCGGTCAGAGGGGATCATCATAAGCAGAGCAGAGCGTGCGTGTCGCGGCGGCTGCAAAACCGCGTGTGGAGAGCTCGGGAGTGTGTGCGCGTGTGCAACCGCTGCTGCTGCACCTCCATCGA
Source organism: Scenedesmus sp. PABB004 (assembly GCA_014905635.1). NCBI lineage: Eukaryota > Viridiplantae > Chlorophyta > Chlorophyceae > Sphaeropleales > Scenedesmaceae > Scenedesmus > Scenedesmus sp. PABB004. The sequence goes on along the minus strand of JABVCE010000010.1, from coordinate 664,992 downwards.
TCGACCCAGCAACGCGGCCGCGCGCCGCCGCTCGCACGGCAGCGGCTCCAGCAGCAGCGGTGCTCTCGCCGGTCCCTGCCCAGCGCGGCCTGACTGCGCCCCGGCGTCTCGTCCCGTTGTTCCTGGCAGCGCCCCCGCCATGCTCGCGGGCGGGCTGTCGCGCCGGGCGGGCTCTCGTGCCGTGCCGGGAGCCCGCAGCACCGCGGGCAGCATCCCGCACCCGGCACGCCCGCGGCCCGTGGACGCTCCCCGCGCTCCCACGTCACTTCGGAGCGAGACACCTACTTATGCGCCATCGCCGGCTCCCGATCGTGTCGCCTGGGCTCCGCCGCAGCGGCCGGCGGCGGCAGCGGCGCCGATGCTCGTCGTCCGCGGGCTGGCGTCGCACGCGGTGGAGCTGAGTGACGCCAGCGACTCTGAGAGGGAGGACCTGACCAGCCCGGCGCCGATCGCCACGGCCGCGGCGCGGGCTGCTGCACAGCAGGACGTGCGCGTGCCGCGCACGCGGCGCCGCCGCGGCCGCGGCAGCGCCGACGGCGGCGGGGCCCGTCAGCAGCTGGCGCCTGCCGCCGACGCACGACCGGCCGCGGCGCCCGCCGCCGCGCCGCCGCCGCCGCGGCGTGCGGTGCGGCTGCCGGGGAGCCTGGCGCGCGCGCTGGCGCTGCTGGCGCTGCTCGGCGTGGGCGCGGCGCTCCTCCTGGCCGGCCGTGCGCCGCGCGCGGGCCCGGCCGCCACCAGCGGTGCGCACGGCCTGGGCGGCAGCCTCGGCCGCGGCCTGGGCAGCGGCCTCGCTGGCTTGGCGTTCCGAGCGGCGGCACCCGGCGCGTGGCTGCGCCGGCGCGCCACAGCGGCTGGCGGGGCGCGCGCGGCGGCGGGCGGCCGCGGCGCCGCTGCACAGCGCTCGGCCTGGCCCCTGTCGATGCACGGCGGCGGCGGCGGCCGGCAGCCCGGCGGCGGCGCGGCGCCGCTGGCCGCCGCGGTGGGCGCCGCGGCGGCGGCGGCGGGGGGCTGGGACTCGTACGCGCCGGGCGAGGCGGCGGCGCTAGCCGCGCAGATGCCGCCGCCGCCGGGAGCGGCGCCGCGCGGCGAGGCGATCCGCATGTACGCCGTGGTGGACGCGTCGGCGGCAAGCCCCTACCGCGGCGCGCCGTGGGGCGAGGTCGCGGCGCACATGGCGCGCCGCCTCGCGTGGAGCGACGCGCGCTTTGCTCTCACCGTGGTCGACGCGGCGGCGCTCGCGGCCGACCCCGCCGCGCGCGACGCGCTCGCGGCCGGCCTCGCGGAGCCCACGGGCGGCGGCGCCGGCGCGGCGCGGCGGCTGCCGCTCTTCGTCGCCGTCGGCGTCACCGACCCGGGCGTGGCCGAGTTCCTGGCCTCCGCGACGGCCGCGCTGCCGACCGCGCTGTTCTGGGAGTCGGCGCCGGCGCTGAACGACGCGACGCGCGTCGACGGCTTCGCGCCCGCGACGGCGGGGCCGCTCGCGCGCGCGCTCGCGGCGCGCGTCGGCTTCAGCGCCGAGGCGCGCGCCGCGGGCGTGCTGGGCACGCTGCGCACGCTGTGGGACCGCCACACGTCGGGTGCGCGCGCCGCGCGCGCCCCCGCGGCCGCCCCAGCGCCGCGCTCGCGTCGCCCGACCCCGCCTGCGCCCGACCCGGCCTGCGCCCGCCCCGGCCTGCGCCCGCCCCGCGCCGCCCAGACGACCTTCTGTTTACGTGGCTTGTGCTGATCAATCAGTACTTCACGCCCGTCCCCGACGTGGCCAACACGACCAAGGGGACGGACCTGTCGTCGCTGCTGTGCATGGTCCGGCACTGCGGCCCCAAGATTGCTGACTGCGTGAGCGACCCCACCTGCAAGGCCGGCCTCGACTGCCTGCAGGGCTGCTCCTTCAACGACCAGGCACGCGGCGCACGGCCCCGGGCCGCGCCGCGCGCCGCCGCGCGCGCACCGCCGCCAAGCTGCGCCCCGCGCCGCGCTGCCGCGCTGCAGGTCTGCCAGTATCGCTGCATCGTGTCGCACGAGACGCCCAAGTTTTCCGACTTTGCGCTCTGCATTCTGCAGCTCCACAACTGCCGCGGCCTCAATGCGCAGCCGCCGGCGCTGCCCGACCCCGCGCCGATGGGCAGCTTCCGCGGCGCGCCGCTCACGCACGAGGCGGCCGAGGCGCTCTTCATCGGCTGGCGCGAGGCGGGGCCGCAGCTGCCGCCGGGCGCGGGCGCGGGCGCGCTTAAGCCCTGGTCGTGGCTCGTCGCCGCCGGCAAGAACCCGGGTGCGGGCGGGGCCCGCGCGCGCAGGCGCCCGGCGCGCGCCGCGGGGCGCCCATGCGCCGCGCCGCCGCACCGCCGCCGCCGCGGCCGCCGCCAGCGTACGACTACTTTCCCTGCCAGCACCAGCTCTACTCCTACGGCAAGGGCAAGGGCCAGATGTGGTACGAGCCGGTCTTCAAGGCGGTCACGCTCGACGGCCGGCAGGCGCGCGCTGCGCGTTTCGGCCCCTGGCGGGCCCGCCATCGCGCGCTGCGCGACCGCTGCGGCACCCCGCCCCGCCCCTGCCGGCGCGGCGCCGCGCGGCCCGTCGGCAGCCGTCGGCGAGCGCCGCCGCCGCCGCGTGACGCCGGCCCGCCGCGTGACGCCGCGTGCGCAGGTGTGGCGGCGGCGCCGCTACCGCGTACGCCGCGGCAGCGTGCCGGGCACGTTCAACTATTCGGTGCTGGACAACGGCGTCACGAGCAACGAGGCGCGCCGCGCCGCCGCGCCGCCGCCACCGCTTGCGCCGCGCGAGCCCCCGGCGGCGCCTGACGCGCCGCACCCGCCGCACCCGCGCCCGCCGCGCGTACCTGCGCTCGTGCGCAGTTTTGGCGCATCCTCGACTGCGCCGAGGATCTGTCCTTCTGCCTCTTCTATTACTCCGGCGCCGCGGCGGCCGCAGGGCTGAGCTACAGCGGCGCGGTGCTCGCGACGCCCGACGGCGCGTGGCCGGCGGTGCACACGGCGCGCGTGCACGGCGCGCTCGCGCGTGCAGGCATCGCGCCGTGGGAGCTCAGCCTGGTCGACAACACCGCCTGCGCCGGCGCGCCGCTGTGAGGGCAGGGGCGCGCGCGCGCGCGGCGCGACCCCGCAAGGGGGCCGGCGTGTGGAGGCGGCCTGCGCCAGCGCTGGCGCTGGGCTGGCCCGCGCGTCGAGGCAGCGCTGCAGGGGGGAGCTGAGTCGCGACTCAGCTGCTGGTCGATTGGCCAGCAGCTGCGTGCGCCGCCTCTGGATCGGACGAGGAGAGTAATGGGGGACAACGCACCACGCGGCAGGAGAGAGTTACAGGGGGGAGGGATCACTCGCACGCGCTCACGAGCCGAGGCGGCGCTCACGCCGCAGCCGTCACCAGCGGCTGGCCCTTGCCCAGCGGCGCGCCGCTGCCGCCGACGACGCCCAGCAGCACCTCGCCGAGCGCGCGCCAGCTCGCGCGCGCCTCGCCGCCCTTGCCCGCCGCGCCCTTGCACGCGGCGCCGGGGGCGCCGCCGCCGCCCGCGCCGCCGCGCGCGCGCGGCCACAGCGCGAGCGCGAGCCAGCACCAGGGCCAGGGCAGCTGCGGCGCGTCGTAGCGCAGCGCCATGCTGCGCGTGACATCGGCGATGACGTCGAGCGCGTAGTCCAGGTCGGCGCGGCTGTGGCTCGCGCTGATGCACACGCGGCAGCGGCTCTGCAGCAGCGCGGTCGCGGGGAAGCCGACGACGACCATCGCGACATGGCGCGCGAGGCAGCGCCGGCTGATGCCGCTGATGTAGCAGAGGTGGTACACCATGATCGGCATGACCGGCGAGTCCCAGTCGCCCAGCACGTGCAGGCCCAGCTCCAGCAGGCGCCGCCTGCGCGCGGGTGCGCGGCGGGGCGGCCGGGCGGTGTGCGTGCGCGTGTGCGTGTGGTGGTGGTGGGGTGAGAGGGGGGCGGGCGGCCGCGCAGGCAGGCAGGCGGGCAGGGGGCAGGCGGGCGGCGGCGGGGCGCGGGGCGCGGGGCGCGGGGCGCGGGGCGCGGGGCGCGGGGCGCGGGGCGCGTGTCGCGGGGCGCGGGGCGCGGGGCGCGCGCCTGAAGTAGTTGGCGTTGTCGTGCAGCTGCTTGATCTTGGCCGCGCCGCGGCCGCTGCCGTCGGCGCCCTGGAGCAGGCGTATCGCGCTCATGATCTGCTGCGCGACGCCGGGGGCCATGCTGCTCGCGTAGAGGTGCGCCGGGCAGTGGCGCCGCAGGTACGCAACGAGCGTCCGGCTGCCCGCGATGTAGCCGCCCGCGCTGCCAAACGACTTGGTGAACGTGCCTGGCGGCGGCGGGCGCGCGGGCGGGCGCACGCGTCAACGCCGGCGGGCAGGGCGGCGGGGCGGCGGCGGGCAGGCGGCGGGCGCGGGCGCGGGGGTGCGCACCCATGAGCACGTCGACGTCGGCGGGGTCGACGCCCGCGTGCTCGCACAGCCCGCGCCCGTGCGCGCCCATGCAGCCGATGGAGTGCGCCTCGTCGAGGTAGAGGTAGGCCTTGTACTTCTTCTTCACCTCGACCTGGCGGGGAGACGGGGGCAAGTGAGCGAGCAGGGCAAGGTTAGTCAGGTTGTTGGGCAATGTTATTCATTTATGAACAAGGCAATGTATTCATTTATGAACAAGGCAATGTTATTCATTTATGAACAAGGCAATGTTATGCATTTATGAACAAGGCAATGTCATTCATTCATGAACAAGGCAAGAATGAAGACGGCAATTGACGGGCGGATCGAGTTGGGGGATTGACCAAACTGGACGCGCGCGGCTGGGCGGGAGCCTCGCCGGGCCCGAGCGTGGCCGCGCGCGGCGGCGGCGGCCGCGGCGCGCACCAGCTCGCGCAGCAGCGTGGTCTCGCCCTCCATGCTGTAGATGCCCTCTACCACGATGATGACCTGAGCGCGCGCGGCGCCGGGAGGCGGGAGGCGGGCGGGCGGGCGTGCGAGAGCGCGGGCGCAGAGGCCAGCGACTGCCCACAGCCCCAGCGACCACCGCTGCCGCCGCCGCGCGACCGCCGCCGCGCGACCGCCGCCGCGCGGCCGGCGCGGCGCGCACCTTTTTCCACGGCCGGTGCGTGCGCGGCTGGCCCTCGGCGATGTGCCAGCGCAGCAGCTTCTCCAGATGGGCCATGTCGTTGTGCCGGAACACCTTGACCACCGCGCCGCTCGCCTTGACGCCGGCGACGATGCTCGTGTGGTTGAGCGCGTCCGACAGCACCAGGCTGCCCGGGCCGGCGAGCGCGGGGATGGCCGCCGCGTTGGTGGCAAAGCCTGCGCGACCGCGCGGGGAGGCGCGGCGTGGGCGGCAGAAGGGGGGGGCGTCGCGGCGGCTGCGCCGCGCAGCGCTGCGCACGCCGCAGCGCCGCCGCCAGTCAGACGGGCGCACCCATGCCAAAGGTGATGGCGTCCTCCTTGCCCAAAAAGTCCGCCACGAGCGCCTCCAGCTCGCCGTGCAGCGCGCACGTGCCTGCCGGCGGCGAGCGGCGAGCGGCGGCCTCGCCACGCCGTGGCGGCGGCGCAGCACCGCGCCCCACCCCGCGGCGCCGCCGCGTCCCCCGCCGCGCGCCCTGCCGTCCCCCCGCCGCCGCCGCACCCGCTTCCGAGCGCGGGCTGCACGTCGCGACGCCCCAGTCCTGCAGCGTGTCGAGCACGCGCGGGGTGCAGTACTCGTCCGCCGCGGCAAAACCCAGGTAGTTGTACGACCCCAGGTTGAGGCAGCGCTGCGTCCGCCCCGTCACGTCCGGGTCGACGCGCATGCTGCGCCGGCGGCGGCGGCGGCGGCGGAGGGCGCTGGGCGGGCGCGCGGGCGCTGCCGCCGCGGCCGCCGCGGGCGCCGCGGGGCGCTGCCGGCGCGGGCGCCGCGGGGCGCTGCCGGCGCGGGCGGGGCTCACGCGCGGCCGTCGATGTCGACGCGCTCCATGACGTCAATCCACGCCCCCGGCGCGCTGCTGATCGGCCGGTTCCAGCAGTCCTGCGGCGCGCGCGCACGGTCGCGCGGCGCCGGCGCGTCGGCGCGGGCGGGCGCGGCGGGCGCGGGGCGCGGGCGCCGCCGGCGGCGCCCGCCCAACAACCGCCGCGCGGCGCCCCCGCGGCGCGCGGGCCGCCGCTGCGCCTCACGTGGATGCGGCGGTACATGCGCCGGTTGTAAAAGTCCTCCCGCTGGTCCGACAGGTCCGCGTAGCCCTGCGCGGCGCGGCGCCGCGCGGCCGCAGCGGCGCGCCGCGGCGTCGGCGCCCGCGCCCGCGGGCCGCGCGGCCGCAAGGGGGCCGCTGCTGCCCTCCAGGGAGGCCGGTCCGCGCGGCCTTCCGCAGCGGGGCGGCCGGCGAGCGCGCGTGCGCGAGCGCCGCCGCGTGCGCGCGCCGTGCACCTTGCGCGTCTGCGGGCGGCGCCAGAACAGGTCCCGTATGCGGCCGCAGAAGATGACCACGGACAGCCTGTGCGCCGGCGGTCGCGCGTGAGGGGGGCGGGAGGCCGCCCAGGCCGGGGCCGCGCGCCTGGTGCAGCGCGCGCGGCCATCGCTGGCGCCGGTGGCCCGCGTCGCGCAGCTGCTCACGCCGCAGTGCATATGGCGTTGATGTACCAGGGCGCCGACGCGTGCCCGGTCTCGCCCATCGTCAACGGCGCCCACACGCGCAGCGCCGCGGCACCGCCAGCGCAGCGCCGGGTGTGCGGGCGTGCGCGGTCGAAGACAGGCGCGGAGTTCGGTTCTCGTGCCTCCCGGCCGGGTCCTGGCGCGCGGCGGGCGCGGCGCGCGAAGGTGCTGCCGCAACAACTTGTCATTTCGGTCTCTTTTTGCTGGACAAGCGGCGAGACTCGCTGGCGCCGCCTGTCCCCGACTCCCCGCTCCAGCAGACGCATGTGCGGCTGGCCCGCCGCCGCCGCCCGCCCCTCGCCGCCTCTCTCTGGCCGTTATGTGATGGCCGCGCCGCCGTCGCTGCCGCCACGGCCCTCCTGAGCGGCGGCGGGCCGCAGTGCCGGCGCGCCCGCCCCCCTGCTCAAGGCCGTAGCTCTGCTCAACGGACGCGGCAGCGGCAGCAGCAGGTGCTGCGCGATGGCCCCCGCCGCCGCGGCGCCCCCGTTCGACGAGGCCGCCGAGGGCCAGGCGCTCGCCGCCCTCGGCCAGCTGGCCGGCCCCGCGCCGTGGCGGGCCAAGGAGGCCGCGCTGGCGGCGCTGTCGGGCCTGGCGCGCGAGCGCGCGGCTGAGCTCGCGGAGGCCGCGCTGGCGGCGGGGCCGTCGGCGGTGCTCGAGGCGCTGCTCTGTCTCATGGCGTCGGGCCGCACCCAGCCGCCCGCCAAGCAGCGCGCGGCCGACCTGCTGTGCGCCCTCTGCAGCAGCCGCGCCTGCTGGCTCGTCCTCAGCCCGCCCAGCGTCGTCGGCCGGCTCATGGGCATGGCCTGCCAGGTGCGGCCCGGCAGCGGCGAGCGCCCGGGCGGCGGCAGCGGCAGCGGACGCGCCGCCCGCTGACGCGCCGCCCGCTGACGCGCCGCCCGCTGACGCGCCGCCCGCTGACGCGGCGCCGCGCGCGCCGCAGGGCGGCGCCGACGTGCGCGACGCGGCCGCGCGCGCGCTGTGGCAGCTCTCCTGCGAGTCGGCGTGGTCGCCCGAGGTGCTCAGCCACGCGGGCAGCGCGTTCCGGGTGGTCGACCTGCTCACAGAGGACATGCAGGCCGCGCCGGGCAGCACGACGTGCCTGATCGCGCTGCGCGCCACGCAGCACCTGCTGCACGCGGCGAGCGGCGGCGGCGACGCGGCGGAGCGCATCGGCGCGCGCGTGGCGGAGCCGCTGTGCGGGCTGCTCGACCCGGCCCGCCCCGAGGCGGCGGCCGCGGCGGCCGAGCTGGTCGCGCTGCTCGCGGCGGCGCCAGCGAACCGCGCGCGCATCGTCACGGCGGGCGGCATCGCCCGCCTGGTTGGGCTGCTGCGGGGCGCCGGCGGCGAGGCAGGCGGCCCGGCGGCGCCGGCGCCGTCGCGCGCCGCATCGCGGCAGCAGCAGCAGCAGCAGCCAGAGGCGCCGCCGCCGCAGGTGGCCGCAGCACAGGCGGCGCTCACGGCGCTGGCGACGCTGGTGCACGGCGACCCCAAGCTCGCGTCGGAGCTGCTCGCGGCGGGTGTGATGCCGGGGCTGGCGCAGCTGCTGCGCGGCTCCGCCGTCTGCGCGGGCGGCGCGCTGCAGCTGATGGGCGAGCTGGCGTCGCTGCCGGAGGGCCGGCGCGCGCTCATCAACTGCGACGGCCTCGCTGCGCTCGAGCAGGCCGCGCACGCCTGCCCGGAGCAGCAGCTGTGCCGGCTGCTGGCCAAGGCCACCAAGGGCGGCGCCGCGCCGGGCAGCGGCGGCGGCGGCGCCGCCACCGACGCGGCCAGCGTCCTGTCGGTGTGGGCCGCAGGCGCCGGCGTTGCGCCGCAGCTGCTGGCGGTGCTGGTGCAGCGCTGCTGCGGGCCGGCAGACCGCAAGACGCGGAAGCGGGCGATGTCAGTGCTGGCGCGCCTGCTGGCGGCGAGTCGCCAGGCGCAGCCGCCCACGCAGCACGCCGAGCTGCAGCGCCAGCTGCTGCGCCTGGGCCTCCTGCCGCAGTGCGCCGCGGTGCTGGCGGGCGTCGGCGGCGGCGGCGGCGCGCCCGGGCCGCAGAGCAGCGTGCTGGAGGTCCAGCTCGCGGTGACGCTGCTGGGCGAGGTCGCCACCAGCCCAGAGATCCTGGTGGCCCGCGCGACGTGCGCGGGCGACGCGCAGCCGCCGGCGCAGTCGCAGCCCGGCGACGGGCGGCCGCAGTCGCAGCTGTCGGCGGCACTGACGGGCGCGGCGGGCGGCGCGGCGCCGGGGCCGTCGCCTGCGGCAGCAGCTGCGATCATGAGCAGCCCCAGCTTTGTCTGGAAGCACCCCGCAGCCGCGGCGGCCGCGTTTGGCGACCTGGGCCAGCTCGTGCCGGCCCTGCGCCGCGGCAGCGGCTGCGGCGGCGACGCGGCCGGCGGCGGCGCCGCGGCGGCGCGGGACGGGCCTGGCGCGGTGGCCGCGCTGCTGTGGCTGCTGCAGCAGCTGCTGCTCAGCCCGGCGCACCACGTGGCGAGCCTGCATGAGCAGCTGCTCTCACTTGTGGCGGCGCTGGCGGCGCACCGCGAGCCAGCGCTGCTCGAGTCGATGATCGCGCAGGGCTGGGTGCAGGTGCTGTGGGCCTGGCTGCCCACCGGGCGGTCGCTGCTGGCGGTGGCGCTCACGCAGCTCATCCAGGCAGCGACAGCGGAGGGCGGCAGCGACGCCGACGAGCCGCAGAAGCAGCAGAAGCAGCAGCAGCAGCAGCAGCAGCCGCAGCAGCAGCAGCAGCAGCCGCCGCCGCTGCAGTGGCGGCAGGGCCTCCGCAGCTTCCCGATCGCCGGCGAGCAGCCGCCGCTCGGCCCCGGGGCAAAGCAGGGCAGCAGCCTCGCGCCGCACCTGCTGGCGCTGCTGGACGAGAGCCTGCCCTCGCTGCAGCAGACGCAGAGCGCCTTGGAAGCGCTCGCGCACCTGTGCAGCTGCTCGCCCGCGGCCGCGGCGGTGGCCGCGCAGCTGGAGGCCGCGTATCAGGCCGCCGCGGCGGGCGGCGTGCTTGCGATGCGCGTCGGCAGGCAGGGCAGCGGCGGCACCTCGCTCGCCGGCGCCGCGGCCTCGCTGTTTAGTGGCGGCGCGGCCGACAGCCCCCGCGCGGCTGGCGGCCCGCGCGCCGTGCCGACGCCGCTGCCGCAGAGCCCACGGCACCTCCCCGCCACGCCGCTCAGCTTCGCGAGCAGCAGCAGCAGCAGCGGCGGCGGCAGCTTTGTCGCGGTGCATGCGCCCGTGCTCAGCAGCAGCCTGGGCAACGCCAGCGTGCTGGGCGGCGGCAGCGGCGGTGGCGGCAGCGGCGGTGGCGGCAGTGGGGGCGGCGGCAGCGGCGGCGCCGGCGGCGCCAGCCTCGTGCGCAGCAGCAGCACGGGGCTGCTGTCGCGCCTGGGGCTCGGGGGCAAGGCGGCTGCCGGGCCGCAGGCAAAGCCCGCCGCCCACCAGGCGCCGGCGGCCAAGGACAGGGCGCAGGCGCAGGCGGCGCCGTCCGGCGCAGACGCCGCGGCGGCGGCGCCGTGGGCGCCGTTTGCACCGCGCGCGCCCTCCACGACCTCGGCGGGCGCCGCGCCGGGCGAGCCGGTGGAAGATCCTGGCAGCCCCATGCTCCTGCTCGTCACGCTCCTGGGCGAGCAGTGGGCGGCGACCGCCGCGGCCGAGCTGCTCGCCGCGCTCGCGGCCGCCAGCCCGGACGTGTGCGGCGCGGCGATGCTGGAGCACGGCGTGGCGCGGACGTTGGCCGAGTGCATGGCCGAGGTGCAGCCAAACGCCGCCGGCGCGGTCGCGGCGCGCGCGACGCTGCGCCTGGCGGCCGAGCTTGGCGCGGCGTGCCCCGAGCAGCTGCACGCCGCGGGCGTCGCCGCCGGCGTGCTGCGCATGCTGCTGGGCTTTGAATGCGACGACGCCGGCGCGGCCGCGCGCACGCGCGCCACCGCGCTCGCCACGCTCGCGGCGCTGACGAGCACGGGCGACCGCCAGCTGTGCGCGGCGGCAGCGCGCGAGCCGGTGCTGCTGCCGCTCGCGCGCTGGTTGAGCGGCCGCGCCTGCCCGGCGGCGGCGCCCGGCGCCGGCGCGGCGGCCCCCGACGACGACGCGGCGGCGGCTGCTGCCGTGCTCACCGCGCTGCTGGACGCCGGCGCGGTCGACGGCGCCGCGCTGGGGGGCCTCGCCTCCGATGCCGAGCGCTCCGAGCTTCTGGGCCTCTGCCTCGCCTGCCTCAACATGCGGCTGGGCCCCGGCGGCGGCGGCGGCGGCGGCGCGCTGAAGCCGCCGCCGCCGGACGGCACCGGCGGCGCGCGCGCGCGCGCCGTGCAGCGCGCGGCGGTGCGCCTGCTGCGCTGCTGCGTGGAGCTCGACGCGCGCCTCGCCGAGGCGTTCCTCGCGGCGGACGGCCTCGGCCAGGTCGTGTCGCAGCTCAGCGCGGTCGTCGCGGCGCTGGCCGGCGGCGCGGACGGCGGCGGCGGCGGCGGCGAGGACACGGCGGCGGGCGGCGGCGGCGCGTCGGCGCACGCGCGGCTGGTGCTGCAGGTCGAGCTGCTCGCGCTGCTGGACAGCCTGAGCCTGTGCCACCGGCGCGTGCTGCTCGCGGCGGCCATCATCCCGGTCATTGTCGGCGTGCTGCGGCAGGGCCCCGGGCCCGCGCCGCCGCCGCGCCGGCGCGGCGGCGGGCGCGCCGCCGCCGAGCGGCGCCGCCGCGGCGGCGGGCCGCGGCCGCGGCCTCGGGCGCGCCAGCAGCCGCGTGGCGGCCGCCGGCGGCGGCGGCGCGGGCCCGCGGGAGCTGCTGCTGCGCTCCAAGGTGCTCGCGACCAACCTCATCACGGTGCTCGCCATCAACGCCAACGTCAAGCGCCAGCTCTTCCTCGCCGACGCGGTCGGGCCGCTGCTCTCGCTCGCGGGCGAGCTGCGCGACCCGGGCGGCCCCGCCGCCGAGGCGGTGCGCGCCGCGCTCGCGCAGCTGGGGCTTGCGTACCTGGTGCCCGCGGCGGGCGGCGCGGGCGGGGGCGGGGGCGGCGGCGGCGGCGGCGCTGGCGCGGGCGGGGGCGCGGTGCCGTGACGGCGGCGTGAGCGGCGGGGCGAGAGCGACTGCTGCCGCGTGTTGAGTTCGAGTCTCTCAGGAGAGTCTGAAAGCAAGAGTGGCGTGCCTGCCTGCCAGCATGCTTGGGTCGTGTTGCAAAGTGACCTGCAAGCCAGGCATTGCTGCGCGCGCGCCGCGTGCACGCCGCGCCGCGTCGCCTCAGCCGCCCGCGGCGCTGCCGCCGAGCGCGCGGCCGCGGCCGGGCGCGGCGCCGCCGTCGTCGGGCCCGTCCTCCGGCAGCGGCGTGTCGCCGACCCACGCCGCCCACGCGGCGCTGCCGGCGACAAAGTGCGCGCCGATGATGCCGAAGACCAGCGCCCAGCTCCCCGTGCGCTCGAGCAGCAGGCCGGTGAGCGGCACCGACACGAGCCCCGCGAGCGTCGCGGCGGTGTTGCCCGCGCCAAAGACCATGCCCGCGTGGCGGGGGGCGATGTCCAGGTGGTTCACGCTCACCGCGCCGAGCGAGAGCGCGCTGAGGCCGAGGCCGAGCGTGATGAAGGCCGACGCGGCCTGCGGCGAGCCGCCGCCGAGCGGCGACACGGCGGCCGCGAGGCAGGCCGCGGGGCCGAGCATGCCGCGAGCTGCAGCACCACGCGCACGCGCCGCACGCCCCAGCCCCGCGTCGCGAGCAGCGAGTCGGCGAGCGCGCCCGCGCCGAGGCCGACCAGGCCCTGCGCGCGCGGCGGCGGCGCGCGCGCGCGCGCGGCGTCGGCGGCCGCGCCCGCCCGCGCGCGCGCGCGCGCGTCCGCCCGCGCCCCCCCCCCCCCCCCCCCGCTTCTCTCTCTGCTGCCGCCGCGCCCTGCTTCCGTCGGCCGCCCCCGCCGGCCGCCGCCCGGCCGCGCACCTGCACGACGTACGGCAGCAGCGTATAGCCACCGAGGTCTCCCACCTCGACGTGATAGTAGTCGCTGAAAAAGGTGGGCAGCCAGGTCAGCAGGCCGTACATGCCGTAGCTCTGCGCGTACTGGCACGCGCAGATGGCCCAGACCTCGCGCCGCCGCATGAGCGCGGCAAAGCCCGTGCCCGGCGCGGCGCGCGGGCCGCGCGGCGGCGCCCCGGCGGCGGCGGCGGAGGCGGCGGCGGCGGCGGCGCCGGGGACGATCTCGAAGCTCGCCCGCGCGAGCAGCGGCTGCCCCTCCTCCTCGCCGCCGCCGCCGGCGCCCGCGGGCGCCGGCGGCGCGTCCGCGTCCGCCGCGCCGCCGCACGCGGCGGCTCCGCCGCTGCCGCTGCCACCGGCGGGCGCGGCGCCGGCGCCGGCGCCCGCGCCGCCCGGCGGCGCGAGCTCGCGCTGCACGTTGAGCGGAAGCCACACCGGCAGCCAGAGCAGCGCCGAGGCGCCAAACAAGTAGAAGACCCACTGCCAGCCAAGCCGGCTGATGAGGAGGGGGCTGATGCCAAACGCGAGCGCCGTGCCCGCGTACGACGCCGCGGTCACGACGCCGACCGCGGTCGAGCGCTTGCTCGGCGGCACGTTGCGCGCTGCGCGGCGGCGGCGCGGGGCGCGGGGCGGGTCGCGCGGGTCGCACGGGCCGCCGGCCGTGGGCTGTGGGCCGCCGTCCGTGGGCCGCGGGCCGCGGGCCGCGCGCGCAGCGGCGACGGCGGCTGCGCGCGGCGGCGGCTGCGCGCGGCGGCGGCGGCGGCGGCGGCGGCGGCGGCGGCTGCGCGCGGCGGCGGCGGCGGCGGCGGCGGCGGCGGCGGCGGCGGCGGCGGCGGCGGCGGCGGCGGCGGCGGCGGCGGCTTGACGGCGCGCACCGATGATGGAGTGGATCGAGGGGAACGCCACGCCCTCGCCCACGCCGAGCAGCACGCGCGCGGCGAGCAGCGCGGGCGTGCCCGCCGCGGCGGCCGCGGGCGTCGCGACGGTGAAGACCGACCAGAGGAAGACGCCCGCGGTGAGCACGAGCTTGCCGCCGTAGCGGTCCGCCAGCGAGCCTGTGCGCCGGCCCGGGCCGTGGGACGGCGGACCAGCGGCCGGCGGACCAGCAGCAGGGACCCCGCGCGCCCCGCGGCGCGGCGGCGGCAGCGGCGGCGGCGGCGCACCTCCGAGCACCTGCGTCGCGGCGTAGCCGGCGAAGAATGCAGACAGCACGACGCCCTCAAACGCCTGCGCGCGCGCGGGGCGACGTGCGCGGCGCGGCGTGGGCGCGCGACGTGGGCGCGCGCGCGCGCGCGCGCAATGCGACGCGGGCCGCCGCCGAGAGCGCAGCGCGCGCCCGCCGCGCCGCGCCCGCGCCCGCGGCGGCGCGCCTTGTCCCAGTTGAAGGCCTCTGCCATGGGCAGGATCGCGGTGCTCATGTTGGAGCGGTCGGCGTAGCAGATCACGACGCCCGCTGCCGCCACGAGCACCTGCGGCGGCGGCGGGCGCGGTCGCCGCCTCACGCCGGGCGCGCGCCGCACCGAGGCGGCGCCCCGCCCCGGCGGGTGCCCAGCGCTGCCCACCAGCGTGAGCCAGCTCGGGTTGCCGGGCTCGCCGCCGCCGGGGGCGCCCGGCAGCGCCGCCTCGAGGTCCTTGCTGCCGCTGCGGCTCGGCGGCGCGCTCGGCGCGGCGGGGGGCTGCGGCTGCAGGCTCGTGCCCGGCCCCGGCCCCGGGCCGCCGGCCGCCGCCGCTGCCACGCCGTGCCGCAGGCGCGGGTGCACCATGGCGCCTGGCGGACGGGGCGGCGCGGGGGCATGGCGGCGCGAGCGGCAGCGGCGGCGGCGGCGCAGCAGCAGCGGCGGCGGCGCAGCAGCGGCGGCGCACCTGCAGCTGCGCCCGCTGAAGCAGGCCCCATGCTCAGAGTGGCGTGGTGACCATGCGCGTTCCTGCAGCCTTTGCACGCAAGCTTTTTGTGCAGCAGCGGGCGAGAGGCGGCCGGGCGTGCGCAGGCCTTCATTGAAGGCGCGGCGGCTCGCATGCGTGCTCGTCCTGCTGCTGCGCAGGTGGGTCGGTCGCGGTGGCGGTGGCGCTGCGCCGCTGCGAGCTCATCAGGCGCGAACGTGCGGCGCGCCGCTGCTGCTGCGCCGCGTCCGGCGTGCGCGCCCTGGTTCGATGCGGCGCCGGTGCGCGTGGTCGTGTGGTGCTGGAGGGTTGCACGGAGGCCGTGCAAGGACGTGCGCGACGCAGCGTCTCCAAACCGCGGCGACTCCGCAGGCGCCGGCGCCGACGCGGCCGCCGCTGGCGCGCCACATCCCGAGCCGCACCGCCCTCGGTCGTTCACGTGCGCGCCGCTGCGATGGACGTCAGCGAGGCCGAGGCGGGCGAGGCGGCGCCGCGCGCCGTCACGGCGGCCGGCAGCGCAGCCGACGCGCGGCCCGCGGCGGCCCCGGACAAGCCGCCGGCGGCGCCGGGCACGCCCCCGCTGCGAGAGCCGCCGCGCGGCGCGGCCGGCGGCGGCGCTGCCAGCGTCGCGGCGGCGGCGGTGGCGGCCGCGGCGCTCGCCGCCGACGACCTCGGCGGCGCCCTGCGCGGGCGGCGCGTGCTCATCGTCGCTGGCGGCACGCGCGGCGACGTGCAGCCCGCCGCGGCGCTGGGCGTCGCGCTGGCCGCGCAGGGGGCGATCGTGTGTCTCGCGGCGGACCGGGCGCTGCAGGGCCTGGTCGAGGGCGCGCCGGGCCTCGCCTTCGCCCCGCTCGGCGGCGACGCGCGGCGCATGATGGTGCTCACCGTTCGCTGGGGGTGCGCGCGCGCCGCGGGGGGAGGCTCTCGCGCGCCGCGGGCGGAGGCTCTCGCGCGCGCGCGCCGCCGCGGCCGTCACGCCGCGGCAGCCACAGGCCGCCCGCCGCCCGCGCGCCGCGTGGACAGGGGCATGCTGCCGACCGAGCTCGGGGGCATCACGTGGCTGCGAAGGCAAATCGATAAGGTCCAGGACAGCGTCTGGGCGGCCGCGGCCGCGTTTCAGCCAGACCTGATCGCCGCCAACCAGCTCGCCTGGGGCCAGGCGCGCCGCGGCGTCGCGCAGCCCGCTGGCGGGGCGCCGCGCTGGCGAGCATGGTGCAGCGGCGGCGGCCAGCGCCGCCCGCCCGCCGCCGGCCGCAGGTGCACGTGGCGGAGGCGCTGTGCGAGCCTCTGCACGTGCTGCTCACAGTGCCCTGGCTGCCGACCGCGGCGTTCCCGCACCCGTGGGCGCGCGCGTACGGGGCCAACGTGGCCGACTACGCCGCGTCCGCGGCAGCGGCGGCCGCGGCGCCGCTGCTGGCGCCGCTCGCCGCGCTGCGCCCGGGCGCCGCGGCGCGCGCGCGGCGCGTGCTGCTCGCGCGCGTCGCGGCCGCCGCCAACGCGGCCAGCGGCCCGCTGCTCGACTCGACCGCCTGGGCGGGCATCGCTGACCTGGTCCTCCGCTTCCGCCGCCGCCTGGGGCTGCCGCTGCTCTCGCCCAACGACCTGCCGGGAGCGCTCTATCGGTGCCGCCGCGGCCGCGGGGCGCGCGGCCGCGCGCCGCCGCGCGCGCCGCGCCGCGCGCTGCAGGCCCCTCCGCTCACGCCCGCGCCGCCGCCCGTGCCGCCGCCCCGCAGGCTGCCCGCGTCCTGCCTCTTCAGCGCGCGCCTCGTGCCCCGGCCCGCCGACTGGGCGGCGCACGTGGGCGTCGGCGGCTTTGTGTTCCTGGACGATGCGCTCGCGCGCTTCGGCCGCGCCGGCGCCGGCGACAGCCCGGGCGGCAGCGGCGGCGGCAGCGACGCCGGCCCCGGCGGCCCCCGCGCCGGCGCGGGCTGGCGCCCGCCGCCGGCGCTCACGGCGTTCCTGGCCGGCGGGCCGCCGCCGCTGTACGTCGGCTTTAGCAGCCTCGTGCTGAGCGCCCGTCACGCGGCCGAGGTCGAGGCGGCGCTCGCGGCGCTGCCGGCGCGGCAGCGCGTCGTCCTGTGCAGCGGCTGGTCGGCGCCCGCCGCCGGCGGCGGCGGCGCGGGCGCGGTGGCGGGCGGGGCAGCGGGCGGGGCGCAGGTGCTGCGCATCGCCGAGGCGCCCCACGACTGGCTGTTCCCCCGGTGAGCGCCTGCCTGCGGGCGGCGCGGGCGCCGCGCGCGCGCAGGCGCAGCGCCGCGCGCGCTGCCGCCGCGGCGCGCTACGGCCACGGGCGCCCGTCTCGCGCCGCAGCTGCGCGGCGCTGGTGCACCACGGCGGCGTCGGCACGACCGCGGTCGGGCTGCGGTGCGGGCGGCCGACGCTCGCGGTGCCTGCCTTTGGCGACCTCTTCTTCTGGGGCGAGGCCTGCGCGCGCCTGGGCGTTGGGCCGGCGCCGCTGCCGCTCGAGGCGATGACCGCCCCGCGCCTGGGCGCCGCGCTCGCGCAGCTGCTCGGCCCCGGGCGCCCCGGCTTCGAGGCCGCGGCCACGGCCGCGGCGGCGGCGCTGCGCGGCGAGGACGGCCTGGGCGCCGCGGCCGCGGCGGTCGCGCGCACGCTCGGCGCGGCGGCAGCGGCGCCAGCGCGCGGCGAGTGAGGGCGGGGCTTGGCGGGCGGCTGGGTGTGCCGTCGCCCGCCGCGGGAGAGTTGGGGAGGTGCACGCCGCATGCTGCATGCTGTGGGGGCGGCGCAGGGGGCAAGTTGTCGTCGCGAGTCTCGCCGGGAACCGGACGGGTCGCAAGCGGCAGCTCCCGCTTGCGGTCCAGCCTCGGCGGCAGCGCGCGACAGCCTGTCGCGCTGCAGCCGCAGAGCGCGTGCCGGCGCCCTGCCGCTGGCCGTGCCGAGGGTGGGTGCCCAGCCTGGCTGGCGGGCTCGGGGGCGGGTCGCTTGCGATGGCGGCGGCACCGCACAGCGTCACCAGCGCAGCCGCGCCGCAGCGCACGCCGAGCCGCCGGGAAGCTTGGCCCGGCAGCCGTGCCGGCCGCGGGCGCTCGCAACGTGTAGGACTGCTGCGGCGCCGGCCACCACCGCCGCGGGAAGCGCCCCGGAAGCAGGAGACAGGTGGTCTCGGCCGGTTGGCTGCTAGTGCTCCCGCCAAGCCGCCCCGCCGCGCCGCCGCGGGGCCTGGCGCCGGCCTGACACGATCCGGGGACGCCACCGGCTGCGCCGCGGCTCGCCCGCCTGACTCACACAACGCAGCAGCTGGGGCACAAGCAGTGACGCCCGGCGCGCCGCGTCTACGGCGCGCCCCGCCGCCCCGCGCGCTCACACGGCTCGGCGCGCAGCTCCCGCTGGCGCCCTGGCACGCAGCCACGGGACCTCCGCCCAGCGCCAGCGCGCTCTCAGCGCCCGCGGGCGCGTCGCAGCCATGTGCCGCCCCGCGTCCAGCCCGGTGCGCACGGTGGCTGGCTTTGAGGTGCCGCAGCCCCAGAGCCCCGGCAGCGAGCAGCGGCGAGGCCTGAAGCCCGTCGCGAGCGGCCTGCTGGCGCGCCTGCTCGTGGAGAGCCCGCCGGAGGACCGCGCTAGCGGCTACGCGGAGGACGACCTCTCCGAGGACTGCTGCAGCGAGGACGAGGACGAGCGCGAGTCGTCGCCGACCAGCATCGCCATCCCAGTCCGGTGAGCCAGGCGCGAGCCAGGCGCCGCGCCGGAGGCGCTCGCGGCGCGCGGGAGTGCTGGTAGGGGCGAGTCACACCCAGAATTGCAGCGCGTCAAGCCCGCGAGGCTGGCAGCGCGCGGGTGCTCCGGGCCTCGCGCGGGAATGCTGCCAATTCTGGCCCGCCCGCGGCGCCAGACGCGGCGCGAGCGCCGCCAGGGCCTGGCCGCACCCAGACGCGGGCGGTGGCAGCTGCGGAGGGGGCGCGGCGACGCCGGGAGGCCGCGGCAGCGCGTGGTGCGTGGAGCGCTGCTGCTGACGACAGGTCGCGCCGGCCGCCCGCCTCAGGGACGACGCACACTACAAGCGCATGCTCCAGGCGCGCGCCGTGGTGAACAGCCGGCTCTGGCAGGCGCACGCCGGCGACGCCGCGGCCCGCGCGCCACGTGCGTGAGCGGCGCCGCCCGGAGCCCCGCGGCGGCGCCCGTGGCGCCGCGCCACACGAAGATTGACGACCGCGTCTGCCTGTGCTGGGCTGCACCTGGCGCCATGGGAGCGCACTGATCAGGCCCGACGGCGGGTGCACAGCAGCCGCTGCATTGCTAGCGTCTGCCGGGCTGTACACAGGACAGACACAGGACACAGGCCCCAGGCCGCACGCCGCGCCCGTGGTCGCCGGCTGCGGCCGCGCGCGGCGCGCGGCGGCGGCGGCGCGCCCTGCATATGCGGGGCGACGATGCCGTGCGGGTAATTGCCCGCAGCGCCGGCGCGCATGGGCGCGCCGCGCAGATCTGTACAGTTTCGGAGGGGGTGGGGTCTAAGTGTGTGTTGTTCGTGCGCGTGGCGGCCCGCCCCGCGCACGCGCACGCGCGCGGGGGCGCGCAACCGTGCCGCCACGGCGGCCGCATGCGCGCCCCCGGCGCGGCGCAGCACTTGAATGAGCGCTGCTTTGCATCTGGGGCGGGACTCGGCGCCGCGCAGCAGCACGGGCCCGGGGGCTGCTGGTCAGGGCGCCGGATTGGGGGCTGCTGCTGACTGCCTTGCGCACGGGTCTTGGGGTCTTGGGGCAGATCGCTTGCGCGCCGCAGCAGAGCCGGCAGGGCGGGCCAGCGGCGCGCGTCGCGCCTGCGCTGGGCGCATTTGCCCCGGGCGCAGCGCCGCCGCCGCATTTGGGGCGCGCTCGCCGCGGTTTGGTGGTGGTTTGGCTGCCGGCGCACCCCTCGCGCAGCGCCGGCTGCTGCGCGGCTATTCTCGGTGGTGGCACCAGCAGGTGCGACGCGCCCGCGGGCGGCACGCACCTCGTTCGTCCTCCGCAGCGCCTGACAGACTCAACACGTCGAGGGGTCTTATTCTATCACGGCGAGGGGTCCTATTCTAACACAGCAGCACAGGGCTCTCGCGACGCACATGCGGCCCACCCGTTTCTTGTTTTATGCCCTAGCCGCCGCCTGCGTGGCGTGGCTCCATGCGTGCGCCTCGTGCGCTCTGCGGGCCCTTGTCGTTGCTAGCTTGGGGCCGCGGGCCCTGCTGCCTGGGCCGGTTAGGCGGTGCACAGCCCTTGTTTTCCCTAGCAGCCTGAGGCGGAGGTGCTGCACGCGCGGCGCGCGCCCTCCGCCGACTGCCCACCGCGCATCTGCGCGCGCGTGGCGGCGACATCAGCACCTGTGCTGCGCCGCCCGCGTGCCGACGCTGTCCGTCGACGCTGTCTGTCTGACGCCCGTGAGTCGCAGGCGACGAGGGCGCTGTGATGATGCATGCTGCCGCTGCCTGCAGTTTAACTTGACTCCGCCGCCCGCTTCTTGCAGCTGGGCCGCGCGGCCGCGCCAGCGACGACGCCCATGCCGCCCGGCCCGGCAGGGATCTGGGTGCACCCTGCAGGAGCTCTGCAGTGGCCGGCGCGAGCGCGTGCCGTGGCGCTGCCAGGCTGCGGCGGCAAGCTGGCGCGCGCGCGGCGCTCGTGCCGCCGGGCGCCGCGCCGCGCGGCCTGCTGCGGGCAATTTCTCACGGCCTCACGCGTGCCCGTGCGGATGGCGCGCACGGGCGCACGGGCTCGCCGTCCCCCGGCAGCGCCCCGCCCGCGGCGGTGCAGGCGCTGCGCCGCCGCGCGCAACATCTCCGCCGCACGCCGCCGCCTGCACAACACGCCGCGCACCGCGGCCTGAGCTCGTGACGCTAACGAGACCGCGAGCCCCGCCCGCACCAGCTGCCAGGCAGCAGGGGGGGCCGCTGGGCAGCAGCAGCACGCGGCCCCGCGTCTGCTGGTGCTGACGAAGAGGAGATGAGCCTCGATCGGCGGCCGGGCGCGCCGCACAGCGGCGGCGGGCGGGCGTGACCGGCGCAGCAGCGGCGGCGGCCATTCGCGGCGCCCGCATGGCGCAGCGCGGCCCTCCCGCGGGCGCCACCGTGCGCTACGCGGAGCCGGAGTACTGGGACTGCCGCTACGAGCGGGAGCCGGCGCTGTTCGAGTGGTTCTTCGGCCACACGGCGCTGCGGCGCCTCCTGCGCGCCTACGTGGGCAAGAAGAAGCCCGTGCTGCAGATCGGCTGCGGCACATCCAACCTGCAGGAGGGCATGGCGCAGTCGGGCTACGTCGTGGTCAACGTGAGCGCGCGGGGGCGCGTGCGGGCGCGCTGGCCGGCGGGGGCGTGCCGCTGCCCGCGGCGCAGCGGCGACCCCGCGGCCGGGCCGGCAGAGCCGCCCCGCCGCCCGCCTGCCCGAGGGCGGGCGGCCGCGTGAGCGCGCGCGCGCGCCGCCGCCGCCGCCGCTGTCTGCAGATCGACATCTCGCGCGTCGTCATCGAGCAGATGCGCCGGCGGCATGCGCAGTACCCAAGCCTCTCGTACGAGGTGGCAGACTGCCGCTGCATGCCGGAGTACATGGACTGCCAGTTTGGCCACGTGCTGGACAAGGGTGCGGCGGCGCCGCCGCGGCGGCGCCGCCGCGGCGGCGCCCGCGCGGCCGCGCGGCGGAGCGGGGCGCGCCACGGCCGGCACGCCGGCCGGCACAGCGCAGCGGAGCGCCTGCCGCGGCCCACGCGCCGCCGCCCGCCGCAGGCACCATGGACGCGCTGCTGTGCTGCAAGCAGGGCACCGAGAACGTGATGCGCATGCTGCTGGAGGTCTGGCGGTGAGCGCCCGTGGGCGGCGCTCGACGCGGCGCCAGCGGCGCCGGCAGCGCCGGCCGGGCGCCCGCGCGCGCCGACGCGCCGCTGACGCCGCCGTCGCGTTGTCGCTGCGCAGCGTGCTGCAGCCGGGCGGCACCTTCCTGCTGATCACGCTCGGCGACCCCTCGCGGCGCCTGCCGCTGCTGCTCGACGCGCGGCTCGCGTGGAAGGTGTCGCTGCTGCTCCTCCCCAAGATTGCGGCCGGCGCGCAGGCCTACGTGGACGGGAAGTGTGTGCCACGCGCCGCGCGCCGCGCCGCGCCGCGCCGCGCGGCGCGCGCAAGCGCTCCAGCCGCCAGCGCGTGTCCGCGCTCACGCGCGCCGCGCCGTGCCTGCCCGCGCTCACGCGCGCCGCAGGCCGATCAACGACACGGTGCGGCCCATCGAGGTGGACGGCCCGTACGAGGTGCTGGACGCAGAGACCATCGGTGCGCGGGGCGGCCCGTCAGCCCAGCCCTGGCCGGCGGCGGCCGGCCCCTCTGACCTCCGCCGCCTGAACCTGCCTCACGGCCGCCCGCCTGCCCGCCGCCCGCCCGCGCCGCCGCCCGCCCGACCGCCCGCCACCCGCCCGCGCCGCCGCCAGTCGGCCTGCCGCCCGGCGTGCGCTACTCCAACTTTTTCTTCGCCTACGTGTGCAAGAAGCAGCCCCTGCAGCTGCCGCTCGCGCGCAAGGGCCAGCGCGCGCAGCTGCCCGACGGCTGGGTCAGCGGCTCAAAGGAGCTGTTTGCAAAGTGCGCGCCCGCGCGCCGCCGCGCGCCCGCGCCTGCGCGCCGCGGACCGCAGCGCGCGCGCCGCACACGCGCGCCGCACACGCGCGCCGCACGCGCGCGCAGGCTGCAGAAGGAGATGGGTCTGCCGCAGGATCTGCTCGACAAGGGGCGGCGCAAGCGCGTGCTGCACGTGCCGCCCGGCGCCGCGGCGGGCATGCACGGCCTGGTCGGCGGCGCGGGCGGCGCGGGCAGCAGCGCCGCGGCCGCGGCGCGCGGGCTGTCGCTGTCGCTGTCGGAGCAGCAGCACCTGATGCTGCGCCTGCAGGAGCACCAGGCGCTGCTGGCGGCGGGGGAGGAGCAGGCCGCGGCGCGGCGGCAGCGCCAGGCGGAGGTGGTGGCGGCGGGCGCGGGCGAGCCGCACGGCCGCTCGGAGCAGCTGCCGGCCGTGTCGGGGGGCCAGGACGTGCCGGCGCGGCCCGCCAGCGCGCCCGACCTTGCGGCGCTGGTGGGGGGCTCGCTGGACGGCGCGCTGTCGCCGCCACGCCCGCAGCAGCTGGCGCCGTGCGGCGCGGCGCAGGCGGCCGCTGCCGCTGCGGGGGCCGCGTTGCCCGCGCAGCCGCCAGCCGCGCCTGTGGCTGTTGGCAACGGCGTGCAGACGGCGCCCAGCGCGGTCCCCCCAGCCCTGCTGGAGGAGGAGCGGCAGGCCGGCGTGGCGCTGCGCGCCGAGCAGGCGCTGGCCGCGGGCGCAGAGCGCGGCGCAGCCGCGGCGGCGGCGTCGGCGTCGGCGGCGGCGTCGGCGTCGGCGGCGCCGGCGCCGGCGCCGGCGCCGGCGCCGGCACAGCAGCGGCAGCAGCTGCCCGTGCCGCAGCCGCAGCTGGAGCAGCTGGCAGCGCAGCAGCTGCAGGAGCAGCCGCAGCAGCAGTCGGCAGCGCTGTTCCCCGGGGGCAGCGGCGGCGGCTCGATCAGCGCTGGCAGCGCAGCCGCCGGCGGCGCGCCCCCCGCGGCGCGGCGCACTCCGCGGCTGCGCCGCTTCAGCACCGACACGTCCGCCTACCCGCTGGCGGCGCTCGCGGCGCAGATGGCGCTGCTGCGCATGCAGCAGGCCCAGCACAGCGAGCGCGCGGTCGACGGGCTCGTCCTGCACGACGTGCCCGCGAGCGAGGCGTACGGCGGCGCGGCGGCGGCGGCGGTCGCCGCGGCGGCGGCGTGGGGGCGCACGCGGCCGCCGCGCGGCCGCCGCCTGAGCGCGCTGAGCGTGCTGAGCAACATCAGCGTCGCGAGCAGCAACCTCACGAGCCTGAGCAACAACGACGGCGAGGAGGCGGAGGAGGACGACGACGACGACGCGGCGGACGACGTCAGCGCCTGCACGACGTCGGGCGAGAGCGCGGTGGCGCACGCGGCCGCCGCGCTGCAGCGCGCGCCCGGCGGCAGCGGCCCCGCGGCGCTCGGCCTCGGCGGCGGCGACGGCGGCGGCGGCGCGTACGTCGGGTCGCTCGCGCTGAGCCGCCCCGCCGCGCTCGGCCGGGCGCTGGCGCACCCGGGCGCGCCCGGCGGCGGCGGCGCGCCGGGGCAGGCGTGGCAGCAGCCGGAGTGCGCGGGCCTGGCGCTCGTGCCGGAGCTGCACGACGGCGGCGACGAGCAGGCGACCGAGTCGGCGGCGGAGCGGTCGCCGGGGCTGGCGGTGCCGCCCGGCTGCAGCGAATAGGGACGGGGGACTGACGAGCACCGCCGACACTGTGCGCTGGGGCACTGCCGATTGCGGGACTGTGTGGTGGTGCTGGTTGTTGTTGTTGCTGTTGCGTCGACGCGTGACGAGTGTGCGTTGCTGGCGTGTTTTCGTCGAGCTGGTGCGTGCGCACTTGCGGACCGCGGCGGGGCGCGCCGCGCGAGACTGTCTGTCTGTCTGTCACTGCTCCCTGCCTCCTTGCCGCCGACGGCGGCGCCCAGCGCGTGCACACTTGATCGCAGTGGCGTGATTTCCTCTGCGGCGCGCGCCGCCGGCGGGCGGTTTGACCGCGCGCCGCGCGCCTGGGCCGGCGGCCGGCTGCTCCGCGCGGCGTGTCGTGGTGTGGGTGGCCGCTGCTGCCAGCGCCGCGTGAGAGAGAACGGGTTCTCGAGGGATGTCAGGCACTCGGCCCGCCATCCGGCGCAGGCCGCCCCCCTGGCGTGCCGCGCGTCCCGGCACACGCACCCGCGCCCCCCACGGCAACGCCAGCGGCCGCGACACTCGCGCCGCGCCCGCGCCGCGCCCGCCGCTGCAGCACCCGCGACCCCCGCGCCGTGCCGGCGGCCCCGCGAGCCACCGCGGAGCGTGCTCAGGGTCATGGCGCGCCTCTGAGGGCGCGCGAGCGGGGAATTGAGGCGCCCTCGCCAGCCCGCTGCCGGCGGTGCGCCCTCCCGGTGCCGCGTGCGCGTGGTGCGGGCGCCATGAAGCGCGCCAAGGGCGCGGGCTACGGCGGCGGAGACAGCGACGACGACTACATGGCGGAGGAGGGCGGCACCATCAGGGGCACGACCTCCGGCCGCACCGCGCGCCGCACGATGGTGGCGCAGACGCCGCGCGCGGCGGGGCGGTCGCGGCCCACTAACAACCAGCTGCTGTGAGTCCGGGGCGCCGCGGGGGCGGCGCCGGCCGGCATGCGCCGAGAGCGCGCGAGCGCGGCGCGAGCGCCCGCCGCCGCGCCGCGCCGCTGGGCGCCCCGACACGCGCAGGTACAAGGCCTACTTTCGGTGGGCTCACTACGGCCACAAGCTTCGCGCCGGCACGGCGCACCTCCCCACCGAGACGGACGCCTGCCCCAGCGTCACCGCGGCCTTCCTCCAGGCGCGCGCCCGCCCACGCGCCCCCACCGCACGCGCCGAGCCGCCCGGCCGCCGGCGGCGCGGCGCGGCGCCGGCGGCGCGCCGCCGCGGCGCCGCGACGCCCGCTGCCGCCGGCGCGCGCGCAGGTGCTGCACACCCTGAACCTGGCGGAGGGCTTCCGCGTGGGCGAGCAGCGCAACATCCTCTCGGTGCGCGGCGCGGCGCGGCGCGGCCGCCCAGCAGCGGCCGCCCCGGCGGCGGCCGGCCCGGCCCCCCCCCCCCGCCCCGGCGGCGGCGGCCGGCCGCGGCGCGGCAGCCGCGCGGGCCCCCCTGCGTGCGCCCGCCGACCCCCGTGCGCCGACCCGCGCCGCGCCGCGCTGGCGCAGATCCTGTCCACCAACACGCGCCGCACCAAGGTCGTGGAGCTCTCGACGGGCACGCACCGCGTGCCCGACGAGCTGCGCAAGCACTACCTGTCCGACGGCGAGGGCGGGCAGTACTCGACCAACCTCGACCGCAACCGCTACGGCAACGACGACCAGTACCTCTTCACTGGTGCGCGCCCCCGCCCGCACGCACGCCGGCCGGGCTGGCTGGCGCGGCGCGGCGCGGCGGCGGCCACAGCCAAACGCGCGCCGCCTGCGTGCGCGCTCGTGTGTTGTTGCCGCGCAGTCATCCGGTTTGACCTCGAGTACCTGGGCCTCTGCCCCTGCATGGTGGACGTGGAGATCATCGACGCCAAGAACGACAACCAGTCCACGTTTGTCTCGGCCGGCGCCGAGGCGTGCACGTGCACCAACGTGCGTGCCGCGCACGCACGCGCGCGCGCGCGGCCGCGCCGCCGCGGCGCCGCCGCTCACTCCCGCGCCCGCGCCCGCGCGCAGATGCCCGGGCTGCTGGCCGACCCGAGCTACGCGCTGCAGGCCTTTGGCGCGCGCAGCCGCGGCGACGCGCTGCCGGCGGTCAGCCGCGGCGGCGACAGTGAGGGGATCAAGCGCAGCGGCAGCCAGGCGAGCCTCGCGTTTGACGCCCTGGTCATGGCGGCCACGGGCGGCACCGAGGGCGCCGCCGCGGCGGCCGGCGGCGGCGAGGCGCCCGTGGAGAGCCGGCTCGGCGGGCCGCTCGCGGCGCTCGGCGGCGCGGGCGGCGCCGCCGCCGCGGCCGCGGCGAGCGCGGGCGGGCTGAGCGCAGCGGCGGCGGCGGCCGTCGCGGCGGCGGCGGGGCGCGGCAGCGCCGCGCACGGGCTGCCGTCGCGGCAGCGCAGCCGGCTGTGGAGCGCGCTGTCGTTCGGGGACGTGGACAGCCTGCAGAACGCGCTGGACGCGTTCAGGGTGAGCGGGCGGCCGCGCTGCAGCGGGCGGGTGCCGGGCTGGGCTCCTGGGGGGCGACCGCAGCAGTGGCTGGTGGCCGCGGGCGGGCAGCAGCTGCAGCCCAGGCAGCGGGCCCGGCCAAGCAGCATGCCCAGCCGGCGGCAGCAGCAGCAGCAGCAGCAGCAGCAGCAGCAGCAGCCGCCAGAGGTGCCGGCCGCGCTGACCGCCCACGCCGCCCGCGCCGCCCGCTGTGCCGCGCCGTGCCGCGCGCCGCAGGCGGAGGAGGAGATTGCGTCGGGCCCGGGGCTCTCCGACGCGCTCGCCGGCGGCGCCGCGCCGACGTCGAGCGAGTCGTTCCGCAAGCGGCAGCGCAAGCCGATGCGGCGGCCGAGCAGCAGCATGATCGCGGCCACGCCCGACGCGGGCGCCGGCGGCGCCGGCGGCGGCGGCGCGGGCGTGGACAGCGCGCTGCTGCTGCACTCGCTCATGCGGACCGCGGGGCTGACGAGCGGGCTGCGCGAGCGCAGCGGCGACAACGCGGGCGCCGCGGCGGACGTCATCAGCAGCGGCGCGGTCGCGGCCGACGGCGTCGCGCGGCGCACGAGCAGCGCGGGCCCGGGGCGCTCCGTCGGCAGCGGCGGCGCGCGTGGCGCCTCGCAGCGCAGCGGCGGCGCCGCGCCGCCGCCGCCGCCGCCGCTGAACATCGACGACGAGGCGATCAGCCAGGAGGACGACAGCGAGCCGGTGACGGGGCACAAGAGCGGCAGCGGGCCGCACAGCTCGCGCGGGCGCGGCGACGCCGAGGGCGGCGGCGGCGGCGGCGGCGCGCCGGCCGACGGCGGCGAGCGCGGCGACGATGGCGGCGAGCGCGGCGACCTGGAGGACGCGCTGGGCGAGGCGCTCGCGGACGAGGGTGGCGACGGCGGGCCGCCGGCGGGCGAGGGCGGGCCGCCGATGCCGCGCCGCGTGCGCCACGTGCCGCGGCAGAGCAGCGCGATCAACCTCGGCACGCGTGTCGGCCCCGCCGAGGTGAAGCGCCTCGCGGCCGAGATGGCGGCGCTGCGCGCGGAGAACCGGCGCCTGCGCCTCGCGGGCGGCGGCGGCGGCGGCGGCGCGTGCGGCGGCGACGGCGGCGGGCTCGAGGGCCTGCCGCCGAGCGGCCCCGCGCGCACGGCGGCGCTCGAGCGCGAGCTGCTCGCGTCGCGGCAGCAGGTCATGGAGCTGCAGTGCGGCCAGCGCGCGCTGGAGGAGAAGCTGCAGCAGCTCAGCCAGGAGCTGCTGACGACGCGCAACACCGCCAACCAGGTGCTGGCGCAGTTCCTCATGAAGCCGCAGCAGCCGCCCACGCCAAACGGCTTTGCCGGCCTGCCGGTCAACCCGCTGTCCGGGCTGGGCGGGCTCAACCCGGCGACCATGGCGGCGGCCATGGCGGCCGCGATGGCGGCGGCGACCGCGCACGGCGGCGGCAGCAAGCGCAGCAGCTACGACCACGCGGGCCAGCGCAGCAGCGGCGACGCGCCGGGCGAGCCCAGCGGCAGCGGCGCGGCCGGCGATGACGGCGGCGACGCCGCCGACGGCGAGGCGCAGCAGCAGCAGCAGCAGCAGCAGGAGCAGGAGCCGCGGCAGGCGCCGCCGCAGCGGCCGTCGCCGCCGCCGGAGGCGGCCGCAGCCGACGACGCGGGCGGCGCGCCGGGCGACGCCAGGCCGCCGCCCCCGGTCAAGATCGAGGCGGGCGCGGCCCCCGACGACTGCAGGGCCGCCGCCGACGCCGCCGGCGCGGGCGCCGCGGGCGAGGAGGGCCTCGGCGTGCTGCTGCGCGGCATGGGCGCGATAGAGGGCCGCGCCGAGGCGTGAGCCGCGGCGCGGGACGGGATTGCGAGGGGGCGCGCCCGCCTGGCTGCATCATCATCAGTGCCAGGCCGCCGGCCCGGGGGCTGTGCGTCGGTTGGCGCGCGGCCGCGGTCGCGCGGGCGTCACAATTGCGCCGCGCGCACGCGCGCGCGCCGGGGCAGGACTGGGGCTTTGGGCGGCGCCGGCCGGCGCCGGCGGTCGCGCACACGACGGGCGCCCAGGTTGGCTGCGGGTATGCTCCATCCTTTTGTGGCGGGCGCGCCCGCGAAACAATGACTCGTGCACAGCCGTGCACAGCAGCAAGTTGCGGATAAACGCAGCGCGCGGGGCGTGGGGAGAGCGAGCGAGCGGCGACGACGATGCATTGCAGCCGCCACGCGTGCTGCCGTTCAACGGCCTTAATAATCAGATGGCGCCGGCGCTCCGGCAGCGGCGCAGCGCGGCGGTGCAGTGCGGCGGCGCAGCGCGGCGGTGCAGTGCGGCGGTGCAGCGGCAGCGGCGGCAGTCCTAGGCACAGCGAGCGCGCCACCACTGCCGCGTTCCTGGCCGCTCCCGGCCGCCCCGGCCCGCCATCAGCAGCGGCCATCAGCAGCGGCAGCATGGGCTCGTTCGTCAAGTGGGATGGGCAGAGCCTGCCGCCCGCGCTCAAGGCGCACGGGCTGCTCCTGGCGCTCACGCTGCTGCCCACGGTCGTGTACATCCCGTACAGGTGCGCTCTCTCGGCGGCCGGCGCAGCAGCGCTCGGCGGTTGGCGGCCGCGCCGGCCGCGCCCAGCGCCCGCCCGGCGGCCTGGGCGGTGTCACAGACGGCGCAGGGGACCGCACCTGGCCGCTGCGGCGGGCGGCGGCGCGCAGCCGCGCCGCGCGGCGCCGGCCGGCCGCAGCCGCCGCCCACCCGCCTGCGGCGGCCGCGCCGCGCGCAGCGTGAGCGTCGTGCTCCACGCCGCGCTGACCGTGTACGTCGGCTGCTGGCGCTCGGTGCAGTCGGAGGCGCCGCAGGAGAGCATGACGCACCGGGACGCCATGAAGTTTCCGATCGTGCGCCGGGCGCGGCGGGGGGCGCCGCGCCGCGCCGCGCCGACCCCGCGCGGCGCGGCAGCCGCCGCCGCCGCCCCTCCCCTCCCCACGCCGCGCTCTCCGCCTGTCTGACGGACCGCGCGCGCGCGGCGCGCCGGCTGGCGCAGATGGGCAGCTGCGTGCTGTTTGGGCTGTTCCTGTGCTTCAAGTTCGTCCCCAAGTGGCTGGTCAACCTCGTCCTCTCCTCCTACATCACGCTGCTCGGCGCGCTCGCGATCAACTCCCTCGCGCTGCCGTTCGTGGCGCCGCTCTTCCCGCCGGGCGCGCGGCGCCGCGTGCTGCGCCTGCCGACGCTGCCCGCGGTGCCGCTGCTGAGCCCCGAGCCGACGCCGCTCGAGCTCACGCTCCCGCAGCTCGTGCTCTGCGGCCCCGCGCTCGCGCTCGGCGCGTGGTACTGCGCGACCAAGCACTGGCTCGCGAACAACGCGCTCGGCATCGCGTTCAGCGTGCTCGGCATCGAGAGCGTCAGCCTCGGCAGCGTCAAGACCGCGGCCATCCTGCTGGCCGGGCTGTTTGTGTATGACATATTCTGGGTCTTCTGCACGCCCGTCATGGTCTCGGTCGCCAAGAACTTCGAGGCCCCGATCAAGCTCCTCTTCCCGCGCCGCGCGGCGGCCGCCGCCGCGGCCGCCGCGGCCGGCGGCGCCGCGCCCAAGCCCAACTTTGCGATGCTCGGCCTCGGCGACATCGTCATCCCCGGGCTCTTTGTCGCGCTGATGCTGCGCTACGACGTCGCGGGCGGGTTCCGCTCAAACTACTTTGCGAGCGTGTTCTGGGGCTACGTCGCCGGCCTGGGCACGACGATCGGCGTGATGAACGCGTTCAACGCGGCGCAGCCGGCGCTTCTCTACATCGTGCCCGCCGTGCTCGCGACCGTCGCGGGCCACGCCGTGCTGCGCGGCGAGCTCGCCGCGGTGTGGGCGCACCAGGAGGAGCACGCGGCCGAGGCGGAGGCCGCGGCCGCGGCAACGGCGGCGGCGGACGGCGACGACAAAAAGGAGCAGTGATCGAGCGCGTGGCTGTGCATGCATTGCTTGGGCGGGACGCAGGGGGCGGGGAGCGGGGCGGGCTCGGACCGCCGTCGGCGCGCGGGCGCGGCGCGCTGCGCGCTGCGCGAGCGGGCTGGCGGCGCGCGAGCGGGCTGCGCGGTGCCGCGAGGCACGCCGCGGCGCTGCAAGCGCTCTCTCGGTTCGTTCCCCGCGCGCCCCACCCCCGGCAGCAGCCGTGCAGCCGGCGGCGCCGCCCGCGCGCGGCGCCGCCGCCACCGCCGCGCCCCCCGGCAGCAGGCAGTCAATCCCTGACCACCACGAGCGCGTTCACGGGCCCGCCGCGCGGCAAAATGGAGGACATCCCGACGTTTCTTCGCACGAGACACACACGCACACACGCACGCGCACCGCTCTAGCGGCCAGCACCGCCCACACGCGCGGCGCGGCACCCCGCAATGCGCACGCAAGGAGCAGTGACGCGCGCCGCGCTCGCGCCCTCCCCCGGGCCTCTCCCTGCCCGCCCGCCCCGCCGCCCCGGGCGGCTGCGCCGCCGCTACAGCGGCAGCAGCGCGCCGGCGCCGCCGTCCCGCGCGGTGCGCATGTCGGCGGTCACGCGCCGCCAGACGTCCCAGTATCGGGGGCCAAACGACATTCCCAGCTCCTCGCCCGCGCGCACGGCGCGGCCCGCGACGAGCAGCGGCAGCGGCAGGCCGTTGACCAGCACCACGACGACCTCGGCGTTGGCCGGCGCGCCGCCGCCGCCGCCCGGCGCTGCGGGGTCGGTCGCGGGGTCGTTGATGTGCGCGCACAGGTTGCCGCGCCCGAGCGCGCAAAAGTGGAGCTGCGGCGCCGCCGCGCCGGGCTTGAGCGCCGAGGCGTAGGGGTTGCCGCCCTGCAGCGCGGGCACGCGCACCAGCAGCGTGTACCTGCGCGGCGCGGCGGCGCGGCGGCGCGGCGGCGCGTGGGCGCGGCGGCGCGCGGCGCGCGGGGCGCGGCGCGCGGGCCGGCGCGGCGGGCCGGCGCGGCGCGCGCCTGTGCAGCAGCTCCATCCACGCCGACTGGCGCGGCACGCCCGGCGGCGCGTCCCAGTCGCGGGGGACGTCGAGGCTGAGCGCCGTGAACTCGGCCGCGCTCATCGCGTAGCTGCGCCACGGCCCCAGGATCGTGCCGGGCTCGAGGTCCTGCCGCGCGGGGCGCGCATGGCGCGGCGGCGCGGCGGCGGCGGCGGCGGCGCGTGAGCGGGGCACGGCGGTGCGGTGCGCAAGCGCGGCGCGCGGCGCGCGGCGCGCGGTGCGGTGCGCGCCTGGATGGCCTCCAGGGTGAACCCGCCGCGCAGCGCGGCGCGCGGGTCGCTCTGCGGGACGTGGCGGCACTGCACGTAGCGCACGGGGAGGTCCTGGGGCATCCCGGCGTAACCGCCCGACGCGGCCGCGCCGGCGGTGCTCGCGGAGACGGCGTGGCCGTTGGCGACGTTGCTCTGCTGCAGCAGCTCGTACAGCTGGCTCGCCAGCGCCTGGGGGTGCACGCCGCAGCGCTCGAGCTGCTTCAGCGCGTCCTGCGGCAGCACGATGGACCACTGCACGTCGGCGGCGGCGGCGGTGGCGTGAGACGCCGCGGGGGCGCCGCGCGGCAGCGCGCCCGCCGGCCGCGCGGCCCCGGAGCCGCCGCGCGGGGCGCCCACCGGCTGCAGCGTGTGCGCCGCGGCCGCGGCCTCGTGGCTGATGTACGCGGCGACGACGGTGGGGCTGACCGTCACGCCCGCGACGCGCAGCTCGCCCGGCGCGACCGGCGGCGGCGCGGCCACGCAGCCGCTGTACTCGACCATTCGTGGCGCCCGCCGCCGCGGCGTCGGCGGGCGCGGCCCCGGCGGCGGCCCCGGCGGCGCCGCGCGGCGCTGCGCCGCCGCCGGCCGCGGCGCTGCGCCGCCGCCGGCGAGCTGCTGCAGCAGGTCCCCGAGACCCTCCCGCTGCCCGCCGCGGCCGCCGCCGCCGTTGCCGCCGCGCGGGCTGCGGCCCTTCGCGCCGCCACCGCCGCCGCCGCGCGGGCTGCGCCCCTGCGCGCCGCGGCCCAGCAGCGGCGGCACCTGCGTGCTGGACTCGCGCGGGCCAAGCGCGGCGCCGCCGCCGCCCTGGCCGGTCGCCGCGGCCGCCGCCGCCGCCTGCGCCGCCGCGGCCGCGTCGGCGACCGCCGCGACCGCGCTGCCGGCCTCGTGGCCCTGGAGCCGAGTGACGACGCCCGTCAGCGCCGCCGGGTCGCCGCCGCCGCCGCTGGGGGCCGCGCCGCGCGGCGGCGCGCCGTCGCCGCCCGCGCGCGGCGCGGGGAGGATGCCCCCGCCGCCGCCGTCGCCCTCGTGCAGCTGCTGCGCCTGCGCGCGCGCCTGCAGCCAGCTCATCGTGTCCCCGCCGCGGCTGGGCGGCCAGCCCTGGATGGCGGGCGCTCCCCCGCCGCCGCCGCCGCCGGCAGGCGCCGCTGCCGCCGCGCCGGGCGCCCCGCCGGCGCCGCCGCCGCCGCCGCCGCCCGCGGGCGCCGCCGCGGCGCGGCCGGGCGGGTCGAGGGTGATGAGCTTGACGCCGGTGTGGGCGTAGGCGTTGACGTCCAGGTACCGCCGCGGCCGGCCCTGCTGCTGCTGCTGCTGCTGCTGCTGGGGCTGCTGCTGCGGCTCCTGCTGCTGCTTCCGCTTCAGCGGGGCCGCGCCGCGGCTGTCCGCGGCGCCGGCGCGGCCGCTGCCGTTGAAGCTCGCGCCGCCGTCGCTGAGCGCGCTGCTCTCGGCCTGCTGCGCGCCGGCGGCCGCGCGCGGCGCGCCGCCGCTGCCGCCGCCGCCGCCCGGAGCGGCCGCGCCGCCAAACTCGAGCGTCGCCGGGGCGCCACCGCGCGGCGCGGCGAAGCCGCGCGTGCCCCCGACCGCCGCCGCGACCGCCGCCGCGAGCGACGCAAAGTCGTGCCCCCGCAGCGGGGCGTCGGCGGCCGCCGCGGCGCCCGCGCCCGCGCGCCGGCCCGGCTGCCCGCTCGCCGGCGCGCTGTCGGCGGACGAGGCGTCCTGCGCCGGCGACGCCGCGTCCAGCGGCCTGCCGCCCTCGGCGGCCGCGTTGGCGGCCGCGCTGGCGGCTGCCAGCGCGGCAGCGGCGGCGGTCAGCGCGTCGGCCAGCGCCGGCGGCGCCGCGTCGGCCGCGCCGCCCGGCGGCGGCAAGCCGCCGCCGTCCTGGGAGCGGCGCGGGACCAGGGTGAGCCCGGCGCGCGCCGCGACCCCGGCCAGCCCCGGCAGCGGTGGCGCCGGCACCTGCGCCGGCAGCGGCGCCGGCGGCGCGCCCACAAACGGCTGCAGCAGCTGCTGCAGCGCCGCCAGCTCCGCCTGCGCGCCCAGCCCCGCCGGCGGCCGCGACTGCTGCGACGTAGGCGGCCGCGTGCCGGGGCCGACGCTCACGCGCCCGCCGCCG
This sequence comes from Scenedesmus sp. PABB004, assembly GCA_014905635.1. NCBI lineage: Eukaryota > Viridiplantae > Chlorophyta > Chlorophyceae > Sphaeropleales > Scenedesmaceae > Scenedesmus > Scenedesmus sp. PABB004. The sequence continues at coordinate 631,589 of JABVCE010000010.1, read as the reverse complement.
CCGCCGCCGCCGCCGCCGCCGCCGGGCGCGCCGCCCACGGAGCCGGAGCGCTGCTGGCGCACCGCGCCGGCGAGCGCGGCGCCGCCCGAGCCCGTCCGCTGCGGCTGCCGCGCGCTGCCGCCGCCGCCGCCGCCGCCGCCGCCGCTGCTGCGCTTGTTGCGGCGCTTGAGCGAAAACTCGGGGTCGCTGTCCTCCCCGCCGCGGGGCCGCCGCGGCTGCCGCGGCCGCCGCGGCGCTGCTTGGCCGCCGCCGCGGCCGCGGCCTTGAGCATGTCGGCGGGCACCATGCCCATGAGGCCGTGCCACTGCGCCTCAAACGCGCGCATGCGGGCGCCGTAGTGCGGCAGCCAGTCGGCGTTGGCGTGCGCCTGCAGCGCGTGGTTCCAGCCACCCGCGCCCTCCATCCACATGCCCAGGAACTTGCCCTCCACCGGCGGCTGCAGCCTGCGTGCCGCGCGGCGCCGCGGCGGGGGCGCGCGCAGGGGTGGGTTGGGCGGGTGCGTGTGAGTGTGTGCGTGTGAGTGTGTGTGGGGGGCAGGCAAAGGGGCAGTCGTGCCGGCGCCGCCGCCGGCGCCGCCGCTCACAGCTCGGCGTGGTCGTGGCAGACCAGGGAGCGGTTGTGGCGCGCAAAGATGAGGTGCCCCTGCAGCGCGCGCACACGCGCGCAGGGGTAGTGGTAAAACTGCTGGCAGGGGCCGTGCAGGCAGCCCGTGGTCGCGCCCCTGCGCGCCAGGCGGCGGCGGCGAGGGTCGGGCGAGGGTCGGGCGAGGGTCGGGCGAGGGTCGGCCCAGGCGGCGGCGTGCCGCCGCCGCTGCTCCTGGCGCCGCCGCTCCTGGCGCCGGCGCTGCTCGTGCTGCTGCGCCGGCGGCGGCGCACCTCAGCCCGCAGAGCTGGCAGCGCAGGCCGATGCCGGACGCGCGCTCGCCGTGCAGCCAAAAGTCCAGCACCTTGTCGTCCGGCATGCCCTCCGGCCCGAGGTCGCCCGAGCCGTTGGAGAAGACGGCGCAGCACTCGTGGTACAGAATGTAGCACCCCCTGGCGCGCGCGGCGCGGCGCGGTCGGCGGCCGGCGGTGGGCGGTCAGCGGTCGGCGCTCAACGTCGGCTGCGAGCCGCGCGCGGCGGCGCCGTCGGCGCGCGCGCGCGGCGCCGTCGGCGCGGGCGGCTCACTCAAACATCGGCATGTGCGTGCTCCTCAGCCGCCCGAGACCCATCCAGCTCGTCTCGTCGCTCGGCTGCTTGCAGAACCAGCAGACCTGGCCGTCGATCGGGAGCGGCAGCTTGCGCGCCATCGCGCCGGCCGGCCCGGCCCGGCGGCCGCCTCAGGGGCGGCGCGCCATGCGGCCTGCGTGCGCCGGCGAAAGCGGCCTGCGGGCGTCAGCGGGCGCGCGCGGCGCAGCAGCGGCACGCGGCGGCGAGGGGGGAGGGGGCCTGGGCGCGAGCCTCGGTGCCGCGTTGCTTGCTCCCCCGCCACCCTCAGCGCCGGGCCGGGGCTGCCCCGAGCTTGGGGCCTGCTCGCTGCCGGGGCTTGCTGCTGCTGCTCCTGGAGCAGCATCTGCCCCGCCCACGCCGCGTGCCGGGCCCGGATGGTCGTGCCGCGCCCCACACGGTGCCCACAAAGCCCCCTCCTCACCTGAACCCCACGGCCGAGAGCCGGCGAGCCTGATTCACGCGGCCCGCTGCTGCAGCGCGCGACGGACGCAGCGACGCCTGCCCGCCTCGCCACGGCTGGTCCGGGGGACGCGTGTGCTGGTCAAGGAGCGCGCGTCAGCGACAGGGCTTCGGGCTGCAGGGGCTTGTGCCCTGTCCGCCCGCCTTCCCTGTCCGCCCGCCTTCGAGCTACGCACCCACGCTGGCCAAGAAGCTCGCCAGAACATCACACAGTGAGCGGCCGCGGCCGCCCGCTCGCCGCCGCCGCACCGACGCGCGGCAGCGCCGCGCGCCGGCCCCGCACGCGCCGTGCGGCGCGCCGCCGCCGCCGCCCGGGCCCCGCCGCCAGCCCAAAGGTGGCGTGGCCATCGCAGGAGGCGACGCCGGCGGCGCGGCGGCACGGCGCCTCGGTGGCCGCTGCACGCGCGACCGCGGCGGCGCAGGCGCGGGCGCTGGAGCGCCGGGAGGCGGCGGTGCGGCTCGTGCTCGCCGCCGAGTCGCCCGCACAGCTCGCCGCGTGCGAGGAGGCCGCGCGGCGGAAGGTGCGGCGCCGTGCCTCGCGCGCTGGCCGCTCGGGAGGAGGCCGCTGGCCTCCGCTGCTGACCTGGCGCGCGCACGCCCCGCGCGTCGCGCGCAGATCGCCGCCGCGGTGGCGGGCGGCGCGGCCCGCCTGAGCGCGCCGCCGCCCGCGCCGCCCCAGCGGCGCAGCCGCGCAGCGGTGTGGCCCGCGCCGCAGGCGATGGAGCCAGCCGAGCAGCAGCAGGCGCTGGCCGGGGTGGAGCGGCAGCCACAGCAGCAGCAGCCGCCGCCGCAGCAGCAGCGCGCATCGCGCATCGTGCAGCAGGCGTGGCCGCTGCTCGCGCCGCGACCAGTGCTGCCTCTCGACGCCGAACGCCGGCGAGAGGCAGCAGGAGCAGCTCTGCCACCGGCGGCGGTGGCAGCTGCTGCTGGCGGCGGCGTCGGCGGTTGCGGCAGCGGTGGCAGCAGCAGCTCCTGCAGCGCAGCCTCCCCGCGCCGGCCGGCGTCGCCGCTCGCGCAGGCGCTGCTGAGCTGCCACGCGGCCGCCGCGGGCGTGCTCGCCGGCGGACGGGCGCCGCACGACCCGCTGCGCGAGCCGCTGCTGCTGGGCCAGCGATGAGGGCCGCCTCGGGGCTGCGGGCAGTCAAGTGACGCGCGGCGGTTGACCCCGCAATGTTACTCTGCTGCTCCGCTCCGGCCCGGCGCGCTGACCCTGCCACGCTGCGAGCCAGCCTCAACTCGCACCCCCGCGCGCCCGCCCCGCGGCTCGTCCTCGGCGCGCCGCGCATTGGTCCGGCGCTGCCGCCCCAGCCCGCCTGCCCGCTCGCGAGCGGGCGGGGCCGCGGGCTCAGCCGAGCAGGTCCCACAGCCCCAGGCGGCGCGTCCTGCAGAAGCCGATGACCTCGCTCGTCGCGCTGGCCTCGGCATAAGCACGGAATTGCCCGCCGCCGCACTGCGCAATCGCAATGGCGCGCGCGCGCGACAGCACCAGGCAGCCCTGGCGGCGTGGCGGCGGCGCGGCGCAGCACCGCGCGGCGGGCGGGCGGGCGTCGGGGGCCGCCACCGCGGCAGGGGCGAGCGCGGCAGCAGTGCCCCGCGCGCCCCGGCCAACGCACCTGCGCGTTGCGCGAGAGCGCCACAGAGTACGCGCTCGCGAACGCAGTGGCGGTGCTGCCGCCGGAGCAGAACGCGACGGCGGTCGCCTCGGCGAGCGCCTGCTGCTCGTCGCTGGCACCGCCGGCGGCCTGGGCAAACGCGACGCCGTAGGCGCTCGCCGCGCTGGCGCCGCCCTCGTTGATGGCCTGCGCAAACGTGGCGGCCATCGCGTCCACGCGCCCCGCGCCGCGCGCCTTGGACAGGGCGCGCGCCTGGGAGCGGCCAAAGCTCTCCTGCGCGCCGCGCTGCACCGCCTCGACCGCGGCCTGCGCCAGCACCGTGGCCGTGGCGGCCGCGTTCTGCGCCGCCGCGGTCGCGGTCGCCGCGGCCACCGCCTCGCTGCTGCCGCGCTGGGCCTGGGAGACCAGGACGCCGGCCGCCGCGCTCGCCTGGCCCTGCCCGGGCGCGGCGACCAGCACGGTGGCGGCCGCGTCGGCGCGGCTGGACGCGAGCGCGTTGCTGATGAGCGCGCCCACGTCGCCCGCCTGCAGCCCGCCCGGCGGCAGGCTCGGCAGGCCCGGCGGCGCTGCCGGCAGCTGCGCAGCAGCTGCCGGCAGCCCCGGGCCCGCTGCGAAGGGCGTCGCCGGCGCGGGCTGCACCGCCAGCGGCGGCAGCTGCGGGCCGATCAGCGGCCCGCCACCGCCGCTGGGCAGGCCCGTGCCGCCGCTGCTGCCGAGGCCCGCAGCGCCGCCGCCGCCGAGGCCCGGCGGCCCGCCGCCGCCCAGGCCCGGCGGCCCGCCGCCTCCAAGGCCCGGCGGCCCGCCATCGCCCCCGCCGCCGCGCTCGGGGCCGCGCCGGGGCCGCCCTGCAGCAGGGCGCGGCGCGGCGGCGCGGCGGCGCCCGCGCGCGCCGCCGCGAGCGCCACGAGCAGCAGGAGCAACACAGCGGCGCGCATCGTTGCGGGGTGGCGGGGGGGAACGGGGGTGTGCGTGCGCCGCGGCGCGGCGCGCGGCGGGGCGGCGGCGCCGGTCGCTCGTCACGCGGGCAGGCGCCGAGGTTCTAGTGCGCCGCGCCGACGCCCCCCACCTGGGGCGCTCACGCCTCACTCAGCTAGGAGCTGCTGCTCGCGCGCTGCTGCCGCCGCGAACGACGCGCGCCGCTGCCGTGCCGCCCGCCGTCGCGCCCCGCGGCGCGGCTGCGCGCCCCGCTCTTGCGCCCCCTCGCGACCGATCGCTGGCCAAGCCAGTGCCGCGCTCCGCGCCCGAGCTGCTCACGGCGAGACGGGAGTGCGCGGCCTAGGGCCCCGGGCGGGCCTCCTCGCGTGCAGCACCCTCGAGCTGGGCGCTTCCCGCCGCTCGTGCTGAGGGCGCCGGTCCTCATGACGAGGCGCCGCGACCCGGGCAGCGCCTCCGCAGGGCGCGGGCAACGCTCGGCGCCGCTGCCGGCGCTGCTGCCGCTGCTGCTGCTCGGGCTGTCGCTCGCGTGCGGCGGCGGCGCGGCGGGCGCCGCGCCTGGCGCGCAGGCCAGCACCCACACCAACACCACCTGGCGCACGTGCAACACGGGCGCGAGCCGCCTGGTGCTCGCCAATGCGGCGCAGCTGGCGCCCGCGTGCCGCCCCGGGCACTCGGCGGTCGCGGCGGCCGTCGCGGCCTGCTTCTCGTCCGTGCGCGCGACGGTGCAGGACTGCACCGTCGTGCTGACGCCGCGCCCGCCGCGCGGCTCGCGGCACGCGGCGCTGTGCGCGGCGATGTTTGCGCGCGGCGCGCTCACAGGTGCGCGGGGCCGCGCGCGGCGGCGGGGGCGCGACGCTGCGCGCGCAGCGCCGGCGCTGCGCAGCGCAGCGCGCGAGCGCCGGCGCTGCCCGCGGGCGCAGACGCGAACTCGGCGAGCCTGGTCGGCGTGATCAGCCCCGCCAAGTTCGCCAATGCGCTGCCGGCGTCGCTGGGGTCCGACGTCCCCGTCAACACGTCCAGCGCGCAGGCCGCGGCGCTGGCGAGCCTGGCAAAGCTGTTTGGCCGCGCGGTCGCGCAGCGCAAGGGCCGGACCGGCGCGAGCTGCGCCAGCGCCGGCAGCGCGGCGTCGGCGCCGGCGCCGGCGCAGGCAGCGGGCGGCGCCAACGCCACCGCCGCGGCAGCGCCGGGCGCGGCCGGCGGCAGCGCGCCGCGCCACCGCCCCGCGCAGCCGCGCCGGCGCGGCGGCCACCGGCCGCGCAACGGCACGGCCGCGGCGGGGGCGCGGCACCGCAGCAACAGCACGGCCGCGGGGGGCGCGCGGGCCCGCCCAGGCAGGCGGCACAAGCCCGGCGGCCAGCCGCAGCAGCAGCCCGTCCCGCCCTCAACGCCCGCGCCGCTGCCGGCGGCGGGCGCTGCTGGCGCCGCGGCGGGCGCGGCGGGCGTGAACAATACAGGCGTGCCGGCGCCGGGGCCGCCGGCAGCGGCGGCCGCGAATGCGTCCCAGCCGCTCAACGGCACCGCCGGCGGCGGCAGCGTCGGCGGCGCCGCGGCAGCTGGCGCCGCCGGCGCGGACGCCGGCGCCTCCGGCACGGACGCCGGCGCAGTGCCAGCGCCGAGCGCCGCAGGCGCCAACGTCACCGGCGCTGCTGCGAACGGCAGCGCCTCAGCCGACAGCGCCGCGCTGGGGGCGGGCGGGGGCGACCGGCGCCGCCGCCGCCTGCGGCTGCGCGCGGCGCGGCGGCGGCGGCAGCGGCGCCGGCTGGCAACGGCGGCCGGCGGCGGCGAGGCCGGCGATGAGGACGAGGGCGCGGACGACGCGCTCAGCGCTGCGGAGGACGAGGCGGCGGCGCGGCGCGGCGCCGGCGCCGCCGGCGCGCCGCCGCCGCCGGCCGACTGCGCCGCGGGCGCGTCGCCGGGGCGGCTCTTCCGCCAGGGCAGCGCGCTGCTGCTGCAGCCGGCGCCCGGGCAGCCGGGCGGCTGCACGTACCAGTACCTGGCGACGATGAACCCGGCACTGCTGCAGCCGCGCCGCGGCCTCGACACGGGCGCGGACGCGGTGCTGCCCGGCGGCGTGCGCGTCGCGAGCTGGGTGGTCTTCAGCGCCGTCGCTGCGCTCGCCGGCGGCGCGGCGTGCTTCATGGCCGCGCGCGTCGCGGCGCGGCTGCGCGCCGGCTACGCGCCGCTGCAGAGCAGCGAGGCCGGCGGCGGCGCGCCCGGCGGCGGCGGCGCGCCGCCGGGGGAGCAGCAGTCGCTGCAGATGGCGAGCCTGCAGGCCGGCGGCGGCAGCAGCAGCACGGGCGGCACCAAGCCGGGCGCGCCGCCGCCTGGCGAGGACCCGGACACGGCCCCGGGCGGCGACGCGCGGCGCCTGCTGCGTGCCGGCACGCCCTCTTCCTCGGGCGGCGTCGCTGGTCAGCGGTAGCTGGCTGTGTGCTGCTGGGGCGTGGGCTGCTGCAACAGGCGATGCGCCGTGCGGCCGCCGGGCCGGCGCTGGCAGCGGCGGCAGCAGCGTCGCCGGCTGGCCACGCGCCACAGCGCGCGGCGCAGCTCGCCCGCTCTCACCAGTGTGCGCCCCAGCACGCTCACACTTGCCAGCCGATTGGGCGCAGCTGCGCGGGCAGCTGCGCGGGCAGCACGCGGGCCGCGGGGGCCCGCGTCCCGCCCAGACTAACGCGCGCCCGGTAGGCCCACCACGCGCATAAAGGTCGCGTTGCGCTCGCTCCAGCGCCATTGTGCGGTCGCCGTCGACGAGTGCAGCACTCCGACCACCTCCTCCCCGCGCGTGCCGGCCACGCCACCCCCGACGCACGCCACCGGAGGTGAGGGTCGCGGCCTACGCCTCGCTTGCGCCGTGGCAGCGCCCGCGCGAACGGCCAGCCGCGACGCGCGCGCTCGCGTCCGGGCGCCCCCAGGCCGTAGGCCCGCCAGCCCGCGCGCCAGGCCTCCGCGCGCCGCAGCGGGCCACGAGAACGCTCCCCCGCCCTAGGATGCGCCTCTGGGACCATGCGGCGCCCCGCCCTGACGCCCACCCGCGCCGCCCGCCCGCGCGCTTGACCAGGCGGCTTGACCAAGCCCCGTGCACGACACGCCCGCCGCCATGAAGCTGTGCACCGTCGCAGCCCTGCTGCTGGCCACGGCCATTGCGGGTGAGCGCTCGCGGCGCGCCGGCGGCGCGGCCTGGCGGGGGCGTGGGGGCTGGCGGCGGCGCCCAGAGCGCGGGGCGCGCGCCCGCACCGCCCCCGGCCGCAGCCCCACACGCCGCGCGCGCTGGGCCGCCGCCGCCGCGCCCCGCTCTCACGCCCGTCGCCCCGCGCCGCCGCGTCCGCCGTGCGCAGCCGACGCCGCCGCCCGGCCGATCAAGGAGCTGCCCGAGCCCGGCAGCGACGCGGTGCACGAGCGTGGGTACAACTACCAGCGCCGCGCCGGCAACAACATCCGCGACAACCAGATCGTGGGCGGCTGGAAGCAGGCCCGCACCAACACGATCCGCGGCCTCCTCGGTGAGCGGGCGCCGCCGCGCGGCGCGGCGCGCGCTCGGCTGCGGCAGCGGCTGCCGTGCTGTGGCGATGCCTGCTCGCTTACACCACCCCGCCTGCCTGTCGCTGCCCGCAGCGACCACTCCTGAGAAGGGCGCCGCCACCAACGACGGCTCGCACGCCCCCCTGGCCAACGCTGACAAGAAGCAGGAGCGTGGCCAGGCGCACTCCGGCGGCAGCACCGGCCCAGACTCCTGGCAGTACTGGGCGCCCCAGCGCGCCCTGCTGGCCAACGCCGACAAGCAGCAGGAGCGTGGCCAGGCGCACTCTGGCGGCAGCACCGGCCCTGACTCCTGGCAGTACTGGGCGCCCCAGCGCGCCCTGCTGGCCAACGCTGACAAGAAGCAGGAGCGTGGCCAGGCGCACTCCGGCGGCAGCACCGGCCCAGACTCCTGGCAGTACTGGGCGCCCCAGCGCGCCCTGCTGGCCAACGCTGACAAGCAGCAGGAGCGTGGCCAGGCGCACTCCGGCGGCAGCACCGGCCCAGACTCCTGGCAGTACTGGGCGCCCCAGCGCGCCCTGCTGGCCAACGCCGACAAGCAGCAGGAGCGTGGCCAGGCGCACTCCGGCGGCAGCACCGGCCCTGACTCCTGGCAGTACTGGGCGCCCCAGCGCGCCCTGCTGGCCAACGCCGACAAGCAGCAGGAGCGTGGCCAGGCGCACTCCGGCGGCAGCACCGGCCCAGACTCCTGGCAGTACTGGGCGCCCCAGCGCGCCCTGCTGGCCAACGCCGACAAGCAGCAGGAGCGCGGTCAGGCGCACTCTGGCGGCAGCACCGGCCCAGACTCCTGGCAGTACTGGGCGCCCCAGCGCGCCCTGCTGGCCAACGCCGACAAGCAGCAGGAGCGCGGTCAGGCGCACTCCGGCGGCAGCACCGGCCCAGACTCCTGGCAGTACTGGGCGCCCCAGCGCGCCCTGCTGGCCAACGCCGACAAGCAGCAGGAGCGTGGCCAGGCGCACTCTGGCGGCAGCACCGGCCCAGACTCCTGGCAGTACTGGGCGCCCCAGCGCGCCCTGCTGGCCAACGCTGACAAGAAGCAGGAGCGTGGCCAGGCGCACTCCGGCGGCAGCACCGGCCCAGACTCCTGGCAGTACTGGGCGCCCCAGCGCGCCCTGCTGGCCAACGCCGACAAGCAGCAGGAGCGCGGCCAGGCGCACTCTGGCGGCAGCACCGGCCCTGACTCCTGGCAGTACTGGGCGCCCCAGCGCGCCCTGCTGGCCAACGCTGACAAGAAGCAGGAGCGTGGCCAGGCGCACTCCGGCGGCAGCACCGGCCCAGACTCCTGGCAGTACTGGGCGCCCCAGCGCGCCCTGCTGGCCAACGCTGACAAGAAGCAGGAGCGTGGCCAGGCGCACTCCGGCGGCAGCACCGGCCCAGACTCCTGGCAGTACTGGGCGCCCCAGCGCGCCCTGCTGGCCAACGCCGACAAGCAGCAGGAGCGCGGCCAGGCGCACTCTGGCGGCAGCACCGGCCCCGACTCTTGGCAGTACTGGGCGCCCCAGCGCCAGCTGCGCGCCATCCAGCCCGTGAAGGGCGAGGCCCTCGAGCGCGGCAACGCCAAGTCGGGCGGGAGCTCTGGGCCCGACTCCTGGCAGTACTGGGCGCCGGCGCGCGCCCTCCTGGCCAGCACCCTCAAGAAGGAGGAGCGCGGCAGCGCCCACTCAGGCGGCAGCTACGGGCCTGGCTCCTGGAGCTCCTGGGCGCCCAACAGGCAAGTGGACGGTGAGTCGGCGGGCAGCCCGCCGACTGCCCGCGCCGCCACGCGACCGGTGCAGCTGGGCCTGCAGACGACGCGCCCGGCTCGGGCTCACGCGCGCGCCCCGCTCCCGCCGCCAACTCCAGGGCTTGAGCGCGCCGCCAAGGCACCCGCCGCCACCCACAAGGCTCACGCCAAGCCCCTGAGCAAGCCCGCCACGGCCGCGGCCGCGCCGGCGAAGCCCGCACCCGCCAAGGAGGCCGCCAAGCACGCCGCGCACGCCGCGCACGCCGCGCACGCCGCCCCCACGAGCCACGCCGCGGCCGCCACGGCCGCTGCGGCGCCCGCGAAGGGCGCCAAGGTGCAGGAGCGCGCCGGCGGGATGGGGCACCGCGGCGGCTCGAGCTGGGGCATGGGAGGCATGGGTGGCCGCGGCGCGGGGCGCTATGGCTATGGCTGGTGGGGCCCGCCCAAGGCCTACTCTCTTATGAATGGGCGCCCCATCTACACCGCGGCCGGCTGGCCGAGCGGGCGCGGCGCGCAGTGCGCGCAGGGCGCCAACGTCGTCGCGTGCGCGAGCACCTAGGCTGCCGCGCGCGGCGGCAGCGCGCGCTGTTTGATCCAACGCGCCTCACGGGACGCGCGCGGTGCGCCTCACGTTTTTTTCTGCTGGGCCTGTCGTTTGTCGGTTGGTTCGACCCCCCGCGTCGACGGCCCCGGCGGCGTCTCCATTTGATTGGCACATTTGATGGCGTTCTGCAGCGCCACGCGACTGCGTCGAGCACGGCGGCAGCCGCCCGCCCACAAGCTGCACCACGACGCAAGGCACGAGGGCGGCATGGATAACCCCCAACCCAACCCCAGCACCGGCATTTTGTTGCGCTCGCCACTTTCAGAGTAGAGCAGTCGCACGGCTAGCACCATCCATGCAGAGTGAGTGTGTGAGCACTTGGCCGCGCGTTGGCGGCCCGCCTGCATCCAGGCACCGCTCGCATGCCAACCGGCCCGGTGTGGTTGGGGTGCTGCGGCGCCCTTGATTCATCCATTTTTCTGGCCCTCGACAATAACTAGTCAGCGTAGCGGCACCCGACGGTAACCGGCTCGGCTTCTCTCGTGCGCTGTCAGCGTTACATCCGTTGGGAGGGTGTCGGGTCGCACGCAGCCGCCCGCGCCCTCGGCAACGCGCCGCCAATCGCCCCCACCCCGCGCCCCACCCCTTCCCGGTCAGCCGCCCCAACTCGGTCAGGCAGTTGACATGAACACCTCAGCCCACGTTGGTCCTGTCGGCGAGCCCCGCGCGGCTGAGCGTGGGGATGCGGCTGCGCTTGCCGCCGGCCTCGCCCGCCGCCGCCGGCGCCGCGGCGCTGCGCATGCTGCGCACGCTGCCCGCCGCGCTGGCGGGCGAGTCGGGCGCCGCGTTCTCGCCCGCCGCCGCCTCCTCCGGCGCGGCGGCGTCGGCGCCGGCCTCGCTGCCCGGCTCCTGCGCCTCCTCCTCTGCCACGGGCGCGAGCAGGCCAAACACCTCCACCGGGTCGCCGCCGCGCTGCGGCGCGGCGCGGCGCGGCGGGCGGCGTGTGGGCGGCGCGTGTGGGCGGGGCGCACGGGCGCCGCGCCGCGCCGCGCCGCGCCGCGCCGCGCCGCGCGCCAGCCGCGCGCGCGGCGCCGCGCACCTCCAGGATGGCCTTGCGCTGCTCCCTGAAGTGCTCCACCAGCACCAGCTCCGGCGGGCAGCACAGCTGGCCCACCAGCTGCGGGTCGGGCGCGTCCACCTCCCTGCGCGGCGGCAGCGCCGGCGGCGCCACCGCAAGCCGGGCCGCGGTCTGCGCCGCGACGCTCGCCGCGACCTCGCCCAGGCGCTCCGCGTGCTGCGCGGCGGCGGCTGCGGGCACGGCAGGCGGGCGGCGCGGAGCTCGCGAGAAGCCGGCGGCGGTGGCAGCGGCAGCGGCCGCGCGCCCCGGCGCGCGCCCGGGCGGCGGCACACACCGCTGGCCTGCTGGCCCACCGCCTGCGCGGCGCCGGCCAGGCTGCCGGCGAGCGCCTCGTCCGCCGCGTGCGCGTCGCCCGCGGCGGCCGCCAGCGCGGCACCGCTGCCCTGCAGCTCCGCCACCGCGGCGCGGAACTGCACGCCCGCCGCCTCGCTGGCGCCGGTGATGGCGGCGGCGTTCTCGCTCGCCAGTGCGCCCAGGGCCTGCGGCGCGGGCGCGCGCGCGCGTGGCACCGCGGCCAGCCGGCCGGCCGCGCGTCGGCGGCAGGCCAGCCAGCGCGGCGTGGGCCCAGCAGGAGCGCGCCGCGCGCGTGCCGCACCTTGACCTGCTGCTGCAGCTTGCCGCCCATGCCGTCCGCGTGCTCACGCAGCTGCTGCGCGAGGCCCGTCGCGGTCGCGCAGCTGACATCCAGCTCGCCCGCCGCGCGCTTGGCCCAGGCGTCCAGGCCGCGCTGGATCATGCGCGTCTCCTGCTGGCACGCAGCCGCGTCCGCCTGCGCAGGGAGGGGGCGGCAGGCGGCGGCGCGCGGCGCGGGCGCGTGAGGGTCGATGCGCTGCTGCCGTGCGGCGGCGGCGCAGCCAGCAGCGGGCCCCTGGTGAGCGGCGCGCCCGCGCACCTCGAGCGCCGCGGCGCAGCCGTCCGCAGCGTCCGCCGCCGCGCCCGCGGCCGCCGCGACCGCTGCGCCGCCCTCGCACAGCTGCCTGCGCACGTCCGCGACCGCGCCGGCCACGGCGGCCTGGCGGTCCTGCACAAAGCCGGCCACCAGCGCGCCGACCTGCGCCAGCAGCTGCTCCTGCTGCGCCGCCATGCCGGCCTGGAAGTCAGCGGCAAAGCTCGCGAGCGCCTCGCCCGCCGCCGCTGCGCCGGCCTCCGCCAGGCCCGCCACGCCCTTGACCGAGCCGGCCAGGCCCGCCACGCCGTCGCGCGCGCGGCCGAAGCCCGCCGCGGCGAGCTGCTGCGCCGCGGCCGCCGCCGCGCCCTGCTCCTGCGCAAACGCCGCCAGCTGGCCGGCCTGCGCCTGCAGCGACGCTGTGAGGCTCGCGATGGCGGCGCCCATGCCCTCCGCGGCTTCCACCATCGCCGCGCTCATCGCCGCCGCCGCCGCCGCCTCGCTCTCCTGCGCGGCGGCAAAGCCCACGGCCGCGGCCGACGCCTGCTGCGCCAGCGCCGCGCTGAGCAGCTGCTCGGTCGCGGCGATGCGGCGCTGCAGCGCCGCGAGGCCGCCGCTCAGCGCGTCCAGCTCGGCCTGCTTCCGCTGCCGGAACTGCTCCACCTGCGGTCGCGGCGCGCGGAGGGCCGGCGGTCGAGGCGGCGGTCGCGGCGCGCAGCTCGACGGCGCGACCGCGCCCGCCCCCGCCGCGCCGCGCGCCTGGTCCTGCATGTCGGCCAGCATGCCGCCTTGCGCCTCGGCCGCCGCGGCGAGCGAGGCCTGCAGCTTGCCCAGCTGCGCGCCCGCGGCGTCGCAGATGCCGCGCAGCGCGCCGCGGTCGGCGCCCGTGACGTCGAGCGCGGCCCGCAGGCGGCCAAACACGTCGGCGAGCTCCGCCGCCGCGGCGCCGAGGTCGGTGGACAGCGTCACGGCGTGCGCGGCGATCGCCTGCTCCGCGCGCTGGTGGCTGAGGATGACAAAGCGGCCCTCGTGGATGGTCAGCTGCGCGCGGCGCGGAGCGGGCGGCGGGCGCGGTCGGCGCGGGCGCCGCGCGGCGCCGCCGCCGCCTCGCGCAGCCCGCCGCGCCGGGACCGCCCGCCCTCGCCGCGCGCCGCACCTGCGCGCGCTCCAGCTGCCGCGCCGCGTCCTCGAGCTCGCCCTCCAGCTCGGCCGCGCGGCGCTGCGCGGCGGCGAGCTCGGCCTCGTGCGCCGCCGCGGTGGCGCTGAGCTCGGCCTCGTGCTCCAGGACCAGCGCCTCGAGCTCCGCCTTGTGCTTCACCGTCGACTCGCGCAGCTGCACGCGCTCGAGCTCGCTCGCCTCGTACCTGCGTGCCCGCGCCCGCGCCCGGCGGCGGCTCAGCGCCGACGCCGGCAGCGGCTCGCCGCCCCGCTCCACCGCCGCCCTCTCCCCGCCGCGCCCTCCCGCCGCGCCCTCCCGCCGCCGCCCTGCCGCTGCCGCCGCGCACCGCTCGGTGGAGATGTAGATGCCGTTCTTCTCCCGCGTCGCGACGAGGTCGAGCTTCAGGCGCTCAATCTCGGTCGTGAGCTCCTTGATCATCGTGGTCTTGCTGATGCGCTGGTTGAGCTGCGTGTGTGTGTGCGTGTGTGCGTGTGCGCGTGCATGTGCGTGTGTGCGTGTGTGTGCGACAGAGAGCGAGCGCCGCCGCGAAGTCAGCGCCGCCGCGCGCGCGCGGGCGCACCTCGGGGCGGTTGCGGATGTTCTTGGCGCGGTGCGCGTAGTCGAGCGTGCTGACCGTCTCCTCCATGCACGTCACGCTGGGGCCGATCGTCGCGATGATGCACGTCTTGGTCTTGCCGCCCAGGCTGTCGCGCAGCAGGCGCGTGAGCTTCGAGTCCCTGTAGGGCACGTGGCCCGAGTGCTCCACCAGCGCAGTGATGACGCGGCCGAGCGTGAGAAGGCTCTGGTTGATGTTGCCCGCCTCGCGCGCGCGGCTGTCCTTGGCGCCCGACCTGCGCGGCGCGGCGCGGCGCGGCGGCCGGGGGCTCTCGGGCCGCCCCGCGCCCCACGCCCCGCCGCCGCCGCCTCCCAGCGGCCCGCCCCGCGCGTGCGCGCCCGCCCCTCTTCTCCGCGCGCCGGCCCTCCGCGCCGCCCCTCCGCCGCGGCGCCCCCTCTCCGCCGCGGGCCGCGCCTGCTGATGTTCTCGCTGCCCGCGAGGTCGACGAGGTTGAGCTTGCCGATCTTGATCACGTCCTCGCCCTCGGGCGTGGTCTCCTTCATGTGGATCGTGATCGCAAACACGCTGTGGCTGCGGCTGCTGCGCTTGTTCAGCAGCGTCTCCGCGGTGCGCCGCTTGGACGTGCCGCGGTCGAGGACCTGGTAGATCTCTGGGGGCACCGGCACCGGCGGAGAGGGGGAGAGCGAGCGTGGTGAGAGCGGGGCGGCGCGGCGCGGGGGCGAGCGGCGCGGCGGGGGCGAGCGGCGCGCGCGCCGGGGGCGCGCAGGGCGGGGCGGCGGCGGCGGCATGGCGCGCCGCACCGGCCGCGTTCTTGACGACCACCTCCTCCAGGCCCTGCACGACGACGCCGCTGCGGTCCTCGAGCAGGCGCAGGCGCTTGTCCTTGTCGTCGCCGGGGGAGAGCAGGTCGGTGAGCTCCTCGTTGTACAGCTCCATGAAGCTCACCTGCACGGTTGCGTGAGTGTGTGTTTGGGGGGGGGGGGGTGCGTGGAGGTGGGCGCGGGCCGGCGGCAGGGCGGAGGAGACCCACGCAGTGTGTGGGCGGGCGGGACAGCGCGGCGCACCTTGACGCTCGAGTCGGTGACCTGGTTGCACTCGAGCGCGTCAAAGATCTGCTTGATGCTGCGCGGGATGACGCCGGCCTCGGCCGAGAGGTTGCTGCCGTCCACGCTGTTGCGCGGCCCGCCCTCCATCGTGTACGTCTTGCCCGTGCCTGTCTGGCCGTACGCAAAGATGGTGCAGTTGAAGCCGTCGAGCACCTCCTGCACGATCGGCACAATCGCCTGCTTGTACACGCGCTCCTGCTTGGAGTCGGGGCCAAACACCTGCGCGCGACCGCGCGACGGCGGCCGTGGGCGCGCGCGGCGGCCGTGGGTGCCTGCGTGCGCGCCGCGGCTGCCCCCAACCCCCTCCTCCCCCTTGCCGGGCGCCGCCGCTGGCCGCCGCCGCTGGCCGCCGCCGCTGGCCGCTGCCGCTCGCCGCGCTGCTGCCTGCCGCCGGGCGCCGCGCGCGCTGCGCAGCTGCGCACCCGGTCGTAGCGGAACGTGCGGCTCATCTGCTTGCCGCCGACGTTCTGGAAGAGCGTGACCTCGCGCAGCGCGTCATTGCACTGGATGAGCTGCGGCGTGCGCTCCGCGACCTCCTGCGCGTTGGCGGGCCTGGCGGCGGCGGCGGCGGCGGCGGCGCGCCGGGTGGGCGGGGCCGCCCCGGCACGTGCTGCCCGCGCGCGGCCAGCCCCCGCGCGCGGACGTGCGCCCGGGACGCCGCCGCACCTGCAGCGCAGGATGACGTTGACGTTGACGCCCTCCTCGCCGGAGGGCGCCGCGAGGGGCTTGGCGTCCGCCATGGCCGCTGCTGTCGTCCGCGCCGGCGCCGCCGGACCCCGCGCCGCCGCGGCCGCGCTGCCGGACGGAGGGGAGCGCCTTGGGACGCAGTGGGAAGCCCGCGGCGGGCTGTCAGGCGCGCTGTGCCGCGGGGAGGCCAGCAACACCAGCCCGCGCGGCCCGGGCGGCGGGACACTCGCGCGAGAAGGTGTGCCGAGGGCCGGCACTCTCCGGCGTGGGTGGCGGTGGGGCGCTGCGCGCGCGGGAGTCGCCAGCTGCACCGCCGCTTCGAACGATAACGCGTTAGCGCGGCGGCGCCGCGGCGTCGCGGGGCTCCGCCGTGCCCCGGGCGGCGCCCCGCTGTGCTTTTAGCGCCGAGAGCTGGGCCCTGGCCTCGCGGGCATCCCCCTTGTGCACAGCGTCCGCGCGCGGCGCGGCGCCCGGGCGGCGCTCGCAGCTGCTGCGATGGCCGGCGGCGGCGCGCAGCCGGACGTGTGCGCCTGGGCCGCCGCTCTCGTGGTGCGCGCCACCGCCGCGGGTGCCGCCGCCGCCGCTGCCGCTGCCCGCCGATCCCCGCCCCCACGCACGCAGGCGGAGGGCGCCGACGACGCGCAGGCGGCCGCCACGCTGGAGGTGGGGTCGGCGCCGCCGCTCCGCCGCGCGCGGGCACTGCGGCGCCGCCCACGCGCGCCTGCCTGCTCGCAGCGCCTCGCGGCGCACGTGCTGTCGAGCTTCGACGCCCACGCGACCGCCGTGGCGGCGCACGGGCTCCCGGGCGCCGTCGTCGCCTGCGTGCGTCGCGGCGCGGACGGCGCCGGCCCGCGGTCGCGTGGGCTGCTGCTCGCCGCGCTCGCGGCGGCCAGGGCGCTCTCTATCTCGCGCGGCGGGCGCGCGGTGCGCGCCGGCGCCGCCGCGGCCGCCGCAGCCGCCGCCGCGGCGCCCAGGCCCCGCCGCCGCTGACGCCCCGCCGCCGCGCCGCGCGGCGACAGGCGCTCGTGCGCGCCCGCGGCTGCGAGGTGCTGCTGCGGGCGCTGCCGCGCGTGGCGCCCGGCGACGGCGACGGCGCCTGGCAGCCGCCGGCAGCCAAGCGACCGCGCCTCGCGGCAGCCGGCGAAGCAGGCGCCGGCGGAGGCAGCAGCGACAGCGGCAGCGGCAGCGGCAGCGGCAGCGGCAGCGGCAGCGGCAGCGACAGCGACAGCGACACCGACGCCGCGCCCGGCTTTGCAGACGCCGTCGCTGCCCTGGCCGCCCTCTTGCTCGCGGCGCCCAACCGGCCGCCGCTGGGCGGCCTGCCGGGCACGGCGCGGCCGCGCACTGCGCTGCAGGGGACGCTGGCGGCCGACGGCTGGCGCGGCCTGCCCGAGCACGCGCGGCAGGACGCCGCGGCGGTGCTCGCGCGGTGCGCGGCACGCCGTGCTCGCAGGGCCACCCCGCGCGCCGCCGTCTTACGTGCGCGCCCACAGCCCTCGCGCCGCCGCGCGTGCCCGCAGGCTGGCCATGGAGCCGGCGGCCGCGCAGCGCGAGCAGCAGCAGCAGCAGCAGCAGCAGGAGCAGGAGGAGGCAGGCCGCGCCGTCCAGCTGCTGGGCGGGCCCGAAGCCGCGGCGTGCTTCCTGTCTGAGTGCTGGGAGGCGGCGCCGCTGCGCTGGACGCCCCCGCTGGCGGAGCTGCGCGCCAGCCTGAGCGCCGGCGAGCTGTTTGAGCTGCTGCCGCGCAGCTGGCACTGCGCGCTGATGGGCGCGGCCGACGACGACGCACTGGCCCACCTCGCGGAGCTGCACCAAGCGGGGCAGCTGCTGGCGCCGCTCGCACACGGCCACGACGTGCGCCTCGTCCGCGCGGCGGCGGCGCCGCCCGGCCGCGGCGCACCGCCGAGCGAGGAGCTGCTTGCGGCGAGCGGGCCCGCCACGGCGGACGCGTGCGCCGCGGCGTGCCGCCACGGCTTCAGCCTGGTGCTGCGCGACGCGCCCAAGCGCCTGCCCGGCGCGGCCGCCGCGGTCTCCGCGCTCGAGGCCCTGCTGGGTCTGCCCGGGGGCGCCAATCTCTACTTCACACCACCCGGTGGGTGTCGCAGGTCAGGGCAGCACGACAGTGGGGCCCGCCGGGCCGGGGGGCGGCTCAGTGGCGCGCGCGCCAGCAGCTCGCGCCCGGGCGGCGCGGGCTCGGGGGCGCGCGCCCGGCGCCGACCCGCCGCCACCGCCGCCGCGGCGCCGCGCAGGCGCGCAGGGGCTGCAGGCGCACTATGACGATCACTGCGTGCTCGTGCTTCAGCTGCAGGGCCACAAGGCGTGGGCGGTCGCGGCGCCGCGGGACGCAGCGACGACGCTGCCGCTCGCGTACCAGCCGCGCGCGCGCGCTGTGCTGCCGCCCGACGACGGCGCGGCGGCGCTGCAGCGGCACCGCCTCTGCCCCGGCGACTGCCTCTACCTGCCGCGAGGCTGGGTGCACGAGGCGCACGCGGAGCTCGACGCGGCGGGCGGGGTGACGGCGGCGGTGGCGGCGGCGACGGGAGGGGCAGCAGCCGGGGCAGCAGCGGCGCAGACGTCGCCGGCAGGCGGGGGAGCCGTCGCTGGCTCGCTGCACCTGTCGTTGGGGGTTGAGGTTGAGCCGCGGTTCAGCGTGCAGGGCCTGCTCCACCTGCTGATCGAGGCCAGCAGGCCGCCAGCGGACGCGGCGAGCGGCCCAGACGCGGCGGACGCGGCGGCGCTGCTGCTGCACGCGCTGCTGTGGCAGCGCGCGCGCGCGCGCTGCCGGCGCTGCGGCGGGGCTGCCCGCTGCTGGCGCGCGCGGGGTGGGCCCGCGCGCTGCTGTGCGCGGCGGCGGCCGCGCAGCTCGGGGAGCCGCTGCCAGCGCGGCAGGGCGCGGGGCCGGCGCCGCCGCTGGAGGAGGCCTGGACGGCGGCCGCGCTGCGCTGCTTCCTGGCCGGGGCGGCCGGCGACGGAGCCCCCGGCTGCCCCGCGCACGCGGCTGCACAGCCGCCCGGCGGCGAGGGCGCTGAGGCGCACTGCCTGCAGCAGGTGCTGCACCGGCTCCACGGCGCGCCGTTGGAGGTGCTGGCAGGCAAGGCCGACGCGGCGGCGCCCGGCCCGCCGCTGCTGCACTGGCTTGAAGACGCGGCCAGCGGCGCTGCGGCAGTGGCACCGGGGCCGCCGGCGGCAGCTGGCGCAGCGGACGGCAGCAGCGTGGCGGCCGAGCGCTTGCGGCGGGCCGCGGCGCTGCTGGCGCTCGCCGCCGCCGGCACGGGCGAGCCCGGCGCCGCTGCCTCGCCGGACGCGAGCGCGCGGCTGTCGCGCGCCTTGGGGCAGCTGCTGCAGCGACTGCTGTGCGCAGCTTGCCGGCGGCCGGCGCTGGCGGCGCACGCGCGGCAGGCGGCGGCGTGCCTGGCGGCGCGGCAGGCGGTGCGGCGCGCACACCTGGCGCTGCACGGGGCTGCAGCTGCCGCGCGGCCGCCAGGCGGGTGACGAGACGTGGCGCAGCGGGTTGTGGCGCGTCGCCGCCGGCGCGCCCCTGCTCACGCGCGTGTTACGCCGCCGCCGACTCTCGCACATGCGCCCGACCAGCTGACAGACAGACAACGCAGCCCGGCGACAACAGACTTTGCAGTCCCGCGCCCTGCCGCGCGCCACCACGCGCGCGGCGCCACCACCGCCAGACTGATGTACACACACACCGTTGAGGCCCGGGCGCCGCCGGCCCGATACTCCCCCGCACGCGCTCGTCCTGCCCTACTGCCCTACTGCGGCTCTGGCTGCCGCCGCGCTTCCTGCTCCCCCGCGGCGGGCGGCTGCTCCTGCCCCGCCTGCTCCGCGGCCGCGGCCGCGGCGGCGGCGTGCGCGGCGGCGTCGATCTCTGGGTGCGCGACGAGCTGGTCGACGGCAAAGCGCTTGAAGCTGCGCGGCAGCACCAGCAGGAAGATCGCCCAGTACAGCGCGACGGGGCCTGCCGGCGCGGCGCGGCAGAGAGGGAGCAGAGAGGGAGAGAGGCAGGAAGTGAGGGAGGGAGAGAAAGAGAGAAACCGAGAGGCGCCCGGCGTGCGCGCGCGGCGGGGCGGCGGCGCACCCGCGGCGAGCACGGCGGTCTTGGCGGTCGGTTCGTCGTCGAGGACGAGCGAGATGCCCAGAAAGGCGAGCCCCGTCGCGACGATCGTCGGCGGCTGCAGCCACCAGGGCTGGTAGTGCCTGCGGCGCGCCGCGGCGCGGGCGCGCGCCGCGCCGGCGTCGAGCGGCGTTCGACCGCCCGCCACCCGCGTGCGGCGCACCGGCCGGCCGCGCGGCGCGCGCACCAGTACGACAGGTCGTAGTCCTGCTCGATGACCTGGCGCTCCTGGGCCTCCTGGACCTCCTGCTGGTCCTGTGAGCCCGTCACGGGCGAGGCGCCCTGCGCCGCCTGCTGCTGCTGCGCCTGCGCTGCGGCCGCCGCTGCCCGCTGCCGCTGCAGCGCGCGGCCCGAGGCACCAGCGGAGGCTGATGATAGCGCAGCGGCGACGCGGAGGCGCGCCGGTTGCGGGAGATGCCGCTGCAGCGACGAAAACATCGCCGACGCCTGCACGCCAAACCCAGCCGCGGGGCGTCCCGCGCGGGGCCCCGAACGCCGGCACGCCTGCGCGGTGCCCAGCTCCGGTGTGGGGGCGTGCAGGGCCATGGCAGTGCGTGTCGGCTTGGGGCGCGAGAGCTGCCGGCCACCTTGCCGTCGGCGCGTGCGGGGAAGCGGCCGAGCGCCTGCGGGAACGGAGGAAAAGCCCGCGTGATATGAGCCGCCGCCTGGCGGCGGCGGTGCGGTGTCGTCGCTGCGGCAGCGGCGGCAGGACGGCGGCGGTGCAGCGGCAGGGCTGGCGGCGGGGGCCGCGCGCCTTTGGCAAGTTACTCGTGATTCGTGGTGCTGAGTCTCTCGCTGGCGCACCCAGTGTGTGTGAGCCGCGCGCGCAGGCAGCGCGCGCAGGCAGCACGCGCCTCGGCCCCGCCCGCAACTCGTCGTCGTCGTCGTCGTCGTCGTCGCCTCCTCACGCGCCGCGGCCCGCGCCGCCCCGCGCTTCCTTCGCTATGTAGCACGTACGTACGTGGTTTGGTGTTGTGGCTGCCGCCGCCGACGCGCACACCCGGCGATTCAAGAGACGACGGCGGCGGCGGCCGGCGGCGGCGCGCCGGACCGGCCAGCGCGCAGGAGGCACGCGGCCGCCGCGCGCCGCCGCAGCCCGCCGCGGCGCTGAGGCCCTGCCCTGCCCGCCCGAAAGAGAGAGAGAGAAGACGACCGCGCGCACAGCGGCACCTGCTTTCACGCCGCGGCGCCGCCAGGGATTGCGTTTGGCGCGCGCCGCGGCCGGCTGCACACAGCACGCACGCGCTTTGGTGGTGGGCCCCCCGCAAGCTCCCGCCCCCCAGCTCGCCGAGGCTCTATATACAGCTGGCGCCAGCCGGCCGGCCGCGCCCGGCGGCCGGCCATCAGGTGATCCCCCGCCTGCCTAGGAGCCTAGCTACAAAGCAGCTGAGCCCGGTGCCCCCGCGGGCACGCGCGTGGGGGCGTCTAGGATGCACAGATGCCGGCGGGCCCGCGCCGCGCCGGGGCCGCCGCCGCGCAGTGAGTGGTGGCGCACGGGCCGGCGGCCCCTGGCGTTGGGTGGCGCGGCGCGGGCGCGCGCGGGCTGAAGGCAGCTAGAGGGAGCGCAGCAGCAGCAGCAGCAGCAGCGCCGGGCGCCCGGCCCGCCGCCGCGCCCGACGCACATCCGCCGCCGCTGGCCGCCGCCCGGCGGCGCCCCGTGCGTGTGTGAGGTGGGGGCGCCGCTGCGTTGAGAGGGGGCGGCAGCGGCGGGAGGGCCGGGCGCGTGGGGCCGGGCGGCGCCGTGCGCCGCTCGTTGGTGGCAGGCACCACGTGTCAAGGGGGTGCTCGCCCGCGTCGTCGTGTGGTGTCGTGTCGTGGAGGAGGCGTCCCCGCAGGCGGCCCAGGATCAGCAGGGCTGCCCCGGCGACGCGTTCGCGCGCACATGCGCGCCATGTGTGGTGCGGCGCCCTAGGCTAGTTGGTGGGCGCCAGGCGCCAAGCGAGCACACGCGGCCTGTGGCCGGTCGGTGGGCGCACGCGGCGCAAGAGACGGCGCGCTGCAGGCGGCGGCGAGAATGCTCTCCCCGCCCCCGCCCCGCATGGCGTGGGCGGCAGCGCCCCGCGGGGCCCCCGCGCGCGTGAGGCGAGCGAGTGGCGCTCGCAGCAGGCAAAGCGCTGCCACACACACACACACACACACACAAGTAAATGCCTCGGCGCCGCTCGGGGACTCCGCCGCCTCGGTGCAGGGTGCCGTCCGGCGCGGGGCGGCGGCGTGTGCGCGGCGCGCGCCAAGGCCACAGCCGCCGCGCCGCGCGGGCCCGCTCGCGCGCGCGCGCCGGCACCGCGCGGGCGGCCCGCGCGTCTAGAGGCACACAAGAATATGGGACAGTTCGGGGGAAAAGAGACGACGACGGCGCGCGCTGCGCCACACCCAACCGCCCCTCACGGGGGGGGAGAGAGAGACGCTCAGACGCGACAAAGCCCCCAGCACACGGCGCCCCACGCTCTACACTGAGCGCATGCCTGCACGCAAGTGGGAATGGCCCAGTGTGATGACATCAAATCGGTACACGCGACGGTCGTTTGCCGGTTGGTCAGCAGACGTGGGTCGGGGGGTCAGCAAAAAACGTCCAACGACCACGCAACAGGCAGTGTCGGTCAGGAATGCGGTGAGCGGTCAGCAGCGGCAGCAGCAGTGCGTGCGGGCGCCGTCGGGGTTGCTGGGGCGAACCAGGCCTGGCTCCGGCCGGGGGGTGATGCTGTGGGCGTATCACACCGCCGTGCCGCGGGTCGGGTCCGCGCGGGACCGGTCAGACGGGCGGCCCCGCGCAGCGGCGCGGCGGGCGCGCCGCGCGGCGGCGGCGGGCGGCGGCCGCCCCAGCGGCCGCCGCCCGCAGAACGCCGCGCGCGCGCGCGCCGCCGCGCCGCGCGCCCCTCGCCTCCCCAAAACGCGCCGCTCCACGCGCCCCAGGCGGCGCGCCGCGTCAAAACAACAGCCGCTGAAGCTGTTATTCTGCCGCCGCCCCCGTCGCGCCCCGCCGTCCTCCCACCCCCCAGGTCCTCCCGCCCCACCCCCCGGCGCGGCACGGGCACAGGCCGCGCGGCGCCGCCGCGCCGCGCCGCGCCCGCGCGCGAGCACGGCGCGGGCGCTGGCGCGGCGTGGCGCGTACTGCCTGCCTACATGCAGTACAGCTTCTCCTCGATCTGGGGAGGAATGGGCTTGATCTCGGTGCCCAGCTCCTGCTCGATCTTGTACCTGCGCGCGGCAGCGGGGCGCGCGGGAGGGGCAGCGCGGGGCGCGTGGGCGGGCGCGCGGCGCGCGCGCCTCGGCCGCGGGCGCCCGCCGCCGCCGCTGCCAGCAGCCACTGCGGCTGCCGCTGCCAGCAGCCGCTGCGGCTGCCACTGCCAGCAGCCGCTGCCGCTGCCGCCAGCTGCCTGCCGTCTGTGCGCGGGCGCTGCGCGCGGGCGCTGCGTGCGGTGCGTGTGCGTGCGTGCGCGCTGCTGCTGCTGCCGCTGCTCACAGGTTGATGCGGTCGTCGTAGGTGATGAGGTTGACCGCGAGGCCGAGGTGCCCGAAGCGCCCGCTGCGCCCGACGCGGTGGAGGTAGGTCTCGCTGTTCTTGGGGAAGTCAAAGTTGATGACCACGTTGACGCTCTGGATGTCGATGCCGCGCGTAAACAGGTCTGCGCGGCGGCGGCGGCGACGGCAGACCACAGCGCGGGTGGGCGCGGCGCCGGCGGGCGCGGCGCGGCGCAGCCGCGCGGGGTCTGCCGCGGGCCGCGCGGCTGCTCGGCGACTGCCACGTGGTCGGCCAGCACGCGGCGCACGCGTCGCTTGGCTGGGTGACCGCGTGGCAGTCGCCGAGCAGCCGCGCGGGCGCGCCGCGCGCGCACGGGCGGCGCGGGCGGCGCGGGCGCGCGCGCACCCGAGGACACGAGGTTGCGGCAGAGCCCGTTGCGGAAGTCGTGGAAGACGCGGTTGCGGTGGCTCTGCAGCATCTTGGCGTGGATGTAAAAGCAGGAGTAGCCGAGCTCGGTGATCTTCTTGGCGAGCAGCTCGACGCGGTTGACGCTGTTGCAGAAGATGATCGACTGGTTGATGCGCAGCTTGCTGAAGAGCGTGTTGAGGCAGTGCACCTTCTGGCGCTCCTCGACAAAGGCGTAGTACTGCGTGACGCCCTTGAGCGTGAGCTCGTCCATGAGGTTGATGATGTACGGCTTGCGCAGGAACTTCTCCTTGAACTGCTTCACCGTCACGGGGAAGGTCGCGCTGAAGAGCATGATCTGGCGGTCCTCCGGCAGGAAGCTGATGAGCTGCTCGATCAGCGGCTGGAACTCGGGCGACAGCAGCTTGTCCGCCTGCGCGCGGCGGCGCGGGCGGGCGCGCACGCGGGCAGGTGGGCGCGGGCGCGCCACGGCGCGCGGGCGCCGCGCCTGCTGCGCGTGCGGCGCGCGCGGGCGCGTGCGGCGCGCGCGCGGGGGCGGGGCGCGTGCGGGGCGCACCTCGTCCATGACCAGGATCTTGCAGTTGTTGAGCTTGCAGACGCCCTTGTTGGAGAGGTCGAGGATGCGGCCGGGCGTCGCGACGACGACGTGGATGGTCTGGTAGAGGCGCATGATGTCGTCCTTGAGGCTCGTGCCGCCCGTGGTGACCATGACCTCGATGCTCGTGTGCTTGCCCAGCTCGCGGCACACCTGCGCGGTCTGGAGCGCGAGCTCGCGCGTCGGGACGAGCAGCATCGCTGCGCGGCGGCGGCGAGGGCGGCGGGGGCAGCGGCGGCGGCGCGTCAGCGCGCGAGGCATGGCGCTGCTGCGTCCGCTGCTGTGGCGACTGCGTCTGCGTCTGCTGCCGCTGCTTGCCGCTGCTTGCCGGGGGGCCGGCTGCACCTGGAGGGCCGGCCGCGCGGCCCCCGCGGCGGCGCCGCAGCAGCAGCAGCAGCAGCGGCGGCCGCGCGGCCCACACCCTGGATGTCGGGCTTGGCGGTGTCGATCTTCTCCAGCACGGGGATGCTGAAGGCCGCGGTCTTGCCGGTGCCGTTCTTGGCGCGCGCGAGGATGTCGCGCCCCGTGAGCGCGATGGGGATGGACTCCTCCTGGATGGGCGACGGCTTCTCAAAGCCCTTCTCATAGATGCCCATCAGCAGCTCGCGCTTCAGGAAGTAGTCCTCAAAGTCGTGGCCCTTGGTGGCGGTCACGTCCTGCGGCCCAGGGCGCGCGCGCGGGCCGGCGCGGGGCGAATGTCGGCCCGCTGCGCCCCCAGCCCGCCCCGATCAGCGCCCCAGCGGCCGCTGCGCGGGGAGCGCGGTCCGCCCGCCACGGGGCGCGCCGCGGGAGCGGCGCCCGCGGCCGCGCGGCGCGGGGCGGGGCGCCGATCATGCCCGAGCCCGGCTGCCGGCCCACCTCTGTGCGGATGCGGGTGTCCTTGGCGGGCAGCTGGAGCCGGGCCTTCCAGTCGCCCTCCCCGCCCGCGTGTGGCGGCGCCTGGGCCATCCTGCGCAGCGCGGCGGGTCGCAAGCGGCCAAAAACGGTGGCGGGGGCGCAGTGCCGGGCGGAGAGCGGCGGAGCAGGGCGCGAGGGGGGTCGGGGGTGCAGAGCGGGCCGAGGGGTGCGCGGGGCACGGGGCAATCGGGGCGGGGACGGCGCGCGCGGGCGGGCTGTCGGGACAGGCGCCAGCAGGGCCCTGGAGCAGGGCTCCCCGGCGAGAAAGACCCCAGCCGCGGCCGACAACCCCGCCCGCACGGACCGCGGACCGCGCGCGGCCGGCGGCCGCCGCCGGGGGCGCCCGCCGCCCGCGACCGCTGCCCGCGCGCCGCTGCTGCCAGGTCGGCGCCGCCGCCCGCGCGCGCGGCGCCGCCCGCAGCCCGGCCACACAGAGAGAGAGAGCGCAGGCCGCCGGGTCGGTTGCCGGCACGCGGCGCAACCCGCGGGCGACGGCAGCTAGCGAGCAGGCCGCTGGCCGCGAGCGGCGCTGCCGCGCGCAGTGCAGGCTGGCGCTCCCAGCGCCAGCGCCGGCAGCGGCAGCAACAGCAGCCAGCGGCATCAGCCAGCGGCGGCAGCAGCGCCGTCAGAGCGGCGGCACTGGCAGCCAGCGGCAGCAGCAGCGCAGGCGCCAGCAGAGAGAGACGGCAGCGCGCTCTCTTGTCGATGACGCGCCGCCCCTTGGCACCTCTGGTCTGCTGCCCTGCCCTGCGGCACGCCCGGCTGCACCGCCGTCGTCGGCCGCCCCGCTGGCCGCGCAGGGCCTGCGCCGCAGGCGGGCAGCCAGCAGCCACGGGCGCCCAAGGCAACGCGCCGCCTGCGCGCCGGGGGGCTGCCAGGCGTGACCAGGCCCGCCCCTGGCCCCGCTGCCCTGCGTCCGGTGGGCGGCGCGAGCGCGGCGCGCGGGGCGAGCCGGACGCGCGGCGCTGCTGCCGGCGGGTGACGTCGGCGCCGCTCGCCGCCGGGGCCGCATGGCCGCGAGCTGCCTCGCCCGGCGCGCTCTGGCAGCGCCGGGCCGCGCGCCGGCACCGCGGCGCGGCGGCGCCGGCGACGCCGCCGGCCGTGCCGCCCGCCGCGCGCGCCCGCTGCGCGCGCCGCCGGCCCCGCGGCGCGCCAGGGGGAGGGCGCGGCGGCGTGCTTCAAACCGCTGCGGGGCGCGCCGCCCGCCGCTGCGCCCGCCAGCGCCCGCCGCGTGCCCGGCAGTTGGCCGGCGTCGCTCCCGCCGCCGCTGCTCGGCCGCCGGGGCCGTCGCGCGACCGCGCGGGTTGTCGCCAGGCGCTGGAATCGCGTCCGAAGCAGCGACGCGCGGCGCGTGGGGCTGCTTTCCCGCAGTTATGACAAGCGGGGCGCCAGCAACGACTCAACGTTCGCGCCCCCTGCTGCCTGGGTCGCCCAGGGCGCCTGATCGGTGCGGCACCAGCACTCCTGTCACGCCCGCGTGCAATCGGGGCGGCCGTCGCAGCGCACGCCCGCGCAGTGACGCCCGCGCACCGCAGCGCAATGGCAGCAGGCCCCGCGGGGGCCCGCTGGTGGGCGGAGGCAGACGGCGCGGAGGGCGTGCCGGACGGCCCGGCGCACGTGGACGCGCCCGGCAAGGCCGCGCCCGGCGGCAAGGCGGTCGTGGAGCTCAGCGCCGATGCGGGCAGCGCGCAGCCGGCCGACGCGCCCGCTCCGGGCGGCGGCAAGCTGAAGAAGAGCGGGAGCGGCTTCTTCAGGGGCCTTGGCAAGAAGAAAAAGAGCAGCGCCAGCCTCGCGGACGAGGGCAGCGAGGCGCCCGCCGCGCCCGCCGACGACGCGGCGGGCGAGGCGCCCGCGGGTGAGGCCAAGCTCACGCGCAAGGGCTCGTTCGGACTGCTGGCCGGCCTCGGGCGCCGGCGCAAGAGCTCCGGCAACCTGGGCGCGGAGGGTGCCGCGGCGCCGGAGGCCGTCCCCGCGCCCACCGCGCAGGCGGAGAGGTGAGCCGGCCCCGGTTTCAGGCCTTCGCGCCGCGCGCCGGCGCCGGACGCCGCGCGGGGAGGGCGCTGGCCCCGCGCGCGCATGCCGGCCAAACAACCCGCCCAGCCGGGGCGTGGGGCGGGCCCCCCGCGCCGCGGCGCCGCGCTCAGGGCCGCGCCCGCCCTCGCCCCGCCGCCACAGCGCCGAGGACGCGCCCAAGAGGGCCGTGGGCGGCCTGGTGGGCCGCGTCCAGCGCGCGCACAGCGCCAGCAGGATCAAGCGGGTGCGCCCACGCGCGCGCCGGGCGGCCCCCTCTGCGCGCTGGACCGGCCACGCGCCGGCCGCGGCGGCTGCGGCGCGGCGGCACCGCCGCGCCGGCGCGGCGGTTGCTGCTGCGCGCCGCGCGGCGCCGCTGGCGCCCCCGGCCCCCGGCCGGGCCCCCGCGCGGCGCCTGCCGCCGGCGCGCACCTGCGCGCGCCCGCGCGGCGTCACCCCCCGCCGCGCGCCCCCGCGCGCAGGCCGCGTCCGGCGACGCGGACGACGCCGACGACACGTACGCGCGCGACCAGGACCGCGGCCGCGCCGGCGCCCCGAGGCCGGCGCCGCGCCGTCGGCGGTGGGCCTCGGCGAGATTGAGGCCGAGCAGGGCGCCGCCGACACGATCGCCGCGCACCACGAGGCCGAGGGCGAGGGCGAGCCCGCCGCGGCGGCGGGCGCCGACGCCGGCGCGGAGGAGGCGGGCGAGGGCGACGAGCCCGCCGCCGCGAGCCCGAGCCACGCGGGCGGCTCCACCGCCGGCGCGAGCGACGAGCTGGACGGCAGCCACGCGGGCGCGCTCGGCGGCGGCAGCGAGGCCACCGCGGAGGGCAGCGAGCTGCCCGAGGGCGAGCACGCCCACCCCGAGCAGGTGCGCCGGCGCGGCCACAGGGGCGCGGCGCGGCGCGGGGCCAGGGGGCGCGGCGCGGGGGCCTGGCAGGCCGCCCCGGCGGGGTCGGGTCGGGTCGGGTCGGGTCTGGCCGCGCGCGTGCGCGCGCGCGCGCGCCCGCCTGCCGCCGCGCCCGACGGCCCGCCCACCCGCCGCGCGCGCGCAGGGCAAGGGCGGCCGCGGCCTGCTGGCGCGCGCGCGCAGCGGCACGTTCAGCGCCATCTTTGGCAAGCCCAAGGACGAGGCGCAGCTCGCGGCCGAGGCGGCCGCGGCCGAGGCCGCCGCGGCGGCCGAGGCCGAGGCCGCCGCCGCCGCGGAGGCCGCCGCCGCCGCCGCGGCCGCGACGCGCGAGCCGGAGAAGGAGCCGCCCATCAGGCGCGCCTGCCGCGCCGCGCCGCCGCCGGGCCCCGCCGCCCGCCGCCGCCGCGCCGCCGTCCTCCCCTTCCCTCCTCGCCCTCCTCCCCGCTCACCCGCCCGCCCACCCGCCTCCGCCCCTCGAACCTCGCAGGAAGTTCCCGCGCGGCTTCATGTGGGGCACCGCCACGAGCGCGTACCAGATCGAGGGCGGCTACCTGGACGAGGGCAAGGGCCTGTCCATCTGGGACGCCTTCACGCACACGCCCGGCAAGATCAGCGGCAACGCCAACGCCGACATCTCGACCTGCCACTTCTACAGGCGCGCCGCGCCGCGCCGCGCCGCTGTGCGCCCCTCCGCCCCTCTCTCCCCTCGTGCAGCCCCTCCTGCCCACCCACACACCACCGCCCCCTTGGCCACACCCACCTGCTCACACCCTCACACCCACACCCTTGCACCCACACCCACACCACGCGCCCACACCCACGCCACGCGCCCACACCCACACCACAACGCACACACGCGCCGCGCCCCCCAGGTTCCGCGAGGACGTCGCGCTGATGAAGGCCATGGGCGTCAAGTACTACCGCATGTCCATCGCCTGGTCCCGCATCTTCCCCAACGGCAAGGGCAAGGTGCGGCCCGGCCGCGGGGACACGGGGATGCGGGCACGCGCGGGGGCGCGCCCGCCACCGCCGGGGAGGCGGGCGCCGCGGGGAAGGGGCGAGCCCGTGCGCGGCGGCGGCGGCGCGCAGCAGCAGCGCCCACGCGGCGGGCGGCGCGCCGCGGGCCCCACAATCCCTTAGACTACCGGTCGTGAGCTCCCTAAACCCTGAAACCCCTAAACCCCTAAACTCCACGCAGGTGAACGAGCGCGGCGTCGCGTTCTACAACCGCCTCATCAACGAGCTCATCGCCAGCCGCATCATGCCCGTCGTCACGCTCTACCACTGGGACCTCCCCCTCGCGCTGCAGGCGCGCGCGCGCGAGGGCGCCCGCCGCGCCGCGCCCGCGCCGTTTGCGCCCCGGCCGGCCCCTCGCCGCCGCGCCGCAGCGCGCTGCACCCCCCCCCCCCCCCCCGCGCCGCGCGCCGCGCGCGCCGCTTCAGCAGTTGTTGGCCGCCCCCAGCATGCTGCTTAACACGCGCGCACGCATGCTGCCGCGCCGCGCCGCGCGCCAGATTGAGGAGGACGGCTGGATGAGCCCCAAGATCGTGGACCACTTTGTCAAGTACGCCAAGCTCTGCTTCAGCAGGTGGGTGGTGTTGTTTGAAGCCACGCGCGCGTGTGTTGTTTACAGCGGCCGACAGGTTTAAAGCGGCCGACAGGTTTAAAGCGGCCGACAGGCCGCGGCAGCGGGGCGCTGGCCGCCCCGTGGCGCGCTTGCAGGACCCCCGCGCGCGCGCCGCCCCGCGCTGTCAAGCACCTGACCCCGCGCCGCCGCGCGCCCCCCGCACGCGCCTTGCCGCGCCGCGCGCACCCCAGGTTTGGTGACCGCGTGAAGTACTGGATCACGGTGAACGAGCCCTGGTGCGCGTCGGTGCTGGGGCACGACAGCGGCGGCCAGCACGCGCCCGGGCGCACGGTCGACCCCGCGCGCGAGGTGTACAAGGTGGGGCACCACATGCTCATCGCCCACGGCCGGACCTACCAGATGTACCAGTGAGCGCCTTGCTAAACCCTGGCACCTGCCGGCCTCGCGCGTTTTGGGTTTAGGGTTTAAAAACCCTAGGGCTCAAAAGGGCTCCTTGTGTGCTGCCTCGCGGCCCGCCTTTTGCTTGCTTTGCCCTCTTCGGGCGGGCCTGCCGCCGACCGCGCCGCCCGCCCGCCCGCCCACGACCACCGCCAGGCGCCTGTTCAAGCGCAAGCAGCGCGGCAAGATCGGGCTCGCCCTCAACGGCGACTGGTACGAGGCCAAGCCCGCGGCAGACCTCGGGGAGCAGCGCCGCAACGAGAAGGCCGCGGAGCGCGCGCTCGAGTTCACGGTCGGCTGGTTCGCGCGCCCCGTGTACCAGGTGCGGCCGGCGGCGCGGCGGCGCGGCGGCGCGCCGCTGCAGGGCGCCCAGCGCGCGCCGCGGCGGCGGCCGCGGGCCCAGCGCGCGCGGCGGCCGCAGGCCGGCAGCGGCCGGCCGGGCGGCGGCGGACGCGCGCGCCACGCGCCCGCCCCGTTCCGCCTCCCTCGCCCCCCTTGCACACACGCACCAACACACCCCCCTCCCTCCGACCCCTCCGCCTCCCCCACACACACACCACGCCACACAGGGCGACTACCCCACGCTGATGCGGGAGCGCTGCGGCAACCGCCTGCCGCGCTTCACCGCGGAGCAGCGCGCGATGCTGACCGGCAGCGCCGACTTCTTCGGGCTGAACCACTACAGCAGCCACCTGTGCGAGCAGCCCGCGTGGTACAAGGAGCTCGCGCCCCAGGAGGACGAGGGCGAGCGCGAGGGCAAGCTGGTGCGCGCGCCGCGCGCGCGCGCCCGCCCCGGGGGGCGCGCCCGCGGGCGCCGCCCGGCCCCGCCGCGCGCCCGCCCGCCGCCGCTCACCGCCCGCGTCCGCGCCCGCGCGCCCGCGCCTCAGATGAAGCTGGGCGCGCAGCTGGAGCGCATCATGACGAGCGTGACCGGCGCGCGGCCGGCGGAGAGCGAGATCCAGGAGGGCGACGTCGCCGAGCCCGACCCCGCCAAGGTGCAGCTGGTCGACGACGACGACGGTGAGCCCCCCACCGCCCACCGCCCCCGCCCCCGCCCCCGCGTCGTGCCGCGGCGCGGCCCGCGCGCGCGCCGGGGCGCCCTGACGCGCGGCTGCGGCGCGCGCGATCCCGCGCCGCCGCGCGCCGACCCTAAACCCTAAACCTCTGCTGCTCGCTGCCGCCTAAACCCTGCCCGCCCGGCCGCAGAGATCCCGGACGACCCCTACATCGAGTCGACCGGCTACTGGCAGGACATCAGCGTCGACCAGAGCGACGACGAGGTCTGGAAGACCACCGGTGCGCACCGCGCCACGCCGGCGCCCGCCGCCGCCGCCACGCCGCTGCGCCACGCCGCTGCGCCACGCGCGCTGCGCACCACGCACGCTGTGCAGCGCGCAGCACGCACGCGCTCACGCGCGCGCTCCCTGTCCGCCCTCCCTCCCTGCTCCCCCAAAACCCTAAAACCCTGCCCCCTCTGCTGCTCCACCACCGCCAGACATGGGGTGGGGCGTGCACCCCGAGGGCATGCGCAAGATGCTGAACTACATCCAAAAGGAGTTCAACCCCCGCGGCGGCATCATCATCACCGAGAACGGCGCCGCGGTGGCGGAGGAGGACGTGGACGAGGCGCTCAAGGACATCGAGCGCGCCGTGTACCTCAAGCGCTACCTCACAGAGGTGCGGCGCGGGCGGCGCGGCGCGCGGCGGGCGGCGCGGCGCGGCGCGGGCGGCGGGCGGCGGGCGGCGGGTGGGGGCGGTGTGCGTGTGTGCCTGTGAGGAGTGTGTGTGTGTTTGGGGGGGGGCAGGGGAGGGGCAGGGGAGGGGCGGCGCGCTGGCGTCGCGTGCGCCTCGCGCGCGCGCGCGCGCGCGACCGCGGCCGCCCAACAAACCTGCCCCCCCCCCCCCCCCCCCAGGTGCACAAGGCGCTGCTGCACGACGACGTCGACGTGCGCGGCTACTTTGTGTGGAGCCTGCTGGACAACTTTGAGTGGGGCTACGGCTTCCAGAAGAAGTTTGGCCTCCACTACGTCGACATGCAGGCGCGCGGCGCCTGCGCGCGAGGGCGCAGCTTGCAGAGCGCAACGCAGCACGCGCAGCACGCAGCGCTGGCAGGCGCAGCGGCACGCGCAGCGGCACGCGCAGCACGCGCCACGCGCCGCGGCGCCCTGCCTGGCACGCCCCGCTGACGCCGTCGGTCTGCGCCGCCGCGCTGCGCCCTCGACCCTAAACCCTGCGCAGACGCTGGAGCGCATCCCCAAGATGAGCGCCAACTGGTACGCCGAGGTGATCAAGAAGAACCGCCTCGACATGTGAGCGCCATGTGACATGTTATGTCATGTGACACATGTGACACATGTGACATGCGAGCTGAGCTGCATGCGTGTGAACGTCAAAGCAACCGCCGTGTGCACACCGTGGGCCGGCTGCCATACAGCATGGGCCGGGGGCCCGCCCGCGTGCGGCGCGGCGCGCGAGGCGGCGTGGAACGCGGGGGGCGGCGCGCCCCCGGGCGCAGAGGGGGAGGCAGGGGCCCGCGGCCGGCTGGCCGGCACGAGCACGCGCCGCCTCGCGCGGCGCTCCTTCCTTTGGCGGCGGCGCGCGGGGGCGGGCGGGGTGCGGCGCGCGTGATTTGATGGGGGGCGGGGTGTAGGTCAGAGGGCGGCGCGAGCACGCGCCGCCGGCGGGGCTAGGCAGCGCGTGCGGCTAGGTAGGGGGCGGGCGGTGTGCGTGGGTGTCGGCGCGGCGCCCCGGCCCGGTGGCGGGGCCGGCCCGACGACCGACTCGCTGGCTGCAAGGCCGGCACTGACTGAGCGTGGCGGCGCCGGGCAGGGCGGCGCGCCACCGGCGGAGGCGCGGCCAGGCGGCGGGCGGGGCGGGCTGCGCGCCCGCCCCGCCCCGCCGCGCTGGGCCGCCACACAGCCGCGGGCACGCACGCGGGCGGAGCACCCACTGCCGCGCCCCTGTGCATGCCATGCGCGCCGCAGCGCAATAAACAAGCAGGTTGCAGCATGCGGGCGGGCGGTCCGGGCTGCCGGTCGCACCCGGCGCGCCCCTGCGCGGGGAGAGCGGCGCAGCACCCACGCGGGCGGCGCGCGCGGGCGCTGCTCTGAGGCGGCGCCCGCGCGGCACACGATCTGATCTGATCTCCTTCTTGCGTGCGCTGGCTCGGCACAGACACAGACAGGCACTGCTGCACTGTGCGCGCATGGCTGCTCCCGCGCCGCCGCGCATCCCACCCACACAGCATGCGCGCGCGGCGCGTGCGGCCACTGCCCAGCGTCACGGGTGATCACGGGTGGCGCGCGCGGTCAAAACAGGCGTGCATCGTGATCGTGAGCAGGGGATGCCAGTGGCGCTAGCAGGTGCCCACACACGCACCGCCACGGCATGCGCGCACGGGGGGAGAGCACGCGCGGCCCTGTCCCCGGCCGCCGGGGCATACTGCGGGCGCCGCACGCTGTCACACACGCAACGCCAACGCATGCCGCTGAGAGCTTGTAAGCACCAGCACAGTCACGGCAGCGCGCCGCATGATCACGGCCGAGCGCAGCCGACTGCGCGCCGGCGCGCCTTGACCGGTCGGCGCCAGGGTTGTGTCGAGGTCTGCCCTGCCGCCGCCGCGCCGCCCATCACGCGCCCGGCAACGCTCCCAGTCGCCGCCGGTCACGCGCGCAGCGGCCCGATCGCCCTCCCGGCCGCAAGATGCTGCTGTCGCGCGGCAGCGCCGCGCCGGGCGCTGCAGGCCTGGCGGGGGGCGTGCGCCGCAGCGCGCCTGCGATCGGGGCGAGAGGTTCGATGCGGACGCTGGTGGCAGGGCAGCAGCCGCGCCCCGTCGCCGCCGCGCCGGGGCCGCGGCGGGGTGAGCTGCTGCGTCCGCCGCCGGGTGCGGCGCCGGCGCGTGCCGGCGATCGCCCGCAGGCGGGCGAGGTGCGGGCCGGCGGTGCCATGCTCGCCCGCTCCGCACCCTCGCCCCTCGCAGCCGGGCGGCGGGCGCGCGTGCGCTGCGCCGCGGCCGAGCCCGCCGCGGCGCCGGTCGCCGCCGGCGCCGGCCCCGCGCTGGAGCCGAGCGAGCGCGCGCTGAAGCTGTGGCGCGAGGCCAACGCCGTCTGCTTCGACGTCGACTGTGAGGCGCCGGCGCCGCCCCGCCCCGCGCCCGCCCGCCCTGCGCCCTGCACCCCCGTTCACCCCTGGCGCCCGCGCAGGCACCATCACGGTCAACGACTCCCTGGACCTCCTCGCAGAGTTTATGGGCTGCGGCGACCTGGTGGCCGAGGTCACGAACAAGGTGAGGACGGCGGCCGCCGACCGGGGCCGCGCCGCCGCCGGCCGCCTCCCCCCCGCGCCCGCTGCCGCCGCCACACACCCACACCCACACCCCACCCACACCCACACACACGCACACACACACACACACACACACACACACACACACACACCCAAACCCACCCACCCATACACACCCACACCCACCCACACACCCACCACCCACCCACACACCCACACCCACCCACCCACCCACCCACCCGCTCACACCCACGCAGGCCATGGACGGCAGCATGAACCTCGAGGCCGCGCTGGAGGAGCGGCTGCGCCTCATCAACTGCACGCCCGCAGACATAAAGCGCTTCATAGCAGCGCACCCGCCCGCCAGCAGGCTCGTCCCGGTGCGCGCCCGCGCCGCCGCGACGCCGCCGTGCTTGCGACGCCGCGCCGCCGCGCGTCGCCGCGCCGCCGCGACAGTGCTGCGGGCCTGCGGGCGGGCGGCCGTGAGAGAAACCCCGCCGGGCCCCCCTGGGCCGGCGGAGGCAAGCCACCCCTGAGCCCCCCGCGGCGCCGCGGCGCGGGGCGCGCAGGGCGTCGAGGGCCTCGTGCGCGCGCTGCAGGCGCGTGGCGTGGCGGTTTACCTCATCAGCGGCGGCTTCAGGTGGGTTGTGTGGGGGGGGGATGGGTGGTGTGTGTGTGGGGGGGGCTGGCTGGGGAGGCTGGGTGTGTGGGCGTGTGTGTGTGTGGGGGGGGGGGGCTGGCTGGGGAGGCTGGGCGTGTGAGCGTGTGGGTGTGTGGGTGTGCGAGGAGTGTGGAGGGGCGCGCCCCGCCCTCAGCCGTGCGCCCCGCGCAGCTGCGCCGCGAGCTCCGCCGCCCGCCGCGCGGCCACACACGCCGCGCCGCGTCGGGCGCGCAGGGAGCTGACGCTGCCGATCGCCAAGCACCTGGGCGTGCCGCGTGAGAACGTGTATGCCAACCGCATGAACTGGCAGTGGGACGACGAGACGGTGCGGCGGGGTCTAGGGTTTAGGGTTTAAGCCCACGCCCGGTAAACCATGGGTTTACCGGTAAACCCTAAACCCTGAACCCTGCGCGAGCCCCCACACCGGCGCGTCGGCGTCCGCGTCCGCGTCCGCGTCCGCGCAGGGCGAGCCGACGCGGCTCGTGGGCTTTGACTCGAGCGAGCCGACCGCGCACAACCAGGCGCGCGCGCCGCGCGGCGCGGCCCCCTCCCCCACCCCTCCCTCCCTCCCCTCTCTCTGCCCTCCCGCCCGCCCCTCCCTCCGCCCCTCCCTGCCCCCTTCCCGCCCCCTCAACCCCTCGCCACCTAAACCCTCGCCCCCCCAACCCCCAAAACCCTGGTGGCAGGGCAAGCCCGCCGCGATCGCGCGCATCCGCACGCGCAACCCCTACAACACCATCATCATGGTGGGGGACGGCATCACAGACCTGGAGGCGGTGCAGGCGCGTGGGCGGCGTTGTGAGGGGGTGGGGGTGGGGGGGGCGGCGCGGGGGAGAGGCCGAGAGGCCGAGCCAGGCGCGTTCCCTCCCCGACACCTCACCCCTCAAAAGACACACCACCTCACCCCTCAAACAACACCCCCCCCCCCCCGCGCGCGCGGCAGGTCAGCGGCGGCGCGGACCTGTTTGTGGGCTTTGGCGGCGTCGTCACGCGCCCCGCCGTCGCGGCGGGGGCCGACTGGTTTGTCACAGACTACGCCACGCTCACGGCGGCGCTGCAGCGGTACACGGTGCGGGGGGCGTGGGGGGGGGGGGGGCTCG
Source organism: Scenedesmus sp. PABB004 (assembly GCA_014905635.1). Taxonomy (NCBI): domain Eukaryota; kingdom Viridiplantae; phylum Chlorophyta; class Chlorophyceae; order Sphaeropleales; family Scenedesmaceae; genus Scenedesmus; species Scenedesmus sp. PABB004. The sequence continues at coordinate 595,520 of JABVCE010000010.1, read as the reverse complement.
GGGCTTTGGGGTTAAGGGTGGAGGGTTGTGAGGGTCCCAACATGGCTCGGCGGCTGAGGGGGGCCCGGGGGCTGACGCGCCCCGTCGGCGGCGCGCCGCCGCCGCCGCCGCCGCCGCGCCTGAACCTCCCCTCAACCGCCGCCGCGCCTGGACCGCCCCTGACCCCCCCCCCTCTGAACCCCAGGTGGCCATGATCGGCAGCGGCGCGTGGGCGTGCGCGGCGATGGTGCGCGCGGCGATGGCGGCGCGCGCGCCTCCCCGCCCCGGGGGGGCTCTGGGCCTCGGGGGGCCCCGGGGCTGGGGGCTCGCCGCGCGTCGCGGCCAACCGCACCCCCCCCCCCCCGCAAACCCCTCCGCCCCGCCCGCGCGCGCAGCACATCATCGCGGCCAACCGCACCCCCCCCCCCCCCCCCGCAAACCCCTCCGCCCCGCCCGCGCGCGCAGCACATCGTCGCGGCCAACTGCGCCGCGTTTGACGCGGCGGACGAGTTTGTGGATGACGTGCGCATGTGGGTCTATGAGGAGGACTGCGAGGTGCGGCCAGCGGCTGCTCAGGGGCTCAGGGCTTAGGGCTCAGGGCTCAGGGCTTGTGGGGGGGGGGGGGGAGGGGTACAAAAAGCAGGGGCAGGGTGGGCGGCCGGGCGCGGCGCGCGCGGGGGCGCGGCGCGCGGGCGGCGGCGAGCGGCGCTGTCCAGGCCCGACCCCCCCTGCACCCCCCCCCCCAAACCACACACACATACACACCCTAAACCGCCCCGCCCCCCCCCCCCCCACACACACCCCGCAGGGCGCGCCGCTGACGTCTGTCATCAACGCGACGCACACCAATCCCAAGTACCTCCCCGGCGTGACCCTCGGCCCCAACGCCATCGCCGACCCGGACCTGGAGTCGGCGGTGCGCGCGCCGCGGCGGGGCGGGGCGGGCCGGGGCGGGCCGGGGCGGGGCGGGGCGGGGCGGGGCGGGCCGGGGCGGGCCGGGGCGGGGCGGGGCGCGGTGCGCGGCAACGCCCCACCTGGGCCCTCCTGCCTCTGCCGCCTCGGGGCGTGTTTGCGCCCCTCGCCCAGCCTCCCCTGCTCCTGCTCCTGCTCCTGCTCCTGCTCCCCCCCCCCCCTTCACACTCACGCACGCACACGCCCACCCTCCCACCCTCCCACCCTCCCACCCTGACGCGCTCGCACACTCACTCACCCCCCCCCCCACCCACCCACCACACACACCCAGGTGCGTGGCGCCGACATCCTCATCTTCTGCGCGCCACACCAGTTCATCCGGTGCGGGGCCGAGGGTTTAGGGCCCGCAGCACCCCCCCCCCTCCCCACACACCCCTCCCCCCCCCCAAGCCGCGCTGCTCGCCACGCCTGCCCCGCCCCTCACGTGCCCCCGCCCGGCCGCCGGGAGGCCCGCCCCTCACCGCCCGCCGCCCCCGCCCCGCCGCCGCCCCTGACTCACTAAACCTCACTAAACCCCGCCTGCGGGGGGCCAGGCGGATCTGCAAGCAGCTGGTGGGCAAGGTCAAGCCAGATGCCTTTGCTGTGTCGCTCATCAAGGCGCGGCGGCGGCGGCGGCGGCGGCGGCGGCGGCGGCGGCGGCGGGGCTCGAGCGCGCCGCGCCCCGCTCCCCGTCCCCGCGTCGCGCCCCGCCGTGTGCGCGCCCGCGCCAGGCAGCCCCCGCCGACGCAAGGCCCCGCCGGCGCGGCCCCACACCCCAAAACCGCCCGGCCCCAAACCCCGCCGCCACCGCAGGGCATGCGCGTGCGGCCGGACGGCCCGCAGCTCATCAGCGCGATGATCGCAAAGTACCTCGCCCTGGACTGCAGGCGCGGGGGCAGGGGGCGGGGCTTAGGTTTTAGTTTGAGGGCCCTGCGGGCTGGGTTTAGGGCGGACGTTAGACCCTCGGGGCTCGCCGCGCGGGTGGGCGCGCCTGCTGCGCCGCGCGCCCGCCAGGGGCGCCGGCGGCGCACAGGGGGTTGAGGGCCCCGCCCCCGCCCCGGGGGTGCCCCTGAGCCCTCAACCCTGAGCCCTGAACCCCGGCGCCCGCCCGCCCGCCCACCCACCCGCCCACCCGCGCAGCGTGCTGATGGGCGCCAACATCGCGGCCGACATCGGCGCGGAGCAGCTCAGCGAGGCGGTGCTGGGGTACACCAACCTGGAGCACGCGCGGGTGCGGCTTGTGTGCGCACGCGCGTGTGTGTGTGTGGGGGGGGTGCGGGGAGCGCTGCGGGGGAGCGCGGCCAAGCCCCTCCCTGCCCCCCCCCCCCTGCAGGTGCTGCAGAAGCTCTTTGAGACGCCCTACTTCAAGGTGGGACCGGGGGGTCCAGGGTTTAAGGGGCTGTGCGGGCCTCCAGGGTTTTGGAGGCGCCCAGCGCCGCCGCGCCCGCCGCCCAGCGGCCGGGCGCGCGCGAGCCGCGCGCCGCGCGCCGCGCGCCCGCGCCCGCGCCGCCGCGCAGGTGGGCCTGCTGCCGGACGTCGCGGGCGCGGAGATGTGCGGGACGCTCAAAAACGTGAGCCCGCGCCGCCCGCCCGCCCGCCCGCTCCCTCCCACCCTGCCTCTCGCCCGCGCCGCCACTGCCAGCGGGAGAGGGGCGCGGCCCTCCTCGGCCCCGCGCGCCGCGCCCGCCGCGCCCGCCACACCCGGCGCACCCGCCGCGGCCCGCCGCGCGCCGCAGATCGTCGCGCTCGCCGCGGGCATGGTGGACGGCCTGGGCCTGGGGCCCAACAGCAAGGCCACCATCATGCGCCTGGTGCGGCGGGCGGCGCACAGCGGCCGCGGCGGCGTCGGCGGATGCTTGGGACGGGCGCGGCGGCGCGCGGCCGCCGCGCGGCTGGGCAGGGCCTGGAGCGCACGCGCGGGCGGGGCCGCGCCGCAGCGCCCCTGGGCGCCGCGCTGAGGCGCGCCGCCGGCGGCGCAAAACCTCGCGCCCTAAACCGCAGGGCCTGAGCGAGATGCGGCGGTTCAGCAAGGAGCTGTACCCCAGGTGCGGCCCAGGCCTCCCTGGCCGTGCCCGGCGCCCGTCCAGCCGCCGGCGCCCGTCCGTCACGCGCCGCGCCGCCGCGCCGCTGGCTCGCCTCGCTTAAAACCCCGCGCCCCGCGCCCCGCGCCTCGCGCCCCCCAGCGTGCGCGATGAGACGTTCTTTGAGTCGTGCGGCGTCGCCGACCTCATTGCCACCTGCTACGGTGTGTGTGGGCCTGTGTGGGGGTGCGTGTGGGCCTGTGTGTGTGTGGGGGGGGGGGGGGGGGGAGGGGGAGGGCTGGGCGCCGGCTGCCGCCGAGCGCCCGCCGCCGCCGAGCTGAGCGCCGGCCGCCGCCGCCGCCGCCGCCGCCGCCGCCGCGCGCCGCGGCGCGCCGCAGGCGGGCGCAACCGCCTGGTCGCGCTGGAGTACACGCGCGCCGCGATGGTGCGGCGGGCGGCGCCCGCGGGGGGGGGGGGGGCTCCCTCTCTGCGCCCTGCGCGGCCCGCCCGCGCGCACGGCGCCCGCGCCCGCGCCCGCCGCCGCCGCGGGGCGCCGACGGGCCGACGCGCGCCGCGCGCCGCGTCGCGCCGCGCCGCGCCGCGCCAGGCGGGCGCGCCGCGGAGCTTTGAGGAGCTCGAGGCGGCGCTGCTCAAGGGCCAGAAGCTGCAGGGCGTGCTCACCAGCAACGAGGTCCAGGTGCGACGAGGGTTTAGGGCTGGAGGGCTTGAGCGCGTGAGGGCTTGAGGGCTTGAGGGCTGGGACGAGCCGTCCCCGCGGCGCAGCGAGCGCGCCCCCTGCCGCCCGCCCGCCCGCACACCGCGCCGCCGACCGCCGCCGACCGCCTGCCTCCCGCCCACCCGCCCTCCCGCCCGCCCGCCCCGCGCTCCCGTCCCCCGCCTGGCGGCACGCGGCGGCGCGCAGGAGATCCTGAAGCAGCGCGGCTGGGAGGCGGCATACCCTCTGTTCACGACCGTGAACCGCATCGTGAACGGGCACTTCCCACCCAGCGACATCGTGAACTTCACAGACGTGCCGTCACGGCCCATCCCCTCCGACAGCGACGATGACTTGTCGGGCGACCTCGTCCCGCGGCGCCCGCGCCCGCTCCGCGCGACTGAGGGCGACGGCGCCGCGCCGGCGGCGGGGCGGTGACAGGCGGGCGCGAGGGCGGGCGGGGGAGGCGGGGGCAGTTGTGCTGGGTGTAACACCAGGCCCTGGCACCCCGACTCTGGCACACCAACTTGGAGTTGGATCCGCAGGGGGCGGCGCAGCGCTGCGAGCAGCGGCCGGCGTCACCGCCGGCGGGGACCTCTCCGCGGCGCGGACGGTCTGGCTCGGGGCAGCACGGCGCGGGTTGCAGGAATGGCCGGGCGCGCCTGCCACGGCCTGCGGGGGCACCTGGGGCCGGGCGGCGGCGGTGGGGAGCGCACCGGGAACGCGCGGCGCTCTTCTTGCTGAACCGCGCGAGCCAGCGCGCGGCGCCGCCCGGCACGTCAGACGCGCAGCCGCGAGATCAGCTCGCGTGGCACCGCACCGCGGGACGAGCGCGCCCGCTGGTCACCGCAGCGCAGAGGCCGGGCGCCGTGGCGCGCCTGGCGGCCGCAGCCTCGCGCGCGCGCGTGCCGAGCGGCTTCAGCGGCTCACGTTCAGGTCATGGGCGCCGCGTGACCCCGCGCGGCCCGGCTCCCCGAGGAGCAGCAGCACCCTGGCGCCGGCGGCCGCACACCCAGCCCTGGGCGCTCGCCTGGGCGCCCGCAGCGGCGCCCGCGGCTGAGGCACGGCCATGGCGAGGAGAGGGCGCGTCCGGGCGGCGCTGACGGCGTGCCGGTGGCCCCGCGCCGCGGCGGTGCTGGCGGTCGTGCTGCTGGCGGCGGCGGCGGCGGCAACGGCGGCGCAGGGTGAGCGCCGACGCCGCGCCGCGGCTGCTGGCCCGAGGCCCGAGGCCCGCGTGCGGGCGGCTGGCGCCGGCGGCGCGGCAGCGGCCGCCGCCGCCCGCGGCGCGCGGTGAAGTCCATCGCCGACGCCCCGTCCGCGCGCGCGCGCGCCCGCCGCCGCGCCGCAGGCTGCGCCGGGGGTGCGGCGCCCGCCGACTACAGCGCTGGCATCAGTTTCGTTGTCATGCGGCGCCTCTGCCTGGCGCAGCACGTGCAGCTCTTCCAGTCCCGCCTGGACGCGCAGCTGGCGCCGCTCAACGTCACCGCGCGCCTCGGCGCCTGCGACAGCGTGTGGACGGGCGGTGGCTTTAGCGTCCGCTACTCATGGTCCCTCGCGGCGCGCGCCTGCCCGGGCACGCCCGCCGCGGCGCTGCTGGCGGCGCCGGTGCTGTCGTGCACAGACTTTGCGCGCGGCGAGCCCGCCAGCTTCCTGTGCGGCTTGGTCGAGAGCATAACGGTGCTGGGCGCCCGCTTCGACGTCGTCGCCGGCGGCGTGTCGCGCCTGATAAAGCCGCCGGGGCCGCACGCGAGTGAGCCGCGGCGCGGCGCGGCGCAGCGCGGCCCCCCTCCCCTTGGCGTGGCGCCGCCCGCTCACTGACTGCGCGCCGCGCCGCGCCGCGCCGCAGTGCCGATCATCACCGGCCGGCTCGACCTGCCGGTCACGTGGCCGCAGATGCTCGCCGCGGCGCCGGTCAACCTCGGGCCCTACGCCAGCGAGGGCAGCTTTGTGAGCTTCCGGCAGAACATGTGGCTCATCGCCGGCACGCGCGTGACCGGCCCGGCCGCGCCGTACGTCGCCGTCGTCGCGCCGCGGGACGTCCCCGGCATGGGCCACGACGAGACGGTGCCGGCGTTTGGCGCGAGCCTCCAGTTTGTCGTCCGCCCCGTGCCGCTGCTCACGCGGGCGCTGCAGTTCACGCTGGAGATTCTGTACGCGGAGGGCACCCTCCTGCGCGTCCCCGGCTCGCTGCAGATCGTGACGACAGGTGAGCGCGCGCCCGGCCCCTCGTACGCTGCTGCTGCGGCTGCGCGCGCTGGCCCGTGCGGGAGGCGGCGCCGCCGCCCGACGCGGCGCCGCGCTGCGCCCGCCAACACCTCGACAGGGCTCAAGCTGCCCGCTCGGCCGGTGGAGCTGCGGCCCAACGTCGTTTTTGCGCTCGGCGGCCAGCAGACGGCTGCCATTGACGTGCGCAAGCTCCTGAGGAACGCGGGCGGCCTCAACGTGCAGGCCAGCACCTTCACCCAGGTGCGCCGCAGCCCGCCCACGCCGCCCGGCAGCAACGTACGAACGCGGGCGGCGCCGCTGACGCCCTCGCCCGCGCCCCGCAGCCCTCGTTTGGCACCGTTCGCCTGCAGGCGGACGGCAAGCTGCTGTATGCCCTCGACCCCAGCCGCGTGCCCGCCGGGCGCGGCCGGCTGTGGGACCAGTTTGCGGTGGAGCTGCGCGTGCTGCCGGGCGGCGTGACGGCCAACAACGCCACCCAGCCGCACCTGGACGACCCCGCCCTGCACATCAGCGGCGTGGTCACAGTGGACGGCCCCGTGGGCGGCCAGCGGCGCGGCGCGGCTGGCGGCAGCGCGGCGGTCGCGCCTGCCTCGGCGGTCACGGCGGGGCGCGCCGGGGCGTGCCAGGCGTTCGACGGCCAGCCCGACGGTGAGCAGCCAGGGGGCTGGCTGGCGACTGCGTGCACGTCCAGCAGAGCGGTCGCGCTGAGCGCCCGGGCCGCACCCCTGCTCACCTGCCGCCGCCGCCGCCGCCGCCGCCGCCGCCGCCGCCTCGCAGACCCTTGCCCGCCGCCCGGCGGCGTGCTGGCGGCGCTGCCGCAGGTGCAGCGGTTTGCCGCTTTTGAGTTTGCTGGTGTCAGCGCCGACACGCTCACGATCCTGGCGGCCGAGTCGCTCACGCTCACCAGCGACCCCAGCCGGGCAGCAGCCCTCGCGGGCGCCTTCCTGGTGCCGGCTTGCCTCAGCCTGGAGGCGCACGCCGACACCATCACCATCGACGGGTGGGCGCGGCGGCCGCAGCGGCACAGCCCCCCGCGCGCTGGCCAACCTGGTACCGCCGCCGCGGCGCGGGGGCAGCACCGCAGCAGCACGCGCGGCGGCGCGGCAGCAAGACGAGCTCCGCCCCGCCCTCGCCGCCGCCGCCGCCGCCGCCGCCGCCGCCGCCGCCGCCGCCGCTGCTGCCGCCCTGCTTGGCAGGGATGTGAGCATCACCGGGCCCCGCTCCGCCAAGCTCTTTGCGCGCGAGCTGCGCTGCCTCGGCGCAGCGCCCTGCAGCCTGAGCACGCGCGGCTTCCCCGGCCTGAGCTTCGACGGCCGCGCCGCGCCGCGCCAGGCGCCCAGCGGCGCGCCCGGCCAGCGGCTGGGCTTCACGGACGACGGCAGTGGCAGCGGCAAGGACTCCAGCCCGGGCGGCAACGGCGCGCCCGGCTGCGACGCGCGCCCGGGCGGCAACGGCGGCGCGGTGCAGGTCTTTGCCGCCGACATGGGCCTGCAGCCGCGCAGCGGCACCGCCGCCGCCGTGCGCTTTCACGCAGACGGCGGCGCCGGCGGCGCGGGCCAGGTCGGCGGCAGCGGCGGCGACGGCGGCGACGGTGAGGGGAGCTGTGCTGCGGGCGCACTGCAGCGCGGCTGCTGCTGGCCTTGCTGGGCAGCGCGTGCGCGCTCTGCTGCTGACGCGCTCTGCCTCGCGCGCAGTGCAACCGCCCGACGCTGCCCAGTGCAAGCGGCACTGGTGTGAGCTGCAGCAGCGCACGGACCTGCTGTCAAGCGCAAAGGAGCGTGCTGCTGATCAGCTGGAGTGGCACGGCTGGCGCAACGCATCCGTCACCTTCAACTACTGGTGAGTCAGGGAAGGGGGCGCCAGCCTGCTGCCTGCGTCACTGCGCGGGCTCGGGACACGGCACTGGCCTGCTGAGTGCCGAGAGCACAGCAGCACGCAGCTGACTCGCTGCGCCCGCCGCGTAGGGGCTACGGCTGCCGCGCGGGCAACGCCGGCGCGGGCGGGAGCGCAGGGCCCAGCGGCGCCAACGCGCGCGGCGGGGATGCTGGCACGATCACCGTCTCCACACCGGTGCCGGCGGACGTGGCGGCCGCGCTGAAGCAGCGCGCTAGCGGCAAGGACTGGCGTGAGCCGCTGACGGCGCAGCTGGCTGCTTCGGCCGCGGGCGGCGCCGGCGGCGGCGAGGCGGGCGTCGGGAGGGGCGGACGGGTCGGCGGCGCCAGCGCCGCGTGCACGACCACCGAGGGCCTCTGGGCGCAGCGGCTCCAACTCGCGAGCTGCGCGGACTGCGACGGCGACTGGGTGTGCGGCTTCAACAGGGAGGTCGCTCGCGGCGACGCGCGGTGAGCACGGCGTCCGGCGGCCGCGGGTCGCAGGCGGAGCACAGCTTGCCGCCCGGGCTCGCCGCGCACGCCGCTGACCGCTCCACTGCGTCTGCCCGCGCTCGCCAGGTTTGCGCAGTACAATGGCACCAACTCCCCCGCCAACTGCGGGGTCGACCCGGCGTTGAGCGGCAAGGACGGCACGCCCGCCACGCCCGCCGGCGCGGGCCGGCCCGCGGCGCCGAGCTACTCGGGCGTCGACGCGGCCCCCGCCTGCGACCCCGCCCAGCAGCAGCTGGTCGGCGCGGCCTGCCCGCTGCTGGGCGGCGCGAGCTCGCCCGCGTTCAGGGCCGCCGCCAACCTGGACCAGCTCAGCATGGCGCTGGCCCGCGGGGCGCTGGCGTTCCAGACCGGCAACCCTGGCCTCGCCGGCCGCCTCACCAGATGGGTGTACGAGGCGGTGCCCTGCTCTGGCGCCGACCCGGGCACGAGCGCCGCGCCGGCGTGCGCGATGCAGGAGCAGGCGCAGACCATCAGCGGGTATGCCGTCGGCGGGATGAGCAGCCGCGGCAGCAGCGTCGTGCTCGCACCGCGCGCGTCGCTGCAGCAGCTCCAGTCGCACATGTGCCTGCAGCTGCTGCCCAGCCTGGAGGCCCTGGAGGCGAGCGTCACAGCTGTGCTTGACACCTCACGCTCCGACGCAGAGCGCGAGCTGGTGAGGCCCGGTGTGCTGCGCCGCCGCCCCAGCCCCTGCACCGGCTGGGCTGCGTCAGCCGCTGGTGCGGCTGGGCTGCGCGCCTGCCGCCGACGCCCCTCTCTCTTTCGCAGGCGTTTCAGTCTGTGCAGGCTCAGCTCGACCAGCTCCTCAGTGACGCCTCGGTGCAGGACGACCAGCTGCGGCGGGACGCTGCCTCGACCGAGAGCACCGTGGCCAGCCTGCTCCAGCAGCGCGCGGCCGTGTTTGCAGCGCTGCAGGCTGCTCAGCCAGAGTTTGCCGCTGCCGTTGCCACGATTGAGCAGAGCAGGCGCCACTGGAGCTTTGGCGGCTTCCTGGCCGTGCTCAACAGTGCGCTCCCGGTGAGAGGCTGTTGCACGCAGCCTGGGCTGGCCCGCGCCGGGCCGGCCAGCCGCGCCGCGCCTGCTCACGGTGCGGCGCCGCGCGCAGATGGCGGGCGGCCTGGTCAGCGGCATTGGCGCGGCCCAGGCCGCCTTTGGTGGCGGCCTGCTGGCGCGCGGACGCCCCGTCACCACTGTGCTGGCGGCCGCCGGTGGCGACACGGCTGATATTCTGGCCACCCTGGGCCGTGTCGTTGGCCCCAACCAGGGCGTCAACCCGCCAGACGACGCCACCAAGGTGGCTGTGAGCAGCGGGGAGTGGAGCGAGGTGCGCGGCGCGTGGCGTGGCCGTCTGCCGCTCGCGTGACGAGGCGGCCAGCGCACGCGCAGTGCGGCTGGCCCCTGCCTGAGGCTTGACACGGCTGCTGCACCCTGCCCCGCTCGCCCCGCAGCTGATTGAGCCGTACCTCAGCATGCGCCTCACGCCCAGCTCGGCAGCCTTGCTGTCCACCTTTGCCGGGCTGTGCAATGCCTACAACAACGCGCTGGTGCAGGTGGGCCGGCCGCGCCGGGGAGCGCGGGGGCGCTGGCCAGCTTGGCAGCCGCGCGAGCGCGCGGCACTCGCGGACGGCAGCAGGCGCCGCACTCACGCGCTCGCTCACTGCTCCGCACCGCGCCACGCAGCTCGGCGGCTTCCGGCTCCAGCAAGCTGCCACGTCTGCTGAGGGCCTGGCGGCCAAGCAGCAGCTGGCCAGCGCCATGGCGGCGCTGGCCGAGTCGAAGAGCCTCAACACGCCCGCCTTGCTCGGTGCTGCGCGCAACGCCTACACAGCAGTGCAGGTGGGCGCCTCGCGCTGGCGTTGCAGCTGTGAGCTTCCCGCGCGAGCTGAGCAGCTCTGAGCTGCTGCTGCCCGTATGCCCGCAGAAGCGCGCCCTGGACGGCCTGTACCAGCAGGCCCTGGTGCTGGCCTACGTCCGGTTGGAAGAGATGACGTTTGCGGTGGGCGCGCGCTCGCCGCCCTGAGGCCGCGCCCCATGCCATAGCCCCTCCCAGCCGCTCACCCGCCGCGCCGCGCCGTGCCGCAGCCGCCTGCACAGCTGGACGCGGCGGGCATGCGCGCCGCAGCAGCAGTGCTGCAGCAGCAGATCGCCGACGCCCTGGCCCCGGGCGCGCTGGAGCAGCAGTCGGTGCTGGAGGTGGACATCACTGACGCGCAGGTGGGCAGCAAGCGCTGGGCGACGGCCCTGCGTTGCGACCCGCTTGCCGCGGCAGCGGCCAGACCGGGGCCGCCGCTGAGAGCCCGCGCCGCTGCTGGGCTGCCTGCACCGCGTGCCACGCACCGACCGCAGGTCGGCGGGCTCGCCCGCGCGCTGCAGTCCGGCGAGCAGGCCGCCGTGTACCTGCCCGCGCTGTCGGCGCTGTCGGGGGCAAGGGCCCAGGTGCTGGCCAGCCGCGTGGAGGCGTACGTGCTGGGCGCGCGCGCGCAGCGCGTCGGCGCCGTGTCCAGCGTGCGCCTGGTGCACACGGGGCACGCGGAGCTCCTCAACGCCACAGGGCACCTCTTCAGCTTCCGCAGCCAGGCACTGGACGCCGTCACCGCCGACGCCACGTTCGGCGACCCGGGCGACCTCACCAAGGCCACCGCCGCGCCGGGCAGCGGCAGCCTGAGCACCCCGGGCGCGGGCGTGCTCGGCGCGCAGTGCGAGCGCGTCGCCGTTGCTGACGACGACAACCTGCTGCTGCCGGTCAGCCCCTTCAGCGTCTGGCTGGTGAGCTGGGGGGGGGGGGGTCGGCCAGCGAACGCGCGTGGCGCCCAGCGCACCGTCCGCACCTGCATGCCCCGTGCCCACGCCTCCCGCGGCGCGCCTTGCCCGCCGCCGCAACGACAGGTGGACGTGCCCCGCGCGGCGGGCGCCAACGCCGACGTGGACCTCAGCGCCGCGTACGGGCTGCGCCTTCGCTTCACCGTCCGCCACCGCGCGCAGCAGCTGCCGGTCGGCCCGCCGCCTGCAGCGCGCCTGCACCGCGCGTGGGACGGCGTCTCGCGCTATTACGACGCGTGAGCTCACGCGTCTCGAGAGGAGCCGTTGACGCCCGTGGCGCCGGCGCCTTGTCCGCAAGACTGCACGTTTGAGACGGCCAGCGATGAGCTGCCGGCCGCGTCGTGGGTTCGTTGCGCTGGCGTGCACGGCTGAACTCGTGCGGTTGAGTCATTCATTTGGGTGCAGACGACACCTACCATCACTGAAGTGTGCCCCACCAACGTTTGGTCGTTGGATGAACCGTCGTGAAGATCGCCACGGGCGGGCGGCGCTGGCGGCGCGGTCAGCCAGGCCTGGCTGCCGGGCGGGTGAGCACTGGGATGGTCGCGGTTCTTTCCTAAAAGCATGGTCTGCACTGCAACCGACGCGTAGTACGGCTTGCAGAGCGCCTCGACCCAAACGAGCCTGCCAGCGCTCGCACAGAGCCGTTGCCACCGCGGCCAGCCAGCCAGCGCCGCCGGCCGCGCCCGGCCAGACACGCGCGCGCATGCGCGCCCGCGCGGCGCCGCGTGTGCCCCTGGCGGTCCCCGGCTGCGCGCCCAGCCAGCAGGTGGCTCGGCGCGCACGGCCGCCGCTCGGCGTGCTGCGGCGCGGCCCGGCCCGGCCCGGCGCGGCGTGGCCTCGGCTGCCCCTGGCGCCCCTGGAGCGGCCTCCCCGGGTGCGTGGCAGCGTGGTGGGCGTGTTTTGGGGCCGGGCAGGGCCGGGCCTGGCCATGTTGCGCACAGCACGCGGCGCGCCGCTGCTCGGCCCGGCGCGGTGCGGCGCGGCCTCGGCTGCCCCTGGGGCGGCTTCCCCGGGTGCGTGGCAGCAGCGTGGGCGTGTTTTGGGGCCGGAATTTGCCCCGGACCCGGCCAAAATGCTTCCCCGTCCGGGACTCGAACCCGGGTCGCGCGGGTGAGAGCCGCGTATGCTAACCGCCTACACCAACGAGGAGGGAGAATGCTGGCAAATTGGGCTATCATGCTGTATATGTAGACTGCCGCTCAAATCAAGGTCGCCAAACGGACCCAAATTTGGACCCATAGACGACCTGGGCAATGCCCGACCATCCCGGGGGGCCGGCGGGGCTGTCCAGGCGCCCCGAGCGCGGGAAAGCAGCGTTTCTCGCTCGCAAAAGCCCCGAACGAGGCCGATCGGGGCGCGACGCGGCACCACGCGCACACACCAGGCACCGGGACACACAGCCCAGAACCTCCGGGAGCTCGGCTGCGGCGCGGCCGCCCCGCCGAGCGCCGGCCGAGCGCCGCCGGCCCGACGCGCGAGTGCCCCGGGCACGCTGCGGCCGCCACGCGCGCGGCACGGTCACGCCAGGGCAACAACTTGCGGGCGGCCTCCAGGCACGCCGGCGCGGCGCCTGCCTGCGGCGTCTCTGGCGTGGGTGGGCCGTCGCTGCGCAACGGTCGGCCTGAGAACCGCCGCCGCCAGCGGCGCGGCCTGCGCCTGCTGCCCGTGCGTCGCGCTCTGCGTTGTACAGGTATCGGCCGGAGAGGGGCACCACGCGTTCTGGGGCGCGGCTGGAGGCGAACGCTTCACGCTGCACGTCGCGTGCAGGGATCGCGGCGCGGCGGCCTGCTCGCGCGCGCTATCGCGAGGTGCGATGGATTCGGGGCGGCCACCGGGCGGGCTGCGGGGCGTCGCGTGCGCGCGGCGGGGCAGGGCAACTGCTCCTCGCCAGCGCCGGAAGGCGCCGCGCGCGCCCGTTGCCGACGCCAGGCGTCGCTGTGCGTCAAGATCAGCGCTTGGGGCGGCGCGCGCGCGGATCGGGGCCGCCGCGCCGGCGGGGCGCGGCCAATCAGCGCGCCACGCTGCGCCCCGCCCTGCCCGCCTCCCGGGGCGCCGTGGCGAGCCGCCTGGCCCACCCTCAAACCGCCTGCCACCCGCCGCGGCGCCGCAGGCGGGCGCACAGCCAGTGGGCGCAGCGCGCGATCTGGCGCAGCTGCTGCTCGCGGCGCCAGCGCTGCGCGTGCTGCGACGAGCATGCGCCGCGCTCGCACAGCCTGAGAAGCGGCCCCGCGGGAACCGGCATGGACGCACGCCCCACGCCTGAGCCGCCGCCGCCGGCAGCGGCGGAGCCGGCCGCCGCGCCAGGCGGCGGCGGCGGCGGCGGCGGCGACGGCGCAGAGGCCGCTGGGGCGCCGGGCGCCCAGCCGCCGGGGGCTGCGCCCCCGGAGCCGGAGCCAGCGGCGAGCGTGGGACGGGGCGCGGCGAGTGCAGCGCTGGTCGCTGGCGATGAGGCGCAGCCGCCGGCGGCCGCCGCAGCGCACGCCCCCGCCGCGGGGCCCCCACCGCAGCCGCCCGGCGCCGAAGCGGCCCAGGCGGCGCCGGCGGTGGCGGCGGTGGCGGCGGCGGCGGCCGGCGGCGCCGCGGCGCGCGCGCAGCAGGGAGCGCCAGGCGGCGGCCAGGACGGCAGCAGATCGCTGCCGGGAGCGGCAACGGTGCAGGCGGCGGAGCGGGCGCAGGCGCCGCGCCCCGGTCGCCCCGAGCCGCGACACCTGGGCCTGCTGCCGCCGGCCGCCCAGCTGGCCGTGATCGATGGTCACCTTGCGCGCGTCAACAGCGAGCTGCAGGCCACCGCCGCGCAGCTGGCAGAGGCAAACCACGCGGCCGCCGCGGGCGCGCCGGCCGGCCTGACGCTGCCTCAGCAGCAGCGCCGCGCGGCCGCGGCCACCCAGGCGCTGCAGGCGCAGCTGGGCAGCCGCCTCGCACAGCTGGTCGACCTGCGTGACACCGCGCGCCACGAGCGGGAGCTCGTGCTGGCCGCGGCGACTGCGGCGGCGCGCGCGAGCGCGGCGGCCTGGGGGCAGCAGGCCCCACCGGCGCCCGCCCGCCCCTGGGCTGGCTGGGCGCCGCCAGGTGGGCCGCGCGTCGGGTGGCAGCGCGGCGGCACGCCGTTTGCACCCGCGCCTGTGCGTGACGCCGCTCGCCGTGCCCCGCAGGCGCCGCCTCGACATCCCTGGCCCCCGAGCACCCCGGCAGCCACGCGGCGCCGGCGCACCCCAGCGACCACGGGCCCTTGTACGCACCACCAGGCTTCACAGCCGCCGCCGCAGCTGCGGCGGCCGCCGCCGGCATGGCGCCGCTCGGGGCGCCAGGCAGCACCGGCAGCGGCGGCAGCGGCAGCTCGACCAGCCGGCGCGCCGCTGGCCGCCACGAGGCGCCCGGCGGGGGTACTGGGCCGTGCGGCCCTGGGCTGACCGACGGGCCCGCAGGCAACGCCAGCAGGCTCGGCTGCAGCCCCGCCCCTGCCGTGGTGGCGGCGGCGGCAGCCGCCGCTGCAGCTGCCGGCAGGGCCCTTGAATGGGCAGCAGCGCCCGTCGCCAGCCCGCGTGGCAACGGCGGCGGCGGCGGCGGCGGCGGCGGCGGCGGCGGCGCAGCGGCGCGGCGCGCGCCACCCGGTCGCGGTGGCGGCACAGCTGCCCCGCACGCTCCATCCCTGGCCGGCCTGGGCGGCGCGCTGGCGGGTCTCGAGCCAGCGTACGGCCTGGTGAGCTCACAGGCGTGCTACGAGCGCGACCGGCAGCAGCTGTGGCTGTACCAGCAGCAGCAGCTGCTGCAGCAGCAGCAGCAGCAGCAGCACGAGGGCAGCGCAGCCGCGGCGCGGCCGGGCGTTGCCGGACCACCGGCTGCAGCAGGTGGGTACGGCGCGACGTCGCAGCAGCTGCTGGATCTGCTGCAAGCCCGCGCCCCGGACCCCCCCGGCGTGGCTGCGCCGCTGGAGCCGCTGGCGTGCGGCCAGGGCCTGGGGCTGCTCGGCGGCGGCGCGCTGCCGCCCCCGCTGCGGCGTGCAGACTCTGACGAGCTAGTCATGCACACCGCGATGCTGCTGCTGGAGGGCTCGGACGCGGACGGCGGAGGCGGCGGCGGCGGCGGCACACCGCGCGCGCGCCGGCAGCCGGCGGCGAAGCGCCCGCGCCGCAAGTCGGGCGGCGCGTCTGCGTCTCGGCGCAAGCCAGGGGCTGCAGCGCCGTGGGCGCTGGGCCCAGACGCCGCGTCCGCGGTGCCGCAGGCGGAGCTGGCGTCGCAGGCGCGGTGGGAGGCCGCGGTTGGCGGCGGCAACGGCCGGGCCGGCCCAGCGGCCGCGGCGGGCGACGCTTCACCCTTTGCGGCCTTCTCAGCGCTGCCGCTGGCGGCCGACGCCGGCGGGGCGGCGGCCGCCGCGACGCAGCACGGCCTCGTGGCGCGCGGCGTCGGCGCGCCGGCGCGCGTGCCCTCCCCCGCCCTGCCTCCCGCGGCTCCTGGTCTCAGCACCGGCCTGGGCAGCCTGGGCTCGCTGCTCAACCGGCTGGGCAGCGCCGGCAGCATGGGCGGCAGCCCTGGCCCCAGCCTCGGCTCGGGGCTGGGTCCCGGCAGGACCGTCATCACCAGCTGCCCGGGCCCCAGCGCGGGCCTGCAGCACCACAGCAGCGCTGGCCCCTCGGCAGGCGCCCCCGCAGCGGGGGCAGCGCGGGGCGGCGCCCAGACGGCGCGCCGCCCACCGCGCCGCGTGCGACCAAGCCCAAGGGCGGCGCACGCGCCAGCGGCAGCAGGAGCGGCGCCCGGCGCGCGCCGCGGAGCGGCGGCGGCGGCGGCGCGCGCCAGCGCGGCGCTGACTCGGGCCGAGACGCCCCGGAGGTGCTGCAGGCAGAGAAGGCGGTGGCCGCGGCGGTGGCGGCGGCCGCGCTGGGCGCGCGGCGGCCGCTGCTCGCGGCGCCGCCCACGCTCTCCACGGCCGCCGCTGCCGCAGCTGCCGTGTCCTCCGCACTCGCCGAGCCGCACGAGCTGCTGCGCGCGGCGGCGCAGCTGCCGAGCCAGGCGCCGGCGCCGGCGCCGCTGCCGCCGGCCAACGGGGACGGCGCTCCGCCGGGCGTGCCGCCAGGCGCGCCGCCCGGCCCCGCCGCGGCGGCGCCGCCGGGCACGCCTGGCGGCGGCGACGCAGCCACGCAGCGCCCGCCCTCCCCGGCGGGCCCGGACGCGGTGTACGGCGACGACGAGCTGCTGCTCGCGGGCCTGTTCGTGCCCTGCGCGGTGACGCCCTGCGCCACGCCGCCGGACGGCCCGACGCTCGACGGCCTGCCCTCGCCGCCGCGGCGGGGGCCGCGCACCGCGCGCTCCTTCGCTGCCGCCTTCGGCTACGACCCCAGGGCGCTCCAGCGGGAGCAGGCGGCGGCGGCAAAGGCGGCCGCGGCGGCCGCGGCAGCCGCCGCGTGGCGCGGCGGCGGCGGCTTGACCGAGGGGGCGATGGAGGAGGTGGAGGAGGAGGAGGTGTCGCTGCCGGACGACGGCGCGGCGGAGGTGTCCACGTCGTCCTACCAGGCCAGCGCCGACGACGCGGGGTCGTCCTCTGACAGCGACTGCGACGGCTGGGCCCCAGGCCGCCGCGCGCCGCGCAAGCGCCGGCGGCAGGCGCGCGCCGGCGGCAGCCGCGCCCGCGCGCAGCGCCCGCGCAAGCGCCAGCGCGCCGCCGGCGGCGCTGCCCGGCGTCCCGCGGCTCGCGCGCCGCCGGCGGGGCGAGGCGGCGCGGCGCTACGCCGCGCGAGCAGCCGCGCCGCGGCGGCCGCGAGCATCGCGGCGGCAACGCTGGCGCTGCAGGGCGACAGCAGCAGCGAGGGCGGCGCGCACAGCGCCGGCGACGGCGAGCCGGCGGGCGGCGCCAGCGTGCAGCCCAGCGTGCTGCGCGCGTCCAGCCTGCTCGTCGAGGCGCTGCCGCCGTCGCGGCAGGGCAGCCTGGACGCGCTGCCGCCCGCTGCGGCGCCCGGCAGCGACGCGCCGGCGCCGCCGCAGCGGAAGCAGCGCAACCGCAAGCCCCGCCCCTCCCGCAGCAAAGCGGCGGTGGCCGCGCGCGCCGCTGCGCGTGCGGGGGCGGAAGCTACGGCCACGGGCGGTGTCGCGGCTCCCGGGCTGGCGCCGCTGGCCGACGACGGCGCCGCCGGAGGTGCCGCGCTGGTCCACACGCTCGCGCTCGCCTGCGGCCTCGACTCGGGTGGGTTCGGCCGCGCTTGACCGGCTTGCGTGCCGCGGCTGCTCCGCCTCCCGCACGCCCTCTGTCGTGTGCACGCGGTCACACCTGCCGCCGCCGCCGCCGCCGCCGCCGCCGCCCTCGCAGACCGTGAGCGCGAGGCGGCCCCGCCCGCCGCCAGCAGCGACGGCGGCGCCGCGACCTGCGCGGCGCCTGCGGCCGACGCGGCGAGCTGCGAGCGCTGCCTGCCGCGCCACCAGCGGCAGCGGCTGCTGCTCGCCGCCTTCACGCTGACCAGCCAGCCTGCAGCGTCTGCCGTGCAGCTGGCGGCAGCGTGCCAGAGGCTGCGGGCGCTTGCGGGCCCCGGCGACGCTGCGGGCGCCGCCACCGGCGATGCTCCGGGCAGCGCCTGGGGAGTGCAGCTCAGCGCGGAGCCGCCGCCTCGCAGCGGCGCGCCGCCGGCGCCGCACGCCGCAGCCGACGACATGGAGGAGGGCGAGTGCAGCCCGCCGCATGAGCCGCCCGCCCACCCGGCGCTGCAGGACGCTGGCACGGGCGCGTGCGCGGCCGCCGCCCCGGGCTGCGCGGCGCTCGGGGCGGACAACGCCAGGCAGCTGCAGCACGTGCTGGAGCTGGAGCGAGCCTTCCAGGCGGCGGGGCGCCAGACGCAGCGCGGGCAGGCTGGCGCGGCGCAGCTCAGCGCTGGTGCGGGCAGCGGCCCGGCCTCGCTGGCGCTGGCGCGGCTGGCAGGCGCGCGCGGGACGGAGCTGGAGCGACTGCTGGAGGAGCTCGGCGGCGGCCGTGCCGCGGCAGACGCGGTGCTGATGCACCTGGAGCGCGGCCAGGGGCCTGGCGCGTCAGCGCCACCTGGCAGCAGCTGCGGCTGCGTGCAGCCGGGCCCCGTGTTTGTCCGGGCGGCACACAGCGGCCGCGCCAGCGCAGACGGCGTGGCGGGCTTGTGGGCGCTGGCGCCCGCCAGCGTCGCGGGCGAGGCGCCAGCGGCGGCGCAGCCCGTGCGGCGCATCCAGGGCCAGCTTGCGTCACTGCTGGGAGCGCACAGCACGTCGGCGCCAGGCGCTGCTGCCGGGGCGGCGTGGCCGCCGTGCCGCGAGCTGCTGCCGGCGCCCGCGTGCCGAAGCGCCTGGGCGTGACGGGCACGGCTGGGCAGCAGCAGTCGCCAGAGCCGGCGCGACCGGAGAAGCGGCAGCGGGGCGAGGAGCCGCCGCCAGCCCAGCGGCAGCCGCCCCTGCTGCAGCAGCAGGAGCAGCAGCAGCAGCAGCAGGAGCCTGCTGCAGGCACTCTGGCTGGCATGCCCACCACGCCGGCCGCCGCGCCTGCGGCTCGCAGCGGCCAGGCGGCGCGCAAGCCACAGCAGCCGGAGCAGCAGGCGGCTGATGCGCTGGCCGGGGCTGCTGGCGGTGGCGGCGCAGACGCGGCTGCCAGGTCCAGCGGGGCGCGGCCGGCGGCGCCCCGGTCCTCTGCTCAGTCTGGCCGCAAAGCCAAGCCCGCCGCCGGCGAGCTGCCAACGGCGGCGGGCGGGCCGCCCGCCAAGGGTGCGCAGCAGGGCGCGCCGCCGCCGGCGGCCGAGCAGCACAGCGAGCACGCCAGCCTGCGCACCCAGCGCGCTGCGAGCAGGGCGGCAACCAAGACTGACCATCGCCTGCGAGAGCCGCCCGCAGTGGTCGCGCGGGCTGGCCGGCGCCCTGCGGCGCAGGGCGGGCGCAGCGCCGGCTCAGGCGCGGGGGCAGGCGCCGCAGCTGCAGGCGGGCAGCAGCAGCAGCAGCAGCAGCAGCAGCAGCAGCAGCTGCCAGCGGTGGGCGCGTCAGCGGCGCCGGCACTGCCCGCCACGCCGGCGGTCAAGGCGCGAGGGCCCGCGCCCCGCAAGGCGCAGCCCGGAGGCGCGCGCATCACACGGCAGGCCTCTGCACGACAGCCCAGCTAGGGAGCGGGCACGCGGGCGGCGTTTGCCACGGCGTGCGAGGGGGCGCGGGGCGTGGCGCCGCTCGTGCCTCTGACCCGCGCCGCAGCCAGGCATGAGCGGCGAGTTGCGCGCTGGTGTGTGTGGGTGGCATGGGGTGCCCCCGGGGGGGGGGGGGGGGGGGGGGGGGGGGGTCGGAGGCCGCGCGCCGCGCCGGTTGCAGAGGCGGCGGTCGATCGCACGTTGTGGGGGCGCCGGGGCTGGCAGTCACCCGGAGTGTAAGAGGCCTCCCCTCGCCGAGTGCCTCGCCGCAGCAGTCAGGGCGCACGCGGCCCGCCGACAGACTCCCGGCCCAAGCCAGAGAGGCGCCGCGCCGCGGAGGCAGGCGCCGCGCCGGCGTGCCTGCAGGCCGCCCGCAAGTTGTTGCCCTGGCGCGACCGTGCCGCGCGCGTGGCGGCCGCAGCGTGCCCGGGGCACTCGCTCGTCGGGCTCGCGGCGCTCGGCCGGCGCTCGGCGGGGCGGCCGCGCCGCAGCCGAGCTCCCGGCGGTTCTGGGCTGTGTGTCCCGGTGCCTGGTGTGTGCGCGTGGTGCCGCGTCGCGCCCCGATCGGCCTCGTTCGGGGCTTTTGCGAGCGAGAAACGCTGCTTTCCCGCGCTCGGGGCGCCTGGACAGCCCCGCCGGCCCCCCGGGATGGTCGGGCATTGCCCAGGTCGTCTATGGGTCCAAATTTGGGTCCGTTTGGCGACCTTGATTTGAGCGGCAGTCTACATATACAGCATGATAGCCCATTTTGCCAGCATTCTTCCTCCTCGTTGGTGTAGGCGGTTAGCATACGCGGCTCTCACCCGCGCGACCCGGGTTCGAGTCCCGGACGGGGAAGCATTTTGGCCGGGTCCGGGGCAAATTCCGGCCCCAAAACACGCCCACGCTGCTGCCACGCACCCGGGGAAGCCGCCCCAGGGGCAGCCGAGGCCGCGCCGCACCGCGCCGGGCCGAGCAGCGGCGCGCCGCGTGCTGTGCGCAACATGGCCAGGCCCGGCCCTGCCCGGCCCCAAAACACGCCCACCACGCTGCCACGCACCCGGGGAGGCCGCTCCAGGGGCGCCAGGGGCAGCCGAGGCCACGCCGCGCCGGGCCGGGCCGGGCCGCGCCGCAGCACGCCGAGCGGCGGCCGTGCGCGCCGAGCCACCTGCTGGCTGGGCGCGCAGCCGGGGACCGCCAGGGGCACACGCGGCGCCGCGCGGGCGCGTACGCGCGGGCGTGTCTGGCCGGGCGCGGCCGGCGGCGCTGGCTGGCTGGCCGCGGTGGCAACGGCTCTGTGCGAGCGCTGGCAGGCTCGTTTGGGTCGAGGCGCTCTGCAAGCCGTACTACGCGTCGGTTGCAGTGCAGACCATGCTTTTAGGAAAGAACCGCGACCATCCCAGTGCTCACCCGCCCGGCAGCCAGGCCTGGCTGACCGCGCCGCCAGCGCCGCCCGCCCGTGGCGATCTTCACGACGGTTCATCCAACGACCAAACGTTGGTGGGGCACACTTCAGTGATGGTAGGTGTCGTCTGCACCCAAATGAATGACTCAACCGCACGAGTTCAGCCGTGCACGCCAGCGCAACGAACCCACGACGCGGCCGGCAGCTCATCGCTGGCCGTCTCAAAACGTGCAGTCTTGCGGACAAGGCGCCGGGGCATCTTGACCATCGCGTGGCAGTTGACGCCCGGGACGCCGAGGCATCGGCACCGCGCATCTCGCCGCGGCTGCGCCCCTGGCCGGGGCCGGGCAGCGCGAGGGCGAGGCCGACCCCGGGCCTGGGTTTTGGGCGTGGCAGGAGGCCGCGCCCGCGGCTGCGTGCGCCGGCGCCGCGGCGTCACCGGCCGGGCAGCAGCGCGCGGGCGCGGCCCCGGCTGCGCCTGCCGACACGGCGGCGGCGGCGGCGCTGGCCGAGCAGGGCGGCCAGGCTGGGAGAGGCGCTGCGCCGACGTCGCCGGGTGCGGCAGCCGGCGGGGGAGCGCAGGCGCCGGCGGGCGACGCCGTGCCCGGGCCGCAGGGCGCGCCCGCGGCGGGAGCGGCGCAGCAGCGCCCGCGGCAGTGCCAGCAGCAGCCGCAGCAGCAGCCGCAGCAGCAGTGGAGGCAGCAGCAGCAGCAGCGGCAGCAGCAGCCGCAGCAGCAGCACAGCGCGCAGGCGAGCCGTGGGCTGTCCCCCGCCCTGGAGGAGCTCAGGCGGGCGTGCGACGAGGCGGTGCTCGAGCAGACGCGCTACAGCAGCATGGGGTTGGGGCTGGCGCCGGCGATGCGCCGGCTGCAGCAGCTGGGCGCGAACAGCGCCGCCTGCCCCGGCGGCGGCGGGGCGCCGTACGACCGGCGCACGCTGCGGCTGGCCCGCGACGCCGCGCACATGGCCAAGCTGGCCCTGACGCCGGAGCGGCACCTGCCAAGGCACGCCGTCCTCTTCCTCTCGCCGGGCGCCCGCCCCTGGCTGCGGCTGCAGGTCGCCCTCACGCTCTGCGCGGACGAGCCCAACGAGCCGCAGCGGGCCCTCATGGACCAGGTGCTGCGGCGGCTGACGAGTATTGAGGGCATCGAGTACGGCTGTGACGCGTCCTTTGCGGCGTCGCGCGAGGTCGACGGCGTGTGGGAGTCGCGCATCGCGGCCAACCTGCTCGTGGTCGACCTGCCGACGCTGCGCGGCGTCGTCGACCCGCTCACCGGCCTGCTGCGCGTGCCCGGGCTGGACCTGGGCGGGCGGCGGCTGTACGGCGCGCTCAACGGCGCGGACCTGCGCTGCTGGGAGCTCAGCGGCTGTGCGGGGCTCGCCCCCGGGGAGGTGGCGCGCGCGGTTCGGGACGACCCCGACTGCGGGCCGGCTGTCACGGTGGTCACCGCGGAGAGCGCCCGGTGGGCTGACGGCCGGATCAACATGGACGCGGTGCGCCTGGTCGTGGCCTACCGCGGGCTGCCCATGACCACCGTGCGCATCGAGCCCACGGCGGACAGGCAGGGCTGCGAGAAGGCCTACGAGCTCCGGCTGCGCGTCGTCCCCGCCCACACCCTCGCGGCACGGGCTCGGCCGAGCGACGCCATCACCGTCGCGCTGGCCGAGGCGCGGGCCGCCGCGGCCAGTGCGGCGGCTGCCGCGGCATCTGACGCGGTGTGTGTGTGACAGCGACAGCGCTTGGTGTGGATGTGGCGGTGCTTTTGAGAGTTGGTATCGGGTGCGCTGCGAGCAGCGGCCGCCGGCGGGGACCTCTCCGCGGCGCGGACGGTCTGGCTCGGTGCAGCACGGGTTGCAGGAATGGCCGGGCGCGCCTGCCACGGCCTGCGGGGGCACCTGGGGCCGGGCGGCGGCGGTGGGGAGCGCACCGGGAACGCGCGGCGCTCTTCTTGCTGAACCGCGCGAGCCAGCGCGCGGCGCCGCCCCGCGCGTCAGACGTGCAGCCGCGAGATCAGCTCGCGTGGCGCCGCACCGCGGGACGAGCGCGCCCGCCGGTCACCGCAGCCCAGAGGCCGGGCGCCGTGGCGCGCCTGGCGGCCGCAGCCTCGCGCGCGCGCGTGCCGAGCGGCTTCAGCGGCTCACGTTCAGGTCCTGGGCCACGTGACCCCGCGCGGCCCGGCTCCCCGAGGAGCAGCAGCACCCTGGCGCCGGCGGCCGCACACCCAGCCTGGGCGCTCGCCTGGGCGCCCGCAGCGGCGCCCGCGGCTGAGGCACGGCCATGGCGAGGAGAGGGCGCGCCCACTTCACGAAAGCATGCACCATATGGCCTGCACTGCAACCGACGCGTAGTACGGCTTGCAGAGCGCCTCGACCCAAACGAGCCTGCCAGCGCTCGCACAGAGCCGTTGCCACGCCGGCCGCGCCCGGCCAGACACGCGCGCGCGTGCGCGCCCGCGCGGCGCCGCGTGTGCCCCTGGCGGTCCCCGGCTGCGCGCCCAGCCAGCAGGTGGCTCGGCGCGCACGGCCGCCGCTCGGCGTGCTGCGGCGCGGCCCGGCCCGGCCCGGCGCGGCGTGGCCTCGGCTGCCCCTGGCGCCCCTGGAGCGGCCTCCCCGAGTGCGTGGCAGCGTGGTGGGCGTGTTTTGGGGCCGGGCAGGGCCGGGCCTGGCCATGTTGCGCACAGCACGCGGCGCGCCGCTGCTCGGCCCGGCGCGGTGCGGCGCGGCCTCGGCTGCCCCTGGGGCGGCTTCCCCGGGTGCGTGGCAGCAGCGTGGGCGTGTTTTGGGGCCGGAATTTGCCCCGGACCCGGCCAAAATGCTTCCCCGTCCGGGACTCGAACCCGGGTCGCGCGGGTGAGAGCCGCGTATGCTAACCGCCTACACCAACGAGGAGGGAGAATGCTGGCAAATTGGGCTATCATGCTGTATATGTAGACTGCCGCTCAAATCAAGGTCGCCAAACGGACCCAAATTTGGACCCATAGACGACCTGGGCAATGCCCGACCATCCTGGGGGGCCGGCGGGGCTGTCCAGGCGCCCCGAGCGCGGGAAAGCAGCGTTTCTCGCTCGCAAAAGCCCCGAACGAGGCCGATCGGGGCGCGACGCGGCACCACGCGCACACACCAGGCACCGGGACACACAGCCCAGAACCGCCGGGAGCTCGGCTGCGGCGCGGCCGCCCCGCCGAGCGCCGGCCGAGCGCCGCGAGCCCGACGAGCGAGTGCCCCGGGCACGCTGCGGCCGCCACGCGCGGCACGGTCGCGCCAGGGCAACAACTTGCGGGCGGCCTGCAGGCACGCCGGCGCGGCGCCTGCCTCCGCGGCGCGGCGCCTCTCTGGCATGGGCCGGGAGTCTGTCGGCGGGCCACGTGCGCCCTGACTGCTGCGGCGAGGCACTCGGCGAGGGGAGGCCTCTTACACTCCGGGTGACTGCTAGCCCCGGCGCCCCCTCAACGTGCGATCGACCGCCGCCTCTCCGGCAGCTGCCGCGCCCCGCCCCCGCGCCCTCAGTTCCGGCCGCCGCGCGCTCACGCCGCTCCGCCGCCCAGCAGCACTGTCAGCTCCACGCGCCGCGCGGCGCCGCTGCCCGGGTTGAGCAGCCAGGCGCGGAGCGTGCGCGACGCGGCGGGCGAGGGGTCGTGGCCGCGCAGGCGCCAGAGCGCCGCGGCGCTGCAGAACCCTAGCCCGCCGGGGTGGAGCGCCGCCGGCGCGCCCCGCGGCATCACAGCCGTCACGTAGCCAAGCAGGCGGCACACGCCCGCGGCCCCGTCCTCGCCGGCGCCGGGCTGCGTCAGCAGCAGCGCGCCCTGCTCGCAGCGGCCCCGCCCCAGCACGCGCACCGCCACGCGCACCAGGCACTGCTGCTGCTGCTGCTGCTGCTGCTGCTGCTGCTGCTGCTGCTGCTGCTGCTGCTGCTGCTGGTGCTGGTGCTGGTGCTGCTGCTGCTCAGCCTGCTGCAGCTCCTGGGCCGCCCCTGAGGGAGGCTCGTCGAGCTCCATGGGCTCCGCCTGCTGCTGCTCCGACTCGGCGCCGCCGCCGTCAGCCGCAGCGGCTGCTGCGGGGCCTGCCGGCCTGGGCGCCCACGCCACCGCCCCCGCTGCAGCGCCCTGGCCAGCGCCCTGCTGCGGCCGCCGCCGGCTGCGAGGATGCTGGGCGGCAGCGGCGGCGCAGGCCCGCGTCCGCCGGGCGCCTGCGGCAGGCTCACCGACGGCAGCGCTGCCGCCAGGACGTGCCAGCTCCGGGCCACGTACCAGCCTGGCGGCAACCAGGAGTCCTGGGGAAGCTGGAGCTCGACTTGCCGCGGCTGCAGCGGCTGCAGCGCCAACGCCCGCTGCCCCGCAGGCGCGCCGCCACGGCGGCCTTGCGCCTCCGCCGCAAGCTTGCGCTGCTCCTGCCTGCGCGCGAGGCGGCGGCGCCGCCGCCGCTGCTGCTTGGCCGCCCGCGCCGCCGCCTGCAGCAGCCCGGCGGCCGCCCAGCTCGCCGCGGCCGGCGGTGGCGTCGTCAAGCCGCCGCCGCCGCCGCCGCTGCCGCCGCCGCCGCCGCCACTGCCCCCAGCTGCTGGCTGCTCGCCCACGCGCAGTTGCTGCCCCAGCCGGCTCCAGTCCAGGTAGGGAAGCAGGCAAGCCTGCGGGCGCGCGCGGCCCAGCGGCCGGGCCGCTGCGGCGGCAGCCGCCTGCGCGTGCAGCTCCCGCACCGCGGCGGCCGCCGCTGGCGACTCGGGCACATCCCAGGGCGACAGCAGGGGCGAGACGCACGCGGCGGCCAGCCAGGCCCACTCGCGCAGGCCCGCAGGCTTGGCGCCTGCGGCAGCGGCCGCGGCGGCGGCGAGCGCGTCGGCGGCTGGCGGGCACAGCACGGCCGGCGCGGCTGGCGCGCACGCCGCCCGCACAGCCGCAGGCCCCGCACCTGCGTGAGCTAGCGCCGCCCAGAAGGGCGGCACCCAGCCCGCAGGCAGCACGAGGGACCAGCCCGGGGTTGCCGCGGCGCCCCAGCGGCGCCGCACGGCCAGCAGTGGGCAGCCCAGCGGCAGCTCGGCCGCTACAGTGCTGCCGTCTGGCTCCTGCGTGCCGCCAGTGCCTGCCAGGCTGCTGGTGATGCCGTAAGGCGAGCGCTGCAGGCCCCGCAGGGAGCAACAGGCGACGCCGCTGCCGAGCGCCTGGCGGCCTTGCGGCAGCGGCGGCTCCTCCCACGCCGGCCCCAGCCCGAGCACAGCCGCCTGCTGCTGCTGACGCCACCGGCTCGCCAGCAGCTCGGGTGCAGCGGGCGGGTGGCTGGCAGGGTGCTGCAGCAGCGCCTGCCCGCCGCGCAGCCAGCGCCAGCCTGTGGTGGGCGGCCGTGGCAGGGGCGGGCAGCAGCGGGCAGCGGCGCCTGCGTGGGCAAAGCAGGCGAGCAGGGCGACGCGGCCTGGCGCCTCTAACGCAGCGCGCCGCGGCTCACCGTTCTGCGGCCAGCCGCACAGCAGGGCCCGCAGGGCGCCGCCCTCGGCGCCGGCGGCGACGGGGTCCGGCTCGTCCGTCGCTGCGCTGAGCACGCCCGGCGGGGCGACTGCGGGCCCGGCGGCCGCCACCCACGCCTGCGGCGGCTCAAACGCGCCGCTGTGCCGCAGGGGCCTCACGAGCCGCGGGTCGCCGGCCGCCACGCCCAGCACGCAGCCGGTCGGCAGCTGCCGCCAGTCGTCCAGCGGCGCGGCGGCCAGCGCCGCCCACACCTCGCTGCCGCTGCTGCCGGGCTGTGCGCGCTGCGCGCCAGCCGCTGCCGCGGGCACTGCCGCCTGCACGACGACGGCACGCAGCACGCGGTCGGCCGACGGCCCCACCAGCTCCAGGCGCCGCAGGCTGCTGCACAGCGACAGCGCCCGCACGCCCGCGAGGGCGTCTGCGCGAGCTTGGCTGTCCGGTGCGAGGAGGGCCTGCACAGCATCGTGGACGGACTTGGCGCAGGAGGCGTGGCACCACAGCCAGACCGTTCGCGGCTGCTCCTGCTCCACCTGCTCGCGGCGCGGCGGCCAGCGCCAGCGCGGCGCGCCCTCCAGTTGCGGCTGCGCCTGGCCGGGGTCAGCGGCTTGCTGCGGCTGCGGCTGCTGCGGCTGCGGCTGCTGCTGCTCCCCGGTGGCGGCGGCGGTCGCCGCTGCCGCCTGCTGCTTGAGCATGCGCCTGTGCTGCTGCTGCTGCCGGCGCACGGGGAGGTGCCACAGCATGCGCACCACGCCCAGGGCGCCCGCCGGGAACGCGCCCGGCGCGTGCAGCACCAGGCTGGCCTCCGCCTGCCCGCCGAGCACCTCTCGCCGCGCCAGCAGCCGCGCCAGCAGCACGGGGTCGCTGCGAGCACGCGGCCGGCGTCGCAGCGCGGCGTGAGCCTCCAGGCAGGCCGGGCGCGGCCGGCCGCCGGGCCAGCGCCCGCCGCTCACCTCATGCGGCTGAGCAGCGTGATCAGCTGCTGCTGCTGCCCCTGCAGCTGCAGGCTGCACCAGTAGGACGCGTCGTGGCACACGGCGCGCACGGGCCGCGCCGACGCCGACGCAGCCTCGCCGACCGCGCCGCCGACCGCGTCGCCGCCGCCCGCGCCGCCGGCCCTGTGGAAGCGCGAGCCCGGCCGCGGGCGCGGCCCGCCGAGCAGCGCCTGGTGCAGCAGCGACCGGCTGCCGCGCCCCCGGCCCACGGCGCCGGCCGCCAGGACGTGGCCAAACCTGCGCGGCGGCCGCGGCACCGCGTGCGTGGCCCGGCGGCGCGCGCGGGCCGGCAGCGCGCGCTGCCGGGCAGCGCGAGCGTGGCCGCACCTCGTGCACATGCGCATGCGCCGCGCGTGCCACACGTGCGACTCGAGCCGCCGCGGGCCGCCGCCGGCGCCGGCAGCCACGTCGCGGCGGGCGCTCGCCTCTGCGGCGGCCTGCAGCAGCGCGGGCCGCCGGCGCTGCGCGCGGTTGAGCGGCCGCGCCGGGTGCTGGGCCTCGTCGGGGTGCGAGCCCTGCGCGTCGCGCATCTCGGCGTCACCGCCGCCGCCATCGCTGCCGTCGCTGCCCGCTGCTGCTGCTGGCGTCGCGGCCACGCCGGCACGCCTGGCCAGCAGCAGGTTGGGCCGACGCCGGCAGAGGTAACGCCGGTGGCTGGTTGCCCGCCTGCGCGGCGCGGCGGGGGCCGCTCGGCTCGGGCGGCGGCGGCAGCAGCGGCAGCGGCGGCTGGCGCGCGCCGCCGCACCGGCGGCTGGCGCGCGCCGCCGCACCGGCGCAGGTGGCGCGGAAGCAGCGTCGCGCCGTCGAGCTGCCCCAGGCTGCGCAGCGCGTCCCAGAGACCGCGCAGCTGCGCGCGTGCGGGGAGCGGCGGTGGCGGGTCGGCGCTGCGCGGCGCCGCTCGGCTCCGGCGCTGCCGCCCCCCGGCGCGGCCGCCAGGACCGCACCTCGCGTTCCCGGGCGGCGGTGAAGGCCGTGAGATCCAGCAGGCGCGGCAGCGGGCCCGTGGCGGCCTGCTCGTGGGCCGCCATCGCCGGCGGTGCGCGCTGCTGCCGTTGCCGCCGCTGTCTGGCGCGGCGCGGTGCGCGCCCGTGCGCGGCAGCGGCTGGGACGGGTGGTGGCGGTCTGGGCTGGTTGCACAGGGAGCCAGCGAGGGCGCTGCGCGTCCCGGGCCCCCCGCGATGAACCGCGGCGGCGCAACCGCGCTAGGCCCCACTCAGAGCCCCGCCGGCAGCACGTGCTGCGGCGCAAACCCCGGCGCGCTGCCCACGTCCAGCAGCCGGCCCGCGCGCGCGCACGCGTCCACCCACGCGCACGTCACGCGCCCGTGCAGCGGCACGCGCGCCAGCGCCGGGTCGACCGCGAGCGCGCGCAGCGCGGCCGCGCCCTCGAGCACGGCCGGGCACAGCACGAAGAGCGCGGTCGTGCGCACGTCCCGCGGCGGCTGCGCACCGGCCGAGGCGCCCTGGAAGAAAAGCCCGCCGCCCGTCCTGCGAGCGCGGCGGCGGCGCGGGCGCCGCACGTCGTCGGCGGGCCCCGCCGCGCGGCCGCGCCGCGCGCGCCCCGCGCGCCGCCTCACACGACGGCGGTGAGCGCCATGTGCTGCTGGCACAGCTGCGCGATGTCGGCGGGGCCCCACAGCGCCGCCGACGTGGTGAAGAAGCAGCCAGCAAAGGGAGGCGGCGGAGGCCACACCGGCGGCGGCGGCGGCGCCGGCGACTGCGGCGGCGCCGCGGTGCCCCAGGCGCCTGCCTCTGCGTCGGTTGTCGCCCAGGCGTCCCTCGGCCGCGGCGCGAGGCTGGCCGTGCCGACAAAGGGAGGGCCGCCGCCGGCGGGGTGGGCCGACGGGAGGCGGCCCGGCCCTGCCGGCTCCGGCGCGGCAGAGGTGCCAGCGCCGGCGTCGCTCGCGGCCGCCCGGCGCCGCGCGCCGCCGGCCCGCGCAACGCCTGGGCCACGCCTGCTGGGGCGGCGCAGCGCGGCGGCCTGCTCGGCCTCGGCCTGCAGGAGGGCAGGCAGGCGCACGGCAGCGCCGCGGCCGCCGGTGGGCCGCTGCGCCGGAGGGCTGACCGGCAGACAGGCAGCGGCGGCGGGTGTGGCGAGCGCGGCGCGCAGCGGCGCAGGCTCGGGCGCCGCCGGCCCGGGCGCTGCGGCCACCACTGCCCGCGGGGGCGTCACGGCCGCGAGCACTGCGGCGGCTGCAACGGCCGCCGCAGCTGCGGCCGCCTCCGCCACCCTGCCCGGCGATGCGGGCTCCTGGGCGGCGCCAGCTGGCGCCTGCAGCAGCTGCAGGCCAGCAAACTCCTGCGTGCGGTGTGTGCAGCGCAGCGGGCGGCGGCCGGCCTCAGTTTGGTCAAAGCGGACGCTGTCAGGCCGAGCCGAGTGCCAACAGCACCACGGTGCCCAAGCTGCCGCGCACCTGGAAGGGCAGCAGGCGCCGCGGCGAGAGCAGAGCCGGGGCAGCCGGCGCGGCGTCTGGCGCGCCGCCTCGCTGCCGCGCGCGCGCCCGCTTGCGGTCGCCGCTGCGCGGCTCGAGCGGGAGCTGCATGCCGCGGTCGGGCAGGGCGGGAGGTGTGAGGGCGTGGCGGCAGCACACGCCTGCGGGCGCGCAGCCAGCCCGTCGCACCTGGAGGGTCGGGGCCGGCGGCTGCGACGGCGGCGTGCCGAGCAGGCCGCCGCCCCAGGCGTGCTCGGCGCTGGCGGCGCGCGCCAGCTCGCAGCCCCACATGGTGGCCGCGGCCGTGGCCGCGGCCGCCGCCCGCGCGGTGGCTGTGAAGGGAGGTGAAGGGGCCTGCATGCTGCTGCCGCCGCCACCCGCGTCGTCGGGCAGTGCGTGCGGCAGACCGCGCTGCAGCATCGGCGGCTGCGGCACCGCCTGATGCACGGGTGAGTGCGCACTGCGCTGGTGTGGGTGCTCGTGCATGCGAGGCGGCAGGACGGGGCCCGCCGGCGCGCGCACTCCTGACGCTGCGGGGTCCGGCGGCGCAGCGGGCGACTGCTGCGGGGCCGCTGGCGCCGCGCGCGTCTCCGCGGCGGCTGCCGAGGCGACGCGCTGCTGCCGGCCCGCCACGCTGGCGCCCGGGTTTGGCCCACCGCTGGCGGGCCCCGACCAGCTGCTGCGCTCCAGCTCCATCGGCTCAGCCGCTGCGGCAGCCGGCACAGCGAGCGGGCCCGCGCGCGGCGCGTGCTGGCCCTGCAGCTCAGCCACGAGGTCGGCCAGAGCCCCGGAGTGCTGCCCGCCCTCCTCGTCGCCAGCGCCCCGCATCTGCTCCTGCCAGCTGCGCCAGCGCTCGCCGGCGGCTGCGCCTGCAGCCGCGAGCGCCGCCGCCGCCGCGTCGGCCAGGTCCGTCAGCGGCTGCCGACCCTGCTCCGCCGGCGCCTGAAACACCAGCTGCCTGTGGCGCTTGCGTCGCCCGTGGGGGTGCCGGGCGGGCTGCAGCGGCGCCGCCGCCGCAGGCTCCAGCGGGGGTGCCAGCTGGTCAGCCGCCAGCTTGGTGCGCTTGTGAGGCTGCTGCTCAAGCCCTGCTGCGGGCTGCTCCGACTCCGCCAGCGCGAGCGGCGGGCGCTTGCTGCCCTGCGAGGCCGCTGGCGCCAGCGCCGGGTGCTGGCTACCGCCCGGCGGCGGCGGCTGCCAGAGCTGCTGCGCGGGCAGCGCATACGCCGGCGGCGCCTGCGCCGGCAGGCACGAGTCCTCTGCCGCAGCCAGCTGCTGCAGCGCCCAGGCACCAGGTGCCTCGTTTGCTGGTGGTTGCTGCGCGGGCGGCTCCGCATGCGCGTGCGCCAGCAGCTGCTCCGCCGAGGGCGCCAGCGGCTGCGCGGGCTGCTGCGCCGCCTCCGCTGCGGCCTGCTGCTCGGAGGCCGCCGCCTCCTCCCACGTTTGGGTCGGGAGTAGCTCGTCAGGCGACAGGACGTGCCCCGCCTCCTCCGGCGCCGGCACCGGCTCGGGCGCGAGCGCGGGCGCTGGCGCCAGGGCCGGCTGCTCGGCAGGCGCCAGCCGCGCCAGCGACGCCTGCTCCGGCGGCTCCGCGGGCAGTGTCGGCGCGCCGGGCAGCTGCTGCCCGGCAGGCTGGCTCACGTTGGCCTGCAAGATGAGCGCGCACAGCGAGCGCCGCACGCGCACCGCCGCCGGCGTGCAGCGCACGCTGCCCGCCTCGCCGGCCGCGAGCGCGGCGCTGTTGGCACCGTCGCTGATCGAGCGCGGCCGCCCGCTGGTGGGTGGAGGGCTGAGGGCGGACGCCGCCGACACTGGCTGGCGCACGGCGCTGCGCGGCACGCGGCGCGCCAGCTGCGGCGGGTGGGTGGGCGAGCGGCCAGCGGTCAGGGGGGCCCCACTCATGGGGCCCGGCGGGCGCCGTGCGCGCCCCCGCTGCGCCCTCACCCGCAGCGCCGCGGCGCGCATGCCGCTGGCCCCCGGCCGCGGCGCAGCGCCGTTCGCGGGCGGCGGCGAGAGCTCCGCCAGCTGCGCGGGCTGGTAGCGCACGGACGCGGCGGGCACGTAGCTGGCGCGCCCGGTGTGGGCGATGACGCCTGTGATCTGGATCTGGCGGCAGCGGCGGCGGCGGTCCGCGGCGGGCAGCAGGGCGGCCGATATCGCAGGTTGCCCCCGTCGGGCGACCCAACCCAACTCAGGCGGCGGCGCGCATGGCCCCTCGCGCGCGGCGCGCGCGCGGCCCGCGCACCTGCAGCGCGGGGTTGGGGTCCAGCGCGGCGCCGATGCGGCTGCCGCGCAGCGCGTCGAGCGCCGCCGCCGCGTCGGCGCTGTGTGCGTACAGCCACCACGTCGCGGCCGTGGCGTTGGGCGACAGCCCCGGCCCGTGCCGCTCGACCTGCCCCACCATGCTGAGGCTCGGCGCGACGCGCCACGCCGCCAGCAGCTGCGCGTGGCGGCGCAGCGGCCTCAGGGCGCAGGGCCGGCCTCGGCGGGCTGGGGGTGCACGCATGCAAGGTGTTTGCTTGCACGCAAGGCCTTTGCTTGCGCTTTTCATGCAAGGCCCATGACGGTCCGCACCGCGCTCGAGGCGGTGTGAAAGAGGTAGCCCACCACGCTCGGCGGCGCGCCGCCCTCGCCCCTGGCCGCGACCATCACCGTGCTGCGCGGCGCGCGGCGCCGCGGCGGCGGCGGCGGTGGGTGCACGGGCGCGGGGCTGCGCCGGCGCCGCAGCGCGCCCGCGCGGGGCGGCGCGCTCACTCCTCGTAGCCTTGCTCTACGCGGCCCGGCGGCGCGTGCTGCCACCACGCGAGCAGCACCTGCGGGCGCGCGAGCGGCGGCGGCGTGACGCGGCGGCGCCTCCGCGGGGCGGCGCGCAGGGGCTCGCGCGCCGCGCCGCCGCGCCGCCGCCGCCACCTGGCCGGGGCGCGACGGCGGCGAGTAGAAGAGGCGGCGCGAGACGTTGCAGTGCAGGCGCCCCACGCAGCGCCGCATGCCGCAGTCGCTCTTGTAGGCGTAGGTGAAGGCGCCAAAGTCGGGGGCGAGCAGGTCGGGCACCGCGACCGGCGCCGCAGCCATCGCGCGCCGCGCTCAGCAGCGGCGGCGGCGGCGGCGGCGCGCGGCAGCCCCGCACGCGGCGGGCGAGGGGAGCTGCGCGTCCGGAGCGCTCATGCCCGGCGATCCGGGGTCGCTGGCGTGGCCGCGCGGCGGCGGGTGCGGCGCCGGGCGCCCGAGCAGCGGCGCGCGGCGCCGCCCGCCGCTGTGCCTGGCGGGCGGCAGCCGACGCCTGGGCAGGGCCGGGGCGGGCCGGTGCGCTCGCTGCCGTGCCCCCGCGCTGGCGGCGAGCGGCGCCGCGCGAGGGCGGCGGCGTTCGAAGGCCGAGCGAGCGCTGGCCGGCGGGCGCACAGCGCGGTGCGGCGCGGCACGGGAGTGGACTGCCTTGCCAGGCGCGCCGGTTCCGGTTGGAGGCGGGCACTCGCCGAGGATTGAGAACCGCGAGGGTTCACACCGGCGACTAAAACCGCGGCAGTTCAAACGCCGACGCGCTCGCCCCGTTCGCTTGCGGCCCTCTGCTCCTGCGTCGGCAGAGCTCGCGGCGCAGCGCGCCGCGGGCTGTCAAGGCATCATCAATCAACGGCGCGCGCGCCGTCGCCACCCCTCCGGCCCCCCCCCCCCGCCCGCCCACAACGCTTGCGCTCCCAGCTCCAGCCCCCCGCCACCCAGCTGCTGTGCCGTGTTGCTGTGCCCCGCCCCCGGCCCCGACGAATTTCAGTATCTCCCGAGGGCGCGCGCGGCCGGCGCCGCGGCCGCGCCGGCAGACAGGTAGCGCGGCGGCGCGGTCGTCTGCGGCGCGAACGTGCACTGCGCCAGCTCCGCCGCGCGCGCGCGCGCTCCGCCTCGCGCCGCCGCTCGTCGAGCTCGCGCTGCTTCGCCTGCACGGAGCACAGGTACGCCTCGAGCCCAGGCCCGCGCCGCGGGATGCGCGGGCCGACCGCGTCGTAGGCGCCGCAGCCGCCGGGCGACGCGGCGCCGCCGCCCGGCGACGCGCCGCGGCGCCGCGTGGGGGAGAGGTCGGGGCTGAACGTCGCGCCCGCGAGGCGCCGCGCCTCCTCCATGATGCGCAGCTGCTCCTGCAAGAGGGTCGAGGCGGCAGGCCGGCGGGCGGGCGGCGGGCGGGGCAGCGGCGCGTCGGCGGGCCGGCGGGGTCGGCGCGCGCGCGCGCGCGCGCGCCCTCGCCTCGCAAGCCCCGGGCGGCGGTGCAGCGCGCGCCGCTGCGCGCACCAGCCGCGCCTCGCGCCGCAGGCGGTCGCCCTCGCTCATGTCGTCAAAGCTGCGCGGCGCCATCGACGCGCCGCGCCGCGTGATCGCGGGCTGGAAGCTCCACGCCTCCCACGGCGCGCCGCCGGGCCGCGGCGCGAGCTGCCCCGCCGCGCTGCCCGCGCTCGGCGGGCTGCCGCGCGGGCCCCAGGGGCTGCCCGCGCTGCCGGCCGGGCTGGCGCTGCCCGGCGCGGCGGCGCGCTGCTGTGCCGCGACGCGCGCCAGGAAGGGCGAGCCGGCCCCGCTGCCGCACGAGTCGCCGGGGCTGCCGCAGGCGGCGCCGCGCGTGCCCGGGCTGGCGGCGCCGCAGCCGGCCGCCGCGACTGCCTCGTGTGCGCGCTGGCGCTCGCGCAGGATGCGCCTGCTGCCGGGCGACACCTGTCCCGTGCGGGCGGCGCGGGGCGGCGCGGCGCGGCGTGAGGCGGGCGCGCGGCGCGACGCGGCGGCGGCGGCTGCCGGCGGCCCCGAGGAGCCCCGCGCCCCCCGCCAGCGGCCTCCTCGCCCTCCCCCGTTCCCAGCCGCGCGGCCCACCTTGGGCGGCGTTGTCTGCGCGAGCTCCGCAGCGAGCGCGGCGGCGCGCGCCTCTCGGAGCAGCAGGAACGTGCCCTGGCGCTCGTGAAACTCGCCCCACCCGCCACCGCCGCCGCCACCGCCGTTGTTGCTGCGCCCGCACGGGCCCGCGCTCGCGGCGCGGCGCTGCGCCGGCGGCGCGCGGCGCGCCGCCGCCGCGGGCTGGCCGCCCAGCAGCGCGGCAAAGCCCTGCGCCTCCGCCGCCGACGCCTGCTGCGTGGCCGCCCACTCGCCCATCTGCTGCCGCAGCGCCGCGCCAAAGTCGGCCGCCACCGGCGGCGCCACCGCGGCGCCGCGGCCGGGGAACTTGCCGGCGTTGGTCGCGGGCCGGAAGGTGCAGTCTGCGCGCACGTTGGAGCGGCGGCGGGCGGGTCGGCGCGAGCGCGGCGCGGCACCTGCGCGCCGGGCATCCGCCGCCGCAAGCGAAACTCCCTCCCGGGCACACGCATGCGCATGCGCACCTGGCGGCAGGCTGTGCGCGTGGGCGTCCTTGCTGCCGCCGCCGCCGCCGTCGCGCGAGAGGTGGTCAAACACGCGGGGCGCGACGTCGCGGTACACGGAGGCCCTGCGCCAGAGGAAGGCAGGGTTTAGGGGGCGGCGAGGCGCGCGCGGCACTCTGGGCGCATGCCCTCCCGCCGCGCAAGCCGCCCGCCGCCCGCCGCCCGCGCGGGCCGCACCTGGGCGCCGACCAGTTGCGCGCCTTGCGCTCGGTGGCCGCCGTCGCCGCCACGAGCGCGGCCGCGCGCTCGCGCTTGCCCGCCGCGTCCTCGTAGAGCCGCGCCGCCGCCGCCGGCACCCGCCCCGGCGACGCGGGGCGCGAGCGGCCGCCCGCCTGCTGCCCGGCGTCGCCGCCGGGGCGCGCCCCGCCGCCGCGCGGCGCCGCGCCCGCCGACGCCGGCCGCGCGGGCTGGCAGCGCGCCTGGTGCTGCCGCACGATCTGCTCGGAGCGCGGGTTGATGGCGGGCGCAAACGTGCAGCCCGCGAGCTCGCCCTCCGCGCCCGCCGCGCGCGCGCGCTGGTAGTCCTCCTCGCAGCGCCGCCGCCAGTCCAAGTTGCGCGCGTACATGTGAGCGAGCCGCGTGTCCAGCTCGGGCGTGGCGCGGCGCGGCGGGGGGCTGCCGCAGGGCGCGCCCGCCGCGCCGGCGGCGCCGCCGCCGCCGCCGCCGCTGCCCAGGAGCTCGCTCGCAAAGTTCCAGCCCTGGGCGCCGGCGGCGCCCGGCGTGCTCGGCGCCGACGAGGCCGCCGCGCCGCAGTCGGCGCCGCGCAGGCCCTGCCGCCACTGGCGCTCGACCTCCAGCGGCGTCAGCCGCGGCTCGCCGTGCGCGTCGAGCGCCGGGGGTGGCGGTCGGGCGACGCGCTGCGGCGGCTGGCCCGCGCGGCGGCGTAGCCGGGGGCGCCGCGCCGCGCGCCGGCCGCGCCCGGCAGCAGCAGCCCGCCCTCCGCCCGCCACGCGGACAGGCTGTGCCGCGCTGCCTGCAGCAGGGACGCGCCCGGCGCCGCGCTGCTGCCGGCGTGGCTGTAGATCGCCGCGCCCGACAGCGGGGCAGCCGCCTGCGCGCCCTCGGCGCCACCGTCCTCGCTGTCGCAGGCCAGCGGCAGGCCATGCATCGCGCGCGCGTGCTCCAGCAGCCGCGCCGCCATCTCGCCGGCGGTCTCGGGCGAGCCGCGCCTGCCGTCGTCCGCGTCGGCGGTCACGGTCGTCAGCGCCGCGCCCGCCGGCGGCTGTTGCAGCTGCGCCAGCGGCTCCAGCCCCAGGCCCGCGCACAGGCTGCTCAGGTCGTCCGCCGGCGCGCCGGCCGCGAGCTGCGCGTCGAGCGCGCCGCGCCCGCCCGCGTGCGCGCCGGCGCCGGCGCCGGCGCCGCCCGGCACGACGCCGCCCGCCGCCAACAGCTGCTGCAGGTGCGGCCCGCCGCCGCCCAGGGCCAGCACCTGGTCCAGCAGGCCCACGATGTCGTCCACCGACGCGCCAGGGTCCTCCAGCGCGGCCGTCAGCGCGTCGGCGGCCGCCACGGCCGCCGCCGACTCGCCCGGCGCCGGCACGGGCGCCGCCGCGGCCGCGCTGTGCTGCGCGCAGCGCGCGTCGAGCTCCTGCAGCTCCTGCTCCAGCGCCTGGCGGGGCGGGGCGGGGCGGGGCGGCGCGCGGGCGGGCGTGACGCACGGGCGGGCGCGTGCGTGCTGCGCGCGGGGCGCGGCACAGCACGGGCGCAGCAGCGCCTCAGCCCGCCCTCACCCGCTCCGCCGCGGCGAGCTCCTGCATGTGGTGCTCCGAGGCCACCGCCGCCGCCACCGCCGCGCCGGCGGCGCTGCCGCGCGCGCTGGCGCCGTCGGCGGGCGAGGCCTCGCCGTCGCCGTCGCCGTCGCCGCT
Organism: Scenedesmus sp. PABB004; assembly: GCA_014905635.1. NCBI lineage: Eukaryota > Viridiplantae > Chlorophyta > Chlorophyceae > Sphaeropleales > Scenedesmaceae > Scenedesmus > Scenedesmus sp. PABB004. Next base: position 558,810 of record JABVCE010000010.1, on the reverse strand, counting down.
CGCGCGCGGCGCCGCAGCCGGCGCGGCCGGCGCCGTGGCGCTCGCCTGCGCGACCAGGACCTGCTGCACGACCTCGGACACCAGGCCCAGCTCCTGCTCCGTCAGCTGCGCCTCGCCGAGCACGGCGGCGATGTCGCGCTCCAGGCCGCCCATGCCGCCCGCGCCGGCGTCGCCGGCGTCCGGCGCCAGCTCGCACGGCTGCGGCGGCCGGCGGCAGCGGTGGGGGCGTGAGGCGCGGGGCGTGGCGCCCCGGGCCTCGGCGCAGCGCCTGTTGACCGCCGCCCGCGCCGGCGCCGGCGCCGCCCCGCACCTGCGAGCCCAGCGCGCCAGCGGAGCCGGCCATCACCTTCTTGCGAGCCAGCATCTGCGCCAGCACCTGGGCGGCACGACGGGGGCAGGGCAGCACGGCGCATCGGCCAACCGCGGACTGCGCGCCCGCCGGCAGCGCAGCGCCCGCCGCGCAGCGCTGGTGCGCGAATGCACAGCGTCTCACCTCTGCCGTGGCGTCGTGGAGCTGCATGCTGCCGCCCGGCAGCGCCGCCATCGCGACGCGGCCTCGCGCGTTGCGCTGTCGGCGCGCGCGTGCTCAGGGCTTGACGGGCCTGCGCGCCATCGCGGAGCGCGCCGGGAGTGGGGCGGGGCGGCCAGGGCGGGGGAGCTCGTCCGGGGGTTTTTGCGCGCGCCAGGTACCGCCACCGCCCGTCCACGCGCGCTGTCGCTCCCTCCCGCAGCTCCCCCTCGACCGCACCAGCCTGCTGGAAGCTGGCGGGCGCGTGGCGGCGCAGACGCGCGGCCCGCCGGCGGCGCCGGGCGGCCAACCTGGTCAGCGCGCGCCGCGCCGCCGGCGGGAGCTCGGAGATCGGCCCGCAGTCGCTGCAGGGAGATCAGGCGCTGCTCACGACGGCGACGACGAACTGCACCTCCAGGCGGGGCGGCCGCGGCGCGGTGTCGCCGGCGGGCAGCTGCGGCGTCCAGCCGTAGCGGCCCGCGGCCTGCGTCCAGCTGTGCCGCACGAGCACGGTCCAGCCGCACGCCGCGAAAAAGTCCTCCACGGCGTCGGGGCAGCCCCAGCGAAACTGGGACATCAGCCCCGACGGCCGGCCGCGCCCGCCGCCGCGCCGCGCGGCGCCTGCCGCGCCGCCGCCGGCGCCGCCGCCGGCCGCGCGCGCCCGGATGAGCGCCAGGCCCTCCGCGGTGATGAGGTTGACTGCCAGCACGCTGCCGCGCGGCGACGCCGCGGCCGCCTCCTGCACGCGCGCGCGGCCGGCCGGCGCGGAGCTGCGCGTCGGCGCCTGCGCCCTCCCTCGGCCCGCGGGCCCGGCCCCGGCCCGCGGCCGTCCCTCCGCCGTGCCTCGCGGCGCACCCACCCGCAGCATGGGCGCGACCGAGCTGGGCTCCAGATAGTACATCAGGCCCTCGGCCAGCCACACGACGGGCGCGTCCGCGTCCAGCCCCGCCGCCGCGAGCCGCGACACCCAGCCCGGCGCCTGCAGGTCCGCCGCGGCGCAGCGCCAGCTGCCCGCCGCGAGGCCCGGGCCGCCGCCGGCGCGCGGCGCGCCCGCCGGCTCAAAGCCCACGCCCGCGGCCACGAGCTCCGCCTGCTTGGCGGCGAGCACGTCGCGCCGGTCCACCTCGAACCAGGCCACGCCCGGCGGCAGCGCCAGGCGCCACGGCCGCGTGTCCATGCCGGAGCCCAGCATCACCACCTGCCGCGCGGCGCGGCGTCAACGCTGCGCCGCCCCCGGCGAGCGCCGCACGCCGCGCGCCGCGCGCGCACCTGCCGGCAGGGCGGCAGGGCCGCGCCGCGCACGTGCTCGAGGAGCGGCGCGAGCGCCGCGGCCGCGCGCGCGGGCGGCCGCCCGACCGCCGCGAGCGCGGCGTCGTCAAAAAACGCGGTCCGCATGATCAGCCGCGGCACCGGCCGCCCCGCCGCGCCCGGCGGCGGCTGCTCCGCGCCCACGTCCTGCGGCCGCCGCAGCGCGGCGGCGAGGCGTCGCGGGGCGAGGTCCGGCGCTGCAGCGCGTGCCGGCGGGCGGCCGCTGGCGCACCCACCCGGTGCCGCGCCATCGCCTGCGGGCCCGCGAGCACCGCTGCGAGGGGGTCGACCACGTACGCGTCCGGCCGCGCCGACTCGGCGGCGCGCGCGGCGGCGATCAGGCGCGACGAGTAGCTCACGAGGCTCTCGAGGCCGCCGAAGCGCCGCCGGCGCGCGCGGAGCCAGGCCGCGGCGCGGCGCAGCAGCGCGGCCGCGAGCCCGAGCGCGGCGGCGCCGCCGCCGGCGAGGGCCAGGCGCGGCGCCGCAGCGGCGGCGCCCATGGCGCGGCTGGCTGTCGGCGCCGGCGGGCGGCAGTCCTCTCCGGCGGGCGCGGCGCCGGTCGGCGGCGCTGTCCAGCAGCGGCGCGCGGGAGCACTGCTTGCTCGCGAAGGTCTGCTGGCGAGGTGAGACTGGCACGGGAGCCCCGCAAACGCAGCCTTCAGCCAGCGGCGCAGCGGCGCAGCAGCGGCGGTTCTCCGGTCGAAACCGCGCTCAATTTGCCGCACTTTGCGCGCCCCGCAGACGCATTCGTCTTACGAGCAGCAGCCGCGCCAGCAGGAGCACCAGCAGCCATGCAGACGAAGCTCGGCGCGCGCCGCGCTGCCCCCGCGGCGGCGGCGCCCGCGCGGCCCGTGCGCCGCGCCGCCGTGGCCGTGCGCGCGGCGGTGAAGCTGTACACCAACCCCGCGTCGCGCGGGCAGATCGTAGCGTGGTGAGCGGGGGTGCCGGCGCCGCTGCGCGTGCGGCGCTGCTCGGCGCACGTCGAGCGTGCGCGCGCCCCCTCACGCGCGCGCGCAGGTACATCAAGGAGCTGGGCATCGAGGACCAGGTGGAGATGGTCAACCTGGACATGCGCGAGAAGCGCCAGCACAAGGAGCCCTCCTTCCTCAAGGCGCGGCGGCTTGAGGCTGGCCGGCCGCCGGCGGCCCCGCGGCGGCGCTCGCCCCGCCGCGCCGCGCCCGCACGGGCCGGCCCACGCCGACGCCGGCGCCGACGCCGGCGCCGGCGCATACCCCGCCCCGCGCGCGCAGGTCAACCCGTTTGGCAAGGTCCCCGCGCTGCAGGACGGCGAGTTCACTCTGTTTGAGAGCGGCGCGCTGCTGAGTTATCTCGCGGACAAGCACGGCGCGCTGCCCACGCCCGAGGCGCGGGCCAAGGCCGCGCAGTGGATCTCGTTCTCCAACTCCACGCTCTCCAACGCGGTCTTTGTGGAGCAGTTCAGGGAGAAGTCGATGCCCGACGTGTATGGCGCGCTCGACAAGCTCCTGGCGGACAGGTGCGGGCGCGGGTGCGGCTGCGCCCGGCGGCGCCGCGGGCGGCCGCCGGCGCCCGCGTGGCCAGCGCGGCACGACCGGCGCCGCCGCTCCCTGGCGCCGCCGCCGCCGGCCACCCGGCCGCAGCGCACAGCGCGCGCCCCGGGCGCGGCGCTGCCGCCGCGGCTCACGGCTCACGGCGCGCGAGCGCCCCGCTGCCCGCCGGCGCGCCGCGCAGGGAGTACCTGGAGGGCAACGCCTTTTCGGTCAGCGATGTCGCTGTCGGCAGCATCCTGCTGTACGTGCCGATGTTCTTCCCGCAGGTGCGGGGAAATCCGCGCGCGGGCGCGGCCGTTCGGGCCCGGGGAACCTGCCGTGCTTTCCACCTCCCGTGCGCGGCCGAGGCCCCCTCCTGACACCGCCGCGCCGCCGCCCGCCGCGCCCGCCGTGCCGCGCAGCTCGACCTCTCGCCCTACCCCAACGTGCTGAAGTACATGGAGCGGTGCGGGGTCCGGAGCGCCGCGCGAGCGCCGCCGCCGCATTGCGCGCGAGCCGCGACGCGCCGCCGCGCCGCGCTCGGCGCCGCCCCGCAGGGTGAAGGCGCGGCCCGCGTGCGCGGCGACCGTGGGCTCGGAGCGCTAGGCTGACCCTCGTGGGCGCGGCGCATCGCGGCGGGCGCGGCGGGCGCGGAGGATCGCTGGCGGGCGCGGCGGGCTCGTGTTGTGTTGATGTTGCAGCGTGCGCCGCTGCCAACCTGTTCGCCGCCGATGCACGCCCGCCCCCGCCCGCCCGCTAGCTACCGCCCGCTCGGACGCCTCCGACGCCTAGGCCTAGGGAGCGCGCGCGAGGCGCGGACGACCGCCGCCCGCGCGCCACGCTGGTCAGACGCAGACACAGCACACCGATGCCAGGGCACGCGCGCGCGCGCGACAACAGCGGGCGCAGACCCCGCGCCCGCGGCACGCTCACAAGAACGCCACACGATCACACGCCACGCGGCAGGCGCGGACCCCGCGCCCGCGGCACACTCGCACGCACGGACATGCACGCAGCAGGCGCGGACCCCGGCCTGCGGTCACGCTCAGACACCAAAAAACGCGCACATGTACACTTCACAAGACAGGAGGAGCCCCGCCCGCCGGCGGCGCGCGCGCCGGCGGCGGCGCCCGCTGCGCCGCCGCCGCGCCGCCGCCGTCAATCCATGCACTGCGCGCCGCGGCCCGCCCGCCGCGCGCGGCGCCTCACAGGAAGATCTGCGCCGCCGCCAGGCCCGAGCGCCCGGGCGCGCGCGCCGGGCCGCGCGCGCCGCCGCCGCCGGCGCCGCGGCCGCGGCCGCGCTCACTTGGGCCCGCCAAAGCCCTGAAAGTTGAACGCCCCGCCGGCGGCGCGGCGCCGCCGGCGCCGTCGTTGAAGTTGAAGCCGCCGCCGCTGCCGGGCGCCGCGGCGGCGCCGCCGGGCGCGCCCGCCGCGCCGGGCGGCGCGCCAAACGCGTACGTGTTGCCCGCGAGCGCGGGCGCGAGGTTCTGGTCGTCCCCCTCCTCGCACTCAAAGTAGGCCTCCAGTATGGAGACAGCCTTCTCGTACAGGTCCTCGTTCTGGTGCTCCTGTGGGTGTGGGCGTGTGGGTGGGTGTGTGGGTGGGAGTGGGTGCGCGAGCGAGTGTGGGCACCCAGTGAGTGAGTGCGAGTGAGCGCGAGTGAGCGAGCGAGCGAGTGTGGGGGGAAGGGGGCAGGGAGGGGCCGAGAGGGAGGGAGCCGCAAGCAAGGCGCGCGCGCGCCCGAGCGGCGGCGGCGGCGGCGCGGCCAGGCGCCGCGCGTGGCGCGCGCGGCCGCCTGCGCCGCGCGCCTGCAGGGCCTCGATTTTGTCCAGGCCGTCCGCGTCCTCCACCAGCTGCGCAAAGGGGTTGGACCCGCTGCCGCCGGGCATGCGCTTCATCGTCTCGCCCACCTGCGTGTGCGGGTGTGTGGGTGTGGGTGTGGGCGTGGGCGGGTGGGGGCAGAGAGGAGGAGGCGCTGCGCCGCGCTGCGCGGCGCGCTGGTCGCTGTGGCGGCAGCGAGGCGGCGGCGGCGGCGGCGGCGGCGGCGGCGGCGGCGGGTGCGGCGGGTGCTGGTGGTGCGCGCCTTGAGAATGTTCTCGAGGCCCTCCAGCGCGACGGTGACGATGCGCACGTCCGGCACGCTGAGCAGGTCGCACAGCGGGCGGATCGCGCCGACCTCGACCAGGTAGCGGATCTGCGGGAGGGGGGGGGGGGGTAGGGGGGAGGGGGGTTAGGGGTTTAGGGGTGAAGTGTTGGGACGCCGGGGTACGGGGACGGAGGGCAGGGGAGAGAGAGTGTGTGTGTGCGTGTGGCGCGGGAGGGGGGCGCAGCGAGGGAGAGGGACGGTGGGCGGCGCGCGCGGGCGCGGCGCGGGCGCGGCGCGCGCCTGCTCGGCGGTGCCGCCGCTCGTCGCGTTGCTGATCGCCCAGGCGGCCTCCTTCTTGATGTCAAACTCCGCCGACTGCGGGGCGGGGCGGGGCGGGCGCATCGCGCGTGGGCGCGGCGCGCGCGAGCGCGCGCGCGCCGCCGCGCCCGCGCGCCGCGCGCCGCGCCGCCGCGCGGGCAGCAGCAGCAGCAGCAGCAGCAGCAGCAGCGGCAGCAGCAGCAGCAGCAGCCGCGCGCCTGCAGCAGCGCGACGAGCGGGGGCAGTATGTTTGCGTCGATGACCGACTGAATCTGCTCCTTGGTGCCGGCGGTGATGTTGCTGATCGTCCAGCAGGCCTCCTTCTTGATGCTCTTCTTGTGCGCCGCCGTGAGCAGCGTGAGCAGGCAGCCGAGCGCGCCGCAGTTGATGACGACCTGCGTCTGCATGTCGTTGCCCGTGACGATGTTGCCCACCGTGCGCAGCGCCGGCACGAGCACCGCGGGCGACGTGTGCCTGCGCGCGCGCGCGCGGCGCCGCGCCGGCGCCGGCGGCGGCGGCCTGTGAGCGCGATGCGCCGCGCCGCGCGCGTCGCCGACGCCCTCCAAAACACGCACGCACGCACGCACGCCGCACGCCGCACGCGCGCAGCAGCAGCCCCCTCCCACGCGCGCTCGCGGCGCGGCGCGCGGCCCTCCTGCGCGCGCGCAGCCCTCCCACGCGCGGCGCGTCGCTCACAGCAGCAGCTCCACGAGGCGCCTGCACACGCCGGCCTCGATGACCTTGTCGATGCGGTCGTTGTCGCCGTCGCTCAGGTAGCTCAGCGCCCAGCACGCGTCCGTCAGCACCTCCTCGTCGCCCGCATGGATCAGCCGCGCGAGCGTCGGCAGCGCGTTGCGCGTCTGCAGCGCGCGCGCGGGACGGGAGGGGGCGGGGCGGCGCGCGCGGGTGGGCCGGCCGGCGCGTGCTGCGACGCGCGGCGCGGCGCTGGCACGCCCCGCGCGCGGCGCGGCGCTGGCACGCCCCGCGCGCAGCGCGCGGGCGGGGCGCACCACGCTGAAGTTGGGCGGCGGCTTGCCGCGGCAGAAGTTGGAGAGCGTCCAGGTCGCGTTGCGGAGCATGGAGACCTTGCTGCCCTCCTTGAGCTGCTCCAGCAGCGGCGGCAGCGCGCCCGCGTTGAGCACGAGGTCGCGGCAGTGCGGCGAGTCGCCCGCAATGTTGCCCAGCGCCCACACCGCCTGCGGCGACGCGGCGGCGGCGGCACCAGGTGCGCGCGCGCGTGGGCGGCGCGCGTGGCGTGGTGCGGCGGCGCGGGCGCGGGCGCGGGCGCGGGCGCGGCGTGCGAGGCGGCGGCCGCCGGGTCACCTGCTCGCGCACGTCGTCGCTGGGCGACTGCAGCAGCTGCACGAAGATGGGCACCGCGCCCTCGTCGATGACGACCTTGGTGTGGTCGGACGTGCCGCTCGCGACGTTGGTGAGCGCCCACGCGGCCTCAAACTGCAGCTGCGGCATCTCCGCGCGCTTCAGGAAGTTGACAAACTGCGGGATGACGTTCTGCTTGATCACCTCCTCGATCGGCGGGTTGCGCTCTGCGCGGCGCGGGGGCGAGCGCGCGGCGCGGCGGCGGCGGCGTGGGCGAGAGGCAGCGCGGCGGTTGCGGCGGTTGGGCGCGCGCGCGCGCGCGGCCGCGGCGGGCGCGCGAGGCGCGGGCGTGGGCGCGCCGGCGGGGCGCTGCGGGGCCGCGGGAGCGCGGCGCCGCTGCCGCCGCCGCCTTGGCCGCCGCCGCCGCCGCAGCTGCTGCCGCCGCTGCTGCGGCCGCCGCCGCTCGGCCCCGCGCCCGCGCGCGCGCGCGCCGGCGCACCGATGGAGAGCAGCTTGCGGAACCACTGCGTCGCGTCGTACTGCTCCTGCGGGTTCTGGCTGTAGAGGCCCTGCACCTTGGCGGGCAGCTCGTCGAGTTGCTGCGGCGCGCGAGGCGGACGGCGCGCGCGGCGGCGGCGAGGCCCCGGCGCTCAGCGAGCGCTCAGCACGACGCGCGCAGGGGGCCGCATCGGGAGGGCGGTCGCGCGGCGCTCCCCCGGCCGTCCTCCCCGCGCGCCGCGCCGCGCCGGCGCCGCGGCGGCGGCGGCAGCAGCGGCGCGCCGCCCGCCGCCGCCGCGCGCGCTGCTGGCCGCCGCGGCGCCGGCGCCGCCGCGCGGCGCGCCCCGGCACTGAGGCACGGCCTGGCGCCGCGGTCTCGCCGCGGAGGGGCCGCCCGCGGCGCCGGGCGGGCGCGGGGCGGGCCGCCATCATGCGCCGTGCTGCTGCGCACCCCGCCCGGCGCGCTGCGGCGCCGCGGGGCGGCGCGCCGCCGGCTGTGGGCGGGGGCCCCGCACCTTGTTCTGCAGGGCGAGGCTGGTGCGCGCGGAGGAGTCCTCCATCGCGTAGGACGGCCCCGCGTTCACCATGCGCTTCTTTTGCAGGTTCTCATCGCGCTTGTTCTTGCGCAGCTCGATGATGTTGTCCTCCCGCTTGCGCCGCGCGTCGTCCGCGTCCACGCCCTTCTTATACTCCTTCTTGCGGGGCGCGGCAGCGGGCTTCATGATTGCGGAGCCTCTCGGCGCCTCCTCGCGCGTCGCGGGCGGCCGGGCGGGCACGTGGGAGGTGCTGCGCGGACGGGCGCGCGATCTGGGCGGGAGGCGGGGGCGCCTCGCGCATTTGCAAACTGAGGGCTCGGGGCTCGGCCCCCAAAATCCCCCCCCCCCCCTCGAGCCCTCGCTTGGCGCCCCCCGCCGCCCGCCCACTCCGCTCGCCCGGTCACCCGCCGCACGAGCGCCCCACACCCCTGGCCACCCCGCAGCTCGACCGCAGCGACCGCACGCAGCCGCGCGCGCCTGGAAGCCTCCGCGCCCGGCAGCCGCCGCAGCGCAGCCCCTCGCCTCCCACATGGCGCCCCGACGCTCCCGCAGCGTCAGTGCGGCGCGCCGGCCCTGGGCGGCCTGCCCTCGCGCCGCCCGGCCGGCAGCGCCCGCAGGCCTCGCCGGCGCCGTCGCCAAGCGCGCCGCGGGGCCGTCCCGGCCCCGGCCGCGGCGGCCCCGGGCCAGCCAGGCGGGCCGCCGGCCGCGCCACGGCGCCGCGGGCACGGGCCCGGCCGCGGCGCCCCCCATGCATGCACGCAGCCCCGCGCCCGCGCCGCGCAAGCGGGCGGCCGCCGCGCCAGCCACGACGACCACGCAGAAGAAGCAGGAGCAGCAGCTGGAGCAGCAGCTGAAGCAGCCGACGCAGCAGGCCGCCCCCGCCGGCGCGGCGGCCGGCCGCCGCGCGTCGCGCCGCGGCCGGCGCGCAGGGCGGCGGCTGCAGGCGCGCCGCGCGCGCCTGCTCGTCTTCCTCGACGACTTTTCGATGCTGCCGCCGCCGGCGCCCTACATCTGCAACGACGACCTCATGGCCCGCGCCGAGGCGGAGCGCGCGCAGCAGCACGCGAGCGCCGCGGCCGAGCAGCCCCAGCCGGCGGCGCCGGAGCAGCCGGAGCAGCCGGCCACGCCCTGCCAGCGCGAGGCGGCGGCGGCGGCGTTCCAGCAGCAGCAGCAGCAGCAGCAGCAGCAGCAGCAGCACGGCGGCACGGTGGAGTATGAGGAGGTGTGCAGTTGGGACCCGCAGTCGCGCGCGGCGACCGCGTGCGTCGTGCCGCTGCGAGCGCCCCGCGTGCCGCCGCAGCCGCTGCAGCCGCCGCAGCAGGGCGCTTGCATCGCGGCCGGCGGGGACGCGGGCGACGCGGGCTCCGCGTGGAGCTGCTGAGACGTCGCGCGGTGCGCACCGTCGGCTCCGCGCGCGCGAGGGGCGGCGCAGGCGCGCCGCGCTGCGCGCGCGCCGCCGCCCCGCGTTGCCTGCCACAGGCCGTCGTCTCGCACGACACCGCGTCGCCCCTCGGGCGCGCGGCACACCCACCCCCACGCCGGGAGTGCGCCACGCTACCGCTCGCGGCGCACGCGCGGTGGGTGCCGCGGCCGCGCCGCCGCCGCGCGCGCTCACGTGGCGCCTTGGTTTCGGAAGGCCGGTCGGTTTGACACGGGGGCGTCGCGCTTGATGGCCGCCCCCCTTGCAGGATCCCGTGCTGCTGTGGCGCCCACGCGCTGGTGAGGTGCCGCGAGGCGCCCGCGCGCCGCGCGCCCGCCTGCCTGCCTGCCTGCCTGCCTGCGTGCGCGTGTGTTGGCGTGCCGCGCGCGCGCGCGTGCCCGCTGCGCCGAGCCCCCCGCAGGCCTCCTCCCCAGGCGCCTCGCGAGTGCGGAGCGCTCCGGAGCGCAGGTGGGCCGGCATTTATCTGTTTGTTTAGCTAGTGTCTCGCATCTCGGGCGGCAGCGGCGGCAGCGTGCGCCTGCCGGCAGCCGCACAGGCCCGCAGGCACGCGGCACCGCTGCCGGGAGCCCGGGCGCAGGGCGGGGTCGGCGCAGGTTCCGCCCAGACCCTCCACACACGTCGCGGACGGCGCGGACGGCGCGCTGACTGTCGCCGAGCCTGGTCCTGCTGCACGTGGCGCCGCCGCCCCCCTGCCGCTGCGCGCCGCCGCCGCTGCCGCCCCCGTCTGTCTCCCGGCTGCACTGCACTTGTGTGAGGCTGCGTCGACACCCCTGCCGAGCAGGTATGCGGCGTGTGCGAGCGGTGTAGGTGTGCGTGGGGCAGCGCAGCCGGGCCGCCCGCGCGTGCTGCTGCTGCCCCCGCAGGACGATGGTCTGGCTGTCTGTTTGTTGAAAGCACGGCTGTAATCGAATACGGCCACGTCGCCCGCCCGCCCCGCCCCGCGCGCTGCGCCCGCGTCCGATCTGCCAGGCCGCTGGTTACCGTTCTCAGCGCACAGCCGCGCTCGCTCAACTCGCCACGCGCCCTCCCCTCCCCGCAGCGCTCGCCCTCGCTCTCGCTCGCTCGCACCGGGCGCCAGCCGCCATGGGCGGGCCCCTGCCGCTGCAGGTGCCGCCGCCGCCGCTGCGCTGCCGCCGCTGCGCTGCCGCCGCCGCGCCGACCATCCCTCCCCCGCTCACTGCTGCGCCTCTCCCTGCTGCTGCTGCTGCGACTGCTGCTTCTGCTGCCACGCCGCGGCGGCCGCCTTGAACGCGGCCGCGATGCCGCGCTCGCCCGCCGCGGTGAGCTGCTTGGAGGCGGCGATGTCCAGCAGCACCTGATGAGCGCGCAGGGGCAGCGCGGCGCGCCGTCAGGTCAGGCGCGCGGCGGGGGGCGGGGAGCTGCGCGGGGCCCCTGCCGCAGCCAGCAGCCGCCGCCGCCGCCGGCGCCGCCGCCGCTGCCGCGTCACCTGCGGCTGCTCGCGCCGCAGCGCGTCGAGCCCCGCGGCGACAAAGCCGGCGACGTCGCGCGGCGGCACCGCGTCGGCGAGGCCCGCCTGGATCGCGTGCAGCGTGACGACCAGCTCCTCCAGCGGCGTCGGCTGCCCCGGCTCCTGCGCGAGCGCCGCGGCAATGCGTTGGCAGTAGCCTTCATACCTGGGGGCGTGGCGGGGCGTGTGGCGGGGGAGGAGAGGGGGCAGCGGGAGGGAGTGGGCAGGGGGGAGAGGGCAGGGGGCAGGGCAGAGCAGCGGCGGCTGCGCGGCGCGGCGGCGCACCGGCGCAGCACGGGGTCGTCCGGGTTGGCCGCGTACGCGCGCGCGTCCTCGGCCTGGGCGAGGTCGAGCCGGATCTGCGGCGCGAGCGCCTCGAGCGCGCGGCAGTAGGCGCGGCTGCCGATGCGCGTGACGCAGAGCCGCGCGTTGACGCTGAACGGCGCGGCCGCGGCGCTGCCGGCGGCGCCGGCGGCGCCGTCGGCGGCGCCGGGCGCCGGCGGCGGCGCCATGCTCGGCTCCAGCACGACCTGGGGGGCGGTCGGAGGGGGTTGTGGCAGGCCCGCCGGCGCACGGGCGCGCGGGCGCGCCCCGCCGCGCCAGGGACGCCGGTCTGCCGCCGCCGCGCCGGGGCCGCAGCGCCGCCGCGGCTGTCGCACACCGCACCTGGCCGTCGCTGATTGAGATGAACTCCTCCACCGTCTCGGTCTTGAGCTCGCCGGGGCCGACGCTCAGGCCGAGCACCGCCGCCTCGGCCGCCTGGGGCCGCGCGCGCGCGCAGGCCGTCGGCGGCGGCGGCGTGGGCCGGCGCGCGCGCGCGGCGCGGCGCGCGCCTGCGGCGCGCCTGTGCCCCGCACGTGCGCGCGTCGACCCCCCCCCCCCCCCCACACACACACGCGCGCGCGCGCGCGCGCACCCGCCGCTTCTCCAGGCCGGCCGCGAGCTTGGCCTTCTGCTCCTCGCTGAGCGTGGTGTATTTTGACAGGTCGAGCCCCGCCGCCGCGCGGCGCCCGCTCGCGGGCGGCCCGGCACGAGCGGGAGCAGCGTCATGGACCCGCCGCCAAACGACGACGAGAGCTTGGCGGCGCGGAGGAACAGGACCGAGAAGAAGCTGGAGGGGCGCGGGCGGGGCGGGGGTTGGAGGGAGAGGGTTGAGGAGGAGGAGGAGGGGGTGGGGCAGGGATGTGGGCGGGTCGGGGTGGCAAGCGCGCGACGGCGCCGCCGTGCGCCACGCCGCCCGGCGCGCCGCCGCCGCGCCGCCGGCGCGCGCACCCGCGGCGCTGCGCGACGGCGCCCGACACGAGCATGCCCTCGTAGTCCACCAGCTCCGCCTCGCTGCCGGGGTTTAGGCTCACGTCGTGCCCCGCCTCGTCCTTGATCAGACCCTCGCGCAGCCGCGCCTGGCCGAGCTCCGCGAGCGACAGCACGAGCCGCTCCCACGCGCCTGGGGGCGCGCGGGGCGGGAGAGGGTCGAGGCGGCGCGGGCGTGGGCGGGCGTGGGCGTGGGCGGGCGTGGGCGTGGGCGGGGGTGGGTGGGCGTGTGGGCGAGCGGGCAGAGGCGGGGAGGGCGTGGGCGGGCGGGCAGGCGGCAGGCGCGTGCCGTGCGCCGCGCAGCACGCACGGCGCACACAGCACGCGCAGCACAGCACGTGCGCGGCGCGGCGCCCCCCCCCTCCCCGCGCACCCGAGAGGGGCGTGAGGTCGTCGAGCACCACCAGCGCGTGGCCGCCCTCGTCGCGCACGCGCTCGCCCGCCGCCGCGGCGGCCATGAGAGTGGCCAGCTTGGTGCCGAGCGGCGCGTCGCGCGGTGCGTAGAACACGGCCGTGTTGGCCAGGCACCCCGCGGCCTCGAGCTCCTGCGAGCGAGGGCGCCACGGCGGCGGGGAGGGAGGGCGAGGGTGGGCGCGGGAGAGGGCTAGGGCGCGGGGGGGGGGAGTCGGCGGGGCGCCGCCCGCTGCCGCGGCGGGCGCGCCCCGCGCGCGCTTCCCTGCCGCGCGTGCCCCCTCCCCCCTCCTTCCTCTGCCCCGCCGCCGCGCCGCGCGCACCGCGAGGCGCGCGTTGAGCTGCTCGGTGCTGAGCGTGGTGCACGCGAGCACGCAGCGCACGCCGGCGGCCGCCTGGCCCTGGATCGCTGTCAGCGCGAGGCTCGTCTTGCCCGCCCCGCCGGGCCGATGACCAGCAGGCTCGCGCCCCGCCCGAGCGGCGTGAGCGTGTCCAGCGCCTTGACGCCTGCGTGGCCGGGCGCGACCGGGCGACCGGGCGCCGGGCGACCGGGCGCGTGAGCGCGTGAGCGCGCGCCGCCGCCTCCCTCCGCCGCTGCCGCCGCCGCCGCCGCGCTCGGCCACCACCCGCGCGGCACGCCCGACCAACCGCCCGCGCCCGCGCCGCGCCGCCGCCGCCGCACCGGTAAAGAGGGGCTCGGTGATCTGCTCGCGGTTCTTCATCGCCACCTGGGCGTTGATGAGCGGCTTCAGCCGCTCCAGCCCCAGCGCGCTCGCGCCGCTGCCCGCGAGGTCGGGCCCGCCGCCCTCCTCCTCCCAGCTCGTGAGCACGCCGCCGGCGCCGCCGCCGCGGGCGCGCCGCCCGGCGCGGCGGCCGCGCGCGCCGCGGCCGCCGCGTCGTTGGCGGGCGTGGAGACGCCGGGCACGGGCTGGCCGATGTAGTTGACCGCCGCGCCGTACAGCGAGTCGCCGGCGGGCGCCTGCATGAGCTCATACTCCTTACGTGTGATCGGCCCCCGCGCCTCGTCCAGCACCTGCGCGCGCCGTGCCCGCGCCGCGGTGGCGGTCGCGGTCGGCGGTCGCGGATGTTGCGGCGGGCGTGCGGCCGCCGGGCGTGCGGCGGCCGGCGCGGCGGCTGCTGCGCGCGCGCGCGGCCGCGCGCGCGGGGCCCGAGCCCGGGCGGTGAGGGCCGCGTGCGCGCCCTCCGCTGCACGGGACGCCATCACCGCCCGGGCTGGGGCCCCCGGGCGCGCGTGCGTCCAGGGCGCGTGCGCGCCCAGAGTGCACCCCCTCCACACCTACACACCCACACCCACACACCCACACACAGGGTTTAGGGTTTTCCTTTACCCCCCACACCCACACACACCCACACCCACACGCACCTGGAGGATGCCCTTGACCTTTGGCTCGACGCCCTCGCCCGGCTGGATGCTGTCCGCGCCGCCGGCGACGATCGCAAACGCGAGGTTGTCGCTGCGGTGCCACAGCAGGATGCTGCGCCGGCACGGCGCACGCGCGGCGGGGCGCGGGCGTGGGCGGCGCGCGCGGGCGGCGCGCGGTCCCCGGCCCCGGCCCGACCCGGCGGCGGCAGCGCGCGGCGCGGGCGGCCGCGGGCGCACCCCGAGCCGCCGCTGACAAAGGCGAGCTTGGTGCCGATGGGCGCGTCGGGGTTGATGCCGCTGATGATGGCCAGGCTGTCGGCGCACCAGAGCACCTGCGCCCGCGCGGGCCGCGCGCCGGCGGTGAGCGGCAGCGGGCGCGCCGCGTTCGCGGCGCCGCGCCGGCGCCGCGCCGCGCCCGCGCCGCGCTCCGGCGGCCGGGAGGGCGGCCGGGCCCGCGCGCCGCCGCCTCACCGGCCCAGGTTGACCTTGGACTCCAGCTCGCGCAGCGTGGCGAGCTGGTTGGGGCGCATCGTGCGCTGCTTGAAAATGGACATTTCCTTGTCCCAGTCCGGCTCCTCCTCGTCCGATCGAGCGCGCACGGGCCCAGGCGCGGCGGGGCGCGCCCCAGCCGCCCGCAGTGGCCGCGCCGGGCGCTGGCGGGCGCGCCGGCCGGCGCGCGGGCGTGCGACGGCGCCAGGCGGCGCCCGCCGCCCACGCACGGGCCCGGACGACAAGAAGTGCACCTCATGGCGCACCCCAGCGACGCGCACGCTCGCCGCGGGCCCCAGGCGCGCGGGCGCGGACGCGCCTGCTGCTGCGAGCGGGGGCGTGGAGCGCAGCGAGGGCGGCAGCGCGGCGACGGTGGTGCGCGCTGGCGCCGGCCAGCCGGCTGGGGCCACCGTGCGGCGCGGCGGCGCCGCTGCGCCGGAGCGCCGCGGCTTTGCGTGGCGTCTCGCTCGCGACCTCGGCTGCCTCCGGAGACGCCGCACGACACTGCACCCAGCACGACCGCCGCCGCTGCTTCTGCGATCGGCAGCGCTCGCCAACCGCCGCAACCCCCGCCGCTGCTGCCCCGGCGCCCGTCGACGCCGCACGCACCGCAAGCGATCCCGAACGCGCCGCCAGGGGCTGCTGGACTGCCCGCCGCACGCGTGGGCCGGTCGGCGCATGCCGCGGCGCGGCGCGCCGCGGGCGCAGCGCCGAGCAGCAGCAGCGGCCGCGGCGTAGCTCCCGGCGCGGGCTCGGCCCATGGCGGCGCTCGACTGGGTGCTCGCGCTGGGCTGCCTGGCGGCCTGCTTCGCCGGCGGCTGGCTGTTCGTGAGCAGCTCGCTGCTGCAGGCGTTTGACGACCGCGAGACGGGCGTGCTGGTGCGCGGCGCCGCGCGGCGGGCGCGCGGCGCGGCGGACGCGGCGCGGCGCGGCGGGCGGGCGCGGGCGCTCCGCGGCGACAGCGGCGGCGCAGCGCGCGGCGCGCACCTGCCCTGTGCCGTGCCGCGCCGCGCAAGGTGCTCTGGTCGAGCACGTTTGCGTGCTCCTGCAACCTGCTGCTGCTGGTGGTGTTTGAAATCCTGGGCATCCTCGACGCCAGGTGCGCGCGGCGGCGGCACCACGGAGCTCGCCGGCAGCGGCGGACGCGGACGCGGCGCAACGACGCCGCCCGCCGCGCCGCCCGCCGCGCGCCGCGCCGCAGCCTGCGGCTGTGGGACTGGCGGCTGACGGTGTGGGCGCTCGTGCTGCTGCTCGTGTGCGTGCTGCCCTGGTATCACGCATACCGCACACTCACCGCCAGCGGTGAGCGCCGGGCGGGAGGGCCCTGCTGCTCCTCCTCCGCCCCCCCTGCTCTGCGCGCGGGGGCCCGCTGCGGGGTCGCTTGCCTCTCTCCCACGCGCCCAAACCCCTGCTGCTGCTGCTGCTGCTGCTGCGCCGCGCGCCGCAGGCCCGTTCTGGGCGGCGCGCGCGCTGCCGCTGTCGGCGGCCGCCTACGCCGCCTTCCTCTACGCCTTCTGGCGCCTCGGCCGCGGCCTCGGCCTCGGCGGCAGCGCGCTCTCCGTCGGCCAGGCCCGCGCGCCGCGCGCCGCACGCCGCGCGCCTCGCCGCTGCGCCCGCCACCCACACACGACCGCACACGCACCCCCCCCCCACACACACACACACACGCACACACACGCACGCAGGCGGTCGCGCGGCTGGGCGTGGTGGGGACCTGGGTGATCAGCCTGCTGAGCGGCTATGCCAGCGTCGACTTCCCCTACAGCTACCTGAGCCTCTTCATCCGCCCCGTGGAGGCGGGCGAGGTCGCTGGCATGGAGCAGCAGTATCGACAGGGCGCGCGCGCGGCGCGCGGCGCGCGGCGACGCGCGCTGCGCGCTGCGGCGCGCGCTGTGTGTGTGGGGGGGGGGGGGGGCGCGCTGCGCGCTGGGGCGCGCTGTGCGCGGCGGCGCGCGCTGTGTGCGCTGGTGTTGAGTGAACGTGTGTGGCTTGTGCTCAGCGTGCGTCACCGCGTGTGCGCAGCTCGCGTGCGGCCGACGCCGCGCCGCGCCGCGCCCCTGTGCCGCGCCCCGGGCAGGCGCTGGAGGTGTGCGCCGAGAAGAAAAAGCGCATCCTGCTCATCAGCCAGGAGGTCGCGGCCACCAGCCGAACGCCGGGGCGCAGCGGTGGGCCCTGCGCGCGCGCGCGCGCGCCACGCGGCCCGCGGCGGCCACGCCAGCGCCGGCCCCGCCCCACCGCCGCCGCGCCGCCGCGCGCAGCAGCGGGCTGTTCGGCAGCCTGCGCAGCTTCGTGGGCGCGTGGTCGGGCGGCAGCGCGCCCGGCTCGCCGCGCGAGACGCTGCGCGCACTCAACGCGGAGCTCGCGACGTGGGAGACGCTGGCGCAGGGCGCGGCCTGCGTCCCGCCGCCGCCGCCGCTGCCGCCGCCGCCGCCGCCGATCGCTCGCCTCCCTCGCCCCCTCCGACGCGCGCCCTCGTCTTGCTCACCCTCCCCACCCCTCCCCTCCCTCCCTCCCTCCCTCCCTGCCCCTCACGCCCTTCCTCGCCCCCCCCCTCTTCCCCGCGCCAGGCGCTGCTGGTGGAGCTGCTGGAGCTCAAGGCCCACCATGCGCGCGCGGTCGCGAGCCGCTCGCTGTCGGGGCACCTGCGCAACGCGCTCGGCTACGCCACGTCAGCGTACTGCCTCTACCGCGTCGCCGCGAGCGCCAAGGCCCTCGCCGTGGGCGAGGACTTCAGCAGCGACCCCGTCAGCAGGCGCGGCGCGCCGCGGCGCGCGCGGCGCGCTGCGGCGTCCCGCTCCCGGCGCGCCCGGCGCTCCCTCGCGCCGCCGCCGAGCCCGCCGCCGACGGGCGCCGCCGCCGCCGCCACCGCCGCCGCGGTGCCCGCGGCCTTTGTCAACCCCAGGTGGCTCGGCTTTGTGCTGCGCCGGCTGAGCCACGACCGGCTGGTGCTGGACCCCGCGCTGCTGAGCCAGTACGTGACGCTGCTCTTTGTCGGCACCATCTCAGCACTCTCCATCCGCGCGTTCCTCAAAAACGCGGCGCGCGTGTTTGCCACGCTCACGAGCGTGCGCGGCTGGCTCGGCGCGGCGGCGGCGGCGCGCGCTCGCACGCCGCGGCGCCGCGCGGCGGCGGCGGCGCGAGCCTCGTGCTCGTGCTGAGCGAGCTCACGGGCGTGTACGCGATCAGCAGCCTGCTGCTCATCCGGCGCAACGTCCCCGTCGCGCACCGCGCCGCCATCGACGCCGTGCTCGGCGGCGGCGAGCTCGAGTTTCAGTACTTCCACCGGTGCGGCCGGCGGCGCCGCCGGGGCGAGCGCGGGCTCCTCCCCGCCAGCGCGGGCGGCGGCGTTCTTGGAGGCCGGTCGCTGCGCGTCCGCGCCGCGCGCTCGACCGCGGCGCCCCGCGCCCCGCCGTCGCCTCTCCCCCACTAACCCTAAACCCCAGGTGGTTCAACGGCCTCTTCATTGCGAGCGCGCTGGCCACGGCGCTACTGTACTACGGCCAGCTCAAGGCCGGCGCGGGCGAGGCGGCCGAGTCGCTGCTGCCGACGAGCCACAAGTCGGCCGCGCGTCCAAGGCGTGAGCGGATGGCGCGCGCGCGCGGCGGCGGCGGGACGTGCAACTCGCGGCTCCGCCGCTCGCTGGCTTACACGCAGCAGCGCCGCGCTCAGTCCGCCAGCGCTGCGGCCGGCCAGCGCCGCGCGCGGCAGCCCGCCGCCCGCCGCTCAGCCGTGCGCGCGGCCCGCCCAGCCGGTCGTCTTTCTTCTCCTTTTGCGCCGCGCGGCTGAACTTGCCCTTCTTCTCCTCCAGCAGCGGGTCAAACACGACATAGTCGTCCAGTTCGTCCCGCCGCGCCATCGCGTCGCCGGGCGCGCGGCTGAACTCCAGCCTGCGCGGCGGCGGCGGGGGGGGGGGGGGGGGCGGCGGCGGCGGACGGGCGCGCGTGGGCGGCGGCGGCGGCACGGCCGCGCGCGCCCCGCGGCGCCCCCGCGGCGGCGCGCGGCGCGCCGCACTTGTGCTTGCGCAGGCTGTCGAGGTCGTCGTCGTCGTCGCTGCCGCCCGCCAGGTAGTCGTCGGCGCGCCACGCGGCGGGCATGTAGGTGCGGTGGTCGATGTCGCGCCGCACCTGGGTGCGGCGCCGGCGGCGGCGCGCGCCGCGACGCGCGGGCCCCGTGCGTGAGCGGCGGGCGGGTGGGCGGTGCGGCGCGCTCAGGAGGCCGCCGGCGCACCTTGCCGTCGTATGCCTCCTGCTCGCCGTCGGCGGCGGCGGCGGCGGCCGCGGCGCCCTGCTGCTTGGCCGCGTCCGCCCCGGCGTCTGCCGCCGCCGCCGCCGCGTCCTGCTCGTGCTGCTGCTGCTGCCTCTGCCTCTGCTGATGCTGCTGCTCCTGCTGGCTCGCGCGCAGCTTGCTGGTGAAGGCGGCGAGGCGGGACAGCGTGTCCTTCTGCCGCCCGCCGACCTGCGGCGCGGCGGCGCGCGGCGCGGCGGCGCGCGGCCCGCGGCGGCGTCGGCGCGCCGGCGCGGGCGGCCCGGGCGCGGCGCGCGGCGCGCGGGCGCCGCCGCGGCCGCGCCTGCTGCTTGCGCGTCTTGTACTTGGCCCGGCTCAGCTCAAAGGCCTTCAGCAGCTCGCCGTCCGGGACGCTGCCGTCCACGCGGAGCCTGGCGGCGCGGCGGGCGGCGGCGGACACGGGCGCGCGTGGTGGGCGCGGGGCGGTCGCCAGCATGCGGGCTGCTGCCGCGCGCTGCCACGCGCGGCCGTGGGGGCCCACCTGCCGGCGCCCGACTTATCCTTGAGCTGATACAGCTCATCCTCCTTGCTGCCAGGCTTCTGCTGCTGCTCGTCGCCGCCGCCGCCGCCGCCTGCGCCGCCGCGCCGCCGCGGCCTCTGCTCCCGCTCCTGCTGCGGCTGCGGCTGCGGCTGCGCGCGCGCTGCTTGGCCTTGCCGCCCTCGGCGCGGCCGCGGCCGCCGCCGCCGCCGCTGCTTCGGCCTCGCGCGCCTCGCGCGCGCCGCCGGCCTTCTCCGCCCGCTCCGTGGCCGCGCGCACGCGCTCCGCCACCAGCGCGGCGGCGCCGCTGCGGTTGGCGGCGGTCTTGCTGCGCTTGCCGCCGCGCTCGCCGTCGTCGTCGCTGCTGTCGCTGTCGCTGCCGCTGCTGTCGCCGCGGCCGCGCTTGCCGCCCGCCGCGGCGCCCTGCAGCTTGCTCTGCACGTTGGCCACCGCCGCCGCGCGGCGCTCGCGCTCCGCCAGCACCTCGGGCGCGTCTCCTCCGGCGCCAGCAGCTTCGCGTCACCCCGCAGCACCTCGTGCGCCGACCTGGCGCGCGGCCGGGGCAGCGCGCGGCGCGCAGCCTCGGCGCCGGCGCGGCGCCGCCGGCCGGCAGCCACGCGGGGGCCGCCCCGCGCGCGCGTGGGGCCCCGCGCGCGCGCTGCTGCTGGCTGCTGGCGCGCGCACCGGATCTTGGCGCCGCCGGTGGCGGCCGCCGCGCGCGCCAGGTCGGCCTCATCCTCCTCCGCCTGCTCCCCGAACGACAGCAGCGCGAGGTTGCGCTTCTGCGACTTGCGCACCTTGCGCACCTCCTCCGCCTTCCTGCGGGGGCGGCGCGCCGGCGCGGCGCGGCGCGGCGGGCGCTCGGCGCGGCGCGCCCCGCGCGCCCGAGCGCGCGCCCGCGGCCGCACTTGAACTGCGCCTGCGCCTTGCGCTCCGCGGGCGTGGTGCGCGGCACGATGTCCTCAAAGGGGTTCCACAGCACCTCCACCGACGTTATGACCGGAGGGTCGGCCGGGCGGTCGGTCGCCTCATCGACCTGCGCCCACACGCGCACGCGCGCGCGCGGCGGCGGTCGGCGGCGCGCGCCCGCGGCGGCGCGCGGCCCTCTGGCGCGCCAAGCGCGCCTCAGGCGCGCTTGGCGCGCGCGGCGCCGCGGGCCCCGCAGCGCCGCACGCAGCCGCGCCTCGAGCTCGTTGAGTCGCAGCATGTTGTACACGGTGTCGCCGACGATCTTGCCAAAGATGGTGTTCTTGCGGTCGAGCCACTCCGTCCTTGTTGTGTGGCGCGGCGGCGGCGCGGGCGGCGCGGGCGGCGGCGTGGACGCGGGCGGCGCAGCGCAGCCCGCCGGGGCGCGTGCACGCGGCCCGCCACTGGGTGCGCCGCTGCTGCTCACTTGTCGAGTGTGATGAAGAACTGGGAGCCGTTGGTGTGCGGCGCGTTGGCGTTGGCGCACGCGACGAGGCCGCGGTGCGCAAAGCGCAGGCGGCTGTGGAACTCATCCTTGAACGGGCCGCCGTAGATGGACTCCCCGCCTGGGGGCCGGCGCGGCGCGGCGCGGCGCGGCGCAACGCGGCGTGTCGAGCGCAGGGCGCGGGCGCGGACGGCAGCGGCAGCGCCGCCGCCGCCGCCGCCGCCGCCGCCGCCGCCGCCGCCGCCGCCGCCGCCGCCGCCGCCGCCGCACCCTCGCCCGTGCCGGAGGGGTCGCCCGCCTGGGCCATGAAGTCTTTGATCACGCGGTGGAAGATGCAGCCGTCATAGTAGCCCTCCAGGCAGAGCTGCACAAAGTTGCGCACCGCCTGGGGGCGCCGCGGCGCGCGCGCGGCGTGGGGAGGTGCGCCGGCCGCACCGCTCCGCGGCGCCGCACGATCGCGGGCGCGGCCGCGCCCCCGCCGCCGCCGCGCACCTTGGGCGCCTCCTTGGGCCACAGCTCGATGTCCAGGTCGCCGATGGTGGTCTTGAGCGTGACCTGCGGGCGCCGCGGGGGTCGGCGCGGCGCGCGCCACGCCCGCCGGGCCACCGACCCGCAGCAGCAGCGCCGCCGCCCGCCGCGCGCCGCCCGCCGCACCTTGCCCTTGGTGGGCGGCTCGGTGTTGTAGACGGTCGACATGGTGACGAGCAGTCGCCGCGGCGCGGGCCGCGGGGTGGCCTGGGGCCGCGGAGAGAGCCTGGCACTGCTGCTCTGCTGTCTGGTGGCCGCAGCGCCTGGGGGGCGGCGCAAGCTGCGCGCGCGCGGTGGCGGTGGCGTCGTGTCCGGGGCCTGCCAACGGGCGCCGCACTGAGCAGCCGCGGCCAGCACAGCAGAAGCCAGGTCCCAAGTTTTTAACAAGCCCGCTCCGCTCGCTGCCGCGCCCGCACGGTCTCCTCCGGCCACAGCGGCTCCGTCGGCCCGATCGGCGCGCGCTCGACACCCGCATGCGCGCTACGCTGCGCCCTGGTCGCCCAGCCCCGCGCGCCCAGCGCCAGGCGGGCGCGCCAGCCCGTCCGCGTGCCTGGCACGGTCGCCCCGGGGCGTGGAGGGCGAGACATGAGCGGCGGCGCCGCGGCGCTGCTGGCGGTCGTGCGCGCGGCGGCGCCGGCGCTGCGCTCGCGCGCCGACGCGCTCGCGTTTGCGCTGCACGCCGCCGTGCTGAGCAGCGGCTACCGCCTGGTCGCGGTGGGTGAGGACGCGACGCTCGAAGGTGCGCCCGCGGCGCGCGGCGGGCGCGGCGGGCGCGGCGGGCGCGGCGCGCCCCGGGCAGCAGCAGCGGCCGGCAGCGGCCCACGCGCCGCGCCGTGCCCCGCGCCGAGCGCGCAGGCCTGTCCGCGGACGCGCCCGACGCGCCGGTGGCGGGGTGGGACGCCAGCGCGGAGCAGTACGCGTTCGGGTACGTCGCCGACGCCGCGGCTGCGCCCGGCGGCGGCGCGGTGGCGCGTCCGGCGGCGCTGCTGCTCAAGGTGCTGTCGCTCGGCGGCGACGCGCTGCTCGCCACGCTCACGGGCGACGCGCCCGCCGCGCCGCCGGCGGTGCTGGAGCTGGCGCTGGACGAGTTCGTGGCCGCCCCCAGTGGCAGCGGCGGCGCGCCGCGGGCGGGGGACCTGCGGAACATGGACCGGCTCGCGGCCGCCGTGGCGGCGCGCTCGCGGGGCTCGGCGGCGGCGGCGGCGCCGGCGGCGGCGGCGGCGCCGCTGGGCAGAAGAAGCAGCGGCTGGAGGCGGCCGGCTGCGGCGCGGCGCCGGAGCCGCAGCAGCAGCAGCGGCAGCCCGAGCGCGGCGCCGCCGGCGGTGGCGACGGCGACGACCCGCTGCGAATCGGCCCGCCGCGGCGGCCGCTGCGCGTGGGTGCGTGCAGCGCGCGCTGCGCGGCTGCACGGCGCCGGCGCCGCGGCCCAGCGCTGACCTGACCTGCGGCCCTGCCCGCCCGCCGCTGCGGGTGCAGGGCAGGATGACATCATGCCTATGCTCGGCGGCGGCGGCGGCGTGCTGCCGCCGGGGGGAATGCGCGGCCCCGTCGGCGGCGGCGGCATGCACGTGGGGCCGGGGCACCCCTTCTTTGCCGACAGGTGGGGCGGGCGCGGGCGCGGCGCGCGCGTGCGGGCGGCGCGCGCGTGCGGGCGGCGCCCCCGCCGAGCGCAGCGGCGGCGCCGCGCCGGGCCACACGCGGCGTGGCGCCGCGCCCTGTCCGCAGGATGCGGCACCCAGACCTGATGCCCGGCGGCGGCGGCGGCGGCCTGCCCGGCGGCCCCGGTGGCGCGCGTTGGGACCCCATCAGTGTGTGGCGCGGCGCGCAGCGGCGACCGCCGCGGCCGGCGCCCCGGCCGCCCGCGCCGCACGCGACCCGGGGCCTGCGCTGCGTGGGCCTGCTCACCGCCGCCGCCGCCGCCGCGCCCGCGCCCTTCCGCGCTGCTCGCGCTCCCCCGGCAGACCCAGAGGGCCTGGAGGGCTGGCGGCCTGACGATTTCCAGCGTCCGCGGCCGGGGCGCGGCGGCTTTGGCCCGGGGCGCGGCGGCGGCGGCGGCGGCTTTGGCCCGGGCGGGCCGGACGGCATGCACCCTGACCTCGCCCCGCCCGGCCCGGGGCGCGGCCCCGACTGGGACAGCATGTTTGGCTGAGGCCGCGGCGCGCCGCAGCGCGTCGGCGCGTTGCGTTGTGGTCAGGGCGCGGCGCGGGTTGCGTTGCGTTTGTAACAACAAAACGAGGCCCCCAGCACTCCACTAGTACTGGTGCGTTCAAAACCTGGCTGCCGCCGCTGCCCCAGCGCCAGCTCTCCTATTCATTGATGGTCGAGGCGTGCTGCTGCCGCTCCTGCTCCTGCTCGATGCAACCGGGCGCAAGCGCCCCTGCAAGTGCCGCCGCTGCGCGGCTGAACAGAGCTGCCACGTGCGAGTCGTGATCGCGTGCGATGCGGCGCCGCCGCGCCGGCCGCGCGCTGCGCGCCGCGCCAGCGGCGGCCGCCGCCGCCGCCCCCGCAGGGCCCGCGCGTGCGCCCGGCGCCGGGGCTCAGCGCGCGAAGATCGCCCACCCGGCGCGCGTCTGCGCGTTGCTGACGTCCTTCTTCAGGTACCCGCAGCGCGTGGCAGTGTCGTAGGAGAAGCCGATGCACGCGGCGCGGTTGGCGCACGCGTCGCGCACCGCCTCGGGGCCGCCGCAGACCATGCAGTTCTCCGCGCCGCCGCAGCGCAGGTCCTTGCCGATCGCGATGCGGTCGAGGATGGGCGTCAGCGTCACGCACATCTGCGCGACGGCGGCGACAACGCGGCGGGTGCGTGTGCGGCGCCGGGGCGTGTGCGGCGCCGGGGGAGAGGGCGTGTGCGGCGCGCGCCGCGGCCGCGGCGGGGGGAAAAACGCGCAGCGCGGGGCGCGGCGCGCGGGGCGCGGCGCGCGGGCGGGCGGGCGCGCCTGCTCGACGGACGCGGTGCCGACGTTCTGGGCGCCGCCGGTGCCGGTGCCGGTGAAGTAGTTCCCGGCCGCATAGCTGACGTAGTCGCGCTGGGGCAGGAGGGGCTTGTCGAGGCTGGTGTGGGCCTTGAGCACGCCGCAGCGCGCCGACGGCTGCCAGGTCCAGCCGACGCAGCGCGACGTGCGCGCGCACGCGGCGCGCACGTCGGCGATGCTCGCCCCGCACACGCGGCAGGCCGCCGCGCCATTGCAGGGGATGTCGCCGTCGGCGGAGAAGACCACGCCCTGCTTCGGCGTCATGATGTTGCACATCTGCGCGCGGCGCACGGCGCGGCGGCAGCAGGGGTGACGGCGTGAGCGGGCGCGAGCAAGCGGCCGCGAGGGCGCGAGCGGGCGCGAGGGCGTCACCCGCCGCGGCGCCAGCGGCACCCACCTGCAGCGCCTTGAGCGTGGAGCCGGAGCTGCCGGAGCCGCCGAAGCTGCCGCCGGAGCCGCCGGAGGAGCCGCTGCCGCCGAAGCTGCCGCCGGAGCCGCCGGAGGAGCCGCTGCCGCCGAAGCTGCCGCCGGAGCCGCCGGACGAGCCGCTGCCGCCGAAGCTGCCGCCGGAGGAGCCGCTGCCGCCGAAGCCGGGCGCGGCCGCGGGCTTGTTGTGGCCCGGCGCGTTCGCGCTGTTGCCCTGGGCCGCCACGCAGGCGACGCCGAGGAGCAGCGCGAGCGCTGCGGCCTTCAGGGCGCGCATCCTGCTGCTGCTGCGGTGGTGGCGGTGTGGGAGCTTGCCGGGGGTGCCTGGGCGGCGCCTTTGAATGGGCGCAAAGCTGTTGGGCTTATGGCCGGCGGGAGGCAGCGATCGGACGGCCAGGCGCGCCGCGCGGGCGCAGAGTTCACGGCCAGCTGACTCCATCGCGCCGGGCCGTCTCCCCGGCGCGAGCGCAGGCCTCGCCGGGAATCCACTATTTTCGGCTTCATGGGCACGCCGCGATCGAGCAGGGGCGGCGCCAGGACGGCGCACCACGGTACCGTTCTCTCGGAGTTGCCCGCCGCCTGCGCACAGGCATCACGGGTCTGCTCCACGGCATTCTCTACTACTAGGACGCGCCATGCGCACGCGCCAGCGGCCGCGCTGCGCTGCCGCCGCCGCGCTGCGTCACCGCCGGCCGCGCGGTGACGCCACAAAAAATGCGCGCGTTTATGATCAGACGGCGCACCGGTGGCTGATGATGCTGGAGGAGGAGGTGACCGGCCAACGCCGCGAGTTCAAGTGCTGCGGCCCATCGGAGAGGAGGAGGAGGGGTGGGGCGAAACGACAGAGGAACGACCAGAGGTGCGCGCCCCGGCAGACCTAGGGGTACGGCGTGCCGGTGGCGGTGAGCTTGGCGGGAAAGACCTGGGCAATGGCGTAGGGAGGGAATCCGCCGCAGTATGTGTGGTTGGCCAGCGCCGCCGCCGCCGCGTCGCGCAGCAGGCACCAGTCGTTGGTCATTCTCTGCGCGCGGCGGGGAGGGGGCAGGGCCGGGGCGGCGGCGGCGGCGCGCCGTGTCGGCGCCGCGCGGCGCGCGGCGCGCGCGGCGCCCTCGCCCTGGGGGCCTCGCGGCGGGCGGGCGCATCGATATCGCGCGCGCGCGCGCGCGCCTTGACGCTGGCCGAGAGCTTGCACATGTAGGCGCAGACGTGGGAGCCGGCGGTGAACACCTGGCCGCGCTGCTGCGGCAAGGGGGGGCTCTTTATTGTCACCTTCTCCGCGGCGCCCCAGGCCACAAACTCCGCCTCGCCGGCGGGCGCGGTCAGCGCCGCCCACGCGTCGGGCTGGGCGGGCATGTCGGGCGGCGCGAACGCGACGACGCCGCCGACGCGCGCGTACGTCACGGGCGCGGCCGGCGGCGCCACGTCGAGGGGAAAGCGCGTGAGCAGGAACTGCGCGGGTGCGCGTGTATGTGTGGGGAGGGGGGGGGGGAGCGTGGGCACGCGGGCAGGGGCAGGCGACGGCCGCGCTCCGCCGCTCCGGCGACGCGCCGCGGCTGGCGCGTGCACGGGCGCCGCGCCGCCCCGCGCCGCGCAACGCCGTCGCCGCGCCGCGCCTGGGGCACGCGGTCGCCGGCAAAGTCGACCATGCGCGCGTTGACGCGGCGGCCCAGGTCCGTCGCAAACGCGGCGTCGCCGGCGTTGGTTGCGCCGATGCCGACCAGGGACACGGTCGGGCTGCGCCTGTCGGCAAAGTACTTGCACGCGCCCGCTGGCTTGCAGGCGGTGCCCAGGTAGCGCTGCGGCGAGGGAGGGGCGGCGGGGGAGGCGCGTCGGGCGGCGCGTCGGGCGGCGCGGCGAGCGAGGGGGCAGGCGGCGCCGCGCCGCGCCGCGCCGCGCCGCACCTGTGCGCGAGCCGCGAGCAGCGTGGCGACCGCGCCGCCGAGGCTGTGCCCGGCAAACATCACGCGCTTGATGTTGTCGGTGCGCCCGGCCACGACCAGCGCGTCCAGCGCCGCCTTCACGCCCGGCCACAGCTGCGGCGGCGGCGGCGGCGGCGGCAGCGTGGCGCGCGCGCGGCTGCCAGCCCGGCCGCGCGCCCGCGTGCGTCTGCCGCCAGCCCGGCCCTCGCCGCGCATGTGCGCGCGCGCGAGGCGCCGCCAGGCGGGGGGATGGGGGGAGATGGGGGCGGGGGCGGCGGCGCGCCTGCTCCGCGACGCCGCGGTAGCCTTGGTGGATGCGGCCGGGGCCGTACGCCGCGTCCTCGACCTGGACGTAGTCAGAGTCTGGGGCGCGCGCGGCGCCGCGCGGCCGGCGGCGGGCGGCGGCGGCGGGGCGGGGCGGGGCGGGGCGTGAGCCTGGGGCACGCGCCGCGCGCGCGCGCGCGGGCCGCGCGCGCGGCGGGGCCGCGCCCACGCGGGGCGGCACCCGCCCGCCCGCGCCTCGCCGCGGCCGGCCTGCCCCGCCTGGTGGCGCCCCAATTGCACTCACTGATCGCGCTCTCGCCGGCAAACGCCGTGCCGCGCACCGCCACGACCAGCAACCCCGCGGCGCCGCCCGGGGTGTCGGGAGCAGGGGGCATGGGCACCATGGGAGCCAGGATCGATGCGATGGGTATGCCTCGCTCCGCGCCGGCAAACGTGGCGGTCGAGTTGAGCACGCCCAGCAGCAGCCAGCCCGCGGGCGTGGGGAACGGCGTGCCTGCGCGCGCGCGCGTGGGCGGCGGGGGTCGCGAGCCGCGCGCGGGCCGCGGGTGCGCACGTGCGCGGGCGGCGCACGCACCCTTGGTCGTGTCTGCCAGCGGGCAGGGCGCCCAGCCCAGCAGGTTGATGATCTGCTGGTATAACCATGAGTAGGTCCCGCCCTCGCGCACCAGCGTGCGGCTGGGCAGCTTGGCATCGAGCGTGCCATCGGCCGCGCGCGGCGCCGCGGCCAGCGGCTGCGGCAGCGCCCCGCCCCGCCGCGCCGCGCTGAACAGGATCGGCGTGGGCACGAGCGCGGAGCCGGAGCAAAAGGGGTCCGGGCTCTGCCCTTCAGCGACCGCCGCGAGCCCTGCTAGGGCGACGACGCCGAGCAGCGCCGCCGCCGCGGTGGCGCTCCGCGGGGACGCCATCTGGCAGGTCGCCTGCTCCGGAGCGTGCGTGCGATGTCGAAGAGTCTCGTGAGACCGGGAGCGGCGGAGGCAACGCGCCGGAGCGGGCGGGCGGAAGGCGAGCAGAATTTTACCCGGCAGAAGATCGCGGGTTGCAGGCGGACGACGCAGCGGAGCCGCCGCCCGACATCGCACCGGCATCGCAGATCGGTTCCCCCGGCTGCGGCCGCAGCTGCGCGCTCGTCACCGGGCGCGCGCTGCTCCGCCGGGGCCGACGACAGGTGGCGCCACCTCGCCTCGTCGGGCGTGGGTGGGTGTGTGTGTGTGCGTGGGGGCTCAGCTCAGCTCAGCTCAGCTCAGCTCAGCTCGGTCAGCCGTCCACGCCCGCCGCCACCTCCTCGGGCGTGGGCTCGCAGCCGTCGTCGACGCCCATCACGACGCCCCACTTGAGCAGCTCGAGGAAGGCCGGCCGCGACAGCAGGCGGATGCCCGGCGCCGCCGCGGCCGCAGCGCGCTCGGCCGCCGTGTTGTAGCCCCTGCGCGCCGGGCGGCGGCGGCCGTGGCGCCGCCGGGCGCAGCGACGCGGGCGGCCCAGAGCGCGGCCGGTCGCGGCGGGCCGCGCGCCGCCCTGCGGCGACCGGCCAGCTGCAGCTGCCGTGCGGCGACCGGCCAGCTGCAGCTGCCGCGCGGCCTGCGGCGTTGCGCACCAGTCTGCGAGGTAGAGCTGCCAGTCGTCCAGCCCGCCCGCGCGCTGGACCGCGCGCAGCGTGTCGAGCCGGTCGTCCACAAAGTGCTTGCGCGCGCCGCCCGCGCACACCGGCCGCGCGCCGATGGTCCTGCGGCATCGGCGCGCGCGCGCGCATGTGAGGGTGGGGGGGGGCTGCTGGCGTCGGGCCCGGGACGCACTGCCCGCCCGGCCAGCTGCGCCGCCGCAAGCGCGCCCGCGCACCCCCGCGCGCACCGCAGCGCCGCCGCCTTTTGCTCCTCCGGCGGCAGCAGCGACGCGAAGAGGCGCGGCGAGTCGGGCGTGACGTCGGCCAGGCCAAAATGGGCGGCCAAGAGCGTTGCCACGCGGTGCGCGGCCTTGCTGCTCGCAAAGTAGAGAGGATAATCGCAGGTGCTCAGCGCATCCACCATTCCTGCGGGGCGCCACGCGGCATCGTGCAGCGCGGCGCGGCGGCCGGCGCGCTCCCCCCTGGCGCTGCCGCGGGCGCTGCGCGCCGCTCCCGCACCCGGGTAGGGCTGGTTGCGTTGCAGCCAGCCGGCGCGGTCCGAGGCGAGCCAGGCGGCTCGGTGCGCCTCAAACGCGGCCTGCAGCGCCTGCCAGTCCTCGCCCCAGCGCGCCAGCGTCGCCTCCAGCAGCGGCGGCCAGTCAGCCAGGATCGCATCCACGCAGCGCTGGCTGCCGCCCTCCTCTCGCAGCAGGCGCGCCTGCGCGTCGGCGCGGCCGGGCCGGGCGGCGGGCGCGCGGGGCGCGCGGTCGCGCTGGCCCGCGCCGCCGCCGGCCCTGGGCCGGGCCCCCGGCCAGCCTGCGCTCAGGCCCCTGGCACGCACCATGACCATACTCTCATACCCCCGGACCAGCACCGGACGCGTGTCGCGCAGGCCCGCGCGCACCGCCGCCGCGCCGTCTTCGCCCAGGCCAGCAAAGGCCTCGGGCCAGCGCTCGCGCGCCGCCGCGAGCGCGCTCGCCGACACCTGCGCCCCGCCGGAGGGAGGGGGGAGGGTGAGCGGCCGCGCCGCCGCCGCCGTCGCGCGGTGCGGCGCCGCCCGCTTGAGCGAGCGACCCGCGCTGCTCGCGCCTCAGGCTCGCTGTCGACGAGCACGCCGTCGAAGTCAAGCACGAACACGTCGCTGGGTCCAGCAGACGCCATCAGCCGGCGGCCCGCAGATGGACAGCGGCGGCCGACCGGCAGCAGCGCCCGCTGCTGCTGCGGACGCGCGCGCGGCGCGGCGTGCGCGCGGGCCTGCATTGACGCGTCGGGTGTGCGTGCGGCGAGCTTAGGCGGTCTGTGGCGGGCGGTGACCGGGCGTGCGGTGCGTGAGGCGGCGGCGGGCGGGCATTTTCGCAAAAGCGCGCCGCCACGCCCTGCGTCGCCCGGAGCGCTGGTGCAGCTGCCCACACAAATTCAATCGACGACAGGCGGCCGTTCGCGCGGCCTGGGCACGCGTGCGCACCGGGCCAGGCGCCGCCAGCATATATTCTGGTGGTCCTGGTCGCGAGCGCGCGGCGCGCCCCGGCGAGCTCGGCGCCCGCGCCCAGCAGGCCCACGCTGCTGCGACGGAGGTCACCGGCGGCTGGGGCGCTGTAACGCCCGCGTGGGCTCGCGGCGGCGGCGGCGATGGAGCACGCGCGATGTGCTGTGCAGCGCCCGCCTGCGTGCACCCTGAGCTGGCCGGGCTACGGCGCCCTCTTTTTCTGGCAGCTCGGCGTGCTGCGCCACCTGCAGGAACACGGCTTCGACCTGCGCCGCGTCGCGAGCGTCGGGAGCAGTGCGGGCGGCCTGCTGAGCGTGCTGGCGGCGTGCGACGTGCCGCCCGCGGCCGCGCTCGACGCGGCGCACGCGCTCTGCGTGCGGCACGGCGTCTACGACCGACCCCTGGGCCTGCTCGGCGTCTGGGGCGGCCTCGTCCGCGAGTGGCTCGACGGTCTGCTGCCGGTCGACGCGGCGGCGCGCTGCAGCGGCGGGCGCGTGCGCCTCGTCGTCACGACCCTGCCCTGGCTGCGGCGCTGCGCCGTCTCCGAGTTTGCGGTGCGCGCGCGCTCGCGCGCGGCTGCTGCTGCTGCTGCGACGCGCCCAAGGGAGGGGCGCGCCGGCCCCGGCTCTGGCTCCGACCGGCGCGCCGCCGCCCGCGCGCCCCGCTTCCCCGCGCCCCGCAGGATCGAGCTGACCTCATCGCCACAGCGCTGGCCTCTGCCCACCTCCCGCTGGTCATGGACGGCCGCCTCGCCGCGTCCTGGCGGGGGCGCGCTGCCGTCGACGGCAGCCTGCTCTACTTCCTGACGCGGTGCGGGCGGGGCGCAGCGCGGGCCGGGCCGGCCCTGGCTCTGGGCCGGCCGGCGCGCGCGCCCCGCGCCGCGCCGCCGTCGGCGGCCGCCGCCAGGCCCGCCCGCCGCCGGCGCGCGCAGGCGCTGCGCCGCGCTGCGGCCCGCCGCCAGCGCCGCCGCGCCGCTGGTGCTGGTCGACCCGCTGCGAGACGCCCAGCTGCTGCGCCCGGCGACGCTGCTGCGCTGCGTGAGCGCGTGCGGCGCCGACGCGGCGCGGCAGCTGCTCGAGCAGGGAGCCGCGTGGGCGGCGCGCCTGGACGCCGCGGGCGGCTTTGCGGCGCTGCCGCGCAGGGCGCCCATGCCGCACGCGGCAGAGGGCAAGGCGGCGGGCGGTGGGGCGCCGCGGCCGGCAGCGGTGCATGTGGTCGCGTGCGCTGCCGCCGCGCCGCCGGACTGACGGCGTCGCCGTGCGGGTGTGCCGGTGAGGGAGTTGTGACGGAGACTGGACCGAGCGCTGCGTCCCGGCGCCCCGACACGGCTGCTGAACCCCCGCCGCCCGCGCGGCTGCCGCTGCAGCCGCGCGCCGCTGCCGCCCGTGCCCCGCGCTCCGCGCGCCATACTGCCCACTCCACTCCCACGCCGACAGCCCGCTCGTGCGCACCCGGCACGCGCAGGGGCGCCGCCATGGCCCGCGCGCCGCTGTGAGGCCGGCGCAGCAGCAGCAGAGGGCGCGCCGGCGGCGGCGGCGGCCGCCATGGCCGCGTACGTGGCCGGGGGCCACCGGCGGCCCAAGATTACGATGCGGCGGCTGGAGGACGACTACGGGGAGTTCGTGCTGAGCGACACGGACGTCTCGGTGGCCAACGCGCTGCGGCGAATCATCATCGCCGAGGTCCCCACCATCGCCATCGACCTGGTGGACTTTGAGAACAACACCAGCGTGCTGAACGACGAGTTCATCGCGCACCGGCTGGGCCTGATCCCGCTGGTGAGCGACTTTGCGCGGCAGATGGTGCGCCCGTTCGAGGAGGTGGGCGTGGAGGGCCAGGTCGCGGAGGTGGGCTTCTCGCTGGCCGTCAAGTGCACCGACGAGCGCTCCATGGACGTCACCGACCTGGACCTGCTGCCTGAGGGCGGGCACCCGGTCGTGCCCGTCACGGCGGCGCTGCAGGCGGCGAGCGGGTCGGGCGTGAAGCCGGTCGTCATCCTCAAGCTCGGCCGCAACCAGGAGATCCGGCTCAAGGCCATCGCGCGCAAGGGAATCGGCAAGGACCACGCCAAGTGGATCCCGGTCGCGACGGCGGTGTACCAGTTTGGCGCCGACATCACCCTCAACGCCGCGCTCATGGACGAGCTGAGCGAGGAGCAGAAGCAGGAGTTTGTCAACTCAAACCCCCACACTGCCAGCCGCAACGCGTTCAAGTACGACCCCGCCACGCGCCAGGTGCGCGCCGCGGCGCGCGGGCGCGGGCGGCGCCGGCGGCGCGGCACGGCGCGGCGGCGGCGCGCCGCGGCGCGGCGCCACGTTGCAGGCGGCGCGCGGCAGAGGGGACGGCGGCGGCAGCGGCAGCGGCAGCAGCAGCAGCTGCCGGCGCCGCGCACGGCAGAGGGAGACGGCGGCGGCGGCAGCGGCAGCAGCAGCAGCAGCAGGCGGCGCATGGCAGGGGCCGCTGCGGCGGCGGCGACCGCCCGCTTCCCCCCCCCCCCCCCCCCCCGCCACACACAAACACACACACACGCACACGCACACGCACGCACGCACGCGCGCGCGGTGCGCAGGTGAGCGTGGTCGAGCCGGAGGCGTACGCGTTTGACGACGAGGTGCTGCTCAAGGCCGCGGCGCTGGGCAAGCCGGGGCTCGTGGAGATCAAGCAGCGCCAGGACACGTTCATCTTCCGAATCGAGGGCACCGGCGCGCTGCCGGTGCGGCGGCGGCGCGCAGCGCGGCCGCGGCGCTGGGCGCAGCGCGGCAGCGGCGCAGGGCGCGGCGCTGGGCGCCGAGCGGCGGCGCCGCCGGCCCCGCCGCCGCCGCAGGTGCGCGAGATCATCTGGCAGGCGCTCGAGATCCTGGAGGCGAAGCTGAACGAGCTGGAGCTGGCGGTGAAGGAGGCGGAGGCCGTCGCGCACATGGGCTGAGCGCCGGCGGCGCCGGCGCGCACGCGCGCCCGGCGCGCAGCAGCCGCAGACGCTGCTGCTGTCAGGGGGGCGGGGCGGGACCCGGGCGCTGCCGCCGCGCGGGGCTGGGCGCTGCCTGCAGCTGGCGGCAGTCGCCGCCCCCGCGCGGCGCGGCCTGATCGCTGGCGGCAGCGAGCGGGCGGCGCGGGCGGGCGGGCGGGCCGGGGCGGGGCTGGGCGGCGGGGCGGGGCACCTCGCGGCGGGACGGCCCCGCGGCGGCGCGGCGCTTGGCGTTGAGAGAGATGCCATGGCGGCGGCGCGGGCTCCGCACATAGACCGGACGGGAGCGGGCTGCGGCTCCTGCGTGTGCAGCTGTGCAGCGACCTGAAACCCGGGGGCTCGTCGTGCCTGAAACGCGGCGCCCCTTTGCTGGTGTGGCCTCTCCAGGCCGCCAGTCCACGCCACTGCAGCCGTAGTCGCGCGCGCAGCCGCCCAGCAGCCGTCCAGCAGCCGGGAGCGCTCGCTGTTCGCGTGGGCAGCTCGCTGCGCGCGCCGCCAACCGCCGCTGCAGCGCCGCGGCGGGCCGCAGGCGCCCCCATGCCGCGCTGACATGTCGGGCGCTGGGCCTCCGCTGCCGCCCGGCGTGGAGGCGTCGCTGGCGGCGGCGCGAGCAGCGGCAGCGGGCGGCGACGGCGGCGCCGCGCTCGCGCACTACCGAGACGCCCTTGGCGTTCTTGACGCCGCCATCAGGGGCCACGGGCCCTCCCCGCCGCCTCACCTGCTCTCGGCCTTCAGGGACGCGCTGGCAGCGGCGGAGGCGCTCCAGACCGCTCGCAGCGCGGGCGGCGCGGCGGCGCCGCCCGGCGACGCGTACGGCGCGGCCAAGGCGCGCGCGCAGCGGCTCGCGGAGGCGGCGACGGCGGCCGACGGCGCCGGGCGGGGGACGGAGGCGCTGCGGCTCTATTTCGAGCTGCTGGACGCGCTCAACCAGTGAGCCCCCGCACGCGCCTGGCCCGGCTGGGCGGGCAGCAGCACAGCTGCGACTCGGGGCCGGCGGGCGGCAAGCTGCGGGCTGCGCGGCCGGCCTGGGGGGCCGCAGCCGGCCTGCTGGCGCTGGCGGGCAGCAGCGGCGGCAGGCAGCGCAGCGCGCCAGGCCTGGCTGCCAGGGGGGCGCCCAGCGGCCGCGCCGTGTGCTGCCGCGCGCGCAGGTGCCACAAGCTGGAGCCCGCGCCGGAGGTGCAGGCGGCCATCATGAGTCGGTTCCAGGTGCGCGGCGGACGCGTCCGCGCGCTGCTGGCGGCGGCGCCCGTGCGTGCGAGCAGCGGTCGGCGGCGGCGTGGGCGCGGTCGGCGGCGGCGGCGGCGGCGCGGCCTGCCTGCGTGCCTCAGCTCCTGCGCTGATGTGGCGCCGCAGGTCTACCTGGAGCGCGCGGAGCAGCTGAAGCGGGCGGCGCCGCAGTAGCGGTCGCGCGGCGGCGTGGCGCGCGCGCAAGGCCCGCGGGCGTCGTGATGCAGGCGTCGCGCACGGCTGCTGGCTGTCTGCTTCTTTTGCCCTCAGCTGTCGTGCGCGCGCGGAGCGACTTTGAACCGCCGCGCCGCCGCGGCTCCCGTTTCGCGCGCCCCCGCTTGTCCCGGGATGCGCATTCCCGCGTCCGCGAGCAGCCCCCGAGCGCTGGCAGCATGCGGCGGCGATGAGGGCGCCGCCGACGGCCTCAACAACAGCCGCGCCGCCGCTGCCCCGCTCGCCCGCGATGGCGGCCGACCCGATATCCGTGAAGGAGCTGCTGCTCTCATGCGCGCGGGAGGCGGCGCTGGCCAAGGAGCTGGGCAAGCTGAGGACCGAGAACAGCGCGCTCGCGTCGGGTGCGGCGGCGCGCCCGGGGGCGAGCGAAGCACCGACCAGGGCACCCTCCGGGGGAGCCGGCAGCGCGCCCGCCCTCGCGGCGCTGGGGAGCGCCGCTGCCGTCGCCGCGAACCCGCCGACCGCCGCGCGCCCGCCGCCCGCGCCGCGCGCGGCACGCCGCAGCGCTCGCGGCCGCGCAGGAGTCGGTCAAGGCGGCGAAGCGCACCGCGCGCGAGGCGCTCATTGACATGGCGGAGCAGAACGCCAAGCTGGTGGCGGCGTACGTCGAGAAGAAGCGCGAGGCCAAGCAGCTGCAGGCGGCCGCCAAGGACGACCGGCGCGTGTGGCAGCAGCGCCTCGCGGCCATGGAGTGCGAGCTGCAGGCCAACAAGCTGCACATACAGGCGCTCATGCAGCAGCTGCACGCCATCGCGGCCAAGCAGGCCGCCGGCACGCCGCAGGAGCAGCCGCAGCCGAGCGAGCGCGGCGCGAGCGGCGCCGGCGCCGGCGGCGGCGCGAGCGGCGCGCCCAGCCGCAGCGCCAGCGCCGGCAGCAGCTGCAGCAGCAGCGGCAGCACGGCGGTCCCCGCCGCGGAGGTCAGCGGGCTCGGCGGCGCTGCCGGCCGCGCCGCGCAGCAGCCGCTGGGCGACGCCACGAGCCGGTGTGCCAACGCGAGCGCGGACGGCAGCTGCCGCGCGCGGGACGCCAAGCCCTCGCGCCCGCAGCAGCCCGCCGGCAGCAGCGACGCGCCGCGCAGCTGCACCAGCCAGGAGAACGATGGCGGCGCGGCGGCCGGCGCGTGGGCGGCGGCGGCCAAGCAGGCGCGCCTGCCCGGCGGCGGCAGCCAACGCCCCACGGTGGCGCCCGCGCAGCAGCAGCAGGACCAGCAGCGGCGCCAGCTGCTGGAGCTGCTGCAGGCCATGCGCGAGAGCCGGCAGCAGCAGGAGCAGGCGGAGCAGCAGCCGGACGAGCTGCCGCAGCCGGACCAGCAGCAACCAGGCCGAGAGCCGAGCGGAGACCGGCAGCCGCGGCCGCAGGGGCAGCAGGCGCAGCCGCAGCCGCAGCCGCAGCCGCAGCCGCAGCCGCAGCCGCAGCCGCAGCCGCAGCCGCAGCAGCCGAAGCCGCAGCCGCAGCCGGAGCCGCAGCTGCAGCCGGAGCCGCAGCCGGAGCGGCCACCGTCGGCGCCGCCGCAGCAAGAGCAGCAGCAAGAGCAGCAGCAAGAGCAGCAGCTGGTGGACCTGCAGCAGCGCGCACAGCAGCTCGAGGCCGAGAACGCGGCGCTGCGGGCGGCGCAGGCGCACGCGGGCGCGCTGCGCGAGCGCCGGCAGGCGGCGGAGGCGCTGAAGCAGGTGCGGCGGCGGGGCGCCCGCGCGGGGCGGGCGGGCGGCCGGGCACGCACAGCGCAGCGCCCAACCGCGTGCGTGGTTGAGCGAACCGCGCCGCCCCGTGCTGCCCGCCTTGCGCCGCCTGCAGAAGGGCAACCGGCTGTATCAGGCCCAGCGGTACGACGCGGCGCATGCGGCCTACTCGGAGGCGCTCGCGCTGCAGGTGCGGCCAACCGCGGCTGCGCCCCCGCCGCACACGCGCGCAGCGGGCTGCACACGCCCGACCGCACGTGGCCGGCGCCGCAGGTGGACGACGCGGCGCTGAACGCCGTGCTGCTCTGCAACCGCGCCGCGGCGGCGCACGCGCGCGGGCATCACCTCGACGCCGTGGCCGACTGCTGCGTCGCCGCGCACCTCGACCCCCACTACCCCGAGTGCTGCAGGTGGGCCGCGTCGCGCCGCGCCGCGCCGCGCGCGCCGGCCCGGCGGCCAGCTCACACCCCGCACCGCCCCTCCGCCGCGCCGCCGCCCCCGCGCCGCCAGCGCCGCGCCGAGGCGTACCTCGCCCTTGAGCACTACGGCGCCGCGGCGGCCGACCTCGCGGCGCTGCTCGACGCCGCGCCGGGCAGCCGCGACGCGGGCGCGCGGCTGCGCGACGCGCAGGCGCGGCAGCGCGCCGCCGCGGCGGCGGGGCTCGGGCCGGACCACTACGCGGTGCTGGGGCTCGCGCAGGGCGCCTCGCACGCGGAGATCAAGTCCGCGTACAGGCGCGCCGGCCGGGGCCGCGGGGGGCAGCGGCGGCGGCGGCGGCGCCCGGCGCCGGGAGCGTGCCTCGCCGTCGCGCCAAGGCGCGCCCGCGCTCAACGCGTTCCGCCGCGACCGCCGCCGCGGCCGCCGCAACTGCCGCCACGCAGGCGGCTGGCGCTGAAGCACCACCCCGACAAGGCGGCGGGCCCCGCCGCCAAGGCCGCGGCGGAGACGGTGTTTGTGCTCATCACGGGCGCATACGCGGTGCTGTCCGACGCGGCCAAGCGCGCGCACCACGACACCGCGGCGCTCATGCACCGCGCACGCGCGCGCGCGGCCGCCGGCGCCGGGGGCAGCAGCGTTGGCGGCGGCGCGGCGCACGCGCGCAGCCACCACCACCCCGCCGCGAGCGCGGCGAGCAGCGCCAGCAGCGGGTACAGCGCCGGCTGGAACTACGGCGGCTACGCGGCGGCTGCGGAGGCGGCCAAGGCGGCGGCGCAGGCGGCGGCGGCGGCCGCCGCGGCGGCCGACGCGCAGCGCTGGCGCACGCACGCCAGCCGCTACGGCGGCGGTGGCGGCGCGGGCGGCGGCGCCTTCTCCTCGGGCGGCGGCGGCAGCAGCGCCGCCAGCGGCGCCAGCGGGGCCAGCCGCTTCTAGCTGGCTGTCTATCTAGCGGGGGCGGGCCCGGATTGCCCGTTGTGGCGCGCTCGGCGGCGCGACCGGCGCCGCCGGCGTGGCGGTATTTGACCGACGCGCGACAGCTGTTGACGCGCCCCCACCCGCATTCCCGCGCGCCCCGCAGTCGCCGCGCCAGTCCCGCCTTCGCCCCCCCGCGCGCCTCGCGCCGCGCCACCGCGACCAGCGTCACCGCGCTCGCCGTTTCCCGCCGCGGGCCGCGCTCGCTCGCGCGCAGCTCGTCGTCGCTTGCCTCCCAGCCGCCTCCCGGGCCCCTGAAGCCCGGGGGCGTGCGCGGCAGCGCCGCGGCGGCCCGCCCGAGCCGGCGCGGCCGGCGCAGGACAGCAGCAGCACCGGCGGCGCGCGTGCGCGGCGCGGGCCCGCCGCCGCCATGCCCTGCTTCTTCGGCCGCGCGGAGGCGGAGAACGCGGAGCTGCGGGAGCTGCTGGAGAGCTCCAACAGCCAGCGCGAGGAGTTCCGCAAGGCCGCCGACCTCGCGGCGCGGCGCGCGGAGCACCTGTCGAAGCAGCTCGAGCAGCGCTGCGCCGAGCTGGAGCAGCTGGGCGGCCTCCACGCCGCGGTGCAGGCCCACGAGGCGCGGCTGTGCCGGGAGAACGAGGGCCTGCAGCAGCAGATCGCGGGCTACAAGCAGTCGCTCGGCAAGGCGGCGGCGCACCAGGAGGACCTCAACCGCCGCCTGCAGAAGGAGGCCGCCGCGCGCAAGGCCGCGGAGACCGACCTGCGCAAGCTCCACAAGGAGCGCGAGTACCTGAAGATGCGCGTCGACCGCATGCAGCA
Organism: Scenedesmus sp. PABB004; assembly: GCA_014905635.1. NCBI lineage: Eukaryota > Viridiplantae > Chlorophyta > Chlorophyceae > Sphaeropleales > Scenedesmaceae > Scenedesmus > Scenedesmus sp. PABB004. The sequence continues at coordinate 520,546 of JABVCE010000010.1, read as the reverse complement.
CGCGCTGAGCATCCTGGAGAGCGTGATGGACGACACGCTGCGCGTCAGCCAGGGCGCACACCCGGGCGAGCTCAAGCACGCGCACCCCGGCGGCGCGGCCGCGGCCGCGCTGCGGCAGAGCATGGACACGGCGAGCGTGCAGCAGCTGCAGGACCTCATCGCCGCGTCGCGCGCGGCCGGCGACGTCGGCGCGCCCGCCGACCAGCGGCCGCCGCTCGGGCCGCGCATGTGACGCTGATGGCGCGCGCGCGGCGGGCAGCGGCGGGGGTGACAATGCAGCGCGAGGATTGCGGCTGTGAGCCATTTGTGCGTGCCAGGGGCGTCTGGGTCGGTGCGAGCGGCTCGATCGGCGGCAACGTTGCCGCTCCACGTGCGCGCCCGCCGTCGCCCCCGCAGCAGCCGCCGCTGTAGCCCCGAACCAGCTTTGGTCCCCTGAGGTGCCGCCGGCAGCCCGCAGCTCACTCTTCGGCCGGCGCTGGCTGGCAGTCACGCGCGACGGTTAGCGTAGTGCCGCACTGACCGAGTCCTCTCCGCCCCAGGTCCCGCGAGCTCACCGCCAGCTCCGTTTGCGAAATTTTGCGGTTCCCGAACGTTTCCGCCAGCTCAGCCCGCCGCCCGGACGGCAGCAACCAACCGCGGCGGCCTGATGGCACCGTCGTGCCGCCGCCGCTGGGCGGCGCTGGCCCTGCTGGTCGCGGCGCTGGCTGGCATCAGCGCGCAGGGCCAGCAGGACCGCCCCCGCCGGGCGCCCGGCACGCGGCAGGCCCCGCCGCCGGGCTGCGCCGCGGTCGGCGCGGGCGGCGCGTGCAGCTCGTGCGAGGGCCCCGCGTACGCCCTGCAGGGCGGCAGCTGCGTCTGCGCCGTGGGGTACAAGCGTGAGGACGGCGAGTGCGTCCCCGGCACGTGCTTCGGGCGCTGCGGCGAGGCGTTCATCAAGACCGCCAGCGGCCTCTGCGCCTGCGACTACTGGTGCGCGCCGCGCCGCCAGGGCTGGCTGCAGCGCTCCAGTGCCCGCAGACAGCTCCCGCGCGGCGGCCGGCTCGGCGGCGCCGCCGACCCGGGCCCGCACGCGCGCTGCGCACGCGCGCGCGCGCCGCGGCGCAGGTGCGACAACCGCAAGGACTGCTGCGACGGCGCGGCCGCCAAGAACGCGCTCTGCCCGCACCTGGCGCCCACCAAGAACAAGGCCGCGCTCACTGACTGCGACGGCCCGCTCGCGACCGCCGCCGCGGCGCGGGCGGCGGGCCGGCGCGGCGCGCGCGACCCGCACGCCACGGCCGCCCCCGCCAGCTACATGCCTGGGATGTGCTGGTGTGACGAGCACTGCGCCGCGGCGGGCGACTGCTGCCCCGCCTGCGCGCGCTGCGACGCCGCGCGCAAGCGCCGCCGCGGCGGGCGCCAGGCCGGCGCGCCGGCGGCGGCCGCGGCCGTCGGCGTCGCCAGCGTCGGCGCCGGCGGCGCGGACGAGGCCGACGATGGCGCGGAGGCGCCGAGCGTGAGCGTGGCGTCCCTCGCCGCGCTCGCCGCCGACGCGCAGACCGGGCTCGCGCGCGCGGTCGCGGCCGAGGCGGCGGTCGCGGCGGCCGCGGCCGCGGCGGCCGGGCACGGCGCGGGCGACTGCGGCGCGCACGCGCCCTACCCCGACGCGGTCGGGACCGCGGCCGCCGCCGCGGGCGGCGTGGGCATCGCCGCCGTGCCGGTCAGCCAGCTGCAGGCGGAGCAGCAGATGCAGGCGTGCCAGGCCGCCGACACAGGGCCCCCGGCCGAGCCCATAGTCATCCCGGTCTACTGGTGCGGCGCCGCACTGCTGGTGCTGCCAGCGATGCCTGCGCCGCCGCACTGCCCGCGCTGCCAGCGCCGCCGCAGCGCGCCGCACTGCCGGCGCTGCCAGCGATGCCTGCGCTGCAGCGTGCCGCCGCGCGCCGCGCGCGAGCTGCCGCGCGCGACGCGCCGCCCGTCGCAGGACGGCGGGGCAGGTCTGCCGCGGCACCGAGTGCACGGGCGGCAAGTTCACCGCCGACCTGGTGCGGAAGCAGATGGACTATGTGAACGCCGTGTACGCGCACGTGGGCATCGCGTTCACGTGGGACGGCGTCATCCACACCGCCTCGGCGTCCGACCCGATGGAGATCGACATCTGCCTCGCCGCGAGCGGCAACTGCTGGGCGTGCCGCCAGACCCGCCACGGCGACGCGCTCGCCATCAACGTCATGACCGCGCCGACGCACCTCGGGTGCGGCGCGCGCGCGCGCCAGGGCGCCCCCGGGCTGCCAAGCTGCGCGCCGCGCGGGGCTGCCAGGCTGCGCGCCGCGCCGCGCCCTCGCGCGCGGCCGGCTGGCGGGCCGAGCGGCCGGGCGCTGCGTCCGCCGCGCAGCGGCAACTCCCTCGGCGTCACGCTGTATCCGAGCTACATGGCCACGGGCGCGATGCCCGCGTGCGCAAACTGGTGCGCCGCCGCCGGGGGCGCCGCCGCCGCCGCCGCCGCCGCCCGCTCGAGCCCCGTCGTGCCCGCGCCCCTGACCGCCCTGACCGCCCGTGCCGCCCGTGCCGCCGCCCCTGCGCCGCCGTCACCCGGTCGCCGCCGCCAGGGTGTTCATCTTTGAGAAGACGCTGCCCGACATGGGCGCCCGCTCCATGGTCGACGGCGGCCTCGCCGACAGCGGCGCGACGCTGGCGCACGAGATCGGGCACCAGCTGGTGTGGGCCCACCGCCGCGGCACGCGGCGGCGCGCAGGGGCGGGCGGCGGCCTGCAGGCCACACACCCACGCGCGCTCGCCGCCGCCGCGGCGCCGCGGCCGCCGCCGCAGATGCTGCACCACACGTGGTACGAGGAGCGCTCGTGGAGCAAGCCGTCGCTCGGCACGCAGTGCGCCGGCTCCGCGTCGACGGCGCCGGCCGACATCATCGCCGGCCGCAGCGACGGCGTGCGCGACACGCCCGCGCAGAGCCTGAACGCGACGTCGACGGTGACCGACATCCTCCGCTTCGTCGGCTGCGACGCGAAGACGGGCGCGTACACCAACAACACCGCGTACGCGCAGCAGTCGTGCACGAGCGCGGTCGGCTTCCCCGCGGGCGACCAGTACTACAACAACTACAACAACCTCATGTCCTACGGGGACCGCACCTGCCTGCGCACGCTCACGCCGGGGCAGGGCGCGCGCGCGCGCTGCGCGATCAAGTGCATGCGCCTCATGCAGTGCTGACGGCGGCGCGCGCCGGCGGGGGCGCCTGCCCCGCGTGCGTGTGGAGCCCGCAAGCCTGCCCCCACCGGAGAGTGCGTGCCGACGGCGGCGCGCCGCCGGTGCCGACTCGCCAGTGGCGCCGGAGCCCAGCGGCCGCCGCCGGTGCCGTCGGCCGCCGCCGGTGCCGCCGCTGCGGCTCGGGGCTCCCGGGGGGCTGCGGCAGCTGTTCGGCCAACGCGCCCAGCGCGCGGAGGTCCCTGGGCCTAAGCTCTGCGGGCGGTCGCGGTTGAGCACCGGGGGTCCCGGACTGCTGTGAACTCCGCCATCGCCCGCCTCCCCACCCCGAGCGCTCACACGCCACTCCCGTATCTCGTTCGTCGGCTCAGCCCAGCGCAATCAGCACCAGCCGCGCGGGCAGGACACCCAGCTCCGCGCTCGCGGCGCAGCGCGCGGCGACGGCCAGGCGCCATGGCGCGTGGCCTGGCGCTGGCGGTCCTGGCGGCCGGCGCGCTCCTCGCGCTGGCCGCGCCGCTGGCCAGCAGCGAGCAGGAAGCCGGCTGCTTGGAGGCCAGCGGCAGCCGCTGCACCAAGTGCGGGCCCAACTACGTCCTGAACACAGCTGGCTCCTGCGACTGCGCGCCCGGGTGAGGCACAGGGAGGGCGCTCCGGGAGCGGCGGGCGCGCATCGAGACCGGCCTTCCCTGGGCCTGCCGCCGGTCGCGCGCGGCTCGGTGCAGCACTCCTTGCGCTGTGCATGCCGCTACTAAGCTGAACGTGGCGGCAGGGGACGGGGCGAGGCGACTCACCGGCGCCGCCGCTGCTGCCCGGCGGCGCACCCGCGGACCGCCATCGCGGCGCGCTGCCCTGACTCCCTGAGCTCCGCTGGCCGTCGCTGACCCGCCGGGCCGCCGTCCGCCCCGCGCGCCCGCAGCTTTGTGCGGCGCGGCCCGGCGCGCCGCTGCGTGCGGCCGGGCGGCGCGTGCGCCAAGCGCTGCGGGAGCGCGTTTGTCGCCGACGGCGCGGGCGGGACGTGCGGCTGCGATTACTACTGTGACAACGTCGGCGACTGCTGCGGCAGCGCGGCGGCCAAGGGCGCCGACTGCCCGCGCCAGGCGCCGACGCTGGCCAAGCGGCGCATCTCAAACTGCCGCGTCGGCGAGACCGCCGGCTCGGCGTTCCGCCCCGGCCAGTGCTGGTGCGACGGCGACTGCAGCGACGCCAACGACTGCTGCCCCATCGCCAACCCCTTCTTTGGCAAGGGCAGCAGCAGCAGCAGCAGCAGCAGCAGCAGCAGCAGCAGCCGCTCTGGCGCTGGCGCCGGCGAGGACGGCAACACCGCCGGCGACGACGGCAGCAGCAGCACCACCACCACCACCAGCGGCGGCAGCAGCAGCGGCCGCGGCAGCGCCGCGCAGCCCGCCGCGGCGGACGCCCGCGCGGCCGCGGCCGCGCCGGCGGCGGGCGGCGACGCGGCCGCGACCACCGCGTCGGCGTCGCTGCAGGCGCAGCTGGCGCACGCGCGCGCGCACGGCGGCGACTGCGGCCTCCCGCTGCGCCGCCTGGAGCTGCAGGCCGAGGCAGGCGACGTGTCGGTCGCGAGCGCGGTCGCGTCGGCGGGGGAGCTGCGGGCCGAGGAGATCATGCAGGCCTGCCAGGCGGCCGACGCGGGGCCGCCGGCGTCGCCGGTCGTGCTCGACGTGCACTGGACCGCGACGCAGGTCTGCCCGCCCGGCGGCGGCGCGTGCCAGGGCGGGACGTACAGCAAGGAGCTCGTGGCGGAGCAGATCGCGTTCCTCAACCGACTCTACGCGCGCACGGGCGTGCAGTTCAGCTGGGACGGCGTCATCCACGCCGCGACCGCGACGAGCACGGACCAGATCGACGACCGCGACTGGATCTGCGCCCTGCAGCAGTACGGCGGCCCCCTCGCGGTCAACGTCGTCACCGGGCCCACGCACCTGGGGTGCGGCCGCCGCCGCCGCGCGCGCGCCGCCGCCGCTGGCACGCGCCGCGCGCCTGCCCGCGCCGCGCCGGCGTGCTGCGCCGACGGGCCCGCCCCGCCTGCCGGCGCCGCAGCGGCGCGCTCGGCTACACGTACTATGCCGCCGACTTTGCCTTTGCCGGGCGCGACAGCTGCCTCAACTGGTGAGCGAGCGCCGCCGCGGACGGCGTCCGCGGCGCGGCGCGGCGCGGCGCGGCGCGGCGCGGCGCGGCGCGGCGCGGCGCGGCGCGGCGCGGCCGCCGGGGCGCTCAGGGGCTGGGCCGGGGGCGCGGGGCGCCGCCCGGCGCTCACGCCCGCCCGCGCCGCGCCGCCAGGGTGCACATTTACGAAAAGACGCTGCCGGAGGCGGGCGGCGTGAGCCTGGTGGACGGCGGCCGCGCAGACAGCGGCTACGTGCTGGCGCACGAGATCGGGCACAAGCTGTGAGCGCCGCCCTGCGCCGGGCCCCTGCCGCCGCGCTGGCGCTGGCGCTGGCGCGCCGCCCGGGGCACGTCCCGGCCCGCGCAGGAGCTGACGCCGCGCGCCGCGCCGCCGCAGCATGCTGCACCACACGTGGTACGAGGCGTCGTCCAACCCGCCGTCAATGGGCACGCAGTGCGCGGGCTCCGCGTCGACGGCGCCGGCCGACATCGTCGCGAGCCGCAGCGACGGCGTGCGCGACACCACGGCGCAGAGCCTCAACGCGACGTCAAACGTCACCCCGATCCTGCGGTTCATCAAATGCGACACAGAGACGGGCGCATACACCAACAAAACCGCGTACGCGCAGCAGTCGTGCACGAGCGCGGTCGGCTTCCCCGCGGGCGACAAGTATTACAACAACTACAACAACGTCATGTCGTACGGCGACCGCACCTGCCTGCGCACCTTCACGCCCGGGCAGGGCGCGCGCATGCGCTGCGCGGTCAAGTGCATGCTGCGCCGCGAGTGCGAGTGACTGCGCGCGCCGGTCGGCCGCGGAGGAACGAAGGGCTGGCGGCGGCGCGGGCGCGCGCGCGCCGGCGCCGAACGAATACAGCGCGCTGTTGTTGCGCGGGGCTGCCTTGGCTGGGTCTGGGCGTGACGCGACAAACGCAAAGCCGGGGACAGCACTGCCGCTGCGGATCTGGTGCGCGCCCCGCGCGGCTCCGAGGCTCGCTGAATCAGGCCATATGCTGATCAGACCTCGTGGAGCATGACTTCGCTGAGTATCTGCTGGCAACGCTGGCGCGGACTGCTGGCATCACGCTGTTGACTGCTATTTGAAGCGACTGCTGCCACCTCCCTGCCCCCAACCCCTCCCCCGTGGCCAGTGCTGCTCCCCCTGCGGGCCTGCGCAGGCGCGCATGCACTGGTCACCGCGTGGGCGTGCTGGCTGTACTGACTGACCGAGACTGCGTGGGCTCGGCGCGGGGCCGGGAGCTCCGCAGCGCCGACCCGCGGGTGGCACGCGAGGCGTTCAACGATATTCTGCCGTGTCACGCCGAGGCCGCCAGCAGCCGGCAGCCGCCGCCCGCCGCCAGCAGCCGCCTGCCGCCCGCCGCCGTTGACAGCACCTAGCCGAACGTGTTCAGCGCGCCCAGACTGTCCAGGTAGTCTTGCAGGAACAGCTGGCCCAGCGAGCAGCGCTCGCCACCACCGCCCGCGGCCGCGCGCAAGCTCCCGCCGCCGCCGCCGGGCGGCTGCGCGGGCTGCTGCTCCGGCTGGACGCGCTCCTGCGCCGCCGCCGCGGCGGGCCCCGCGGGCGGCATGATGCGGCAGCTCGCGCCGCCGGCCGCGCTCCAGCCGCCCGCCCAGCCGCCCGGCAGCGCCGGCGACATGCCAGCGAGCGCGGCCTGCAGCTGCTGCACCGCCGCCTGCTGCGCCGCCGAGGGCCGCGCCGCCTGGCCCCCCGCCTCGACCTCGCAGCCTGCGCGGCGGCGGCGGCGGCGGCGGTCAGGGCGAGGGCGGCAGCGGCCGCGGCGGCGCACCCGCGCCCGCGGTCGGCGGCGCCCGGCGGCGCGCACCGACCACAAAGCCTGCCAGCTCCCGGCCGTCCAGCAGGCGCTGCAGTGAGCGCGCGCTCAGCCGGCCGCCGCGCAGCATGAGCGCCCTGCGCGCGCGCGGAGGGCCGGGTGGGCGGGCGGGGCGCGCGACTGCTGCAGCTGACGCTGGCGCCGCGGCGCCAGGAGCGGCGGCGCGCGGTGTGCCGCGGGCCGCCGCCAGCGCACCCGACCGGCTCCGCGAGGCTGAGGTACTCGTTGCTTATCGCCAGCGAGACGCAGTCCTGCCGGACAAGCACGCCCAGCAGGCGCTTGTACGGCTCCAGCTGCGACGCCAGGGCCGCGGCCGGCAGCAGCGGCAGCGGCGGAAGCGCCATGCCGGGCGTGTGCGTGGCTGTGCGGTCGCGGCGATCGGCGCTGCTCCTGGAGGCGCTCTGGCGGTGCTGCTGTGGCGGCTGTGGTCAGCGGTGGTGGCGCCCGCTGCGCGTCGGTGCGGCGGCGCTGCGGCGGCGGTGCTGCTGGCGGCCTGGCGCGGGCGCGGCTTAGAGCCTGGCAACAATGGGGCTGCTCCACGTCGCGGCGTGGCCGGGGGCGCGCGCGGGCAGCGTGGGAGGCGGTTGGCAGAGCCCGCGTCTCGCGCCCGCGCCGCGCAATCCCGCCCTGTCGAGTTTTTCGAGCTGCTGAGCGTGCTGTGTGGTGAAATCAGGCCTCGCAGCGCCCGCCCAGCTCGAGCACGCGGCCTCGAGCATGCGCTGAGCGGCACGCGGCCATGCTCCTTCGACCAGGCGCCATGCGTCCGGCCATGGCCCAGGCGCGCTGCCCTGGAGCGCGTCGGGCGGGCCTGGCGCGCCCGGTCGCAGCGCGGCGGCGGCCGGCCGCGCCGCGCCGTACGGCACTCGCGGTCGCCGCGCGGCTCGTCGCGCGGGGCCAGGCGCTGGCCCCGAACATGATTACCGTGAAGAAGACGCTGGGAGAGGGCTCGTTCGGCCAGGTGTTCGAGGTGCGCGTGCCTCCAAAGGCAGCGAGCAGCGCCGCTGTGCCTGCGGCAGCAGGCGCGGCGCAGCCCGCGCGCGCCGGCGGCCGCGGCGCCCGGCGCCCGGGTTCCGCACCAGCCGGGGCGGCAGCGGCAGCGCAGCGCAGCGCGCACGCCGCCGGGGCGCGGCGCGGCCGCGCCAACCGCCGGCGCCGCCCCTCCTGCTGGCCCCAGGGCCTGCTCGACACGGGGCGCGGCGAGCCGGAGCGCGTGGTGCTGAAGCGCGTCAAGGCGCGCGTGGAGGTGCGGGGCCTGGCGGCATGAGGCGCAGCGGCGCGCGCCCCGCCCCGCCGCCCGCGCCGCCGTGGCGCGCCGCCGACGCCGCCGCGACGCCGCGACGCCACGCACCAGGGCGCGGCTGAGATGGCGCAGATGGAGCACCTCATGAACGTGTACGCGAGCAAGGCGGCCAAGGGCAGCATCGCCGAGTTTGTGGGCTTCTGCGACGTCCCGCCCGCGCACGCCAACGCGCGGCTCACGGAGGGCCTCTGGCTGGTGCGCGCGCGGCGCCGGCGGCGGCGCCTGCGGCGGCGCGCGCGGGCAGCCACAGCGGAGCAGCAGCGGCGGCAGCGGCGGCGGCCGGCGGCCGCGCTTGTGCGCCAAACGCGCGTGCTGCCCCGCCCCCTCCCCCTCTGCCCCGCGCTCAGATGTGGCGCTACGAGGGCTCCAACACCCTCGCCTACTACATGCGCCGCCGCGACACGCTGCGCGCGCTCGCGCGCGACCTGGGCGTGCCCGAGGACATCGTCGTCCCGGTCGCGATGCGGCAGCTGCTGCTCGGCCTCTCCGCGCTGCACGCCGCGGGTGCGCGCCTGCGCCGCCGCCGCCGCCGCCGCCGCTGCTGCGCGCCCTCGCCCCGCCGCGCCCTGCGCACGCCCCCACACGCCCGCCTCCTCGCCGCCCCCCTCCTCCCCGCCCCGCCCCTCCTCCTCCTCCCTGCCGGCGCCAGGCCTGGTGCACCGCGACGTCAAGCCGCTCAACGTCATCGCCAGCGAGCGCGACGGGCGACTCAAGCTGATCGACCTCGGCGCCGCCGCAGACCTGCGCACGGGGACCAACTACAGGCGCGCGCCGCGGCGCCGCAGCGCGGGGCGGGCCCTGCCGCGCTGGCAGCGGCGGCGGCGGCGGCGGCGGCGGCGGCGCCGCCGTGTTGACGCGCCGCCCGCGCCGCGCCGCCCCGCCGCGTCCACAGCCCCGAGGAGAGCATCCTCGACCCGCTCTACTGCCCGCCAGAGCAGGCACGGCAGCGGCGGGCGCAGCGGCGGCGGCGTGGGCGGCGGGCGCAGCAGCGAGGGGCCGCGGCGCAGCTGCGGGCGGCGCGGCGGGTCGGCGCCCACAGGGCCCCGCTGACGGCGCCGCGCGTCGCCCGCCTCCGCGCCCGCCGCCGCGCAGTACGTGCTGCCGACCGACTCGCCGCACCTCGCCAAGAGCGCGTTTGCGCTCGCGCTCTCGCCGGTGCTGTGGGCGCAGCACAAGCCCGACCGCTTCGACTCGTGGTCCGCGGGCATCGTGCTGCTGCAGCTCTGCCTGCCGCCGCTGCGCAGCCCGCGGGGGCTCAACCTGTTCAAAACAGAGTATGAGCGCGCCGACTACGACATTGACGCCTGGCGCTCGAGCTGCAGGCGCGCGGCGCCGCGGCAGGCAGCGGGGCGGCGCGTGGGCAGCGGCGGGGCGGGCGGCGCACGGGCGGCGGGGCGGCGCGCGGTGGCAGTGGCGACGCGCGGTCGCGACGCCGAGCCGCCCGCGCCGAGCCGTGGCCGCCGCGTCGCGCGCGCAGGTGGCTCAGCAAGCGCGACACGGCGGTGCTGGACGCCGACGGCGGCGCGGGCTGGGCGCTCGCGCAGGCGCTGCTGCGGCCGCGGAGCATCACGGTCGACGACGACGGCGGCGTCGCGTTTGTGGCGGGGCGCGGCGGCTTCCAGCGCATCGGGGCGCAGGAGGCGCTGCGGCACCCCTTCCTGCGCCCCGCGGCGGAGCACGAGCGCGCCGCGCGGCGCGCCGCGCTCGGCAGCATGGCCAGCCTCGGCAGCCTCGCCACGGCCGACGAGTCGGACGAGCCCGCCAGCGGCAGCGGCAGCGGCAGCGACACCCGCAGCGGCTGGTGGGGCGGCAGCGGCGGCAAGGCCAAGGCCGCGGCGGCGGTGGCGGGCGGCGGCAAGTCGCCGGCGGGCAGCGGCAAGGCGGCGCCGCCGCCGCCGGCGCCCGCGGCCAAGGCGGGCAGCGGCCGCGGCGCGCGCGGCCGCGCCGACGCGGGCGCGGCCGAGGCCGAGGCGCCGGCGGCGCCGCGGGGCAACAGCCTGTTCAGCGCCGCCGCGGGCATGTGGCGGGGGCTGCAGGACCGGCTGTTTGACCTCGAGGCGCGGATGATCAAGACAGCGAGCGACACGGCCAAGCAGACGGGGAAGGTCAAGAAGCTGCAGGACAAGGCGCGCCCTCGGCGCTGCTGCGCCCTGCGGCGGGCCTCGCCGGCGCGCCGCCGCGCCGCGCCGCACCGCGCCGCGCGCTCTGGGAGGGGGGCCAGCGGCGCCCGCCGACGCCGCCGCTCGCCGCGCCGCGCAGGTCGCCAAGGGCCAGGCCGACGCGGCGGTGCTGGCGGCGGAGAAGCAGCGGCTCGGTCAGATGCAGCGGCAGCTCGACACGCTGGAAGCCGAAAAGACGCAGACCGCGCAGCGCGCCAGCAGCCTGCTGGGGTTCCTGGGCATCGGCCGCAGCCGCCGCGCCGACGCGGCGCCGGTGGAGCAGCCGCCGGCGCCCGCCAAGCCCGGCAGCGGCGGGCGGCGGCGCGGGGGCAGCGGCGGCGCCGCGCCGCCGCCGCCGGCGGCGGCGCCGGCCGAGCCCGCGGGCGGCGGCGTGCTCGCGCAGGCGTGGGAGGCGCTTGGGCAGCAGCTCACGTTCCTGGAGGGCCGCCTGAGCGAGCAGCGCAGCCGCACGGAGAAGCAGCAGGCCAACGTCGCGCGCCTCAAGGCGCGGGTTGAGGCGGGCAAGGCCGCGCCGGCGGAGCTCGAGCGCGCGCAGGCGACGCTCGGGGAGATGTCGAGCCAGCTCGAGGCCGCCCAGAGCAGCTACACGCGCGCCAAGGAGCAGGCGGCGGCGCTGCTCGCGCGCATGGGCGGCGCGGGCGGCGCGGCCGGCGCGGCGGGCGGCGGCGTGCTGTCGGCGGCGGCGTACGCGGGGCTGAAGTTCAGCAGCCTCGCCGTTCGCATCGCGTCCGACGTGGTCACGAGCGTCAAGGACGACGCCGGGCGGATGCTGCGGGTGCGTTTGCGCACGGGCGCGCGCGGGCGGGGGCGCTGGCGCTGCCGGCAGGCGGCGCCGCCGGCTCACACCCCGCGCCCCGCCGCCGCAGGAGATGGAGGAGGAGGCAGCCGTGAAGCGCGCGCGGCGCGCCGCCGACGCCGCGTTCCTGGCCCTCCTGCGCCGCAACACGCCGCCCGCCCTGTCGGGCGCGCCCGGCGCGGCGAGCAGCGGCACGGTCGCGGCCGCGCTCGCGACGATGCGCGTGGCGATCGACGAGGAGACGCCGTACGAGGACGTGGAGCGCGCGCTGCAGGGCGACGACGCCTGGCAGGTGCGGGCGAGACCGGGCGAGCGTGGGCGAGCGCGGGCGGCGCGGCGGCGGCGCGGCGCCCCGCGCGCGGGGCGCGCCCGACCGCGCCTGCCGCACGCGCGCGCCCGCGGCAGGTGGTCCCGGAGGAGCCGCGGCGGCGGGAGCTGTTTGAGGCGTACCAGGAGGCGCTGCGCACGGTGGGGGCCTGCGGCGCGGCCGGCGCCCGGGGGCGCGGGGTCCGCGCGCCGCCGCGCGCCGCCGCGCCCCTGACCCGCGCTGCCGCCTGCCGCCGCCGCCGCCAGGTCGCCGCGGAGCGGCTGGCCAAGGCCGAGGCGCAGCTGCTGGAGCTGCTGGCGCGGCTGAACGTCGGCCCCGAGAGCGAGTGGGGCGAAATCGCGCCGCTGCTGGCAGCACACCCCGCCGGCAACGACGTCCCGCCCGACCGGCGAGCGGAGCTGTTCGACACGCGCGTGCGCGAGGTGCGGCCCCGCCCCGCCCCGCCCCGCCCGCCCGACCGCTCTGCGCGCGCGGCGCCCGGCGGGCGGCGCCGCTGGCTGGGCGCACCTGGCTGGGCGCCGACGGGCGCGCACGCGCCGTCCCGCGCAGGTCGTGCTGGAGCGCGCGTGCCAGGCCGCGGCTGAGAAGGCCGAGTCAGACTTCCGCCTGCTGCTGGACGAGTCGCTCACCGCCGGCAGCATCGCGCCGGGCAGCACCTGGGTCGCCGCAAAGCCCGAGGTGCGCGCCGCCCGCCGCGCCCGCCGCGCCCGCCGCGCCCGCCGCGCCCGCCGCGCCCGCCGCGCCCGCCGCGCCCGCCCGCCGCGCGTGCCGCGATGCGCCGCGCCCGCTGCGCCCGACCGCCGCCGCGTCGCCGCCGCCGCCGCCGCCGCGCGCCAGCTCTGGGGCGACAGCCGCTACCAGGCGCTGGCCGATGAGCGGCGCGAGGCGCTGTTCAGCGCGGCCATGGCCCAGGCGGCGGCCGGCGCGGGGGCGAGCATGGACGCGTTTGTTGGGCCCGACGGCGGCAGTGCGGGCGCGCGCCGCGCGGCCAGCCCCGCGCCGGGCCAGGCGCTGGGCGTGCTCGGCGGCGGCGGCGCTGCCGCCGAGCCGGCGGGCGGGCGCGTCCTCGACGACGGCGCGCTGCTGGGGCTGAGCGCGAGCGAGGAGGCGGCGCTGAACCCGGAGGACCTCGCGCAGCTGCAGCTGCTGCGCTGGGAGCAGGTGCGCCGCGGCGCCCGCGGCGCCCGCGCCGCCCGCGCGCGCCGCGGCGCCCGCGCCGCCTCGCCGCCCGCGCCGCGCCGCGCGCTGAGCCCTGCCCGCGCCCGCGTGCGCCGCCGTCGCCGTCGCCAGCGGCGCCTGCGTGAGGAGTATGTGAAGATGGAGGCCAAGCTGGCGGCCATGGAGTCCCGGATGCGCTCCGGCGCGGCGTCGCCGGCGCCGGCGGCCGGCGCACAGGCCGGCGGCGGCGCCCCGCGCGGCCCGCCTGCGGCGAGCACGCTCGTTGCCGGGGGCGAGGGCGGTGGCGACGGCGGCGGCGCCGGCGCCGGCGCCGGCGACGACGTGTCGGTGAGCGCCGGAAAGGACGGCGAGCTGGTGTTCAGGTTTGCCGAGGGCGCCTCGCCCGGGGGCGGGCGCTCGCGCGCGGGACGCCTCGCGGCGAGGCCTGAGGCTGCGGGGGCGGCGCACGCGCCGCTGGGACCGGCTCGGGGGGTCTGGCGCCGACTCGGGCGCATGCGCTGGGGGGCGGGCGCTGGCGCAGGCGCGGCCGCTGCGGGCGGCGGCCCTGCAGCAGCTCGCTGTACACCACCCTTTGTATCGGGGGGGGGGGGGGCTGGGATGTGTGCGCCGCGTGCTGCCGCGCCGCGCGCCAGCCTCGGCCGACGCGCTGCGACGTGCGCGGCGGCCGTGCGCTGGCGCCGCGCGGCCGCCGGCGTGTCGTGCGTTGTGGAGGGAGGGCAGGGGGAGGGGGCAGCGTTGTCCATGCGCGCCGCGTGTGCAGGGGGCGGCTGCGGCACACAGTCTCCGCGGCGCGATGGCGGCGTGGCGCCCGGCCGCGACGAGAAGAGGCGTACAGCGGCGAGGCAGCGCGCTCGGACCGCACTTGGGCGCGCGCGTGCGCTCCTTCTTGCCTGTTCGGGCGCAGTCGGCAGGCCATAAACGTGCGGGGCGGGAGCATTCGGGCCCGCCCGCACGACTTCACACATCACACTCGCACGCATCTTGGGCCGTGCTGCGTGCGTGTGCAGGGTGCACCGCGGCACGCGCCGGTCGGCAGGGGGGGGGGGGGGGGGGGGGGGGGGGGCTGTCACTCAGGGAGGTGGCGGCCGGGCCTCGGCGGCGGGGTGGAGCATGCGCAGCGGGCAGCGGGCGGCAGCGCGCGCTGCGGCAGCGCGCAGCAGCGGCAGGGCCGGCGGGGCCGCCACGCCAGCGCGTGGGCGGCGGCCGACAAGCAGCGGGGCGTGCGGCACGGTGGAGCGAGAGCCAAAACACACAAACAAACAACCTTCTGACGAGAGCGTGCGGCCGCGGCAGTACTGTGCGGCCAGTTTTTGACTTTGCTGGCTGCTTTGCGCGCGAAAGTGGGTGTTAAGCGAGTCGAGCCCTACCGGTCGCTGTCGCTGCTCCTCAGCCCTGCGCCCAGCCCGAGCTCCACGCCTGCGCGCTCCACGCCAGCCCCCACGCTCCACGCCCGCTGCCCGCCCGCCGCTGCTGCCGCCCGCTGCTGCCGCCGGCTCTGGAGCATGCAGCTGCTCCCCACGCGGGCTCCCGGCGTGCGCCCGAGCCAGGCGGCCTCCCACGCGCCCTCGCGCCGCCAATGCGCGCTGCCCCGGCGCCGGCGGGGCGGATGCGCCGCCGCCGCGTCGTCGCCGGCGCCGGCGCAGTCCGACGCCGCTGCGGCGGGCCCTGACGCCGCGGTCTGGGAGGCCTGGGCGGCTGCCGCCTCCGGTGCGCAGCCGCCACGTGGGCGCTGTGGGCAGCGCGCGGCGGCGCGCCGCGGCAGCGCGGTCGCAGCAGCGGCGCCCGGTCCGACGCCGCTGCGCCCGCTGCTCCAACGCAACCCAACCCCGCAGGCGAGTGGGAGGGCGTGACGGCGACGTTCCGGCCCAGCGGCGAGGCGGAGCAGCTGCCGGAGCACTACGTGCCTGGCGCGTTCCGGGAGTGGGGCGTCGAGCTCTTCGACTGGCAGAGCCAGTGCAGCGCCCTCGCCGCGCCGGGCGAGCTGCGGTGAGCGCCCGCCGCCGGCCGCGCCGGCCGCGCCGGCCGCGGGCGCACGCGGCCCGCGCGCGCGGGGCGCCGCGCGGCGGCTCGAGCGCGCCGCCGACGCGCGGCACGCCGCGCCGCGAGGCGCAGTTCCACGGTGCGCCGCCTGATGCCGACCGTGGGCTGCGAGGCGGACGCCATCGCTTTTACAGAGGAGCAGAGCGGCGCCAGCGGCGCCAGTGGCGACGGCGGCGCGCGCGCGGAGGGCGCCCTGCTCCTTGCGGCGCGGCCGGACGGCAGCTACAGCGCCGGCCCCGTCGCGTGGCCCGCAGACGAGGCCGTGGCCCAGGCGGCGGTGGAGCACTGCTTCGCGCTGCCGGCGGGCCCGGGGGAGCAGCAGCGGCTGCGCGTCAAGGTCGTGCAGCGCTTCAGGCGCGCCTGGACCGCGGGCAGGCCGTGGCGGCTCGACGGCGTCGAGCTCCACCGCGAGCGGTGCGCCGGCGGCGCGCGAGCGGGCGCGCCGGCCGCATGCGCGCGCCGACCGCCGGCCGCCGGCCGCTGCGCCGCGCGCCGGCCGGCGCCTCCGCAGGTACGACGGCCCCTTCACTGGCAAGCGCGAGCTGGCGGGCTGCGGCGGCGGGCAGCCGGGCATCTCGCAGACGCCGGCGCTCGAGGCGGCGGCGCTGGAGGGGCCCTGGGCCGACGCGGGCGGGCAGCAGCTGGCGCTCGGCGGCGGCGCCGCCAGCGGCGGCGCCGCAGCGTCGTGCCTCGACGCCTCGGGCGCGGCGGGCGAGGGCGTGCAGCTCACGCTGCTGCCGCTGGGCGCGTGGTCGGCGGTGCGCGTCGACGACGCCGGCCGCGTGGCGCACGCGGAGGCCGGCGTCGTGCTGCAGCCGGGCGAGGGCGGCGCCGCGCCCAGCCGCAGCCGCCTGCTCTCGGTGCGCACGCACGCCGCGGACGGCGCGCTGAGCGGGCTGGCGCTCGGCGAGCAGCGGCACGGTTGAGCGGGGCGTTGGGTGCGGGGCGCGCCGGGCGTGCTGCGCGCGCCGCAGCGCTGCCGGCGCTGCTCGCTGCCGGCGGCGGCCGGTGAGAAGCTGATTGGCGCGTCGCGGTTACAGCCGGACCATGTGGCACGCCTCGACCGACGCCGCGACCAGCCGCGCCAGCGCGCCGTCGCCGTGCAAAAGCGCTGGGCCGTACCGCGCCACCACCGCGCGGGCGAGCGCGTCCGACGCGGCGCGCGCGGCTGGGGCGCCGTCGTCGGCGCCGCCCGGCGCCGCCTGCGCCGCGGCGAGCCGCCGCACTGCCTCAAAGACGTGGAGATCGCTGCCGGGGCACACCTGCTCGCACACGCGCAGCACCGCGTCGAGCGTCGCGCCCGCCGGCTGCCCCGCGCCGGCCTGGGCCTCGTGCAGCAGGCCGAGCAGGTCGAACGCGCTCGCGCCAGTCCACGCCCGCAGGCGCGCGGCGGCCGCCGCGTCACCGCCGCCCGCGGCGGCGGCCGCGCCGTCGACGTCGCGCCACCGCGCCTGCAGCTCGGCGGCGAGCTGCGCCAGCCCAGCGCGGTCCGGCTGAGTGGCGGCGCCCGCCGCCGACTCGCCGTCGTCGGCGCCCGGCCCGTCGCGCGCGCCGCCGCCCAGCAGCTGCGCCAGGCGCTCGTCCCACGCCGGCACCGCGTCGACCAGCCCTGCGAGCAGCTCGCCGAGGCTTGCGCCGGACGGCGCGGCCGCGCCCGCCGCGGCGGCCTCGTCGACGCAGCGCGCACAGGTGCAGGTGAAGCCGTAACTGGCGTCCAGGTTGGCCTGCCCAGCCCCGCGGCGGGCGGGGCGAGCGTGGGCGTGCGCAGGCAATCATACCGGGCGCCCGCCGACGCGCGGGCGCGCGGCCGCGCGGCGGTCAAACGCGGTCAACGCACCTGGCGCTGCGCGAGCGGCTCGAGCGCGCCGCGCCCCAGGTAGTTGATGCACAGCTCCTCGCCCTCCGCCACGGCGGCCGCGGCGCGCACGACCATGGCGTCGCGCAGCGTGTAGGCGACCGCGTTGGGGCTGCAGGGCTCAGGCAGGCAGCGGCGCGGGGCGCCGAGGCTGAGCCGCCAGCCTGGGCGCCGTGAAGGCGCCGCGCGGCGCGCAGGCGTGGGCCCGGGCGCCGCGCGCACCAGCAGGCGTGGTTGAGCAGGCTGAAGGGCCCCCAGAGGCCGAGGTGTCCGCTCAGTGCCGCGTCGGGGCCCGCCGCGAGCGTCGCGGGCAGGTCCTGGTAGCCCTCGCCATAGCAGTTGAGCACGATGGCCGCCCACAGCTGTTCCAGCGTCATGCCTGGCCTGAGCTCGTCAAAGCCCACGCCGCCGGCCTCGGGCTCGCCCGGCGGCGGCAGCATCGGCGGCACGGCCGCGGGCGCGCGCGCCGGCGCGCCGCCCGTCGGCGGCGCGGCGGGGTTGCCGTCGTCGTCGGTCGTCGCCGCAAGCGCCGTCAGCCAGGCGGCCGTCCAGGGCGTGAAGCGCGCCGCCCCGCTCACGACCGCGTCGAGCAGCGCGTCGTGGTCGGGGATGTTGCCCATCTCACACCGCACGAGCGCGAGCGGCGGCGACACGAGCAGCAGCTGCCCCGGCACGAGCGCGGACGTCGCGACGAGGCCGCGGCCCTTGCCCGGCAGGTGGACCGCCGCGACCGGGCCGAGGAAGGGCGGCGGCTCCGCCCGCGCGTCGACGTAGACCGCCGCCAGAGGGTCCCCCTGCTGTTGGCCCGAGTCAGTGACAGGGCCTGCTGCTCCGGCGGGCGCCGCGGCCGGCCGGCGGCGGCGGCGCGCCGCGGCGCCGCGCGAGCAGCAGCCGACGGGCGCGGCGCGCGCCGCCGGCGGCGCGGCGCGGTGCGCGCGCATGGGGGTGGGCCACTAGCTGTGCTGCTGCACGGCTCAGGTCGCCGCGCTGGCTGATGCGAGTGCAGGCGCGCACGCAGCGGCAGGGGCAGCGGCAGCGGCGGAGCGGCGTGGGGGCCCGCGGAGCCGGCTCGTTCGCTGCTGCGCCGGGCTGGCCGGGAGGTCGGCTGCCCACGGAGCCCGTGCGGGCGCAGATGCGCGCGGCTCGGCGGCTTGGCGGCGGTTCGACGGCGGCACGCCCCGAGCGCCGTGGACCTCTCTCTCCAGCTCGTGCCAGCCCTCTGCCCGCTCTCCCTGCGCTCACCAGTCACCAGTCCGAGTTGAACGACGACGCGTCCGACTTGCGGTTCGAGAGCCGCCGCCCGCCGAGGCCGCGCCCGCCGCGCGGCGTGAGCGTGCCGCCGCCGCCGCCGCTGCGCGGGCTGGCGGCGGGCCCGCGGCCGCCGCGGCCCTGCGCGCGGCCCGGGGGCGCGCCGCCGCCGCTGCCGGCGCGCGGCGAGGCCTTCTCCATGTCGTCCCACGCGTCGTCGTCGTCCCAGCTGGTCGCGCCCCATGCTGCGGGCGCGGCGCCGGCGCCGGCCTTGCCGCCGGCCTTGCCGCCCGCGCCCCAGCCGCCGCCGTCGCTCGAGAGCGACGCGCGGCGCTCGGCGCCCCAGCCCCAGCCGCCGCCGCTGCCGCTGCGCGCGCCCTTGAGCTGCCCGCCGAGGCGCGGGCTGGGCCCGCTGCCGCCGCGCGCCGGGCCGCCGCCGCCGCCGCCGGCGCCCGTGGCGACCGGGGCATACTTGGCGGTCCGCCGGCCGCTGAGGTTGATGGCCGCCAGGATGGCCCCGCCGACCAAGAGCGCCAGCACGAGCAGCGCGCTCCCCTTCCTGCGCGCGCGCGGGCGGCCGGCGGCGACGACCGGCGGCCAGCGGTCGGCCCTCGCACGAGCGGCCGGCGGCCGGCGGCGCGCGGCAGCGCGCCCGCGCCCGCTGCGCACCTGACGGCCCCGTGCATGCGCTGGGCCTGCGCCTCCAGGTCGACGCCGCCCAGGTCGACGTCGTCGCCGCCCGCCGAGCCTGGGCCGCTGGCCGGCAGGGCCGCGGCCGGCTGCTGCGCGCCCGCGCCCTCGGGCGCCGCCTGCTGCGCCGCCGCCGGCTGGCCCTCCGCGCCCGCCGCCTGCGCCGACGGCCCCGCCGCCGCCTTGGCCGCGGCCTCCCGCTCCTCCTCCGCCTCCGCGTCGTCCAGCGCCACCGCGCCGGCCAGCGCGTCGCCCCCTGCCGCCGCCGCTGCGGCGCCGCCCTCGCCGTCCGGCTCGGGCGCGAGCCCAAACCCACTCGTCGGCACCGCGGCGTCCTGCTTTTTCTTTCGCTCCTCGTCGCCGCGCGCCGGCAGGTTTGCCAGCTGCTCCGTGGGGTCGGGCGCGGGCCCCGCCGCCGCCGCGGCGCCGGCGGCGGCCGGGGGCGCCGCGCCAGGTGCGGTGGCCGGCGGCGGCGAGCGGGCGGCGGTGCCCGCATCGCCGGTTGTGCCGCCGGCAGCCGCGGCCACGGCGCCGGCCTTGCTCTCCGCGGTGGGCGCCGGCCCGCTGGCGGCGGCGGGGGCCGCCGTGGCGTTGCCCCCGGCCGCCGGCCCACTGGCGGCGGCGGGGGACGCCGTGGCGTTGGCCGCGGCCGCCGGCCCGCTGGCGGCGGCGGGGGACGCCGTGGCGTTGGCCGCGGCCGCCGGCCCGCTGGCGGCGGCGGGGGCTGCCGTGGCGTTGGCCGCGGCCACCGCCCCACCGGGCGTGGCGCCGCTGCTCTCGGGTGCGGCGACAGGGGGCGCCGTGGCGTTGGCTGCGGCCGCCTGCGACGGCGCGCCGCCGCTGGGCTCTGCGGGCTTGCCCTCCGCGGGCTTCCCCTCTGCGGGCTTGCCGACCGCGCCGGCCGCCGCCGTCTGCTCCGCGTCTGCCTCTGCCGCCGCCTCCTGCAACGCTTCGTCCTCGGCAGTAAACTCCTCTGCAGCGCTGACGTCGTCCTCGCCCTTCACCACGACGGGCGCGGCCGCCTTGCCGTCGGCGCCGCCGGCGGGCGCGGGCGCCGCGGGCGCCGTCGCGGGCGCGCCGACATCGCTGCCCGCTGCTGGCGGCTGCTGCGCCGCCGCCGCCGCGGGCTTGCCGCCGTCGGCGGGCGCGGCCGCCTGCGGCGCCTCGCCGCCCGCCGCCGGTGGCGCCGCGTCTGCGGCGGGCTGCTTGGGCGGCTCCGCCGCGGGCTGCTGCTGCTGCTGCTGCTGCTCATCGTGGCGCAGGTCACGGCCCAGCGCGCGCCCGGCGCCCGGCGCCGCTGCGCACAGGAGGGGCAGCAGCAGCAGCGCCACCGCCAGCGCCGCTGGCGCGGCCGCGCCGGCGCGCCCGCGCCTGCCCATCTGCGGGCGTGAGAGCGGGGCCATGGCGTCAACGATGCGGCGCAGCGGCCGCGCGCGGGGAGCGGCGTGCGCGGCGGCGCGAGCAGCACAGCGGCAGCCGCCAACCGCCGCCGCGCGGCGCCGGCGCCGGCGCCCGCCGCGGCCTCACCCCGAGCACACAGGGCGACTCGGCAGGGCCGGGATTGGGGCGAAGAGGGCCTGAACGTGCAGCGTGCGGAGGCGGTCTTCAGCTTTCCTGGGGAGCGCGCTGCGAGCCTGTCAGACCACGCTGGGAGCGCGGTCCTGCAGCCGGCTGCTGCGGTGACTGAGCCGGGGGCGGCGGGGCTGCGCGCCGGGGCAGCAGCAGCAGCACCCGGCGGTCAGTTCGGACGCAAAGCCCCAGCCCGCTGCCGTGCCGTTCCCTGGTCTCTGCGCCAGCGGCCCGAGTCAGCCGGCGTCGCAGCGGGCGCCCAGCGCCAGCGCCGCGAGCTCCGCGAGCTGCTCTCGCTCTCTGCGTCTGCTCGTCGACAGGGCGCGGAGAGCTAGCTTGGGCGCTCCTCGGACGGTCCCCGAGAGCCAGGTGCGCGGGCTCGCCGGTCGTGGGCGGCGTGGCGCGCGGGAGCAGCATGCGGGCTCCCGAGAGCAGCCCTGGCTCCCGGCCGGGCCGCCGCCCCGCCCCGCCCGGCCGCGCCAGCGGCCCGCCGCGGCGGCGCCGCCTGATCGCCGCCGCCGCCGGCGCAGGCGCCGCCGGCGCAGCGCGCGCGCGCGCCGGCAGGAGCAGCGCCGCGCGCCGCGGGCGCCCGCGGCCGCGCGCCGCGATGCCGCCGCCGTCGTCCTCCTTCTCCGTGGCCAACGTCCTGGGCAAGGGCCCCGCCGACCCGCGGCTGGACGAGCTGTTTGAGCTCGACAAGCAGATCGGGAAGGGCGCGTTTGGCGTCGTGCGCCTCGCGCGCAGGAAGGCCACGTCCGAGCCCGTCGCGGTCAAGTCGATCAGCAAGGCCAAGCTGGTGTGCAAGGAGGACGTCAAGGACGTGCAGGGCGAGGTCGCGATCATGAACCTGGTCGCCGGCCACGCCAACGTCGTCACGCTCGAGGCGCGGCGCCGCGGCGCGAGCCGCGCCGCCGCCGCCGCGCGCTGTGCCGCCGCCACACGCGCGCCGCCGTGCCCGCGCCCACCGTGCAGAGCACGCACGAGGACAAGGAGTATGTGCACATTGTCATGGAGCTCTGCGGCGGCGGGGAGCTGTTTGACCACATCGTCGAGGCGCAGCACTTTTCGGAGAGAAAGGTGCGCAGCCTGCGCGCGGCCTGTGCGCGCCGCGGCGCACGCCGGCAGCAGGGGCGCGCGGGCGCGGCGCGGCGGGCGCGCGGGCCGACTGCGCCGCCGCCGCTCCCCCCGCCGCCGCCCAGGCGGCCGTGATCTTCCGCAAGATGGTCGAGGTCGTCAACCACTGCCACGAGCTCGGAGTCATGCACAGGCGCGGCCAGCCATGCGCACGAGCGGGGAGGGAGCGAGGCAGGGAGCGAGGCAGGGGCCCGGGGCGACGGCGGGGCAGGGCGCGCCGCAGCGCACCCAGCGCGCGCAGCCGCGGCGCGCGCCGGTCGGCGCGTCCCGGCTCTTCACGCGCGCCGCGCCGGTGCCGCGCCGCGCCCCCTCCTGCAGGGACCTGAAGCCCGAGAACTTCTTGCTGACCGCCAAGAGCCTCGACGCGGAGCTCAAGCTCACAGACTTTGGCCTCGGTGCGGCGCGGCACGCGCACGCGGTGGCGCCGCGCCCGCAGCAGCGCGCGCAGCGCGGGCGCAGCGGGGCGCGCGCGGGCGCAGCGGGGCGCAGCGGGGCGCCGGCGCGCGCGGGCGCGCGGGCGCCGACGCGCGCGCGCGCGCGCGCAGGCGTGTTCTTCCGGCACGGCGAGCGCTTCCGGGACCTCGTGGGCTCGCCCTACTACGTCGCCCCGGAGGTGCGCGCAGCACGCGCAGCACGCACGCGCACACACACACCGCGGCACCGGGCCCGCGCCCGCCGCCCGCCCGCGGTCCGCCGGCCGACGCGCGCCCGCCCGCCTGCCGTCCCGTCCCGCCCCGCGCGCCCCGCGCGCCCGCGCGCCGCGCCGCCGCGCCCAGGTGCTGCGCAAGAGCTACAGCCACGAGGCGGACATGTGGTCCCTCGGCGTCATCCTCTACATCCTGCTCTCGGGGCTGCCGCCCTTCTGGGGCGACACGGAGGACCAGATCTTCAAGATGGTGCGGCGCGGCGCACGCGCGCACGCAGACGCACACACGCACACGCACACGCACACGCACACGCAGACGCGGCGGCAGTTTAGGCACGCACGCGCGCGCACGCACGCGCGCGCGCCTCGACTCCGTAAACCCGGAGGCTGGCTGGTTTCATCGCGCGCGAGGGCGGGCCCCGGCGCCGCGGGCAGGGGCGGCGCGCGGCGCGGCGCGGGGGGCCTGCCGACGGGCGTGTGGCGCGCGGGGGCGGCGCCCACGCGCGCACGCCGCTCGCGCGCCGTGCCCGCGCGCGGCCAGGTGCTGAAGGGCGCGATCGACTTCAAGAGCGAGCCGTGGCCCTCCATCAGCGACGCGGCCAAGGACTGCGTGCGGCGGCTGCTGGAGATGGACCCCACCAAGCGCGCGACCGCGGAGCAGGCGCGCCGCACCGCCGCCGCGCGCCGCTGCACGGCACCCCCTCGCCTCTCGCGCGCCCGCCCGCCCGCCCTCGCGCACACTCACACGCACGCACGCCCCACGCGCACACGCCCCGCCGCGCCCTGCCAGATCCTGCGCCACGACTGGCTGGTCAAGGAGGGCGCCGCGCCGGGCACCGAGATGGACAGCGTCGTGCTGCGCCGCATGCGCGCGTTTGCGGGGATGACGCGGCTCAAAAAGATGGCCATGATGGTCGTCGGCCAAAACCTCTCGCCCGACGAGCTCACAGGTGCGTGGGTGTGGCGTGGGTGCGGGCGCGTGTGTCGGGCGGGGCGGCGGGGCGGCGCAGGGCACGCGCGCCGCGCGGCACCCACGCCCGCCGCCGCCGCGCCCCCGCCCCCCGCCCCGCCCCCGCCCGCGGCGCGGCGCGGCGCGGCGCGCAGGCATGCAGGCGCTGTTCAAGTCGATCGACACCGACGGCAGCGGCACCATCACGGTCGAGGAGATGAAGCGCGCGCTGCTCAACTGGGGCCACAAAATCAGCGACGTAAGCACGCGCGCCGCCGCCACACGCCACACGCCGCGCCGCGGGGGGGGGGGGGGGGGGGGGGGGCGCTGCGCCGCCGCGCCCACGCCGCCCACCCCGCCGCCGCACCTGCCGCCCGCTCCGCGCACACACGCCGCGCCGCAGGTTGAGCTGCAGAGCGTGATGGCGATCGCGGACGTCGACGGGGACGGCCTGATCGACTACAACGAGTTTGTCGCCGCGACGATGCACCTCAGCAAGCTGGAGAAGGAGGAGCTGCTGCAAAAGGCGAGGCGCGGCCGGCGCTGCGCGGCGCGCTCTGTGTGGGAGGCGGCGCGCCGGCCCCGCTCTCCGCTCCCACCCCCCGCAGCACACCACCCGACACGGCACGCACACTCACTCACACGCACCCCCCCCCCCGCGTCTGCCCCGCCCGCCCGCCCTGCCCCGCCGCGCAGGCGTTCAAGCAGCTCGACCGCGACGGCAGCGGCACGATCACGAGCGAGGAGCTGAGCGACGCGCTGCGTCGCTTTGGCATCTACGACGACGCCAAGGCCCTGCTCGAGGCCGCCGACACCAACGGCGACGGCCTCATTGACTACGCCGAGTTCAGCTGGCTCCTGCGCAACACGAACGAGGACCTGCGCGCGAGCGGGCGCGCGGGCGCCAAGACGACGCTGTCCAAGTTTTTTTGACGCGCGCCGCCGCCCGGCCGGCGCGACCGGCGGCGCTCGAGGCCTGGGTCGCCGGGGAGGGCTGGTTCTGACGGGGGGGCGGGGCGGGGAGATGTGTGCACAAAGGGGCGGGCCCGCATTAAATCACTTGGCGGCGCCTCGGCAGGGCTCTGCGCGGCGGCGGCGGACGCGGCGCGCATGCGCTGCCCACGCCCTCCCCCGCTCCCGCTCCAGTCCTGCCCGAGCCCCTGCCGCCCTGCCCGCTCAGCCAGAGCAGCGCGAGAGCCCGCGCTCGCCCGGCGCGCACGAGAGCCCGCTTCCGCCACAGGTGGGCGCGGCGCGGGCGTGGGAGGCCGGCCGAGCTGTCGGGTGGGCCGTGGCAGCGGCCGGCGTGGCGGCGGGCGCCGATCGGGGGGGGTTGTTGAGCTCGCGGGCGCAGAGCAGCCCGCCCGGCGAGCACGGCGAGCCCTGGCCTCGCCGCGGCACGTTCTTGAGCCGGCAGCCTGGCGATCGGTCGCGGGGGCCTGCCCGGGCGGCCCGCGGGCGCGGGGCGGGCGCGTATTTGCCCAACCAGATGCGCGCGGGCCCGCGCCCGCCCAGCCAGACCGGGCGCCGCGTGCCCGGCGGGCGCCGGGGACGCCCCGGATCGCGCCGCCGGCCACGCATGCGCGCCCCCGCAGCGCCATGGCGGCCCGGCGGCGCGGTCGGACGCGCTGGCGCCGCCGTCGTCAGCACCGCCGCCCGCCTCGGGCGCGCCGCCGCCTCCACCGCTCACCCGCCCGCGCCCGCCCGCGCCCGCAGGCGCCCCCCGCCCGCCCTCCGCCGACATGGCCGCGCGCGCGCCACTGCACGGCCCGCCAGCGCCGGCGCGCCCCGACGCGGCGCTCGCCCCCAAGGCAAAGCACGGCGCCTCTGGCGACGCGGCGGGCTCGCCGCCGCACGCGCGCTCCGCCGTGCTGCTGCGCCGCAGCAGCAGCGGCGCGTCGAGCGAGGCCAGCACGGGCGAGGCCGGCGGGCCGCTGGTCATGGACAGCAAGGTGGGGCTGGCGCCGCGCAGGTTGCATCCGCGTGTGACAGCGAGGGGCAGGCGGGCCGCGCGCGTGCGCGCCGCGCCCAGCGCCACGCCGCCACGCCGCCGAACCGCAGAACCCGAGCAAGCTGGTGGTCAAGCCCGACGGCAACATCCTGTGGGAGATGCCCGCGCAGTGAGCGCGCCCGGGGCCGCTGCTGCCGCGCCCGCCGTCGCTGCTAGCGACGCGCCGCCGCCGCGCTCGGGCGCCCGGCTCAACGCGCGCCGCCGCCGCGCTCGGGCGCCCGGCTCAACGCGCGCGCCCGACGCGTGCCCGACGCGCGCAGGCCCGCCGACGCGCCCAACGCCGTCGCCGGCGTGCTGCGCGGCGCGGGCGAGCTCGCGCTGCTACTGTCGGCGGCCAGCAGCGGCGTGATGGGCATCGCCGTGGCCGTGGTGGAGCTCAAGCGCGGTGCGGCGGCGCGGCACGGCGGCGCAGCGCGGCACGCAGCGCGAGCCGCTGCTGCGCCGTGCCGCGCCGTCCCGCGCCGACGCGGCGCCCCTCTGCCCGCTCCGCCCCTCGCCAGCGTCTGAGCACAACTACTGCCTGACCAGCCAGCACCTGGCCAAGGCCATGGCCACAACCGTCAGCTCCTCCTTTGCCGGCACGGTGGCAGGTGCGCGCGGCGCCCGCGCCGCGCCGCAGCCGCGGCCGTGCAGGGCCCGGCGCGACCCCCGCCCGCGCCGCCACCGCCGCCGCCGCCAGGCCTCGCGTACGCGCCCCTGCTGGCGACGCGCATGGTGTGCGGGCGCTTCGCCCGCCCCGCCGCGCTGCTGGGCGCCGCGTGGGCGGCCGGCCGCGGCGCGGCGCGCCTGCTCGCGCTGCGTGGCCTGCGCCCGTCCGTGCTGCTGGCGCAGCTCGAGGAGGCGGCGCTCGCGCTCGGCGCGGGCTGCCTGGGCGCGGCAGAGAGGGTCGCCGAGCGCGCGGCGGCGAGCCCGCGCTTCCGGCGCGCGTTTGTGCGCCTCGGCGGCGTCGACGCGCTGCTGCGCCTGCTGGCCAAGCAGCTCGACGACGACGGCGCGCTGTGCGCCGTCGTGCGCGCGCTCGCGGAGCTGCTGCGCGACACGGAGGCCCAGGCCGCGCTCGTCGGCGGCGGCGGCGTGCCGCTGCTCGTGCACGGACTGCGGCACGCCGACGCTGGCGTGAGCGGCGCATGCGGCGAGATGCTCGCGCGCCTGGCGCCCAGCGCCGCGGCGCAGGCGGCCATCAGGTGCGGCGGCGCGCCGGGAGGGGCGGAGAAAGCAAGGAGGGGCCAGCGCAGCCGGCGGCCTCGCGCGGCGGACGCCGCGGCGGCCTCACGCGGTGCCCGCGCCGCCTGCCGCCGTCCGGCGCGCCCGCAGCGAGTGCGGCGGCGTAGCGACGGTCGTCGAGCTGCTGTGCCAGCCGAGCTCCGCCGCGCAGCAGCTGCACCTGCTCGCCGTCGTGTCGGCGCTCGGCGGCAGCGAGGCGTGCAGCGCGCAGCTGGCCGACGCCGGCGCGGCCGCCGTGCTGGTGCAGCTCGCCTGCGGCAGCCCCCTGCCGCGCACGCCCGCCAAGGAGGCGGCCATCACCGCGCTGCACAGCCTCGCGAACGCCGGCGCCGCGCACTTTGCCGCGCTGCGCGCGCTGCCCGGCGGCGCCGACGCGCTGCGCGGCGCGTCCGCGAGCTACGGGCGCGGCTGGTACGCGAGCCGGGCCGCCCTGCACGGCCTGCTGGGCCAGCTGGCCGCCGCCGACGCGGCCGACGAGGCGGCCGCCGCCGCGCCCATCGCCGGCGAGGCGCCTGAGATGGTCGACCGCCCCGACCTGCCGTGAGCAGCGCCCCCGAGCGGCGGCGCGGGAGACCGGCGGGCTGGCCGGGGGCGGGGGGCGGGGAGCGGGGCGGGGGGAGGGATCCTGTCGCGCCTGGCGCCGCGCGCGCGGCGCGCAAGAGACGACGCCCGTGCCACGCCGCCCGCGCGGCGGCTGGCCGGCTCTGACGTGTGCGTCAACGCACGCCCCACCTCACCAGCACTTGTCCCGCGGCGGCAGCGCATCACCGCGCCGCGCCAGCGAGCGGCGCGCGCCGCTTCCATTGTCATGCGCGGCACTGCCTTTGACGCCCCACGCCCGCCGGGGGGGCTGTACCTTGCTGTTGTGTGTTTAGTGTCGCCGTGTGCTCCCTCACCCTGTACTACCGACCCGCCTCTGTGTACCAGTACGAGCGCGCCGCACGCCCTCTGCTGCTGTCTGTACTTTGCTTGCGCCGCGGGCGCGCGTGCACGCCGTGGCCCGGCGCCCGCGGCGCGTGTACATTATGCGCGTGTGTGTGGGGGCGCGCTGGCGGACGACGACGACGACGACGACGAAAAGGGGCGGCGCGCGCGGGCCGTCGCCCGCGGTGCGCGCGCCTGGGGCGGAGCGCCCGCTGTGTGCGCGACGGGCGCCTTGAACCAAAACCCCGCCCCGCCGCCGCGGTTCAGCGACGACGGAACATGCCAGACGCACAGCCGCCTTGCCCGCGCAGCCACGGCCGGCTCCCACTCCACAACAAACGCACGACCCCGCGCGCGCAGCTGGCAGTTAGGCACGGCGGAAGCACCTAGAGGCGGGTCAAAGCAGCGCCTTCCTTCCTGAAGAGCGCACGAGCGGCCATGGCCTTCCTGCTGCCGATGTCCACGTCCGTCTCCATCGATCGGGCGCCCAGCTACGGCGGCCTGGTCAAGCGGACGGGCCTGGCGAAGCGGGTGCGCCACCGGAAGCTGCGCCGCTGCGCCGGCGCCGACCGGCCCGCAGGCGGCCCCGCCTGTGCCCCGCGATGCGCCGGTCGCCGTCAGCTCCAGTCGCGCGGCCGCTGACCGCCTGCGCCGCGCCGCGCGCGCGCGGCTTCTTCACCAGCCGCTGACCGCCGCTGCGCCACGCCGCGCGCGCGCTGCTTCTTCCCCAGAACGCGTACTTTGACAGCGCCGATTATGCACTGCTCAAGGAGGGCAAGCTGCCGATGGGCGAGGTGCTGTTTCCCCCCGAGGACGCGCCGGTGGCGTGGAGAGTCCTGCCCGTGGCCACGCGCAGCGAGGCGGCCGGCGCCGGCGCCGGCTGCGCCTCCAGCAGCCCCGGCTGCGCGCGCCTCGTCGCCCCCGCGGCGGCCCCCTGGGAAGAGCCGAGCGCGGCGCTGCACACGTGGGCGGCGCGCGCCGCTCGCGAGGGGCGCCCGCGGCACGCCTCGTCCCGCCTGAGCAGCTGCGAGGGCGACCGGGGCGCGGCCCACGGCGCGTTCCCGAGCGACTGCTAGGGCGGCCGGGGAGCGGATCCCCGCTGGGCGTGCCGCGCGCTGGGCGCGCCCGCGCGCGACAGACCATTGCCTGACCGCACCGCAGGTCGCCGCGCGCGCGCGTGCGCGCTCGTGCGTCTGTGTGCGTGCGGGCAGGGCGCGCCGTGCCTGCTGGCCGCCCGATAGAAGCGACATCAGCCCCTGGCGGTGGGAGTGCGGAGGGGTGGCAGCAGGGATGCACGCATTGACCGCCGGCAACGCGCGGCACGCTTGACACTAGCAGGAGCGGCAGCGTGTGTGCACGGCCCCGCGTCGTTGCTGGCGCGCGTCGGCGGCCGCGGGTGGGCGGCCCTTCAGTCGGCCTCCGCGGCGGCGCCGGTCGCCCCGGCGCGCGGCTGCTCGCCCGCGTGCGCGTGGCGGCGCCGCCGCAGCGCGCGAGTGCGCGTGCACAGCGAGTCAGGCCGAGCGCCTTCCTATTAGTTTGTATTCCTTTGACCGCCTCTTCATCTTTTGCTGTGTGCCGCGTTCCCTCACTGCGCCGCCGCCTGTGCAGTGGCATCGATGGTCTTTTTCTTTCCAGGGCGCGGCCAGTGCGCTCAGCGGCGATACGTACGTATCGCGTATACGTGCTGCGGCCTCGGCGGGCCGCCCGGTTTGTGCACGGCGCGACGCGGCGCGCGCATGGTCAGGTCTGACAAGCACTCCAGCCAGCCGTCGCATCACCCCATATCACCCCAACAACCCGCATACAAACGCACCCCGCCCTTCAATGGCTGGCCGCCAAAGTACTGTTCAGGGCCGCACAGACACACAAACTGCTGGGCGCGTCGTCGCATCGCATGCGTGTGTCGTCGGGAGTGGTGGGGCTGGGCGGGCTGGGCGGGGCGGCCCGCAATGACGTGCCGACGACCTGGCAAGCGGCGACCCAGCACGGTGGTGTGCGCTGCATGCGCTCGGGCGTGTGGTGGGAGGCGAGTTTTCTGGCGTGACACACGTGCGTTTGTCTGTCACAGACATGTGTCTGTGTGTTCGTGTGTTTGTGTGCGTCTGTGCGTCTGTCTGTCTGTGTGGGTGCAGTGTGGGAGTCTGCGGTGACTGGTGACCGGGGACTGTCGGCGGGCGGGCGGGCGGGGGGGGGGGGGCGGCAGACGCGTGTGGTGCGCAGGCCCTAGGGCGGGCCTTTGGCGGTGTGTGTTACTGCGGCGGCGCAGCGCTCTGGCCCCCCACCCCGCCCCGCAGCCAGCCCCGGGCCCGCCGCCGCGTCAGCCCTGGTTGCGCGCCGCGGCCGCCTCAAAATCCTCCGCGGCCGCCAGGGTCGCGGGCGGGGTGAGCGCGCCGGCCACGGCCGGCGAGAATGTGAACGTGTCGCAGCCGTGCGCCGCCAGGAACGCCATCTGCTCGGGTGCGCGGATGCTGGCGACGAGGATGCGCAGGCTCGAGCCGGACGCGGCGACCATTCCCTGCATCGCCAGGACGGCCTCCAGCGCCTGCGGGCGGGGTCGCAGCGCGCCCGCGTCGCGCGCGCGCGCGCGGCCGCTGGCCGCCCGGCGCGCCGGCCGCGCCCGCGCACCCACCGCCTGCATGGGCGCGGGCGGCGCGGCGGCAAACGCGAGGCGGCGGCTGCTCGCGGCCAGTAGCGGCGCGTTTGCGTCGGACATTCGTCCAAGGTACGGCGCGGCATAATCGGCGCCGACGGCGATGGCTTGCAGGACCTGGGCTGGGGCGTAAACGCCTGTGCGCCGCGGCGGGGGCGCGCGGCCGTCGGCTGCCCCGCGCAGCAGGCGCGGCCGTTGGCTGGCTGGCGCAGCAGGCGCCGCCGCGCCGCGGCGCCGCGGCCGCGCACCCGTCATGGTGAGGCTCACGCCCGCGCTGCGCGCGGCGAGCGCCGACGCGGCGGCCAGCCCGTCGGGCGTGCACGGCAGCTTGATCTGCGTGCAGCGCGTGCAGCGCGTGCAGCGCGCGCGCGCGCGTGCGTGCCGGGAGCGCGCGGGCGGCAGCGCGGCGCGGGGCAGCGCGCGTGCGCGGCGGAGCCGCACCGTGATGAGCGTCGGGTCGAGGTCGAGGACGCGGCGCGCCTGCGCCTCCAGCGCCTGCGCCGAGCCGCCCCACGCCTGGACCTGCAGCTCGCGCGCCTGCAGCGCGCGCGCCTGCGCAGCGCGCGCGTCGTCGGGTCGGCGGCGGCGCTCGCCGCCGCGCTGCGGCGCGGCGGGCGCCGGGGCCGCTGCGCGCGCATCACCGCGGACACCAGGCCGGAGATCGCTGGCAAGGTGCAGGGCACGGCGTCGCGCTCAAGGATCGTGGGGTTGGTGGTGAAGCCATGGAACTGGCCCGTTTGCAGCCGCTCCCAGGCCGCCTGGTCGGTCGCGCAGAGTCAGGGGCGCTCAGACGCCGCGCAGCCGACAGCGCAGCGGTTCGCGCGTCCCGGCTCTGTTGCTCACCACGTCAGCACTGTCCAGAAACAGGCGCAGCCTGCCGCGCTGCGCAGCGCGCTCGGCGAGGTGCGGGCGGCCTGCAGGCGCGGCGGCCGCGGCGTGCACGCCGGCCGCTGCCCTGCGCCGCGGGCCGCAGGGCGCTGCCGCTGGCCGCCGCGTCGGGGCGGATGCTAGGAGCATGCTGCAGTGCGAGGATGCGAGGGTGAGGAGGGTGGGTGGTGCGCGGCGCGGCACTGGTCGCGGCGGTCGTCGAACGGAGAGCAGCGCTGCACGGCTGGGCGAGCTGCGCGAGTGCGAGAGGGCTGCGGCGCTGGGCGCGGCGGGCTGAGGGATGGCGCAGCGCGTCGGGACGAGGGGCGGTCAGGCCAGGCGGGTTGCGGGACGCCCGTCACCGACGGCGCGCTTCACCTCGAGAACGCCGTCACCCCGATACCCACCCAGCGCCGCGCGCACCCTTGCCCCCTCGCAGTGCCCTGCCCCCAGGCTGTGCCGCCGCCGCCGCCGCCGCCGATCACGCTCGTCGCCCAGGCATGCTTGCTCCGTTCCAGAATTGGCGCGCGCCGCCGCACGCGGCGGCGCGCCGGGATCACGGTTCTTCGCCAGCTCGGGTCAGTCAATCGAGGCGCGCAGCGCGCTGCTGCCGGCTTGTCCGCCCCGCCGCGCTCCGCCCCGCCCGCCCCCGCTCACACCACCGACTTCAGCGGGTCCGCGCTCCCCGCCCGCTTTGCCAGCAGCGCCTCTCCCTCCGCGTGGCCCGCGCCGCGGCCGCCGAGCTCCGCCGACGGCGGCTTGGGCGGCGCGGCGCGTGCGCGCAGCGGCGCCTGCTGGAACAGGCTGCCGCCGGCGAGGCCGAGGCCGAGGAAGCAGAGCTGGATGGGCGACGCGTGTTGGTCCCAGATCAGCAGGTTGAGCAGCACGCTGCCGAGCTTGCACACCACGCCCACGACCACGCCCGCGGTCGCCGACACGTTGGAGCGCATCAGGTAGCCTGGCACGCGGGCAGGCGCGCGGGCGGAGCTCAGCGGCGCGCCGCGCCGGCCGCCTCGTGCGCCGCGCCGCGCCGCGCCGCGGCGCACCCGCGTGGCTCATGCAGATGCCGACGCAGCAGGAGAGCGCGAGCAGCGCGGTCTGGCCCGCGCTGAAGCTGTACGCGCGCAGCACCGCGTGCTCGGCGGCGCAGAGCGGGAACACGGCGGCGAGGAGGGCCGCGGAGAGCAGGTTGGTGTAGTACACGCGGCCCCAGTTGGTCATCGGCACGGTGTCGCACACGTGCTTCACGTAGCACGCCTCAAACAGGAAGAAGCAGTACCACACGCACAGCCACGTGTACGCGGCGAGCCGGAAGCCCTGCACGGCAGCGGCGGCGGCGGCGGCGCGGCGGCGCGGCGCGTCGGCGCTGCGCCGCCCGCCGCAGGGCCCCGCCCGCGACCCGCCGCCCGCCGCGCGCCGCCCGGCCGGCCGGCGGGGCGCGCGCGCGGCGCGGCGCGGCGCGCCTGGTCGTAGTACGTATACCCGGCGCAGGAGACGAGGAGCAGCACGCAGCTCGCGACGCTGCGGCCGCCGGGGAGCTCGCGGCCGAGGAAGAGCCAGTCAAAGAGGCTCAGCACGAGCGGCGTGCTGCTGCGAAAGGTGATGAACGTCTCGACGTTGGAGAAGACGAGGACCTTGATGTTGGCTATGTGAGGCGCGCGGGGCGCGGCGGGGCGGGCGCGGCGGCACGTGGGACGAGGGGAGGGGAGGCGAGCGGGGCGGCGCGTGGAGTGGGGGCGCGCGCGGAGGGCGGCGGGCCCACTCTCGCCTGCCGCCGCGCGCGCGCGCCGCCCGGCGCCGCCACTGCCGCCGGCACGCACGCACCGAAGAGCGTGCCTAGGAAGCCGAGCACGATGAGCATGAAGGGCCGCACGAGGCGCCACTGCAGCGGCTCGGCCTCGAGCACGCCCGCGGTCGCGAGGCCCTTGACCGCGCTCGCCGCGAAGAGCAGCTGCACCACCAGGATGAACACCGGGGCCTTCAGGCTGTGCACCGCGACCTTGTTGATCACGATGAGCGAGCTGGAGCAGAGGCCGTAGTACAGCAGGATCAGCGGGACCTTGTGCGCCGCCACCGCGGCCGCGAGCGACGGCGGCACCAGCTGCTGCATCGCGCCGCCGCCGCGCCGCACGCCGCCGCCCGGCTCCACCGCCGACACGGTCATGCGCCGCCCGGGGCGGCAGTTGCGCGGCGCCCTGTGGAGCGGGGGGCCTCACGCGCGCCGGGAGGGCATGTGCTGCTGCTGCCGCTGCAGCTGCTGCTGCTGCTGCTGCTGCTGCCCCCGCGCGGGATCGGGGCCGGGGACCGCTCCGGCGACGAGCGGCCCGTGCGCAGCTCGCCGGTGAGAGGCGGGCACAGCCAGGCGCGGCAGCAGGGCTCCCGACCGCGCCTGCGCGGTCGCTCGCTGCAGCTGCGGCGCGGAATGATCACGAAGCGCGACACGCGGGCGACGGAGGCTGTACGCGACGGCGCCCAGTGCAGTCGCGCGGGCTCCGGTCCGCCGAGCCTGGCCCGGCTGTTCCGCGTCCGCGGCGGTGCTTGACAGCCCGGGCGTGCAACTCTGGAGGCTGCGCGCGGGACGGCGAGCGGCGATTTAACCGCGGCGCAGCGCCGCCGGGTCTCAGCACGAGCCGACCGCCCCCGCCACGCCGGCGCAGCGGGCGGCGCCGGTCTCAGCACGAGCCCGCACCCACAACGCCGGCGCAGCGCGCGACGCAGGCGTTGGAGAACGTGCGCCCGCCGGCGCACACGGGCGCGTAGACCATGGGGCACGCGCAGCCCTCGCGCGCCTCGCCGCCGCCGCCGCCGCCGGTCGGGGGCGGCAGCTTCTCCGCGGGCGCCGGGCCGCGCGGCGGCGGCACCAGCGCAGGCGGCGGCAGCCGGGCCGGCGGCGGCAGCACCGCCGGCGGCGCCGGCGCGCCGACGCCCGGCAGCGCGAGGCCGAGGCCCGCGCCGGTGTCGCCCCGGCAGCGCCCCAGGTGCGTGATGCGCCGGCCGAGGCAGCGCGCCACGCACGCGCTGGCGAGCGTCTCGCCGTCGCTGCAGACGGGGAGCAGCAGCCGGCAGCGCGGGCACAGCAGCGCCGCCGACGACGGCAGCGCGGCGGGGCCGGGCCGGGGCGCGCGCCGAGCGCCTGCGCCGCCGGCTGGCCGCGCGCCGGCGCCGCCGCCGGCGGTGCCCGCGCTGGGGCCGTCGCCTGGCCCGCCGGGGGCGCGCGGACCAGGTAGCCGCACGTGCCGCCGACGGGCCGCGCGGCGGATACGGCCACGCCGGCGCACGCCGCGAGGCAAGGGTTGGCGAACAGTGCGCCGTTCGCGCCGCAGACCGGGTCAAACGCCCGCGCGCACGCGCAGGGTGCCGCCTGCTGCGGCGCCGACTGCTGCGGCGCCGCGGTCGTCGCCGCGAGCGCAGGGGGCGTGGCGCCCGGCGCGCCGCAGGGGCCGCGCGCGAACGCCGCGTAGCCTCGGCACGTGGCCTCGCAGGCGTTGGGCAGCGTCCGCCCGCCCGCGCACACGGGCGCGTACGTCCTGGGGCAGGCACACGGCTGCTGCGACAGCGCTGGCGCCGCCCCCGCGAGCAGCAGGCACGCTGCCAGCGCGATCATGCCCATGCCTGCGGCGGTGCGCGGCGGTGCGCGGTGGTGCGTCGCGGCGCGGCGCGGCGCGGCGCGGCGCGGCGCGGCGCTGCTCGGCGAGTGGCGTCTTCTCAATGCAGTGTGCGCCCAGCGCGACCCACGGAGCAGCGCGCCTGTGGTCGGGCCTTGAGCGCAGCAGGGAGCTGGACGCAGATGCGCCCAGCGCTGGTCGCCCGTCCGCGCGTGCCTGGTGGGATCGCGCTCAGTCTCAAGCGCGACGCCGAAATGAGTGGGTGCAGTTTCACGCCCGCGCGCCGCGGCAGCTGCGCTCAGCGCGGCGCCAGAGTAGGAGCGGCGGCAGCAGCGGGCGCTGCTCTTCTCCGCCTGCTGCGCAGAGCACGAGCGGGCTGGGGCGTCGCGACGGGCGGATGCCGCGGCGTGTGAGCTGGGCCGGGAGTTGCACACAGCTCTGGCGTGCGCACCGCCGTCCGTCAGTCAGCCGTCACGCCGCGGCCAAGATGGGTGCTCACTTTTCACCCTGCAGCGGCTCACTTGTCGCCCTGCAGCGGCAGCAGCTGCAGCAGCCAGTCCGGCCCGAGCGCCGCGCGCACGGAGCGCCGCGCGCGCGAGCTCGCCGCGTCGCTGAGGGCGAGCGAGAGCAGGGAGAACGCGCCGCTCGCAGCCGCGCCGGCCGCCACGTTCCCGCCGGTGAACACCCACGCGCCGGCGGGCGCGAGCTCGCTCAGCAGCGCGTAGGCGACCAGCAGCGCGCGCGCGACGCCGTCCTCCGCGGTCGGCACCTCCGCCGCCGCCCACCAGGCCTCGCCCATGACGCGACCGTAGACGTTGGCCTGTGCGCGCCGGCGGCAGCGTGAGCGCGCCGGCGGCGCGGGCGCGTCGGCGTGAGCGCGGCGCGCGCACATGACCCGGCGGCCCGGTGGCGCCCGCAGCAGCGCGTCCGCACCTGCGCGAGGCGCGCCAGCAGGCGCTTGAGCAGCACCAGGCGCTCGCCGTCGGACATGCCCTCGAGCGCCTCCGCGGTGAGGCCGTCCAGCAGCAGGTCCGCGCCGCCGCCGCCGGTGGCGGCGCCCGCGCCGGCGCCGCCGCCGCTGGCCGCCGCGACGGCGGCCTTGGCCGCCAGCTCGCGCCGCGTGATGCGCGCGGCGGCGGCTGCTGCCACCGCCGCGCCCGGCAGCTTGCCCTTGTCGGCGGCGGGCCGCGCCGCCCCCTGCCCCTCTGCCTCCGCCGCGTCCTCGCCCTCCTCCTCGTCACTGTCGCTGTCGCTGCTGCTGCTGCTGCTGCTGCTGCTGCTGCTGCTGCTGCTGCTGCGTCGTTCGCCCAGGTGGATCAAGATGTAGTGCGACCCCCGGCGGCTGTTGAGGTGCCGCAGCAGCTGCTGCAGCACGGCGGCCGCCTTGGCGCTCAGTCCGCTCGGCTCGCCGCGGCGCTTGGGAGCAGCGCCGCCGCCGGCGGCGGCCCTGGCGCTGACCGACACGCGCACCAGCTCCAGCAGCTGCGCCAGCAGCTCGGCGCCTTGCGCCTCGCGCGCCGCGTCCCACTCGCCGCCGCCCCCCTGGCGGCAGTACGCCGCCGCCGACAGCTGCAGCCCTGCCAGCTGCTGGTCCAGCTCCTGCTGGCTCGGCAGCGCACGCTCCGGCTGCTCCACAGCCTGCTCCAGCCCCGCCGCCCCGCCGCCGCTCCCGCCGCCGCCGTCGGGCCGCGCCGCCGCCGCGGCCGCCGCGAGCGCGCCAAACTTGCCGCCCAGCCGCGCGTCGCCGGCGCCGCCGTCCCCGCCGCCGCCGCGCGCCGCCGGCGGCGCCTCCGCGCCCGCGGGCAGCACCTTGACGAGCCAGTCGTCCGCGGTGAGCTGGCCGACGATGCGGACGTCGATGCTGCTGAGGCGCGTGAAGAGCTGCATCGGCCGCGCGGCGACGAGCAGCAGCGGCAGCCGCCCGGCGAGCAGCAGCGCCGCCGCGGCCGCGAGCGCGGCCTGCGGGGTCAGCAGGCCGAAGAGGCGCGCGTAGAAGAACGGCGACCCCTGGCTCGCCGCTGCGCGCGTGCGCCGCGCCCGCGCGCGCGGCGCCGCGGTGAGCGGGGCGGGGTGGCGGCGGGCCCCCCTCACGCGGGGCCTGCCCACGGCGCACGCGCGGCGCACCCGCCGCCGTCCAGCCGCCCGCGATGGCGCCCGCGAGGCACGCGCCGACGAGCCCCCGCCAGACCACTTCGGTGGTCAGCCGCTGCAGCAGGTGCTGCAGCACGCGCAGCACCTGCGGCGGGGGCGGCGCGGTGAGCGGCGGGTGCGCGGCGCTGGGCCCCAGCGCGCCCGGGCGCAGGGCCGGCACACCTTTGCGTCCTGCGGCGTGACGTCGGTGCTCCACGGCTGCGTCAAGCTCTCCTGCAGGCAGGCCAGCGCGCGCCGCGCTGCGCCCAAGCTCGGCTGCGTGAGCGGCTGCACCGCGGCGCTAGGCGAGCCCTCTGCGATGCGGCGCAGGGGCACCTCGATCCTGACAACAGCAGCAGAGGGGCGGGGCGCGGCGGTGAGTGCGCGGCGGCGGCGAGTGCGGGGCGCAGCGCGCTGCGGGGCGCGGCCCTGGCGCAGCGCGCTCACTTGACGGGCAGCTGGCTGGAGAGCAGGGCGCTGCGCGCCATGCGCTTGACGCTACGATACACCGGGTTGGGCGCCTCGCCGCCGCCGTCGCCGCCGCCGCTGCTGCTGCTGTCGCTGCTGCCGGCGGGGCCCGTCAGCGCGCCGCCCGCAAGCGTACCGGGCAGCGGCAGCGCCGTCAGCGCCGCCGCCAGCGCGACGGCGGGGAGCGCGAAGAGCGCGCCGGTTTCGACGTCGCCCGCATCCCACCTGGCGCGCGGCGCGGCGCGTGAGCGCGTGAGCGCGTGAGCGCGCGAGCGCGTGGGCGCGTGAGCGCGTGAGCGCGTGGGCGCGTGAGCGCGCCGGCCGGCTGCCGCCGCGCCGGCGCTGGCGCGCCCGCGCGCACTACTCACCGCCAGTTGGCCAGCACGTCGACGCCGAGCAGCGAGCCCACGCCCAGCGCGAGGCTGCCCTGCACGCCGGCAGACAGCATCGCGGCGCCCAGGTCGGCGTACGCCGAGTCCCAGGAGCTCTCCTCCATCGCGGCCACGAGGCGGGCCTGCTGCTCCGCCGTGGGCAGGAGGCGCCGCACGTCGCCCGCCGACAGCACACGCTTGGCAATCGACTCGGCATCGCCGCTGCCGCCGCTGCCGGCGCCGGTGCCGCCACTGGCGCCGCCGCTGGCGCGCTGCTCAGGCTCTTCCGGCCCATTCGGCTCGCCTCCCGCGGCCGCGGCCCAGCGGCGGCGCGGCAGAAGGCGCGGGCGCGGCAGCGGAGCGCCGCCGCTGCTCGCGCTGCCACGCAGCCGCGCCGCCGGGCGCTGCGCCGGCAGCATGCCGCTCCCGCACGCTTGAAGATGCCCGGGTCGCCGGCGCACGCAGTCGGCGGCGCTGCTGCTGGCGGCGCGGCCACGCAGAGCGCCGCTCTCCAGCGCGCTTCCGCTGGTGCGGGTCGTGCCGCTGCGGCAGCGGCTGTGTGGTCCCAACCTTTCACGCACGCGCGCCCCGCACCCGGCCGCCGCGCCCGCCAGATTCCGCGGCCCACGACGACTCGCTAGGCTCGCTGGCCGCCGGCGGCGCGCTGCACCTCAAAACCGCGCACGTCGTCCGCGCCGGCGTGGGTCTCCGCCAGCCGCAGCAGCCACTCCTCGCGCACAGCGGCGGCGCCGGGCGGCAGCTCGCGCGGCACGGGCGCGGCGCCGCACACCACGCACACGTCCGCGGCGCGCGCGCCGCACACGCGCCCGCCCAGCGCGCGCACGAGGCGCTGCAGCGACTGCCGGTGCTCCACCGCGGCGGCGTGGCCGCCGGAGAGCCCCCCGGCGCCGGCGCCGCTCTGCACCGCCACGAGCTTCCCCGCCAGGGGCCCGCGGTAGCCGCCGGCGGCGGCCTTGCCCGCGCGCACGGCGGCCGCGACGGCGGCAAAGCGCACGTCGGCCGCGTACGCCTCGGGCGGCTGCCAGGTGCCCCTGTCCAGGCTGTCGGTGAGCCACTCGGGGCGCAGCAGCCACGCGCCGTTGGCGACGCCGAGCAGCAGCTTGAGCGTGCGCCGCTCCGCGCCGACCACGAGGTGGCTCAGCCGCCCCTCCTCGTGCCCGTCGACGCACAGCCGCATGCCGCCGCCGAGGCGCTTCGCCGCCGCCCGGGCCAGGTCCGCGACCGCGGACGACACCGACGTCCACGCGAGGTAGCCGGCCGCGCCGCGCCCGCCGGCGCTGGCGGCGGCCGCGGCTGCGACGGCGCCGCCGGCGGCGCCCGGCGCCCTGGCGCCGCGCGCGCCCCCCGACTTGCCCTGCTCCTGCCCGCCGGCGGGCCGCGGCGCCGGCGGCTGGTTGGCCCGGCTGCTGCTGCCCAGCGGCGCCCTGCCGCCGGCCGCGCTCGCCGGCGCGGGCGCGGCCGTGCCGCCGCCCGCCACCGCCGCCTCTGCGTGCGCTGGCGGCGACGTCGCGTGCGCCTGCGTGCGCGCCAGCGCCGCTGCCGAGAGCTTGGGGCGCTGCAGCAGGGCCATCTGCGGCAGGCCCTGCAGCACAGGCGTGCCAGCGCCCGCGCCGGCGCCGGCGACCGCCGCCACGCCCAGGCTCGCGCGCCCCCTGCTGGCCCGCCTCGTGGAGGCCGGGCCAGCGCTGCCCGGCGGCCCCGCGCCAGCGCGCTGCGCGCCAGCCGCCCGGCCCTGCGCCGCCTGCACAGGGGTCGGCTGCTTTGGCGTCGCAGCCTTGGCGGCGCCGCGCCCCCGCCGCGCGGGCTGCTGCTGCAGCTCCTCCGCCTGCAGCTGCTGCGGCTGGCCGGGCGGCTCGTCCTGGTCCTGCGCCGGCTGGCTGTCGGGCATGGCGTCCCCGCTCCCGGCCGCTGCTGCGCCCCTGCCGGCGGACGAAGCCGCGGCGCGCGCGCCCCGGCGCGTCGAGCGCGGCGTGGCCCTGGCCGCCGCCGGTGGCGGCGTCGGCGACGCGCCAGCGGCCGGCGACAGGGGCGGCAGGCGTGGCAGTGGGCTGGCACTGCCGCGGAGCAGCTGGCGGTCCTGCGCCCGCTGCTGGCCCTGCAGCCAGGACGCGAGAGGCGAGCCGCCGGAGCCGCCGCCCGCGGCGGGCACGACGGAGGCGCCGGCGTCGCCCGCCGCGCTGCGCCGCGTGCGCTTCGCCGGCAGCTCCTGCTCGCCGTCCTGCCGCGCCTGCGCCTCGCCGCGGCTGCCCGCCGCCGCCGCCTCTGCCGCCTCTGGCGCCACGCCTGCCTTGGGCTTGGCCGCGCCACACGCGTCGCAGCGCGCGAGCGTGCAGGCGTTCTCCAGGGTGCAGCGCGGGCAGGCCCATGGTACCAGGCGCGCAGGGATGCGCCGGGCCCCGCCCGCGCTGTCAGCGCCCGCGGCCGGCGACGCCTCCGCGCCGGCCCGCGCCCGGCCGCTCCGGGGCGCGCTTGCGGGCGTGGCGCTGCCGCCGCGGACCGGCCTCTGTGACCGCTCCGCCGCTGCCGCGCCAGGCGCCGACTGCTGCCGCCGCTTCGTGCCCGTCAGCGGCGTGCCGGAGCCGGGCTTGGACGCCGCCGCGCCTGGCGCAAGCGCCGCCCTGCTGCGCGCCGCGAGCACAGGCGTCCCCCCGCCGGCGCCCAGCGCGAGGCCCGGCGTGCCGGGCTTCGATACAGGCGCGCCGAGCGCAGCAAAGCTGAAGCCGCCCAGCACCTGCTGCAGCGGCGTCGCGCTGACGCCGGGGCCGAGCTCGCCCTCCTGCTGCTGCGGCTCCTGCGGCCGCGGCTGCTGCTGGGCACCCTCGGCCGCGCCGCCCTCGTCGCTGGGCTGCGCCGCGGGCGCGCTCGCGCAGCGCCGCTTGGCGTCGTGCTGCTGCCCGCCGCGCCCGAGGGCCCCCGGCTGCGCGTCGTCGCCCGCCGGCGGCGACCAGGGCCCGCTCCGGCGCTGCGCGAGCAGGCTGTGCGTGCGCTTGGCGCCAGTCGAGCCGGCCTTGGGCAGGCGAGACATCGCTGCCTTGGCCGACAGCCCACTGGACCTGCCAGCCGCGGTGCCAGCGCCGCCTGCCGGCGGCAGGCGGGCGCAGCCGACGGTCGGCGGCACACCCGCCACCGCGGGCGGCGGCGTGGAGGTCGGCGCGGCGCCGCAGTGCAGGCGGGGCGTCGCCAGCGGCGCGGCGACGTGCACCGCCACGGGCTGCGACTGCTGCGCCTGCACCTGCGGCTGCGGCTGCGGCTGCGGCTGCGGCTGCGGCTGCACCTGCGGCTGTGGCTGCGGCTGCGGCTGCGGCTGCAGCCCCCGGTCGCCGCCGCCGTGCGCCGCTGCGGGCTGCGCGCCGCCCCGCTGCCGGGCCGCGGCCGGCATGCCCGCCGCCCGCCGGCCCGGCAGCATGAGCAGCTCGTCGTCGCTGTCCTCAATCTCCTCCGCCTCCTCCTCCTCCCCTGGCCGTGCCTGCTGCGCCTGGCCGCCAGCGCAGCCTGGCGGCGCGAGGCCCGGCTGCGCGGCGGCGCCCGCCTCGCCCCCGACGCCGCCGCGCGCCGTCGTGCCCAGCGCTGGCAGGCCGCAGTCGAAGGCCGAGCCCTGCAGGACCGAGTCGGCCAGCCCCTCCAGCAGCTCCGCCGCCATCTGCGTGGCCGGGCCAAATGTGCGAGGCCCCGAGCTGCGCCCCGCGTCGACGGCGGCGCCCTGCTGCTGCTGCGGCGGCGGCGGCACCGCACCCCGCCCGCCGCGGGCCGCCGCCTCGTGCGCCGTCAGGCCGCGCGGCGCCTGCGGCGGCCGCGCCTGCGGCCGTCCCAGCTGCGCCGGCGCGGCGCGCTGCGCGGCGGCGGCGGCGGCGGCGGCGGCGGCGGCCGGCCCGCCCCCCGCGTCGCCGGCGGCGGGGGCGTCGACACGAAGCTCCTGCAGCTGCTGGCTGCTGTTGAACCAGGGCTCGTTCAGGTCCAGCGCCGCGACCTCAGCCACCTTCCTGCTGGTCCCGGCGGCGGCCGCTGCTGCGCCCCGCGCGCGCCGCTTCTTGGCAGACTTGCCTGGGCGCGGCGCGGCGCCGGGGCGGCGCGTCGGCGCGGGGCGCCGCGCACCGCGGCGCGCGCCGCGCCCCGGCCCGCACCTGCCGTCGCGGGCGACTTGCCCAGCTGCAGCAGCGGCTCCTGCGGCCGCGCCAGGCAGAAGGCGCGCTCCTGCCGCGGCGGCGGCGGCGGCGGGGTCGGCCGGGGCGGGCCGGCGGCCGGCCGCGCGCGCGGCCGGCCGCTGCACGCACCATCACGCGCCGCCCCGCCTCGAGGCATTTGGTCACCCAGGCGGTCGGCACGACGTACACCGCGTCCTTTCCCTGCGCGGCGCGGGGGCGGGCGGGCGTGCGGTCGGCGCGCGGCCGGGTGGCGGCGCGCCACCTGCATCGCCTGCGCAGGCGCGCACCTGCGCGATGCGGTCGAACGCGGCGCGCAGGCTGGCGTCCCCCGCGGCCGCCGCCTCGGCGGTGGGAGCATGGCTGCGCTGCACCACGAGGTGGGTGACCTCGCGGCTGAAGCGTGGCGCCACGCGCGCGCCGTGCTGCTGCAGCTTGGCCACCAGCCCGTTGCGCTGCGAGGCGTCGACGTCCGGGTAGCTCAGCAGCTGGACGACGCAGTCCTCAAACACCCCGGCCGCCCCCGCCATGGCCAAGCAGTGGCGCGCAGGGAGCGCGCCGGGGCGGCGGGCGAGCAGATGCGGCGGCGCGCCGCCTGCCCACCGGGCGCCCGGGGCGAGCCGCGGCGCGGTCGTCGTCCCGCTGCGTTCGCGATGCCGCCTGCGGCTTCTGCGCGCGGGGGGCGCACGGCAGACTTTTTTGAAATGCGGCAGTTCAACGACCGCTCCGCCGCTGCTGCGTGCGATCGGAAAAAGCTGGCTGCGCGTGTGAGCACTGCGGTTCGGTCGCCCGTTAACCCGCGCTGCGTTCGAGGGCGTTACCAGCCGCGTGGCCGCCACGGCCACGACACCCTCGGGCGCGAGCAGCAGCACGCGCGCGCGCGCCCACGCGCCGCTCCACGCGCCGCGGCTGCGCTCCGGCGCTCGCCTTTATGCGCTGGGCCGACGTGCAACTCGTCTCCACTCCAGTCTGCTCCAGTGCAGGTCCGTCTCGCCGTCTACGCACGCCTGCGGCGCCTGCCGCCCCGAGCTGCGAAACGCGCGGCAGTCACCGTCGCCATCGGCCTGCTGCTGGGCTTATCTGCGCCGTCCGTCGCACACCCAATGCGCAGTGACGCGCGCAAGAACGGGGGAGAAAAGAACTATCAAAGCCCCGGCAGCGTGTCCCCGCGCCCGCCCGCGCCGGCGAGGCTCGTCGTCATTCCCACGCACCAGCGCGGGGAGCGCGTCCGCGCACGTACCAACAATTCGTCATTCTGCCGGCGCTCCGCTCCCCTGTGGAGTGTGCTGCAATGCAAGCGGGCGGGAAACATGCACGCCCCAGGCCCTGCCTCCCGCCCCCGGCCCCCCGGGGGCCCGCCCGCCCGCCACGCGGCGGCGCCGCGCGTGCGCTCAGGGGCGCGCGCGCGCACGCGCGCCGCTCAGCTTTGCCGCAAACCGTGCGACTGGAGCGGCACTTGCGCTTGCAGCGGCGGCTCGCCGGTCCCGCGCACACTGCGCACGAAGGTTGAGAAAAGTGCGTGCCAGGCGAGAGAAAGAAACGCGAGCCGTCCACGCCAGCGCCGACCACACAGCCGGCAGTTTCCACATTTGTTGTTGTTGGTCGCCGCGTGACTGAACGCTTGCCCCGGGCCGAGCCGCGCGGCGGCGGCGGGCTCGTGACCACACACACACGCACGCGCACACACACACACACGCACACGCACACGCAAAAAATATAACACGAGTGCGCCCGTCAACGGCGGGCACGCAGTGAAGTGGGCTCTTTTCAGCCACCGCCAACTGCTCAGCGCCGCCGCCGCCGCAGCGTCCTGGGTGCTGCCAGCAGCCGGGGGACCGGGCGGCGGCGCGCCCGCCGGCAGCCTTCTTGCGAGAGTGCAGGGGGCGGTGCAGCCGCGCGCGCGCGCAGCCCGTCCGCCCTGCAGCGTGTTTGACCTAGTGATTCGCCGACTCACCGGCAAAATTCAGTGCTCGAGGCACATCGCGGAGCGCTGGTGCCCAGGCAGGCGCCTGCTTTCGCGCCCCGACGCAGGCGCCAGCGCGCTGCTGCACGCGTGCGCGCGCGGGCAGCCGCAGCGCGCCGCAGCAGCCTGCTCGCGGCGCGCCCGCTCCTTTATGTGTCTGTCCGAGACACGCATCACGCCACGCCGCGGTCAGCGCCGCATCGCCGCCAGCAGCTGCATCACCACGTCAGGTGGCAGCTTGCGGAGGATGGCCGCCGCGCTGCTGGCGCCCCGCGGCGGCACCATGCTGGACACGGGCGCGCCGCCGTCACCCGCGGCCGCACCGCCCGGGGCCGAGGCCGGCCCTGG
Organism: Scenedesmus sp. PABB004; assembly: GCA_014905635.1. Lineage (NCBI taxonomy): Eukaryota > Viridiplantae > Chlorophyta > Chlorophyceae > Sphaeropleales > Scenedesmaceae > Scenedesmus > Scenedesmus sp. PABB004. Next base: position 476,732 of record JABVCE010000010.1, on the reverse strand, counting down.
CGGCGGCGCATGCGGGGGCGCGACGGTCCCGCCGTCCATGCCGCTGCCGGGCCGCGCCGCTGCGCCGCCTGGCTCGCCGATCAGGCCCGCCGCGACCAGGCCTGGCAGCATGCTCGCGTGCAGGCTGCGCAGCTTTTGCTGCAGCTGCGCCTGGAGCTGCAGCAGCTGCTGCTGCTGGAGCACCTCGAGCGTCCCGAGCGCCTCGAGCGCGTGCTGCCGCTGCGCGCCCAGCCCGCTCAGCAGAGTCGCGTCGCTCAGCCCGCCGCCGCCGCCGCCGCCAGCGGCGACGTCCTCGGCCAGCCGGCCCTGCGCAAGGCCGCCGGCCGCGAGCAGCTTCGTCAGGCAGAGCACAGCCTGGAGCTCCGGCGCCGGCTGAGCGGCACCAACGCTGGCCGGCGGATCCGCCGCCGCGACTGCTGCGCCGCTGCCGCCGGCCGCGCACTGTGCAAGCTGCTCGGTGCCAGCTGAGGGCCCGGCGCGTGGCTCAGGCTGCACAGCTGGCGCGGCCACTGATGCCGCCGCCGCCGCTGCCGCCGCCGCCGCCGCCGCCGCGGGCGGCGCTGCCGCGCCTGCCGTGCTGGGTCGCGCCTGCTGCTCCAGCGCCGCCACCGCTGCGTTGGCCACCTGCTTGAGCAGCGCCTCCTGCTGGCTGTTGTTGAGCTGGTTGCTGCCGACGCGCAGGTCCGGCTTGCTGCCGCCGTCCTCGCCGTCCGCCAGAAACGCGGCGAGAGACTCGAGTGCGCCGTCGTCTGCGAGCTGGTCGTTGGAGGGCGCGCTGGCTTCGGGTCCGGCGCCGGGCGCCGCCTCGGCGTCGTTGCTGCTCCGCCGCTGCACGGGCTCGCCGTCGTCCGACGCCCAGCCCTCTGCGTCGCTGTCTTCGCCGTGCTGCGGCTCGCCGTCGCCGGCCTCGCCGTCCTCGCACGCGCACCCAAACTGCGCGCGCAGCGCCGCCAGGCCCTGCATGCGTCCCGTCGTGCTGCCGCACCGCAAGCTGCCCAGAGCGGCGCCCGCGCCGACCGGCACGGCCCCGCGCGCGACCGGCGCGGCTTCGCACGCGACCGGCGCCGCGCAGCAAGGCTGGCCGGGCGTCTCGCCCGCCTCGGCCGCCTCGCCGCAAGCGGGCAGGGAGCAGCAAGCCAGCTCCACCGGGCCGCCCGACGGCAGTGACTGCAGAAAGGCCACCAGGTCCAGGCAGCGCGCGCCGCTCGGGCAGAGCTGGTCGCAGACGGAGCCGGCCTCAGCGTCGGCGCTGCGGTCCGTGCCGCCGCCGCCGCCGCCGCCGCCGCCGCCGGTCTTGAGCTGCTGCAGGCTCGCGGCCGCGTCCATCTCCTCCTGCTCCCGCTGCTGCTCCACGGCCGCCACGTCGCCGGCCCCGCGCTTGATCGTCTGCAGCAGCGCCTGCAGCTGCGAGAGCGAGACGCAGGTCTTCGGCCCGTGCTGCGCCAGGACCGCGCCAACCACCCGCTCCACCAGCACGAGGCGCCGCTGCACGACGTCGTCGCCGGGGGGCGCCTGCCCCGCCGCGCACGGCGCTGCCGCCGCCTGCGCCTGCGCAGCTGCTGCGGGCGCCTGCGCCTGCGACTGCGCCGCGGCCAGCGCCGCCACCGCGCGCATGTGCGGCTCATGCTGCGACAGCAGGCCGGCCGCGCGAAGCTGGTTGGCCTGCAGCGCCGCCGTCAGCACCTGGCGCAGCGCCGCGAGCTTGCCCGCCTCGCTGGCAGCCGCCGGCACCGGCCCCACGGCGGCCGCGCTCGCGCGCGCGAGCAGCTGCTGCACGCGTGCCACCGCCTCTGGCGCCAGGCCCTGCAGCTGCAGCTGCGCGGCGCGGGCAAGCAGGCCGCCGTCTGCGGCCGCCGCGGCCGCGGCCGCCGCCGCCGCCGCCGCCGCCGCCGCAGGGTCGTGCAAGCTGCCCACGCTGGCGGCGGCCGGCGGCGCGCCCGCCAGCTGCTGCTCCGTCGCGCCCGCCGGCGGCTGCCACGCGAACGCCCACTGATAGACGGGCTGGCGGTGGCGCGGGCCGCTGCGGGCGCGGGCGGGCGGGGCACGGGTGGGCGCGCGCGGGCGGCGGCGCCGCGGGCGCGCGCGCCGCCCGCCGGCGCGGCCCGGCTGCCTGCAGCGCCTGCGCCGCGCACCTGCCGCCCTGCAGCGTCTTCTCCACCAGGCCAAACGTGCTGAGCACGCTGCCGATGTCATAGATGCGGCGCTCGACGGTCGCGAGCGACGCGCGGCTCGCGGCGGCCGCGGCGGCCTCGCCGCCCGGCAGCGACGCGTCGAGGCGCTGCACCAGCTGCGTCAGCGGCACCTGCCCCCGGTCGAGCAGCAGCTGCTGCACGATGCGCCGCGTGAGCGCCCAGCACGAGCCGGGCATGTGGCCCTCGAGCACGGCGCTGCCGCCGCCCGGCAGCGCATCGCCGCGCAGCGCGCCCGCGTGCAGCGCCGCCAGCAGGCGCGGCAGGCGCGTCGCGCCCTCCCAGCGGTAGGTGAGCTTGCTGGAGCGGCTGACCATCTGCGGCGCCGCGCACGGAGCGGGCGGCGGCGCCCACGCGGGCGGTCGTGGGCGGGCGCCGCTGCTGTCGTGGTGACGCAGGCGCTTGCTGCGCTGTGCCCGCCCGGCGGGCCCCGCCGCCGCCGCCTCCACCTGCAGGGCCTCTAGGACGTTGACGATGTCATACAGGCGCCGCCGCGAGACCTGGAGCGCGTGCGCGGCGGCGTCGAGGTGGATGTCGCGCGCCGCGGCGCCTCCCGGGCCCGCCAGGGGCGTCAGGCCGCCCAGCGGCGCGCAGAACTGGTCCCTGAAACGCTCCGCCAGCTGCGTGAGCTCAGACTTGGCGCCTGCGGGCCGGCGCGCGCGCGGGCGGGCCGGGGCGCCTGGAGGGCGACCCCGCGCCGGCCGGGCGGCCCCGCCTGCGCCGCGCGCCGCGCGCGCGCCGCGCCGGCCGATCGCGCCGGGCGGGAGCGGACGCACCCTGCTCGCCGCCGCGGGCGGCCTTGGCCGTCCCATCCTCGCCCCCGGGCGCGCCGTCGGGCCCGCGCTTCATGCCGCGCCGCGGGCGATGACTTCACCAGTCAACGAGCGGTGGCGGCCATGGGGCGCCGTGCAGCGGTCACCGTGCAGCGGGCGCCGTGTGCGGGCGCGGGCGCGCGCGCGCCCTGCGCGCAAGTGCCCTGCCGACCGTCGCGGGGCGTGCGGGCACGGTGACAGGCCTCGGAGTGCGCCCCGGGCGGCGGCGGCAGGCGGCGGGCGCGCGGGCGCGCGCGGGCACTGACAACATTACCCTGGCCGTCCGCCCGGGGCCAGTCCTGCCCGCGCGGGGCCGTCGGCGGCGCGCCACCCGGCCCCACGCGCCGTGCGCGTGGACCCAAGCACCGCCCGGCGCGCCGCGGGCGCCGCGCACGGCCGCGCGCGGAAGGTCAGGTGCCTGCCACTCTCGGCCTGCCGTTTCCCGCTGTCCCCCGCCGCCGTGGGCTTCGCCGAAGCGCGCAGGCGCACCGCGCCGGTACGAGCCCGCCATCTGCAGCGCTCGGGCGCACCGCGCCGCGCCGCCGCCGCGACGCCGCCGCGCCGGCCCACGCGTGCGGCCGCCACCGGCAGGCTCCCCGCGCTCGGCGCCGAGCGCACGCGGCGCCGAGCGCGGACGCGGCGCCACGCCCACGCCCGCCCGCCGCGGATGCGGCGCGCGGGGCGGGTGCCCGAGGGGGGCCGAGTGGGTCAGTAGGTGGGGCCCTCGTCGCCGCCGTCGTCGCAGGCGTCGTCGTAGCCCTCGTCATCGTCAAACTGCTCGCCCTGGGGGGGGGGGGCATGCCAGGCGGCGCGCGGCGCGCGGCGCGCAGGTCGCGGCGGGGCGCCGACACCCGCGCGCGCGGCGGCCTGCACGGCCGCGCTCGGCGACCGCGGTCGCGGTGGCGGCCGCCCCCCGCGCAACACCAGGCCTGGGTGCGGCCACGGCGGTGCGCTGCGCTCACCTTCGCTCGCCGCCGCCGCCGCCGCGCGGCGCGCGCGCACCGACCGACCTGGCGTGGCGGCAGGTCAAGGTTGACCGCGACGGCCCCAACATCGGCGTGCTGTTTGACAACCGCATGCGCCCGCAGCAGTACACCAAGCCCGGGGAGGCCGGCGTCGGCTCGGGCCTCGGGGCGCTGCAGTGAGTGAGGCGCGCTGAGTGAGGCGCTGGCGGGGACCGGCGCGCGCGTGCGGCGCTCTGCAGCAGTGCGCGCGTCGCCGAGCGGCGGCGCGCGCCTTGGCCGCCGGGCTGCGGCGCGGCCTGCCGTGCGCGGTGGCGACCGCGCCGCGCTGGCCGCATGTCACGCGTGGGGCCTTGTGTGTGGGGACCGCAGTCTGCATGCCGCCTGCTGCCACGGCGGTGCGCTGCGCTCACCTTCGCTCGCCGCCGCCGCCGCCGCGCCGCGCGCGCGCACCGACCGACCTGGCGTGGCGGCAGGTCAAGGTTGACCGCGACGGCCCCAACATCGGCGTGCTGTTTGACAACCGCATGCGCCCGCAGCAGTACACCAAGCCCGGGGAGGCCGGCGTCGGCTCGGGCCTCGGGGCGCTGCAGTGAGTGAGGCGCGCTGAGTGAGGCGCTGGCGGGGACCGGCGCGCGCGTGCGGCGCTCTGCAGCAGTGCGCGCGTCGCCGAGCGGCGGCGCGCGCCTTGGCCGCCGGGCTGCGGCGCGGCCTGCCGTGCGCGGTGGCGACCGCGCCGCGCTGGCCGCATGTCACGCGTGGGGCCTTGTGTGTGGGGACCGCAGTCTGCATGCCGCCTGCTGCCTCTGCCTCGGCCCAGCAACGTTGAACGCGCTCGGGTGATTGACTGCCGCAGGTGGCAGCGGGCGCGTTGCCGTCGGGCCTGGCAACCCTGCCGGCCGCCCGCGAGCGCGAGCGCCCCCACCCACGCCCCTGGCAGCAGAGTGCAGACTTCGCGGAACGGGCAGGTTACCCTCAACCCGCTCGCTCACGGACACGCGCGGCAGCAACGCAGCAGGGGGATGCGGCAGCGAGGCAAGTTCTGGCAGCAAGTCAAGTCAACGGCTGGCAGTCACGCGGAACGGATTGGGCGCCGCCGCTGCTGCGCGCAGGCAGCGCGGGGCACGGCCGACAGCGAGCACATACAGTGCTGGCCAGCACTGTATTCCCCATGGGGAAGGGGACACAGCACGCAGCGCATCGCGGCGCGCGTCGCACACCTCAGTCGTCCAGGCTGCCGATCGCGGCGCGGCGCGCGGCGCGCGCGCGGGGCAGGTCCCACCAGGGGCACTGCGGCCACCTGCGGGGCGGCGGCGGCGGCGGCGGCGGCAGTTGCGGCGGTTCGGTGCCACGCCCCGCGCGGGCGGCCTTGGCCGTCCCATCCTCGCCCCCGGGCGCGCCGTCGGGCCCGCGCTTCATGCCGCGCCGTGGGCGATGACTTCACCAGCCAACGAGCGGTGGCGGCCATGGGGCGCCGTGCAGCGGTCACCGTGCAGCGGGCGCCGTGTGCGGGCGCGGGCGCGCGCGCGCCCTGCGCGCAAGTGCCCTGCCGACCGTCGCGGGGCGTGCGGGCACGGTGACAGGCCTCGGAGTGCGCCCCGGGCGGCGGCGGCAGGCGGCGGGCGCGCGGGCGCGCGCGGGCACTGACAACATTACCCTGGCCGTCCGCCCGGGGCCAGTCCTGCCCGCGCGGGGCCGTCGGCGGCGCGCCACCCGGCCCCACGCGCCGTGCGCGTGGACCCAAGCACCGCCCGGCGCGCCGCGGGCGCCGCGCACGGCCGCGCGCGGAAGGTCAGGTGCCTGCCACTCTCGGCCTGCCGTTTCCCGCTGTCCCCCGCCGCCGTGGGCTTCGCCGAAGCGCGCAGGCGCACCGCGCCGGTACGAGCCCGCCATCTGCAGCGCTCGGGCGCACCGCGCCGCGCCGCCGCCGCGACGCCGCCGCGCCGGCCCACGCGTGCGGCCGCCACCGGCAGGCTCCCCGCGCTCGGCGCCGAGCGCACGCGGCGCCGAGCGCGGACGCGGCGCCACGCCCACGCCCGCCCGCCGCGGATGCGGCGCGCGGGGCGGGTGCCCGAGGGGGCCGAGTGGGTCAGTAGGTGGGGCCCTCGTCGCCGCCGTCGTCGCAGGCGTCGTCGTAGCCCTCGTCATCGTCAAACTGCTCGCCCTGGGGGGGACCATGCCAGGCGCGGCGCGCGTGTCGGCGGCGGGGCGCCGACGCCGCGCGCGCGCTGCCGGGCCGCGGCCGCCGGTGCGCGCGCTGCCGGCGCGGCCGTGAGAACGCAGCCGCGAGCGCGCAGCCGCGCCACTGCCACCCAAGGCGCGCGCCTGGTAGTAGTCATCTTCTTCCATCACATCATCATCGTCCTCGTCGTAGCTGCCGCCCGCCGGCGCGTCGTCGTCGTCGGCGGCGGCCGGCTCGGCCGCGCCGCCGGCGGGGCGGCCGCCCGGCGCGCCGGCGCGGCCCTGCTGCGCCTCCTGCGCGGCGGGAGGGCGGGCGGGCGGGCGTGGGCGGGGGGGGGGGGGGGGGCGCCGCCCGGCGCGGCGCGGGCGCGCGGGGCCGGCTTGGCGCGGGCGCGCGCGCCTGCTGGGTAAAGGTGTCCAGGCGCTTTGCGAGCGCGCTGCCCTCCTCCGCCGGCGCGCGCTTGAACAGCTCGCCGCCGAGGCCCCTCGCCGCCAGCCTGCGCCGCGCGCGGCGCGCCGGCGGCAGCGGGCGTCGGCCGGCGGGCGAGCGCGCCCCGCCGCGCCACGCGCCCCGCGCCGCCTGGGCGCCGGCCGGCCCGCCGGGCGCGCGCCGGCGCGCGCGGCCGGCATGCGCACCGGCGGTCGTGGTCGCTGTAGAGCTCCTCCGGGAAGTGGTGCGGGTGCAGCGTGAGCAGGCTGGCCAGCGGCGGCTTCGGCGGCGCCTTGCCGCCCGAGCGCTTGACAAACCTGCGCCGCGCGGGCGGCGGGGGCTCGCGCCGGGCCCGCACGGCGCCGCCGCTCGCGCGGCGCAGCTGCCGGGCCCGCCACCGCCCCTGCGGCGCGCCGCGCACACCGGTCAGAGTATCTTTCGACGTCCCCGCCGCCGCCGCCGCCGCCGCTGCGCGCCGCTGCGCGCTCCGCGGCCGCGAGGTGGTAGGGCGACGCACGGTAGCTGCGCAGCAGGTCGGCGCGGCGCAGCAGCAGCAGCCGGTCGTGCGGCGTCGGCTCCGGCGGCTCGCAGTGCAGCTCGATGGCCTGCGCGCCGCGGGCGCGGGCGCGGCTCGTGCGTGGGCGGGCGGCGCTGCAGCGCGGCAGCCCCGCGCGCGCCCCGGCGCCCTGCCCGCTGCGCCCACCGGGAAGAGCGGCGGCGGCCCCGTCTGCTGCTCCACCGCCACCACGTTGCCGTCGTCGTCCTTGAGGCCGGGCGGGCCGGCGCCGCCGCGGCCGCCGCCGCGGCCGCCGCGCCAGCTGCCCCGCCCGCCCCGCCCGCGTGCCGCCATGCCGGCGGCGCCGCTGGGGCGGGGAGGGGTCAGGTGCGCATGGGGGGACGGCCTGCGCGCAGCAGGCGCGGTGCGAGTTGCTGTGCAGTGCGCGGCAGCGGCGCCGCCGGCCCGCGCGCTGGCGGCTCTCAGGCGCTGTGCTGCTGCGGCGGCCGTCTGCGCCTGGTCCGTCTGCCTTCAGCAGCGCCAGCGGTCGCGGACCGCCGCGGGCCGCGCAGCCGCCGCTGGGCGACAGCAGCAGCGAGCGGCAGCGGCGCCGCCGGGCCCGCCGACCTGCTGGTGCCGCTGCCCTGCGCCCGGCGCGCTGAACGGCGTGGGTCGACCGGTGGGTGGAGGGCGGGCGGCCCGCGGCTGCAGCGGCGGCCGGACGAGCGGCGGCGGCGGGCAGCGGCGGCCGGCAGCGGCGGTCGACGGCGAGGCAGGGCGAGCGCGGGCGCGGTCAGGGCGTGAGCTCAGAGCGCAAGCGGACAGCGCACGCAAGACCGCGCGTCTCGGGAAAAACCGCGGTGCCGACGTCACGCGAGCGGCGCGGCACCGCCGCGGGCCGCGCACACACCGCGCACACACACACGCCCTCCCCACCCTCCGCACACGCACAGTCGCGATGGCAGCACCCGGTGGCGTCGGCCTGACCACGGCGCAGCGCGCGGGGCGCCTGGCGAAGCTGTGGGCGCGCACGCGGGACGCCCCCGAGGTCCGTGCGCCGCCCCACCGCCGCCGCACGTGCTCGCCACCCGCCAGGCGCCGCCGCCGCACGCGCTCGCCGCCGCCGAGCGCCGCTGCCGCGCACCGCCGCCGCCCGCCGCCCGCCGCGCGCGCAGGTCGGGCTGCTCTATGCGTGGGTCGTCCTCGCCGTTGGCGGCGGCGCGTACGCGGCCAAGCGCGTGCTGCTGAACAACACGGCGGGCGCCTAGTGAGCGGCGGCGCTGGCCCGCGCGCGGCCCGCGCCGGCCGGGCCCGCGCCGCGCGATCGCCGCCCGCCTGCCCGCCCGCCCGCCCGCCCGCGCGTGCAGCTGGGACATCAACATGCGCGGCGACATCGAGAAGCAGGTCGAGACCGGCCGCGGCGGCTGGGAGGACGCGGCCCGCGGCAAGCACTCGGTCTTCTGGCACCTGGCGCAGGCGCGGCGGCGACGCGCCGCGGCGACGCGGCGCCGCGGCCGGCCCCCGCGCAGCACCAGGCCTGGCCGACAGGGGCGCGCCACGGCGGCGCGCCGCGCTCTCACATCCGCGCGCCGCCGCCGCCGCGCGCGCGCACCGACCGACCTGGCGTGGCGGCAGGTCAAGGTTGACCGCGACGGCCCCAACATCGGCGTGCTGTTTGACAACCGCATGCGCCCGCAGCAGTACACCAAGCCCGGGGAGGCCGGCGTCGGCTCGGGCCTCGGGGCGCTGCAGTGAGTGAGGCGCGCTGAGTGAGGCGCTGGCGGGGACCGGCGCGCGCGTGCGGCGCTCTGCAGCAGTGCGCGCGTCGCCGAGCGGCGGCGCGCGCCTTGGCCGCCGGCTGCGGCGCGGCCTGCCGTGCGCGGTGGCGACCGCGCCGCGCTGGCCGCATGTCACGCGTGGGGCCTTGTGTGTGGGGACCGCAGTCTGCATGCCGCCTGCTGCCTCTGCCTCGGCCCAGCAACGTTGAACGCGCTCGGGTGATTGACTGCCGCAGGTGGCAGCAGGCGCGTTGCCGTCGGGCCTGGCAACCCTGCCGGCCGCGGCGCCGCGGCCGGCCGTCCGCGAGCGCGAGCGCCCCCACCGCCCACGCCCCTGGCAGCAGAGTGCAGGCTTCGCGGCACGGGCAGGTTACCCTCAACCCGCTCACGGACACGCGCGGCAGCAACGCAGCAGGGGGGTTCGGCAGCAAGGCAAGTTCTGGCAGCAAGTCAAGTCAACGGCTGGCAGTCACGCGGAACGGATTGGGCGCCGCCGCTGCTGCGCGCAGGCAGCGCGGGGCAGCGAGCACATACAGTGCTGGCCAGCACTGTATTCCCCATGGGGAAGGGGACACAGCACGCAGCGCATCGCGGCGCGCGTCGCACACCTCAGTCGTCCAGGCTGCCGATCGCGGCGCGACGCGCGGCGCGCGCGCGGGGCAGGTCCCACCAGGGGCACTGCGGCCACCTGCGGGGCGGCGGCGGCGGCGGCGACGGGTCGCGGGGCGCGACACCGCGCCGCGCGCGCGCGGCCTTGGCCGCCGCGGCGCACGCGCCTGTGGTGCTCCCAGTGGAGCTCAAAGAACAGGCAGCGGAGGAAGCTCAGCGGGAGCGGCGCGCGCGCGGAGCGGGCCTTGACCCAGGCCATCTCCTCGCTCGCGCCCTGCGCGCGCGCGCGAGTGTGAGCGCGGGGCGGGGCGAGTGAGGCAGGCAGGGGGTGGCAGGGAGCTCCCTGCCCCCGAGGGCGCTCGCGGCGGCGCGGCGCGGTGGCCCGGCGGCGGCAGCGCACAGGGCGGCGGGCAGGCGCGTCGCAGAGCGGGCGCGTCGCGCCTTGCGGGGGCGGTGGGGCAGGTAGGTGCCGAAATAGAAGAGCCGGCCCGCCGAGAGCAGCCCCGTGGCGGCCCAGAAGAGCAGCAGGTTGGGCAGCGCCGCGCCGCGCCACACGAGCAGCCCCACGGTCGCCTGAAGCTTGAGGAGCTGCAGCGGCGAGACGTAGCCGCGCATGAAGCTCGCAAACCAGGGCAGTCCGGGTCGACCCCAGGCCTCCCAGTTGCGTTGTGGTGGGCCCAATGCTTGTCCCACATCAGGCTGCGGCGCGCCGCGGCCGGCGGCGGCCGGCGTCGGCGCGCCGGCGGCGGGCGCGACGCGCGCGCCCGCGTCCGCGGCGCGCGGCGCGCGGCGCCTGGGCGCGCGGGCGGGCGGCGCGCGGCGCGCGGGCCGTGCTCACTCGAAGTCAAACCAGGCGTAGAGGCTCACGCAGAGCGCGCCGATCACGTCGTTCAGGAAACTGTGTGCCACGCGCGGCGGCGTCGCAGGCGCGGCGCGGCAGGGCGCGGCGGTGAGCGGCGTGCGGCGCGGCGAGCGGCGTGGCGGCGGCCGAGCCCCGGCGGCGCGGTGGCGGGCGCACCGGTTGTTGGGAGCGATGGCGCCGTGCATGGAGTCGTCTGCGCGCGGCGCAGCGGACCGCGCGGCGGCGCGGCGGCGGCGGCTCGCCCGCGCGGCGCGGCGTGGCGCGCGCGGCGCGTGGCGCGGCGGCAACGGCGCGGCGCCCCAAGCCGCGCGCGGCTCACGCGTGGTGATGAAGAGCGCCGTGGAGAGGAACTGCGGCCGCGGCGGGGCAGGGCGCGGCGCCGGCGGCGTGGCGGGGGGCTGCGTCGGGCCCCGCCCCCGCCCGCGCGGCGCGGCGCGGCGTTCACGACCGGCGCACCTCGAGCGACGCAAACGTGGCGAGGCCGTCGAGCGCGTCGCCGGCCGTCAGCGGCGCGCCGAGGTCAAACTCGAACACGCCGTGCCGGAACAGCGCGCACCTGCGCGCCGCGCGCAGGCGGCGGCCGCGCTGTGCTCGCAGGCGCCGGGGCGCGCGGGCCGGCGAGCGAGCACCCCCCACATCCTCACCAGCACGCGAGGATGACCGCCGCGGGGGCGAGGCCGGGCGCGTCGCTCGTCGGCGGCTCGGTACGTGCCCGCGAGCGCGCGGCTGTGGGAGCTGTAGCGCGCGTGGCCGCCGTCGAGGCTCTCCCAGATCGACATCTCGTCCGGCTCCGCGTAGCCGCCCGCGCCCCGCAGCAGCGCGTCCGCGGCAGCCGGATCGAGCGGCGCGCTGAGCAGCGCGTCCGCGGCGCGCTCCGGCGGCGCACGGCTCGCGGCCGCGCACCGCGGCGCCAGCCGCAGCGCGGGCGGCCGGGACGGGCAGAGACGTGCCGTGGGTGGCGCGCGGGCGAGCATGGCGGCGCTGCGAGAGGGCGCGCCGGCGCCGGGCGACGTCAGCGGCGGCCGCGGCCCTGGGCGGGCAGTTCGAGGGCTGAGCGCCGCGTGGGCGACCCTAGCGCGACCGGAGGGACGACTGGAGGGCTGCGGCGCGGCGGCGGCGGCTTTGAGGCGGCCGCGTGTGGCCGGCAGACGCCGCCCGCCCGCCCGCACGCCGCCGCCGCAGCCCTGGGCAGCCTGCCCCTGCGCAGCAGCAGCGGCGGCCTGGCGGGCATGGCCGGCGGCGCGCTCGGCGCCGCGCTCGCCGGCGGCGCGGGCGGGGGCGCCGGCGCGTCGGCGGCCGGGGGGCGCGGCGCGGGGCCGGACCACCGCGAGGTGCGCTACGCCGACGGTGTGCTGGCGATGATCAACGTGCTGCGCCTGCTCACGCTCGGCGGGCCCCGCACGTGGGACGCGGCGCAGCACAAGGCGGTGCGGGCGCGCGGGCGCAAACGTGGCGGCGCGCGCGCGGCGCGGGCGCCGGGGCGGCGGCCGCTGCTCCGGCGGCCGCCAGGGGAGCGCCCCCGCGCGCCGCCTGGCCGCGGCCGACCCGCGCCGCCGCTCACGCGGCCGCCGCAGGTGGGCATGCAGGTGGCGCCGCGGCCCGCGCCCTGGTGTGCGGGGCGTGAGGTCAACCTGCTGGTCAACCACTTTGCGCTGGGCCTACCGCCGGGCGGCGCGGCGGCGGCCGTGTATGCGCTGCACGTGGCGCCCGCCGCCGCGGCGGACGCCGGCGGCCCCGCGCGGAGCGCGAGCGCGCGCCCCAGGCTGCTCCGGCTCCACGTTACAGCGAGGCGCGGCACTGGCGGCAACAGCATCAACACGAGGCACCCCCGTCCCCCGCCCCCCGCCGCCGCGCCGCGCCGCGCCGCCGCCCGGCCGCTCGAGCCGCAGCCCAGCCCTCAGCACAGCTCGCGGCCCAGCTCGCGCCCCCCAACCGACGGCCACAAGCTCAGGAGAGGGTTCGCCCCGCAGTTTGACCAACGCGCCCGCGGGGAGCACAGGATGCGCATGCACGGCGCGCGCCTCGCGCCCACAAGGAATGCGCCGCGCGCGTGGCGGGGTGTCTGCACAGACGCTGCACAGCTCTGTACCTGGGAGCACGCACGCCGCCCGGCCGCGCGCCAGGGGCGGTCGAGCCGCGCCGCCAGCCGCGGCCGCGCGCGTGAGCGAGTGAGTGTGTGTGTGCGTGTGAGTGTGTGTGGGGGGTGCACGCACGTCGCTGCTGGCAGCGGCACAGCAAGGGCTCGACCCTTGTGCGCGTTGGGTGCGCGCCATGATGCGTCGCGCGCACGGAACGAAATCGTGCCGGGCGCCCTCAGCGCCGCCGCGGCTCGCCCCGCGCCCCGCAGCATCAGAGGTGGTGTCCGTGCGTGTCGCCTGACTGAACTGCCTAGCCTCTGCAGCTGCTGCTGCCTCCAAAAACAAAAGCTTCCCACGCTGGGCGCGCCCACACTGGGCGCCGCCCTCTGCCTCGTCGTCGCCCCCGCCGCCCCTGACCTGCGCCTGACACTACCAGCCGGGGCTCCGATCAGCGCAGCGCACGCGCTCGTGCCGAAGCGCCCACAACGCGCCACGCCAGATCCAGTGGCGGGCGCGCGCACCGGCGTCCCACGCTGGGACTAGCGTGGGAGTTAAGCGTGGCTAGAGAAGAACGCAGACAAAGGAGTTGCTGTTGTTGTTGGCACCAGGTGTTGTTGTTGTGGGCGAGCGATGGCAGCGGGGGCTGCTGCGCAGCCCTGGACGCTCGAGCTAGGTCGCAGCAAGCACACGCGCGCACGCGCGACCCCGCGAGCGCACACACAGTGTGAGTACGCTGTCCCCCGCAAACACACACACACGCAGCGTGCACACACGCACGCACCCCTCGCCTGCGGCTGGTGGCCAGCTCTTGCAGCTGGCGCGTGCAGCGCCCATGTGAGAGTGAGACACGCTGCGCGCCCCCGCCGGTCCGCCCGCACGCACGTCCCTGCCCCGCCCCGTCCGCCCCCAGCCTGGTCCGGCCGCCTGCGGGCGCGCGCCCCGCGGCGGCGCGCCCGGGCAATGAAACGGCGCCCCCGCCAAGTGCCGGCGTCCGCGGCAGCGCTGTCTCAGCTGCCGGGCGCCCAGGGCGCCGCGTCGCGCGGCGGCGCCGGCGCGAGCGCGTGCTGCTACTGCTGCTGGTGGTGGTGGGGCTGCGCCGGGGCCGCGGGCACGCGCGCCAGCGCGGCATGCAGCCAGCAGTCCTGGCTGTACTTCTCGCGCACAAACGCAAACGGCGCCAGCGCGTCGCACGACCCGCACGCGGCCGCCGCGCCGTGCAGGTGCAGCAGGCGGGCCATGCACTCGCGCAGCTCGGACGGCGCGTAGCCTGCGCGGCGGCGGCGGCGGCGGCGGCGGCGGGCACAGGTGAACGGCGCGGCGCGGCGCGGCGCCGGCGCGGCGCCGGCGCTGGCGCGGCGCGGGCGCCGCCGCCTCACCGGACACGAGCCGCATCTCCTCCGCCGCCGCGCCCTGCGGCGACCAGCTCTGCGCCAGCAGCAGCGCCGCCGCCGCGACCTCGCTCGGCCGGTGCGGCAGGCTCGCATAGTCCAGCAGCGACAGCTCCGTGAGGTAGGCAGCCATCGCCACCACGCCGCCCGCCATCGGCTCCGCGGGCCCCCACCCGGCGCCGCGCCGGTCCCAGCAGCGGCCGCCGCCGCGCGCTGCACCGCGGTCGCCTGCGTGAAGAGGTGCAGGAAGGTGTACGCGGTCGGCGTCTTGATGCGCCAGGCGAGGCCGTCCAGCAGCACGCGCTCCATGCGCAGCAGGTCGTGCGCCTGCGCAGCGGCGCGGCGCGGGGGCGACGCGTGAGCGGCGGCCGCCGCCAGGCGGCTGCCGCCGGCACCGGCGCGCTGCCGGCGGCGTGCGGCCCCGCGCCGCGCGGCCGCGCGCCTGGAAGCAGTTGGCGGCAATGTCTGTCAGCTCCTCCACGCTCGGGTGCACCACCTCGTCCTGCTTGCTCGCGAGCAGCACGCACGCGACCGCGACGAGCTGCAGCACGCTGCGCGGCACGCCCTGCGCGGCGGCGGCGCGGCGCGGACGCGGGCGTCACGCAGCCGCGGGTGCGAGCTCCGCCAGCGGTGCGGGGGCGCCGTCCGCGCGGCAGCCCCGCCGCCGTCCGCGCAGCAGCCCCGCCGCCGTCCGCGCGGCGCGCCTTGGTTCCGGCCATGAAGCGGTCCATGAGCGCGACCGCGAGGAAGAGGGTCTCCTGCTGCATGTTGAACTCGGCCGCGACCTCGCTGAGCCAGCTGACCACGATTGAGCGCATCTGCGGCGTGATGTGCTCGCCGCCGCCGCCGCCGCCAGCGCCGCCGCCGGGCTGGTGCTGGTCCAGGTAGCCCGGCGCGGGCGCGAGCTCCGCCTCGAGCGCGCGCTCATGCCTGCGTGGCGGCGGTTGCGGCGGCGGTTGCGGTCGGCGGTTGCGGTTGGTGGTTGCGGTCGGCACTCGCGCTCAGCTCTTGCCCTGCTTCGACGCCGCCGTCCGGCCGCGCCGCGGGGGCCGCCGCCCCTGGGGCCGGCGCACCAGATCATGGTCATGAGCTCCTCCTGCTGCGCCGCGGTGCGCGCCGCCGCCGCGCGCTCGCGGTCGTCCGCGTGCAGCCGCGCCGCCCAGCCCGCCTGCTCCTGCTGCCGCTGCTGCAGCTGCTGCTGCTCCGCCTGCGCCGCCGGCTTGCTGTCCTGGTCGCTGACGCGCCAGTCGGGCGGCGCGAACGCGGTGCCGCAGCTCGCGCCCGACCCGGCGTGCGAGAGCGCCGCCGCCGCCGCGTCCTTGGCGGCGGCGCCCTTGCGCGCAACCAGGTCGCTGCTGCGGCTGGTGCACGTCGCGTCGCAGTCCGCCAGCTCGCCGGCGTGCTGCCCGGCCGGCGCGGGGCCGGGGGCGCCCCAGTGCAGGAACTGCGGGCGGCGCATGCCCGATGGCGCGGGCGGCCGGTCAGCGGCGTCGGGCGCCCGCAGCGGCGCCCCGGGGCGCTGGGGCGGCGCGTTTGCCGCCCGTGGGCCGCGCCGGGGCCGCTGCTGGCGCGCCGGTGCGCCGGGAGGGCGCGTGCGCGGGAGGAGGGCGCGACAGCTGCCGCTCGGGGCCCCCTCCCGGCGCGGCGCGGCGCCGGCGGGCCGCGCTGCCGCGCGCCCCTGACCGCGCGTGCCGCGACCCTCACACCTTGAGCGCCTGGGCCTCTGGATGGGCGTCGCAGCACGCGGCGAAGCCATCTTGGGTGCTCCACGCGCTGCCCTTGCTCGGGCTCAGCCCCTGGCCGCCCATCAGCACGTCACCGCCGCAGTCCATCGCCTCCCGCGCCGCTGCGCCCGCCCGCGTGCGCGCCGCGCCGCTAGAGGGCGCAACGTCAGAGCATGGCGGGACGGGCCTCTCCTCTCCCGCTGGCGGCGAGCCTCGATCCGCGCGGCGCGCGGGGTCGCTCGGCTGGCTGCGGCGGAGTCGGAGGGCGGCCCGCCAACCCCCCGATCGCCGGCAGCTTGAAAATTTTGGACGGCTAGGTCTCGCGCATTTGCAGGACCCGCCACGCGCTCGCGCGCCCCCCAAAACTTGCCCCGACACTCACAAAAGGCGAAGTTTGAAGTGCAGAGTTACCACGCTGGCGGCGGGGCCGTGCCCGCTGGCGGGCCGCGCAGGCCCGCGGGGCGCTCGGCCAGCTCGCGTCCCGGCGTCCCGAGCGGTGGCCGCAGGGCGCGGCGCGACGCCGGCAGCGCGCAGGAGCGTCCCGGGCACGAATGACGGGCGCCGCAACGCCGCACGGGGGTCTCCCGACCGCCCGCGCGCCGCTCCGCAACCACCGCCGGCGGCGCTCAACCGCTGGCCGGGAGGCGCGCCTTGTCCAGCAGCTCGTACAGATCTAGCCGCTTCTGCTGCCGCAGCGGCAGGTTGGCGCGCCGCTCCGCGACCTGCGGCGGCGCCGGGCGGGCGGCGTCGCGCCGTGCCGCCGCCGTCCCGCCAAACGCGCGCCGCCCGGCAGCGCAGGCTCCCGCCGCCCCGCCCCGCCGCGCGCGCGCGCGCGCGCGCCTGGGCAAAGTCCAGGTCGGCGTACACGGTCGCGGGCTCGGCCCCGCAGCTCGCGAGCACCTCGGCAAACGGCCCGACCGCGGCCGAGTGCCCCCAGGCCTGGTACGACGCGCCCGGGCTGCGCGCGGGGCTGCAGGTCAGCACAAAGCACTGGTTGTCCACGGCGCGCGCGCGCGCGAGCAGCTCCCAGTGCAGCGGGCCGGTCACGGTGTTGAACGCGCCTGACGATGCGGCGGGCGGCGGCGGGCGCGGGCGCGTTCCGGGCGCGCGCGCGGCGGCCGCCGCGCCGCCGAGCCGCGGCGCGCGGCACGCGGCGCGCGGCGCGGCCGGGCCGCGCCGCGGCGCGCGCCTGGGTACACGAGCGCCTGCGCGCCGCGCGCCGCGCAGAGCATGGCGAGCTCGGGGAAGCGGATGTCGTAGCAGATGCCGACGCCGAGCCGCCCCGCGGGCGTGTCGACGACCGTCGGCGCGGCGCCGGGGCTGAGCGTGGCGGACTCGCGGAACGTCATCTTGCCAGGGATGTCAATGTCAAAGAGGTGGACCTTGCTGTGTGTGTGTGTGTGTGTGTGTGTGTGTGTGTGTGTGTGTGTGTGTGTGTGTGTGTGTGTGTGTGTGTGTGTGTGTGTGGTTGTGGTTGTGTGCGTGGGCAGGGTTGGGCGCAGGCAGGGGCGGCAGGGTGTGTGCGTGCGCGTGACCGCGCCCGGCCGCGCAGCGCGGGCGCGCCGCACCGGTGCTTGGCGAGCAGCTCGCCGCCGGGGCCGTACACGCAGCACGTGTTGTACAGGCGCCCGCCGGACGCCTCGGGCACCGAGCCGCCCACGAGCGTCACGCCGCACGCGCGCGCCGCGTCGGCCATCATCGCCGCCGAGGGGCTCGGCCCCGCCTCCAGGTCCTCTGCCGCGGCGCGGTGTGGGCGCACGCGACGGTGCGGCGTGCGGGCGCGCCCTGGCTGGCTGCCGCGCGGCGCCGCTGGCACCCGCAGCGCGGCGGCCGCCACCCGCAGCGCGCCGCGGCGCAGGCCAGGGCGCGGCGCACCGGCGTAGGTGGGGAAGCTGTCGTTGCTGTAGGGGCAGTTCCACATCTCAGGCAGCACGACGAGCTTGGCGCCCGCGGCCGCCGCCTCCTGCGGGGTGGCGGAGCCCCCAGCGGGCGCGCGCGGGCGGGCGCATGAGCGAGCGGCCCGGTGCGGGCGGCGACGGCGGCGACAGCGGCGACAGCGGCGGCGGCCGTGGCGGCGGCGGCGCAGGCTCCCCCGGCGCGCCTCGATCGCGGCGCGCGCGGTCGCGATGTTCTGCTGCTTGTCGGCGGTCACGCTCAGCTGGCACAGCGCCGCCTTGACCTGCGCCGCAGCGCGTTGCGTGATCAGGGCGACCTGCCAGCGCCTGGGCTGCGCGGTGCGGCAGCGGCAGCGGCACCCGGCGGCGCGGCGCGGTCGCCGCACCACGCCGGGGCTCGCCGGCTCGGCCATCGCGCGTGTGGCCACACGCGCGCGGCAGGCACGCGAGAAGCAAGGCGCAGCTGCTCGCAATGCACGGGCGCGGGCGGCGAGCATGCAGGGCGCTGCGGCGGCCCGCCGCGCGGCAGCAGCGGCTGGCGGCAGCGGCGCTGCGTGCGGAGTGGGAGCTGCTGCACAGCGCGGCGGGGCGTCGTGGATCGTGGACAGGCGGGGGAGCGGGAGTGCCAGATGAGGCGTCACACGCCGCAGCGGCTCAGCA
Organism: Scenedesmus sp. PABB004; assembly: GCA_014905635.1. Taxonomy (NCBI): domain Eukaryota; kingdom Viridiplantae; phylum Chlorophyta; class Chlorophyceae; order Sphaeropleales; family Scenedesmaceae; genus Scenedesmus; species Scenedesmus sp. PABB004. Next base: position 458,668 of record JABVCE010000010.1, on the reverse strand, counting down.
GACCCCGCGGCGCCCGCTCGAGCGCTCCGCTCCCGCGCCCGCCGCCGCCCATCACGCCCCGCCCCGCCAGCCCGCCCGTCCCGCCAGCCCCCGGTCAGTAGCGCCCCCGGTCGCGGCGGTCGTAGTCGCGGTCGCGGTCCCGGCCCCGGTAGTCGCGCGGCTCGCGGTCGCGCCCCGAGTCCCGACCGCCGCGGTCGCGGTCGTCGCCGCGGCCGTAGTCGCCGCCGCCGCGGCCGTAGTCACCCCCGCCGCGCCCATAGTCACCGCCGCCGCGGCCGTAGTCGCCGCCGCGGCCGCCGCGGTCGCCGCCGCCCCGGCCGTGCGGGCTGCGGCTGCGCTCGCGCTCGCGGCCGCCGCCGCGGCCGTCTGGCTCGCGGTCGCGGCCGCTGCCGCGCTCCGGCTCGCCGCCGGGCGCGCCCAAGAGCTCCTGCGAGGAGGCCCCAGGGCGCGGCGCGCGCGGTGAGCGGGGTGCAGGGCCCGCCGCGCGGCGGCGGGGGCGGACGCGGCCTGCCAAGCGACAGGCCGGCGCGCGCAACGCGGCGCACCTGCTCTGACGGCGCGAGGCCGCCACCGCTGCCGTAGAGGCGCGCCAGCGCCGCCGCCTCGCGCGAGCGCCGGTCCTCCTCCTTGCTGCGCTTGGGGCGGCCCCACTCGTCGTACCTGCGGCGCCGCGCGGCGCGCGGCGCTCAGAGCGCGCGGGGCGCTGCTGCGCGTGCGCGGCGCGCCTGGTGTGCCGCGCGGGCGCGCGGCGCCGGCGGCGCCGCTCACTCCTCGTTGTCCGCGTCGCCCGCGCGGTACTGCTGGCGCCGCCGCCGGCTCTCCTCCAGCTCCGCCTCGTCCAGCTCCTTGAAGCCGCCGCCCTGCGGGGCGCGCGCGCGCGCGTGAGCGCGCGCAGCACGCAGCGCGCAGCATGTGGCACGCCCAGCGGCGCCCGAGGGCCAAGCTCGCCCCAGGGCCCGCGGCCGCACCTGGCCCTCGCGCTTCGTGTCAACGACGCCGGGCTTGGGCGCGCCGCAGAGGTTGCAGCTGTTGCGGCGCTGCCAGTTGGTGTTGCCGCAGCTCGTGCACGCCCAGTCGCCCGGCGCAAACTTGCCGGGCGGGCCCTGCGGCGCCGCGACGACGCGCTGCCGCGGCGCGCCGCCCGCGTCGCCGCCGCCGGCGCCCGGCGGCGGCCCGCCGCCAGGCGCACCGCCGTAGCCGCCGTCCTGCGCAGGGGCGGGTAGCCGCCGCCGCCCGGCGGGCCCGGCGGGCCGCCGTAGCCGCCGGGCGGGCCGCCCCGGGCGGGCCACCAAAGCCGCCGCCGGGCGGCCCGCCGCCGCCGCCGCCGCCGCCGGCCGCCTCTGCTTTGCTCATGTTGCATTTCTGGCAGGCGTCGCGCCACGCGTAGTTGTGGTTGGCGCAGCGCGGGCACGCCCAGTCGCCTGGCTTGCCGCCCGGCGGCGTGACGAGCGCGCCCATGCCGCCGCCGCCGCCGCCCGGGCCGCCGCCGCCGCCGGGGCCGCCGCCGTCGCGCGGCGTCTGGCACCTGCGCGCGCGGCGGCAGCGGCGTGTGAGCACGCGCGGCCGCCGCGCTCGGGGCAGACCTGCCCGCCGCCGCACGCGCAGCAGCGCCTGCGCGGCGCCCGCCGCCCCGCGCACCGGTTGCAGTGGCTGCGCCGCGCAAAGTTCATGTTGCCGCACGACGGGCAGTCCCAGTCGCCCTGGGGCGGGCCACCGCCGCCGCCGCCGCCGCCGTAGCCGCCGCCGCCGCCGGCGTAGCCGCCGCCGCCGCCACCGCCGTAGCCGCCGCCGCCGCCGCCTCCGCCATAGCCGCCGCCGCCATAGCCACCGCCGCCACCGCCGTAGCCGCCGCCGCCGCCGCCGCGGTCGCCGCCGCCCTTGCGCTCCGCCAGCGTGACCTTGAGCGTGGACCCTGCGCGGCGGGGCCGCGCGGCGCGGCGCCGGGTCGGCCGCTGCAGCGCTGTCTCCCTCGCTCACACCCACGCCCCGCCGGCCGAGCCGCCCCGCCCAGCCGAGCCGCGGCGCCGCCGCCGCCGCGCCGCGCCGCGGCGCCGCACCCTTCCAGTCCTTGTTGTTGAACCACTCAACCGCCGACGCCGCGGAGAACGCGTCCTCGTAGCTCACCGTGCCGTCGCCCTTGAGCCCGCCGGTCGCCTTGTCGCTGCACGCGGCGCGCGGCGGCGGCGACGATCGGGCGCCGCACGCACGCGGCGGAACCCGCCCGCGCGGCGGCGGCCCCGCCGCCGCGGCAGCCGTGCGCGCGCGCGTGTGTGCGGTGCGCACCGGTAGAGCCAGATCTTCTTGGCCTTGGTCTTCTTGTCGAGCTTGATGATGCCGATGCTGCCAAAGTACTCCTCGACGTCGCGCTCCGTGCACCCCGGCGGCAGGCCGCTCACGTACACGGTGTCGGTCTCGGGGACCTCGAAGCTCATGGTCTCGGCGTTGTACGCCATGGCGCCGCCGCTGCTGGGGCTGCCGGGCGCGGTGCCGCGCGGTGCCGCCGCCTGCGCTCCGCTGGGCGACCGCCGCTGCTCGCGCTGCCGCCGCGGCCGCTGGCGGCGTGCAGGCGCCCCGCCGCTAGCGCTGCGGTGAGATCAGGGTCACCGGGTCAGCCCGGCCGACGCGCCGCGCTCTGCGGGCGCGCGCAGGCGTGGGGCGGGCGGGCACGGGCTGATGCAGGCCGCCCCGGCGGCGGGGTGCGCGGGACCGGGCGGACGACAAGGCGCCGGGCGTGTCGGGTGCGCGAGGAGGAGCTGGGCTGGCAGGGGCGGCCTGAACCCGGTCGCGGCAGCGCGGCAGGCGACGATCAATGTGCCCAGCAGCAGCGGGCGTGTCTGGTCGCCCACGGTCTCCGCACAGCCTTCTACCCGCGGCTCTGGCCGTCAGGAGCGCGACTGTGTGCGTTCACCGACCAACCGGCGCGCAATTGCAGCAGCAGCAGCCGATCTGCCCTCGCACCAGCAGCAGGCGCCTCCACCCAGCTCCGCAGCAGCAGCACCGTCATCATGAGGATCGCCGCTCACACGCAGCAGCAGGCGGCGGGCGCCCGGGCGGCGCGGCGGCCGTTCAGCGGCGGTCCGGCCGCGCCGCCGCCCGCCGCGCGCCGCGGCTGCTGCCGCGCGGCCGCCGGCCGGCAGCCAGGTTCGGGGGCGGCGGCGCGGTGTGCTGCGGCGGCGACGCCGGAATTGCCACCACCGGGGCGCGCGGCGCTCGCCGCCCGCCGCCCACGCCCGCCACCGCCGCCCGCCGCGCCGCGCAGGCGAGGAGGCGCGCGAGCAGGCGGCGGCGGCCAGCAGACGGCAGGCGCTGCTGGGCGCGCTGCTCGCGCCGGCCGCGCTCGGCGCGGCGCAGCTCGCGCCGCGCGCCGCGGCGGCCGCGGCCGACGCCGCGCCGGCGGTGAGCGGCGGCGCCGCGCGCGCGCCCAGCGCCGCCCGCCGCGGCCCCCTGCCGCCGCGCGCCCGGCTGACGCCGCGCCCCCACACCCCGGCCGCAGGGTTTTGCTGAGCTGGCAGACCCCATCCTCGCCTATAGCTTCATCTACCCGGTCGCGACCGCCGGCGGCGAGGCGCTGCAGATGACGCTCACGCACCCGCCCGAGAAGGTGCCGCGACACGGCGCTGCGGCAAGCTGGCACGGCGCGGCAAGCTGGCGCGGCGGCAGCGGGCCGACGCGCGCCGCACGCCGCGCCGCGCCGCTTCGCAGTACTCGAGCGCCGCGCCGCTGTCGGCCGACGCGCGGCAGCGCATCGTGAGCGAGGTCTTTGACCTGCGCCGCTTCGTGACGGTGTCAATGACGGTCGGCCCCGCGAGCGGCGTGCTGCGCGACGCGCCGCAGGAGGCGTGGAAGCCGCGCGACGTCGCGCTGACCGTGCTCATCGACAGGCGCGCCGCGCAGCGCGGCACGCGGCGCGCTCGGCTGGGCCGGACGCAGCGGCGCGAGCGCGGCGCGAGCGCGGCGCCCCGGCCGCGCGCAGGTCGACCGCGCGGCTGTCGAGCGGGCAGCGCACGGCGCTGAACGACATCGAGGAGGCGCACGCGGAGGAGCGGGGCGGGCAGACATACTACGTGTATGAGCACACCACGCAGGGCTCGCCCACGGTGTCGAGCATCAAGGCCGAGACCTACCGCCACGCGCTCGCCGTCACGACGACGCGCCCGGGGCTCGACGGCAAGCCCTACCTCTACACTCTCAACCTCTCCTGCCCCCAGGCGCGGCGGCGGCGGCGGCGGCGCGGCGGCGGCGGCGCGGCGGCGGGGGCGCGGCGGCGGGGGCGCGGGGTGGAGTCGCGCGCGGCGGCGGCGGGGGCGTGCGGCGGCGTGCGCCGCGGACCCCCGCGGCCGCGCGCGCCGCGCCGCAGGCGCTGTGGGCCGACATGGCCGGCGGCTTCAAGGCCGCGGTCGACAGCTTCCGCCTGCTGCCCACGACTGACGCGTACATCCCGCCCGACCAGAACCCCTGGTGCGCGCCGCGCCGCCGCTGGGGGGCGTTTTTGTCTGTCGCAGCCCCCTGCCCGCGACCTCTGGCTGGGCGGCCTGCCCGCGCGCGGCCGCGCGCTGCAGCGCGCGCGACGGCTCCCTGACGCTGCAGCGGCCGCCGCCGCCGCCGCCGCCGCCGCGCGCAGGCTGTTCTTCTGAACGAGCGCCGGCCGGCGGCGAGCGAGCGCGTGCTGCCGCCGGACCCAGCGCGCAGCGCTCTGCCATCGCAGTGTGCTGCTTGTTTTTCATGTAGCTGCACCAGCAGCAGCATGCTGCGCGTGCTCGGGGCCGATCCGTCGTGTAACGCCCCTGACCGTTTGCACCGGGTGCTTCTGCACGTCGCGCGCCGCCGGTCCAGCCGCGCGCGCGCCGCGCGGGCCGCAGCCAGCCGCCGCTCAGCCGCCGCAGACGCCGCGCCCGCTCGGCCGACCCAGGCGCGCGCCGCTCAGCCGCTGCCAGCGCCGCCGCAGCGAGGCAGCCGCACGCGGGTCGGGCGCGGGCGCCGGTGCGCCCACCTCGTTGCCGAGCGGAGCCGGGACTCGATCCGGCGCGCTGGGCCAGGAGGCGGGCGCACCGGCGCGCCGAGGCCAACACATGAGGCTGCTGTGCCCGCGCGGCGCAGCGCCGCGCTGAGGTTGATTGAGCGGCGCGTGGGCGCCTTCAAAAAACTCAACGAGGCGTTGCGCCGCGCGGGCGAGGTCTCTGCAACGTGGCCCGCGACGCGGGCGATGGGGCCGCGCGCGCGCAGGCGCGTGGGGGCCGCGGGTTGCTGCCTCACCGAGGCCGCGCTCTCGCCGTCCTTGGGGTCTTGGCGTGGAAGGTGTTGGCGCCGCAGAGGTCAGAAGTCAAACCAGCTGGTGAGGCTGGCTCCAACTTTGACCTCTGCAACGCCAAGACCCCCCCCCCCAAACATCCCCAACGGCGAGGCTGCAGCCTGACCGTCGGCCAACGCGCCGGCGTCCCGCGGGGGTCAGGCTGATGAGGGACCCACCAGGCGGCTGACCACCGGCGGCTGACCTCCGCAAGAACACCGCCGCCGCTGCCGGCCGCCGCCGCCGCGGCCGGCGCGGGGCAGCGCGCGGCGCACGAGGCGAGGGCCGGTGCCGTGCCTGCGCGGGGCAGCACGCGGCGGCAGGAGGCGAGGGCCGACGCGGGCGCGGGCGCACGGCGGACGCTCGGCGCCCAGCCCGGCCGCGCGCCGCGCGCCGCGCGGTTCAGCCCGAGCCAGCGAGGTCTCCCGGCCGCGCCTGCGCGCGCGGGGCCAGGCCGTCCACGCCGCCGCAACTGTCGGCCGTGCCGCGCCCGACCCTGAGCAGGTTGTTCGGAGCGTTGGTCAGCACCAGACAACATGATCAGGGTCGGGCGCGGCCTGGCCGGGTGCGGCGTGAGGGGCAGCCACCCGCTCAAGGGCAGCGCCGCAGCTTGTGTGCTGCATGACCGGCCCATGGTCAAGTGGCGCGGCGCGCGCGGGCGGCGGCGCGCGGGTGGCGGCGACACGCAGGCCGCCGGGGGGCGCGCGCGCAGAGCGCAGCAGCGGCACTCGCAGCAGCGGCGCACGTGCACGCCCTCGGCCACGCCGGTGCCCAGGCACGTGACGGCGAGGTCACCACGTGACAGCGGCCACATGACCGTCACATGCCTGGGCACCGGCGTGAGCGACGGTGTGGGCGTAACACTGCGCGGTGGGGGCGGCGTGGGCAGCGCCGGCGCCGCCAGCGCCCGCCCACCTGCAGGCACAGCCCAGTCGCCCAGCCCTGCCAGCGCGCGAGCGTGCGCGCAAAAGCCACGCACGAGGCTGTAAGCTTTGCGCGCACGCTCGTGCGGTGGCAGGGCTGGTGGGCTGAGCTGTGCGTGCAGGCTGGTCGGCCTGCTTGCACGACAGGGTGAGCGCACGTTGCGCACGTTGTGCTAACGACGCCCTACCTGTCATACGAGCAGGCCTCGCCCAGCCCCTCCTGCGCCTCGATCACGCGGCGCAGCACAGGCAGCGGCGGCGCCGCGTGGGCCGCGCGCGGCCGAGCTCGGCCCCGAGGCGCCCGCCGCGCTGCGCGAGGTGGGCCGCACAACGCGATGCTGCCTCGCGCCACCGGTGGCGGCCCCGGCCCCCAGCGGACCGCGCGGCCGCGCGCGCGCGCGCGCGCGCACCTGCACTTGATGCTGCCTGTGGGAGCAGCACCGCAGGCCAACCTGGAATTTTGACCGGCAGGTCATGTGGCTTCCGCGTCAAGATCCAGGTTGGCCTGCGCACGTCTCCGTGCAGCAGCACGACACCAGCGCAGGGCAGCGGCCGCGTGCGCGCGCGCGCGCTCGCGTGTGGCTGCCGCCCTCACCGCCCGCGCCGCAAAGCTGACCGTCCCCCGCCACGCGCCGTTGCCGGTGAGCTCGTTGACCACCGCTCTGTTCTGATTGAGAGCGGGACGGTGAACGAGCTCACCAGCAACGGCGCGTGGCGCGGGACAGTCAGCTTTGCGGTGCGGCTCTGCGCGATGGCGCCACCAGCGCGGCCGGGCGGGCGGGCAGGCGTCATGTGGCTGGACGCCGCCCGCACCACGAGCGGCGCACCAGTCACACGGCGGGCCTTGGCAGCCTCTCCCGCTGCATCCAGCCAGGGCCCGCTCGCGCGTGCGCGCCAGCACCGGGATGCAGCGGATGGGGAGCGGGGTCAAAGACAGTGACCTTGATCTGGTGAGGTCCCGCGAGGGCAAGGTCACTGTCTTTGATCCTGCGCGGCGCACGCGGTGCCGCAGCTCCGCTCGCGCAGAGCTGCCGCAGGGCGTGTCGTCCGAGCTCCGCCTCCCCCGCGCACCGAAACCTTGGCGGCGACGCCGCGACGGCCAAGCTGGCGTTCTCGCAAGAACGGCAGCCTGACCATCACGGCGCCGCCGTCCGAGGCGGGCACCGGAGCGCGCAGCCGGGGTTGGATCCAGCCAGATCGGGCACCGTGCACCAACCCCGGCTGCCCCGCATGTGCGCCTCCCCCGGCTGCCGCCGGCCCGTCGTCGTCGCATCCCAGGCCGCGCGCGCCTGCTGCAGGATGTCGCGCCGAGGGCCGCAGGTGCGTCAGACACCGCGCAAGCCAGCACGCGATCTGCGACACCTGCGGCCCTCGCCGCGCGTGACACCCTGCAGCAGGCGCGCGCGGCCTGGGAGGGGGCCAACAGCGCTGGGTGGCGTCAGCAGGCAGTGACGCGGCATTGTGCAGGGCGCGGCGGCGGTGGCGGCGGCGGGGCGCGAAGCTCAGCGCTGGCGCAGCGGCACCAGGTCCGCACGGGCCCTCTGCGCGCGCGCGCGCGCGGGCGCGCGGGCGCGCGGCGCGCGGGCGCGTGGGCGCCGGCTCGCGGCCGCCGAGCTGCGGCGGCATGCGCGCCCGCGCAGCAGCGACCGCCCCCCGCGCCGCGGCCGGCCCTGCGCATGCACCGCGAGCTGGCAGACCCCCCCACCCCCCCCCCCCCCGACGCAGCTGCCTGTTCGGTGCCGCCATCGCCGCCGCAGCTGCGGCGCCCCCTCGACCTGCGGCGCGTGGGCGGCTTTGACGCGCCGCTGAGCATCTTTGAGGACGTACGCTTCCGCGCGGCTGTTATTACACTGTCGCCAGTGACACTGGCGACAGGGTAAAAACAGCCCGCGCCAGCACTCCCGTGGCCGCGGCAACAGCGCGCGCGCGCGGGCCGGCCGCCGGCGGCGACGCCGGCGGCCGTGCACAGCCGGGGGGCTGCTCATCACTGAGCATGAACCACAGGCCAAAGGTTCATGCTCAGTGATGGGCAGCCCCCGGCTGTGCACGGCCGCCGGCGGCGGGGCGGCGGTGGGGATGGCGCCGCGGCGTCGTCGCGGCGCGGGCGCTTGGCGGGTTGCGCGCGGGCGGGGCCGTCGCTCGCAGGGGTGGCCGAGCGCCTTCAGGACGCGGTGGCGCCGTCTGATCGCCGTCGCGGACCTGAAGGCGCTCGGCCACTGCCGGCCCACCACCACGACCGCCTGGGCGCGGCCGCGCTGCGACGCGTGCTCGGGGCCGGACGGGGCCTGCGCCCTACCTGCGAGAGCCCCCAGCACGCGTCGCAGCGCGCTCGCGCCCAGGCGGCGACGGCGGCGGCGACGGCGGCGCGCCTGGGGCGGCGGAGCTGCAGCGGCGGCAGCAGCAGGGGCAGCGGTGGCGCTGCCGGTCCGCTGCGCCCGGACGCGCGGCGCGCGGCGCCGGTCGGGCGGCGCCGCCGCGCGCGCGCCGGTCGGGCGGCGCCGCCGCGCGCGCGCCGGTCGGGCGGCGCCGCCGCGCGCGCGCCGGCCAGGCGCGGGGCCAGCGCAGCCCACCGCCGCTCCCCGGCGCGCGCACCTGGACCGTGGGGCGCTGCGGCGCGCGGCGGTCGCGCCTGCCTGCGTGCGCGCGCGCGCGGCGGGCGGCGTGTGAGACCGCGCACACGCGGCGCGGCCTCCACGGGAGAGCGCGGTGCGAGCGCCCACGCCCGCACCGCCCGGACGCCGAGGCCGCTCGCCGCGCGGGGGTCGGCGGCGCCGCTGCTCTCTCTGCGATCGCGGCCGCCACACAGCCCACGCGGCCGCCCAGCCGCCTCGTGGCGCCGCGTGGCAGAGTCCTACCCGCTGCTGCTGCCATGGCCGTGCCCGCAGGGCGCACGCCCCGGGCAAGCTCGCACATGGCAGCAGCAGCGGGCCGCGCGGAGCGGATGGCGGCGCGCAGCGCTGCCCAGGCCTGCCCGCCCCTTATGCCGCCTGGTTGCGCCCAGCGCGAGTCGGAGAGAGCCGAGCGCGCGGGTACAGCTGGCGCAGCGGGGTTCTTTACGCCCCCGGCCGCTCGGCGGCCCCGCGCGCGCCTCAGCCGCCGCCGCCGCCGCCGCCGCCCGCGCCGCCGCCGCCGACCCAGACGACGTGCCCGCTCGGCGTCATCTTGTAGCGCGCGTCGATGATGAGGCCCTTGGCGATCATCACGTCCCTGCGCGCCAGCGGCGGGGGCTCCGGGGGGTCGGGGGGCTCAGGCGGGCGCCCCGGCCCGGCCGCCGCGCCGCGCCGCGCCGAGCCGCGCCGCGCCGCGTCGCTGCAGCCGCCGCGGCGCAGCGGGCGCCGGCCGGGTCGCGCGCCTGTAGAAGGCGCTGCACTGGTAGCCCACGCGCGTGCCGATGTGGCTCGCGAACAGGCCCCTGCGGCGGCGGCGGGCGCGCCGCCGTGAGGCGGGGCGCGGGCAGCGCGCGAGCCGCCGGCCCCGCTGCCGCGCGCGCACCACTTGTCGCCCACGCCGTGCTGGCGGCGCGGCGCGGCGGCGGGCGGCGGCGGGGGCGCGTGAGCTGGCGCGCTGCGCCGCGCCGTGCTGCGCCGCGCCGCGCCGCTGGGCCCGTGGCGCGCCCACCTTGCGCGCCGTGTCCAGGAACAGCTCGTGCTCCTCCTCGGTCCACTCGCCCTGCGCCTGCGTGGCAGCGCCGTGGCGGCCGCGGCGCAGGTCGGCGGGCGGCGCGCGCGCGCACGTCGCGCGGCGAGCCCGCCGGCCGGCCGGCCGGCCGCGGGGCGCCGCGCCTGGGTGCAGTGCGGCGCCACGTGGCGGTAGAAGTAAGCGTTCGGGTTCTTGCGGAGTTGGGTCGCCGCGAAGGCCTGCGGCGCGCCCGGGCGTCGTGTGCTCGCGGCGGTGTGTGTGCGCCAGGCGCGCCGGCGACCGCCCCCCGCCGCCGCGCCGCGCCGCGCCGCGCCTTTGCGTCGCTCCAGCCCTGCGCCTTGAGCGCCGCCGGCACGGCCGCCATGTCGGGCTTGCGGGTGAACGCGCCGCCGCCGCCCGCCGCCCACGCGTCGGCGGCGCTCGCGGCGATGCCGTAGAGCTCGCACATCGCGGGGCTCACCCAACTGCGGGCGTGGGCGGCGGCGGCGGCGGCGGCGCGCCGCGCGCCCTTGCGTCCAGCCGGGCGCAGGGCCGCGCGGCCGCGGCGCCCGGCCGCTGCGCCTGCTGCGCCTGCTGCGCCTGCTGCGCCTGCTGCGCCTGCTGCGCCTGCTGCGCCTGCTGCGCCTGCTGCGCCTGCTGCGCCTGCTGCGCCTGCGGCGCGCGCCTGCGGCGCACCCCTTGAACGCGCCGTCCGACTGGAAGCCCGCCAGCTCCTCGCCGATCAGCTTGAAGTACTCTGCTTGGGTCAGCAACGACGCGGGGTCTGCGCCGGCAGCGGCAGCAGCGGCGGCAGCGTAGGCGGGCGTCGTGCGTGGCGCTGGCGCGGCGGCTCGTCCGGAGCCCAAAGAGCCCCGCCGCCGCTCGCCCGCCCGCCGGTCGCCGTGCGCACCCGGCTTGTCCGACGGCGGCTCCGCGGCCGCCGCGGCGGCGGCCGCCGGCTCGGGCGCCGACGCGAGGCGCTTGGAGCGCCGGCTCGGCTCGAGCGCCTCGGGCGGCGGCGCGTCCTTGGGCTTGGACCGCGCGCGCTTGCCGCCGCCCATGGCCGCCTTGACCGCCGCCGCCGCCTGCTCCACGCCCAGCTCGGCCAGCAGCTCGCGGTTGCGCTGGATGCGCGCGCTGCGCGCCGCCTCAAACTCGTTCGCGCCGCCGCCGGGGGCGGCACCACTGCGCCCGCCGCGCACGTGGCCGCGGCGGCGGCGTCCGCCATGGTGGCCCAGGCCGATCAACCTGACCAGGTCTCACGCTGAGTCGCGCTCCCGACCGCAGCAGGCGCCGGGCGCGGCGGCGGTTGGCGCTCGCTCAAACGCCGTTGTCGTGCGCGCCGCGGCTGCGCGGCTGCGAGCTGCTGGGGGCGCTGGTGACGCGACGCGTTGACAGCTCCGGTGAATGTGTGTGAGCGCGCGCGCTGTCGGCGCTGCGGGGGTGGCCGGCGCGTGCCAGCGCTGCGCCGCGCCGTTGCACCCCAACGACCGCCCGCCCGCGCGGCTGCCCGAGCCGCCGCAGCGCAGGGTGGGCCCCGACGGCCGCGCCCGGCACGACTGCACAGCTCCCAGCCCGCGCCCGGCCTCAATTCGGCCCCCACAGCCCCCGCGGCGGGCAGTCAGCGCGCGCCGCCGATGTGAGCGCCGCGCCGCGCCGCCGCAGCAGCAGGGCCCTCCGCCATGGGCTCCCGCGCGGGCGCCGTGGCGCTGGACAAGGAGCGCAGCGAGGCGCTGGCGGGCATGCACCTCACGCGCATTGTGCGGGCCTACATCCTCGCCATGGTGGGCGAGGTCCCCGGCTACAAGGCGCTGCTGCTCGACCGCGACACGCTGCGCATAGTGAGCACGCAGTTCGGCCGCACCGAGCTGGCGGAGCACAGCGTGGTGGCCATCGAGCGCATGGACGCCGGCGAGACAGCGCAGCACCTCGAGCTCAAGGTCCGCGCGCCGCCGCGCCCGCCGCCGCGCCGGCACCGGGCTGCCCTGCAGCCTCGCCACGGCCCGGCAGCGCCGCCGGCAGCGCCGGCGGCAGCGCCGGGCCGGCCCGGCGCGCGCGGCGGGCGCGCACGGCGGTGGCACAGCAGCGGGCGCGGCGCGAGCAGCGGCGGTTGGCGCCGCCGCCCAACCGCCGCCCCGGCGCCGCCGCAGGCGCTGGTGTTCGTGCGGCCGACGCGGGAGAACGTCACGGCGCTCAAGCGCGAGCTGCGCGCGCCGCGCTTCCAGTCGTATCACCTCTGTGAGCAGCGCGCCGCCCTCGCTGCCCCGCGCGACGCGCCGCGCGGCGTCCGGCCGCCCGGCAGCGCTGGGCCCGCGCGCCCACGCGCCCCCGGCGGCCCGGCCGCGCCTCCGCCGCAGACTTCACCAACCTGGTGAGCCAGATGCACCTGCAGGACGTCGCCGAGGCGGACGCGGTCAAGGAGCAGGTGCAGCAAGTGCAGGTGGGCCACGCCGCCGCGGCGCCGCGCCCGCAGCTACGGCCGCGAGCAGCACGGCGGCGGCGGCGAGCGGGCGGCGGCGCGCAGCACGGCGGCGCGCGGCGGCCTCGCTCCGCCGCCGCGCCGCGCTCACTGCCCCCCTGCCCCCCTGCCCCACCATGTTCCGCTGTGCCCCGCCGTGCCCCGCTGTCCCAGGAGTTTTATGCCGACTTCATCGCCCTCGCGCCGCACCACTTTGTCGTCCCTGTGCCCGCCAACGCGGTGCTCATAAACCCACGCGCCGCGCAGGCGCTCGGCGCGTCCGAGTGAGCACACGCGCCCGCGCACGCGGCGGCGCACGCACGCGCGCCGCGCACGCCCGCGCCCGCCCGCGCCCACGCCCACGCCCACGCCCACGCCCGCACGCGCGCCCGTCCGCGCCGCGCCGCGCAGGTTTGAGGCGGTGGACCGGCTCGTGGCGGGGCTGTCGGCGCTCTTCCTGGCGCTGCGGCGGCGGCCGGTCATCCGCTACCAGCGCGGCAGCGAGCCGGCGCGGCGCGTCGCGGAGGGGCTGTACGGGCTGACCTACCGCCAGCAGGCGCGCGCGCCGGGCGCGCAGCGCAGCGCCTGGCAGGCCCCCCCACCCCTGGCAGGCCTCTGGCGTGCTGCTGGCAGCAGCGGCGCCCCGTGGCGCCCCGCGGTGCGCCCGCCGACCGCCTCGTCGCCTCACCGCCCGCCGCAGCCGGCCGTGTTTGACTTTGGGTCGCGCGCCGCGCCGGTGGTGCTGCTGCTCGACCGCTGCGACGACCCGGTGACGCCGCTGCTGACGCAGTGGACGTACGAGGCGATGATCCACGAGGCCATCGGCATCCGCGACGGCACCGCGGTCCTCACGAGCGCCAAGGTCCCGCCCGACCAGCGGTGCGCCGCGCGCCGCGCGCCGCGCACGCTGGGCGCTCCGGCCCGCCCCCTGGCCCGCCGTCGAGAGCGGGGCTCTTGGCCCCTCGGCCCACCCGCGCCGTCTGCGCGCGTGCGCTGTGCGCGCGCAGCGAGGTGGTCGTCGACGCGGCGAGCGACGAGTTTTACGCGCGGCACCAGTACTCCAACTACGGCGAGGTCGGGCTGAGCGTGAAGGCGGCGGTCGACGCGTTCGCGAGCGCCAGCGCCGCGCACAAGCAGGCGCGGCGGCGGCATGGCGGCGCAGCGCGGCGCGGCCGCGGGGCGCGGCTGGGCCGCGAGGTCCGGCCACGGCGTGCCAGCGCCCGCGCTGCTCAGCGCCCCGCCGCCTTGCGGGCCGCCGCCGCCCCCGTGTGCGCCGGCAGGTGTCGAGCCTGGAGGACATGCGGCGCTTCATCCTGGAGCACTCGGACTTCAGCCGCGCGCAGGGCGCGATCACAAAGCACGTCAACATCGTGACGCAGCTCAGCGAGGAGGTCGCGCGGCGGGGGCTCATGGACGTGTCGACGGTGAGCGCGCCGCGCCGCTGCCTGAGGGGGGTGGGACGGCGAGGGAGGGAACGGAGAGAGGGAGGGAGGGAGGGGGGGGGGGGGCTCGAGGCTGCCGCGGCAGCGCTGCGTCGCCGCGGCCCCGCTCGAGCACGCGCCCCCGCCGCCGCCGCCGCCGCCGCCGCCGCGCAGCTGGAGCAGGAGCTGGCCAACCCCGCGGCGGCGCTGGGCGCGGCGGCGGCGTACGACGAGGTCGCTGCGCTCATACGCAACGCCAACACCAGGCGCGTGCCGGCAGCGCCCGCGGCTCCGGGAGTGGGGGCCGTCTCGCGCCGCGTCGCGCCGCGCTGCGGCCCCGCCCACGCCGCGCCGCGCGCCGCCGCGCCCCGCCTGTCTGCCCGGCCGTGCAGCCACAAGGACCGCGCGCGCCTGGTGATGCTGTACAGCCTGCGCTTCGAGTCGGACGCGCAGCGCACCCAGGCGCTGCTCGCCGGCCTCGCCGACGCCGGCGTGCGCGACGCGGCGCCGGGGCTCTACGCCGCGGCGGCGGCCGTGCTGGCCTACGCGGGGCGCGAGCGGTGCGGCCCGCGCGCCCGCCCGCGTCTCGCGCCGCGGCGGCAGGGCGCGCCGCGCCGGCCGCGGTGGACGGGCTCCTCTCGCGACCGCCGCACGCCCGTTCTGCCTGCCGCCAGGCGCGCGGGCGACCTCTGGGGCGGCGGCAACATCCTGCTGAAGGCGAAGAACGTCTTCAAGGGCCTGCAGGCGCGGCGGCCGCGGCGCGCCGCGCAGGCGCCGCCAAGCGCGGCTGCAGCGCCGCGGGGCCCCGACCCCGCCTCGTCACGCGCCCTCGTCACGCGCCGCCCCGCCTCCCGCCCCGCCCCAGGGCGTGGACAACGTGTACACGCAGCACGTGCCGCTGCTCGCCGACACGCTGCGCCTGCTGGCGGCCAACGACCTCAGCGCCGCGGCCTACCCCTACGCCGCCGGCACGCAGGCGCGCACGCCGCGCCGTGCCCCGCCCCGCCCGCCACCCCGCGCGGCCACAGTGTCGCCGCGCCGCACCCGCCCACGCGCCGCGTCATCGGCCCGCGCCCGCCGCGCCGCAGGACGAGGCGCTGGCCTGGCAGTCGGCGTACCGGGCGCGGCCGCCGGCGGAGGCCATCGTGGTCATCCTCGGCGGCTCGACGTACGAAGAGGCCAAGGCGGTGGCCGAGTGGAACGCGCGCGGCGGCGGCATGCGCGTGCTGCTCGGCGGCAGCGACGTGCTCAACAGCGAGGCCCTGCTGTCCGCGCTCGGCGCGGGGAGCGGCGGCGCCGGCGCCGGCGGCGGCGGGCCCCTGCGGTGACGCAGGGCGGCCGCGCATGCGCGCGCACGTGCGCGCCGCAGCCGCCGGAGAGGCAGCGTGGCGCGCGCCCGGCTGTACAGCACGCAGCTGCGCTGGGGGCGGGGGGCGCACTGACACGCAGGCGGCTCGGGATGCAAGCGACACGACCGACCGTTGCACCAACGCGCGCGCGCGAACCAACACCGTCCTGCCTGCCACGATCAATCTTCCCTGCCGGCCGCGCACGGCGGCGGCAGCAACGCCAAAACTCGCCGCTCCTGCGCGACCACCACTCCTGCGCCGCCGCCGCCCCGCCCGCCGCCGGGCTCACAGCTGCACGGGCGTGAGCGTTGGGGCGCCGCCGGCGCCGCCGCCGCTTCGTGCCGACAGCAGCTCGTAGAGCCGCTCCGGGCTGGTCGTGGGCGCCTGGCAGGTGAAGTTCTGGCACACAAACGCGGTCGGCTCGGCCGAGCCCGCCGGCAGCACGCCGTCGGCCGCCGCGCCCCCAGGCGCCGCGGACGCGTCGGCGCCCGCCGGCGCGGGTGCGGCCGCCTCGGGGCGTGCGCGAGCAAAGTGTGCGAGCACCATGGCCCAGGCCTCGGGGTTGTGCTGCCGCCAGAACGCGGCGCTGCCGGCGTCGCAGGGGTCGAGCAGCAGCAGCGCCTTGTCGGGCGCCCACGCCGCGTGCGCCGCCTCGATCAGCGCCACGGTGCCGGGGTGCTCCGGGTCGCCCGCAATGATCACCTGCCGGCGGCGGCGGCGCGGCGCGCTTCACCGCCGTGCCCCGGGGCGCGGCCAGCGCGCTGGCCCGGCAGGCGGCTGCGCCGCGGCGCGCACCTGGCGCAGCGGCGCGCGCGCTCGCAGCCAGCCCGCGACCGCCATCTGCGGCAGGGCGATCGGCGCCTTGGCTAGGCGGTCGGCGAAGCCAGCGAGCAGCATGTCGGCGCGCTCCCCGTACGGCAGCTGCGGCGCGCCGCCCGCGGCGCTCGGGCTCGCTGCGCGCCGGCGCGCGGCGCGCGCGCGGGGCGTGCGGGCGGGCGCCGTCAGCGCCGCGCCGCGCCGCGCCGCGCCGCGCCGTGCCGTCGTCAGCGCCACGCCGCGCCGCGCCGCAGCAGCGGCGGCAGCGGCAGCGCAGCGCGCCGCACCGCCGTGCGGGAGCAGCGCGGCGAGGCGGATGAGGTTGGCCGCCGCGACGCTCGACGCGGCGGGCTCCGCGCCGTCATAGTCCTCCTTCAGCCGCAGCTTGATGCTCGCGTCGCACCCGCTGCCCTGGAAGTAGCCGCCTGCAGTGGCGTGCGCGGCGCGGGGCGTCGGCGTCGTCGGCGGCGGCAGAGCGCGCCGCGCAGCGCAGCAGCGCGTCAGCAGCGCGTAAGCAGCGCAGTGTAGCAGCACACAGCGCAGCAGTGCAGGGCGCAGGGCGCACCCTCGTCGTCCCAGAACGTCGCGTCGAGCGTGTCCTGCAGCGTGGCCGCCCAGGCCAGCCACTCGGCGCCGCCGCCGGCCTCAAACAGGTCCAGCAGGCCGGCGATGAGCAGCGCATAGTCGTCGGCAAAGCCTGCGTGGGTTTGAAGTGGTTGTGGTTTGAAGGGCGTGTGCGGGCAACAAGGGTTAATGAGCGGCGGCGTCACCGAGCGGGCGCGCTGTGACGGTCAGAGGCCGAGCGGGCCGCGGCCGGCGCGCGCGCACCCTCGACCGCGCCCGGCGCCTTGCAGTACGCGCGGCGCAGCCGGCCGGCCGCCTCGTCCCAGAGCTGCGCGCGCACGAAGCGCGCGGCCGCAAGCGCGGCCGCCAGGTAGTCCCCCGGCGGCGTGCCCGCGACGGGGTGGCACGCCGGCGGCGGCGGGCGCTCCGCGGGCAGCGTGCGCGCCGCCTGCGCAAACGCGCTGATCGCCTGGCCGTTCCAGGCGGTCACGATCTGCGACGCGGCGCGGGGGCGCCGCGTGTGAGTGGGGGCGCCGGCGGGCGGGAGGCGCGCGCCACCACCGCGGGCGCAGCACGGCCCCGCCCCCCGCGCGCCCCCTGCGCGCCGCCCCACCTTGTCGTCCAGGGACGGCCGCGGGCGCGTGGCGCGCACCGCAAACAGCTTTGCGCGTGCGCCGCCGAGCGCCGCCTCTGCCGCGTCGACGCTCAGCTCGCCCCCGGCCACCGGCGCGGCGTCCTGCAGGCGCTTCATCTGTCGCGCCGCAGGCGGCGGCGGGGGCGATGGCAGAGACGTCAGCGGCGGCAGATGCGCCAGCGGCACGGCGGGCGCGGGCGCGCCGCGCGGGCGCCGCGCGGCGGCATCACCTGGGCGAGCACGTTCTTGCCCCCGAACTCGCCGTGCGGGTCGCTGCGCGGCGAGCGCCCCGCGTTGCCGTCGGGCGCCACGCCGTAGACCTCGGCCACCAGCGCCGCCCCCGCCGCGTCGCCGGCGAGCGCGGACGCGACCTGGTCGGCCGTCCACACGTAGAAGGCGCCCTCCTTCTTCTTGCCGTCCGCCGGGTCGAGCGAGTCGGCGTCCTGCGGGCGCGGCGGGGCGGCTCAGAGGCAGAGGGGCGGTTCGGAGGGGCGGCCGCGCGCGGCCGCCGCGCACGCCGCGCGGGCAGCCGCGCAGACACGGCGCGGCGGCGCGGCGGCCCCGGCCCGGCCGGCGCCCGGCCGGCGCGGTGTGGCTCACCTCGGCGGAGAAGAGGCCGCCCTCCGGGTGCGTCATGTCGCGGCGCAGGTAGTCCAGCACGCCACGCACCACGCTGCCGTGCAGGCGCGGTGCGGCCGCGTCGCCGGCGCCGGCGCCGTCGGCGCCGCCGCCGTGCTCGCCGCCGGGCGCGGGCGCGCCCGCGGCGTCGCCGCCGGCGCCGCACTGCACGGCGAGCGTCGCGCGGAAGGCCTCCAGGTAGGTCAGCGCGAGCTGGGGGTTGTCATACAGCATCTGGCGCGCGCGGCGGCCGCCAGACGCGGCGAGGCAACGCGAGGGACGGCGCGGGGGGCGCGCGCGCGTCAGCGGCGCGCGGGCGGGCGGGCGGGCGGGCGCGCAGGGCCGCCGCCGCGCGCCCCGCCGCGCCGCCGCCGCCGCCGCCGCTGCCGGCGCCGCCGCAGCTGTCGCGCCTTTTCAAAGTGCGGGACGTGCCAGAGCTCGTCCACGGAGTAGCGGTGGAAGCCGCCGCCCAGGTGGTCGTACAGCCCGCCGGCCGCCATCGCGCCCAGCGTGCGCAGCGCGGCGCCGAGGCACGCGCCCGCGGGCGGCGCGCCGGGCGCGTCGGCGCCCTGCGCGGCGCGGTGGCGCGGCGCGGTGAGCGGCGCGGGCGCGGTGAGCGGCGCGGGCGCGGTGAGCATGCGGAGCGGCGCGCCGGCGGCATGGCGCGGCGCGCGCGGGACGCGGCGACGGCCGGCCGGCCGCGGGGGCGTGCCTGCTGCTCCAGCAGTGCGGCGCGCAGCAGGATGTTGATCTCAGCGGGCCGCGGGAACTTGGGCGCGCCGCCAAAGCCTTGCGTGCACGCGCGGGCGGCGCAGCGCGAGTCGGCGACGGGTCGGTGGGCGCGAGCCGCTGGCGGTGCTGCCCTGCCGAGGGCGGGTGCGCCGCCGCCGCCGCGCGCGCCGGCCGGCGCGGGCGCGCACCGCCGAGCTTGGCGTCGTGCGTCTTGAGCAGCGCGCGCGCGCACGCGTGCACGCACGCGACGAGCGCCGCCGCGTCGGGCGGGCCGCCGGCGCCGGCGCCGCGCGGCGACGCCGGCGCGGTGAGCTCCTGCAGCTGGGCCATGATGTCGGACGCCTGAGTTCGCCCCGGGCGCGGCGCGCGGCGGCGTCAGCGGCGGCGGCGGCGCGGTGCGTGGGGCGGCGAGAGATCCCCCCGTCGCGCCTGCTTGGTGAGCGCGTCGCGGTCCGAGTCCCAGAGCGAGGCGATGCGCTTCAGCACGGTGGTGAAGCTGGGCATGCCGTGCGCGTCCTTGGCTGCAGAGACGCGCCGGCGTGGCGGCGGCGGCGCGTGCGCGGGCAAGGGCTGAGCGGGCGGCGCGCGCGCCCGCTTCTCCGCGCCCCTCCAGCAACAAGCAATGCCCAACCAGCAGCGCCGCAGCAGCGCAGCCACGCCGCAGCGATCCGCGCCCCGCCCACCCGGGTAGTAGGTGCCACCGTAGAAGGGCTCCAGCTCCGGCGTGAGCCACACGCTCATCGGCCAGCCGCCCCGGCCCGTCATGGCCTGAACAAACGTCATCTGACGCGCACGACCGCGCCGCGGCGCGGCGGCGGCGGCGGCTCTCAGTTGGTCGCGGCGCGCACGCGCGCGCAGCGGCGGCCCCGGCGGCGGCGGCGGCTCTCGAGAGCGTGCGCGCGGCGCTGCCCCAGCCGCCGCCCCGCTGCGCCGCGCCGCGCGGCCCCGGCCCCCTCCGCCGCCGCCCCGCCCCCGGCGCGCGCGCACGTAGACGCGGTCCACGTCTGGCCGCTCCTCGCGGTCGACCTTCACGTTTATGAAGTGCGCGTTCATCACGCCCGCGGTGCCCTCGCTCTCAAACGACTCGCCCTCCATCACGTGGCTGCGCGGCGGCCGGGGCCGGGGGGCGCGCCGCGGCGCGAGGTGGGGCGGCGCGCGCGGCGGCGGGCGCGGCGGCGGCGCGCCGGCTGCGACGCCGCGCGTTCCGGCGCGCTGACCGCCCCGCCGCGCGGCCCGCACCACCAATGGCAGGTCGCGTAACCCACGCTGAGGAAGATGGGCTTTCCCTGCGCCCGCGCCGCCTCGAACGCCTCCTCGCACCAGGGCCACCAGTCCACCGGGTTGTGGGCGTGCTGCAGCAGGTAGGGGCTGCGGGGGCGCGGCATGTGGCGCGCGGCAGCGGTCGCGGCGCGGCGGCGTCAGCGGCCGCTGCGGCGCCGCGCGCGGCGCGCCGCGCCGCGCGATCCAGGCGGCTCTGCGCGGCGCATCGTGCCCCGATCGTCGCGAAGATGCGTTTGAACACTCGCCTCTGCTCCTGCGCCAGCCGGTTGGTGTGCTTAGGCGCCGTCGACGGCGCCATCCCGTCGTTTTCGGCGCCGCCCGTTGCCGAGGCGCCGCACGACAGCAAGCGCGCGTGCCGGAGCGCCCTAACGAGACCCGGCCTGCCGGACGCGGGCGCCGCGCGCCGCCAGCTGCCCGCCGCGAGGCGGGTCGGTGCGCCGCTGCAGCGGCGCAGCAGGAGCATCGCCTGGTCGCGGGCGGCGCGCGCGCGGGGCGGGCGGCGCCGTGCTGCGGGAGCTGGGGCGATGGGCGCGCGGCGGCGGCCTGGCGGCGGCCTGGCGGTGGCCGGGCGCGGCGCGGCGGCCCGGCAAACCGCGGCCGTCACACGGCCCCCGGAGTCCCGCCCCGGCGCCGCGCGCTGCAGCCGCACTACGCGCCGCCGCCGCCGCGCGCGGCGCAGGTGGAGAGCACGCGGTTGAGCGAGTCGGCGACCTCGTCGACCATGAAGTATGCCACGGTGCTGGCCTTGTAGTAGGCGTGGTCGTGCGCCGCGGGCGGGTAGATGAGCCGCGCGGGGCCGCACACCTGGCGCATGCGCACGCCCGCCTGCGCGCCGCGCCGCGCCGCGCGGAGGCAGGGGCGGTGGGCGGCGCGCGGCGCGCGGGCGGCGAGCCGCGCGGCGCCCGCGCGCCCCCGCCGCACCTGCAGCCAGCGGCGCAGCAGCTGCGGGCGCGGCACGCAGAAGCCGGCGACCGCGCCGACGTCGCGCGCGAGCGCGCAGAGGGCGTAGAGCAGGCCGACCGACACGTTGAGCCGGTCGGTGGAGCTCCAGCACGCGCCGCTGCCGCCGCCGCCGTCGTCGCCCGGCGGCGCCGCCGCGGGCGCGTCGGCGCCCGCCGCGCCGCCGGCGGCCAGCGCCGGGCCCGCGCGGCCGCCGGCGGGCGCGGCGCCGCTGGCGCGCCGCGCGCCGGGCTCGCCGGGCCCCGGCGACCTCGGCCGCGCCTGCTGCTGGTGCTGCTGCTGCTGGTGCTGGTGCTGCTGCTGGTGCTGCTGCGTTGGCGGCGGCGAGCCCGCCGCCGCCCCGGCGTCGCCCTCCGGCGGCGCGAGCGTCGGCCGGATGGGCGTGTGCGGGATCTGCGGCGGCGGCGGCCGCGCGGCGGCAGCGTTGTCAGCGCGCGTGCCGCGCCCGCCGCCCGCGCGCGCGCCGCCGCCTGCTCGCGCAGCCGGCCGCGCCCAGCCCCGCGCGCCTGCAGGCCCCAGAGCTCGAGGCGCTGGTGCAGGCCCGTGCCGGCGAGGGCCTCGGGGTCGTCGAATTCGTAGATGCAGTCCGAGATGAGGCTCGTGCCAAACGTGGCCATGAGGCACCCGACCGCGGGCCCCACGCAGCCCGCCATGCTCGCACCGGGCCGCCCCGCCGCGACGGCCGCGAGCGCGGCGGCGAGGGCCTCGCTCGTGAAGGCCTGCAGCTGCGGGCGGCGGGCCGGCGCGCGGTGCGCGCGGGTCAGCGCCCTCCTTGCCGCGGCGCCTCCCTCGGGCGGGCCCGGACCCCGGGCCCTGCGCGCCCCGGCCGCCGCGGGCGCTAGGCCCGAAACCCACCTCGAGGCGCGCGATGAGGTAGGTCATGCGGTCCGCCGCGGGCAGCGACGTGTTGGGCGGCAGCAGGCCCGCGACGTCGGCGAGGTCCTCGGCGCTCACCACGCGGAACACCGACAGCGTGTCGCGCGTGTTGACTCTGAAGCGCGCCAGAAGCTCCGGCGGCGGCGGCGGCGGCGGCGGCTCTGCGCGCGCGGCGGCGGGCTCGGGCGCCGCCGCCGCCGCGGGCGCGGGCGCGGTGGGCTCGGGCGGCGCGAACGAGAGCACCGAGAACACGGGGCCCGCGCCGGCCCTGCCGCCGCCGCCGCCGCCGGCCGCGCCCGGCGCGGCGCCCGCCGGCGCCACGGCTGCGGCTGCGGCCGCCGCCGCGGCGCCGGCGCCTGTGCTCGGCTCGGGCGCTGCCGTCGCGGCCGCGTCGGTGTCGCCGCAGGGGTCGTAGACCGCCTTGATGGTGTCGCTGGCATCTCCGCCGCGCGGCGACATGCAGGTCCCCTCGTCCACTGCAGGGAGCGGGGCGGCGGCGGCAGTGCCGGCGGACGACGCATCAGCCCCGCTGGGCTGCGGCGCGAACGGCACGGCGGGCCCCGCGCCCCCGCGCTGCGGCCGGCCTCACCAGCGAGCACCGCGGCCTTGGCCGAGGCCTGCTTCAGCGCCACGGCCAGGCCGCGGCCGCCGGCGCCCAGCTCGCCCGCGCCCGCGCAGTTCGGCGCGCCGCCGGCCGGCGCGGCCGGCGCCGCGCCGTCGTCGCTGCAGCTGGCCCCCGCGCCCGCCAGCACCGCGGCGTCCTCGTCGTCCGCTTCGGCCGCCGCCTCCGCCTCGGCGTCCACCGCGTCCACCGCCAGGACGTCGGGCGGCGCGGTGGGCCCGGGCGCGCGGGGCAGCTGTCCGCCGTCCCAGGAGCTCGCGACAGCGCTGCCCGCGCGCGGCCGCGCGTTGCTGTACAGGCGCGCGCTGCTGGGCCGCCCGCGGCTGCTTGGCGGCGGGCTGCTGCCGACGCGGCTGGTGGGCCGCATGTACGACGGCCGCCCGTCGCCCGCCGCGTCGGCGCCCTCGCCCTCCGACGCCGACGGCCCCCGCTTCTTGAAGCCCGCGAGCGAGTCGTCGCCGATGACCTGCGGGGGGAGCCGCGCGGGGGAGACCAGGCCGCGCCGCTCAGCGCGCACGCTGCGCGGCGCGGCGCGGGCTGCCGCGGCAGCGTGGGTCCCCCGCCGCCCGCGCGCGCGCGCGCGTCGCACCTCGCCCTTGCCGAGGCGGCCGCCGTGGCTGCTGGCCGCCTTCTTGCGCAGCTCGTCATACGCCGCCATGCGCAGGCGCTGGAAGCCCGGCGCCTTGGTCTCCGCCTCGCGCATCGCCCTGCGCGCGCGCAGCGCCGTGTTGACGCACGCACGCTGCCACCCTCCGCCGCGCCGCGCCGCGCCGCCGCCGCCCGCCGCCCACACCGCCCAGCACGCCCAGCGCGCGCCGCGCCTGAGGTCCGCCGCGCGCTTCTCCTCCTTTTCTTTCCGCTCCGCCTCCAGCCGGTCGCGCGATTCCTTCATGCGCGCGTGCTCCGCCAGCAGCAGCTGCGGCGGCGGCGGCGGCGCGGCGGGCCGCGGGGGCTCGGCTCGGGCGCCGCGCGGCGCGCTGAACCTCGCCCCCGGCGCGGCTTCCCGCCAGCTCGCGCCGCTGGATGGATCGCCGGCGAGCTGCCCGGCTGCCCGCCGGCCAAGCGCCCACCTGCATCTGCATCATAGACATGCCCCCGCCGCCCCCGCCGCCGCCGCCGCCGGCGCCGCCCGGCAGCAGCGGCAGCAGGTCCTCCTCCAGCAGCAGCTGCGCGTTGGGCAGGGGCGAGTTCTTGATGCGGCACGCGCGGTTGGCGTACTTGAGCGTCGAGCTCGTCTCCTCAAAGTCGGCCTCGCAGCACGACACGCACGACACGAGCACCGTCAGCGCGGAGCCGCCGAGGCTGTCCTGCAGCAGGCGCGTGAGCTTGGAGTCCCTGGCGCGAGCGTCGGGTGCGGTCCCAGGCGCGGTCGGTCAGCGGCGGGCGGCCGCGGCGGCAGGCGCGGCGGAGCGGCCGCCGCCCCGGGCCCCGGCCCACCGGTAGGGGATGTGCTTCTTGGCGCCGCCGCCGCCGGGCGGCTCGCCCTGCGGCGGCGGCGCCGCGCCGCGCTCGCCGGGCGGCGCCGGCGGCGGCGGCGCGGGGTCGTGTGCTCCGCCCGAGAGCGCGACGATGACGTTGCCAAGGGCGAGCAGGCCGCCGTTGATGTGGACGGCCTCCTTGAACGCCGCGCCGGTCACGCCGCTGCGCTTGACGCGCTCGCTGCCGGCGAGGTCGACCAGGTTGAACCGGCTCTCCACGCGCACCGTGCGCACCTGCAGGCACACGGGTGTTGTGTGCGCGTGTGCGCGTGCGCGTGCATGTGAGTGTGGGGCCAAGAGACCGAGGGAGCGAGCAGAGGGCGCTGGCCGCCGGGGCAAGGCCACCACGCGCGCGCGCGCGAGGCCCGAGGCGCCGGTGGGCGCGCGGGGCGCGCGCCGCGCCGTGCGCGCGCCTTGTCGCCGCCCTCGCTGACGTCGGGCAGCGTGCGGCTGAGCAGCACGGTGTAGATCGCGTGGCTGCGGCTGCTGCTGCCGTTCATCTTGGTCGCCGCGACCGCGCGGTTCTCAAACGCGCCGGCAAAGAACGAGACGAGCGACTCGGCGTCGCCCACCTCCACCGTGTTCACGCCCACGACCTGCGCTGGCGCAGCGCCGACGGCGGCGTCGGCGTCGGCGTCGGCGTCGGCGCCGGGACCCGCGCGCGCACCCTAGGACGGGGTGGCTGCGCCCGCGCCCGCGCCCGCGCCCGCGCCGCACCTCGGGCACGCAGCGCCCGTCCTTGCCGACCGGGCGCTCCGCGATGCGCACGGCGGGCTCGGCGGCGCCGCCGCCGCCGGGCTCGCGGTCGCCCGCTGCGGGCGCGCCCGCGGGCACGCGGCTGCTGAGGTCGCGCAGCTCCTCGTTGTAGAGCTCAAGCGCATACGCCCGCACCGCCACGCTCTCGCCGGGCTTGGCCTTGGACCGCGCCGCGGCGGCAAGCGCGAGGATGTGCTCCGCGGCGCGGCGGATGATGCCTGGCGCCACGGCCGCGGCGCAGCCGCGGCGGGTCGTGCGCTGCGCGCGCGCCGGGGCGGCCCGTGGCACACGCGGGCCAGCCGCCGCGGCCGCGGCCGCCGCGCGCGCGCGCGCGCGCGCACCCGACTCGCTGACGCCGTGGATGCCGCGGCCGCCCGACATCGTCAGCGTCTTGCCCGACCCCGTCTGCCCGTACGCCAGCACCGTCGCGTTGTAGCCCTGCGCGCGCGGCACACAAGCGCCTCGCCGCCGCCGCCGCCGCGCTGCGCGCGCGTCCCCGCGGGCGGGCAGGCAGGGCCCGCCGCGCCGCGCCGCGCCGCGTGCTGCGCCGCGCCGCGCCTTGAACAGGTTGTCCACGAGGTGGCAGACGACGTCGTCGTAGATCGTGTCGCTCGTGTGCTCGGGGCCGAATCGGCGGTCAAACGCAAAGCCCTTGGCCGCCTGGCCGCGCAGCTGCAGCAGCGTGCCGCGGTCCACAGCCTGCGCGGGGGTGCGGCGCGCGACGAACGCTGGGCCCGCGCTGGGCGGCGCGCGGGTCGCGCGGCGCGCGTCGCGCAGCGCGCGGCGCGGCCTGCCCGCGCCGTCGGGCGCCGGCCGCCGAGCTCACCGTGAGCACCACCTGCTGCGTCGCCTCGTCGAAACTGACGCAGTTGCGGAAGCCGGCATCGCGCTCGCGGTCGCTCAGGGGGCGCACCTGCGCGCGGCCGGTGGTCGCAGCGCGGCCGGCGGCCGCAGCGCGGCCGGCGGCCACAGCGCGCACGGCCGCGCCGCGGCGGCGGCGCGCGGGAGCTGGCGAGGCGCTGCTGAGCACCAGCGGGGGAGGGAGGGAGGGGCTGCAAAGGGCTGCCCCTGCGGTCAGCGCGCCGCCGCGCTAGTTTCGGGCGTCCGGCACTACGCGGCGCACCCGGACGCAGACTTGGATGCCGCTCAGCTCCGGCTCGGCGGCCGCCATGGCCGCAAACCTCTGGGGCTAGCTGCACGCGCGGCGCCGCGCCAGGGAGGCCCGCGGCGGCGACCGCGCGCGCATGCGGCAGTTTCGGCGCTGCTGTCGCCGGCAGGCGGCGTGCTCGATAGCCCCTCGCGGGCGGCCGAGTCCAAAGTAATACCTGGAAGAGCAGAGTTTTTGGCTGCCGGCGCCCGTGGCGGCACCACAGCAGCAGCGGCACCGGCGGCGCACGGGAGGTCGTGCGCCCTGAGCCCCAGGGTCGCGCCTGCCTCCCAGCAGCTACGTCGCCCCCACTCGCCCGCGCCTCCATCCCAAGGCCGGCACGGGCCCTGGCAGCTCGTCTGGTGCCAACAGCCAGCTTTTTTTCGCAGCTGCGGCGCAGCCCGCCCCGCAAGCCTCCCAGGTGCGCCCCGCGGGATGCTCACGGGGGTGCAAGCACGCTGTGGAGCTGGCCAGCGGGCGCGCAGGGCCCCGCGCCAGCGCGGCGGCAGTCGCAGCGGCGGCGGCGTCGCACGCGCGGCCGCCCCGGGGCAGCCGCGCCGCGCCAGCTCGCAGGAGCGGCTCCCGGGGACGTCCGGGCGCTGCATCCGCCCAGTTCCAGCCTTCACCGCAGCCGGCCCGGCGCATGCCGCGCGCGCTGGCTGGCGCTGCTCACGCGGCGCGCCCGCCCCGCAGGGCCGCCCCTTGCCGCCGCCCGCGAGCCGCACCCGCTGCGAGCAGCAGCAGCACGCGCCGGGGGCCCTGCCACCGTGGCATGCGCGGCGGCGGCGCGCGGCCGGCGCCCGAGCCAGCGGCGCCCGCGCCAGCGGCGCAGCGGCATTCAGCGCTGCTGCTGTGAGCAGTGGCGGCATGGCCTTCCCGCCCTATCCCGGCGGCGGGGGCTACAACAACGGCTACAGCACCTATTTCCCCGACCCCTACAGCCTCGGGTTGTACGCGCAGGCCTACGGCGGCACCGGCGGCGCGCCGCACGCGCACCACCAGGCGGCCGGCCAGTTCGCCGCGGTGCCGCCGCCGCCGAGCTACGCGCCCGCATACGGCAGCTACGCGGCGGCGCTCCTGGGCCACCCGCAGGCGTACCAGCAGCCGCCGCTGCCGCTGCCGCCGCCGCCGCCGCCGCCGCTGCGCCAGTGGGGGGGCGGCGGCGGCTCGAGCGGCTGGCAGCAACAGCAGTGGCTGCAGCAGCAAGCAGTGGCGCAGCCCCATCAGCAGCGTCAGCAGCAGCAGCAGCAGCAGCTGGCGCAGCAGCAACAGCAGCAAGCACAGGCGCAGCGCCAGCAGCAGCGTCAGCAGCAGCAGCAGGAGCTGGCGCAGCGGCTGGCGCAGCAGCAGCAAGCAGAGGCGCAGCGGCGGCAGCAGGCGCAGGAGCAAGCAGAGGCACAGCGGCAGCAGGAGCAGCAGCAGCAGCAGGCAGAGGCACAGCGGCGGCAGGAGCAGCAGCAGCTGGCGCAGCAGCAGGAGCAGGAGCAGCAGCTGCAGCAGCAGCAGCAGGAGCAGCAGCAGCTGCAGCAGCAGCACGAGCAGCAGCAGCAGGAGCAGCAGCAGCAGGAGCAGCAGCAGCAGGAGCAGCAGGAGCAGCAGGTGGTCCCGCCGCCGCCGCCGCCGCAGCAGCCCCCTCCGCCGCAGCCGCGGCAGGTGCAGCAGGGGTCGCCCCAGCGCGGTGCGGCGCAGGCCGGCAGCGACAGCCCTGAGGCCTACTTGCGGTGGCGTCTCCGCCTGCTGGACCCCTGGCTGGGCAGCGCCACCCTGGACGAGGCGGGCGTGGTCGCGGTCGCGCACCTGCCCGCCGCGCCGCCGCCCGCGGCCGGCGACCCGCCGCCGCCGAGTCCGAGCTGTGCCATGACGGTCGAGCTGGCCAGCCGCCAGCTCAACATGCTGGCGGCCAAGACCGCGACGCTGCAGCTGGTATGCCTGCAGGTCGGCGACGCGCAGCCCCACCGCTGCCACTGGCCGCCGGGCGCGGCGCTGAGCGTGAACGGCCGCCTCATCACCGTGCTCAGGCGCGTGAAGCCCCTGGGCGCACAGCAGGTCGACCGCCCGGCCGACGTCACGGCGCTCGCGGCGGGCGAGGTCGCGGTGCGCCTCGCGGCGTCGCCCCGGTCGGCGTCGGCGTACGTGCTGGTGCTGCGCCTGGTGCGCGGCGCGAGCGAGGCCCGCGTGCGCGCGATGATGGCGCCCACGCCGAGCCTCGCCGACGCGGTCGCGAGCGTCAAGGCCAAGGTGCGTGCGCGCGCGCGCGCCCGGGGTCGCCGCCGCCCGCGCGCCGCCGCCGCCGCGCGCCCGCCGCCCACGCTCGCCGCCCCGGCGCGCGCGCGCAGCTGGCCGGCGACGGCGACGTGGAGCTGTCGACGACGACGCTGTCGCTGCGCTGCCCGCTGGCCGGCGTGCGCATGTCGGAGCCCGCGCACCTCACGACCGCGCCGGGGCTGGCCTGCTTTGACCTGCCGGCCTTCCTGGCGGTGTCCCAGCGCACTGGCTGCTGCCGCTGCCCCACGAGCATGGCGCTCGGGCACGTGGGCCAGGTCGCGGTGGAGCCGTGGACCGGCGCGGTCCTCGCGGCGCTGCGCGGCGCGGGGCTGGACACGGTGGACGAGGTCGAGGTGGCCCCAGGTGGGGGCGGGGGCGAGGGGGGGGGGGGGCGCCGCGGCGGGGCGCGCCGCTGCGGCCGCGCCGCGCGAGCCCCCGGCGAGCTGAGCCGCGCTGAGCCGTGGGCCGCGCCGCCGCCCCGCGCCGCGCGCGCGCACGTGCGGCGCGCAGACGGCCGCTGGCGGCCCAAGGGCGCCGCCGCGGGCTGCGGCTGGTTCGACGTGCTCGCGCCGCCCGCGCCCGCCGCGCTGCGCGGCGCGTTCACCGGCGGCGCCGGGCTCAAGCGCGGCCGCGACGACGGCGACGGCGACGACGCCGACGGCGAGCCGCGGCGCGCCGGCAAGCACGCGCGCGTCGACCTGACGCTCAGCGACAGCGACAGCGAGGGCGAGGACCCGGCGGCGGCGGCGGCGGCGGTGGTGCACATGCCGCCGCCGCCCGCGCGCACGGCGCCGGCGCCGCCCGGTTCGGCGGCGACCGCAGCGGTCGCGGCCATGCGCGGAGCGCCGCCGGCCGGGGGCGAGTCGGACGCGTGCGACAGCTGCGACGCCGCGCCGGCCGCGGTGTTCGCGACCTGGTCGGCCGGGCGCGAGGTCGCCGGCGCGGGCGGCACGAGCGCCAACCTGGGCGGCGCGGGCTCGCTGCCCTCGGCTCTGCGCGCGCGCGCCAGCGCCGCAGAAGGGGACGAGGCGAGCAGCCCGCCGGTCGCGGCGCGCACGCGCAGCGGCCGGGGCAAGGCCGCGCAGCGCTCAGCGGCGGCGACGCAGGCGGCCCGGACGGCAAAGCAGCAGCGCAAGCGGCGGCAGCGGCTGCAGCGGCGGCTGCAGCAGGCGGCGGCGGTCGCCGCGGCCGCGGCGTCGGGGGCGGCGGCGGCGGCGCCGCCGCAGCCGCCACAGCGGCAGCGACTGCAGGCGCCGCCCGCCGCCGCGGTGCACGGCGCCGAGGAGCTGCCAGAGGTGATCAGCATCGACTGCGACGAGTGAGCGGCCAGGGTTCTGCACCAGGTTCTGTGTGCGGTTCAGTGCTGTTCTGTGCGGTTCAGTCGCCTGCGTGCCTGTGCCCCATGTGCATGCCTGCGTGCCCGGCCCGACTGGGCTCCCGTGCCTGCCCTGTGGTAAGCCTCCCAGTTGATTGCGCGCGAGCAGCGGCCGCAGCGATGTTCGGCGGCGGCGGCTTCCCGGGCGGCGACATGCTGCAGGCCATGCTGGCGCAGCAGCAGGCGATGCTGCAGGCCATGCTGGGCGGGCCGTTCGCGCAGCACCCGGTGCGGAGGTCGACGATGCCGAGGCTTCTGCCGAAAGCTCCCGCGACCTGATGTCCGCGCCCCGACGCTCCCGCAGGGTGGCTACCAGCAGCATCAGCCACCGCCTGGGCCCCGGCGCAGCGGGCCCATCGTGGAGGAGCCGGGTGCGCCGCGTCGCCGCCGCTGCTCTCCGCCGCGCCGCCGCCCGGCGCACACGCGCCCACCGCGCCGCGCCGCAGACGACGACGACGCGCCGGAGGAGGAGGAGGCGCAGCAGCCGCCGCCGCAGCAGCAGCAGGCGCAGCAGCAGTGGCCGCCTTTCTTTGCGGGCGGCGGCGGCGGCGGCGGCGGCGGCGGCGGCGGCGCGGCGGCGGCGGCGGCGGCGGCGGCGGCGGCGGCGGCGGCGGCGGCTACAGCTACAGCTACAGCTACAGCAGCTCCACCGTCTTCTCTGCCGGCCCGGGCGGCACCGTCACGCACAGCACGACCACGCGCCGCGCGCCCGGCGTGCACGAGACGCAGACCGCCTGGCGCGACGGCCGCGCCGGGCAGGAGCAGGAGGCGCTCACCATCACGCGCGGCGCCGGCGGCAAGGAGCGCGTCGTGACGCGCAGCCGCGACGCCAGCGGGCGCGTGCACACGGCGGAGAGGTTCACGGCCCCCCACGGCCTCGACCCCGCCGCCGCGGAGGGCTTTGACGAGCGCTGGCGCGCGCAGGCGGCGCGCGCCATGCCGCCCTGGATGGCGCCCGGCGGCGCCGCGCCGCAGCTGCAGGGCGGCGGCGGCGGCGGCGGCGGCGGGCCGCGGCAGCAGCTGGCGCTCCCGCCGGGCGGGCAGCAGCAGCAGCAGCAGCAGGCGCAGCAGCAGCAGTGGGCGCAGCAGCAGCAGCAGCAGGCGTTCTACAGGCAGCAGCAGCAGGGCATGGGCGGCTGGCAGGGCGGGCGGCGCGCGTGAGGCGCGGCGCGGCAGTTGCAGCGAGCCGCAAGCGGGCGTGCGCGCGTGCTGTGGGGTCGGCGGCTGCCCCCGTGGCTGCAGTAACGAGCGCAGTTGCCAGCGCCGCCGTCGCCCCCCAGCCGCCGCCGCCACACCGCGCGCAGCTCCCGGGCGCCGACTGCAGGGGGGCGTGCCAGCCCGGCCGGCCGTCACCGCGCCGCCGCACGCAGCTCAGGGCGCGATGTCGTCGATTGGCACGTCGACGCTCCTCGCGCTGCTGGGCGCGGCGGGCGGGCAGCGGCGGGCGGCGCCGGCGCTGGTCCCGAGGGCCCGCAGGTCCCGCCAGCGGCCGCGGCCGCGGCGCGCCGCGCGCTGCGCACGTGTGCATGGTGCTGAAGGTCATGATGCTGCCGCCCACGGCGACGTTCTGCACGGGCAGGTCCTGCGAGACGGGCGGGGCCCCGGCGCGGGCGGTCGGCGGGTGCCGGGTGCGGCGCCCTGCCGCGCCTGCCCGCGCGCCCGCCGCGCCGACCTCAAACGTGATGTACGAGCGGCCGGCCTGCAGCGACGGCGACACGTGCTGCGCGCGACGTGGGCGGGCGCGGACGTGGGCGGGCGTGGACGCGGGCGGGTGCGTTGCCGCGCCAGTCCCCGCCGCGCAGCCGGCGGCAGCGTCCACAGCCGCGGCCGTGCGCGCGCCCGCGCGTGCACGCGCGCGCGCCTGCGTAAGCGCGGCGCCGATGCCGGCGGTGATCGCCTTGCGCGCGTCGGCGGTGATGCTGCCGTCGGCCGCCTTGACGCTCACGAGCGCGGCGGCGCTGGCGGCAGGGGAAGGGGGGGGGGGGCGTGGAGCGAGGGGCGCGCAGCGGTGGGCCTGTGGGCCTGAGCTGCGCCGCGCACCTGTCGGCGTCGCCCGCGAGCGAGATGAAGGCGCCGTCGATGATGGCGACGTGGACGTGCCCCGGCGCGGCCTGCGGCGCGCGCTGCGGGTCGGCGCGCGCGCGCGACAGCGCGCGCGGTCGACATCCGCCGCCAACCTTCAGCGCCGTGCTGAAGAGCGCCGTCAGCGCCGCCGCCAGCGCCGGCTTGGCGCCAAGGGGCACGTTCGTGGTGACCTGGATGCACGGCATCGCGCGCGAAGCAGCGGCGGCGGGCGGCGCTGCTGCGGCGGGCTCGGCGGCGGCGGGAGCGTGTGCCGGTGCGCAGGCGCGCTGCGGTGGGCACGCGGCGATCGTGGGCAGGCGGCCGGCGGGCGGGAGTGCGGCGGCGCGGGACGGCGGCAGGAACGCGTCACGCCCGACGCGCTACGTGACGCCCGCCGCAATGCGGAGCACGCGCACCCGCGCCCGGCACGCGCACATCTCCGTGAGCTCGGGCAGTCGCCGTCGCCGCCGCCGACGCGCAGGATGGAGGCGCTCGACCCCGCGCTGCGGCAGCTGCTCGCCGCCCACCCGGGCTGCTTCAGCGTGACCGACAGCGGCAAAGTGCAGTGCGACATCAACGGCCACACGCTGCCGGCGCGGCTGGACGTGGTGCAGGCGTTCGTCGGGTGCGGCCGCCGCCCGCATGGCCGCCGGCGGCTGGCGGCGCTCGGGCAGCGGCGGCGGCGCGCCCGGGGCGCCGCGCCCAGCGCCCCGTGACCGCAGGGGCGCCAAGTTCCAGAAGCTGCTGCGCCGGCACCAGGCGGAGGCGGCGCTGAAAAAGTACGAGCCGTTCATCGTCGCCAGCGCCAACTTTCCGTGCGTCGCGCCGCCGCCGGCGCCCGGCGCGGCGCCGGCCCCCACGTCAGCGGCGCCCGCCACTCTCCCGCGCCCCACGCGCCCGCGCGCACGCCGCCGCTCCCGCCGGCCGCGCCGCGGCGGCGGCGGCGGCCGCTGCTCGTTGCCGCCCACCCGCCGCCGCTGCCGCCGCCTGCGCAGGCTCATGCTGTACTGCGCGCTGACGGGGCAGCTCATGGACAAGAGCGTGGAGGCGGTGAAGAAGCACATGGCCGGCAAGAAGTTCCAGCGTGCCAAGGGTGCGGAGCGCAGCCGGGCCCTGGCGCCTGCTGCCTGCGGCAGCGGCAGCAGCAGCAGTCGGCGGCAGCTGGGCCTGCCCCATTGGCACGGGCCCCGACCGCCGCCGCCGTGTGCTGCGCCGCACCGCGCGCCGGCGCAGAGCGCTTCACCAACGATGAGATTGACCTCAAGCCGGAGCCCACGCTGGAGTCGTTCGGCGTGCGGCTGCCAAAGGACAAGCAGGGCCCGGGCGCGGGCGCGGGCGCGCGGCGCGGGCGCGGGCGCGGGCGCGGGCGCGGGCGCGGGCGCGGGCGCGGGCGCGGGCGCGGGCGCGGAGCAGGCGCCGCAGCAGCACAAGCGCAAGCAGCAGGGCGCCGGCGCGGCGGCCGGCGCCGCCGAGGCGGGCGACGGCGGCGAGCCCGCGTTCTGGGTGCCGTCGGATGAGGGGCGCAGCAGCGGCGAGGAGGAG
This sequence comes from Scenedesmus sp. PABB004, assembly GCA_014905635.1. NCBI lineage: Eukaryota > Viridiplantae > Chlorophyta > Chlorophyceae > Sphaeropleales > Scenedesmaceae > Scenedesmus > Scenedesmus sp. PABB004. The sequence continues at coordinate 425,882 of JABVCE010000010.1, read as the reverse complement.
GACGACGACGAGGGCGCCAGCGGCAGCGGCAGCGGCAGCGACGACGAGGCGGGCGGCGCGATGGACGCGGACGGCGCAGCCGCGTCCGGCAGCGACGACAGCAACGGCGGCGCAGGTGCGCCGCCGCGCGGGGAGCTCGGGTGGCAGCCTCGCGCTGGCAGCGGGGCGGGCACGCGGCCGGGCAGCCAGCGCTCACGCGCGCCGCCGCTGCCGCCCGCTGCAAGCGCAGAGGCCATGGACGAGGACGACGCGCCGCAGCAGGAGCAGCAGCAGCCGCAGGAGCAGCCGCAGCAGAAGCCGAAGGCCAAGCCCAAAGCAGCGGCGGCTGGCGCGGGCGGCGCCAAGGCCGGCAAGCAGCAGCAGCAGCCCGCCGCCAAGGCCGCAGCCAAGGCCAAGGCCAAGGTCGGCGGCACCAAGAGCTCGTGAGCGCGCGCTGCGGGGGCACGGCGCGCCCCGCCGCACGGCGCCCAGCCGCTGCTGCTTGACCGCTGCCGCCCGCCGCCTGCCGTCCCGTCCCTGCAGCGGCAAAGCCAAGAACGTCAGCCGGCCGAGCGCCGCCAAGAAGGCCAAGCGCTGACCGGGCGCGCGAGCGCGGGTGCGACGGTTTCACTGAAACTGACAGCCCTGATCGCCGCCGGGACCCCATGCCCAGACCCCCACGCGCCCCAAAGCCCCGCCCCAAAACCAGACTTGCCGGCGCATTGCATCCCAACCAGGCGCACCGAGCATGCGCAACACAGTCCGAGCCTGAGCGCAGTGCAGCCGAGAGCAGACGGTGCGTCAGGAGGGTGGTGGTTCTCTGTCGGAGACAGACACTTGTGGGGTCGAGAACGGCTGACTGCCCAAGAATGCCAGCTGCCAAAACGGCCACGAAACGCGAGTTGGGTTGCAGCATCAGACCAGCTCCAGCTCAGCGGCACGCCGCGGGGGCGCGCGCCGGCACTACAGTGCAGCAGCCACGCACAGTCACCAGCGCTGCGCGCTGGCAGCGGGCCCAATTGGGTTGCAACGACCCAGCAACTCCAGCGGCCGACCGGTCACAGCACGCACGTACACGCGCGCCGGCCAGCCGCAGACCTCCTCCCCCTGCCCCCCCCATGCTCAGAGCTCAGGCTGCCTGCGCGCGGCCTCAATGTGTGTGCCTGGCGCGTCGGGGCGCTGCCGCACGGCCACGCCAGCGCTCACCACGCGGCGCGCGGGGACTCGCGCAGCGAGGACCGCGTGCGCGCGCTCTCGCCGCCGCTGCCGGACTGGCGCGCCTCGGCGGGAGCAACCGCCCCGCGCCCGCTCACGCGGTGCCCGCCGCTGCCAGAGCCGGGGCTGCTGTCGACGCTGCGTCGCATCCCCGGCCAGGACAGCGCCGGCTGCTCACCGGGCTCGCTGCCGCGGTGCGCGGCGCGGCCCAGCCCGCCCGCCGGCCCGGCGCCGAGGCGCACGCCGTGGGTGGGCGCGGGCGCGACGAGCGGCGCCGGCGCGGCACGCGGAGCGGGGTCCACGCTGGCGGTGCGCCTGCGGTGGCGCGCGGCGCGGCGCGGGTGAGCTGTGGCTCGAGCGCAGGGGTCGCCCCACAGGCCACGGCTGCGTGCGCGGGCACCGTCGCGGTGGGCGTGCCGAGAACCGCAAACGCCAGGCCGGTGAGCGGGGTGCTGCCCGCGGTGAGCGTGAGCGGCGCAGACACCGACCGACACGCCCCCGCCTGTCGCGCGGTGACAGCAGCGAGCGCAGGCGCGCCGGCGGGCGGGCGGGCGGGCGTGAGCCGGCTAGCAGCGGGGCACGCGGGGGACGGGGAGCTGAGCGCGCGCCGGGGCGCACACGCGCCCCGCCGCCGCGCACCGCTCGCGTTGACCGCGCCGGCGGGGCTGAGCGCGCCCAGGCTCACGGCCAGGCTCGGCCTGCACAGCCGGACGGCGCTGGTGTCCGCGACGGCGTCCGCCACAGGGGACGTGGTCGCGAGAGACACGTTGAACGCCGCCGGCGCCCCCGCGTCCATGTCGGCGGCGCTGACCGCCACCACAAAGGTACAGGTGATGGTGCCGTTGTCTGCTGCCAGCGTGGCGGCCGACAGGTCGACCGCCACGCCGCCGGCGCTGCAGTCGAACGCCGGCTGGTCGCCTGGCAGGGTCGTGGTCGCGGCGAGGCCGGGCCCCACCTCCGCGTCGCCCACGCCGTTGGTGAGGACGAGCGTGTAGGTCACATTTGCGCCCTCGAGCAGGTACGGCACGCCGCCGGGGGCTGCGGCGGCGGCAGCGGCGGCGGCGGGCCGTCGGCAGCAGCGCGCTGCGGCCTCCCGCGCAGCAGGCGGCGCGCGCGCCGGGCGCCGCTGCCCAGCGCAACTCGCCCGTCCAGAGCTGGGTAGCAGCTCCCGCGCCGCTGTTGGCGGTCACGGTCAGCAGGGGCGCCGCAGCGGCGGCGCCCAGCAGCACTGCGCGGCGGCGCCCGTGGCGGGCGGCGGCAGTGCCAGGCGGGGGCGGGGGCGTGAGTGGTGTGCGCTGGTGACTGCGGCGGCAGCCCTGTGCCCGGGCGGCCGCGCACCCGAGAGCAGGAGCAGCAGCGCGCCGCGGCCCGCCAAAAGGCTGCCGGCGCCGGACCGCCCCGGCGCCATGCCGGACCGACAGCCGGCGGGAATCGACGCGCGATCAGCGCATGTGCGGCGCGCGACGGGCGCGGCTGGAGCGGGCGGCGAGCAGTCAACCCCGGAGGTGGTCGACGCGGCGCGCGGATGGGCGACAGATGCTGGCGCCGCGGGCGATGGCCAGCGGCACGGGCCGCGCTGTTGTCTCGGCGGACGCCGCGCGACGGTGCAGCCGGCGCGAGGGCACGTCGCGGCACAACAACGCCCGTCGTCGTGAGCGACGCGGCACAACGCCGCGCACGGCCGACTGCGCAGCGTGCTGGCAGGCCGGGGGCACAGAGCACGCACGAACCGCAAGCTCTCCCGCCCTGCCGCTGCCGCCGCACACGCTGCCGCTGCCGCCCCCGCTGCCGCGCCCAGCAGCGCGGCTCGCACGCAGCTGCGCTGCATTACCTGGCGCGCCGCGCGCGCTCCCTCCCTACCGCGCCTGCTGCTCCACGCGCCGCTTGACGAGCACCGCCGCGCTCAGCAGCTGCTCGCGCAGCGCGTCCGCGACGCCGAGGCGCCGCGCCCAGCAGCCGAGGCGCCGCCGCTCCGACAGCCAGCCGCCGAGGTCGGCCTTGAGGATGCTGGTCACCAGGCACTCGCCCGCCCCCTCGCCGCCCGCCGGCGCCTCGCCGCCCAGCTCCCCGCCGCCCGGCTCGGGCAGGGCGCAGAAGGTGAAGCCGCCGGAGACCTCCAGCAGCTCCGGCGGCCACAGCGCGGCGCCCAGGCCGCCCGCCAGCGCGGCCCAGGACCGCGGCGCCGGGGCCGCGGCCCCCCAGGCGGTCCCCTGCTGCTGCTGCCGCTGCCGCCGCTGCCGGCAGGGCGGCGCCCGCCGCCGCTCCTCGCGCTGCCGCCGCCGCTGCTGCTGCAGCAGGCGCGCCGCGGCGCGGCGCTCGAGGCTCTGGAACATGACGCACACGGTGCCGCCCTCGCGGCGCAGCACGGTCAGGCGCAGCGCTGCCCAGCGCGGCGCGCAGAGTGCGGCGGCCCAGCGGCAAGGCGGCGGCGCCAGCTGCACCAGCAGCACCGGCCGCCCGTCGCAGCGCGCCGCGCTCGCGCGGCCCGGCCCCAGCGGCGTGACGCCGCCGCGCGTGAGCGCCGCGAGGCACGCCGCCGCGCTGCCGCGCACCAGCAGCGAGACCATGAGCTCGCCGCCGAGCCACGGCTCGCCGGGGCCGTTGTGCACGTGCACAAAGACCGCCGCGCCACCGCCGAGCCGGTGCGCGTGCGGCACCCAGCTCTTCGCAATCGCCGGCGGCACCGCCGCGTCGTCACGGCGGCCTCCCCCATCACCAGCTGGCTCCGGCTCCGGCTCCGGCGGCGGCGCCGCCATGCGCGCGCGGCAGCAGCGGGTGCGGCGGCAGCAGCGGTGCGGTGGGCGAGCGCGGCCGAGAGGTCTGGCTGGCTCTTTTCAGTCCAGCTGAGCACGTGCGCCGATGTGGGCTCGATCGCGGGCCTGCGGCTGCAGCCCTGCGCCCCAAACGACGCTACGACAGCGCTGCATGTGCAACCCTGCCTCGTCCCAAACAAGGCGATTTTGGCCGGGATTCGCGTTTGCGAATTAAGGCGCGCGCCGCCTTGTTTCCCTGAATCCCGGCAATCCCCGCCTTGGTTCGTGGCCTGCGGGCGCGCCTGCAGCGCCGGCCGCGGCCCGAATCGGCGCCCCCCGCGCTGCACAGCGTCAGCAGCGGGCCCTCCCGACGCATTGTCGTCCCCCGCCGCCCGGAGAGCGGCCGCCCGCGCCCCCTGCGCCTCTGAGCCGCACAGCAGCAGCCCGGATCAGCTGGAATCAGCGCCCCGGCCCTCCCGCGCGCCGCCCGCGCTGCACAGCGTCAGCGGCGGGCCCTCCCGACGCAATGTCGTCCCCGCCGCCCGGAGAGCGAGAGCGGCCGCCCGCGCCCCCTGCGCCTCTGAGCCGCACAGCAGCGGCAGCAGCGGTTGCGGCAGCAGCTCGGGCAGCAGCTCGGGCGCCCGCAGGCGCTGTATACAAGGACGTTATCAGCAAGGAACAACTAGCTGTGCTTCGAGAGTTCACAGCCACTCTCACAGGGACCACCTTCTGCCCCCTGCCAGCCTGTGAAAGCCCCCACGCAGCCAGGGATCGCGCCGTCGCTGAGGAGCTGGAGCAGCACCGGCAGGAACACGAGGCGCACCTCAGGGCCCTCAAGGCGATGCCGAGGCTTCCGAGACGCGGCGGCGGCAAGATCAGCAGCATGGGCGTCGTCAAGCGGGGCCCCCGCGCCGGCCGCGGCAAGGCCGGGGGCCCTAGAGCTCCGCGTGCTGTGGGCCCGGCCCCCGACAGCGCTGTTGCCGACGACATGGCGGTCGACTGGGACGACGAGCGCCCTGCAGAGCCGGAGGACGGCGGCTCAGCTGCGGAGCTCGCGGCGCTCCTCTGATCCGGGCTGCTGCTGTGCGGCTCAGAGGCGCAGGGGGCGCGGGCGGCCGCTCTCCGGGCGGCGGGGGACGACAATGCGTCGGGAGGGCCCGCTGCTGACGCTGTGCAGCGCGGGGGGCGCCGATTCGGGCCGCGGCCGGCGCTGCAGGCGCGCCCGCAGGCCACGAACCAAGGCGGGGATTGCCGGGATTCAGGGAAACAAGGCGGCGCGCGCCTTAATTCGCAAACGCGAATCCCGGCCAAAATCGCCTTGTTTCCAGAGAGGCACATGTGTGCAGCCCGCGCCGCAGTCGCCACCGCGCCACGAGTCGCCCCGTGAGCCATCCCCTCGATCTCCACTCGCCTGGCGACCAGGCCGCGACCGAGGGGTGCGCCCTGGGACCGCCGCCGCCGCTGCCGCTGCCAGCGCGCTGCTGCCGCCGCCGGAGTGCGCCCGCCGCCCCTCGATGCGCGGCGGCGCCGGGCCGGCGCTGGCGGCGGCGCGCGGCGGCGGCGGCGGGGCGGGGCGCGGCGCGCAGAGGCTGCAGCTCAAGGCGGCGGTGGACCTGCAGGACCGGCGGACCACGGCGGAGGCGACCTGGACGACGCGCCTGGACGGGCAGCCGGCACGCGTGAAGGTCACGTGGGCCGAGCGGCGGCCGCGGAGCCTGGCCTTCGACCTGACGGTCGCCCTCCGGCGGCGCGTGCGCGCGCGCCGCCGGGGCGGGCGCGGCAGCTGGCAGGCGCGCCGCGCGGCCGGCCGGCGGCGCGAGGCGGCTCACGCGGGCGCCCGCGGCCGTGCCGCAGGCGCTCGTCGCACAAGCTGCGCCTCTCGGGCTCGCCGCACGCGCTGCACCAGTTCGCGCTGCTCCTGGGCCCCGCGGGTGGCCCCGCGGGCGGCGGCGCGGCGGGCTGGCGGGAGGGCGGCGACGGCGCGGGCGCGGGCGGCGCGGCGGACGAGGACGGCGACGCCGGCGCTGCAGCACCGCCCGGCCGGGCGTTTGAGGCGCCCGGGCTGCAGCTGGAGCTGGGGTTCAACCTGCGCGCGGGCCTGCCCCTGGCGTCGGCGACCCGCCGCTTCGGCGGCAGCGGCGGCTGGCGCCTGCGAGCGCTGCGCGCGGCGCTGGACGGCAAGCCCGGCGCCCCGCTCGCGCTGTCGGCAAACGGCGGCTGCTGGCGCGTCGCGCTCGCGCTGCCCATGGACGGCGCCGGCGCGCTGGGGCTGCCGCGGCCGCGCTGCTGGCCAAAGCTGACCTTCACGCTCACGCCCGACCTCGGCCTGCCCGGGTAACACTGCCACTGCTGGTCTACCCCCTTGCCCCCCAATAAAGAGCGCCTGGAGCTCTCGGAGCGCTTCCGCCGCCGCCCCCCCAAACCTCGGTCGCCGCTGCCCACCACCAACACGACACACACACGTGCGCAGACACGAAATGCGGGTACCTCCACGCCGCGCGCCGGCAGACTGATTGGTTGCGGGACTACATGCATGGCGGCGCGGCAGACGACTGCGCGCGCGTGGGTTCACTGCTGCATGAAAACCAAAGGAGCCGGCATGCACGCGTGAGTCGGGCACAGGCGCCAATCAGCCGCCCCATCCTGCTGTTGTTGTCCAGCCGCGTTCACACCTGGATGCGCCCCGCCCACGCCTGCGCGCGTCCTGCCGCCGTGCGCCCCGCGCCCCACGCGCCCGCGCCCAATGTGGCGCGGCCGGGGCGGGCCGGGCTCATGGGCCCTGATCAGGCGGCGAGCGCGCGCGTGACCTGGGCGATCACGTCCACCACGTCCACCCCCGCGACCGCGGCGCGCAGCGCGCCGACGTCGGGCCCGCCGCCGCGCGCGTCGGGGGCCAGGGCCCAGCTGCCGGCCGCGGCCGCCGCACACGCCTCGCGCGCGGGGCCGCGGCGGAACGCGTCCAGGACGTCGTCCCCCGGCGTGACGACGAGCTGCGCGAGGCGCCGCCCAAACTGCGGGCTCGGGCTGGGGCGCGGGCTGGGGCGCGGGCCGCTGCCGCCGCCGCCTCCGCCGCCGCCGCCGCGCAGGCGGGCGCCGAGGCTGGCGGCCGCGCCAGCGCTGGGCGGGCGCGTGACGTCCACGTTGTAGCCACCCACGTCCGGCTGCCCTGCGCAGCGGCGGCGGCGGCGGCGGCGGGCAGCCGCGGCGGTGGTGCTGACCGCCGCGGCAGGGGGAGCACGCGGTCGCGGCGCCATGGCTGGCCAGCAGCGGCGCGCGGCGGCGGGCGCACCCGGGTGCGCGGCGTTCCAGATGAGCGCGCCGCGCAGGTTGCCGCCGCGCTGCTTGGCCGCGACGAGCGCGGCGCCGACGATGGCAAACACCACCTGCGGCGATGGCGGCGGCGGCGGCGACGCTCACGGGGCCGCACGCGCGTGAGGCGAGGCATGGTGGGGCGGGCCAGACCGCGGCGCGCGCGCGCGCGCCTTGCGTTCCTCCTCGCCGAAGAAGCGCCGCGACAGGCCAAACTGCGCGCGGCGGCGCGCCGGTCGGGCGGCGCTCACGGGCGCGGCCGGCGCGGCCGGCGCGCCGCGTGCCGCGCAGCCCACACGCGGCCAGCCGCACGCACCTCCTCGATCACCAGCTCCCTGGCGCGGTCGGGGGCGGGGGCGGGGCGGTGCGGGCGGGGTTGGCGGGGCGCGCGGGGCGCCGCCTGCGCGCGCGCGGGCCTGGCGCGGCACCCCCTGCAGGCCAGCTGGCGGGGCCGGCGCCCGCCGCCAGGCGCCCGCCCGCCGGCGCGCCACGCACTTGCCCGCCGCGCGCGCGTCGTCGTCGTAGAGTCGCAGCTTGGCCGCGAGGAAGGCAGCGTAGGCGTCAAACCCGGGCTTTGACCAGCCCAGGTGCGCGAGCGACTCGAGCTGCCTGCCGCGGCGCCGCGGCGGCGCAGCGCGGCGGTGTCGCGCGCGGCGCGGCCGGGTGGCGCGCCGCGGCGCGGCCGCGGCCAGGCGGGGTGGCGGCGGCGGGGCGGCAGTGGCCACTGCCCCATGGGGCGCGCGCGCCTGTAGTAGATGTGCACGGTCGCGACGTCAGCGTAGGCCACCTCCTGCGACCAGTGCTCGCCCTCGCACTGCCCGCCTGCGGAGCGGGCCCGGGGCGGCGCCGCGGCGGCGCTCGGGCCCGCGCGCCGCGCCGCGCGCCGCGCCGTGCGCCGCGCAGGCCTGCACCTGCGCCGGGGTTGTACGCCGCGCGGGGGTCGCCGGGCGCGAAATAGCCCTCCGTCCCGCTGAAAATCAGCTGCCCCGGCGCCGCGGCGCGCAGCGCCTCCACCATGCGCCGCAGCCACGCGTCGCGCGCCGCGATGCCCCGGGCGTCGCAGCCGGGGCACCTGCGCGGCGCGGGGCCGTCTGGCGGCGCTGCGGCGCGGCGCGCGGCCGCGCGCGGGCCGCCGGCCAGCACCGCGCCGCGCCCGCCCCCGCCCGCCGCCTGGGCGCCGTGGGCGCATGCGGCGCGCACCTGGGTTCGTTGAGGATGTCATACCCCATGACCGCCGGCTCGTCCCGCAACGCGACGCCGCTGACCGTGCTCACGCGCGCCGTCACGCTGCGCATGTGCGCCTCGAACAGCGCCGCCGCGCGGCCGCTCCTGCGCGCGGCGTGGGGGCGCGGGCGCGGGCGGGCCGCCGCCTCGGCGCGACGCCGCGCGCGGCGCCGGGGCGCGGGCGCCGCAGCCAGCGACACGGCCAGCGGCGGTGGCGCACGCGTAGAAGTCGGCAACGGTCTTGCCCTCGGCGCTGCCCTCGGCCCACGCGAGCCAGCGCTCGGGGCCGACGTACGCCGGCCAGAAGTTGCCGAGCGCGAGGACGACGCGCAGGCCGCGCCGCGCGGCGCCGGCCACGACGTAGTCGAGCCCGCGGCCCTGCCGTGGCACGGCGCGGCGCGGCGCGGCGCGGCGCCGCGCGAGGGCCGAGCCACTCAGCCGCCGCTCGCGCAGCCTGGGGGTGACGGCTGGCCGTCAGTACAGCCGGCGGCGCCAGCGGGCGGGGCGGCGGCGCGGCGCAAGTTAACCCCGGCGCTGCCCCGCCGCCGCCGCCGCCGCGCCTGCGCCTCGTCGTACTCCCCCGGCGCCGCGGGGAAGCCGTCGCCAAACGCCCACGTGCGCACGACGGTCAGTCCCAGGCGCTGCAGGCCATCGAGCACGCTGTCCACCGCGCCGGTGTCGCCCGCGGCGGCCGAGGAGGGCATCCAGTACGCGTTGGCTCCCATGAAGTGCGGCACTGGCGGCGGCGCGGCCCGCGTCAGCAGCTGCGCGCTGCGGGCGCCGGCGGCGGCGGCGCGGCACGCGCAGCGGCGGCGCGGCGCACGCAGCGCTCACACGCGGCGGCCGGTGGCGCCGCGGCGGCGGCGAGGAGCAGCAGGGCGCCGATCAGTGAGGCTCCTCGCAGGGGCGGCATCGTCGCTGCTCGGCGCGGCGCGCGGCGGCGACACGGCGCGGTGCGCTGTCGCAGCGCGGCCCGCTCGTGGCGAGCGCCCAGGCCTCGCTCGGACGGCTCCCGGAGCTCGAAACGCTCGGTGGACGCGCGGGCGGGCGCTGCGGGCGCGGCGCCGGCCGCGTGATTCGAGTCGGCGCACGCTAGGCGGCCGCGGGGGCGGGCGCGCCTGCTGGTGGGGTCCTCGCGGTGCTGTCGAGTGCGTGCCCGAGCGCGGAAGGCGCAGGATTACCCACGCGCCGGCGCGCTTGTCACGCGGCGGGGCTCAGCGGGCCGCGCCGCCGGGCGCGCCGCTCAGTCAGGCGCGCCCGCGCCGGCGCCCCCCTGCGCTGGCGGCCGCCACGCGCCGAGCGGCTGCCGCCACGCGCCGCGCGCCCCGCCGCTGCTGCTGCCGCCGCCGCCCGCGAGCTGCACCGCCGACGGCGCGAGCAGCGTGCGCCGGCTCTCGCCGCTGACGCTCGCGCCGCGCAGCTGCAGCTCCGACGGCGCGAGCAGCGCGCCCGGCCAGCGCGTGACGAGCACGACCCCCGCGACCATGAGCCCCACGCCCAGCAGGCGCGGCCAGCTCACGGCGCGGCGCGAAAAGCCGGCGAGGCCCGCCAGGTCCAGGGCGACCGACGTCGCGAGCTGGGCGGTGACAAACACGCTCACGAGCGTGCCCGCGCCGAGCGCCTGCGGCGGCGGCGCGGCGGCAAGCGGCGGCGTGGCCCAGCCGCGCGGGCGCGCCGCTCGAACGCCGCGCCGTGCGCCCGCGGCGGTGGCTGCCCGCGACCGCTCCCCGCTGCCGCCGGCGCTCCGCCGCAAGCCGACCTGCGCAAAGATGATGACCACGACGACGTAGTACGCTCCCAGGAGGCCGCCCGCCCAGCTCCACCACGGCGCGGCCGCGATGCCGGGCGCCGTCGGCGGCGCGTGCCGGAGCGCGAGGCAGTCGACCGCAAAGTACACTGCGCATGCGGCAGTGCCGACGGCGAACGAGACGACCGCCGAGAACGGGCGGCTGCCCGCGACCGCCGCGAGCGTGGCGTTGGTGCCGGTCTGCCGGCGGTGACAGTGGCGGCGGCGGCGCGGTCCACGTGGGGCGGCTAAGCCGGCGGCGGCAGCGGCCGTCGCTGCGGCGCGCAGCAGCGGCGCCCGCGCGCCGCCCGCCGAGCACCTGCACCGCGAGCGCCACGCCGGCCAGAACTGTGCAGAGCACGCCGGCAGCATACAGCGCATTCACCATGAGCGCCGAGCCTCGCGGCGCCCGGCCTAGCGGCGCATGGCAGCGGCGGGCGCGCGCCGCTGCCGGGCGTGCGGCGCGCGGGGGCCGGCTGCTTCGGCGGCGCGGCACGGCGCGGTCGTCGCGGGCGAGATTAGTGCTTCTCTGGGAGCGCTGCCAGGGCCCATCACACGCCCGCCTGGCCCCCAGAACCGGTGAACCGCAAGCAGCGGCGGCACCACGACTTTCCGCCCTGCCACGCGCGCCTCCCCACACGCCCGCCCGCCCCCCGCGCCGTGCACACCCGTAGAGGACGGCTCTCTCACTCCCTCGAACCACCCCGAGCACGTGCGGCGGCGGCAGGAGCGGCGACAGCTGACGGGCAGCAGCGCCGGCCTCTCGCGGCGTCGGGTCCGCGGCCCGGCCAGGCCGCCGGGCCTGGCCAGGGGCGCTGCCCGGCGGCAGGGCCCCGCCCTGGCGCGCGCCATGGCGCTGACGCGGGGCTTTTACGCGCAGCTCGCGGTCGCGTGCTTTGCCGTCGGCGCTGGCATCGAGCTGTTCATGATCAAGACCGGCTTCTACAGCATGTGCGGGCCGGCCTGCCGCCTGTTGCCGCCGCCAGCAGCGCCGGGGAGCGGCGCTCAGCGCAGGGGCCGCCAGGCCGGTGGCGCGCCAGGCCAGCGCGCGCGGCCCGTGCGCTCGCGCCGCTGCTCACGCGCCGCGCCCCATTCCGCTCCGCTCCCGCCACGCGCTCCGTCCAGCGTGACGCAGGCCGAGGCGGCGGCGTGGGAGGAGGGGCGCGAGGAGCGCGCCGCGCGCGCGGCCGAGCTGCGCGAGAGGGTGCTGGAGCACTATGCCACGCGCGGCCAGGCGCCGCCGCCCGCGCTGCTGGAGGCCCTGGGCGGCGGCAAGGATGGCGGCGGCGGCTCGGGCGGCGGGTGAGCCAGCGGCTGAGCAGGCAACGACGCGTCGTCAGTGGCGGGGGGCGTGTCCTGCCGCGCCGCGGGCGCTGAAGCCGCTGCGCCCGCTCTCGTGCGTCCACACAGTCTCCAGACACACCGCAATCGTTGCAGCAGCGAGGTGCTGAGCATCTTGCAAGCAGCACAGCAGCTCATTCGCTCCAGCGGCAGCAGGGCAGCCCGGCGCCCGTGGCGTGCGGCTCACGCAGCACCACCGGTACCTAGCGCACCTCCAGTGCGCAGCGGTCGGCCGCGGCGGTCGAGCGCGGTCAGGTCCTCCCAGCTCCGCGGCCCAGCAGCCCGGCGCCGGCTCGCGCGCAGGCGTCACACGCGGTCTCGCTCTTCAGAGCCGGTGAGCGGCGCGGCGGGGTCCAAATCGCTGCCCGCCGCCGCGCGCGCGGCGCTGCTCCGCCGCGCGGTGTGAGCGCCGCAGCAAGCGCGCCGCCGCCCGCCGCCGGGCGGGCTGCGCCACGACCGCTGCCCCTAAGGCGCCCCCGCCCCCGCGCAGGCGCCGCCGCACCGGCCCAATGCAGCAGCTCAGCGGCGCGCCGCTCTTCCCGCACGGCCGCGAGTTTGACACCATCCTCATAGACCTCGACGACACGCTCTACCGCAACGACGAGATCCCCGCCACCGTGCGGGCCAACATCACGGGTGCGGCGGCGCCGCGGGCGGGCCGCACGCCCTGGCCGACCCGCCCTGACCTGACCGGCCCGCCGCCACCGCCTGCAGCGTACATCGTGCGGCACCTGGGCGTGCCGGCGGAGGCCGCGGCGGCGCTCACCGCGGAGCTTTACGCGGCGCACGGCACGACGATGGCGGGCCTCGCCGCGACGGGGCACGCGCTCGACTGGGACCACTGGCACGCGGAGGTGCACGGCAGCCTCGACTACGCCCGCCTGCTGTCCCCGCAGCCCGCGACGCGGCAGGTGCTGCTCGACCTCAACCTGCAGCGCCACATCCTCACCAACGCAGACGCCGCGCACACGGCGGCCTGCCTCGAGCGCATGGGCCTTGCCGACTGCTTCCAGGCGCGCCCCGGGCGGCAGCGGCAGGGGCGGCGGCGGCAGGGGCGGCGGCAGGGAGGCGGCGACGGCGCCGCCGCCGCGCGCCTGGCTCAGCGGCCGCCGCGTGGCCGGGCCGCCGCGCAGAGCGTGTGGTGCTTCGAGAGCGTGATGGAGCTGGCCGCCGCCAAGGGCGCGCTCAGCGCAGAAGCGCCTGTGATGTGCAAGCCCGCCAAGCAGGTGCGTCGCGGCCGGCCGGACGGGCCCGCCCCGCATCTGGGCGGCCCCTCCCGCGCACGCGAGCGCTCCGCCGCTGTGCGCATGCCCCCACTCGCGCGCGCACCGGCGCCGCGCCGCCCGCGCCGCCAGGTGTACGAGCTGGTGCTGGCGCAGCTCGGCGCGCGCGCGAGCAGCACAATCTTTGTCGACGACTCGCCGCGCAACGTCGCGGCGGCCAAGGAGGTCGGCATCTTCTCGGTCCTCGTCTCGCCCAGCCTCGCGGCATCGCCGGGGCACCACCCGCACCACCACGAGGGCGCCGACCTCGTGATCGCGAGCTTCACGCAGCTGCCAGAGGTGCTGCCCCAGATATTCGCGCCGCGCGAGGCGCCCGCCGCCGAGGCGCTGCCCGCCGGCGTGCCAGTGCGCGTCCTGGCGAGCTGAGCGGCGAGCTGGGCGGGGGCAGCGCGGGCCGGCCGGCGGCCCTGCGCGGCGGCATCATCCACCCGCGCGCGCGCCCGGCTGGCGGCGCGGCGGCGCGGGCGGGTCGGCAGGCAGCAATTGGGCAGCTCAGCTCAGCAGGCTGCCCGCCGCGCGTCGCACGCGAGCCGGCGGGCCGCAGCACTTGCATTGAGCCTTCTCTGTTTGCCCCGGGCAGCGCGTGCTGCGTTGCTGGCGGGCGGGCGGGGCGCAGCAGGCGCAGCACGGCCGCTGGCCCCGCGTGCTGTTGCTGCTGCGCAGCGAGCGGGGCAGGGCGTGGCCTGGGCGAGCGAGAGCGAGCGTGCGACGCCCTGCGACACGGGCGTGCGCCGGCCTGTCCCGAGCGAGCGAGCGCAGCGAGATATGTGTGGAGCGCGGTTGGCGCGTGTAAATCAGGGCCGTTCCTTTGCAAATCCCCGCCCCCTGCGAGCAATGCCCGGCCAACCTGCTGTGCGCCGCTGCGTGTGCGTGCAAAACCGGGCGGCGGCGCGCGCCGCCGCGCTGCTGCAAGCTGCCGCCGCCGCAGCATCAACAACACCCCCGCGCCAGTGCCCGTCAGTGCCCCAGTGCCGCCAGCGTCGCCGTCGTTCCGTGCGGCCGCCAACCAGGTCGGGGCCGCGGCGCTGCTGCTCTCTCTCTCGCGCGCGCGCGGGGCCGCTCCCTGCGGCGCCGGCGCCGCGCCGGCGCCGACGCCCGAGGCGCGGCGCGCGGCCGCGCGCTGGCGCTCACAGGTTTGTCGCGCCGCGGCAGAGCGTGACGACGCGGCCCTTGTACATGTCACTGAACTGGCGGCCGCTGCAGCTGCGGAAGCCGAAATATAGGTACACGCCGCACGGCGTGTTGGTGCTGCCGAGCGCGGCGCGCTGGCACGCGCCGTTGGCGATGCTGCCGCACTCGCTCGCCGACACGGGGCCCGAGCTCTGGAACGCGAGCGGCGACTTGGTGCCGGCGTTGCAGGCGGCCTGCGGTGCGGGCGGCGCACGCGCGGCGTGGGCGGCGGCGCCGCGCGGCCGCCGCCGCACCGCGCGCCGACCCCCGCGCGGCGCGTTTGGGCGCAGCGCCGCGCCCCGCGCGCGGCGCGCGCCTGGATGGTGCGGCAGGCCGCGTCGGCGACCTGGTCGGCCGCGTCCTCGCCCATCGCGCGGCAGCGGTCGCCGTTCATCATCACGCCGCCGCCGCCGCCCGCCGCGCGGCCGGTGCGGCACGAGGGCGAGCAGATGCGCTGGCAGCTCGCGGTCAGGCACTGGTCGCACTCGATGCACGGCTGCTGCGCCGCGGCGTCGCCCGGGCGCGGCGCCAGCGCCGCCGCGACGAGCAGGAGGAGCAGCGCCAGCCGCGGCGCCGGCGCGGCGCCGCGCCGCCGCGGCCGGCCGCTGCCGCAGCTACCGCTGCCGCGCCAGGCGCTGCTGCCGCTCCAGGCGCTGCTGCTGCAGCTGCTCCTGCTGCTGCTGCTGCCCCAGGGCGCGGGGCCGTCTTCCCCGGGGTGGGGGTGCTGCCTGAGGCGCGGCATCGACGCCCGCCACCGCAGCAGCGCCGACGCCGCGCTCCGCCGGAGCGCGCCGCGCCGCCGCCTGCCCCCGCCCCGGCGTGAGCGCTGCGGCCGCGCGCTTGGCCGCTCCGAGGCCCAGCGCCGCGCGGTCCGGCGGCCGCACCGCGCCGGGGAGCGGGCCTGCGAGCGCCGGGGCCGGGCAGCGCGGGGTGAGGGGCGCGCCGCTCGCCGCCCCGCGGGCTCGTCCCGGCGCGGGACCTGCCAGGGATCACGCCGCGCGGGCGCGGTGCGGCGCAGGCTCGCGCGCGGGCGAGGGAGGGCGGGCCGGGCGGGGTCCCGCGCGCCGGGCCAGCCGCGTGCCCACCTGGCGGTCCGGTCTGCAGCGGGGAGCAGCTCCCGTCGCAGAGCGCGCGCCTGCGCAGCCCGGCGGCGCTGCTGGAGAGCGGGTAGGCCGGCTGGGCGCGTGGCGAGTGGGGTGTTCGGCTTCGCTCAATCACTGGCTTGGACGCGTTGCGTGCAATCGGGGCGCACAGTGGCGCGGGCGGGGAGCGCGCGCGGCCGACAGGCGCGCCGCCCGGGCTGCCGCGCCCTGGCGCCCTGCGCGCGCAGCCGGCTGTCGCGCCGGACTCTCCTCTCCTCGTCACCAGCCGCCAGCGCGACGGCAGCGCGCGATCGCTGGAGCGCGCACGCGCAAGCGCGCGTGCCGCGCGCCGCGGTCCGCCGCGCCAGCCTGGCTGCCGGCGCGCACGCGCGGCCGCGCCCCTGGCCGCCCCGCCGGCAGCTAGCGCCGCAGCTGGGGCGCAGCTGGAAAGCTCGGCGGCGGCGGCAGCGGTGCGCGCGCCGCGCCCGACGTGCCGGTGCCGGCAGCTGCCCAACCAGGGCTGGCCCCGGCTGCTCCACAGCTGCTGCAGCCGCACACAGCTCGGCCAGGTGCTGCCCGCACACACAGATCTGCCCGGCGGCGGCGGCTCGCGCGTTCACGGCTCGCGTCCTCACCCCGCTCACGCGACTCCGGGGTCGAGGCCCCAGCGCCTGAACCACCAGTTGACCATCGCGCCCGCGGCGGCGACGCAGAGGCCGAGCGCCTGCAGCGCGAGGCCCGCCGACCCGCGCGCCGCGACGACGGCGCCGATGAGCCACGGCCCGAGCAGGCCGCCCAGGTTGCCGACGGCGTTGTAGAGGGCGAGCGACACCGCGCTCGCGGGCCCCGCGCTCGCCGACGCGGCGAGGCTGTTGACGAGCGCGTTGGGGGCGGTCAGCGCCGCGATCGCGGCGACGAGACACGCAAACGCGCCCGCCGCGCCGCTGGCGAGCGCCGCAAACGGGAACGCGACGAGCAGCGTCGCCGCGGCCGCGTACGGCAGCGCGACGTGGCGGCAGCGCTCGCGGCGGCGCTGGGAGAGCGCGCCCAGCGCCACCGCGGCGGCCGCGGCGACGATGAACGGCACGCCGGTGAGCAGCACCGCCGCGACGCCGCGGTCGCCCGGCGCGCTCGCGGCGGGGTTTGGCGGCGGCGGCGGCGGCGCGCGCGCCCACCACCAGCCCGCGACGCGCCGCCCGTGGTGGTGGGCGGCGCCGCCCGCGCCGGGCGCGGCGAGGTCGACCGCGCCGCCGCCCTTGAGTATGGCGTTGACGATCGCGGGCGCCCAGAAGAGCAGCCCGACCATGGCCATGTTCTTTAGCAGCGCGGCGGTGCCGATGGCCCAGATGCGGTGGTCGGCCGCCGCCTCGGCCAGCAGCGACCACGCGCCGCGCGCCGCGCCCTCGGCCGCGTGCTTGCGCCCCGTCGCGTGCACCGCCGTGAGCCAGGCGCGGTCGTCGCGCGAGAGCCAGCGTGCCGATTCGACGTTGCGGGGAAGCACGTAGAGCATGGCCAGCCCCGTCGCCACGCTGGGCAGGCCCTCCAGCAGGAACAGCCACCTGCAGCGGCGGCGGCGGCGGCGGCGATGGCGGCGTCGGGGCTCGCGCGCGCTGCCGAACAAGCGCGCTGCCGAACAAGCGCCCCGGCCGGCCGGCCGCACCCCCGCAGGCTCAGGCGCAGGCGCAGGCGCAGGCGCAGGCGCAGGCGCAGGCGCAGGCGCAGGCGCAGGCGCAGGCGCAGGCGCAGGCGCAGGCGCAGGCGCGGGCGCAGGCGCGGGCGCAGGCGCGGGCGCAGGCGCGGGCGCAGGCGCGGGCGCGGGCGCCGCGCCGCACCGCCAGCCCGCCCAGCCGCGCGCGCCGTCCATCAGCAGCAGCCCGGCGGCGAGCGGCGCGCCCACGACGTTGGCCAGGCCCACCGCGGCCTCGATGAGCGAATAGGGAAGCGTGATGGCGCCGGGCGGGTAAAAGGAGTTGAGGCAGTGCCACATCGCTGCGCGGCGGCGGCGGCGGAAGGCCTGGGCGGCGGCAGGGGTGGCGCGCGGGGGCGCGGCGCTGCGGGCGGGGCCCGCCGCTGGGCGCACCGGGGAAGGCGCCCGACTCAAACACGCCCAGGATGACGCGCAGCGCCCAGAACTGCGCCCTGCGTCACGCACGTGGCGGCGGCGCCCTCTTTCTAGGCCGGCCGCGCGCGCGCGCGCGCGCGTCGGGCGCGGCCGCGCAGCCGCGCGGCGCCGCCGTGCGCGCGGCGCGCGGCGCGGCGCCGCCGTGCGCGCACTTGGTCTGCATGAGCGAAAAGGCCATCGCCGTCAGGCCCCAGCCGGTCACGATGATTGCGAGCCAGCGCGGCGCGCCGACGCGCACCAGCACGAGCTGGCTGGGCACCATCGAGAGCGAGTAGCCTACGAAAAACAGTCCGCTGCCAAGGCCGTACACGCTGGGCGAGAAGCCGAGGTCTCGATTCATCTGGAGGCTCGCAAACGCGCTGCGGCGGGCGCAGGCGGCCGTGAGCGGGCGCGGCGCGGCGCGTCGGGGGAGGCCGGCCGCCGCCGCCGCCGCTGCGCGCGCACGTGTTGGTTCTGTCAATGTAGCAGAGCGTGGACATGACCAAAAAGATGGGCAGCAGGCGGCGGTTCAGCACCCGCGCGACCGCGTCGGCGCGGCCGGGGTCGTCGGCGCCGCCCGGCGGCGGCAGCAGCAGCCCCACGGCCCCCTCGAGCGGCGGCTCGTCCTCCTCCTGGTCGCTGCCGGCGCCCATGGCGGCCGCCGCGCCGGCCGCCGGCCGCTGCCCGCGAGCTGCTCCCGCGCCGGCGCTGGGGTTGTCCGGTGCGCGGCGGCGCCGGCTGCTGCCGCCGCTGGGGCGTGAAGCGTAGTTCAGGCTGAGCGGGCGGGCTCCCCGCTGCGCCCGCCGTGCGGCGGCTGCGGCGCGGCGGCGCGGCAGCAGCGCCGCTCGCGTGTCCCGGCGCTGCCGAGCAGCTGGGCGGCGCAGGCCGAGACGGCGCTGTTTGCCGGCTGCTGGAGGAGGAGGAGCGCGGGGGCGATGTGCAGCACGCCGGCGGCTGCAGCGAGCTCTGGGGAGGCCCGCCCGCGGCGGCGAGCCCTGGTTGCGTGACGAGCAGCGGCGCGCCGCGGCCCTGCCGCCCTTTCCGGTCCCGCGCGCTGCACACCGCATCCTCGCATCACGACCACGCCACACGGTGCAGCGCTCCCCAGCCGCGCCCGGCCGCGTGCTGCTGCACCCGCGTGCAGCCCCCCCGCGCCCCACGAGCCGCAGCGCCACCCGCCTCAGCCCGGCCAGACCGCGCCCCGGCGCCGGGCAGCAGCTGCGGCCGACCCGAGCGGCAGCAGCGGCGCACGCGCCGCGGCGCCGGCAGCAGCGCCGACGCGCGGCCGCCGGCGGTCGCCGCAGCCGCGGCGGCATGTCGAAGCAGCGCCACCTGCGCAAGCGCCGGGCGCTGGACGAGGACGAGGACGGCCCCGGCGATGAGGGCGCGCCGGAGGTGCGCCGCGACGCGCTGGAGGACCTGAAGCTGCTGCAGCGCACGCGCCGCCGCGGCGCTGGCATCGACGCGAGCCGCCTCGTGCCGAGCGCGGCGGACGACGACCGCGACGGCGACGACAACGAGCTGCTGGAGTCGCAGTACGTCAAGGCCGAGGGCGCGGCCAAGAGCCAGCTCATGGACGAGGAAGCCCACATGGCGCGCTACGTGGAGACCGAGCTCGCCAAGCGCCTCGGCAAGAGCGTCGAGGAGCGCGGCGGCAGCCTCACCAAGGCGCAGCAGGCCGAGCTGGAGCTGTACAGCCTGCCGGAGGGCCTGCAGGCGCGGCGGCGCGGCGGCGCGGCGGCGCGCGGCGGCGCGAGGCGGCGGCGGCTGGGCGCGTCGGCGCGCGGCGGCGGCGGCAGAGGGGCGCCCGGCAGCGGCGCACGCGCCGACGCGCGCGGCGCGCCGCGCGGCGCCGCGCCCGCGCGCAGGCCAACGTGACGCAGGAGGTGACGCTGGCGGGCATGATGACGGCGATTACAGAGGTGGAGGTCGGCAAGGACAGCAAGATGCGGCGCATCGCTGAGACGGAGGCGGCCAAGGCCCGCATGCTCGCGGAGCGCACCGGCGGGCGGTGCGCGCGCGCGCGCGCGCGGGGCGGCGGGCGGGGAGGGAGGCGCGCGCGCGCGGGGCGGCGGGCGGGGAGGGAGGCGCGCGCGCGCGGGGCGGCGGGCGGGGAGGGCGCGCGCGGCGCACGCGGGGCGCGCCGCCCCGAGCGCGCCCGCCGCGCCGCAGGGACGACGACGACGGCGCCGGCGGCGCCGTGCGGCGCGGCCAGTTTGCGATGAGCTTTGGCAAGCAGACGGTGCGCGCAGTGGTCGCTTGCTCACGCCCGCCGCTGCCCCCGGCCGCTGGCTCGGCTGGCGCAGGCCGCCACACCGCGCCGCGCCGCGCCGCGCCGCGCCGCGCCGCGCCGCGCCGCGCCGCGCCGGGCCTCATCGCAGGTGCGCCGCTACGAGGGCATCGACCCGGAGCACCTCAACGAGCGCCGCCGGTTCATCACAGAGCGGACGCGCGACCTCAAGGCACGCGCGCGCGCGCGCGGCTGCGCAGCCGCCGCCGGGGGGGGGGGGGGCTCAGGGTGGAGGGGCTTGGGCCAGCGCGCGGCCGCGCCGACGCGGCTACCTGGCTGGGGCCGCCCCGCCTCACGCCGCGCGCCCCGGCCTGGCCGCAGGACATCGCGCGCGAGCGGCAGAAGAAGCGCGGCGGCTGGTAGCGGCGGCTGGAGCGGCGCGGCGGCAGGGCGGCGCGGTCGCGGGCGTCCGGCGTTGGCGCGTCTCTTGCAGCGCGTGCGTTGCATGCGCTCCGCTCGCGTGCCTGCGTAAAGTGAGTCAGCCCTCCACCGCCGCGTCGTCGTCGCGGCCGCTGCCGTCGCGCCCGCCCGCGCGCAGCTCCTCCTCCCAGCCCGCGAGGCTCGACGCGGCGAGCGCCTCCAGCGCGGTGACGGCGTCGGCGTCGCTGGCTGCGTCCCAGATCGCCTCTGCGATTGGGCCGTGCGCTGCCTCCGCCTCGCAGCGCAGAAGCCTCTCGAGCAGCGGCAGCTCCGCCTCGCTCTCGCCCACCTGCCGGCAGCGGCAGGGGCAGGCCCAGCGTCGGCCGCGTGCTGCACGCGCGCGCTCGCGCGCGCGCGCCGCGCCGCGCCGGCGCGATCGGGCCGCAGCAGCCGGGCGCCGCCGCGGCCGCCGGCACTCGCCCGCGGGTCGGCGAGGTCGCTGCGCGTCGCGATCAGCGGGTGCCGCGCCGCGTCCGCGGCGTACACCTCGGCCGGCAGCGGCCGGTACCTGGCGGCGGCGAGAGGCAGGGGGGGGGGGCAGGCGGAGGAGCAGGCGTGGCGAGGCGGGCGGCCGTCGGCGGCGCTGCCCCAGGGCACACACAGCTCGCAGGAGACCGCCTGCACGCGCAGGACCGGCGAGGCAGTCGCAGTGAGCCGCCCACCTCGAGAAAAAGGCAAAGTGCCAGGGGAAAAAGTAGAACGCTTTGCGCTTGCCCCAGGCGTCGTCGCCAAAGTGCGCCTTGGCGCGGCGGCGCGGGGCGCGGCGCGGGTCATGTCATGGGGCGGCGCGCTCAGCGCGGCGGCGCGCTGTGGCAAGCGGGCAGCGGCACCCGCGCCGCGGCCACACACCTTCATGTGGCCGGCGAGGCGGCGATACACGCCGACGCGCTCCGCCGCCGTCAGCAGCAGCTCGCGGCCCTGCGGCGCGCGGCGGCGGCCGCCCGGCGCGCTCGGCGCCGCTCGGCGGCGCGCGGCGCGGTGCGTCGCATGACCCCGGCGCCTGCCGCGCCCCGCCCCCTGCGCCGCGCCGCGCCTCGCGCAGCTCCTCGAAGATCCAGGGCTTGATCAGCGCGCCGCGGCCGACCATCAGCCCCGCGACGCCGCTGCGGCGCCGCGCGTCCGCCTCATAGTGCGTCAGGAGGTCGCCGTTGCCCAGCAGCGCCAGCCCCGGGTGCGCGGCCGCGAGCGACGCAATGAGCGCCCAGTCAGCTGCCTTCTTGTAGCTAGGTACGGCGGGCGCGGCATGCGGGTCAGAGCGGCGCGCGTCGCCGGCAGCGCGGCGCGGCGAGCGCCGCCGGCGCGCGGGCGCACCGCTGCTCCATTGTGCGGCCGTGCACGGTGACCGCTGCCGCGCCGGCCTGCTCCAGCAGCGCGACGACGCGCGGCGCGTTGACCTTTCGGTCGGACTCGCCTGGCCCCGGCGCGGGCGCGGGCGCGGGGCGCGGTCGCACGGGGGCGGGGCGCGGGTCACACGGCGCAGTCACAGGGCGCAGCGCGGCGCCGTCGGCGGCGGCGCGCGGGGCGGGGCTGCCGCGCGGCGGGGGCGCGGCGCGGCGCACCGGTGCGGATCTTCACGGTGACGGGGAGCTCTGAGCCGGCCGCGATGCCAGCGACCAGGCGGGCCAGCTTTGTGGGTTTGCGCAGCAGCGCCGCGCCGAGCCCGCGCCGCGTCGCCTCAAAGATGGGACACCCTGCCATGCCAGCGCGCGCGGCGCGGCGGCCGGGCGCGGCGGTCGGGCGCGGGCGCCGCCGCTGCGCCTGCCCAGGGCGCGCGCCCGCCATGGCCCCCGCACCACAGTTCAAATCGATCCAAGACGCGCCAGCTCGGGCGGCCGCACGCGACGCGGCGAGGCCCTCGGCGATGCTGTTGGTCGCGATCTGCGGCCAGAGAGGGGGCGGCAGCGCGGGGCAGAGGGGGCGCTGTGAAGCCGGCGCGGCGGCAGGCGCGCGCGGCGGCGCGGGCGGGCGCACCGCACCTGAACGCCGAAGCAGAGCTCGTTGGGCGCGCGGTACATGCGCGCGTTCTCGACGCGGTCGCCCCTGCGCCGGCGGGCCGGGCCGGGCCGGCCGCCGGCGGCGCGGCGGGTGCGCGCGCGTGAGCTGCGCCGCGGCGCGGGCGAGTGCGCCGCGCGACCGCGCGCCTGGCCGCCGGCGGCGGCAGCTGCGGAGCGCGCACTTGACGAGCTTCCGAGCGAAGGCCATCTCGCTCATCGTCCGCAGTTCGGCGTCAAAGTCGACGCAGAGCCGGCGGAACGGCAGGTTGCCCCCCTTGGTGAGCGGCGCGAGCAGCGTCCGGCCGCGCAGCGCGGCGTCCGCCCACACGCGGTTGCGCGCGAGCAGCTCCGGCGGCGCCACGTAGTCCCACGCCTCCTCCTTCGGCACCTCCTCCGCTGCCGCGCGCTGCCCCCGCTCCGGCAGCTCCGGCGGCACCTCCGCGCCCGCGGCCGCCGCAGCTGCTGCTGTCGGCCGCGAGCCGCGCGCCGCCGCCGGCCGCGAGCGCGCTGGCAACCTGCCGCGGCAGGACGCGGCCTGCAGCTGGGCCGGCGGCGGGCGGTGCATGCTGCGCGCCGCCGCCGCCGCGCGCGCCGCCGCCGCCGGGCCAGCAGGGGATCCGGCCGAGCGGCGCGGACTCAAGCGCTGACGGGGAGCGGCACGATCGAGCGGTCGGCGCGGTCTGCTGCAGCGGAGCGCGCGCGTGGGAGCCCGGCAGGCACCGCTGCCCAAAGTCATTAGATGCGGCGCACACGACTGCACCCACAACGCGCCGGACCACGCTTCGCGCACACACAAACGCTGCCCCAGCAGGACGCACGCCGACGCCGCGCAGAAGAGAGAGCCAGCCGGCTCGCAGGAGCGCGCCCGCCCGATCACACGCGCACCAGGTGCTGCGCCAGCCCCCCGGCGACCGGACGCCGCGCGGTAGCACTCGCGCCACGCGGGCGCGCGCGCCTGGAGCACAGAATGGGCGGCACCGGCGTCGCCACGCTCGCTCCGAGCCGCGCCGTCTCAGCGGCGACGACCGTGAAGGGCCCCAAGGGCCTGGGCCTCGCCTCCGGCCTGCCGGGCGCGCTGACGCCAGGATGCGGGGTGCGGCATGCGCGCGCGCTCCGAGAGCCGCTGCCGGGCCGGCGCTGGGCCCCGCGCGCCTCAGGCCCTGTGCCGCCGCCGCAGACCGGCCTGGGTGGGCCGCCGATCCGGCGGCAGTGGACCATGGCCAAGCGGGCGCCGCGCGAGACGGCCTGCCAGGCGCGCGCGCGCCGCTGCCGCCGCGACCGGGCCGCGCCGCGCGGAGCGTCCGAGCGCCGCCGGCGCCGAGTGTCGGGCCAGGCGCCGGACGCCCCCAGCACCTGTGTGTGCCCCCTGACACCACGCTGTCGCGCCCCGCCGCCGCCGCCGCGCAGGCGCTGCCGTTCCTGCTCGACATCAGCCTCGCGCTGTTTGAGAACATGGACATGGTCAAGTCGAGCGTCGACAGCGAGGTGGTCTTCCAGGCCACGCTGCAGGCGAGAGCGGCGCCGCGCCGCCGCGCACGCGCCGGGCACGCGCCGCGTGCGCGCCGGCGGCGCCGGCGTCCGCTCACTGCGCCGCCGCGCCGCCGCAGGTCCCCGCGCACCACGCGCTGAGCTGCCGCATGCAGGCGTACGGCACGCCCTTTGCCGCGCCCGACCTGCAGGCCGCGGCCGACGCGCTGAGCGACGCCGACCTCGAGTTTGCCGCGTGCATCGCCGCGCCGCCCGACCTCGACGAGCAGCTGAGCATGAACCTCGGGCGCGTGATGAGCATGCTGGAGCAGAACCGCGCCGAGCTCAACCAGATCGCCCGCGGCGGCGGCGGCGCCCAGCAGGCCGGGTGAGCCCAGCGGCGCCGCGCGGGAGCGAGGGGCGGCCGGAGGGGAGGCGCCGGCGCGGCGCCCGGCCAGGGCGGGCCGCGCTGACGCGCTGACGCGCCGCCGCCGCCGCCGCCGCCGCCGCCGCCGCTGCTGCCCCGCGTGCCCCTGCAGCACCGCGCCCGCGCAGCAGGCGGCCGCGCCCGCCGCGGCGCAGCTCCGCGCGGCCCCCGGCGCGGGGCAGCAGACCGCGCCCCGCGTGCTGGTCAGCGTGGACGATGCGGAGGCCGGCAGCGCCCAGATCACCCGCACCAACTCGGCCAAGAAGTGAGCGCCGCGCGCGCCGCGCATCCGGCGCCGCCACTGCCGCCGCCGCCGCCGCGCCGACGCCGACGCGCCACCCGCCGCCGCCGCCGCCGCAGGCCGCGCCTGGGCGCCGCCGTGGACAGCATGGCCAAGCGCGCGACGCAGGCGCTGCTGGGCTTTGGCTACCTGCTGACTGTGCTCCACGAGAAGCACCTGGGCGGCCGCATCCAGTTCAGCGCCGCCGCGCTCACGCCCGCGGTCGGCACGCCCGGCGCCGACAGCCACCTCCGCCGGCGCAGCAGCAGCGCCGGCCGCAGCGGCCGCTCGGGCCTGCTCGCAGGTGCGCCGCCGCGCCGCCGCCGCGCCGCGGCCCGCCGGCGCCGCGCGATGTGCTGACGCGCGCCCGCGCCGCGCCCGCCCGCCCGCCGCCCGTGCGCCGCCGCCAGGCCTGCGGCAGATGGTCAGGGAGTGCCCCTCTCTGAGCCCCATGTCCTTCAGCGGCGCCGCCCGCCCGGCCGGCGCCCCGGCCGGCGGCGATGCGGAGCCGCCTGCCGTCCAGCGCAGCCCGTTCAGCGCGACCGCGCCGCGGGCGGCGCCGCGCGCGACGGCAGCTTCGACATGGTGTGGGAGCGCATCAGCGCGCCGTCCAGCCCCACGCGGCCGGTCGCGGGGCTCGCGCTCTCGCTCAGCCTGTCGGCGCCGGTCGCGCACTCGCCGAGCGCGGGCCTGCAGAGCCTGGCGGAGGAGGGCCCCGGCGGCGGCGAGGCGCTGAGCAAGGACGAGGAGCTGCGCCGCAGCGGCAGCATGCAGGCCGCGCTGGACGCCGCGCTGCAGCAGCTGGCCGAGGTCGACCCCGCCGCCGCGGCGGCGGCGAGCGGCCTGCCCGCGCCCGCGCCCGCGGGCGCGCCGCGCAGCCACGGCCTGGCCGACCAGGGCCCGCTCACGTCGCCCGCGCCGCCGGGCCGCGCCGCCGCGTCGTGGGCGGGCGCGGCGCTGCCGCCGCTGAGCCCGCTCGCGACGGGCCGCGGCGCCGGCGCGCCGGCCGCCTCGCCCGTCGCGTCGCCGCTGGCGGGCAGCCTGGCCGGCTCGGGCCGAGCGCGTCGCCGCGCATGCTGCGGCCGATGATGTCGATGCGCCTCACCTGCCAGCCCAAGTGGCAGTTTGAGGAGGGCAGCGGCCTGGAGGCGCCGGGCGCCCAGGGCGGCGCGCCCGCGACGCCGCCGCAAGCGGCGCGGGCGCCGGCGCCGCCGCGGCGCGCGGTCAACGTGCGCGACGAGTGGGGCGGCGCGGCGCCGCCGTCGGGGCTCTGGCCGACCATGAGCTTCAGCCTCGTGCCGGTGCGCCTCACCCCGGCCGGGCTGCCGAGCGGGCCCGGCGGCGCGGCGGCGCTCGCGGGCGCGGGCCGGGCGTGAGGCCGCGCGCCCGGCGCGGCGCGGCCGGAAGCTTCGGCGGGGCGTGGGGGATTTTTGTGGGGCGGACGCGCGGCGCGTTTTTTCCTTGCCTTTTTGAGCCAGGCGGGCGGCGGTGTTTTTGGTCGAGACCAGCAGAGCAGCAGCAGCAGGCGCTGTCAGCGCGAGGGATGTGGCGCGTTGACGACGTGGGTGGGTGGGGAGCCACTGGCAGCGGGAGCAGCAGGGCCACGCATGGCCTGACTATGCACGACCACGGCGAGTCCCGCAGGGCGCACGGTGCGCGGCCGGTCCGTCATCTGTCCGGCCGGCCGGTCGCCTGACCGCCCGCACCGCACCGCACTGCCATTGTTTTTTCTGTTGCCACGGTCGGCCGGCCGCACGCGCGCCGGCGGCTGACTGACTGCTAGCGCCGCGCCCGCTGCGTTGCGTCGACGACGAGCGCGGCGGGCGCGTGTGGCCCAGGGACTGCGACGAGGTGCCCGGGGATGCCTTACACATGCTGTAAAAAGAACTCACGGGACCCAACAAAAAGCCTCGCGCCTCGCCGGCGCGCATTCGTCGCCGCCGACGGCCCCGCGCGGTCAGTGGTGAGCCGGCACCACGCGTTCCAACGGTGAGCGTTCACGCCGGCAGTCGTTGGTTTCGTTGCTCGAGAGCAACGGCAATCGCCGCGCGCCGACCAGCAGGAGCAGCCGTGCAGGAACGAAGGAGCGATGTGCAGGAAGGGGGTCAGGGTTGTTCGGCATGCGCGGCAGCCAGTCTGTTGAGCGACGGAGACACAGCGCAGCGCTGAAACGAAGACCATCAACGCCCACAGCGAAGCAGCGGAGGGTCGTCCTCACACGCCGAGGCCGACGGTGGACCCGGGCAGCGTGAGCCCGCCGAGCGGCGGCAGCGCGCGCGCGCCGGGCGTGGTCGCGTACTGGCCGTTGGCCGTGCACTGCGGCGCGGGCGCGGGCGCGGTCGGCGGGGCTGCGGTCCGGCACCGGGTCGCAGCGCGCGCCCGGCGGCCGCGTGCAGGGCGTGGCGCAGGGGCTTGCCGCGCCGCGCGCGGCGCGCCGCCCGGGCGGCCGCCGCGTGGCCAGCTGCTAGCACCACCATGGACCCCGCATCGCAGCTCACCGCCTGGAACAGGGCAAAGTATATGGGCACCTCCACGCCCTTCTTGGCGCTGGTCTGGATGTACATGCGGCCTGGAGCGTGGTTGTCGCCGGCAGGGCCGACGGGGCGCGCGCTCGAGCGAGCGACTCGGTGCCGCAGGCGCGGCGTGCAAGACCGCGCGGTGCGGCGGCGCAGGGGCTGCCGCGCGGGGCCTGCTGCGCGGCGCGGCGGCGGCGCAGGGCGCACCAAGGATGAAGCCCGGCGAGATGAGGCGCGCCTCGTCGCGGATGCTCTGCACCTCCACCGCGTCGTCGAGCGACGGGTCAAAGAGGTCGGCCGAGTTGGTGTAGTTGAACGTCCACACCGGCCGCCCGTCGCTGAAACTCTTAGGCTCCCAGTACACGTCTGGGGGAGGGGCGGGCGCGGGCGCACGGCGCGGGCGTGCCGTCGGCGGCGGCGGCGGCGGCGGCGGCGCGCGCGCGAGGCGCGAGCGAGGTGCGTCGGGCCCCGCCGCCCCCCCCCCCCCCCCCCCCGCCGCGCGCACTCGCAAAGCCGGCCATGGTGCCGTTGACGCGGGCCGCCTGCTTGTCGACGGCGTACTCGTACCTGCGTGGGCGCGGTGGGGCGGCGGGCGTGGCGCGCGAGCGGCGCGCGGCGCGGGCGCGGGGAGCAGGACGGGGCTCGCGCGCGCGGGCGTGTGCGCCGCGCGGCAGGGCGCTGCGAGCGGGCAGACGCCCCCCGTGTGCTCACTTTGGGGCAAACGCGTTGAGGAGCGTCATCGGCGTGCCGGTCGTGGCGTTGATCTGGAAGCTGAAGCACTTGCCGCTCCACCCCATGTTGGTCTGGCGGCGGCGCGGCGGGCGCGGCCGTGAGGGCGGGCAGCGGCGCGCGGCGGGCGGCCGCGAGGGCGGGCAGCGGCTGCGCGGCCCTTGGACGGCGCCGCGGCGCGGCGGCGCGGGGCGGCGCGGCGCGGCGCGCCTGCGGGAGGCGCGTGATCGCCTCGACGCCGTTGCTCCCCGGCACGCAGCCGTAGGTGCAGCCGCGCAGCGGGAAGCCCTGCCCCGCCGTGGGGGGCTTGGCGCTGAGGTAGAGCCTGTCCAGCTGCGCCGTCGTCGCGCCGTCCAGGATGGCGCACACGCTGTCGAGGCTGCGGTAGCCCTCGACGTTGTACGGCGTGCACTTGTCCGTCGGCTTGGACCCCCACCACGCCGTCGGCGCGGCCGACGTCTGCTGCGCGGCCGCGGCCGTCGCGGCGCCTGCGGGCGCGCCACGGCACGTGCCAGCAGCGGCGTCGGCGGCGGCGGCGGCGGGTGAGCAGGGAGAGCGCGGGCGGCGGGTGAGCTTTGGGCAGCGGCGCCGCGGCACGGCGCGATCCGGTGCGCCGGCGCGGCCAGTGCCGAGCTGGTCTGAGCGAGCCGCACTATGACTGCCCTTCGCGACCAGCGGGGCGGCCGCGGCGCGGGGCTGGAGGCAACCTGGGCATGATGAGCTCCGAGTGCTGCTGCGGTGCCGCGCCCCGCCGCGCGGTACCGCGCAGGCCCCTGTGGACCTCTCACCGATCACGAGGAGCACCACGATCGCACGCGCCATCGCTGCTGATGCGCCTGGCCGGAGGTGAGGCCAAAACGATTGGCGCGCCTACACTGCGCGGCGCCGTGAGGCGGCCGCAGATCAGGGACACGAGCAGGTGAGAGTGTGGGTGGAGGCGGCGCGGAGCGGACCGCGACCCCCGCGCCGGCTGCGCGCCGGCCGGCGCCGCCAGGGCTCACCGCGCAGCTCCGCGCCGGCTCGCGCGCACCGCCTGCAGCCGCCGTCGCCACGCACACAGTCGCTCCCCTGCCGCGCCAAGCCACTCAGCAGCCTCCAGCGATCCGCGGCGAGCTCCCGGCCCCGCGAGCCGGCCGCCGCCCGCCGCGCCCGCCGCTGCTGGCCGGGCCTGCACGCCCAGCGGCGAGGGGCCGCACCGCAGCCGGGTCGATCATGCAGGCGGCCAGCGGCCGTCACGTGGGCCATCCAGGCCCCGCCCTGGCGCGGCCGGCAGGTGGGGCGGGCACGCAGCAGCGCTGCGGCAGGCACCGGCACGCCCAGCTCGGCCCCTGGCGCGCGGCCCGCCCCGCGCAGCGCGGTCACACGCACTGCCTCCGTCTGCGCCACCCCTCCCGCGCCTCCAGCCGCAGCAGCAGGGCCGGCCGCGCGCGGCGCGGCGGCGCAGCGGCGCCACCGGCGGCGGCCCCTGCCCGCGGCCGCGGCGCCGGGCGCCGCCGGCCCGGCCCAGGGCCCGGCCCAGCCCTGGCCGCAGCCCTGGCCGCGGCCGTGCCGCGCGCCCGCCGGCCGCCGCCGCGGCGCGGCGCCGTGCCGCGCGGGCGCCCGCGGCGGCGGCGCCGCCGCCGGGGCCCGCCGGCACGCGGCGCGGCGCCCGACGTGACCAACGGCATGGACGGCATGGATGACGTCATCCTCATCGGCGACGAGGACGAGGAGACGGCGCTGCTGCTGGACGAGTATGAGGACGAGGACGAGTTTGAAGAGTTTGAGGAGTTTGACGAGGAGGATGAGTTTGGCGACGGCGACGGCGGCCCCGGCGGCGGCGTCCTCGGCGCGGACGAGGAGGGTGCGCGGACGCGGCCAGCAGGGGCGGCGCCGGGGCCGCGCCGCCGGCGGCGGCAGGGGCGAGGGCGTGCCGCGCCGCCGTGCCCGCCCCGCGGGCTGACCGCCCCGCCGCGCCGACCGCGCCGCCGCCGCCGGCGCCGCCGGCGCCGCCGCCACCAGGCCTCCTCGCCGAGCTGGAGGAGGACGCGGGGCCGGGCGTCCTCACCGGCAACGTCGCGTGGGGCGACGCCGCGCTGGGCGTCGCGCGCGCGGTGCTGGACGCGCCGGAGAACGGCTCGCTGCGGCTGTACCTCTTTCGCGCCGTCGTGCCGAGCCGCACGATCGAGGTGCGGCTGGACCGCCTCGACGACCCCTACGGCTCCCCAGAGCTGGAGGACATCGAACGCTTCAGCCGCGCCTTTGCGGCGGTGCGGCGGCGGCCGCGCGGGGTCGGCGGCGGGGCGGGGGCCAGTGCGGGAGCGGCGGCGCGGGGCCGGCGGCGGGGCCGGGGCCGGCGGCGCGTCGTCCGCCCGAGCGCCGCGTCGCGCGCCACCGCCGGCAGGGGCTCGAGGCTGAGCTGGGCGCGGAGGAGGCGGGCGCGATCATGCTGGAGGTGTCGTCGCCCGGCGCGGAGCGCACGCTGATCATCCCGCAGGACCTGCAGCGCTTCAAGGTGCGCGCGGCCGCGCACGGCCGGCCCATGCTGCCGGCGCGGCTGCGCACGGCCGTGCCGCCGCCGTGCCGCCGCCGTGGCGCCGCCGCCGACGCCCGCACGCTGCGCGCGCGCAGGAGCTGCCGATGCGCGTCGACTACGTGAGCGACGTGGGCAAGCAGGCGAGTGCGGTGCTGCGGTTTGTGGAGCTGGACCAGGCGGAGGGGTCGAGCACGTGGGAGCTCGCCGACGTCAAGGCCAACGCCGCGGTCAAGGGCCGCGGGCTGACCAAGAAGCAGCGCGCCGCGCGGATCATGATACCGCTCGCCGAGCTGTCCCGCGTGCGCATCCACGTGGACTTTTGAGCGCGCGCGCGCGCGCGCGCCGTCCGTGGCGGGCGGAGGCGGGCTGGCGCGATGACGCCGGCTGCGCGCAGGCGGCGGCGCGGCGGGTACTCTCCCCGGAGATCTGTAAGGAGCTCCCCCGACTGGTACCCCTCGCGCCCAGGCGCGGCGGGAGGGCCCGCAGCCAGCAGCTCCGCGGCGCGCGAACAGCCACCCTTGCACTTCCGCAGGCCGCCCGAGCTGCTCCGCGGTGGCCCCTATCACCCAGAAGCTTGTGTTTCCGTCATCCCAGCGCGGCGCAGAGCTAGTTTCCGTCGCCCCCGCGCCGAGCGAGCCCGAGCGCGCCAATCGAGCGAGGCCGCTCCGCGCCCACGCGCCACCCCGGGTCCATCGCTCGCGACTGGACGCGTAGTTTACTTCCACCATTCATTTCAGCCATGCGCGCCCCACGCGCGATGCCTCAGCGGCGCGGGGCGCTGCTGCTGGCCCTCGCGGCCGGGCTGGCCCTCACGGCCGCCCAGCCGACGCTGCCGCTCGCGAGCGGTCCCAGTGGTCGCACCCGCCTCACGGCAGAGCTGGAGAGCAGCACGTCGGCCGTTGCGGGCGCGGCGGCGGCGGCGCCGGCGCGGCTGCTGCCGAGCCCGCTGGTCACCGCGCGGCCGCGCAGCCGGCGGGCGCGGACGTCCTCGGCCATCGCCGACGACCTGCCTGCGGGTGCGGCGGCGCCGCTCGCAGCTGCGCGCGCGCGCCCCCCTCACTCGACGGTGGCAGCTCAGCGCGGCAGCTGCCAGCGCGGCCGCGCAGGGCTGGCCGCCGCCGCGCGGCTGGCGGCCGCCTGTCAGCTCGCAGCGCCAGCGGCGCCCCGCCCAGCTCACGGGAGACCTCCAGCCCGCGGCATGTACTCGGTCGAGCCGCGCCGCGCGCTCGAGCGCGCGCCCCGCCCGCGCGCTGAGCCCTGCGGGCCGCCGCACGGCCGTGCTGCGCTGCGCTGCGCGCGCAGGGGCTGCCATTGAGGGTGAGTTCATTGTTGTTTACAAGGACACCGTGGACGACGTGGCGGCCGCGACGGCGCGGTGAGGCTGGAGCTGGGCAGCGGGGTGGCGCGGCCGCCACGCGCGCCGCACGGCGGCGCAGAGCGGGCTCACGCGCGCGCGCCCCCCGTCGCGCGCCACGCAGCGCGCACGCGCGCGCGACCGCGGTCGCGGCCGAGGCCATCGAGAGCGGCTCGCTGGTCACGGCCGAGGACGTGAGCCGCCTCGTGCGCGTGCTGCGCACGACCGCGACGCCGCGCGGCATCCCCAGCACCGCCGTGCTCGAGGCCCCCGCCGAGCTGGCGCCGGCCAGCGTGGCCGCCGCGGTGCGCGTGCTGCCCGAGGTGGCGGCGGTGGTGCAGAACAGGGTGGTCCGGGTAGAGCGGCGCGGGCTGGCGCAGACGGCCGAGCCGGCCGCCGACGGTACGGCGCACGGCGCGCGCGCGCGGGGCCGGGCGGCGCCCGCCTCCCCGCGCGGCCAGTGCCCTCACACGCGGAGCCACGCCCCTCCCGCCGCGGGCGCGCAGGCGCCGCCGCCACCTGCTGGCCGGCAAACCTGGCGGCGGCCGTGCGCGGCACGCCCGCGCCGGGCGCCAACATTCAGTGGCCAAACTGCCTCACCGGCAGCACCGCGCTCGCCCTGTTTGGCGAGCGCTGCGGCCCCAGCCTCGACAAGTTCAGGTGCGCCCCCGCCGCACGCCCCGCAGCGGCCTGGACCAGCGGCCTGCGTCAAGCGCGCCGCCGCGGCGCGGCCGGCCGGGCGCGCGCCGGGGGGCGCGCGGCTCGAGCCGCCGCCGCCGCTGCCGCTCTAGGCCTGAACCGCAAAAAAACAAAACCGCCGCCGCCAGGTGGACCGGCATATTTGCCTATACCCCAGCCACGGGGCAGCAGGTCGGCGGCTGCCTGTACCTGCGCTCGCGCGAGCGCAACGCGACGGCCCTGGGCATGTACTTTGGCGACTGCGGCGTGCCGCCCAGCCTCTTTGTCGGCGTGCCCACCAACGTCTGCCCCGAGACCGCGGGTGCGCGGCGGCGCGGCGCCGGGCGGGCGCCCGGCGCGCCGCGGCCCGGCGGCCGCGGCGGCGCCCTCTCCAGGCACGCGCACGCGCCGACGCGCGCGCCGCCGCCGCGCCGCCGCGCCGGCGCGCGCCGCAGACTCGGCGTGCGTGGACGCGAGCAAGCTGGGCAGCTTTGCTGTCACGGCCAGCGCGCCGCTCTGCGCCGGCTCCTCCTCGCGCGCCGTGACCTACTCCGGCACGCCCTGCGGGCCCAACGGCGCCCTGATTGAGTGGCAGACCATGGCCCTGCCGGGCACGCCCTGCCAGGCACTGAGCCGCGCGAGCCTGAACGCGAAGCAACAGGCCGACTGGCTCGGGCAGTGCGGCGTGCCGCCGTTCCAGGTCGCCGGCATCCCTGCCCGCGTGTGCGGCCGGCTGCCGGCCGGGCCGCCGCCGCCGCCGCCGGCCGGCCCGCCGCCGCCGGCGCCGGCGCCGCCGGGGCCGCCGCCGCCGGGCCGGCGCCCGGCCCCGCCCCGCTGCCGGTCGGGCCGCTGCTGCCGGGCGAGAGCCGGGCCAACTGGGGCCTCGCGCGCATCGGCGCGTACGACAGCATCGCCGGCACGACGATCAACCCCGACGCGGCGATCGCCGCGAGCGGCATCAAGTCGGTCGTCATCGACACGGGTGCGCCCCCGCGCGCCCCGCGCGCCCTGAGCCCCCCGCGCCCCGCCTGGGCCGTGGCCCGCGCTGGGCCGGGCCGGGCTGGGCCGAGGCCGCCGCGCCCGTGCCCGCGCCCGCGCCCGCGCCCGCGCCCGCGCCGGCCGCCGCGCAGGTGTGGAGTCGCACCCCGACATCAACGTGGTGGAGTTCATTGACCTGTGGGACCAGCCAGGGAGCACCTACTACGGCCGCGACGGCAACGGCCACGGTGCGGCCAGCCGGCTGCGCTGGCGGCCCTCACGGCCGCGCCGCGCGCCGCGCGCCGCGCGCGCGAGTGCGAGCGCGGCGCGGCCCGTGCGCCGACCACGCGGCCGCGCCGCGCCGGCCGCCAGGCACGCACGTCGCGGGCATCATCGGCGCGCGCAACCAGGGGTCGGGCGTGTTTGGCGTCGTGCCGGGGCTGCCCATCGTCGCGATGAAGACGCTCAGCGCCTCGGGCAGCGGCGCCGTGGTGCGCGCCCGGCCCGGGCGCGGCCGGCGCTCCCCCGGGCGGCGCGGGGCGCGCAGCGCGCGCAGCGTGCGCGGCAGCGCGGGGCTGAGAGGGCTCTGTCTGCGGGCGCCCCCGCCGCCCGCCGCCCCGTCGCGCGCGCAGGACCGCGTGTGGACGGCGTATGCTAAGGTCCTGGAGCGCCTGCAGGGCGGCGAGGCGATCGCGTCGGTCAACCTCAGCCTCGGCGCGGCCGTGTCGGACGCGGCGACGGTGCAGACCGAGTGCGACTGGGTCTCCCGCATCGCCGCGTACGGCACCGCCGTCGCCGTCGCGGCGGGTGCGGGGCGGCGCGGCGCGCGGGGCGCGCGCGGCCGGCCGCCGAGCGCGCGCACCACGTGCCGAGCCCCGCGCCGCGTGTCGGGCCCCGCGCCGCCGGCCGCCCCCACCATGTGCCGCCCGCCTCAACGTGACGCTCACGCGCGCGCGCAGGCAACGAGGGGACCAACTACGGCTCCACCATCCCCGCGCAGTGCGCCGCCGCGATGACGGTGACGTCGCTGACGTCGGACAGCGCGCCGTCGTCGTTCAGCAACTACGGCGCGCCCGGCAGCGCCAAGCACTTCCTGATCGCCGCGCCGGGTGCGCGGGGTTTAGGGCTGAAGGGTTGGGGCCTAAACCCCACGCGCGCGCGCGGGCCCCGCCGCGGGCACCAGGCACGCAGCCAGGCCCAGGCCTGGGCCCGCGTCGAGCGCCGCGGGCTGCCGCCCTGACGCCGCCGCCGCCGCGCGCACGTACGTCCGCCGCGGTTCAGGGTCCAACATTTACTCGACCTACATCGGTGGCTCGTACAAGACCCTCAGCGGCACCAGGTGCGGCCGCGGCGGGGCCGCGCCGCGCAGGCCGTTGGCCGCTGCCACACGGGCGCCGTCGCCGACCCGAGCGCCGCGCTGACGATCACGCCGCCTCACCCCCGCCGCCCCGCCGCCGCCCTGCCGCCGCAGCATGGCGACGCCGTTTGTTACGGGCGCGTTTGCGCGCTGCGCGCTCGCGGGCGCGTGCGCGCTGCGCGGCGGCGCCGCGACGTCGGCGGCGGGGCCCTACTCTGTGATGCTCGCGGCCGCGCGCGCGGCGCCGTGCGTCGGCAACGCGTGCGGCCCGGGCTGGGGGTCGGGCAACGTCTACGGCTACCTGGTCAACGTGCGCGGCTGGTGAGGGGCGATGGGTCAACGTCTGGTCAACGCCGTTGACCACGCACGGCTCCGGTCAACGCCGGCTCTGCTGAATGAGCAAGAATAAGGGCTCGAGCGCCCACGAGACGCGCACCGGCGGCGGCGGACACCCTCAGTGTCTGCCGCGCGGGAGCACGGCGTGGGCGCGCCGCGCCGCGCGCGGGGCGCTGCAATCGCGTGCGATTCGAGCGCGCGCGCGTGCCCGGTGGTGCTGGCGGGCGTGGGTTTTCGGGGCCGGACTGCAGCGCGTTCAGCAGCGCCGGGTGAGCTCGGCGCGGTTGCGGCGCGGGGCGGGCTGAGCGCAGTTGAGCCGGGTTCAGCGTGCCGCCGACCTGGTGCTGCTGCTGCGGGAGGGGGAGAGTTACGTCAGGCTTAGTAGTGACACTCGCGCGCGGCGTGCACACG
The DNA here is from genome assembly GCA_014905635.1 of Scenedesmus sp. PABB004. Taxonomy (NCBI): domain Eukaryota; kingdom Viridiplantae; phylum Chlorophyta; class Chlorophyceae; order Sphaeropleales; family Scenedesmaceae; genus Scenedesmus; species Scenedesmus sp. PABB004. The sequence continues at coordinate 390,887 of JABVCE010000010.1, read as the reverse complement.
TCAAACCCTGCCCTCGCCGCGCACGAACGACCAGGGGTGGGGTGGGGAGGCCGCGTGTGCAGCTGGGGCGAACCTCAGCGCCTGCGAACGGCGCTGCGCCTGCCCCCTGAGAGGCAGCGTGTGCAGCAGCAGACGTCACCGGCGCCGGTGACGCCCGGCCGCCGCCGCGCGCGCCTCTCCCTCGCCGCGGCCCGCGGCCGGGGAGCGTCAGTGAAGGCTGCCGCTTCAAGGGCGCAGGTCGCGCGTGCGACCGCACGGTTGGAGGAAGCGCGCGCCGCACGCGCCCGCACGCGCCCCGCCCGGGCGGCACGCGCCTCCGCGGGCTCAGAGGCCACGCGGTCCAGCTCTCCCATCGACCACACCACGCCGCAGCCTGCCTTTTCCATTGACCCGTCGCGCCAATCCACGCCTCCCGCCTCCCAGCCCACGCGCCTCCCCGTCCGCGACGCCTCCCCGCCCGCCAGCCCGCCCCCGACCTCTCCCGGGCCTCCCCAGCAGCGCCGCCATGGCCCGCCTCGCCCGCACGCTGCTGTCGGCCGCGCTCGTGGGCGCGCTGTGCGCCGCCGGCGCCGCCGGCGCCGCGCCCGCGGGCTACACCGACACCACCGGCTCCCAGATCAGCCACGCCCCGGGCTACACCTTTGGCAGCGACGTGGCGGGCTACCTGCGCCTCTCGACGGATGTCTGCGACATCAAGAAGGCCATCGGGTGCAACATCAAAAGAGCCGCCAGGCGCGCCGCCGCGCCGCCGCGCGCCGGCCCACGCGCGCGCCGCCGCGCGCCGCGCGCGCAGCCCCGACGCCAACCCCGACTACGCTGAGGCGCGTAAGATCTACATCGACGGCAAGAACTCGTACAAGAGCGACGGCACGATCCGCACGCTGCGCGGTGCGCGCGCCGCGCCGCGCCGCGCACGGCGCCCCGGCCGCCGCCGCGGTCCGCGCCGCGCCCCACCGCGCGCCCGCGCGCCGCGCACCGCCAGAGCTGGCGACCAAGAGCTACGCGGGCGAGCCGGTGTTTGATCTCTACGCGGAGCACTTTGGCACGGCCGCGTTCCTGGACCAGCCCGTGAGCTTTGCCTTTGCCGGCGACGCGCCGTACCTCACCACGGGGCAGCGCAACGAGACGATCGTCAAGGGCCTCGAGAGCAACCTGCAGACGGCGCGCCGCGGCGGCGGCGGCGGCGCGCTGGGCGTCGGGCGTCGGGCGGGGCGCGCCGCTTCGGCGCCGGCGCGGCGCTGGGCGTCCGGCCGACGCGTGCGCCGCCCCGCGCCGCCGCCTTCCCTGCGCGCGGCGGCCCAGGTGTACCTGCTGCATGAGCTGGACGAGGCGGCGGAGAAGATCAAGGCCAAGAAGCTCTCGCCCAAGGACGGTGCGGCGCGCGCCGGCGCGCGCTGAGCACGGGCGCGCAGGCGCGCGGGCCGGGGGCCGCACCCGAGGCGCCGCGCCGGGGGCGTCCACGCGCTGCGCACCGCCGCCGCCGCGCAGGCGCGCCCCACAACGTGGACGAGACCTGGGCGATCTACGTCGGAGAGCGCCCCGACTGCAGCCTTTGGGGCGCCAGCCACCGGCGCGCGCGCGAGTTCGGCACGCTGCAGGGCTGCGACACCAGGCGAGCGCGGGCGCGCGGCGCGGGCCCGCTCAGCGCCCGCTCAGCGCCCGCTCAGCGCAGCGCGCCTGCGTGCGCGCGCTCGCCGACGCCCCCTGCCCCGCGCCCCTCCCGCTCTGCGTGCCGCGCCGCGCCGCAGCATGGTCAACGCGGCGATGCTCGCCGCGCACCGCCAGCTCTACGCCGCCGCGAGCGAGGGCAACCTGCGCGCGTTTGAGGCCGCGCGCGCCGAGGTCGTCCGCCTCTTCGTCGTCACCTACATCCAGGCGCGCGCCGCGCCTGAACGCGGCGCGTGGCCGGCGCGGCGGTGTCAATGCGGCGGCGGCGGCGGCGGCGCGCCCGCCCCGCGGGGTGTGGCCTGACGCCCCGCCGCTGCCGCCGCGCCGCGCGCCGGGGCGCCGCGCGCCGCAGGCGACGCTGAAGTACGCGACGCTCATGGACCGGGCGGTCGCCAACAACGACAAGGAGACGCTCGACGCCGACCAGGCGCGTGCGGCGCGGCGCGGCGCGGCGCGGCGCGGCGGGCGTGGGGCGGCGGGGGGCCAGCGCGTCTGCGCGCGCGCCCCGGGAGAGCCGCAGCACCCGCCGCCCTCGCCGCGCGCCCCGCCGTCTGCCGCGTGCGACGCCCCCCTGCCCCGGCCGCGCGCATGCCTGCGTACACAAAAAACAAAGCTGCCGCGCCGCGCGCCGCGCCGCGCCGCGCAGGCGGAGGGCGCCGCGTTCTTCCGCACGATCGAGCCGCTCGTTGCGGCGGCCAACAACCGCAGCGCCGCGGCGGTCAAGGCCGTGATGACGCCCGGCGCGCCGGTGCCGCCCAACGTGCTGCGCATCGTGCAGCCCGCGCTGGAGTCCACCTACGCCAAGCTGGGGGTGAGCCCGTCCGAGATCGGGACCTTTGGCAGCACGCAGGCGCTCAACTGCCCCACGCCGACGAGCGGCGCGGCCGCCGGCGCGGCGCGCGGGCGCGCGGCCGCGGCGCTCGCGGCCGTCGCCGCCGCGCTCGCGGGGGGCCTGGCCGTCCTGCTGTGACGCGGCGCTGCGGGCAGGCTGCTGTCACCTGCTGGGCGTGTGGAGGGGGGCCGGCGCGAGTGTGTTTTGAGCGCAACCCAACGTTTTTCGAGGGCACACCTTCAACTCAATGCACGGAGCACGCGCGCACGCGGGGCGGGCGTGTGTGCTCTGCTCGTCGCAGCGGAGTCGAGTCGCGCACTGCAGTGCCAGCCTCGCATGAGGCGGCGCTCGTCAACGAGTCAACATAAAAACCCGCGGCCGGCCATCTGGAAGCATGCATGTTTCCACGTACCAATCCTCCGTCACGCGTGTTCGCTCCTCGCCCCACGGGCGCCGCACGGGGGTGAGGCCCGCACGTTCACGATCCGTCTGCGCCCGCCGCCGCGCTGGGCGCGTGGGGGCGGGCCGCCCGCGCCGCGCGCGAACGGGACCGGCACGGTCTGTAACAGGCGTGCGTGGTTCGACGACGCGCGCCCGTGTGGGCTGGAGCCGCGCGCACGGCCCTCTGCGCCGCGCGCTGGCCGCGGCGGCGCCCGCCGCGCGGGCCGCCCTCCGCCCAGGTATCTGGCGGCGCCGGGCCGCCGGTCGCCGCCGGGGCCGGCGGCGCGCGCGGCGCGGGCGGTCAACCAGCGCGCCGCGGGGTGCTGGCCGCCGCCGGACGGCAACGACGAGGGGCGCAGCGCCGCGGCCGGGCGAGCGCGCGCTGAGCTCCGCCCGCTCGTGCAGTGTGCGACGCGCCGCGGCGTGCGCGCGCGGGCTGCGCGGCGCGGCTTGCGCGTGTCGGAGCCCCAGCAGCACGTGCGACTCCCACGCTTCACGCTCCCAGCCGCGCCGCGCCCGCTCCACAGCGCCGCGCCCGCACGAGACGCACACACGCTCTTCACGCCACGCACCGCGCCTCCCGGGAGGCCGCGCGCACCGCTCCCTCACTCAGCTCTGCTGCTCCGCAATCACTCGCCTGAGTGCTGCCGGTGCGGGGCCCCGCGGCGCAGGCGCCTGGCCCCTGTCGGCGTCTGCCAGCTCAGTGACGGCCAGGGCGGCGCGATCGCAGGCTGCCGCCGGAGTTGCATTCGCCGCCGCCGCCTGCCCGCCCGCGCGCAGAGATGGCGGCGGACGGCAAGCGCTACTGGTCGTATGAGCAGGTGCACGAGCTGGTGCGCTGTGCCGTGATGGAGGAGCCGTGGTGGGACGAGTGGCGGCCGACGTTGATCATCTGCATCGCCGCCGGCGGGTGGGTTCGCCGGGGCGCGCTGCTCGCCAGCGGCAGCAGCCTGCCTGCCTGCTGACGCCGCGCCCTCCGCGCCGCGTCCCAGCTTTGTGCCGACGCGCATCCTGCGGTCCTTCCTTAAGCACAAGCTCGGCGCCAACGTGCCCATCCAGACCATCGGCCTGCAGCTATACGACGTGGACGGCTGCGACCCCAGGCACGCGCGCTGCGGGGGCAGGGAGGGAGAGCCGGGGCGCGCCCGGGCGGCTGCCCGCCGCAGTGCGCGGCGGCCGAGCCTGCCGCCGCGCTCGCCGCCGCCGTGCGCCGCCCCGCAGCACGTCGCCGGTGCAGCGCACGCAGTGGCTGAGCTACGGCACGGGGCCCGGCCAGGTGCTGCTGCAGGGCCAGCGCATTCTGATCGTCGACGAGGTGCGGCCGCCTGCCTGGCGCCAGCCCGCCTCAGCGCCAGCAGACAACGCCACGCGGCGCCGCCCGCCGCGCACGCGCGCAGGTCGACGACAGCCGCAAGACGCTCGCGCACGCGCTGGCGGAGCTCGAGGCGGACGTCGCGGCCGAGCGCGCCGCGCACGAGGGCGCGGGCGGCGCGCCGTGGGCGGCGCCGGAGCTGGGTGTCTTTGTGCTGCATAACAAGCAGCGCCCCAAGCTGGCTTCACTCCCGGAGCACATCATGCGCAGCCGCTACTGGGCTGGCCTGGAGATCGAGGACTGCTGGTGTGTCTACCCATGTGCGTGACGCGGCGGCGGCAGGGCAGGGACGGGCGCCTGCGCGCGAGATGGCCGCGCTGGCGCGCCGGGCCGGGCGGCCGGCGCGGCGGCGCGCCCGCCGACGCGCCCCCGCGCGCCCGCCGCGCGGACGCCGCCCTGCCGCAGGGGACGCACTCCACATCTACGATCACACGCAGACCGCCGAGGCGGCGGGCCTGCAGCCGGGGCGGCACGTGCGCCGGCAGAGCAGCGGCTGCCCGGCGCCGCCGCACCCCGGCGGCTCGGCCAACGGCGCGGGCGGCGGCGCCATCAAGGCCAACGGCGCGGCCAACGGGGGCCATGCGAACGGCGTGCATGCCCTGACCAACGGCGTGTGAGGGGGGGGGGGGGGGGGCGGCACGGTGTGCGCGCACGACGAATGCTGAGTGCTCGTGCTCTCTGCGGGAACTTGCGGCAGGCTGCTGGTCAGGAGCAACCGCTGCCCGTGACCTGCCCTGCTGTGCTGGCCCACGCGACCGCCGAGCACGCGCGGCTGAGGCAGGAGCGCCGTTGCCCGCATCACCGCCACGCCCGTCACCGCCCGCGCCGGCCGCCGCCCGTGCCGCCGCCCGCGCCGCCGCCGGCCTCGGCGGGCGCGCCCGCGTCCTCGTCGCTGGTGAGCGACACGAGGGCGTAAAAGTCCTCGCGCGACATCACGAGCCCCTCCACGCCGCCCGCCTGGGTCTCGGCCTGCACCGGGCGCATGCTGTCCTCCCAGTCGTCCGCCGCGACCGCCTGGACGACCGTGTCGTCGCTCAGGTCCACCTGCGCTCGGGCCGCCGCGCGCGCGGCGGCGCGCGCGGCTGGGCGGCGCGGCGCAGCGCCGGGGGAGGCTCGCGGCGGGGCGCTGGGCGTGCGGCGGGGGCTCGCGTGCAGGCCTTGGGCCTCACCTGCTTGAGCCCTGCATACCCCAGGTAATACACCTGGCCGCCTGGCTCACGCAGCAGCAGCAGCCCCGGCACCTGCAGGTCGCATTTGATGTCGACCCAGGCCTTGGTGTATCTGCTCTGGATCGCGACGTGCCCGTCGTGGGCGCGCAGGAAGCCGCCCCTGCGCCCGCCGGGCGGCGGCGGCGGCGGCGGCGGCCTCAGCGGCGCGGGCCGCGCGGAGCGGGCCGCCGCGCTGCGCCGGCGGCTGCTGCTCGCCGCACTTCTTGCGCTTCCGGTCAACCTCGGCGTCCGACAGCAGCCCGACGTTGTCGCCGGCCGTCGAGGTCCGCGGCGCCGGCGCGGCCCGCGCGCGCGCGCTGCCGGGGCGCGCGGCGCCGCTGCCGAGCGCGGCGAGCAGCACGGCCAGCAGCGATCGCCGGCTCTGGAGCAGTAGCCAGGGCTGGGCCGGCCCCTGGGCCGGGCCAGCGCTGCCTGGCGCCGCGGCCGCGGGCAGGGGCCGCCGGTGCCGCCGCTGCGCCGCCGCGCCGCGCGCGGCCGGCCCTGCTGCTGCGGCTGGAGGCGCGGGAGGGGTGGCGCAGACGGAGGCAGTGCGTGTGACCGCGCTGCGCGGGCGGGCCGCGCGCCAGGGGCCGAGCTGGGCGTGCCGGCGCCTGCTGCAGCGCTGCTGCGTGCCCGCCCCACCTGCCGGCCGCGCCAGGGCGGGGCTTGGATGGCCCACGTGACGGCCGCTGGCCGCCTGCATGATCGACCCGGCTGCGGTGCGGCCCTCGCCGCTGGGCGTGCAGGCCCGGCCAGCAGCGGCAGGCGCGGCGGGCGGCGGCCGGCTCGCGGGGCCGGGAGCTCGCCGCGGATCGCTGGAGGCTGCTGAGTGGTTTGGTGCGGCAGGGGAGTGACTGTGTGCGTGGCGACGGCAGCTGCAGGCGGTGCGCGCGAGCCGGCGCGGAGCGAAGCTGCGCGGTGAGCCCTGGCGGCGCCGGCCGGCGCGCAGCCGGCGCGGGGTCGCGGTCCGCTCCACGCCACCTCTCCCCGCACTCCCCGCTGTTCAATTCTGGTCTGGATGGGCACGTTGGCGCCGAGCTTGTGCTTAAGGAAGGACCGCAGGATGCGCGTCGGCACAAAGCTGGGACGCGGCGCGACGGGCGCGGCGTCGGCAGGCAGGCAGGCTGCTGCCGCTGGCGAGCAGCGCGCCCCGGCGAACCCACCCGCCGGCGGCGATGCAGATGATGAGCGTCAGCCGCCACTCGTCCCACCACGGCTCCTCCATCACGGCACAGCGCACCAGCTCGTGCACCTGCTCATACGACCAGTAGCGCTTGCCGTCGGCCGCCATCTCTGCGCGCGGGCGGGCAGGCGGCGGCGAATGCAACTCCGGCGGCAGCCTGCGACCGCGCCGCCCTGGCCGTCACTGAGCTGGCAGACGCCGACGGGGCCAGGCGCCTGCACCGCGGGGCCCCGCACCGGCAGCACTCGGCGATGCCGGAGCAGCAGAGCTGAGTGAGGGAGCGGTGCGCGCGGCCTCCCGGGAGGCGCGGTGCGTGGCGTGAAGAGCGTGTGTGCGTCTCGTGCGGGCGCGGCGCTGTGGAGCGGGCGCGGCGCGGCTGGGAGCGTGAAGCGTGGGAGTCGCACGTGCTGCTGGGGCTCCGACACGCGCAAGCCGCGCCGCGCAGCCCGCGCGCGCACGCCGCGGCGCGTCGCACACTGCACGAGCGGGCGGAGCTCAGCGCGCGCTCGCCCGGCCGCGGCGCTGCGCCCCTCGTCGTTGCCGTCCGGCGGCGGCCAGCACCCCGCGGCGCGCTGGTTGACCGCCCGCGCCGCGCGCGCCGCCGGCCCCGGCGGCGACCGGCGGCCCGGCGCCGCCAGATACCTGGGCGGAGGGCGGCCCGCGCGGCGGGCGCCGCCGCGGCCAGCGCGCGGCGCGGAGGGCCGTGCGCGCGGCTCCAGCCCACACGGGCGCGCGTCGTCGAACCACGCACGCCTGTTACAGACCGCGCCGGTCCCGTTCGCGCGCGGCGCGCGCGGCCCGCCCCTGCGCGCCCAGCGCGGCGGCGGGCGCAGACGGATCGTGAACGTGCGGGCCTCACCCCCGTGCGGCGCCCGTGGGGCGAGGAGCGAACGCGGGCACCGACCTCATCCTACCACTCGGGCGCTCGCACGCCCGCGCCCTCGTCGTCCGGCGCAGCCGCGGCATAGCAGCGCAGTTCTTGGGAACGCGCCAGTGCTGCCATCGCGGAGCCGCACCGCGCGCACCGGCGCCGAGACCGCGGTCAAGGGATGCTCGTCTCCGCCGGCGCGCCCAGCTCCGGCGGCTGCCCTCGCTGAGCAGCGCGAGGCCTCAGGTGCGCAGGGTGCATGCCTTGCGGGCGGCGCGGTGCCCCGCGCGCGCGGTGCGCGGGACGGGCGCCCTCCAACAGCAACAGCCCTCGGCTCGCCTCCCACGCCGGTCCACGCCCCCCGCCGCCCCCAGGAGCGGCGCCACCGCGCGGCGCCATGGCGAACGCGCGGCCCTGGGCGGCGCTGGAGTGCCAGGACATCACGCCGGCGCCGCTCGGCTTCGGCGCCCTGGCTCCGGCGCCGCCGATGCACCCCCACCCCCACCACGGCCTGGAGCTGGAGGCCCCCAAGCCCATGCGCTACGTGTGCCCCCACCCGGGCTGCACCCGCAGCTTCCGCGACTTCTGGCGGTGCGTGCGGGCCGCGGGGCGCGCGCCACGGCTGAGGGGCGCACCGGGGGGCCCGGCCCGCGCAGCCCCTGCGCGCCGCCGCGCCGCGCGTGGGCGCGCGCCGCCCCGCTGCGCGCGCCGCCCCGCTGTGCGCGCCGCCCCGCTGCGCGCGCCGCCGCCCACGCACCCACGCCGCCCGCGCCGCCGCCACCCTGCAGGCTCAAGGTCCACTACCGGGCCGACCCCGGCGCGCGCGGCAGCGGCGTGGAGCGCGGGCACGGCATGGAGCTGCCGTTCTGCCCCCTCTGCTCCCTCGACCTGCGGGACGTAAAGTACCACAAGTGTTCCGCGGGGCCCGCGGCGCAGGCGGCGGGGGTGAGCGCGCGACGGCGCCGCGCGCCGCGGCGGCCGCGGCCGCGCGCGACGACCGCCGCCGACCCGTGCTGACCCCCGCCGCCACCCCCCGCCCGCCGCCGCGCCGCTCCGCAGCGCGCGCGCAGCAACAACTCGGCGGGCGGCGGCTCGCGCGGGGCCTCGGCCGCGCCGCCCGGGCTGCCCGGCCTGATGGGCCTGCCGCTGCAGGGATTCATGCCCCACGCGGGCCTCGCCTACGCCTCGGCCGCGCCCGGCGGCCTGGCCGGCATGCACGGCGGCATGCACGGCGGCATGCACGGCGACGCCGCGCCGGGCCAGCACCACGGCGCCTGCGGCGGGCTGCCGCAGCCCGGCCAGCACGGCGGCGCGCCCCCGCCGGCGCACGGCGCGCGGCAGCAGGACGGCATGCTGATCAGCCCCTGGGCGGTCAGCAGCACCACGGTCGGCGCGCCGATGGGGCACCACCACCACGCGGCGCTGATGCAGCAGCAGCCCGACCCCTCCGCGCCCTGGTGGCCGCCGCCGGCGACGTCGGGCGTGCACCACGGCGCCGTCGTGCCGCCGCCGGCGCCGCTGATGATCGGTGAGGCGCCGCAGCAGGGCGTGCAGAGCTACCCGCCGCTGCACGTGCAGCAGCAGATGGCGCAGATGGCGCACCAGCAGCAGCTGGAGCAGCAGCTGCTGCAGCACCACCACCAGCAGCAGCAGCTCACGCAGCACCAGCACCAGCTCGCGCAGCAGCACGCGCAGCAGCAGCAGCACGTGCAGCAGCAGCACGCGCAGCAGCAGCACGTGCACATGGGCCTGCCGCGCCTGTCCACCGGCGGCGACGGCAGCGGCGGCGGCGCCGTCCACAGGCCCACCCCCGTGCTCGCGCTGCCGGGCCACGACGGCGCCGCCTGGCAGCACGGCAGGGGCAGCGGCAGCGGCGACCACGCCGCGCTGCTGGCCCACGCCGGCGCCGCGCCGCTGCATGGCTACGGCGGCGGCGCCGCTGCCGGCTACGGCGGCGCGCAGCACGCCGGCGGCGCGCCCTGCTTCTCTGGGCTGGGCGGGTACAGCAGCAACAACAGCGCCAGCACCCACAACACCACCTGGCAGCTCGAGTCCGGCGGCCGCTCGCCGTACCTCGGCCCCGGCGCGCTCTGCGCCTCGGCCGGCGGCCACCAGCAGCAGCCCGCCGCCGCCGGTGCGGCGCCGGCGGCCGACGGCCTGGCGCGCTTCGACGCGATCGCCTCGTCTGTGAGCGCCGCGACCGGCGCGGCGCCGCCGCCCGCGTCGCCCGCGCTGGACGGCGCGCCGGGCGGCGCGGACGCCGCGGCGGCGGCGCAGCCGGCGCAGGCGGAGCCCGCCGCCGACGGCGACTGGCCGGCAGCGGCGGCGCGGATCGTGTCAGACTTCAAGGCCGCCCTGGAGAGCCTGCGCGTTTCGATGAGCGGCAGTTGCACCGCGCTGGACGGCGGCGAGCGCGACGCGTGCGGCGCGCCGCGCGCCGGCGGCGGCAGCAGCTGCGGCAGCAGCCCCGACAGCCGCGCCGGCGCGTGCGCCGCGGGCGACGGCGCCGCGCCGACGCCGGGCGCCACCGCCGGCGCCGGCGCCGGCGGCGGGCTGGTGCACGCGAGCAGCTGCAGCCAGCTCGGGGGCGACGGCGACGCCGGCCGCACGCCGGCCGGCGCCAAGCGCACCGCCTCCCAGGCGCTCGGCGACGACACGCCCGGCAGCGCCGACGGCGCCGCGCCCAAGCGCCGCGCGCTGGCGCCCGCCGCCGGCACGCCGCCGCGCCCGCCCTCGGCGGCCGGCGCGGCCGCGTGCAGCAGCGGCGACGGCCCGCTGCCGGGCTCGGTGGCCAGCCTGGCCGACACGCCGCCGCCCACGGAGGCGCAGGAGGCGCTGCTGCAGCTCGCCGCGCACGTCGACGGCGAGGCCGCGAGCCTGCTGCGCTCGCAGAGCGGCCTGCTGCGCTCCTCCAGCAGCGCGGCCGCCGCCGACGGCGAGGCGCAGGCGCAGGCGCCCGCCGCCGGCGCGGGGCGCGGCTTTGAGAGCTACCCGCGTGCCGCGGAGATGCAGCGGCTGCTGCAGGACGCGCTCGCCGATGCATACCACCTGCCGCTGCCACACGCCACGCCCGTGGCGGAGCAGCTCATGGCCGTGCTGCAGGAGCACCTGATGCAGTGCAGCCCCGTGGCCGAGCCGCCGCCCGCCGGCGCCGCGCCGGCGCCGCGCGAGCGCTCGAGCTGCGCCGGCGCGCGCGCGCCGCTCGGCGGCGGCGAGGCCTCCCACGCGCCCCTCGGCGGCGCCGGCGACGGCGCCGGCGAGGCCCTGGCGACCGAGTCTGAGTTCCTGACCTTTGATGGCGACAGCGGCGCGCCCGCGCAGCCGGCCGCCTGACGCGCCCCTGCGGCGCCGGGGCCGCCGCCACCAAACCCAACCCAACTCTGTGAGCCAGCCAGCGAGGCAGCGGGCGCGGCGCGCGCGCACGAGCGAGGAGCGTGGGCGGCGAGCGCCGCCGCGATACGGCAGCGCGGGCGCGTGTGTTTTTGACACAGCGGCGTGCCGGTGAAGAAGCGCCTCCCCTTGAGCGCCTGAACCCCAACTCGCGTACAAACAGCCTACTATGGCCGAGCGTGGCAGCAAGGGTGCGGAGCCGCACCCTGTGCGCGTGGCTGCGGCCCCCGCCGCCTGCCTGTGTGTGCGCGGCTGCGGCGGCACGCCGGCGGCGGCGGCACGGGCGCCTGCCCTTGCCACGCCGTGCGGCCGCCGCTGGTGCGCGCCTGGGAATCGCGGCCGCGCTGTGCATGCTGCTGCTTGCTTGGGCGCCGCGCGCATGCAGCCCAGGATTGGTTTGCCCGCCTGGGCGGCGGCGGCCAGCGGCCAGCGGCCGCGCGCGCGCGCGCGCGCGCGCGCGCTCGCGCGCGCGCAGGGCCGCGGCCGCGGCGCCGGCGCTGCAGCGTGCCGCCGGCACGTGCGCGGTTTACGTTGATTGGGCCGCCGGCGCATGCCGGCGGCGGCGGCGGCGCTGCGCCCCCCGCCTGTACTGGTCTCGTGTTTGTGTGGTCGTATTACAACGGGGGGAGGAGTATTTGGAGCGCACTTGTACTAAAGACGACGGGATCGATCGGCGGCGGGCGACCGGCGATGGCCGGCAGGGCCGCCGCCGAGGTGCGCCCTCGCGCGTGCGCCCTGCCGCACCACCACGCCTCTCCCCTCCCCCCTCCGAGCTCGGCTCGGCTTGCACTGCTCAGCCCACCTGCCTGCGCGCCTCATGCCTGCTGCATGCGCAGAGCGCGGCGCCCAGGGGTTTGGCCGCAGCGTCCGGCGCGCGGCGGTCAAAGTGGCGGCATTCCTGCTGGGTCTCATTACTACGGGGGAGGCGGGGGTGGGGGCTCGCACGCAGCGGCAGCTTAGTACCAGGCAAGCTTCGGCGTGGCGGACGACGGCGTTAGGCAGCTGGGCAGCATCGCACGCGCGGTCGCGCGCCGCGGGGCTGCGGCGCCCCTTGCGCGGGCAAGGGCGGGTTTTCCACAATCGCGCTGCGGCTTACTACTGCGTTCGTGGGCCGATTGCGCGGGCGCGGCGACGACGGGGCAGGCTGTCCCGCGTCGGCGCGTGCCAAATAGTCCCACACCCCCCTCGGCAGCTGCACAAGCGGCCTCCCCACCCCACCCCTGGTCGTTCGTGCGGGGCGAGGGCGGGTTTTGACGTGTGTGCACGCCGCGCGCGCGAGTCACTACTAATCCTGACGTAACTCTCGCCCTCCCGCAGCAGCAGGTCGGCGGCGCGCTGAACCCGGCTCAACAGCGCTCAGCGCGCCCCGCGCCCACGCCGCGCTCACCCGGCGCTGCTGAACGCGCTGCAGTCCGGCCCCGAAAACCCCGCGTCGCACACGCACGCGCCGCTGCCGAGGTCGCACGCGCCGCTGCCGCTGCAGCCGGCGGGGCAGGCCTTGGGCGGCGACGACGCGCCGCCGCGCGCGCGCCGGGCGCGCCCGCCGGCGGCGCGCAGGCCGCGGCCGTCGGGCACACGACAAACGCGCCGGCCGGGCTGAGGCCCATCACCTCGGGCTGCTGCCGCACGGAGGCCTTGGCCGGCGGCAGCACAAACGTGCCGCTGGTCGCCGCGACGGCGCGGAAGCGCACGGTCGCCGTGCCGGCCGGGAACCAGGCCCAGGTGAAGGTCACGACCGACGGGCTGGTCGACACCGCGGGGCAGGCGGGCCAGGGCCGCCACCGCCACGCCGGGCCGGCATAGCCGGCAAAGTCGCCGCTCGCGCCCGCGACGGCGACGGCCGGCAGCGACGCGAGGCGCCGCCGCGCGCCGCCGCGCGGCTTGGCGCCGCCGCGCAGCGGCAGCGCGACGGCCGGCCGCGGCGCCGCGACGCCGACGCCGCCGCCGCCGCCGAACGGGCCGCCCGGCGGCGCGGGCGCGGCGAGGTCGGTCTCGTCGGCGCCCGAGCTGCAGAGCGTGGCGAGGTCTGGGTCGGTGTAAACGTTGGGTCGAGCGGCTCCAGGCCGCCCGGCAGCAGCACCTCCAGCACCAGCCCGGCCTGGTCGTCGGGGCTCGTGACCTGCGCCGCGACTGACAGCACCGCGCCGAGCGGCGCCGCGGCGAGGTCGCCGCCGCCGCCGGGCGCGGCCTGCACGGCGCGCTGCACCCACAGCCCACGGTAGGTCGGGAAGGGCAGCAGCGCGGCGGGCGTGAAGTTGAGCGACGCCGCGACCGAGACCTCGCCGCGCCCGCGCGCCGCAAACACGAGGCTCGCGCCGCGCGGCACGCGGTCCCAGCGCGTCGTGCTGCGCGCGACCGCGCCGGCGTTGCTCGCATTGAACCGCGCGCCGAGCAGCTCCACGCCGCCGGCGCCGTCGGCGAAGCGCCGCGCGCCGCCGGCGGGCGCTGCGGCCGGCACCGCGGCAAACACGGTCAACCCGAGGTCGGGCGTGGCGCTGCCGGCGGCGGCATCGTAGGCCGTGAGGGCCGCGGCGCGCAGCGCGCCGTCCCACGCCGTGCTGCTCGGGCAGAGCGCCGCAAAGGGCATCGGCGGCGGCGCCGCGCCCTGCGCCACCCACGCGGCGAGCTTCTGCACGAGCGCCGCGGCGCCGCCCTGCGCGGCGCCGCTCCGCAGCAGCAGCTCCAGCGCGAGCGCCTGGTCGGCCAGGCCTGCGCGCGGCGCGGCGCGGGGCGGTGCGCTCAGCGGCGCCAGCAGGTTGGGAGCGGGGCGCAGCGGCTGGCGCGGGCCGCAGGCGTCAGCGCCGGCTCGGGCGCACGCACCCGCCGCGCCGCGCGCGCCGCCGCCGGACGCGATGTAGGCGGTGCGGCCGCCCACGCGCACCGCGCCCAGCAGGCGGTCCGTGATCGCTCCGACCTGCGCCGCGCCGGCGCCGCCGGCGGCCAGCAGCGCGAGCCCGACGCGCGCCTGGCCCCCGACCGAGAGGTTTGCCGCCGCCGCGGCCAGCCGGGGCATGCCCAGGTCGGCCGCCACCTCGGCCCCCGCCGCGCCCGGCGGCGCCCAGCCCGCGCCGAGCGCGAGGCGCGCCCACGAGAGCGTCTCCAGGTCGGCGTACGGCGCCGGCGGCGCGCCGCGGCGTGCCGCCGCCGCGTCGGCCACGAGCTGCGCCGCGAGCGCGGCGCGCCAGCCGGGCGCGGCGCGCGCGAGCGCCGCGAGCGGCCCCGCCGGCGGCGCGCCGCTGCGGCTCGCGTTGGCCGCGCCCGCGACGAGCCACGCCGCCCAGGCGTTGAGCGCCACGTCCGCGCGCGACGGCGGCGGGCCGGCCGGGTACAGGCAGCGCGGCTCGCCCGGCATCAGGCCCAGCGCCGCGTCGGTCATCGGCCCGGCCGCCGCGTCGGCGGCCGCCGCGCTCACGTTGAGCTGGCTGGCGGTGAGGAAGGACGCGAGCGGCGTGCCGGGCGGGCGGTAGGTCGCCAGCAGCGAGGGCAGCAGCGCGAGCGCGACCGCGTCGGTCGCGGCGGGGCAGCCGCGGTACGGCGACACCCCGGCGCGCACGAGCGCCTCGTACGTGCCCTGCGCACGGCGCGCGCGCGTGGGGCGGTGTGATGTGCCGCGTGTGTGTGTGCGTGTGCATGCCGAGGGGCGCGCGCGGCGCGGCGGCTCCCGGCCGGCCCCGTCGCGGCGCGGCGCACGCCGCCTTGTCCGCACCTGCACCGCGGGCAGGTAGCCGACGCCGGCGACGAGGGAGATGGCCCCGCTCCCCGCCTCGGCCGCCGGCAGGGCGAGCCCCTCGACCCGGCTCGCCGCGCCGGTCACGTTGCTGCCGGCCACAGCAAAGCTCGTCGCGAGCCACACCGGCGACTGCACGCCCAGCACCGGCACGCTCAGCTGCACCGCGTCGGCCGTGGCCGCGCCGTCGCTGCCCGCGGCGGCGGCGGTGAAGGTGATCGCCGCGGTGCCAAGCGCGCGCGCGGCAAACGCAAACCGCGCCTCCGCCTGCGCCGCGCCGGGGCGCAGCACCACGGAGACGCGCTGCGGCCCGGCCAGCGCGAGCGGCGGCGGCGGCGCGCCGCCGTCGCTGCCGGCCGGCGGCGCCGCGAGCGCCGCGGCCACCGACACGGTGGTCTCGCGCTCCAGCCCCGGCGCCTCGACGAGCACGCCGGCGGTGAAGTTGTCGCCCACGCGCACCGCGCGCGGCAGCGACGGCGACAGCGACACGCGCCGCCGCACCACCAGGGCGCCCTCGGCCGCGCCGTACGAGAGCTCCGAGCCGCCGGCGGCGACCGTGCCGGCGCCGCCGCCGGGCGCCGGCGCGGCGACGTACGCGCGCACGGCAAAGCGGCCGACGTTGTCGGGCGCGGCCAGCTCCGTGCGCGCGACGCCGTCGGCGCCCGCCGTGAGCGTCCGGAAAAGCACGGTGACCTTGAAGTCGCCCGACACGCGCAGCTCGGCGCCGCGCGGGCGCGGCGGCGGCGCCGCCGGCAGGGGCGGCGGCCTTGGCCACGGCGCCGTTGGCGGCCGCCGCCGCGGCGCGTGGCGCCGGCGCGGCGAGCGGCGCGCCCGCCGCGAGCGAGACCATCGCGTCGCTCGCGACCGCCTCTGCCGCGACCGCGACGCCGCCGTAGCCGACGCCGCCGGGGCAGGGCCCGCCCCACGCGCACACGCGCGACGGCAGCGGCGTGAGCGGCGTCGTGAACCGGGCGAGGTACGACGCGTCCGGCACGTCCGCCGCGGCGGCGCTCGGCGGCCAGGCCGGGCCCGCCCAGCGCCCGCCGTCGCCGTCGTCGGGCACGTAGGGGCTGGCCGGGCTCACGCCCGTGTCGGCGGGCAGCCACGCGTCCAGGCGCAGGCGGCGCTGCAGCGCGGAGAAGGTGGCGTTGATGGCGGCGCGCGTCACGCGGAGGTCGTTCACATCCGTCACCGAAAACGACGCGCCCAGGTCGGGCGCGAGCGCCACGCTCACGTTCTGCGTGCACGCGGGCGGCGCGGCACGGGGCGCGCCGCCGCGGTCGGCGCAGGGCGCCGCGTGGCGCCGCGTGGCGCCGCGAGGCCTCCGCCCCGCGCGGCCGCGCCCCGCGCCCCGCGCCGCGCCGCGCCTGCAGGGGGTAGGGCACCAGATCCAGTATGGCCCGGTCCACCACGAGCAGCGTGACCTCGGCGCCCGCGACCGGCCGCCCCGCCGCGTCGCGCACGCGCACGCTGAGCTCGGCGCGGCCGCTCTGCGCGCGCGGGCGCGGCGGCGGCGGACGGGCGGCACGTGGGCGCGCGCGCGCACACAGAGCGGGCACGGCGTGTCGCTCCCTGCCCGCCCGCGGCGGGCGCGTGCGGCGCGCCTTGGGCTCCACCACGGCCGTGCCATCCGCGGCCTTGCTCTGCCCCGCGACGGCGACGCCGACGGCCAGCGCCGGCGGCGGCGGCCCCGCGAGCTGCAGCTCCGCCGACACCGTGCGCGGCGCGAGGGGGTCGAACAGCTTGCTGGTGGGCACGTCCGGCAGTGCAAAGCCCTCCGCGCCGTCGCCCAGCGCCGCGCCGCTGGCGCCGCCGGCCGAGGCAAAGCGCGCGCCCAGGCCGAGCCTGGGCAGGGCGAGGCGGATGCGGACGCCGCCGCCCGCCGGGCGGGCGTCCGGGGCCTGGGCGCCGCCGACAAAGCGCCCGAGCTGCGCGGCCGCGGACGCGCCCGCCGGCGGCGCCGCGCGCGCCACGGCGAGCAGCAGCACGAAGCGGCAGCTGCCCACGCACTCCTCGCCAATGCCCGACACCGTCACGGTCGAGGCGCCCGGCGGGATCTGCGCGCGGGCAGGGAGGGGGGGGGGGGGGCGGTGGGCGCGCGCGCGGGCGCGGCGCCGCGCGGTCCCCCGGGCCGAGGCGGCGCGCGCGCGGACCCACCTGCGGCAGCTGCCGCACGACGCGCTTGGCGGCGTTGCCCCACACCAGCAGGCCGCTTGTGGGGCCCCACCAGGGGTTCTGCACCGACAGAGCCACCTCGCCGCCGAGCGTGACGTTGGGGCGATCAGCCAGCAGGTTGAGCCGCGGCGGCGTGCTCCACGGGCTGGCCGCCCACCACGACGCGTTGTGGCCGAGGCGCAGCGGCCGGCCGCAGCTGCCCGCGACGCTGCCCGCGACGCAGCCGCGCAGCTCAAACTCGCCGGCGCAGGGCAGCGCGAGCTGGCACGCGCCGGGGCCGGCGGCGTCGCCGGAGCGGATCACGCAGCGCTGCGCCGCGAGCGCCGCGCGCGCCGCCGCAGAGCAGTTGGCGAGCGACGCGGAGCCGTTGGCCGCTGACAGCGTGACGTCCACGTCCACGCCTGCGCGCGCCGCCGCCAGGGCGCGGGCGGGCGCCGCGCGGGGTCGGCGCGCTCGGCGCGGCGGCGCGCGCGCCGGGATCCGCTGTGCCGCGCGCGCCGGCATGCGCCAAGGCGCGCGCGCGCGCGCACCGAGCACCGGGGCGTCGTCGTCGTTGCTGAACGCGTCGGCACGCACGCCCCAGCGGATGCCGGGCACGTCGGTCAGCAGCGTGCGCGCCAGCTGCACGCGCACGGGGCCGTCCTCGATCCTGCAAGCGCGCAGCGGCGGCGGCGCCGGCCCGCGCCGTTTCGCGCCCGACCGCGCCGGCCAGCGGCGGCGCCAGCAGCGGCTGCTGCCGCGCCGCGCCGGCCAGCCGCAGCAGCGGCAGCAGCAGCCGCGCCGCACGCCGCCCCACCTGACGGTCTTGCTCTGCACGATCGCCTCGCGCGTCGGGCCGATCCAGGTCGCCCGGAGCGTCAGGGTGTCGCCCGGCTCGCTCGCGTTGGCGGCCGGCAGCTTGCCCAGCTCAACCACGGCCGTGGCGACGCCCGAGGCGTTGGTCGTGGCCACGAGGCTGCCGCGCGCGCGGCGCGTCTCCCAGGCGAGCGTGACGTTGGCGCCAGAAACGTCCGTGCCGAGGTACGACTCGGCGGCGAGCGTGACCGGCACCGCGGCGGCCGGGCGCGCCCACGGCGGCGCCGACAGCACGAGCGCCGCCGTCGGCGGGCGCGGGTCGGCCACGGCAAAGCCCACGGTCGCGGCGAGCTCCTCTGGCGCCGGCGGCGCTGGCGGCGGCGCGGCCGGCGGTATGACACCGTCGGGCGCGGCGCCGCCGGGCGGGGGCGCCGCGGCGCCGGGCGCGGGCACGACCAGCTGCAGCGTGTACTGCGCGGGTGTGGCGTTGCGGGGGACGGGGATGACGGCGTGCACGCTGCCAAACGACGCGTCGACCGCCGCGGTCACGCGCGTGGAGCCGCCGTCGCCGTCGGCGCCGCCAAAGCCGGGGTTGACTTGCAGGACGACCGACTTCAGGCCGCGGTCCACGCGCAGCGCAGTGCCATCGCGGCGCTGGATGAAGCCTGGCGGGCCGCGCGCGCGGCGAGGGGCGGCGGCAGGTGAGGAGGCGGGCGCGGCGGGCCGGCGCGCCCAGCGTGCCTGGCCGTGCCACGGGGCCGGAGCAGCGCGCGCACCCGTGACGTGCAGCGCGTCGCCCGGCTTGACGACGGCGCGGTCCAGCACCAGCGCCGCCGCGTGCGCGGGCCAGCGGGACACGTAGCTGATCGCCACGCTCGGCAGCACGAGCGGGCCGTGCCCCTCCGCCGTCACGACCGCCGACTTGGACGTCCCGTCGTAGCCGCCGCCCGGCGGCGGCGGCAGGTCGAGTGCGCACGTGCCGTCGTCGTCGGTCGTGCAGGCGGCGCCGGGCGTCGCAGAGTCCTGGCGGCGGCGGCGGCGGCGGCGGCGGCGGCGGCGAGGCTGGGGCGGCCGCGCCGCGGCCGCGCGCGCGGCGGGGCACCCGCCGGCCTCAAACCTCACCCCTCCCAGCACATGAACCCAGCACATGAGCCCAGCACACACAGCGCACGCAGCACACACGCACACACGCACCTGGCCGTAGGCGCTGGAGAAGACCTGCACGCGCGCGCCCGCCACGGGCTTGCTCGCGCCCTGCGTAGTCGTCACCCACGCCACAACCTCCCCGCCGGCGCTCACGAGCGCGACCTGCAGGTTGCTCTGGGCAACGATGAGGTTGCTCGCAAAGACGCGGCGCGCGGCCGGCCAGGTCGCGTTGCGGCAGCACGCGCCCACCCACGCGAGCCCGCGGCCGCCGCGCAGCGGCAGCGTCTGGAACGAGGGCGCGGGCGTCGTGGGGCGCGCCAAGCTCGCGACTGGGGCGCGCGGCGGCGCGGCGGCGCGGGGTGGGCGCCGCGCGGTGTGCCCGCGCGCGTGCGCGCGCGCGCGGGCGCGCGCGCGGGCGCGCACGCGGGCGCGCAGCGCCGCCGCCCCGCGCTGCACCTGGCGTGGCAGGGCCAAACGCGTCCGCCGCGACGCCGCTGTAGCTCGTCGCGCCCGCGAGCGCGCGCGCGAGCGGGCCGCCCGCGGCGGCGCCGCCGGGCGGCGCGTCGATCGCCCACGCCTGCACGCGGTCCAGCCCCGGCTCGCCCGCGCCGCGCGAGAGCCAGGGCCAGGGCAGGGCGGGGCTGTCGGGCTTGTTCGCCTCGAGCAGCGCGACCGGCTGGTTGAGGCTGGGCCCGCCAAACGCGGGTTCGAGGTCGAGCGTCCACCACGCGTTGGCGCTCGCCTGCAGCGGCAGCCCAAACGCATCCTTGACCTGCGCGGGGCGCGCGCGTGCGCGCGCACGCGGTCGTGAGCGCGGAGCGTGGAGCGTGGAGCGAGCGGCGCCGGGCGAGCAGGGCTGCCGCGCGTGCGCAGGGGCCGCGCCGGCGCACCGCCGGATCGGCCTTGACGGCCAGCCGGTAGCGCCGCCCCGGCGTGAGCGCCGGCGCGGACAACACCAGCGTCCCGTTGGTCGGCCGTGTGAGCTCAAACGCGAGCGGCGCGCAGGCGCCGCCGTCAAAATAGGGGCTGCCCAGCGCGCAGAGCGAGAGGAGCGGCCTGACCGCCTCCGGCCCCACGCCCGGCGCGAGGCCATGCGGGAGCCACAGCGTCAGCCGGTTGTACCTGGCGCGGCGCGGGCGCGGGCGAGGCCGAGCGCGGCTGAGCCCGCAGCAGCGGCGCGGCGCGCACACGCGGGCGCGTGCGGGCGTGCGAGTGCGTGGCGCGGCGGCGCACCGCGCGCCGTTGTACACTGGCTGCCCGGGGGCGGTGATGTTTGTGAAGTCCCAGCTCAGGGGGATGCGGAACGCGCGCAGGCCAAACACCTGCGCGGCGCGGCGCGGCGCGGCGCGGCGCGGGGCGCGGTCGCGGTCGCCAAGGCCCGGCGCGGAGGGGGAGCAGGGCGCGCGGGCGCGGGGGCGGGGCCGCGCGGCGCGGCGCGCGCGCACCGCCACGTCTGTGTCGTTGGCGACCGGCCCTGCGACGGCCGAGTAGCGCGCGCCCGCCGGCAGCCGCAGCGCCGCGGCCGCGCCGGCGGCGAGGCCTGGCATGATGCGCACGACGGCGCAGGTGCTGTTCAGCGCCAGCGCGTCGCCGGCGGCGGCGGCGGCGGGGGTGGGCGCCCACGGCGGCGACGGGGGCGCCGGCGCGCACGGCGACACGGCCGCGGCGCGCCCCGCGCCGCCGGGGCCCGCGACCTTGAGCGCCGCCGCGAGGCGGGCCAAGTCGACTGGGTATGAGAAGCTGAGCGTGATGTTGGCTGACGCGGTGCGGTGCGGGTGTGCGGCGCGGGGCGGGACGGCGAGCGCGCGTGAGCCGTGCGCTCGCAGCGCGGCGGCAGCTGGCCCCGCGCCGGCAGCTGGCCCGCGCGGCGCAGCACCGCACGCACCATCGGGCGGGACCTCCGGCAGCCGGTCGTCGGGCAGGCCGAGCGTCGCGCTCCACTGGTCGCCCGTCGCCGCGGCCGCCGCGGGGCTCGCAACGCCGGACAGGCTGACGACGAGCGGCGCCGTCGCGAGCGGCACGGCCGCCGGCGCGCCGCCGAGCACCAGCGGCGCGCCGTCAAACGTCTCGAGCGCGGCGTTCCAGGCGAGCGCGCAGTCGAGGTCGGTGGGCCAGTCGATGGCCGGGTCCCAGCGCGCGATCGACGTCGTGACCCAGCGCAGCCGCCCGGGCACGCTGCCGCAGGTCAGGCTGAACGGCACGAGCGACGGCGGCAGCGCCGAGTCGGAGCCGAAGTCCGACCCCAGCGCGATGACGGGGCGCGAGAACACGGCCTGCGCGGCGGCGCGGCGCGCGTGGGTGCGCGGCGCGGCGCGCGCTGTGCCTGACCAGCCCTGGCCGGCAGCGCAGGCCGCCCCGCGCGCGGCGGCCCCGCGCACCGTGAGCGCCTGCCGGCCCTGCAGCTGCACCGGCGGCGCGCCGGGCCTGTGCACGCCCAGCTCGGTCGGCGTCGTTGCAACGACCCGGAGCGGCAGCGCCGCCTCCAGGAACGCGCCCTGCGCGCCGCCGCCGCGAGCGCCCAGCGCCAGCAGCAGCACCAGCACCAGCCCCTCCGCGCGCCCTGCGGCGGCGGGGAGCGGGGGGCGCGCCGGGCGCAGCTGTCGGCGGCGGTTGCGCGCCGCTGCCGCCGCGCAGCCCCTGCGCCGGCGCGCGTCTGCCGGGCGCCACGCGCTGCCAGTGGCACGCCACGCCGACGAGCCGCTCGCGTGCGGCGGGCACCGCGCCGGGCAGCGGCGGCGGCGGCGAGCGCCGCGGCGTCGCGCACCTTGCGGCATCGCGACCCGCAGCGCTGCTAAGGCGTGTGTCGGGCGATCCCGGTCGCCCAGGCGCGGCGGCCCCGCGGTCACACGCGCTCGCAGCAGAACGACGCGCGCGCGCCAGCCGGCGTCCTGTCGTCGTTCGCCATCACGCGCGTGATTGAGCGGTCTGGCGGGCGCGCGCGGCGGCGGCGCTGGGATGCGGCGCGGCGAAGAAGCTGGGCGAGCAGCTGACGGACGGCACCGGCACGCTGGCGGCGCGGCGGCGCTCGGCGATCTGCTGCCCGACCGCCGGCGCGCTCGGCGCGCTCGGCGCACGGGCGCGACACAGCGCGGCGCCGCACCGGCCGCGGGTGCCGCCGCGCGAGCCGCGCGCGCCCGCCGGCAGCTGCGCGGCCCAATGCGCCGGGCCCTCCACCGCCGGCGGCGGCGAGCCTGCGCGTTACCGCGCCCGCCGCGCCGAGCGCCGGCCGCGGCAGCGCCAGGCGCGCGCCGCTCCTCCTCCTCCCCTCCCGCGCAGGGCGCCCGCCCGCCGCGCCGCGCCGCGCGCCGCGCTGCGCGCGCCGCGCCGGGCCGCCCCAGCGCCGCCGCGTCCGCCTCCGCCTCCGCCTCGCGCCCGCGCGCACGCACGCCGCCCGAGCGGGGGCCCCGCTCAGTTCTTGGTGCGGCCGTAGGTCTTGAGCTTCTCGTCGTAGGTCTGGAAGCGGCCGTGGCCAAACTTGGAGCTCGTGTCGATGAACTTGAGCTTGATCTCCTCCAGCGCGGAGCGGCTCGTCTGGTTGAGCAGCGAGCGGCGCAGCGTGATCGGGCGCTTCTTGGTGCCTGCGGCGCGGCGGCGCGGGGGAGGAGGGGCGCGCGGCGGCGGCGGGGCGGGGAGGGCGGGTCGGCGGGCCGGCGGGTGAGCGGGGCGAAGACGCGCGGGCGCTGCCCCCTCCCTGCCGCGCCCCGGCGGCGCCGCGGCGCCGGCGCGCTGCGTCGTTGTTATTCAGTCTGTCATTTCTGTGTTATGTAACGCACCCGGGATGCCGCCCTTGATCATGAGGTAGTCCTCCTTGACCACGCCGTAGTGGGGGAAGCCGCCCATGGGCGTGATCTCCTTGGTGCTCACGTCAAAGTCGGTGCCCGCACCGTGGCCCTCCTCGCCGGCCTTGCCGATCTTGTAGACCTGGCGGCGCGAGGGGCGCGGGCGCGGGCGTGCGGGGCGGTGAGCGGCGCGGGGCGGCGCGGGCCCGCGCGCTGCGGCGTGCGCCGCCGCCGTCTGCGCGCCCCGCCGCGTCCCGCTCGCCGCGCGCCCGCTCTGCCGCCGCCGCCAGCTGCTGCGCGCCCCGCCCCGCCGCGTCCCGGCGGCTGGCGGGCTGGCGGGCTGGCGGGCTGGCGGTCCCGGCGGGCTGGCGGGCTGGTGCGCGGCGCGGGGCGCACCTTCTTGTTGATCTCCGTGCGGTGGTGGAAGCCGTGCTGGCCCGCGCGCGCGACGCTCCACTGCAGGCGCGCCGGGTGCCACGCGCCGACGCACGCGACCTTGCGCAGGCCGCGGTGCGTCTTGCGCGGCAGGCGCGTCACGCCCCAGCGCGTCACCACGCCCTCCGTGCCGCGGCCCTGCGAGAGTCGGCGGCGGAGCGTCAGCGTCAGCGTTGCCCAGCCGCGCAGGGCCGCGGCGCCGCCCGCGCCGGCCGCCGGCGGCGGCGGCGCGCGCGTGCCCCGGCGGCGGCGCGCGCGCACCTTGGTGATGGCGATGGTGTCGAGCATCTCGTTGGCCTGGAACACGCTGTCCACCGTCACGGCCTTCTCAAAGAGGTCGACCGCAAAGTTGACCTGCAGCGCCGCCGACCGCGGCGCACGGCGCGGCGGCGTGAGCGCGCGCGCAGGCGCGCAGGCGCGCTGCCGCGCCGCTCCGCCGCGCGCTGCCGCCGCTCCGCCGCGCGCTGCCGCCGCTCCGCAGCCGGGTGCCGCCACCACTGCCGCCGCTGCCGCGGCTGCTGCCGCTGCCGCCGCTGCCGCCGCTGCCGTCGCCGCTCCGTCGCCCCGCCGCGCGCTGCCGCCGCCCGCTGCCGCTGCGCCACCGCCGCGGCGCGCGCACCTTGTCCTCCACGCTGCCGCCGTTGACCTGGATCTCGATGAGGTGCGCCTTCTTCTGGCCCAGGTTGAGCTTGCGCACCTGACGCAGCAGGCGCCGCGCACGGCACGCCGGCGGTCAGCGCCGCCCGGCTGCGGCGCCGCCGCTGCTGCGCCCGCCGCCGCGGCTGTTCTGCCGCCGCCACGCCTGCTCCGGCGCGCCCCGGCGCCGTGCCGCGCCCGCGCGCCCACGCGCCCGCGGCCGCCGCGCCGCACCTGGGTGTGCGCGAGCACGCGGATGGTGCAGCAGTGCTTCTTGAGCTCCGCCAGCTCCGCGTCGATCTGCTTCTTGCCGTCGGTGTACTTCTTGGCGTACTTGGTGAAGGCCTTCTTCTTGGCCTTGTACCTGCACAGCGGCAGCGGCGCCGGGCGGGGCGTTCGGCGGCCGGCCGCGCGGCGCGCCGCTGCTGCCGCCGCCACCGCAGCTGCCGCCCGCCGCCGCCGCCGCTGCGGCTGCCGCTGCCGCCGCTGCCGCCGCTGCCGCCGCTGCCGCCGCCCGCCGCAGCTGCCGCCCGCCGCCGCCGCCGCCGTCGCAGCTGCCGCCCGCCGCCGCCACGGCTGCTGCCGCTGCCGCACGCGCCGCTGCCGGGCCGGCAGCAGCCGCCGCTCCAGCGTCCGCGCCGCCGCCGGCCCGGCAAGGGCGCGCGGCGCGCTCGCGCGCGACCGGCGCCCCGCTGCCGCACCCCGCTGCCGCGCGCGCGCGCGCGCGCACCAGTTCTTGTAGAAGCGGCGCTTGCACTCGTCGCTGAGGTGCTCCGCCCACACCGTGTTGAGGCTGCGCAGGCCGCGCGGCGTGCGGACGTAGCCGACGACGCCGACCACGATCATCGGCGGGCACTCCACGATCGTCACCGGCTCGCACGTCTCCTTCTTGTGCAGCTTGCTCCCCGGCTTGTCCACGTCGCGGAGGATGTGGGTCATGCCGGCCTTGTAGCCGATGAAGCCGGTGAGGTGCGGCGCGCGCGAGGCGTCGTCGCGCGGGAAGCTCTTGATCTTGCCCCGCCCGCGGCGGCAGCGCTTCTTGGGCAGGAAGCCCAGGGAACCGCACCGCGGGTCTGCGCGGGCGCGGGCGGGCGGCGCGGCGGCGGCGGCGCGTGGGCGGGCGCCGCGCCGCGGCGCCCGCCCGGCGGCGGCGGCTGCTGCTGCTGCCGCGCGCCGGCCGGCCGGCTGCTGCGCCCCGCGCATGCCCCGCCGCGGCGAACCGGGCGCGGCCCCGGACGCCGGCGCGCTGGGAGCGCGCCCGGGGCCCGGCGCGGCGCCCCCGCGGCCCGCGCCCGCCCCCTGATGGCGCGCCCCTGCGCCAGCGCGCCGGCGGCCGCCCCGCGGGCCCTGGCGGGGCGCCGCGGCGCGGCCTTCCCACAGCCCCGCACTGCCGCCGCGCCGGCGGCCCCGGCGGGCGGCTGGGGCGGGGATCGATGCGGGCCGCCGCCCCCGGCGCCACTCACGCTCGAACTTGCGGTGCGACATGGTGACGGCCGCCGCGCAGCTTCGCGCCACCGCCAGAAAAGGACCGAGCGCGGGGCGAGCGGCGCGCCTGGAGCAGCAAGGCCTCGGAGGGTGAAGCCTAAACCACGCTCGCCTCCAAAAGCGTCGGTGGGCGGCGCTGGACGTTTGGCCGTCCCAGCCGCGATGCTGCTGGAGCTCCCGCGCGGCCGGGCTGGCGGCTGCGCGCCCAGCCCGGCCACCCGCTCCCGCTGCGCACGTGCGCGGGCCGCGTCGCCGGCCGGGAGCTCGGGCGGGGCGATCATCGCCGCCGGGCACGGCGTGGCGCGCTTTGCGGCGCTGGCCCCGCGGCGGCGGCGGGCGCCGCGCCGCGCGGCGCGGACCGGGCGCGGCGTGCGGGCTGCGGCACGGGGCTGCGCCCGCCACGCAGGCTCCGGCCGGGGCTCCCGACGCCCGGCGCTCCCGGGCCAACCGGGGGACCCCACGCAGCGGCGCGCCGCGCAACTGCAACCGCGATCGCCGGCGCCCGCCCGCGCCGGCGGCCTGCCACAGCGCGCCTGCGCGTCCCACGCCCTCACCCGAGCGCGCCAGCAACCCGCACGAACGGCGCCGCCCTCGCGCGGCGGCCGCGCGCGCCGCGGGCTTCGGCTGTGCGCTGCGCTGTGTACCGAATCCCCGCCGCGCCGGCCGGCTGGTGCGTGTGACGTACCGCGTACGTTAGCCGCGCAGCGGGCGCCGTTCACCACCTCCCCGGCCGCTCAGCGGCGCCCACAGCCTCCCCATCGCGCCGCACGCCGCGAGTCCTTTTCGACGCACGCCGCGAGTCCTTTCAGCCAACCCTCCACGATGCACGCCGCCCTGCGCTCCGGCGCCGCGCCCCGGGTGAGCGCAGGCGCGGGGGCGCCGTCCCACGGCCCGCGCGGACCGAGATCTCGCGCGCGACGCCGCCGCGCTGCGCTCGAGCGCAATCTCGCTCGGCGCGCGCACGCGATGCCCACCCGCTGGATCTCGACGCGCCCCCTCCCTCCCCTGCGCCCTCCCCCCGCCCTCCCACCCGCAGGTCGCCGCGGCGCGCCGCGGGCCCAGCCGCCTCGCGGTGGCGCGGCCCGCCGCGGCCGGCGGCGGCGCGCCGGACGTGGCCCGCCCGCCGCCCGCCGCAGGCGCGGGCGACGCGCTCGCGCGCGTGCTCGCGAGCGGCGCGCTCTCTGCGCTCGTCGCGGCGAGCACGCTGCTGTCGTCGAGCGTCGCGCACGCAGGCGCCGACCTCGCGCTCGGCGCACAGGTGTTTTCGGGCAACTGCGCCGCGTGCCACGCGGGCGGCAACAACACCGTCATCCCCGACCACACGCTCCGCAAGGCCGCCATGGAGCAGTTCCTGGCGGGCGGATTCAACCTGGAGGCGATCACGTACCAGGCACGCGCGCGCGGGAGCGCGCGCGGCCCTCGGGCTGCGCCCAGCACGCGCCGCGTGGCGCGCCCGCCCGGCAGACGCCCCGCCCCGCGCCGCAGGTCGAGAACGGCAAGGGCGCCATGCCGGCGTGGGAGGGCACGCTGGACGAGGTGTGCCGGCCGCAGCGGCTGCGCCTGGCCGGCGCCGGGCCGGCCGAGGCGGCGGCGGCGCCACGCTGCGCCGCGCGTCGACACGCCGTGCCACGGCCCTGCGTGCGCTGCGCGCAGGATGAGATCGCGGCGGTCGCGGCGTACGTGTACGACCAGGCCGCCGGCGACAAGTGGTGACCACCGCCGCCCCACCACGCGGCGGCTGGACCACTCAGCGCGCAGGGTGGACGCCGGGTGGCTGGCGCGCGCGCGCGCGCTACGGCCGGCGGGCCGCCCGCGCGTGAGAGCGAGCTGTGCATTTTTGCTGTGCCCCCGAGTCAGTCAACACACAACCTGCGTGTAAACTTCACACCGCCAACGACCGTCGCTCGACGGCGCCGCACAGCGTCACTGCGGCTTCGAACGCGGCGGTTCTTTTGCGGTGCAGCGCCGCTGTGCGCAGGCCCCCTCCTTCGGGCGCCCAAAGCTCAGCCCTGCGCCGCCTCAGCGTCGGCGCCGCGCCTCCAAGCCAGCGGGGGCGCCGCCCGCAATCAGCGCTGCCCCGCGGCGGCGGCACGGTCGCACTCGGCGCGCCTCCGCTTTCGCGGTGAGGGCGCTGGAGGCTCACGACGCTGACGGTGTCAAGCGGCGGCCCGGGAGCAGGCGCCACGCGCACCACCGACGAGCCGCCGCGCCCCGCCACGCCGCCGCCGCCCGGCCGCCGCCCCGCAGCGCCGCAGCGGGCCGTCCCGGACCCGCCCTGTGCCGGCTGACTCCCACCGGGCGCAGCGTCGGGGCCGGAGCCGCGCACTCGGCGCGCGGCGGCGCGAGCAGCGGCAGCCGCAGCAGCAGCGCCCATGGCGGAGCCCCCGCCGGCGCCGGCGGCCAACGGCGCGGCCGCCGAGCCGGGCGACAGGAAGCGCCGGCGGTCCAGCCGCAGCCGCAGCCGCGACGACGGCAGGCGCAGCAAGGAGCGCAGGCGCAGCAGCCGCAGCCGCGAGCGGCGGCGCAGCCGGGAGCGCAGCAAGGAGCGCAAGCGGAGCAAGGAGCGCAGGCGCAGCAAGGAGCGCAAGCGGAGCAAGGAGCGCAAGCGCAGCAAGGAGCGCAAGCGCAGCAAGGAGCGCGCCCGGAGCAGGGAGCGCAAGCGTAGCAGGGAGCGGCGCGGCAGCAGCAGGGAGCGGCGGCGCAGCAGCAGGGAGCGGCGGCGCAGCAGCGAGCGCGGGCGCACCAGCAGCGAGCAGCAGCCGCCGCTGCCGCCGCTCCCGCCGCCGCCGCCGCTGCCACCGCTGCCGCCGCTGCCGCCGCTGCTTCCGCTGCCGCCGGTGCCGCAGCCGCAGCAGCAGCAGCCGCCAGCGACGCGACGGCGGCGGCGCTGGGAGCCGGCCGAGCAGGGCCCGCCGCTGCCGCAGCTGCCGCCGTCGCTGCCGCAGCTGCCGCAGCTGCCGCAGCCGCACCCGCAGGCGCCGCCCGCGGGCAGCCTGCAGCAGTCGCTCATGGCCGCAGCGATGCAGGCCAACAGCACGTGGCAGCAGCACAGCGCGGAGGACCTGCTGCTGCCGCTCGCGCCGGCGCCGGCGCCGGCGGCCAAGTCGCGGCGCAGGCGCGGCGGCGGCCGCAAGGGCAAGCGGGGCGACGGCGACGGCGACGGCGCCGGCGGCGGCGGGCGCCGCGCCGCGGGCGGCATGGCGCAGCTGGCGAGCGCCACGCTCGACCTCGACGAGGACCTCAGCGCGCACTTGCGGCGGCAGCAGCTCCAGGCGCTCAAGGCCGTCGGCCTGGGCGACGACCTCAGCGCGCTGCAGAGCCTCCCTGAGTTTGAGGACGCCGCCGCGCCCGAGCGCGAGGCGGTGCTGTCGGCGCTCGCGGCGGCGTGGCCGGCGCGCGACGCGCTCAGCTGGCTCACGCGCGCCGTCGCGGCCGCGCTGCTGTACGCGCCCGGCCACGCGCTCGGCCTGGGTGCGCTGGGCAGCCAGACGCATGAGATCATGGCGACAATCAAGGAGGAAGTGAAGATGGGCAAGGTGCGCCGCGCGCGCGAGCCCCGCGCCGCCGCGCCGCGCGGCCTGCAGGCGCCGCGCGGGTGGCGCCCCGCGCGCGCCGCCCGTGCGCACCGCACGGCAGTGCCGCCGACGCGCGCCGCGCCTGGCCGCCGCCGCGCCGCGCCGCAGGGCAAGTTCAGGCAGCTGATGGACCAGGAGCCGCTGTTCTGGGTCCACTCGGGCCCCGGCGGCGCGGGGGAGGACCAGTTTGTGGTCTGGCTCAACGCCGCGGGCTTCTGGGCGGCCGTCGAGACGGGGCAGGCGTTCCGCGCGGCGGCCGCGGCGGCCGCGCCGCTGCCGGCCGGCTCGCCGCCGGACAGCTGGGAGGAGCGCGCCGACGCGCTGCCGCCGCTGCCGCCGATGCCGCCGCCCGACGACGGCGGCGCGCCGCCGGGCCAGCCGCCGCTGCCGCCGATGCCGCCGCCCGAGGAGGAGGCGGCGGCGCGGCGGCGGCAGCAGATCGCCGACGCGGAGCGCGAGTGGGCGGAGGCCGCGGCGGCCGCGCGCGCGGCGGCAGGCGTCGAGGACGCGCCCGCGCCCGCGCCGCCGGCGGGGCCGCAGGCGCTGCCGGGGCAGCCCGGCTACCGGCCGTTCTGGCACGTCGTGGGCCTGCTGCGCCTGCGGCGCGCGGCCAAGGCCGCCGGCGGCGGCGGCGGCGGCGCCAAGCGCGTGTACGGCCGCGGCGGCGGCAGCCGCGGCCCCTCGCCGCCGCGACGCCCGATCGCGTGGGTCAGCGGCGGGCAGTTCGACGCGGAGAAGGAGGCGGAGCGCGAGCGCGAGGCCGCCGCCGCGGCGGCGGCCAAGTCGGCGGCCGCGCGCGCGGCGGAGGCGCGCGAGGCCGAGGCGCGCGAGGCCGCCGAGGCCGCCGCCGCGGCGGCCGCGCAGGCGGCCAAGGCCGGGTCGTGGGGCGTCGCGCACAGCCTCATGCGCAAGATGGGCTACGAGCCGGGCAAGGGCCTCGGCCGGGACGGGCGCGGCATCAAGCAGCCCGTCGTGCCCAACGGCAACGGCGCGCAGCGTGGCCTCGGCTTTGACGACCTCGCCGACGCCGACGCCGCGCCCGGCGGCCTCGGCGCCTACGGCGCCTACGCGGCGGGGCTTGGGGCCGGCGCCGCGCGCCGCGCGCCGGCGCGGCGGCCGTTCCGGCGCTGAGAGTGAGGCTCACTCTCGCGGCGTGAGCGGCGGGGCGCGGTTCTGCGTGAGCGCTGCGCCGGCAACCGCGGTGCCCGCACCACCGCTGCATTTCCCACCCTGCGCTGCACCCCCCCCCCCCTCCCCGGCCGCTGCGGCAGCCCGCGCACGCGCCACACTCTTTTGCCGGCGGGACAACAGCGGCGCCGCGCGGTCTTCGCAAGCCGCCGCTTCGCAAAGCCGCCACCACAGCGCCCGTCGAGGCGCCCGGAGCCGCATCGCATCGCTGAAGTGCCGGTGGCATCGTCTGCGGGTCGCAGCGGCTCGCCCCCGCGCGGCCGGGAGCTGCGCAGCGGCTGGTCAGTTGAAAGCCGGCGCCGCGCGCCGCCGCGATGGGCCCACAGCCGGGCGAGCCCCCGGGCACCGATGCCGAGAAGGCGCTCGCTCGGCGCAGCTGGCTGTCGCGCGTGCTCCACTGGCGGCGCCACCACGAGCGCGCAGCAGCGGGCGTCGGGCCGAGCGGCGCCAGCGCGACCAGCAGCAGCGGGCCCGGCGCGCCGCCGTCGGTGCAGGCCAGCGGCGGCAGCGCCAGCAGCGGCACCAGCAGCGCGGACACGCCCCGCGCGTACGGCGCGACGCCCTTCGGGCTCGCCGCGGTGCAGGACATCGTTCTCACCCAGGTCTCGCTCGGCCGCGTGTCCTACGTCAGCCGCTCACCGAGCATCGCGCCCCGCGCGTCGACGTGCTCGTCGCCCGCGCTCACGCGCGCGGGGTCGGCGACGTCGAGCGCGCTCGGCGGCCTGCCTGGCAGCGGCGCGCCGCCGGGCGGCGGCCTGGGCGTGCACGTCACGCCCGCGCCGGGGCCCGCGCTCGAGGAGGTGCTGGAGCGCTTCGGCGCGCTGCACCTGCCGGACGGCAACATCGAGGGCGTCGCGCACGCGGGTGCGGCGGCGCAGCGCCGCGGCCGGCGCGCCGCGCGCCGGCCGCGCGAACGGCGCCGACCGCGCCCGTCGCCGCGCGCCCCGTGCGCCCGCCGCGCCTGCGCCGCCCCGCGCGCCCGCGCCGCAGCGACGAGCCTCATCGCGAGCGGCGAGGCGGGCGAGGGCGGCGAGTCGTTCTACGTCTACGACCTCGGAGAGGCGCGCGCGCGCGCGCTGTGCTGCGCGCGCTGTGCTGCGCACGCTGCGCCGCGCGCGCCGTGCGCGCCTCGGCCCCCGCGCACGCGCGCGCACTGCAGCAGCGAGGCGCGAGGCGAGGGCGCGGCGTGCGACGCCGCCCGCGCCCGCGCGCCCCACGGCAGGTCGCGCGGCTGCACGCGATGTGGTGCACCGCGCTGCCGCGTGTGACGCCGTTCTATGCCGTCAAGTGCAACCCCCAGCCGGGTGCGCGCCCCGCCCTGCGCGGCCGCGCGCGCCCCGCAGGCGGCCGGCCGCGCGGCGCGCGCGTCAGCGGCGCCCGCGCGCCGCGCCGCGCCGCGCCGCCCCGCAGCCGTGCTCGCGACGCTGTGCGCGCTCGGCGCGGGCTTTGACTGCGCGAGCGTCACCGAGCTGCAGGCGGCGGCGGCGCTGGGCGTGCCGCAGGAGCGTGTGATCTTTGCCAACCCGATGAAGCGCCCGCTCGACTTCCGCTACGCGCGCCAGCACGGCGTGGAGGTGACGACCTTTGACTGCGTGAGCGAGCTGGAGAAGATCGCCGAGGGACACCCGGCGTTCAAGCTCGTGCTGCGCATCCGCTGCGACGACCCCACCGCGCACCTGAGCCTGGGCACCAAGTGCGCGCCGCGCCCGCGCCCGCGCGCCGCGCCCGCGCCCGCGCCGCACGCGGTGGACCGGCGCCGACGGCCCGCCCCGCCCCGGCGGCCCGCAGGTACGGCGCCGACATGGAGGAGGTGCACGGCCTGCTGGCGCACGCGAAGCGCCTCGGCCTGCAGGTCCGCCCGGCCCCGCGCCGCGCGCGGGCCGCCTCGGCCGCGCTGCCTCGACCGCACAGCCCGCCGCGCCGCCTCGACCGCGCGCCGCGCTGCCCCGACCGCCGCGCTGCGCGCAGGTCGTGGGCGTGTCCTTCCACGTCGGCAGCGGCTGCCACGACGTCAGCATCTACGGCGAGGCCATCTCACGCGCGCGCACCGTGTTTGACGCCGCCGCGGGCATGGGCTTCCCGCCGCTGCGCCTGCTCGACATTGGCGGCGGCTTCACCGCGCCGTACGACGCCGACAGCCACCGCCTGTTTGTGGAGACCGCGCGGGCGATCAACGGCGCGCTCGCGCGCCACTTCCCCGCCGACGGCGCGGGCGCGCACGTGCGCGTCATCGCGGAGCCGGGGCGGTGCGCGCGCGCGGGGCCGCGCGCCGCGCGCCGCGCGCGCTCGGGGGCCCGCCGCCCGGGCGATGCTGGCCTGCCTGCGTTGCTCGCTTGCGCCACCTTGCCTGAACACGCCGCCGCGGCGTCGGGCGGCGTCCCAGGTTTTTCGCGGAGACGTCGGCCACCTTTTTCACGAGCGTCATAGGCGCGGCCAAGCGCGGCGACGACGGCGGCGAGGTGCAGGAGTACACGCTCAGCGACGGCGCGTTTGGGAGCTTCAGGATCCTGGTGCGCGCGCGGCGCCGCGCGCGGGCGTGTGCTGGGCACGCGCGCGGGCGTGCTCGGGCGTGTGCTGGGCGCGCGCGCGGGCATGAGCGCGTGCTGGGGGCGCGCCGCGAGGGCCCGGCGGCCGCGCGCGCGCCGCACACACGCCGCAGGTCGCCGTGGACGGCCTGCAGCCGACGTACCTCGTGCTGCGCAGCCCGCTGCTGCCGGCGCTGCCGGCCGACGAGGGCGGCGGCGGCGCGCCGCTGCTGCGCAGCGTGCTGCGCGGCAGCAGCGGCGAGCGCGACATCGTGCAGCGCTCCGCGCTCGTGCCGGCGCTGCGGGAGGGCGACTTCCTCATGCTGCCCTACTACGGTGTGTGTGTGTGTGTGTGTGTGTGTGTGTGTGTGTGTGTGTGTGTGTGTGTGTGTGTGTGTGTGTGTGTGTGTGTGTGTGTGTGTGTGTGTGTTCGTGGGGCGGGGCGGAGCGGGGCGCGGGCGGGCGCTGCGCCAGGCTCGCCCTCCTGCTTGTTCGTGCCGGCGGCGTGGAGGGGTGCGCCCCGCCCGGCCGCGCCGCGCGCCGACCCCCGCCCGCCCGCCCCTGCCCGCGCCGCGCCGCGCCGCGCGGCAGGCTCATACACAATTTGTGCCGCGTCGTGCTACGGCGCCGCGGCGCGCCCCGGCGCGCACTACGTGTTCAGCGCCAGCTCGGACAAGGGCCTCGCGCAGCTCACGTGGCCGCACGCGCTGCTCGCGGCCGCGGCGGGCGCGCCCGCGTGCGGCGCGGCGCCGGCGGGCAGCCTCGGCGCGCCGCTGGACTCGTCCGACGGCGACCTCGACGTCCCGCCCACGATCGACGAGCATGCGACGCTCGACGTCGTCGAGCTGGACGAGGAGCTGCGGGACCTCAACCTCGCGGACCTGCTCGGCGACGTGGCCTCGCCGCGCAGCACGGAGCACTCGGGCGCGCCGCGTACGTCGTGGGACGGCGGCAGCGTCGGCGGGCTGAGCTCGGTGCACTCGGGCGACGCGCCGCCGCTGCGCCGGCAGAGCACGCTGTCGGCGTCGCTGCGGCGCATGCCGTCGGGGCGCCGCGGCTGAGCGCGGCGGCGCGGGCGAGCGTGTGGGGGGAGGGGGCCGGCTGCTCCGCGACGGCGCGCGGTTCCGTGACGCGCGGCTGACGACGACTTGGCGAGGCCAGCTGGGTGCCTGCAGCGCTCGCGGCTGGGCTGGCGCTGGCAGCGGCGCGGGAGCGTGCGGAGAGCAGGGGGCGCGCGCCCGGCAACCGCCACGGCGGCAGCGATCACACCGTCAGCCGCGCAGCTCACGCGCCGCAGCAGCTCACGCGCCGCAGCTGCGGCTGCAGCAGCTCACGCGCCGCCGTCCCAGTCCGCCGTCCGCGCCGCCCGAGCGCAATGTCGCGCTGCGGCGGCCGCAGCCGCGCGCGGCGCCTCGCGCGCGCGGCGCCTCATGAGGTGTGATCACGCGCCCGCCGGCAGCAGCGCGCGCAGCTGCTCCTTCTGGCTGCTGCTGAGGCTGCGCGGGAAGGCGACATCAAACTTTATAACCAGGTTGCCGCGCTGCCCCGGCTGCTTGCTGATGGGCATGCCCTCGCCGCTGCGGCGGCGCGGCGCAGGCGCGGGGCGCGGCGTGAGCGCGGCGCGGCGTGAGCGCGGCGCGGCAGCGTGAGCGCGGCGCGGCGGCGGCGGGCCGGGGAGGCGGCAGCCGCGGCGCAGGAGGGGCGCAGGCGCGGCGCACCGCACGATCTTGGCGTGGTGCGGCGAGATGACCTCGTCCCGCGTGCTGATGCTCAGCGTGCGCCCGTCCAGCGTCTGCGCAAGCCCGGCACGAGCGGCGCCGGCGCGTCGGCGCAGCGCCGCGAGCGCGCGCCGCGCGGCGGCGGCGCCGTCGCCTGCGCGCCATGCGCTCTCGCGCCCCGCGCACCCCCCTCGCGCCTGCACGTCGAAGCTCACGCCGCACAGCGCGTCGGCGAGGCTGAGGCGCTTGTGCAGCACCAGGTCGTCGCCGTCGCGCTTGAAGCGCGCGTGCGGCTTCTCCTCGACCACAAACACCATGTCCGCCGCGACGTGCCCCGGCCGCTCGTCGCCTGCGCTCGTCGCCGGCGGCGCGCCGCGTCGGCGCCGGCGCACGCGCGCGCGCTGCTCGCCGCGCCGCGGCGGCGTCAGCAACACGCACCCTTCTCCGGGAAAGTTATCTTGGTGCCCCGCTTCCAGCCCGGCTTGACCGCGACCTCCAGGATCTCCTCCTCGCTGCGGCTCGGCCGCCCCGCGGCGTCAAAGACGCTGCGCTTGATGCGCATCTTGCGCGTCGAGCCGGCGTAGAGCTCCTCCAGCGTGCAGCCGAGGCTGCGCGTGATCGGGCGGTCCTTGACGGGGCCGCCGCGCCCGCCGCCCATGCCGTGCATGCTGCGGCGCGCGGCGGCGGCGGTCAGCCGGGCGGGGCGCGGTCAGGTAGGCGGTGGCGCTGGCGGGGCGCGGCGGCACAGTCCCGCGCGGGCGGGCCGGCGCCGCCCCGCGCGCGGCGCACCCGCCCATGGGGCCGCCCATGCCGCCAAAGCCCCCGCTGCGGCGGGCGCGGCGCGCGGCGCGCGCTGCGCGTCAGCGGCCCGCCGCGCCCCCGCCGCCGGCGCGGCGCCGCCCGCCCCGCGGCGCGCCGAGGCGCGCGCTCACCCGCCCATGCCGCCAAAGGGCCCGCCGCCGCCCATGCCGCCGGGCATGCCGCCCATGCCGCCAAACAGGCTGCCAAAGGGGTCCGCGCCGCCCATGCCGCCGCCGCCGCCGCCGCCGAAGAACTGCGTGTGCGGGCGCGCGGGCAACGCGTGCGCGCGCGCGGTCGGGCGCGCGGCCCGCGGCGGCGGCGGCCGGGCGCGCGCCGCCGCCGCCCAGCGCGGCCGCGCGCCGCACCTCTCTGAAGATGTCGTCGGCGCTGCGGAAGTTGAACTGCTGCCCGCCCATGCCGCCGGGGCCGCCGGGCCCGCCGGGGCCGCCCGGGCCGCCCGCCTTGAGTCCCTCCTCGCCGTAGGTGTCAAACACCTGGCGCTTGTCGGGGTCGCTCAGCACCTGTGAGGCGCGGCGCGGCGCGGGGCGGGGCGGGTCTCCGAGGCGCGCGCCCCCACTGTCGCCGCCGCCGCCGCCGCCGGCACGCCCTCTCCGGGCAGCACGCACGGCCGCGCCGCCCCGCCGCCGCTCATCCGAGTGCGCCGCATCGGTCACCTCGTAGGCCTCGCTGATGTCCTTGAATTTGGCCTCCGCCGCGGCGCGGTTGTCCGGGTTCTTGTCCGGGTGCCACTTCATTGCGAGCTTGCGGTACGCTGCGGCGGTGCGGCCGGCGACGCGCGGCGACGCGCGGCGACGCGCGGCGGGCGGGGGCGGTGAGTGCAGCGGCGACGGCGCGACGCGCGCCGCGGTGGGGGCCCGGGAATGCGCGCGTGCGCCGCCCGCGCGTGCATGCACCGCCCGCCGCGCGCGGCCGCCCCCGCCCGCGCGCCGCCGCACCCTTCTTGAGCTCTGCATCATCCGCGCCCTTTGCCACGCCGAGTATGGCGTAGTAGTCCTTGCCCATCGCGGCGCGCGGGTGCACGCGCGGAGCTGGCCGGTTGCCCGCGCGGAGGTGGCCGCCCACGCCCACGCCCCGCCGCCGCCGGCCGCGCCGCCGCCGGTTGCACGCGGCGCTGCGCGCCCGCGCCCGCCGCGACCGCCGGCCGCTGCCGCAGCTGCTGCTGCCGGCTAGGGCGCCTGCTGCACGGGCCCTCCTGGCGGCGCCGGGCGGCCTGCCGCTCAGGCGCGGCGCGCTGGCGGCGACTGCTGGCGCCGCTGCTGCGCCCGCCGCTGCTGCTGCGCCTGCGAGCTGCGTGCGTCGGCTCTCGGGGGATGCTGGCGGCGCGCTGGGACCGCGGGGCCGGCCGCAGAGGGCGACTGCGAGCAGAGACGCCTCGCTTCTCGAAGCGACTGCTGCGCGCGGCGCTCTTGGCTGGCCCGATCTGTGCCTGCAGGCGTGTGCGGGAGCAGGCCGAGCTCTGACGCGTGATGGGCGGCCAGGCGCGGGCGCTGGGGCTCCGGGGCGGCAGCAGCAGCGTTATGACAGCCTGGCCGGCCCTCGCGCGCCCACGACGCCCCCCGCCGCACGCCGTCGCCGCGCCCAGACGCCCGCCGACCCGCCCCACCCCTCACCCCTCCCACCAGCCCCGCCGAGCGCCCGCGCAGCAGCTCCCGCCCCCGCGCCCGCGCCCGCGCGGCGCGGCCCCCGCCGCGCGCGTGCCCAGCCGCCGCTGGCTCGCCCGCACGGCATGCCGCCCGGGCGGCGCGGCGCCCGCTAGGGCAGCACCGGCGCCGGCGCGCCCCCTCCGGCCCCGCGCGCGCAACACCACCATGAGCGCCATCACGACGCAGGCCAGCCTGCCCTCCTCCGCGGGCGATGCCTCGGAGGCGGGCAAGGTCAAGCTGCGGCTCTGCTACAACGGCCGGTTCGAGCAGGTGGGCACGACCGGCTGCGGCCGCCCTCCCCGCGCGCGCGCGCCCCGCCCCGCCTCGGCCGCGCGGTGGGGGCCGGGGGGCAACCCCCGCCACCGCGGGGGCGTGCGTGCTGGGCCGCCCGGGCGCGGCCGGCGCGCCAGGCCGCGCCCGCGCGCGGCGCATCCTCCCCCGGGCCCCCGGGCTAGGGGAGGGCCGGCGTGCGCGGGCCAGCGGGGGCGACTGCGCCACGTCGCTGGAACCGGCGCCCGGGCGCCGGTTCTGCGGCGGCGGCGGCGGCAGCGCCGGAATGCGGCGCCCGCGGCGGCGGGGCTGCGGCCCGCCGCGCCCGGGGCCGGCGGCACAGCGTGCCGCTTGTGGGCGCGCGCCGCCGCCCCCCTCACCGCCGCCGCCGCGCGCGCCCGCCGCCGTCCGCTGCGCAGTCGCCGTCGGGCGCCTGGAAGTTTGTGGGCGCCGAGTTTTTCAACGAGTCGGTCGGCTACGGCGCGCGCTACGCGGACTTCATGTTCAAGCTGAGCGAGAAGTTCAAGACCGCGGTCAGCGTGAAGTACCTCGCGCCCGGCGAGGAGCTCGACCCCGACGCGCTCATCAGCGTGCAGGACGACGCAGACCTGCAGGCGCGCGGCACGCGCCGCGCCGCGCCGCGCCCGCAGCCCGCACCCCGCCCGCGCCGCCCGCCGCGCCCGCGCAGCCGCTGCCCCCTGGCACGTAGCGCCCACGCCCGCGCGTTTGCCGCGTCCGCGTCCGCCGCGTTGTCGTGGCGCGCAGGAGCTGGTCGAGGACTACTTTGGCCACCTCGAGCGCCCCGGCACGCCGAGCAAGACGTTCCGCATCAAGGTGGGTGGCAGGAGGCCTGGTCGGTGGTCGCCCGGGCTGCTCGCTGCACCCGGGGCTGGCAGCGGCGGGGCAGCTGGCAGCGGCCGGGTGTCAGTCGCGCCCGCGGCGCGGCGCTGCCGCCGCTGCGCTGCGCTGCCGCCGCCGCGCGGAGCGGCGGCGGCTGATCCGGCGCCGCGCGCCCGCGCGCGCCGCGCCGCCAGGTCTACGTCTTCATGGCCGCGGAGGAGCCGCTCACGCCGGACGAGATCATGGAGGGCCAGACCTTCTTCAGGTGCGGCCAGCGGTGGGGGCGCGGGCAGCGGCGCGGCGGGCAGCGGCGCGGCGGGCGGCGGCGCGGCGGGCAGCAGTTCTTCTTGGTGGCGCGGCGGCGGGGGGAGGCTGGCGTGCCTGCGGCGCGGGGACGGGGCCGGGGGCTGCGGCGCTGACCCAGCTGCTCCGCCACCCTCCAGCGAGTCGCACGCCGCGCCGGTGCGGGTGCGCACCGGCGGCCGGCCGCTGGACGGGCGGAGCAGCTGGGGCAGCACGCTCAGCTCGACGAGCACGCCGTGCCTGCGCCAGGGGGAGGGCTCCACGGGCGACTGGCTCAGCAGCATGTGAGCCGCGCCGGCCCACACACCCGCCCGCGCGGCCCCTCCCGGGCGGCGCCGGCGCCGGCCGGCCGCCCGCGCTCACACGCGCGCCCGCCTGCCGCCCGCCCGCCGCCGGTTCGCCCTCGCAGCGGCGGCCCGCACAGCCTGCCGCCGGAGCTGGCCGCGGAGCTGGCCGCGCAGGCGCGCCTCGCGGCGGGGCAGCCCATCGACGCGGCGATGGAGCAGCAGGCGCTGGACCGCGTGCGGCTGAGCGTGAGCTACCACAACGGCCTGCGCCTCGCCGCCGCGCAGCAGCGCCTGCTGCACCCGGGCCTGGCCGAGGAGGAGGCGGGCGAGGAGGCGACCGGGGACGAGGAGGAGGGCGCCGCCGGCGCGCCGGGCAGCAGCGGCCAGGACGACGCGGGGGTGCAGGACCAGGAGGACCAGGAGGATGAGCTGCAGCTGGCGGAGGTCATCGCGGCCATTGCGGCGCAGCAGCAGGCGGCGGCCGCGGCGGGGCAGCCCGGCGCGCCGGCGGCCCCGGTGTCGCCGGCGGGCGGCGCCGAGGAGGGCGCGGCCCTGCCGGCCGACCCCTGGCACATGTGGGACGGCGGCGCGGCGGGCACGGGGGCGGCGGGCCCGCAGCCGCCGAGCGCCGACGCGGCGCTGCGGGCGCTGCCGAGCCACATCAGCGCGTTTGGCGAGGACGAGGGCGACGACGAGGACGGCGGCGGCGGCGAGGCGGCCGGCATGGCCGCGGCCGCGGCCGCGGCGCCGGAGCTGCAGGGCGCGGGCGACGCGATGCTGGCGGCCATTGCCGCCGCGTCGGCACTGCCGAGCCACATCAGCGCGTTTGGCGACGACCTCAGCGGCGGCCTGCCCGAGGGCGTGTGCGCGCTGGCGGGCAGCGGCGACGGCCTCGACGGCGAGGCGCCCGAGAGTGAGCGCGCAGCGCAGCGCAGCGCAGCGCACGCGGGGGCGCGCGGGCAGCGCCGCCGGCAGCGCCCCGCGGCAGAGCGCCCCGCGGCCCGCCGACGCACGCGCCGCCGCCCCGCCCCGCGCCGCGCCGCGCGCAGACGGCGAGGGCGACGCGCCGCGCGGCCGCCTCGGCGGCGGCGCCGGCTACGGCCGGCTGCGCACGCAGGACTCGCGGTTCTCGCTGGACGGCGAGCCCGGCGGCCCCGACGGCGACGCCGGCGGCGGGCGGGCGTCCAAGCCCGAGCGTGCCGACAGCGGCGACAGCCTCGGCAGCAGCCTGCCCAAGCTGCAGCCCGTGCACCGCCTGGCCAAGCCCGACCTCAAGATCGTGGCCAAGATCGGGGAGGGCGCGTTTGGGGAGGTGTCGGTCGCGAGCGCGCCGCTCTACGGCACCGTTGCGGTCAAGTGGCTCAAGGTGCGGCGCCGCCGCTCGCGCACGGGCAGGGGCAGCGCGCGCGTGCGCCGGCCTCGCCGGGCTCGCGCCGGACTCGCACTCGGCTCGCCCGCGCCGCGCACCGCCGCCGCGCGCCGACGCCCGCCCGCCCGCCCGCGTCCCCGCCCGCCCGCGCGCAGAGCGAGCGCTTTGGCAAGCACTTTGCGTCGTTTGGCCGCGAGGCGTCGCTGCTGGCCGACCTGAACCACCCCAACGTGCTCCGCTTCTACGGCGTCGTCACCGACGGCCCGCCGGGCGGCGGCGGCGGCGGCGGCGGCGCGGCGGCGCCCGGCGGCGCCGGCGAGGCCGGCGGCGGGGCGGCTGTGATTGGCATAATGACCGAGTACATCCGCGGCGGCAGCATGTCCACGTTCTTGAGGTGCGGCGCGGCGCGGCGGCGCGGCAGCGCGGCCGCGGGTGGCGGGCAGCGGCGCGGCGGGCAGGCAGCGCGGCAGCGCGGCGGGCAGGGAGCGCGGGCAGTGTGGGGGAGGGCGCGCGGTGGGGAGGAGCGCGGCCCGACGCGTCCCCTCGCCCCGCTGCCGCTGCCGCCGCCGCGTGCAGGATGAGCCGCACGCTGCTGCCGCTGCGCACGCGGTGCGAGCTCGCGCTCGGCGCGAGCAACGGCCTCGCGTACCTCCACGAGCTGCGCATCGTGCACTTTGACCTCAAGCCAGACAACCTGCTGCTCGACGCGCCGCCCGGCGTCGTGCGCGCGGCGGCGGGCGCGGGCCCGCCCGGCGCGGCCGGCGAGGACGAGCCCGCGCCGATCCGCATCGGCGCGGCCGCGCGCGGCGACGACGGCGGCGGGTCGGCCGCCAGCCCGCGGCGGCGCCGCCCGCCGCCGCCGGCGCCGGCGCCGCGCGGCGAGCCGTGCGAGCTGCCCGTCGTCAAGGTCGCCGACTTTGGGCTGAGCAAGCACAAGCTGAACAGCACGTACGTGAGCAGCTGCCGCGACCTGCGCGGCACGCTGCCCTACATGGCGCCCGAGCTCGTCGCCGACCCGGAGCGCGTGTGCGAGAAGGCCGACGTGTGGAGCCTCGGCGTGGTCATGTGGGAGATGCTCACGCGCGAGATACCCTTCCAGGTGGGCTGATGCGCCGCGCGCGGCCGATGCGCCGCACGCGGCTGGGGGCGGGCGGGCGCGCGGCGCGGCGCCTCGCACGCCGCGCGGCGGCGCCGGCCGACCGCGGCGCCGCCCGCGCCGCCCCGCCCGCGCGCCGCAGGACCTCGCGCCGCAGCAGATCCTCATGGGCCTGATGTGCGGCAACCTGCACCTGGACGTGCCCGAGTGGTGCGAGCCCGAGTGGCGCGGCCTGCTGGAGGCGTGCCTCGAGCCCAACCCCGCCAACCGGCCGACGATGCGCGAGCTCGCGCGCCAGCTGGAGGCGATCCGCGACCAGCAGGCCGCGGCCGACGCGGCCGCAGCGGCGGCGCCGGGGGAGCCCGCCGCGGCGGCGCCCGGCGCGCAGGCGCAGGCGCCGCCGCGCGCGGCGGTGCACGAGCGCGAGCCGCCGCTGGAGCCGGTCCGCCTGTTCTCGGCGCCGGCGCTGCGCGACGAGGGCCCGCCGCCGACGCCGCTCGAGTCGCACCAGGCGCTGTTCGAGTCGCAGCAGGCGCTGCAGGCGGAGGTCGTCGACGCGGCGCTGAAGCAGCAGGCGCAGCAGGTGCAGGCGCTGCAGCAGCAGGTGGTGCTGCTGGAGTCGTCCATGGCGCAGCAGCAGGCGTGGATGAGCCAGCAGGCGATGCAGCAGCAGGCCATCCACCTGCAGGCGCACGCGGCGGGCCTGGCCGCGCACCACGCCGCCGCGGCGGCGGCCGTCGGCGCGCTGCCGTGCGGCCTCGGCGGCGGCGGCGAGCTGGGCGGCCTGCAGCGTGCGGCGTCGGCGCAGCTGTCGCTGTCGGCGCAGCAGGCCGCGCTCGCGGCGCAGCACGCCTGCGCGCTGCAGCAGCAGCACCCCCAGTCGCTTGGCCTGGGATCCATTGCGCCCACGTGAGGCCGGGGCGAGGCCCGCGCGAGGCGGCGGCCGGCGCGGGCCGACCGCCTCTCAGCGCCTGCCGGCGCGGCGGCGCGGGCCGGGCAGTGCGCCCCGAACGCGCCCCCGCCCGCGTGCGCCGGCGGCAGCGCGTGCCCCTGTCCGCTGGCTGCCCGCCAGCGGCGGGCGCGCGGCGCTCGCCGCGGCCGGCGCCGGCAGCCGCCCGCCCGCGTGCGCGGCGCGCCCGGCGCGCGGCGCCGGCTGCACCTCAGCCGGCGGCGCGCGCCAGGCGCGCATGTATCGTTAACACTGGCAGCGTCAGATTGCGAGCGCGTGAATTTTACTTCTTGTTTTTGTGGGTTCCCTTGTCGTTTGCTCCCCGAGTGTGCACTGTCTGTTTGCTCCCCGCCGCGCGCGCGGCGGGCCGCCGGCCCCGAGCTCGGCGCGGCGCGCGCGTCTGCAGCCGACCGCACGGCCGCCTCCGCCGCCGGTCGTCGCTGCGGGGCGCCCCGCGCGTGACGCGCTCCCCCTCGAACTGCTGGCCAGCGAGGTGCCGCCAGCGTCGAGCCCGGCGCGGGCGCGGAGCCGCGGCTCCCTGGGCGCGCCACCAGGGGCGCCCTGGCTAGGCGCCGCGAGCGAGCCCGCCGCCGGGCTGCGCGCGCAGCAGCGGCCGGCCGCGGGCGCCTCGGCCGCGCGCACTCCCCTGAGGTGCGCTGCCGCCGCCGCGGCGCCGCGGCGCGGCGGCTGGGGCACTCACTGCTGCAATGTTTGCGCCCGCGTGGCGCGTGTCGTCGTGGGTCCCGGGTGTATAGCTCAATACGCTGCCGCGGCGCACGCGTGGCACGAGGGAGGGGGCGCGCCGCCCCCGCGCGGCGCAGCGGCGGCGGCGCCCCTCGCCCTCCCTTGGTCGCACGCGCGCACGATTCCCTCAGCGGGGCGTGGCAGAAAAGGGCGGCAGCCCCCAAAAGGGCGGCAGCCCCCCAAAAACAACAACTCGCGCCGCGGCCGAGCGCCGCGCGGGTTCAATCGCACGGAGAGAGAATGTTGCCCCGCCGGGGTGCGGGGGTGCGGCGCGGCGGCGGCGCGCGCACGCGCACGCGCGTGGGCGCGCGCCGCCCGCGTGGGCTTGGTCTTGCCGTTTTTGCAGTGCTGACCAGCCCGCGATGCGCACGGATCAGATAAGATCATCATCGGTCATGGTCTCAGAGAGAGGCCACGGCGGCTGTCGCACACACTCTCCCACATGGCTCGCGCACTCCAGGCACACGCATGCACACAGGCACATGCGCAGACGCAGCAGGCTGGCAGCGGCCAGTCAGAGCAGCCGCCGCCACAGGAGCGCCCGCTCCTCCTCGCTGCGTGACGATCACTCTCTGCGCGCGCAGCCGCGCGTGGCAAAGAAGACGGCGGGCACTGGCGGCGGTCGCCGCCTCGCGCGGCTGCCGGCCCCGCGAGCGCGCCCTCGCCTGCGCGCGCGGGCGCAGGCGGCCGCCGGTGCCCGCCCGCCATCGCACTGTGGTCCCCCCCGTTTCGTGCCCCGCGGCGGCGCGCTGCCCGAGCCTCCTGCCGAACTGCTCTTGTCATCGGGCGCTGGGCGGGCTGGGCGGGGCGTGGTGCTCACGTGGTGCTCACGGCGGCGGCGGGTAACGATTACAGCGTGCACGGCGGCGGCAGCGGAAGCGCGCGCGTCACGCCACCAGCTCGCCCACGACGCTCTGCCGCAG
Organism: Scenedesmus sp. PABB004; assembly: GCA_014905635.1. NCBI lineage: Eukaryota > Viridiplantae > Chlorophyta > Chlorophyceae > Sphaeropleales > Scenedesmaceae > Scenedesmus > Scenedesmus sp. PABB004. The sequence continues at coordinate 347,495 of JABVCE010000010.1, read as the reverse complement.
CAGCTTGCCGCCGACCCAGCGCGCCAGCGCGCCCCAGTGCTTGGCCAGCAGGCCGAGGCCGCGTGTGAGCGCGATGCTGCGCGCCTGCGCCTTGATTGCGCCGAGGGCCAGCAGCGCCGCCTCGACCTGCAGCAGAAATGTCGCCGCGCGGCGCGCCGCCGCGCGCAGCTGGCGCTGCGCGCCCGCGTCGTCGGCCTCCGCGTCGAGCCAAATATGCTCCCCGGGCAGGCACGAGAGCACCGTGGCCAGCGACTCTTCAAACTCGCCGTCGCCCGGCGGCGGCGCGGCGCGGCGCGTCGTCGCGACGCGCAGCACCTTGACGCCCTGCGCCTCCTCCAGGCGCGGCAGGTCGAGCTGGCTGCCCGTCGTGAGCGTTGTCGTCGGCTCGGCGCCGCGCACGTGCAGGTGCACGGTCGTCGCGTCGGCGCCGGCGCCAGCGCCGGCGCCGCTCGGGTCGGCCGCCGCCGCCGCGCTCGCGGCGTGGCGCTGCGTCTTGCGCTCTTCGAGCGCCGCCAGCTCGGCCGCGAGCGCGGCAAGCTCGGCCTGCATCGACGTCAGCAGCGGCAGCAGCGCCGGCTCCTGCTGCACCGGCGCGGCGCAGCCGTCGCCGCCGCTGGGCGCCGCCGCGGCGTCGAGCTCGCGCTGCACGCGCGCCATCATCGCCGCCACGGCGGCGTCCTTGCGCGGCAGCAGCGCGCCCCGGAGCTCCGAGATGCGCGCGTCGTCGGCGCCGCTCCCGCCGCTGCCGGCGTCGCTGCCGGCGTCGCTGCCGGCTTCACCCGCCATGCTGGTGCTGGGCGCCGCGCCGCGCCGCGCATGTCACGCGCCAGCCAATCGTCCGCGGTGGCGGCGGCGTGCCACCCCGGGCGGCCTGGGCGCTGGCGGCGCGCGGCGTTGGTGCTGCGGGCGGGCGGCGGGCGAGAGGGAGCGCGGGTCAGAGCGGCAGCAGCGGGTGCGCGGCGCTGGCGGCAGGCGCTGCGGCGCTTCCGGCCGGTGCAACACCCCGGCTGCAGCTGGCCCGCAGGCCGGGGCTGGGGACCAGAGCGGCCGCCGCCTGGCGCGCGAGCAGCAGCTGCCGCTGCCGCCCCTCGTGCGGCGCTGCAGCAAGCCCACCGCTGCCAGCCCCGGCGGCACGGCGATCTCTCACCTGCGACTAACGCGACGGGACGACGCTGCTGCGGCCGCGTGTGCTGGGGGATCAGCGGCGGGCGACGGCGGCAGGCGCTGCTCGTGCGGCGGCGGCGGCGGGCTGCAGAGTTTGCTGGTTGCCGGAGGGCTGCTGGGCCTGCCGGGGCATCACGAGGCACCAGTCACCAAGCGCCGCCGGCGCCGCCGGCCCGCGCTCCCAACCCCCTGCGGCGCGGCCTCAACCCTGCGCCCCGGCACCGCGATACGCCTCTGCAGCCATCACGCGCCGACCTTGTCGAGGCCTGGCATGCGCCCGCCGCCGGCGGCGCCCGCGCCGCGCGCCGGCGGGGCCCACTTTGCGGTCACGGTCTTGGGCTGTGTGTAGAACGCGACGCCGGCGCGGCCGTACATGTGGGTGTCGCCGGCAAAGGACCCGCGCCAGCCCGTGAAGGAGAACATCGGCAGCGGCACGGGGATGGGCACGTTGATGCCCACCATACCCACCTGGCGCGCCGCGGGGGCGGGCGGGCGGCGCGGCGCGGCGACCGGCGGCGCGGCGTGAGGGCGGACGGGCGGGCGGGTGGGCGCACGCGGCGGGCGACCGCGGGGTGGGCCGCCGGGCCGGCGCGGCGCGGCGCGGCGCGCGCCTGGACGTCGTGCTGGAAGCGCCGCGCCGCGCTGCCGCTGTCGGTGAAGATGGCGGTGCCGTTGCCGTACGGGTTGGCGTTGACCAGGTCAATCGCGGCGTCGAGGCTCTCCACCTGAGCAGCACGGCACGCGGGAGCGCGCACGTCGCGGCAGCTCTCAGGCGCGCCGCCTCGCGGCGCTCGCCGCCTCAATGCACCCCCCCCCCACACACACACACACACACGCGCACTCACACACACACACGCGCACTCACACACACACACGCGCACTCACACACACACACGCGCACTCACACACACACACGCGCGCGCGCACATTTGTCACAGTTGTCACACACCCACACGCCCGCGCGCCCCCATTCCCCTGTCCCTCACCTCGAGGCAGCTCAGCACGGGGCCAAAGACCTCCTGGCGATACACGTCCATGGTCGGCGCCACGCCGGCCAGCAGCGTGGGCCCCACAAAGTTGCCGCGCGGGTAGCCAGGCACCGCCACGCCGCGCCCGTCCAGAGCGCACTCGGCGCCCTGCGCGGCAGCGGCAGCGGGCGGCGCCGGGCGCGGCGGCGGCGTGCCGTGGGCGCGGGGTCGGACCAGCGCGGCGGGCGGGGCGGCGCAGCCCGGCGGACGGACGGCCCGGTGCGCGGCCCGGCGCGCGGGCGGCCTGCAGGGCGAGCGTGGTTGCCGCGCCTGGTCGATGGCCGACTGGATGAGCGCCTCGCAGCGCGCCTTGGCCTCGGGGGAGATGAGGGGGCCCACGTCGGCGTCGCGCTCAAAGCCGCCGTTGACCTGCGCCGGTGCGGCAGCCGGCCGCGGCGGCGGCGGGCCCGCGCTCGCGCTCGTGCGCGCGGCGGCGCGCGGAGGGCGCGGCGCGGCGCGGCGCGGCGGCGCGGCCGGCGGCGCGGACCTTGAGGCTGCGCGCCGCGTCGAGCAGCGGCGCGCGCCAGCGCTCAAACCCGCCGACAAACACGGCGGCGCTGACTGCCATGCAGCGCTGCCCCGCCGCGCCAAACGCGGCGCCCGTGAGCGCGCTGACGGTCGGCCCCGGGTCGGCGTCGGGCATGATGACGGCGTGGTTCTTGGCGCCCATGTTGCACTGAGCGTTGTTGTGTGGGGCACGGGCACGGGCGCGAGGGCGGGCGGGAGCGGCGGCGTTGGTGGCGGTGGTGGTGTGTTGTTGTGGGTGGGGTGGGAAGGGGAGGCGAGGGGGTGCAGGGCGGCGCGGCCCTCGGGGCCGCCCCCGGCGTGGCGCCAGCGCGCGCCACGCCCGCCGCCACCGCCGCGCCGCCCCGCCGCGCCCGGCGCACCTGCACGCGCTTGCCGTTTGCCGCGGCGCGCGCGTAGATGTAGCGGCCCGCCGCGTCGCCGCCGACAAAGCTGATCGCCGCGACGTCGGGGTGGTCCAGCAGGCGGTTGACCGTGTCGTGTGTGCCGTGCACGATGTTGAGCACGCCCCTGGGAGGAGGGGGCCAGCGGCGGGCGCGGCGCGGCGGGCGCGGCGGGCGCGCGTCGCCGGCGAATGTGCATGTGCGGCGGCCCCGCGGCGCGCCCGGGAAGGGCCCCGCGGCGGCGGCGGCGGCGGCGGCGGCGCGCGGCGCGCGGCGCGCGGCGCGCGCACTTTGGCAGGCCCGCCTGCTGCGCGAGGTCGGCCAGCATCATGCTCGCCCCGGGGTCGCGCTCGCTCGGCTTCAGCACGAAGGTGTTGCCCGCGGCGATGGCCATGGGGTACATCCACAGCGGGACCATCGCAGGGAAGTTGAACGGACAGATGCCCGCGCACACCTGGCGCGGGACGGCGCGGGGCGGCGCGCGGCGCGGGCCCGCGGCCGGTCGCGGCGGCGCGCGCGGGGCGGGCGGCCGCGCGGCCCGCGGGCGGCCGGGCGCGCGAGCGCTGCGCCGGCGCGGCCGCGCGGCCCGCGGGCGGCCGGGCGCGCGAGCGCTGCGCCGGCGCGGCCGCGCGGCCGCCGCGCGGCGCACGCCGAGGGGCTGGCGCAGGCTGTAGCAGTCGATGCCGCCCGCCACGTTCTCCACCGTCTCGCCCATCAGCAGCGGCGCGACGCTGCACGCCGCCTCGACCACCTCTGCGGCGCGACTCGGCGCGGCGCGGCGCTCGCGCAGGCCCCGGGAGGAGGCATGCGCTGGGCTCGGCGCGCGCTCCCGCGGCGCCCTTGACGTGCGGCGCGCGCGCACCGAGGCCGCGGAACACGTCGCCCTTGGCGTCCTGGAACGTCTTGCCCTGCTCCGTCGTCACGCTGCGCGCGAGCTCATCCTGCGGCGGCGCGGCGGCGCGTGTCGGCGCGGCGCTCGCCCGTCACTCGCCGTGCGCCCCGTCCTGCGAGCCAACCGGGCCGTCCTGCAAGCTGCGCGGGCCCTGCCCTGCCCTGCAAGCGAGGCGCGGCGTGCGCCCCGTCCTGCAAGCGGCGTGCGCCCCGTCCTGCAAGCGGCGTGCGCCCCGTCCTGCAAGCGGCGTGCGCCCCGTCCTGCAAGCGGCGTGCGCCCCGTCCTGCAAGCGGCGTGCGCCCCGTCCTGCAAGCGGCGCACCCAGTGCGCGCGGATGAGCTCCTGGAACTTGAGCATCACGCGCTGCCGCGCGGGCACGGGCGTCGCGCGCCAGCCCGGGAACGCGGCCTTGGCCGCCGCGACCGCGGCGTTGAACTCCCGCTCCGTCGTCAGCGGCAGCCGGCCCACCACCTCCTGCGTCGCCTGCGGCGCGGCGCGGCGCGGCAGAGGCGCGGCGCTGCTCTCACTCTGTTGCGGCCAGCGCGGCAGCGGGGCCGTCGCCGCCGCCGGCGCCGGTGCCGCACCGGGTTGGTGACGGGGACCCAGGAGTCGGTGGTGGAGTCCACGAACTGGCCGTCGATCAGAAGCTTCACCTTGGGCTGCGGGGCGGCGCGGTGCAGCGGCGGAGCCTCGCGGGCGCTGCTGCCGCCGCGGGCCCGGCCCGCCGGGCGGGCGGGCGTCCGCGCGGGTGCCGGCAGCCCACCGCGGCGGCGGCGGCCGCGGCCAGGCCGCGCAGGCTGCCCCACAGCCAGCCGCGGCCCAGCGCCGCGGCGGCGCGCGCCGCGGGCTGCTGAGTGGCCAGCATCGCGCACGATCAACGCGCACGTGCGCTGCGGGTGTGTCGGACGAGTGTGCCGAGCGTGCCCCGCGCCAGGAGGCGCCCGACCGCGTCGCGACGAGTGTTTGCGCCGCCGCCCCGCACAACGCGCCCTCGTCCCTCCCAGCATAACGCAACAGCGTGCGTGCCCCACTACTCACGCGGCGTGCCGCGCCGTCCGCACGCACTGCCGGCGCTGCAGAGGCAGCGACCATCACTGCGCAGCTGGCGAGCAGCACGCCCCTGCGCCGCCAACGTCTGATCAGCGACGCATGGCGCCACACTCGTAGCCGACGCAGGTCACCGCCAGAAAGGCGCCCGGCGGCATGCGGCGCGGGCGGCAGCAGGCGGCGCCGGGCGCACCGCCGCTGCTCGGCGACGGCCAGCAGCCGCCGCCACCGCCACCGCGCCGCGCGGCGGGTGCCGGGGGCCCGCCACGACCCATGCATGGCGGCGTGGCAGAGCCATCGCACCAGCAGCATCAGCATCATCAGCACCACCGGTCGAGCGGCCCGGTGCTGCTCGGTGAGCCATACCCGGCGCACCTGCAGCAGCAGGTGCAGCAGCCGCCGCCGCCGCCGCCCAGGGCCCGCAACCACTGGGACGGGGGCACCGTGCCGCCGCCGATGCAGGCGCAGGAGCAGCACCTGCTGCTGCAGCAGCAGCACCCGCCGCCGCTGCTGCAGCTGCAGCCGCTGGGGCAGCTCCAGCCGCTGGGGCAGCCGCCGGGGCAGCCGCCGGGGCAGCCGCTGGGCGGCGCGGGGGCGTACGCGCACGTCCCGCAGCTGCAGCTGCTGGGTGGGCCGGCGCCGCCGTCCTCCGGCCTGGTGCTGGACCGCCTCGATGGCGGGCCGCCCGGCGGCGGCAGCAGCACGCCGCCGCCGCCGCAGGCCGGGCGCCTGCTCGGCCCGCCCCTCGGCGGCCGCCCCCTGACACCGCAGCCCGGTGGGCTGCACGGGGCGGCGGCCGCGCCGGCGGGGGGCCCGCAGCTGCTGCAGTCGGCGGCGGGCAACCTGCCGGGCCTGCTCGCCGTGCTGCAGCACCTGGCGGCGCCGGGCGCCGCGGTCGAGCTGGCGGCGGAGGACGTGGCGCTTGCGGCGAGCCTGCTGCTCGACGCGCTAGCGGCGGCGCCCGAGGCCGCGCAGCAGCTGGTGGGGCTGCAAGGCCCGCCGCCGGCGGCGCACCCGGGCGTGGCGGCCTTCGGCCAGCTCGCGGCGCGGCAGCTCGGCAGCATGCGCGGCGCGGCGCAGCTGCAGGCGCTCGAGTGCCTCGCGGCGCTCGCCGGCGCGGGCCTCGGTGCGCGGCGCGAACGCCATGACGCCCGGCTGCCCGGCTGCTGCAGCCGCCGCGCGTGCTGCCAGGGGCGCTCACGCGCGGCCGCGCGCCGCGCGCCCCGCAGGCCCCGTTCACAACGCGCTGGTCACTGCGCTCGCCTCCTCCCTGGCGGACAGCGGCCTGCTGGCGGCGCCGGAGCAGTTCCTGGCCGCCGCGGCCGCGCTGACTGCGCTCGCGGAGCGCCTGCCGCCGCCGGCGGCGGGGCTGCAGCCGCTGCTCGGCGAGGCGCTGCTGCGGCGACTGCTGCGCGACGACGCCGACGCAGGCTGCCGGCTGCTGCTGGAGGTGCTCATCGGCTTGAACCAGGCGGGCGTGGCGCTGGAGCGTGCGGGCGACGGCGCGTCCAAGGCGCTGCAGGAGCACCTGCCGCGCTTCTCGCCGCCGCAGCTGGCCGCGCTGCTGGCGTGCCACGCGCAGCTGGGGCTGGAGTCGCAGACCAAGCTGCTGCGGCGGACGGCCGCGGAGTATATGCGGCGCCCGGTCGCGGCGGCGGCCCCCGAGCTGCTCCTCGGCGTGCTGGGCGGCCTGGCCGCCGGCGGCGCGGCGGCCGTGCGCGAGCTGCCAGGGCAGCTGCTCGCCAAGTGAGGCGCGGCTGGGAACGGCGCGCGCCGCCGCCGCTGCCTCGCCCGCTCACTGGCTCGGCGCCACGCGCCGCGCGCCGCGTGCCGCGCAGGCTGTGCGACGAGCTGCACGCAGCGCTGCCCTCCTGCTCCTGCTGCCAGCTGCTGGACGCGACGACGGTGCTGGCGCAGCTGGGCTGTCTCAAGGCCAACTCGCCGAAGCAGCAGGAGCTGGTGGACCAGCTCGCTGCGCAGCTGCGGCGCCACCGGCTGCAGCCCGACGTCTGGCTCGCGCTGGCGCGCCCCACGGGCCTGCTGGCGGGGCTGCAGGAGGTCCAGGGGCAGCAGCACCAGGCGGGTCTGGCGGCGCTGCTCAAGGACCTGGCCGCGCTGCAGGCGGGCCAGGACGCCGCGCTCGCAGAGGCGGAGCCGCTGGCGGTGCTGCAGCTGGCCGCCGGCCTGCAGGCGGCGGGCGAGCTGGCGGCCGCGCCGGAGGCGCTCGGCGGCCAGCTGCTGGGCGCGCTGCAGCAGCTGTGCGAGCCGCCCGAGCCCGGCGCCCCGCCGCCGCCGGCGCCGGCCGAGGCCCTGGCGCAGCTCAGCTTGCCGCAGCACGCGGCGCTCGTGGCCGCGGTCGCGCAGCTGCACCCCGCGGCGGCGGAGCCAGGCGGCGACCCGCCCGGCGCCGCAGAGGTGGGCCTGCTGCTGCAGGCGCTGCTCGTGTCGGAGCTGCTGCTGCAGCGCGCGCCCCCGCCGGCGCCGCCGCCGGCCCGCGCGTCGTCCGCCAGCGGCGCGTCAGACGGCGGCGGCGCAGCGAACGGCGCGGCGGCAGCTGCGCCGCCTGCTGTCCCCACGCCCGTCGTGTTTGCGGGGGAGGACTGGACGGCCCTGGCGAGTCTGCTGGACGTGTGCGTGCACTGGATGAGCCTGGAGCGGCTGCCGCCGGCGCTGACGCAGCTGGTGGTGGAGGTGAGGCGCCCGGGGCGGGCCCGTGCCGCGGCACGCTGCGGGTTGCTGCTGCTGTTTGCTGCCGGCTGCTCCTGGCCGCGCCGACGCCCGCCGGCCGCCACCGCAGGCGGTCGAGTTCCAGGCGGCCGGCGGCGGCGTGGCCAGCTGCAGCGCGGGCGCCGCCGTGAGCCTGCTGTGGGGCCTCGCGGTGGCCGGCAGCCTCATGCTGGAGCTCTGGGACGCCCTGGCGGTCGCGCTGGACCGGCCGGGCGTCGGCCTCACGCCGCGACAGCTGCAGCAGGTGTTTGAGGCCTACTGCCTCGTCGTGCTGCGCATCGGCGGCCCCGAGCCGCGACCCGTGCCGCCGGGACAACTCGCGGCGGCCGGCGACGCGTACTGGCGGTCGGTCGTGTCGCCCGCCACGGGTGACCGCGCCGCGCTGCTCGCGGCGCTCGGGGGCGCAGGGCTGCTGCCGGCGGGGCGCGGCCTGACGGCGCCGCAGGACGGGCACCTGCTGCTGTTTGATGTGGTGCTCCCGGGTGGGTCGCCGGCGCCGCGCGGCGCGCCGGGCGCGCGCCCCGCCGCCGCCGTGCCCGCCCGCCCGACCCCCGCCCGGCCCGCCCGCGGCGCCGCACGCAGAGAGCCAGCAGGCCTGGTGCCTGGCCGGCGCGCGCCCGCCCGCCGTGGCTGCCGCGGCGGAGCTCATCCTGCGCCGCCGCGGCTGGGTGGCGGTCGCGGTCCCGCCGGCGCAGCTCGCGCCCGGCGACGCCGCCGGCGGCGCGCCGGCGGTGCAGCTGCAGCAGCTCGCGCGCGTCGCGGCCGTGCTGCCGCGCCTGGTCGCGCTGCTCGCCTCGCACAGCGGCGGCCCCGGCGCGGCGCCGCCCGCGGCGCCGCTGCTGCCCGAGGCGTCGATCGCGAGCCTCAGCAAGTTGGTCGCCCACCTGACCACCTCGGTCCGGGAGGGCGCGCTGCTGGCGGCGCTGCCGCCCGCGCAGGTCGCGACGCTCGGCCAGATCGCTGAGCTCTGGACCGGCCCCGTCACGTCGGAGCAGCCGGAGCTGCCCGCGTTTGGCCGCGCGCGGCTCGCGCGGCTCGAGTCGGCCGCCGCCGCGGCGCCGCCGCCGTCGCTCGAGCACGGCGGCGGCGGCGGCTCGCCGGGCGCGGCTGGCGAGGGCGACCCTGCGGCCATGGACGGCCAGGATCTGTTCCTGCACAACAGGCTCTGGATGCTGGTGGACGACCCCTGGTGGTTCTGCCACCGCCTGCTGGTCGAGCCCGAGCCGGCGGCCGCGCCCGGCGGCGACGGCGGCGGCGACGCCAGCGGCGCGCCCGCGGCGGCGGCGCCCGACCCCGCCGCGGCCGCCGCCGAGGCACGGCGCGTCGCGGCTGCGGCCGCGGCCGCGGCGCTGGTCGTGCGCGCGCAGTGGCAGCAGGAGGAGGCGGCGGCGCGCGCGGCGGAGGCCGCCGCGCGCGCGGCGGCAGGGCTGCCGCCACTCGAGCAGGAGGCGGACGGGCTGGGCGGCGAGGGCGCCCCAGAGCCGCGCGAGCGCGGCCGCAGCGCCGAGCCCGCGCCCAAGCGGCGCCGGCACTGGCGCGACAGCCGCTCGCGCTCGCGCTCGCGCTCGCTCGACAGCGGCGCGAGCAGCAGCACGAGCGCGCCGCGGCGGCGCCGCGGCGCCGCCGGCGGGGGCGTGTGCGCCCTGGGCAGCGACGACGAGGAGGGCGAGGTGGATGACATGGCCATCGATCCCCCGCCCAGCCGCCAGCGCCCCGGCCCGGCCGGCGCGGCGCCCGTGTCGTTTGCGGGGCGCGGCCTGGCGGGCGGCGGCGGCGCGGCGGCGCAGCCGTCGCTGTCCGCGCTCAAGCGCGGCAGGGCGCGCAGCCGCAGCAGGAGCAGGAGCCCCGGCCGGCGCGGCGGCGCGCGGGGGCCGTCGCGCCGCAGCCGCAGCCGCAGCCGCAGCCGCTCGCCGCAGCGGCGGCGGAAGGGCGGCTCACGCTCGCCGCCGCCGCGGCCGGCCGGCGGCCAGGGCGCGTCCGCGCAGCTCGCGGCGGTGCAGGCGCAGGTGTCGCAGCAGCGCGCCGCGCAGCTCCACGCGGCGCAGCTGCAGGCCGGCCAGCTGCAGGCGGCGGCGGCGGCGCAGCGCGCCGCGCAGCTCGCGGCGGCGGCGCAGGCCAAGGCCGCCGCGGCGCAGGCCGCGGCGGGCGGCGCGCTCGGCGCGTCCGCGCCGTGGCTGCCGCGCTTTGCGCACGTCCCTGACGCGCAGGCGGCGCTCGCCAAGATGCTGCGCGAGTCCCTGATCTTCCCCGCGGACCTGCGCGAGTCGGCGCTGCTCGCGTGCCTGCAGCTCCCCGAGGCGGCGCTGCTGACCGCGCTGGGCGAGCTCGAGGCGGCGCTGCGCGAAAAGGTGCGCAAGGAGCGCGACAAGGCCGCCGCCGCGGCCGCGACCGCGGCCGCCGCGGGGCTGCCGCCGCCAAAGTGGCCCAAGTTCAAGCACCACGACGGCGAGGTCAACGGCAAGCTCGTGGAGCTCGCACGCAAGCTCGGCGCCAAGCAGCTCTCCAAGAAGGAGGCGGTCGCCGCCGCGACCGCCGCGACGCTGCGCAACCTCGGCGGCTTCGGCGGCCTCGGCGGCGGCCTCGGTGGCGGCCTCGCCGGCGCCGCCGCCGCCGCCGCCGCCGGCGGCGCCGCGGCGGGCGGCGCCACCGCCGCGAAGCAGGGCGGCGGCGGCGTGGCGGTCGGGTACATGCTGGTCAATGGCGCCCTCGTGCCCGTCGCGCTGTCGGCCGAGGCGGCGCAGATGTACGCCGCGCGGCAGGCCGCCGCCGCTGCGGGCGCGGCCGGCGCGGGCACCGGCGCGGCCGCGCCGGTGCCGCCCGCGGCGGCCGCGGCGCCGGCGCCGGCGCCGGGCGGCGGCAAGGCGGCCGCCGGCGGCGGCGAGGCCGGCGGCGGCAAGGGCAAGAAGCTCTCGGCGTACTGGGCGGCTCTGAACAGCGGCCTCGGCGCGGACGGCGACGCCTTCTCTGACGTCGAGGACGAGCCCGGCGCCGCCGCCGGCGCCGCTGCCGGCGCCAGCAGCACGCCCGGCGGCCCCGCAGCGGCCAAGGCGCCGGTGCACCCGCCCGCGCGCGGCATCAAGATCAGCACCGCCTGCTACGACGACGGCGACGCAGCCCCGGGCGGCGGCGGCGGCACGGGCGGGGAGCAGTAGTAGCGAGCGAGCGGGGGCAGCAGCGGCGAGCGGGGGCAGCAGGCCTAGGCAGAGCAGGCGCGTGCATTGCATGTAGCTGTCTCCGTCCCTCGTCTCTTTCCCTCACGGAGCCGCCGGCTGGCCAGTCTCTGCAGCTGGCGCGATCGCCGGGAGCGGCAGCGGCGGCAGCGGCGGCAGCGCGGCCTCGCGGCGTCTGCGGTCGGTCTGCTGCTTACAGGCCCTTAAGCAACAGGGGCAGCTCGCAGCCCGCCGGTCAGACCATCGTGCCGCCCGGGCCCGCGCAGGGCGGTTGGCCAGGCAGTGAAGGGTTGAGTTTAGAGAAGTCTGTCCAGGAAGCAAGCAGGTGTCCAACTACACAGAGCTACAAGGGTGCAGCGTGGTGGTGGGGGGAGGTGGCAACACGCAACAGGCGCAGCCGGCGACCCGGCAGGCGCGCGCGCGCGGCGCCGCCGTGCCCGCGCTGCGGCGGCGGCAAAAGGGAGGGGCCAGCACGCGGGCCGGCCGGTGGTGCACTCTACAACCAATGCAGTTCGCCGTCGCTTCGTTCCGCGCGCAGCCGCGCGCCAGCCGGGCCTCGGCCGAGCCGCTCAGATGACGTACAGTGCCGCCGCGTCGAGGCGCAGGGGCGGCACCGTCCAGCCGCCGCCCAGGAAGGCGAGCGCGCCGCCGCGCACGCCCGCGAGCGCCGCCGCGTCGTCGGCGCTGTTGTCGTCCGGCACCTCCCACTGCGCGTCCTCCACCGGCGCGCCGCACGCGCCGCCGGGCGCCGCCGCAAACACGGCGAGCGTGGCGCCCGTGCACTGCCCGCCCAGGTCCTGCAGCCCGTCGGTGCACTCGGTCGCCGTGAAGCGGTGCTGCAGCACGTACCAGCCCGCCGACGCGACACGCACCGCCGCGTCGCTGTCGCGCGGGCTCGCCACGCCGCCGTCGGCGCTGCCGACGACCCAGAACGACGGCGGGTCGCCGCCGACCTCGGGGGCGTACCACGCGACGCTGATGGCGTACTGCCGCGCCGCGCCGCCCGGCACGGTGCCGAGGCTGACCACCCAGGCAAACGCCTGCCCGGCCGCGTAGCCGGCGGCGGGGTCGAGCCACACCGCGACCTGGCTGACCGCGGTGCGGCTCGGCGGGAAGGCGGCGCCGCTGCCGCTGAAGTTGGTCGCCGCGGGCGCGTCGGTGCTGAGGCCCGCCGCCAGCGACCACGCGCCCTCGAGCGCGTCGCTCGACTGCACGCGGTCAAAGGTGCCGCTCCAGCCCGCCGCGTCCGCCTCAAAGCCCTGGAACGAGCGCAGCGCCGGCGGCGGCGGCGGCGGCGGGCCCCAGGCGCCGCACAGCCCGCCGGCGAGCGGCAGGAGCAGGGGCGCGCTGAACACGCGCAGCGCCGCGCCGCTGACCGTCAGCGAGGCGGTCGCCGACGCGAGCGCCGCCGACGGCAGCGGGCTGACCGCGCCGGCAGTACAGGCGAAGGCGGCGACGCCGTCGTCGCCGGTCGTGGCCGTCGTCGACGCGCACGACAGCGCCGTGCTGAGCGTGACGGCGACGCCCCTCGCGCCCGCGGGGTCGCGGTTCGAGAGCGTGGCCCGCAGCTCCAGCGCCGTGCCGGGGGCGAGCGGCGTGGCGGTGCCAGGCGCGAGCGCCAGCGAGAGGCTGGCGGGCCCGCAGCCGCCAGCGACCACCCAGCCGCGGTCGGCGGTGCACGTCGCGACGGGGCCGCTGCCCGACGCCGTGAACGGCGGCGCGCAGCTCAGCCTGCACGTCTGGCCGAGCATGCCGCGCGAGCAGGACGTCGCCAGCCGCGCGCCGCTGGCGACGGGCGACGGCACGCAGGCGGGCGGCCGGCAGCCGTCGACGGTGACGCGCCAGACGCCGTCGGCGCCGCACACGGCGGTCGCGTCCGTGGAGGCGGTGATGGGCCGGCCGCACGCCGCGGAGCCCGTGCACACCGTGCCGGGCGCCGCGTCGGCGCACTCGGGCGCGAGCCAGGTGTAGCCCGTGTAGCTCAAGCGCCCGCCGGCAAACGGCGGCGGCCGGCCCGCGCACGCGCGGTCGCAGCTGCCCGTCGGCGGCGCCCAGCTGGCGCGGCCGCTCGCGTCGGCCACGCACACCGCTGTCACGGTGCCGCGCGTGCCGCGCGGGCACGCCGCCGAGCAGACGCCGCCCGCCGGCGCCGGGGCGCACGGCCCCCACATCGCGCCGCCGGGCGCGGGGCCGAGCGGCGGGCCTGGGCAGCCAGGCGTGCAGGCGCCCTCCGTCGGCGCCCACGTCGGGTCGCCGCCCGCGGGGTCGGCGACGCAGCGGGCGCTCAGGCGGCCCACGCTGCCGGCCGCGCACAGCCCGCCGCACACAAAGCCGACCGGCATGCTCCCCGGCATGCTCGCGCACTGCCACGAGTCCAGGAGCGCCGGCTGATCGGTCGGCGGGCCCTTGCAGGCCTGGCCGGTGAAGCAGACGCTGCCAAAGCCGGGGCACCCGCTGCAGGCGTTGGCAGGGGCGCAAAACTGCTGCTTCGCCGCGTCGCGGACGTCCGGCAGCCGCGAGCTCGTCATGCGCAGCTGCTGGTCCCGGCAGCGCGTGCTGCAGCTCGTCACGCCGCCGCCCTGGCTGGGCGTCGCGCCGCCGCCGCCGCCGCCGAGGCCGCTGCCGTCGTCGGCGGCCGCGGCCGCGGCGGCCACAGCCAGCAGCGCCGCCACCAGCGCGGCGCGCGGCGCCCGGCTGCTGCTGCTGCTGCTTCTCCGCGCCATGCTGCTGCTGCTGCAGCTGCTGTCGGGCCTCCCGCGCTCGCCTGCGGCGCGCGGGAGTGAGCGGGGGCGCCCCTGCGCGTGAGATGCCCAACGGGGTCAGGCCGGTGCCACACGCCCCCCGGCCGCGGCGCGCACGGCAGGCGATCGCCCTCAGCACCCTCGTGTCGCCGGGCCCGGACGCGCGGCCGCGGCGGCCCTGGGCGCGCCGGGCGGGGCCTTCGCCTGCACGGCCGTGCGGCCCGCTGCGCACCTGAACGCGAGGCGCGGACCGCCTCCGACGCGGCGCTGTGACCGCACGGATCGAACTGGGGCGTCTCGGCGTGCGGGCGGGCGGTGTGCTGGCCGGTCGCGTTGGTCCGCTGGGGTCGCGCCGCCCAAATTGGCTCCTGCCGTGCGCGCCGTGACCTTCGGGTGATCACTGAGCGAACTGGCGGGCGGGCGGCGGGGCGCGCCGGCGTCGCGAGTCGAGCAGGCGTGGCAGCAGCGAAGCGCGCTGGAAGGGCACCGGCGGGGAGAATGACAGAGACCGCCGCCGCCGCCGCCGCCGGCCCTGAGCTCGAGCGCGTTGTGCTGGTCACCACAGGAACAAGCGGCTTGCTGCCGGCGCCCGGGTGCGCCGCGGCGCGGGGCGTCACCCGCACTCCCGTCGCCGCCACCACCGGCCGCGTGCCGTGGTCGACGGCACCCTCGCCGCCACCGAGGTCGTGAGATGGCGAAAGGTGCCGCGCTGTGCCGCCTGCGACCACCCACCCGCAGGCTCCGCACCGCCACCGGACGGGGGCGCCGCTGCGCCGACGCCCGCCTGCCCTCGGGACGGCCCGCGCAGCGCACGCGGGTGGGGCGGGAAGGGGGTGGGGGGCACCGTGCTGCTCCCTTTGAGGCGTGGGTTACCCGAGGGCCGCGAGCTGGTCGGCGTAAAAGTCCTCAAAGTTGGCCAGCGCGCGCTCCGCGGTCTCAGCCAGGCTCCAGCCCTTGGCGGCAGCGGCAGCGGCAGCGATCGCCGCGAGCCCGGGGTCAATCGCGCCCGGCGTGACCTGGTCGCTCTCGAGCAGCAGCCGGTCGTCCGGCACCGCCGCAATGCGCGCGGCGAGCTTGGCGGGCGCGCGGGCGTTGATGGCGGCGCTGAAGCTGAAAAACACGCGCCGCCCGACGCCGTGCGGGAGCGCCGCGAAGCGCCGGACCTCCTCCACGCTGCCGCCGTAGCTGTGCAGCATCACGCCCGGCGGCGCGGCGCCGGGCGGGAGGTCGGCGAGCAGGCCCAGCAGCGCGCCGTAGCCGCGCACGCAGTGCACGCTCACGGGGCGCCGCAGCTCGGCCGCGACCGCGACCTGCGCGGCGAGCGGGCGCGGCGCGGGCGCGCGTGGGCGCGCGCGCGGGCGCGCGCGCGCCGAGCCGCCCCCGCGGCCGCCGCCCGCCCGCCTGCGCAGGCGCAGCGGCGCGCACCTGGCGGCGCACGAGCTCCAGCTGATGCGCGAGCGACGTGCGCGCGCGGCTGCCGGGGATGGTCGCGGCGCGGTCTATACCAATCTCTGTGGACGGGCGCTCGCCGCGGCGGCGGGAGCGGGTGCGGCCGCGCGGCCGGGCGCTCCGCGCGCGCCCGCGCCTCGCGCGGCAGCGCGGCCGGCGGCGCGCGCGGCTGACGCACCTCCGACAAGGGCGTGCGGGTGTTCCACCAGCAGCGCGCGCAGGCGCGCCTCCCACTCGGCCTGCGGCACGACGCGCAGCCCCGCGCCCAGGTGCGGCTGCGCCTGCGCCTGCTGCGCCCGCTGCTCGGGGCCGCCGCCGGCGGGCTGCGCCGCGTCAGGCGCGGCGGGGCGGTTGGTCGCGTACGCGCCAGAGTCTGTCACCGGGTCGTGGTGCGCCAGGATGGCGATGGCCGCGTCGACGTCCCCCGGCGCCCGCGCCTCCAGCAGGTCCGGCCAGGTGTCGCCAACGGCCGAGGCGTGCAGGTGCGCCCACCAGGGGTGGATGCCAAAGCCGGGCAGCACCTTGGGGGCTTTGCGCGCGCAGGCGGCGCGGCTGCAGTCGGCGGCGCCCGCGGGGCCGCGCGGCGCGGGCCCCACACAGGGAGCCCCTGCCCGGCGGCGCCGCCGCCGCACCGGCGAGGCGCGCCAGGCGCGCGGTGAGGTCCCAGTCAACGTCCAGCGAGACGCTCATGGCCGCCAGGCGCGGGCACGCCAGCGCCACGACGTCGCCCAGGCGCGCGGGGTCGAGCTGCGCGCGGTGCGGCGCGCTTGCGGCGCTGCCGCCGTGGCGTCCCCCGGCAGCGGCCAGGCCTGGCGCCCACCTGCGGGTGGCAGTGCGCATCCGCGAGGCGCCGCGCGAGCTGGTGCTGCTGCTCCAGCTGCTGCTCCTGCTGCTGCTGCTCCGCCACGTCGCCGCTACCGCCGCCCGGCGCGGCCATGGCGGCAGCGCGCTGTCGGTGACGGTGCCAGGCAGGCGGGGCGGCCGGCGGCGGCACGGGCCAGCGGGGGCGCGGACCGGAAGCGGCTGCTGCTGCGCCCGCCGCGTGCCGCAGCAGCATCGCCCGGCTGCCCGCGCTGGCGGTGCGGCCCGACGCAGGCACGGACCGAGCGGCAGGGGAGCAGCCGCACGGGGCCAGCTGCGTGCGCTGCGGGCGGCGGCGGCGGCGCTGCGTGCGAGGCGGCAGACCAGCGCAGGCAGGGCTGGTGTCTGCAGCGGCTCGCGGAGTGCTGCGGACGTTGTGTGGAAGGCGGAAGTGGTGGTTCTGAAGTACCTGCACGCCGCGGCTGTAGCGGCGCCGCGCGCGCTCTCGTGACCGTTTCGGTCTGCCGCACAGCGCTCATGCGCGGACGGTGCCACGAACACTCCTCGCTCGCTCGCTTCAGAGCCTCGCTCTCGGCGTCGCCGTTCCGACCGACCGCAGCGGCGCGCGCGCGGCGGGCTGCGGCGGGCCTCGCGCCTTTTGCAGCGCTTCGCGCCCGCGTTGCGGCCCAGGGCCGCCTCCGAAGAGCCAGAGGTCGGCTTGGGACGCGCTCGCTCGCGCGACGGGTGGCTCCGGCCGGCGCCAACGCGCGCGCCGCTGAGTAGCGGCGCCGCCGCTGGCATGCACGAGCCAGGTGAGGACCAGGGCGCCTGCCCCCAGGGGCCCGCCTCAGCAGACCCGTGCGACTCACGCGCCCCTGCCGTCCGCACAGGGCCGCCGGCGGCCGCGCCGGCGCCGCCGCCGCCTGGCGCGACCGCCGAGGCCCCCGGCGCGACCGTCGAGGCCCCCCCCCCAGCGCGCCACCCGCTCACACCCGGGCGCCACGCTGGAGGGCAAAGAGCCAGCCCCAGCAGCTCAGCGGGCCGGCGGCCGCTCAGTCAGTCTGCATGGCCACCAGCTGCGCCGGCTCCTCCTTGACCGCCGGCTGCTGCTCCCCCGGCTGCACCTTGGTGGCCGCGGCCGCCGCTGCGGCCAGCTGCTGCAGCGCCTCGGCCGCGGGGTGGTCAGGCGCGGCGCGCGGGGTGAAGCTCTCGAGGTCACCGCTGCGCAGCGTCGCGACCACGGCGTCGCGCGACATGCCCGCAAGAGCGCCCAGCTCGCGCGTGTACTCTGACAGCGGCAGCTGCGCGACGTGCGGCGCGCGGCGGGCGGGAGAGGGCGGGGGGAGGACATCGCGCCGGCTGGCCAGCGCAGGCGCGGCGGCGCAGCACGCGCCGGCTGGGCGCCCGAGCGGTCGCCAGCGGCCGGCGCGCACGTTGGTGGCCGCGGCGGTGCCCCAGAAGGCGAGGGCCGCCAGGTCGTAGGCCCGCGCCGCCTCCACCTCAGTCGCAAAGCCACCGAGGTAAACCTGGCGGCCGCGCGTGCGCCCGCTGCCAGCGGTGTTCTTGCGCGGCGCGGCCGCGTCCCACAGGTGCGACTGCGCGGCGGGCGGGGGTGCGCGTCCGTCAGGGGCGCCGCATCTGTCAGGGGCGCTCCCGCCGCCATGCTGGTGCCGTGCCGGCGCCTCACCTCCCACTTGCCGGTCCAGCGGTGCCGTGTGACGCCCTTGAAGGTGCTGGTGGACGAGTGTGACACCGCGGTGCCGCGCGCCAGCCCCGCCGGCGCGGCGCCGGCAAAGGGCAGGCCGGCGGGGTCGTTGTAGCTGACGGCAGGGTTGGCGAGTGCCGCGCGCGCGGCGCGCTGGGCGGCGCGGCCTGCGGCGTCGCGGCGCGCGCGGCGGTGGTCAGCGGTCGGCGACCAGCGCCGTGCGCCGCGCAGCAGGGCCCTGGCCGCCTCGCAGCGCAGCAGCACTCACTGGTGCTCTCGTAGTCGCTGCCGTCGCTGCCGCCCCCGCTGCCGCCCCTGGCGCGCGCCGCCAGCCCCGCCTGCGCGTGGCCCTTCTTCTTGGCTGAGCCGCCGCTCGCACGGCCGCCCCCGCTGCCGCCGCTGCCGCCGGGCTCCCTGGCCGCGGCGCGCTTGCGGCCGGCCATGAGCCCCTGGCCGTGCCCCAGCACCGCCGCCGCGAACGTGTCCTGCACCTCGGTGCCCGCCTCCTCCGTGCCAGTGCTGCCGTCCTGCAGGGCGGCCCGCCTGGAGCCGCGGTCACTGGCCGGGCCGGCGCGGCGCCGGCCCGGCAGCCCCGACAGCCCCGCCTGGCCGCCCAGCGCCAGGCTCCAGACCGCCGCTGCCGCGGCTGCGGCCAGGCTCGGCGAAATCAGCTGCCCGCCCGGCGCCAGAGCCCAGCTCGGGAAGTCAGCAAACGGACTGCCCGGCGCCGCCTCGCTGGGCTCGAGCAGGACCGGGCTGCCGAGGCGCTGCAGCGGCGCACCGCCGAAGCCCCGCGACGGCGGGGGGCACTCGGTTGCGCTGCACGACACCGGCAGCGAGCGCTTGTGGCCGGGCTCCGCCTCGCCGGCGCCACGCGGAGCCGCGCCACCGGCGCCAGCACGGCCGGCGGCGCGGCCGGCCGGCTGCGCGCTCGGCTTGGCGCGTGGCGGCGGCGTGGCC
Source organism: Scenedesmus sp. PABB004 (assembly GCA_014905635.1). Taxonomy (NCBI): domain Eukaryota; kingdom Viridiplantae; phylum Chlorophyta; class Chlorophyceae; order Sphaeropleales; family Scenedesmaceae; genus Scenedesmus; species Scenedesmus sp. PABB004. The sequence goes on along the minus strand of JABVCE010000010.1, from coordinate 328,903 downwards.
TCGGCGTGCTCCGCCACGGCGGCCGCCGGCAGCGGCGCCTCTGCCGGGCGCGGCGCGGCTGTGGGCATGCCCGAGCCGGCCGTCACGGTGGCGCCACAGGTGATGGGCAGGCACGGTGCAGCCGCCGCCGCCGCGCCGAGCTCGCTGCCCTCCGGCGGGGCGGCCAGCTCAGGCGGGCCGTGGCCTTCTGGCAGGACCTCATGGAAGAAGAAGCCCAGCTCCGAGCTGCTGTGTGCCAGCGGCGCGCCGAGGTACGCGCCGGCGACCTGCGGCCGCAGCGGCGTGGTTTGACACGGCGGCGCACGCGGCAGGCCGGGCTTGGCGCGCAGCGGCGGCGCGGCGTCTGCGCGGCATGGTTGCGGCGCTGCCGCCGTGGCGTCCCCGGCAGCGCGCCCCCGCCGTCGCTGGCGCCCACCTGCGGGTGGCTGTCCGCGAGGCGCGCGCTCAGCAGCTGCTGCTCGCGCTGCTGCTGCTGCGCCGCCGCGTCGCCGCTACCGCCGCCCGGCGCGGCCATGGCGGCAGCGCGCTGTCGGTGACGGTGCCAGGCAGGCGGGGCGGCCGGCGGCGGCACGGGCCAGCGGGGGCGCGGACCGGAAGCGGCTGCTGCTGCGCCCGCCGCGTGCCGCAGCAGCATCGCCCGGCTGCCCGCGCTGGCGGTGCGGCCCGACGCAGGCACGGACCGAGCGGCAGGGGAGCAGCCGCACGGGGCCAGCTGCGTGCGCTGCGGGCGGCAGCGGCGGCGCTGCGTGCGAGGCGGCAGACCAGCGCAGGCAGGGCTGGTGTCTGCAGCGGCTCGCGGAGTGCTGCGGACGTTGTGTGGAAGGCGGAAGTGGTGGTTCTGAAGTACCTGCACGCCGCGGCTGTAGCGGCGCCGCGCGCGCTCTCGTGACCGTTTCGGTCTGCCGCACAGCGCTCATGCGCGGACGGTGCCACGAACACTCCTCGCTCGCTCGCTTCAGAGCCTCGCTCTCGGCGTCGCCGTTCCGACCGACCGCAGCGGCGCGCGCGCGGCGGGCTGCGGCGGGCCTCGCGCCTTTTGCAGCGCTTCGCGCCCGTGTTGCCCAGGGCCGCCTCCGAAGAGCCAGGGGTCGGCTTGGGACGCGCTCGCTCGCGCGACGGGTGGCTCCGGTCGGCGCCAACGCGCGCGCCGCTGAGTAGCGGCGCCGCCGCTGGCATGCACGAGCCAGGTGAGGACCAGGGCGCCTGCCCCCAGGGGCCCGCCTCAGCAGACCCGTGCGACTCACGCGCCCCTGCCGTCCGCGCAGGGCCGCCGGCCGCCGCGCCGGCGCCGCCGCCGCCAGCCAGCGGCGCGCTGGCTGGCCTCCTCCTGGGCGCCGCCAGCTCCGGCGACGGCGCCGCGCTGGGCCTGCTCGGCAGCAGCTCCAGCTCGGGCTCGCTGGGCCTTTCCGACGCGCTGCAGGGCGCGTCGCCCGACCTCATGTTCCTGGCGCCCGGCGCGCCCGGCGGCCTCACGGCGGGCCTCTCACTCAACCTCGCAGACCAGCTGGCGCAGCTCGGCGCCGGCGGCGCGGGGCCGCGTGGCGCCGGCCTGGCGGGCGCAGCCGTGCGCGCTGCACCACCGCGCCGCGCGCTCGCGCCGCTCGGGGCGCCCGGCGCGCCGCCTGGCGCAGCGGCTGACCTGCTCGCCGGCCCCCAGCTCGCTGGCGCCCAGCTGACTCTTCCCTTTGCTTTTGCGCCCCCGCCCCCGCACCGCGCGCCGAGCTGGCCGGACGGCCCCGCCGCGAGGCCGGCGGCGCGCCACGTGCCCGGCTCGGCCGCTGCGGCGGCCGCGGCGCTCACGGCAGCGAGCTTCCCAGGTGCCGCGCAGGCGCAGGCGCACCGCCTCGCGCGCGGCTCCAGCACTGGTGTGGCGAGCCTCGATGACAGCACCGGGCTGCCCAGCCTGCCCGGCCTGGCCGACCCCAGCCATGTGGATTTCGATCACAGCTTGCCCGGCGGCGCGGGCCTGCAGCTGGCCGGCGCGTACCTCGCCACGCCGCTGGCACACAGCAGCTCGGAGCTGGGCTTCTTCTTCCATAAGGTCCTGCCAGAAAGCTGGGGGCCGCTTGGGCTGGTCGGCCCGCCGGAGGGCAGCGAGCTCGGGCCCGCGCGCCCCGGCGCGGCGGCGGCGGCGGCGGCGGCTGCACCGTGCCTGCCCATCGCCGGCGGCGCCGCCGTGACGGCCGGATCCATTCCCATGGTCGCGCCGCGCCCGCCGGAGGCGCCGCTGCCGGCGGCTGCCGTGGCGGACCGCGCCGAGGCCGCGCCGCCGCCGCGCGCCAAGCCGAGCGCTCGGCCGGCCGGCCGCGCCGCCGGCCGCGCTGGCGCCGGCGGCGCGGCTCCGCGTGGCGCCGGCGAGGCGGAGCCCGGCCACAAGTGCTCGCTGCCGGTGTCGTGCAGCTCAACCGAGCTGCACCCCGGCAGCCTGGCCGCCACGTGCCCCCCGCCGCTGCAGCGCCTTGGCAGCCCGGTCCTGCTCGAGCCCAGCGTGGCGGCGCCGGGCAGTCCGTTTGCTGACTTCCCGAGCTGGGCTCTGGCGCCGGGCGGGCAGCTGATTTCGCCCAGCATGGCCGCGGCCGCGGCGACGGTCTGGGACCTGGCGCTGGGCGGCCAGGCGGGGCTGCCGGGCCGGCGCCGCCCTGGCCCGGCCAGCGACAGCGGCGGTGGGGAGGCCGCCCTGCAGGACGGCAGCACTGGCACGGAGGAGGCGGGCACCGAGGTGCAGGACACGTTCGCGGCGGCGGTGCTGGGGCACGGCCAGGGGCTCATGGCCGGCCGCAAGCGCGCCGCGGCCAGGGAGCCCGGCGGCAGCGGCGGCAGCGGGGGCGGCCGTGCGAGCGGCGGCTCAGCCAAGAAGAAGGGCCACGCGCAGGCGGGGCTGGCGGCGCGCGCCAGGGGCGGCAGCGGGGGCGGCAGCGACGGCAGCGACTACGAGAGCACCAGTGAGTGCTGCTGCGCTGCGAGGCGGCCAGGGCCCTGCTGCGCGGCGCACGGCGCTGGTCGCCGACCGCTGACCACCGCCGCGCGCGCCGCGACGCCGCAGGCCGCGCCGCCCAGCGCGCCGCGCGCGCGGCACTCGCCAACCCTGCCGTCAGCTACAACGACCCCGCCGGCCTGCCCTTTGCCGGCGCCGCGCCGGCGGGGCTGGCGCGCGGCACCGCGGTGTCACACTCGTCCACCAGCACCTTCAAGGGCGTCACACGGCACCGCTGGACCGGCAAGTGGGAGGTGAGGCGCCGGCGCGGCACCAGCATGGCGGCGGGAGCGCCCCTGACAGATGCGGCGCCCCTGACGGACGCGCACCCCCGCCCGCTGCGCAGTCGCACCTGTGGGACGCGGCCGCGCCGCGCAAGAACACCGCCGGCAGCGGGCGCACGCGCGGCCGCCAGGTTTACCTCGGTGGCTTTGCGACTGAGGTGGAGGCGGCGCGGGCCTACGACCTGGCGGCCCTCGCCTTCTGGGGCACCGCCGCGGCCACCAACGTGCGCGCCGGCCGCTGGCGAGCGCTCGGGCGCCCAGCCGGCGCGTGCTGCGCCGCCGCGCCTGCGCTGGCCAACCGGCGCGATGTCCTGCCCCCCGCCCTCTCCCGCCCGCCGCGCGCCGCACGTCGCGCAGCTGCCGCTGTCAGAGTACACGCGCGAGCTGGGCGCTCTTGCGGGCATGTCGCGCGACGCCGTGGTCGCGACGCTGCGCCGCGGCGACGTCGAGAGCTTCACCCCGCGCGCCGCGCCTGACCACCCCGCGGCCGAGGCGCTGCAGCAGCTGGCCGCAGCGGTGGCTGCGGCGGCGGCCACCAAGGTGCAGCCGGGGGGGGAGGAGCCGGCAGTCAAGGAGGAGCCGGGGCAGCTGGTGGCCATGCAGACCGACTGAGCGGCCGCCGGCCCGCTGAGCTGCTGGGGCTGGCTCTTTGCCCTCGAGCGTGGCGCCGGGGTCTGAGGGGGTGGCGCGCTGTGGGGGGGGGGCTCGGTGGCCGTGCGGGCACTGCCCGCGCAGCTGCCGGCATTGGTGTCGGGACGTCGGCGGGCAACACTGCGCGTGTGCACGCTCCCCTCCGCGGGTGTGCAGCTCGGGGGACCTCCGCCGCGAGCTCACGGCGGCGCGATTGCCTCCAGGAAATCGCTGATGTGCGCGACAACGTCCGCCTCGTGCCCCGCGCACGCGTGCCCCGCGCCCTCCACCACAAAGAGCCGCGCCGCCGGCATGCCGGGCTCCGCGGGGCCCGCACCGGGCGGGCCGAGCGCGATCGCCTCCGCCATGCGCCGCCCGAGCGCCGCCGCCGCGCCGCTCTCGCGCAGCGCCGGCGGCACCGTCTCGTCCTCGCCCGACTGGATGATCGCGCACGGCAGGCCGCGCAGCGGGCCCAGGATGCGCTGCGGCGGCGCAGCGGGCAGGGCGCCGCACGGCCGTCGGCGCCGCGGCGGCCGCCGCGCGCGCACGCGCGGCGCGCGCAGCGGGCCAAGGCCTGGCCTGGCAGGCGTGCCCTGCCAGGCGCCGCACCCGCAGCTCCTCCAGCGTCAGGTCTGTGCTGAAGCAGTCGTCGTCGCCGCCGCGCGCCCAGAGCGAGAGAAAGCGCGCCGCCGACACCGCCGCGCCGTCCCAGTCGCGCGCCCTGCGGCGGCGTGCGTGCGGCGGCTGCAGCCGCCGCCGCCGCGCGGCGTGCGCGGCGCCGCGCGCCGCGCGTGCCGCACCTGCACAGCACCTCGTCGCCGCGCCCTGCCGCCACCATGGCCCGCGCCGGGGCCTCCAGCTCCGCCCAGCCGGGAGTCATTCCCAAGTACTCGCGGTCGCTCACCTGCCCCCGCGAGCGCGAGCTCGTGAGCTCCTGAGCTCCGCGGCGGCGCGCGGCGCGCGCACGCGGGGCCGCCTCCGCCCCGGTCCGCGCGCCTCCCCCGCGCGCACCGGCGCCTGCAGCACCACGCCCGCGAGCGCGTCGTCGTGCGCGCGGTGTCGCTGGACGTAGCGCACGGCGTCCTGGCAGCCCGTGGAGTGGCCGACCAGCACCCACGCGGCGACGCCGTGCCGCGTGCGCAGGCAGTCCGACAGCAGGCGCAGCTCGTCGGCGTCGGCGTCGAGGCTGGCCAGGCCCCAGCCGGCGCACGACGACGACAGCTGCGCCTGCACGAGCGTCCAGCCCAGCCGCGCCGCGGCGCGCTCGAGGTGCGGCGCGTACGGCGCGAAGAGCAGGCCGTCGGTGAGACCGCCGAGCAGCACGACGGCGCGCGCTGGCGCAGGCGCCACGCCGTGCGCAGGCGGCTGCGACTTGAAGGCCACGTGCGCAGCGCCCGGGCCGTATTTGAACAACGTGCCCTGCATCGCCGGCAGCGGCGGCATGCTGCGCGGCGGCGAGCGGTCGATGCAGTTGGGACCTGAGCCGGCGAGCGGTGTGGCGAGCGATCACTGCGAGCGTGGCGCGGGCGGGCCGGCAGCGGCGGCGAGCGATCACTGGCTGTAGCGGTCACTGCTACTGTGGCGCAGCCGGGACCTGAGCGGCGGCGGCGGCGGCGAGCGGTCGCTGCGATTGTGGCGGGCCACGGCAGCGCGCCCGCTGCTGTCGCTGTCGCTTTCGTTGCCCGCAAAGCCCCAAAGCGCGCGCCGCAGGGCGCACCTGTCGGGTGGCGCCCAGGACCTCCCGCCCTCCCCGCCACCCACAAAAGCTCCCTCTCCAAAAGCCCGGCGCCAGCGTGCTGCCGAGAGCGCGCCGCCGCCCGCCGCCGCACGATGGCGCTGCTGCTGCGCTCGCCCATCCCGTGCGCCTCCTGCAGCACAGCGGCACGCGCCAGCCGCGCGGCGCGCTGCCGCGTGGCAGCGGCGGCGCGCGCCGAGCAGCGGCAGCAGCGGGCGCAGCAGCAGCAGACCGAGGCGCAGCAGACCCACCGCTGGGGGCCGGACGGCACCGTGCCCGGCGGCCTCGGCCGTGCGGCCGCCCTGGGCGCGGCGGCCTGCCTCGCGCTGCACGCCCTGGCCGGCGGCGGCGCCGCGCAGGCCGCCAGGCCCGCGCCGCCAATCCGGGATGCCGACGCGGCAGGGCGCTGCTCGCCCGCGGCGCTCGACAAGTTCGCCGACACGCGGGCCAAGTTCAGCCAGGAGAGCAGGTGCGGCGGCGGCGGCGGCGCCCCCGCGCCGCGCGCGCCCGGAAGCGCGGCCAGCGCGCGCCCGGCGCGGCGCGGGGGTCGCTCACCGCACGCCCGGCGCGCGCGCGCGCAGCGGCGGCAACATGGTCGAGGCGATTGTGGACATCCGGGGTGCGCGCCCGCGCCCGCGGCGGGTGCTGCGGGTGCTGCGGGTGCCGCCGGCGGGCGCCAGCGCGGCGCGGTCGCGCGGCCGCTCGAGCGGTCGGCCGACGCGCGCCCCGCCCGCCCGCGCCTTGCCGCCGCGGCCAGGCTGCGACCTGAGCAACCAGGACTTGAGCGGCAAGGTCTTCAGCGCCGTCATGTTGCAGGCGAGCCCCCTGGCCTGGCAGGCCTTGCAGGACGCGCGCAGGGCTCGCAGGACTGGCCCCTGGGCACTGCGGCGGCGCGCGCCCCGTGCGGGCGCGTGGCCCCGGCGCGCGGGCGCGGCCGCGGCCGCTGACGCCGCGCCGCCGCCGCGGCGCAGGGCGCCAACCTTGCCGACAGCAAGGTGGTCGGCAGCCAGTTTGCGCGCGCGCAGGCGCAGGGCGCGGTGCTGCGCGGCGTCGACTTCACAGACGCGAACGCCTACGGCACGTGAGCGCGCGGCGCCGAGACGCCCCCCTTGCGAGCGGGTGGGCGCCCGCCACGGCGCGGGCCGCCGCCGACCCGCCGCGCCGCGCCGCGCCGCGCCGCGCCGCGCGCAGGTCGTTTGACGGCGCGGACATGAGCGGCGCGCAGTTTGAGAACGCCATCCTCACGGGCGCGACCTTTGGCCGCGACGCGGCGACGGGCGAGTGGGCAAACCTCAAGGCGCGCCGGCCGCTGGCTCTCCGCGCGCCGCCCGGGCCGGCCGCCCGCGCTCCCCGCCGCCGCCGCGCGCCCCGCCTCGCCGACGCTCGCTGGCACGACGGCGCACCGCGGCGCGCCGCAGGGCGCGCACTTTGAGGGCGCGCTGGTCTCAAGCTCAGACGTGGAGCGCATCTGCCAGAACCCCACGCTCGAGGAGGACACCAAGCGCTACGAGCTGGGCTGCAGGGCGGGGCGCTGACCGCCGCCTCGCCGTGCGAGCGGGGCGGGCTGCATTCGGCCGCGCGCGCGCCGGCTGGCCATGGCAACACCGCGCCCGGCCGTGACGTGAGCGCCGCCGAGCTTTACAGCTTCCCGGGGCGGCCACGCGCTGGCGTGGCGCCGTCCGGCGGGGAGCTGCTGCCCTGCCTTGGCCACACCACCAGCGCGGCCAGCGCGCCGGGCCAGTCTCCCAGCTTTGCCGTTGCTTTCCCGTCGGGCCGAGAGCCAGTCCCGCGCGCATGCTCGGGCGCGGCGGCTGCGCGCCATGAGCGCGGCGCGGCGCACGCGTGCACGTGCGCGGGAGCCAAATGAATGTACAGGACAGAAAGAGAGAGGGCGCGGGGCCCCCACGCGAGCCGAATCAAATTCAGGCCTGCCCATCGGTCGCCGCCCGCAGCCGCCGGCTGGCTGCCCAGCTGCCGCGGCGCTGGCCCCGGCATCCCGGTGCCCCCACACAGGTGGCGGGCTCCGAGGGCGGCGGCGACGGCGGCGGCGACGAACCGAACGATGAACACCCCCGCACGACAGGCAGCAAGGCACGGGCCCTGGCGGCACTGTGGGTTCCTCGCTCCCCTCGGACGGCCAGTCCCCGCGCGGCGGGCGCCGGCAGCCACTGCTGCCGCCCGCCGGCCGCCGCGCCGCGCCGCGTTGTTCGCGAGTTGGTTCCACACACAGTCTGCGTTGCGTTGGGCTGGACCTCACTGCGCTACTGCTGCTGCTGCGGCTGCTGCTGCTGCTTGCCTGTCGCCCGCGGTGCTAGTGCGCCTTGAGCGCGGACAGCAGCGGGCTGAGTCGCCGGTGCACGTAGCCGGGGCACACGGTGATCTCCTCGCGGCACAGCCACGTGACGCCCTGCAGCCTGCGGCCAGGCGGCGGGCGCGCGGCGCGCGCGCGGCGCGGGTCGGGGCGCCGCCCGGCCGCGCGGCGCCGCCGCCGGCGGCGCCAGGGCCGCCCCGCCGGCGTGCGCGCCGCGCCGCGCCGCGCACCAGCTGCCGAGCTCCGGGTCGAGGTAGGGCGTGGGTCCCTCTGTGATGGCCTTGATGTCATCAAAGCGGCCCTCAATGAGCCGGCGGATCGGCTTGGTCTCGCCCTGCAGCATGTTGAGCGATTGCTGCGCGGCGACGGCGGCGGCGGCGCATGGGCGCGGGCGGGCGGCGCGGCCGCGGCCGCGGCGCGGTGCGCGCGCCAGGCTGGCGCGGCGGCGCCCCGCGCCCTGCGTGTGCCCGGCGCCCGGCGCCCCGCGTGCGGCGCGTGCGAGGCACGTGCCCCCCGCCGCACTCACGTAGAGCAGCGCGACCTGGTGCGCCGCGTACTTGTGGTGCGCGGGGTTGGCGGCGTCGTTGTAGAGCTGCGTACTCATCATGACCGCCTGGTTGAGCAGACCCACGTACGCCAGGTACGCGCCGCCTGGGGGGAGGCAGGGCGGTCGGGGGTCGGGGCGCGCGCGGGGGTCGGGGCCAGGGAGCGACCGAGGCCGGGGAGCGCAGGGGAGGGGCGGCGGGAGCGGGGCGCGCGCGCGCCCGCACCCGGCGCGACGCCCGGCGCCTGCTCCGCCTGCCGCGCCGCGCACAGCCGGCGCGCGAGGAAGGGCACCGCGTCCAGCAGGCCAATCTCGGCCAGCGTGTCCTGCGAGGCCCGCACGCGCCCGTGAGCCGCCGCCCCCGCCCGTGCGCACACGCTGCAGCCGGCGGCCGCGCCGCGCGCCGCACCACGGGCTTCTGCTCCGGCCGGTACTGCCGGCACATCGCCTCCACGCGCCCGAGCGCCTCCTGCTGCGTGAACGCGGCGCCCTTCACCTGCGCGGCGGCGGCGCAGCGCGGCTCAGCGCGCCTGCCCGGCGTTGGCGCTCGGCGCTGGCAGCGGGCACGGCCGCGCGCCGCCAGGCGCGCCCCGCCCCGGCGCTGCGGGCGCCCCGCCGCCGCTGCCGCCACGGCCGCCGCCATTGCTGCGGCGCCGGGGCCGCGCGCCGCGCGCCGCGCGCCGCGCGCCGCGCGCCGCGCGGCGCGCCTTCTCAGCGCGCTCGGCCGACGCGTCCACCGTGAGCGTGAGCGCCGCGAGCGCTCGCCGGTCCATGTGCTCCCGCAGCCGCTTGTCCAGGCACGGCCGCACTGCGCACGGCCGCGGGCGGCGCAGTCAGCGGCCGCGGCGCAGCAGCGGCGCGCGCACGCCGGCGCGCCGGCCACGCCACCCCGCAGGCCAGCGTGGCACATAACGCGCTGCTCACGCCCTTCCCGCCCTCCCGGGCAGTCTCTCAGGGGCGCTCGCGCGCGCATGGTGCCGCCCGCGGCCTGCCCCGGGCGTGCTGCTCGCCCGCCCCGCGCGCCGGGCCCAGGCCGCGCCGCTGCTCACCCGAGAGGCTCCCCGAGCAAAACGCGGGCCGCACGGCCACCAGCGGCGCCGTGGCGAGCGCGGTGGCCGCCATTCCGACCAGCGCTGGGTCTACCGCGCTGCCCGCTGGCGCTGTGCTCCGCCTGGAGGCCTTGCGGGCGGCCCAGGAGCTCCTTAGCCGCACTTTACGAGCTGAGAGCAGCTCAGCGCGAGCGCCGGGCGCGCGAGCGCGGCGGCGGGGCCTGCTGCTGCTGCACAGCGCGGGCGCGGAGCTCCGGCGCGAGCGCGAGCTGCGTCCGCGGCGTCGTGGCCGGTGTCCGACCGGAAGGCGCAACTGGCGGCCCGGCGCGCGCGCGGCAAACGCCGGTTGAGACCGGGCGGGCCGCGGGGGCTGAGACCGTAAAACCAGACCGGCATCGCTGCCGGGCGCATTGCCCGCCGGCCAGCTCCGCCCGAGATGCCGTCGCCTCCACGGGGGTCGTCGCGGCCGGGCAGCGCCGGTGGCGGCGCGCGAACGCCGCGCCGGCGCGCGCCAGCGCACCCGGCGCGGGCGGCGCGCCCCGCGCCCCGCGCGCCCTCAGCCGCGCTCCAGGCTGTCACGGCTGGCCAGCAGCTCCCGATGCAGGCTTGGCGCGAGCTGCAGCTCGCTGCCCGCGCGCGCGCCGCCCGGCGGCGACCCTGGCCGACGGCCGCAGCCGCCTGGCCGCCAGGGCCCCTGCTGCGGCTGCTCCTGCTGCTCCCCCGCCAGCTCCCCGCCGCTGCTGCTGCCGCTGCGCAGCCCGCCGAGCAGGCTCGCGCGCTCGCCCGCGGCCGCGCCGTCGCGCAGCGGCGCCGTGTCGTCGTCGCCGCCGCTGGCGGTGCCGCCGGCGCCGCGCTTTGCTGCTGCTGCGCCGAGGCCGCCGAGCGCGGCGGCCTTGGCGTCGGCGTCCTCGTCGTCCCGCCCCGCCATGAGCGCCGCCGCGCGCGCCACCTCTTCCCGCCAGTCGAGCCGCGCGAGCACCGCGAGCTGCACCAGCGACTGCCCCGCGCTCGTGACGAGCAGCCCCAGCCTGCGCCGCGGCGCGGCGGCGCGCGGCGGCGACGTCGGCTGCCCGCCGCCCGGCGCCGCCCGGCGCCAGGCGCCGCTGCGCGCACCAGAAGCCGCGCGTGCTCATGCGCATGCGGAGGCCAAACAGCCACGCGAGCGGCACGCCGAGCATCCAGTAGGCGATGATGTTGAGCACCGCGCCCACGCCCGGGCGCCCCGCGCCGCGCAGCACGCCCATGCACACGCAGTTGACCGCGTCGGCTGCGGCGGGCGGGCGGCGGCGGGGCTGGCGCGGCGGGGGCGGGGACAGGCGGCGCGGGCCCAGCGCCGCCGCGGCGAGGCCGGCGCGGTGCGGGCGACTCACTGACAAAGGTGGGGATCACGAGCGGCAGCACCTCCAGCGTGTGTGCGACGACCTCGGCGTTGCTGGACAGCAGGCCGACGAGGGCGCGCCCAAACGCGAGCCCCGCGACCACCCACAGGCTCTGCACCGCCACCACCGCGCAGACGCCGATCTGGAACGCGAGCCGCGCCGGCGCGGCGCGGCCGGCGCCGAGCTCGTTGCTGACGCGCGTGTTCACGGAGCTGCCGTACGCCATGGCTGCGGCGCGGTGCGCGGCGCGGCGGGCGCCGCGGGCGGCGTCGCGGCGGGCGGCGCAGCGGGCGTCCGGTGGGCGTCGCGGCGATGTGCGCGGCCTCCGCGCGCACCTGACATGTAGCTGCAGGCTGAGAGCTGGAAGAGGATGCCCATCACGCTCACGGCGAGCTCCGCGTTGTGCGCGGCGCCTGCGGGCCGCCGGCGGGCGGGCGGCGCTCGGGGGCGCGCGCCCGCGCGCCGCCGCCGAGCGCCGCGCGCCGCGCGACCGCGCCGGCCGCGCCGCGCCGCGCCGCGCCCCCCAGCACTGCGCCCGCGCCGCGCCGCGCCGCCGCCGCACCGGCCATGAAGATGACCACCTCGTAGCACCACCACTCCATGCAGATCATTGCGGCGGCGGGCAGGCCGTACGACAGGTACGTGCCCCACCCCGCCAGCACGGCGGCGCCCGGGCGCGGCCACGTCGCGTCGGGCGTGCCCGCGCGCGCCGCGTCGCGCCAGAGCGTGTAGCCCAGCAGCAGCGCGGCGCCGGTGCCCTGGCTCAGCACAAACGCGCGCGCCGCGCCGAGCAGGCCGAGCTGCCACCTGGGCGCGGCGGCGGCGCGGCGCGCGCGGCGCTGGGCGCGCTCGGCGCCCGGGCCTGGGCGCGCGCCCCGCGCACCGCCGCCGTCACCGCCGCCGTCACCGCCGCCGCCACCGCCGCACACCAACACACGCACCTGGCGGTGAGCAGCCAGAAGTACAGCGGCGCCGCGAGCGCGGTGACGATGGTCACGACCATGCCCGGCAGCACCACGCGCTGCGCGAGCAGGTAGCGCTTGAGGCACTCGGTCAGCGCCGCCATGAACAGCGTGGGCGTGATGGCCCACAGGTACCTGCGCGCGCGCATGCACACGCGCGTTGGGGCCGCGGCCCGGCGCGAGGCGGCGGCGGCGGCGCGCGTGCGGCGCGGCGCGGCGCGGCGCGGCGCGGCGCGGCGCCGCACGTCGCGGCGCCGGCGGCGATGTGCGGGTCCTGCCCGAGCGCTAGCATGACGCGCTCCGAGTGCGCCCACAGCAGCGTGATGGGCAGGCAGGCGAGCCAGGTGATCACGACCGCGCGCTGCAGCACCAGGCCGAGCGTCTTGTAGCTGCGCGCGCCGTACGCCTGCGCGCGGCGGGTGCGGCGGCAAGCGGCGCTGGCGTCGGCGGCGCGGTGGGCGCCGCGGCACGGCGGCGGGGGCGCGCCCGCCGCTGCCGCCCGCCGCCACCGCCGCCGCTTGCCGCCGCGGCGCGCACCTGGCCGCAGAGCGTCTCCATGCCGGCGGAGAGGCCGGAGACGACCGAGTAGCCGGTCACGTTGAAGAGCGAGTTTGCGAGCACCGCCGAGGCGAGCAGGCTCTTGTCGCCGAGGTGGCCGATGAACGCGACCGCGACGACCGAGGTGCTGTAGGAGAAGATGTTCTGCAAGAAGAGCGGGCCCGCCATGTGCGAGAGCCTGCGCCGCGGGCCAGCCGGGGGCGCTCGGCGGGAGCGCGGCAGCAGCGGCGCCGCCGCGCTGCGGGCTGCGGCGCGCCATGCGGGCGCCGCGGGGGCCCCGCCCCTGCGCGTCTGGTCCCCCCTGGCGCGCCTGATCAGCTCCTTGCCGACCCGCTTGGCCAGCGGCTGCTCCGCGCGCCCAGCCAGGCCCCGCTCTGCTCCAGCACACTCCCCCGCCATGGCGGGCTACGCTGCTGCTGCGATCACGCGCTCCTCGCACTCCTGACTACGCGACAATGCGCTGGCGCCCTCGCCGCGGCGCACAGGCGCCGGCGCTCGCGCGGGGAGCGCCCTGGCCCGAGCGCGACTCCCAGCTGGCCGCTCCAACCCCTGGCAGGCGCCTGGCTGGCCCAGTTCTGCTCTACGTCAAGCCCCGGTTCCGATGGAGTTTGGGGAGCCAGCCCGCGCGCCGCGGCGGCGGACGGCGGGCGCAAGAGTGAGCGGACGCGTTTCAAAGCTGCGGCCCAGCGGTCGCCGCGCCTGCTGCGGCGGCCGCCAGCGGTGGCGGCGGCGGCGCCCAGCAGACTGGCACCTCCGCCGCGCGGCCCCCGAGCGCGGAGCGGGACGGCGCACAGCGAGCCCGGTGCGGTCGCGCGACGCACCGCGCTCGCGCACAGCGCGACCCCCGCACCGCGCTCCAGACGCGCTTGGGCGACGCCGCGCGGCGCGCGCCTGCGCGCCAGCCCGCGCCCGCGCCCTCACCCGCCCCGCCGCGCTGCGCGACCAGCTCGGCATGCGCCCCGCCCCGCGCCGCGCGCTTGGCACGCCTGCGACGGCGGCGCCACTCCGGGACGTGCGAGCGCGGTGCGGGGCGCGGCCAGCGCGGGGCACGCGCGCGCGTGCCAGACGGCGTGCCGAACGCGTGCCGGGCGCGGGTGCGGTCAGGGTGGTCAACGTGGTCAAGGCGCGCGCGCACAGCGGCACCTGCCAGCGCCGCGCGTGGCTGGAGCTGGCTGGCAGGCTGGCAGTGCGTGCGCAGCGACTGCGCCGCAGCCGCTGGACCGCGCCGCGTTGGGGCGGCCGCGGCCGGCTGCGTCGGCGCGCCGCCCACGGTGCTGCGAAGAGTCGAGGCCCTTGACCGCCAGTCGCAGTGCCTCTTTTGCGGCGCGCCCAGCCGGCGCGCGCCCGGCTGGCGCACGCCGCCCGGCACGCGCGCGCGCGCCGGCGCCCGCCGGCAGCGACGCCGCCGCTGCCGCCCGCCCTCCGCACCTCCGCGCCCCCCACTCGCAACGCACATAAGCCGTGCCGCCGCCGCGTGCGCTCGGTCGGGGGGGGGGGCGTCGGCGCGCGCTGCGTGCGCGGTCAGCGCGTCAGGTCGCGCTCGACCCGGGCGACGACGGCCCGGGCAGCGAGGCGCCCGCGCAGGTACCTGTGGGCCATCACGCCCACGCTGTTCATGGCGGCGCTGACCGAGTGCCTCAAGCGCTACCTGCTCGCGCAGCGCGTGGTGCTGCCGGGCATGGTCGTGACCATCGTCACCGCGCTCGCGGCGCCGCTGTACTTCTGGCTGCTCACCGCCAGGGCGTGTGTTGGTGTGCGGCGGTGGCGGCGGCGGTGACGGCGGCGGTGACGGCGGCGGTGCGCGGGGCGCGCGCCCAGGCCCGGGCGCCGAGCGCGCCCAGCGCCGCGCGCGCCGCGCCGCCGCCGCGCCCAGGTGGCAGCTCGGCCTGCTCGGCGCGGCGCGCGCGTTTGTGCTGAGCCAGGGCACCGGCGCCGCGCTGCTGCTGGGCTACACGCTCTGGCGCGACGCGGCGCGCGCGGGCACGCCCGACGCGACGTGGCCGCGCCCGGGCGCCGCCGTGCTGGCGGGGTGGGGCACGTACCTGTCGTACGGCCTGCCCGCCGCCGCAATGATCTGCATGGAGTGGTGGTGCTACGAGGTGGTCATCTTCATGGCCGGTGCGGCGGCGGCGCGGCGCGGCGCGGGCGCAGTGCTGGGGGGCGCGGCGCGGCGCGGCCGGCGCGGTCGCGCGGCACGCGGCGCGCGGCGCGCGGCACGCGGCGCGCGCAGGCGCGCCGCGCGGCGTCGCCCGTGCGTTCCAGCCGCGTCCGGAGCGCGGTGGTGGGGTCGCGGGCGCCGTTGGAGGCCGCAGGCGCGCGCACCACGGCACCGGGAACACTGCGCGCCGTCCCGCTCCGCGCTGGGTCGGCGTGGCCGCGCCCCCAGCGAGCTGTGGGCCCCGATTCGAACTCGCGTGCTCCACGGCCGCCCGCAGGCGCACACCGGGCCCGCAGCGGCGCGCCCTGGCCGCGCCCGGCCGCGCGACAGCTGCGCCGGGGACCGCGCCCGCCCGCGTGCGCCGATCGCAGGCGCCACGTCGTGCCGAGCGCAGACACCTGGCGCCGCCCCGGCGCGGTGCCGGCTCGGCGCGGGGCACCCGGGCGCCGATGATCTGGCCGCCCCGGCCCCGCGGCGCCCGGCGGGCACGCGCTGGCGCATCGCGGGGTTCTTGCGGCCTTCTGTGGGCCGCGCGGGGCGGGACAGGGCCCTGTGGCGGCCGGGAGCTGCCTTCCAGGGTCTGGGGTTCCCAGGGCTGCTGGCCCCAGCGCCGCGCCCGCGGCGCCCGGGGAGGCCCCCACCGCGCCCCGTCGCGCCCAGGAGGCCGCCCCGGTCCCGCTCCGCGCCCCGCGAGATGCGCTGAGGCCCGCCCGGCCGTCGTTGTTGTCCGCGCATCCGCCATGGCCGAGGGCGGGGTGGTCTACCAGTGCGTGCGGGGCACCGACATCAAGGCCCGCTACCGCGTGGTGAGCCAGAACGTCCCCAAGTACGCGGAGCAGACCTTCTACGGCACCGTGCTGGCCAGGACGGATTTGAATGCCTTTCAGAGCCACCTGGAGCTGATGTGGGACGGCTTCGACGACCCCGAGGTCGTCATGGTGCACTGGATCGAACCCAGCGCCTACGACCCCGAGAAGGCCATCATGGGGCTGGCGCCATTGTACCGGGCCAAGGCCGAGCCCAAGGCGCGCCCCCCGCGCCCCGCCCGCGCGCGCCCCCGACGCCGGCCGCCGGCGCGCACCCGCCGCGCGGCCGTGGGCGCGCCGCCGCGCCGCCGGCGCGCCGCGCCGCGCCGCGCTGCGCCGACGCCGCCGCCGCCGCCGCCGGCCGCCGGCCGCCCCGCAGCTGGGCGAGATCATCGACCTGCCCGAGTACCCCGACTGCGAGTGGCACACGAGCGCGCACGTCATCATCAACCTGCGCATGCTCGGCGGCGTGCCGTCGTACACCGTGTGGGCGCGTGAGTGTGGCAGAGCGCGGCGGCGCGCCGCGCGGGCGCGATCTGGGCGCCGCCGGCGGCAGCGACGGCGGCGGCGGCGCCGGCGGCGGCGGCGGCCGCGCGCGCGCGCGCGCCCTGATGCCCGCCGCGCGGCGATCGATCCGGCGGCCGCGCCGGCGCCCGCGCGCCGCGTGGTGGCGCATGCCGCCCCACGCCCGACCCCGCCCGCCCCCGCCCGCGCGCTGCTGCCGCCGCCGCGCAGTCGCGCACAGCAAGGAGATGGAGGTCGACCACGTGCGCTTCAACGCGAGCTACAAGGCGATGCAGTTTGACCCCGAGCTGCTGCAGGACCAGCGCCGCCGCGGCTGGGGCGACCGCCAGCTCACCATGCTCGGCATTGAGCAGCGCCCCGACGGCGCGCTGCTCGTGGTGGTCGTGGTCGAGCGCATCGACGGCAAGCTGCTCAGGTGCGCGCGGCCGCGCGCGGCGCGGCGCGCTGGCCGGGGCCCCGCCCACACCCGCCGGCGACGCGCCGCCGCCCCGCCGCGCCGCGCGGGCCCCCACCCGCTCACGCCCGCCCGCCCGCGCCGCCCCGCCGCCCCTAAACCCTACCCCCCCTCCAGGTTTGTGATCCCCGGCATGGGCGGGCGCGAGGACTGGGGGCGCAGCGAGGAGGAGCTCATGCGCGCGCGGGGCGTGGTGGACGAGGTCCTCGTCAGCCTCAGCCTCGCGCCGGCGCACTACGACGAGAACCTGCGCGCGCGGGTGCGGCGGGAGGGCCAGGCCAGGCGGCGCGCGCGCGGGAGGGGGCCAGGCGGGAGGGCGGGAGGGCGCCGCCGCGCCGCGCCCGCGCGCCCCCGCGCCCGCGCGCTCACGCCCGGCGCCGCTGCCCGCCCGCGCCTCCCCGGCGCAGCTGTACGGCGGGGTCCCCAACCTCATGGCCGTGCGCCAGTGGGTCAAGGCGCAGATCATGCAGCAGTGCCAGGGCCAGGTGCCGCGCCTCAAGCCCGACCTGCCGCCCCAGGCGTGGGGCGTCGCGTTCGGCGGCGGCCGCGGGCGCGGCCGCGGCCGCGGCCGCGGCGGCGGCCGCAAGCGCCGCGGCGACTCGAGCGACGAGGACGAGCCGGAGCCCGACCCGGAGAGCGACTCGGAGCCCGGTGCGCACCGCCGCCGCCGCCGCCGCGCCCGCCCTGCTGCCCGCGCCCGCGCGCGCTCTGCGCTGCCACGCCCCTCACCCCGCCCGCTCGCCCCGCCCGCTCGCCCCGCCCGCTCGCCCCACGCGCGCAGACGAGGAGTACACCGCGTCCGGCCGCCCCAAGAGGAAGAGGAAGACCAAGTCCAAGGTGTGTGTTTGTTGGGGTTGGTGTGGCGAGCGTGCGCTGCTCGCTGTGGCGGTGCCGCCGCGCCGTGCAGCGCCGCGCGCGCCTGCTCGGTTGCGAGGCTGCTGCAGAGCCCTCCAGGCCCCCGAGGCCCCCGCGCCCACGGCCCGCGCCCCGCCCGCGCGCCCCGCGCCGCGCCGCGCCGGGGGGTCAGACCAAGGGCGACTACGTGTTTGAGGGCGACGACGAGTACTTTGACGACGGCGACGAGGACGACGACCGCCCGCGCGGCGGCCGCGGCGGCGGGCGGCGGCCGCGGGCGCGGCGGCCCGGGCGCCATGCACCACCCGGGCATGCCCGGCGGGCCCGGCGGGCCGTACGGCATGCGGCCGGGCATGATGCAGATGCCGGGTGCGTGTGCGCGCGTGTGGCTGCGCGGCGCGGGGCGGCCGGGGCGGCGGCGTGCTGCCCGCGCGGTTGCGGTGGCGGCGGCGGCGCGCGCGGCTGTGTGCAGCAGCGGCGGCGCGCGTGCCCGCGCGGGCGGGCGGCCGCGGCAGTCAAAGTCGATGGCCATGCGACGCAGGCGGTCGATTTCGACTGCCGCGGCCGGCCGCGCGCGCGGGGCGGGCGGGGCAGCGCGGCGGCCGCGGCAGCGGGCAGGGAGGGGAGCGCGCCGATGACGCTGACGGTGACGCCGCCGCTGACACGCCGCCGCCGCTGACACGCCGCCGCCGCCGCCGCCGCACAGGCGGCATCATGCCGGGCCGCGGCGTGATGATGGCGCCGGGGCAGATGATGATGGGGGGCCCGCTCGGCCCGCGCGGCGGTCCCATGATGGGCGGCCCGGGCATGCGCCCGCCGATGATGGGCGGCGTGCCGATCGCGCTGCCGGGCGGGCTCAACCTGCTCGGCGGGGGCGGCATGATGGGCGGCCCCGGCGGCGGCATGGACCCCGGGCAGCAGCTGCTGCAGCAGCAGCTGCTGCTGCAGCAGAACCCCGCGCTCATGCAGGCCATCCTGCAGAGGCAGCAGCAGGCCGGCGGGGCGCCGCCGGGCTCCGCGGCCATGCCCGGCCCCTGAGCGGGCGGGCGTGCGCGCGCGCGCATGTGCGCCGACGCGCGCGGCGGGGGCCGGGCTGCGGCGGCAGCGGCCCCCGCGGCGCCGCGCCGCGCGCGGACAGGCGGCACACGGGCGGCGGGGGGCGGGCCGGCGCTGCCTGACGGGACTGACGCGCCCCGGCTGCTGCGCCGGCCGGGGCCCGACCGCCGCGGCCGGCCGCGGGAGGCGATGCGAGGCGGCGGCGCGCAGCGTGAGCTGCGCGCCGCGGTGTGCCTCGCCGACTCGGCATGACACGGGGGAGGGGCGGGGGCTTGAACGGACCGGGCGGGCTGCCGTGCCGGGCTGGGGGGTGGCGACGGTGTGCTTGCGTGCTGCACGGCAGCGCTGCAGGGCGGGCGGGCGGCGGGGTCCGTCGTAGGGGCGGCGCGGTGCGCGCGCCAGGCGTCCGCGCCGGCCTGGCCCGCTCCCGCCGCGCGCGCGCGGCCGGTCGAGCGCGCCCGCGGCGCGGCGCCTGGGAGACGGGCGGCCAGTGAAATGCTGACCCGCACTGTGGCGGAGGTGACGGTGGACGGGGGCATGCGGCTCGGGCGCGGGTGGCGGCGCCGCCGGCTGGCTGCGCTTGGCCGCGGCGCGGCGGCGCGCGTCGAGCGGGCGTGCGCGGGCGCGGGCGCGTGGCGAACTGCTGCTCCTTCTGCCGTGCGGTAACCGGAGCGTTGCTACGCGTGCGCGTGCGCCGCTCTCACGCGCCGGGCCGCGCCGCGCCGGCGCCGCGTGCCTCGGCCAGCTCCGCCTGCAGCTCCTTGAACCGCCGCACCGCGGTGGCTTTGAGCTCCTCCACCTCGCGCGCGTGCGCTGCCACCGCCGCGGCGAGGCGCTGCTCGCCCTCGCCCGCGACCGCGCCGAGCAGCTGCGCCAGCGCGGACGCGAGGCCCGGCGCCGCCGGCGCGGCGCACGCGCGGCAGGCGCCGTGCGCCGCGAGCACCGCCGCCAGCCGGTGCTGCAGCTCGGCGCTCGGCGGCGGTGCCAGCAGGGGCGGCGGCGGCTGGCTGCTGCCGCTGAGGCTGCCGCTGAGGCTGCCGCTGAGGCTGCCGTGCGACTGCACGACAGGCGCAGGCGCCACGCCCGTAGCGCCGGCCGCAGCCGGCGGCGGCGGCGGCGGCGGCGGCGGCGGGGGCTCGCGCTTGCGCGCCAGCAGCGCCGTCTGCTGCGCCTGCCACCGCTGCTGCTGCCCCGGCGAGCCGGGGGTGGCCGCGCCGGCGCCGCCGCCGCCGCCGCCGCCCGGGGCGTGGGGGCTGCCGAGCCGCAGGCCGGCCATGATGCTGCTGGTGTCCAGCGCAGCGAAAGGGTTGACGTAGTTCGGCGCCCCCGCCGCGCTGTCGCCCGAGCTGCCTGTGTCGCCAGCGCCGGCGGGCGCTGCCCGGGCGCCGCGGGCGCGCGGGCGCCGCCCGTGCTGCCTGCGCGCAGCGGTGCGCCCCCGCCGCCGCGCTGCTGCTGCCCACGCTGGCGAGCGGCCCGGCAGCGAGCCCTGCGTGGGCGGCCCTGCGAGCCCTGGAGCGGGCGCTATGCTGGGCCAGGGCGGCGGCTGCTGCTGACCCGCCTGCTGCTGCTGCTGCTGCTGCTGCACCGCCTCGTGCCGCTGACCCGCCTGCTGCTGCTGACCCGCCTGCTGCACCGCCTGCTGCGCCGCCGCCTGCTGATGCAGCGGCTGCGGCACCGCAGGGACGGCGCACCCCGCCGCGGCGCCGCCGCTGAGGCCGAGCGCCTCGGCGAGGTACCCCTGCACCTCAGGCGGCACGCCCGGCGCCGCGGCAGCGCCCGCGCCCGCTGCGCCCGGCGGCGGCGGCAGGGGCGTGAGGAAGGGGTTTGGCGTGCTGCCGCTGCTCAACGGCAGCGCGTCGCCGGTCAGAAGGTCGAGGTAGCTCCCGCGCGTGAGCGCGCCGCCCGTCGACTGCCGCACGCCGCTGCCGCGCGAGCCCGGCTGCGGCGGCTCCTGCGCCGCCGCCGCGCCCTCGCGCGGCGGCCCCGCGCCCGCGTCGGCGCCCGCGCCGCCGGGCACGATGGCCGGCAGCAGGCTGCCGTCGGCAAGGCCCGCGGTGTTGACGCCGAGCAGCCAGAACAGCTCGGTGCTCGCCGCGGCCTGCCACGCCTCGAGCGTCGCGTTCACCGCGTCCGCCAGGCCCAGCAGCGCGGAGAGCTGCCGCCCGCCGTCGCCGAGCGGGTGCTGCACCAGCACCTGGATCATCTCCCGCCACTCGGTGACCTTGCAGGCAACCAGGTACGCCTTGTCGAGCTCGTGCCGCAGCTCGCTGTCCGCCTCGGGCCGCGCCGCGGCGGCGGCGCCGCGCGGAGCCGGCGCGCGCACGTAGCGCCGCGCCGCGCCCAGCACCGCCGCCTGCGCGGCTGCGAGGGCGCGCGTGTCGTTCTCCACGCCCGCGGCCGCGGCGAGCACCCGCTGCGCCGCGGCCTGGGGGTTGGCCACCACGCGCTCCGCCCAGGCGGCAAACGTGTTGCGCGACGCCGCGGCGGCCGCCGCCGCGGCGCCGGCGTCGCCGCTGTAGGACGCGGCGACCGCGGCTCGGGCGAGGTAGGAGAGCACGCTCGGCGGCGGCGGCGCGCCCGTGAGCGGGCTCGCGAGCGCCGCAAAGTGACGGGCAAAGTCGAGGCCGCGCGTGACCGCCGCGACGCGGGGCAGCCCCAGCTTGCCGTCCTCGCGCAGCATCACCGCCACGTCGGACGCCTGCATGCCCTGCAGCATCGCCCGGTGCTTGCTGGTGTTGGTGAGCATATGGAACGAGCGGCGGCCCAGCTCCTCGCCGCTGCGCCGCGGACGGCGGGCGGCAGCGGCGTGCAGTCGGCGCGCAGTCGGCGCCTGCCGCCAGCGCGCGCGCGCGCGCCTGCGCCGCCGCCGGTGCACCGCGCGCCGCGCCGCGCGCGCACCCAAACAGGAACGCCCAGTCGAGCAGCAGCTGCGCCGCCGCGGCCTCGACGCCGGGGAAGGGCGGGCGGTTGAGCAGGCGCTCGAGGTGCTTCGCCAGCTTGCTCAGCAGCAGGCCGTCGCGCGCTGGGCGCGGCGCGTTGAGCGACAGCGTGTGCAGCGCCTGCGCCGGCGCGGGCGGCGTGGGCGCGCGGCGCGGCGCGGGCGCACGGGCAGCTGCGGGCAGCTCCGGCGCAGCCGCGCGCTGGCAGCTGCGGGCGTGGCCTGCGGCGCTCGCGCGCTCACGGTGAGCGTGTTGAGCACGACCTGCGTGCTCTCGCTCTTCAGCCGCTCCTTGAGCGCGGACACGACGTCGGCGGTCAGCGGCGCCGCCGCGAGGGCCAGCACCGGCGGCCAGGCGAGCGAGCCGTCGCGCGCGTCGAGCAGCAGCGACGCCATCCCTCCCCAGCCGCGCAGCCGTCGACCGCTGCTGCCGACGCCGCCACTGCTGCTGCGCCAGCCGCGCCGCCCCACGCCGCCGCCGCGCGCAGAGCTCTCGCGCCGCTCGCTGCCGCTGCTGCTGCCCGCCGCCGGCGCGCGCGAGGGCGTGGCGCCGCGCCACGCCGCAGCGTGTGCGGTGTGGGCGGGGCGGGGACTGGCTGGGCGTCGGGACGCGAGGGAGAACGGACGCGTCGAACCGCGCTCGAAGCTCAACCGCTTCGACCGCCTCGCCTCATGCCGCCTGGCGTGCGCCACGCCTCGCCAGCGCCCACACGCGATCGACGACCCCTCTGATCAGCGCGTCCGACCGATCCAGGACCGCGTGGCGCGCCGCAGCAGCAGGGCGGGCCGGCCATCAGTGCAGTCCCGCGCGCAGCGCTGCCGCCGGGCGGCCAGCGGCCCAGGCAGCGCGCGCCTGGGTGAGCCGGGGCGCTCGGCCACCTCGTCAAGCCGCGGGGCGCCATGGCGGTGCCCCAGGAGGACAAGCAGGCGGGCGAGGGCAAGGGCGATGCCAAGGCGGACGCAAAGGTGGGCGCCGGCGCGCCGGGCGGCGTCCGGGGACGGCCCCTGGAGGCTTGCGGGGCCGGGCGCCAGCCTGGGCCTCAGCAGCCGCCCGGCGGCGCCGCGGCGCGCCGACGCGGGCCGCCGCCGCTGCCGCGCCGCGCCGGGTCGCGCGCCGCGCGCCGGCCTCCGCCCGCAGGGCGCCAAGGGCAAGAAGGAGGACCCCGACGCGGAGCTGAGCGAGGAGGACCTGGAGCTGAAGAAGAACATCGAGCTGCTGGTCGAGCGCGTCGGCGACGCGTCGCCCGGCGTCGCCAAGGCCGCGCTCGACGCGCTGACCAAGGAGATCCACTCCACGACGTCCAGCATGACGGCGGTGCCCAAGCCGCTCAAGTTCCTGCGCCCCCACCTCGACGCGCTCGTCGCGGTCTTTGACGCCGCGCCGCCGGGGCCCAACCGCGCGGCGCTCGCCGACGTCCTCTCCCTGCTCACCAGCACCGTCGCGGGCAAGGAGGGCGAGCGCGAGGGCCTGCGCTACAAGCTCGCGGGCACGACCGACGACCTCGCGAGCTGGGGGCACGAGTACATGCGCCACCTGGCGGGCGAGATCGCCGCCGAGTTCCGGCTCCGCGCCGCCGAGGGGCAGCCCACGGACGACCTCATGCACCTCGTCACGCAGATCGTGCCCTACCACATGACGCACAACGCGGGTGCGCCCCGCCGCGCGCCGGCGCGGCGGCGGGGGGGAGGGGCACATGCGGCACGCATGCGGCGGCGGCGCCGCGGCGGGCGCGGACGCGCGCGCGCGCGCGGCCGCGCGGCGGCGGTTGGCGGCGGTTGGCGGCGGTTGGCCGGCGGCGCGGCGCAGCCCTGCGGCCGACGCGCGCCGCCGCGCCCGCCGCGCCCGCCGCACCCGCCGCGCCCGCGCAGAGCCGGAGGCGGTCGACCTGCTGCTGGAGGTGGAGCAGCTGGAGTCGCTGGAGGCGTACGTGGACGAGAAGAACTTTGCCCGCACCGCGCTCTACCTCACCTCCTGCTGCACCTACCTGCCGGAGCCGGAGGACATGCAGGCGCGGCGCGGGGCGGCTGCTGGGGCGGCGCGCGGCGCGGGAGGCACGGAGCAGCAGCGCGGGCGCGCCTGCAGCGGCGGCGGCCGGCGGCCAGCGGCGGCGGCAGCCCCCGGCCGACCCGGTGCGCCGCGGCGCGTCGCCCGCGCGCGCAGGTGCTGCGCCTCGCGCGGCGCATCTACATGTCGCACGGCCGCTACCACGACGCGCTGCGCGTGTCGCTGCGGCTGAACGACGCCGAGCTGGTCGAGGCGACGTTTGCGGCGTGCGCCGACCCGCTGGAGAAGCGGCAGCTCGGCTACCTGCTCGCGCGGCACGGCTGGCTCGCGCTCAACCTCGAAGAGGGCGCCGCCGCGGTGGAGGTGACGCCGCCGCGCTGCGTCGCTGCTTGTGTGCAGCGCAGCGCCGCACGGGCAGCCCCCCCCCCCCCCCCCCCCCCGCTGCGCTGCACGGCGGCGCCGCGTTGCCGCCGCCGTCGCGCTGCGCCGCGCCGCGCGCGCGCGCGCGCGTGCTCGCAGGACGACGAGGAGCGCGACGCGCTGCGTGAGGTCATCAGCAACAGCCGGCTGAGCGAGCACTTCCTCGCGCTCGCGCGCGACCTGGACGTCATGGAGCCAAAGGTCCCGGAGGACGTCTACAAGTCACACCTCAGCGGTGAGTGGGGCAGCTGCTGAGGCGGCGCCGCGTGCTCACGGCCCGCCGCGCGCGCGCGCGTGCCGAGTTCCCGGCACGCTGCTGCGCCCGCGCCGACCCCCGGCCCCCGCCCCGCGCGCGCAGACGGGCGCGCGCCGGCGGGCGCCGCGCTGGACAGCGCGCGCGCCAACCTCGCGGCCACGTTTGTCAACGCCTTCGTCAACGCCGGCTTCGGCACCGACAAGCTCGTCACGCCCGCGGCCGAGGGCTCCGGCGCCGACGCGGGTGCGGCGCGCGCCGCCCCGCCCCGCGCCGCCCCGCCCTGCGCCGCCCCGCCGCGCTGCCGCACGGCCGCCGCGCCCGCGCGCGCGCGCTCCCACGCGCACACGCGTGCACGCACGCACGCTCGCCGCTGCCCTCCACCCACACCGCCTCCCTCCCGCCTCCCTCGCTGCGCCGCCCGCCCTCCGCCTCCCGCGTCCGCCTGTGACACGCAGTGCACTGGATCTTCAAGAACAAGGACCACGGCAAGACCAGCGCGACGGCGAGCCTCGGCCTCATCGCGCTGTGGGACGTCGAGGGCGGGCTGCCGCTCATCGACAAGTACCTCTACGCCAGCGACAACGCCGTCGTCGCGGGCGCGCTGCTCGCGATCGGCGTGGTCAACTGCGGCGTGCAGAACGAGAACGACCCGGGTGCGCCGCGCCGCGCCGCCGCCGCCGCGCCGGCTGTGGGGGCTGGGCCCGGCGTGTGGCCGCCGCCCGCCGCCCGCCCCGTGTGCCCCGCCCGCTCCCCCTGAACCTCAACCCCTCTCCCTCCCCGCGACGCAGCGTTTGCGCTCATCAGCGAGTACGTGTCCCACGCCGACCCGGGCGTGCGCTCGGGCGCGATCCTGGGCCTCGGCCTCGCATACGCGGGCACGCAGCGCGAGGAGGTGCAGGAGCTGCTCGTGCCGCTGGTGCGGCGCCTGCGCCGCGCACCTGCGCGCGCCTGCGCGCCTGCGCGCCCGCGGCCTGCTCCGCGCCCGCGCCGCGCGCCCAGCGCCCAGCGCTGGACTGCCGCGCCGCCCCCCGCGTGCCGCCCCAGGTGCTGGACAGCGACGTGCCCATGGAGGGCGCGGGCCTCGCGGCGCTCGCGCTGGGCCTCGTCTTCACCAGCAGCGCCAAGGAGGAGGTCGCTGAGGCCCTGCTCACCGCGCTCATGTCCAGGTGAGGGGGGCGGCGGGACGCGAGCTGCGTGACTACACACAACGCACCGAGGGGGCTGGCGCCGCGCCGCGTGCTGCGTGCTGCGCGCGCTGTTGCCTCGGGAGCGGCGCGCGCGCCGCCGCGCACCCCGCCGCCGCGCGCGCGGCCCGACGCCGTCCCCCGCGCGCGCCCCGCGCGTGCGCCAGGGGCGAGGCGGAGCTCGCGTCGCCGTGGGCCAAGTTCCTGGTGCTCGGCCTGGGCTTGCTATTCCTGGGCAAGCAGGAGTTGGTGGAGCCGACGCTCGAGGTCCGGCGCCGCCGCGCGGCGCACAGCGCGCCCCGCTGACGAGCCAGCGGCCGGCCCAGCCCGGCGCGCTGGCAGCCGGTGCGAGCGCCGCGGCGCTCGCCAGCAATGACCGACCGCCGCCGTGCCGCGCCGGCCGCCGCAGATCGCCAAGACGCTGCACGAGAGCGTGAGCCGCTACGCGCAGGTGAGCCTCGACTCCCTCGCCTACGCGGGCAGCGGCAACGTGCTCAAGGTGCAGGAGCTGCTCGCGCTCGCGGGGAGCACGTGGAGACGGAGGAGGCGACCGCGTGGAAGGTGCGGCGGCCCGCGCAGCCAGGCGGGCGCAGCGAGGGAGGCGCCGCCGCACTCTCCCGGCGCGGGCCGTCCTGCGCG
This sequence comes from Scenedesmus sp. PABB004, assembly GCA_014905635.1. NCBI lineage: Eukaryota > Viridiplantae > Chlorophyta > Chlorophyceae > Sphaeropleales > Scenedesmaceae > Scenedesmus > Scenedesmus sp. PABB004. The sequence continues at coordinate 303,181 of JABVCE010000010.1, read as the reverse complement.
CGATTGCTCGCCCGCCCGCGCGCCGCGCCGCGCCCACGAGCGCTGTGCCGCGCCGCCCGCCCGCCTCCGCGTCGCGCAGACGCTGCACCAGGCGCCCGCGGTGCTGGGCCTGGGCCTCATCGCCATGGCGGAGCCGATCGGGTCGAGCATGGCGAGCCGCATGCTGGAGCACCTGCTGCAGTACGGCGAGCCGCCGGCGCGGCGCGCGGTGCCGCTCGCGCTCGCGCTGCTCAACATCAGCGACCCGGGGCAGCAGGTCGTCGACGCGCTCAGCCGGCTCAGCCACGACGCAGACACAGAGGTGCGCGGCCGCACGCCGCGCGACGCTGCCGCGCGCTGCTGCCGCATGCCGGCATGCCGCGCTGCGCCGCGCCGCTGTGCGCAGCCTCGCCGCGCCCCGCGTCGCCTCCCCCGCCCCGCCCCGCGTCGCCTCACCGCGCCCCGCCCCGCGCCGCGCGTCCGCGTCGTCGTCGCCCAGGTCGCGCAGGCGGCGGTGCTCGCGCTCGGCCTCGTCGGCGGCGGCACCAACAACGCGCGCCTCGCCGGCATCCTGCGCGGCCTCGCGACCTACTACGCCAAGGAGCCGAGCCTGCTCTTCCTGGTGCGCGTGGCGCAGGGCCTCGCGCACATGGGCAAGGGGCTCATCGGGCTGTCGCCCTACCACACCGACCGCCAGCTGCTCTCGGGTGCGTGTGTTTGTGTGTGGGGGAGGGGGGGGCACGGTGTGTGCCCTGGGGGGCCGGGCGGGCGGGCGGCCGCCGCCGCTGCGCCGCGCGCGCCCCGCTCGACGCCCCCCACGCGCCGCGCGCCGCCGCCTCTGCCGCCTCTGCCGCCGGGCGCCAGGCGTCGCGCTGGCGGGCATCCTGTCTGTGCTGACCGCCGCGACGGAGCTCAAGGCCACGCTGTGCGGAAAGCACCACTACCTGCTCTACTGCCTTGCTGCCGCGATGAAGCCCCGCATGCTGCTCACCGTGGACGCGGCCGGCGCGCCGCTCAGCGTGCCCGTGCGCCTGGGGCAGGCGGTCGACGTCGTCGCGCAGGCGGGCCGGCCCAAGACCATCACGGGTGCGGCGGGGGCTCGGCCGCGGCGCAGAGCGCGGCGCGCGCCGACCGCGGCGACCCGGCGCCCCCATGGCCCACGCGTCCGCGCGCTGCCGCCGCGCGCTGCCGCGCCCGCAGGCTTCCAGACGCACACCACGCCGGTGCTCATGGCCGCGGGCGAGCGCGCGGAGCTGGGCAGCGAGCAGTACCTGCCGCTGAGCCCCGTGCTGGAGGGCGTCGTCATCCTCAAACCCAACCCGGACTACGTGGAGGCCGCCGAGTGACGCTCGAGCAGAGCCGAGCGGAGGCGAGCTGAGGCGAGCTGAGCGCGCGCGCTGGGCGCGCGCCGCGACCGGGCGCGCGGCGGCGGGAGGGGCCGGCGAGCGGGGCGGGCGCGTAGCTGCAGGCGGGGCGGGGCGGCCGGGCCGGGTGCACAGGGGCGCGGCTGTAACCTTACGGGGTTGCGGCCCCGCACCGCTGCGTGCCAGCGCGTGGTCCGACCGAGATCAGCACGTCGCGGCGACCTCCACCTCCGGCGCGGCGCCCAGCGGGTCGTCCCCCGCCGCCTCCACCGCGTCGCCCTCGCCAACCGGCAGCGCCGCCGCCGCAGCCGCCGCCGCCGCCACCGCCGCAGCCGCCGCCGCCGCGGTCTCGCCCGGCGCCAGGCAGGGGTCTGCCGCGTGCGCCGCGAGCGGCGGCTGCGCGAGCGCGGCGCGGCTGACGCGGCCGTCCTCGTGGATGCGCGCCACGAGCGCCTCCAGGGACACAAAGTCGGCCTCCGGCCTGATGTACCCGCACACAAGCAGGCGGATCTCCTGGCCCACAAAGGGCTCCGCAAACTCGGCCAGCACCCAGGGCTCCGCCGTTTTCTCCTGATTTTGAAAAAAAGGGTTGAAACCTGCAGCATGCGCCGGCGGGGGCGGGGCGTGCGCGTGGACGGGGCGCGCGCGCGTGGGCGGGGCGCGCCGCCGCCGCGCCGGCGCCACGGCGCGGCGCCGCGGCCCGGGCCCGCCGGCGGCACACATGCACGCCCGCCTCACCGATGCTCATGCACATCGGGTGCACGTCTGCGCTCGTGCCGACGCTGGCGAAGCCGCAATAGATGCCGGTGACCGCCTCGGCGATCGTCCCGCGCAGCGCGTCGGCGTCGACGTTGGCGGTCGGGATGCCGAGCTCCTTGCTGCCGCGGCCGAAGCCCTTGACCACGGGGCCCTTGATCGGCAGCGGCCTGTCGAGCGGGATGACGCCGGCGATCACGTCGCCAAACGGCGGCAGGCCGTACCGCGCCGGCTCAAACGCGAGCAGCGACGGAAGCACCTGCGCCACGCCTGGCGGCGGCGGCGGCGTGCACGGGCACGCGCGGCGGCGTCGGCGCGGGCGCGCTCGCGCGGCTGGCGCGAGGGGCGAGCCGCGCGCGCCGCACGCGCCGCACCGGGGCCGTCCGCCGTCGACGGCTCGTACTCCTGCCGCGCCTCCAGCAGCGACGGCACGACCACGACGCGCATGCCCGCCGCCACCGCGCCCTCCACGCCGCTGGGCGCGTCCTCAAACACGAGGCACGCCTCCGGCGCCACGCCCAGCGCTGCCGCCGCGGCGACAAACACGTCTGGCGCCGGCTTGCCCGCCGCGACCTGCCGGCGGCGCAGCGCGCGCGGGGTCGGCGTCGGGCGTCGGCCGCGCCGCGCCGCGCCGCGCCCGTGGTGGCGCCGGCCGCGCAGCGCACCTCATCGCCGCACACGACCGCCTGCACGAGCGCGCGCAGCCAGGGCTTGTTCGCCAGCTTTCGGTCAAACGCGGCGCGGCTGGTGCTCGTGGCGATTCCCACGCGCGCCCCGCACGCCGCGAGGTGCTCCAGCAGCCGCCGCGCGCCGGGCAGCGGCCGCACGTCCGCCCAGCTGCGGCGGCGGCGCGGGCGGGTGGGCGGGTGGGCGCGGGCGGGCGCGGCTGCCAGCCCGCCAGGGCCGCGCCTGCTGCACGCCCGTGCGCCGCGCCGCGCCCGCACGCACCGCGCCTGCAGCAGCGGCTCCGTCTCGTCAAACAGCTGCTGCGCCGGCACGTCCAGGCCAAGCACCGCCGCGACGTCGCGCCAGCAGTCGAGCGGCCGCTTGCCCAGCGCCGCGCGCTGCGCCTCTGCGGGCGTGCGCGCCGGGCGCGTCGGCGCCCGCGGCCGCGGCGCGGCGGCGGCCGCCGCTGTGCTCGCGCACCCTTGTTCAGGCGGGCGCCGTGCCGCGCGAGCACCGTCTCGGCCGCTGTCACGCACAGCGACTCGGTGTCCAGCAGGAGGCCGTCCAGGTCGAATATCCAGGCGGATGGCGGCGCAGCCATCGTTGCGGCGGGCGCGGCAGCAGCAGCGACAGCAGCGGCGCGCGCGGCGGTTGCGGCGCTGCTCCTGCGCAGGCCCGCAGCCGGCGGCGCTCGACACAGCTACAAGCGTGTGGGCGTGAGCGCGTGGGCGCTGGGGCACGCGACGGCTCTGCGCCAGACCGCGGCGCAGAGCCGCGGGCTCAGCTGCGCGGGGCCCGCCGCACCGCCGCCGTGGGCGCGCAGCCTCACTGCGCGCAGCCTCACTGCGCGCCCACTGCAGGAGCGCGCTGTCTTCGAACACACATGGCGGCGCTGCTGCGAGCCCGGGCGGGCGCGCAGGTGCGCGGCAGCAGCGGCGCCGCGCGCCGCGCCCCGGCGCAGCGGGCGCCGGCGGCCGCGGCGCCGCCTGCGCGCGGGTCGATGGCGCCGTGCACGCCGAGCTGCTGCTGCCGCGCTCGCCGCGCCCGCTCGCCCGCCGGCGCGTGCCGACCCGCCGCCCGCTGCCACACGTCGTCGCAGGCACTGCGCGCCCCCGCGCCGCGGCCGGCGGCGCTCGGCGGCGCCCGCGTCGGCGGCTGCCGCAGGTGGCCTCTCTGCACACCCGGCGGCGCCGGCAGCAGCAGCGGCGGCCGGCTGCGGCAGCGCCAGCCCGCCAGTGCCGCCGGCGCGGCGGCGCGACAGGCGCCGCCCGCCGCGCCGGCCGACCTCGCGGCGCTGCGCGGCGCCGACGTGGTGCGTGCGTTTTATGCTGCGTACAACGTCCGCGACTTGGAGACCATCGAGCGCCTCATCGCCGGTGGGCGGGCGGGCCGCGCGGGCCGGCGGGCGCGGCGCCGCCCGCGCAGGCCGCCGGGAGGGCACGCGCGCCCACTGCGGCAGAGCGCCTGCGAGCGCTCACGAGCGCCCCTGAGACATCTGCCTGCCCCACCCCTGACTAGATGACATCAGCTACCATGACCTGGTCTACGAGGAGCCGCACGAGGGCCGCGCGGGCGTGATGGCCTGGCTGCGCAAGGCGCGCCGCCGCGCCGGTGCCGCGCGCGCCGCGCGGCCGAGCGCTCTCGTTCGTGCGCGGGCGTCCACACCGTGACGGCGCGGCGCGTTTGAAATTTTTGAACGCCCCTGCCCCCACCCCTCCTCACCTCCCCGCCAGGTGCGGCGCTACGCGCCGGATGACCTTGTCTTTGTCATCGAAGACATCACCGCCGGCGACGCGACCAAGGTCGGCGTCATGTGGTGCGGCGCGCGGCGCGGCGGGGGCGGCGGCCGCGCGCCGGCGCGCGCGCGCGGTCGCCGGCGCGGGCCGCCGCGCGGCGCGGCGCGCAACCCCTGCCGCCGCCGCGCGACGCGGCACGCACCCCTGCCGCCGCCGCCGCCGCCGCCGCCGCCGCCGCGTGGCGCAGGCACGTCGAGTGCGGTGATGGCATCGTGTTCCCCTTCAGCCGCGGCTGCAGCTTCATCACGCTCACGCCAGACGGGCGCCAGATCGCGACGGTGCGGCGGCCGCGCCGCACGGCGCGCGAGCGAGGCAACCGCGCGCAGCCAACGGCGCGGCGCGCCGGCGTGCCGGCAGCGTGCCGGCAGCCGCGCAGCGCTGGCGCGTGAACGGGCGGCGCCCGCGCGGCTGGCTGCAGGTGCGCGACGTGGTCGAGCCGGCGGCCAAGCCGGGCGACTCGACGCTGCAGCTCCTCGGCACGCTCACGCCGCTCATCCGGCGCCTCGGCCCCGGCGGCGCCGACCCCGCGCGGCTCAAGAGCCTGCCCATCGCCTCGGCGGCCGTCTGGGCGCTGTACATTGGTGGGCCCGCGGCGCCGCGCCGCCGCTCCCTCAGCCCTGCCGGCCCCCGCCGCGCCGCGCCGCGGCAGCCGGCGACCAGCCCGCCCGCTCACGCGCCTCCGCCCGCCCCGCCCCGCCCCGGCCCCCAGGCTACATCTCGCTCGTCATGCTCAGCGACGCCGCGCCGGGGCCGCCCGCGATCGCGACGCCGCCAGAGGTGCTGCAAGAGGTCTTCACGGTGCGGCGCCGCCGCGCACGCCCGCCGCGCCCTCCCCGCCGCCGCGCACGCACGCGCGCGCGCGCGCGCCCCCGCCGCCCGCCTCCAGCCGCAACCTCCGCGCGTCGCCGCGCGCCCGCCCGCCCGCCCGCGGCGGTGCGCGGCCGCCGCTCAAACCGCCCCGGCCGCCCGGGCCGCCCCCAGGAGTCGGTCAACATCTGGTGGGTCAACGACGCGCTGACCGCGGCGCACCTGAGCGTCATCCCACACGCCCCCAGCCCGCCCGTGAGCGAGGCGGTCTTCAACTTTGTGCTGGGGTGAGCACCGAGCTGCAGTTGGTGTTAGGACTAGCGAGGGCAGGGACGGGCGCGCGGGGGAGGGAGGGGCGTGGCGCGTGCTGGAGCGAGCAGGCAGGCACGCGCGTTGCCGCGCCGCCGGCTGCTGACGCGGCAGCCCCGCGGCGCGGCGGCGCAGGTGGGCGCTCATGTTCCTGCCTGCCATCCTCACCGACGGGCCGTCCGAAAAGGTGGACCGCAAGGTGCGAGGGGCCCGGACTCCCGGCGCGTGCGCGCGCGCGCGTGCTCCGGCGGCGCCCATGGGTTTGCCGCCCCGCCGCCGCGGGCGCGCCGCGCCGTCCCACGCGCGCTGCCGCCCCACGCGTGCTGCCGCCGCCGCCGCCGCTGGCGTGCGGGCGCCCAGGGCGTGTGGTTTGGTGCGATCATGTTCCTGACAAACGGTGAGACTCGCTGGGGCGGCGCGCGGGGTGTGTGGTGGTGCGCCCGGCGCCCGCGCGCGCGCGCCCCGGAGCCGGGGCCCACCCTCCCTCCCGACCGACACGCGCGTGTGCGCGTGTCACGCCACGCGCACACGCACTCGCTCACTCAATCACAAACCACCACACGCACCACGCACCACCCTAAACCCTAAACCCTGAACCGCGCAGTCTTCTTCATCCCCTTCATGGCCCTGCGCGCGGCGCCAGAGCCGCCAGAGCCGTCCGCCGCCGCGGCCGGCGGCCGCCCCGGCGGCGCGCCGGGCCGCCCCCGCCGCGTGCCGCGCCCGGGCAGCCAGCGCCTGCCGGGCTGGGCGCGCGGCGTCGGCGGCTTTGGCGCAGCGGTCGGCGCGTTTTCGATCGCGTGGGCGCTGTTCGGGCGGCCCGAGTTTGGCGACCTCGCGGCGCGCGCCGAGTACCTGCAGACGACGCTCGCCACCAACCGGGTGCGCGCGGCAGCCGCGCGGGGCCGCGCTGCCAGCCCGCCGCACGCGCCTCTGCGCACCACGCGCGCGCGCGCGTGCGCTCACGCGCTCACGACGCGCCGGCCGCCGCCCCGCGCCCTCGTCGCTTGTCTTGCCCAAAAGGTCTTCTGGGCGTTCTGGCTGGACATGGGTCTGTTCTACCTCTGGCAGCTGGCCTTCCTGCAAGCCGCGCCCGCGCGGTTCAGGCTCGTGCCCTACTTTGGCCTCGCCGGCTGGCTGCTCGCCGGCGGCACCGCGCAGGCGGAGGAGGAGGAGGAGCAGGGCGGCGGCGCGGCGGCGCGGTGACGGCGGCGGCCGCTGGACTCGAGCGCGGCGCGGGGCTCAGCGCGGCGCTGTGACGCGCAGCCGCGACGCGGACCCAGCCTCCCCCGCGCGCGCCGGGCTCGGCGCAACAACAGGCTCGCCACCGCAGCCGCAGCCAGACGCGGGGAGGGCGCCTTCGCCACGCGCGGCAGCGACCGCTCCAGCAGCAGCCACAGGCGCCCACGCCCACCAGCGCACCCCAATCCACCACCGCGTGCACGCCCGTGTCGCCGAGGAAGGCGCCCGCGATCGCAATTCACGCCATGCAGCGCCTGCGCTGCTCCTCGCTGAGCAGCGGGGTCGAGCGAATGCCGCGCCTGGCCTGCAGCGCCGTGCTGCGCCTCCCCGGCGCCGGAGCCCGCGCCCGCGCACAGTCGGGGCCCCAAGCCGCCTCCTCGCACGCGGCGGGGCCGTCGCGGCGGCAGCTGCTGGGATCCATGGTGCTCGGCGGCGCCGGCGCGCTGCAGCTCGCCGGCGGCCGCGGCAGCAGCTCCGTCGCACACGCGGCGGCCATGTCGGAGAAGGAGAAGGTGCGCCGCCGCACGCCAGGCCCGGCGCCGCAGCGGCGGTCGCGCGATTGGCCGCGGCAGCGGCTGCGCCGCGCGCCGCGCGCCGCGCGCAGCGGGCCCCTCGCGGCGGCGACCCCGCGCTGCGCCGTGCAGGTGCTCGCCGACCCCAAGTGGCCCGAGAAGTGGCCCTTCCGGCCGGAGGACTTTCTGCGGTACGACGAGAGCGACGACAGCGTCTTTTACGAGGCGCCGCGCTTTGTGTACCACATCGACGACGGCGCGGTCAAGGCGCTCACAGAGTGAGCCGCGGCGGCAGCGGCGGCGGCGGCAGCGGCGGTGGCAGCGGCGGCGCGCGCGTGCCGCGCACGCGCGTCTCCCGCCCACGCGCGTCTCCCGCTCGCAGCTTCTACGCCGAGGCGCTGCCGCCGAGTGGGCAGGACGACGTGGCGGTGCTCGACATCTGCAGCAGCTGGGTCAGCCACTACCCGCCGGGCTACAAGGCCGGCCGCATCGTGGGTGCGTGCCCGCCGCCGCGCCGCGCGCGCGCCTGGCGACGCGCCCGCCCCTTCCCCGCGCCCCCTCCACGCCCCTGCCCTCACGCCCTCCCACGCATGACGCCCCGCCGCCGCGGCCGCGCCCCGCCGCCGCGGCCGCGCCGCCGCAGCGCTGGGCATGAATGAGGAGGAGCTGGCGAGCAACAAGCAGGTCACCGAGTTCGTCGCGCACGACCTCAACCTCGAGCCCGACCTGCCCTTCCCGGACGACACCTTTGACGTCGTCACTAACGCAGTCAGCGTGGACTACCTCAACAAGCCGCTCGAGGCGCGGCGGCGGCGCGGGGCGGTGTTGAAGGGGCGGGCTGGGGCTGTGGCAGCGGCGCGCGGGGGCGCAGGGGCGGCGGCGTCCGGGGGCGCGGCGGCGGGCGGTGCGGGGCGGGGCGGCGCAGCGAGCCCGCCGTCGCCGCGTGGTGGCGCAGGTGTTCCAGGAGATCCACCGCGTGCTCAAGCCGGGCGGCAAGGCGATCATGTCGTTCTCAAACCGCTGCTTCCCGACCAAGGGTGAGCGGCGCGCCGCGCCCGGCGCGGCGCAGCGCGCGGCGCGGGGGCGCGCCGCCCGGCGCGGCGCGGACCACGGCGGCCCGCGACGCTCGCCCGCCGCGCCGCTGTGTCGTTACACGCGCCCGGCCGCGCGCCCCGCAGCGATCGCGCTGTGGACGGCGACGGGCGACGAGGACCACATCTGGATCGTGGGGTCGTACTTTCACTATAGCGTGCCGGGCGGCTTTGACGCGCCGGTCGCGCGCGACATCAGCCCCCGCGGCGGCCTCTTTGGCAAGTCGGACCCCATGTACGTCGTCTGGGCGACAAAGGCCAAGGGCGCCGCCGCGGGCGAGGCCGCCGGGGCCGCGGCTGAGGCCTAGGGCGGGGCGGCTGCGCGCCGGGGCCCCGCCTGTGCGGGGCGGCCCGGGGCGGGAGCGGCGGCGCGCGGGCAGCGCGCATGCGCGGCGCCGCCGCGGAGCGCGCATCTGAGCGGGAGGGCGGCGCGCGGGCCGAGGGTTTGCTCGGCTGGCAGTGTTGAATAAGCTGCCCTCTGGCCTGCCGCTGATCTGTGCCAGTTGGCGGCGCGTTGGTCTGCGAGCAGGCGAACGAGCGCGGCAGTCGCGCCCGCTCGCCGCTCTCCATTCTTGGTCGGTGCGTGGGGCGCGCTGCGTTCCCGGTTGCACGTCAACGGGCGCCGCCGACAGGCCGCTCACGAGAGATCACGCAGCGCCGCCGCGGCGCCCTCAGCAACGCGGCCCGCGCTCTCCTGGCCCGGCCGACCCCACGGCTCGCCCGCCGTCCGCATCACAGTCACGCAAGCGCCCGCAGCGCCGCCGCTTGCCGCACAAGACGTTCCGCGCCGCCGCCACGGCGCGCCCGCGCGCCGGCAGGCCCGCCGCGCGGCGGGCGCAATCGCTCGTCGCGCCTCCGCGCGCGCGCCTAGCAGCCCTTGACGAGGCTCAGGCTGGAGGGGTCGTTGAGGTACTGCGCGACGCAGCTGTTGACGACCGCTGACACGGCCGGCGAGAACTGCAGGCCCTGCTTGCACGACGCGGGGAGCTCCGCGGTCGGGCTCGCGCACTTCTGCGCGTCCGCGACGCACTGCGAGCACTTGGTCGTGCAGTAGCGCTGGATCGCGGCGGACGCAAAGGCCGAGTTCTGGCTGCCCAGGCACCAGCACAGCGGGCTGCGGGACGCGGCGGCGGCGGCGTGAGAAAAACAGAAGGCGTCACCGCCGGCAGCTGCTGCGGCCGCCGCCGGCGGGCCTGCGGGCCAGCTGCCGCGGCCGCGGGGGAGCCGCGTTGGCCCGTGCGCGCGCGATCTGACGGCGCCGGGCGCCCCCGGGACGCGGGTGCGCGGGGAGGCGGGCGCGCATTGGTTTGGGCCGGCCGCGCGCTCTCACCAGCACAGGTTCTTGCCGCCCGAGCCCGTCAGCTGCTGCGCTCCTCCGCAGTTGTAAAGCCCGGTGACCTGCTTGGGCGTCACCTTGCTGGCCGGCTTCGCGGTCGCGCCAGCTGCGGCCGGCGGCTTCTTGGCCTTCTCCTGCGCGCTGGCGGGGCCACAGGCCGCCAGAACAAGCAGCGCCAGGAGCGCGATCGGCAGGAAGCGGGCCATGGCCGCTGCTCGGCGGGGCTGCGAGAGACGGGGCTGTGGGATGCTGCGGGTGTGCTGCTGCTGCTGCTGCTCGCGGAACGGCGCGTCCGATGTTGGGGCGGGGCGACGCGATTGCGATCGCGGAGAGGGCGGCCGAGCGATCAAGCGCCGCAGCTTTAAGCCGCGCACTTGTCACTGACGCGGCGGCCGCGCGGCGCGCGCGAGTGACGTCGCGAGAAACGCGTGATCGCGTTGCCCGTTGCCCGCGTGCTCATCACGCCGCACCACCATGGCCTCGCACCATGCATCCTGCCCGTTTGTGTTGTACATCCGCGGCCACCGCGGCCACCGCCACGCCGCCGCGTCCATGACATGCCGCACGCACGCAGCGAGGCACGCACGCAGAGACCAATGCTGGGGATCAAGGGAGGAGGGGGGGGGGAGCCCTACGCGAAACAAGGCCGCCGCCCGCTGCGCTGCAGACGGTGGTGGTGGCGCGCGGCGCGGGGCCATGCCGCGCCGCCGCCTGCACCCGGCATGGCGCCTAAATCGTAGGCCCGCGCACGCTACGCTAGGCACACACGACACGACACACGCAGCGGTGCAAGGCAGAGAGAGTGTTCAGGGGCCGGAAAAAGCAAAGGAGGTTCGCCGCCGCCGTCATCATCATCGGCAGTTCGCTGCTGCAGTCGTCGTCAAGGGTCCCCCCGGAATTCAGCGAAAAAGGGGGGTGCGCCGCGGTGCGGCGATGGCCGCTGCTGCGCGCGGCGCGCAGGCGGGCAGGCTCCGCCGCGCGCGGGGCGCGCGCCTGCCCGCCCCGCGCCGTCGCCGCCCGCGTGCGGCGGCCTTGCGAGGCCGCTGACGGGCAGGACGGCGGCGCTGGCAGCCGCCCCCTCCCTGCCCGGCCCTGGCCCTACGAATGCCCCGCTAAAACACACGGCCCCGGCGGCGGGGCGCCGGCGGGCGCAGCACCGCCGGGCGCGCGCCGGCCCCACCGACGGCAGCCCCCGCACCCGCACGCGCCCCCGCCCGCACACGCACGCAATACCCCCCGCGCCCAGGCACCCTCCGCTGCCCCGCGCGTGCCCCCGCGCCGGCGCGCCGCGCCGCACAGGGTGCGCTCGCAGCACCGCTGGGCGACGCGCGGCGCGCGCCGGCGCGGGCGCGCGCGCCATCCCCCGCGGCCCGGCCGCGCCGGGCGGCACGCGGCGCGGCCCCCGGCCTCGCACACAGCACGCGCCCGGCCCCGCCTCACAGCTCCTTCTGCGCGAGGTCGAGGTCAAACGCGGCCGGCGGCGGCGCGCCCTTGCTGGAGGCCATGGCCGACAGGTAGGACGCCCAAAACACCTGCGCGCGCCCGACGCGGCGGCGGCGACGCGGCGGCGGCGCGCGTGCGATGAGGCGCGCGCGGGCGCGGCGCGCGCGGGGCGCGGCGCGCGTGCGGCGCGCGTGCGGCGCGCAGGCGCGGGCGCTGCTGCTGCGGCGCGGTGCGCACGTAGATGGCGTTGCAGTAGAGGATGCGCTGCGGCGGCGGCACAAACGCAAAGTTGACCAGGTTGGCGGCGGGCCAGAGCGCGTAGTTGGCGAGCAGCGTGGGCCGGAACTTGGCCGCCGCCGCGGCCGCGGCGTCGCGCGGGGTGCGCCCCTCCATGAGCGACATGGCCACGAAGAACACCGCGATGCCGAGCGGCGCCATGAGCCCCTGGTCCAGCAGCGTCTTGAGCAGCACCGTGCCGGGCGCGGTCGGCGCGCCGGGGAAGATGCACTGCAGGTGCGCGGCGCGGTCGCGTGCGGCGTCGCGGCGGCGGTTGTTTGGCGCGCCGCGCCGCCCCTTGCGCCCTGCGCCCCCTCAAACACGCACACACACGCACACACAGCCCGGCCCGCACCTTGTCGAGGAAGGCGAACCAGTAGTGCCCGATGGGCGTGCCGATGAGGGCGGAGTAGGCGCACAGCCGCGTCATGCGCGCGCCGTCGTACTCAAAGCCCGCCCCCGGGCGCCGCGCGCCGCGGGAGGCCGTGTACTGCGCGAGGCCGTCGCCGATGATGCTGCCCAGCACGCCTGCGGCGCGGCGCGCGGCGCGCGCGGCGCGGGCGGCGCGGCGTCGGCGCGCTGCTGCGCGCGCCGCGACCGCGCGCGCCGCCGCGCCGCCGGGCGCGAGCGGCGCAGGCCGGGCCGCGGCCCAGGCCTTGCCGCTGATGCTGGCTCTGCGTCGCGCGAGCGCCGCGCCGCGAGCCGCCCGCCCGGCGACGGGCGAAGGCTCTCGGCGTCGTCGGTGCCCCCCGCCCCGCCCGGCCGGCCGCTCACCCGTGGCGGCCTTGGTGAGCAGGGGCTTGCGGCGCAGCTGGTCGCAGTAGCCCGACCACAGGCTTGAGGCGCCGCTGCGGCTCATGAGCAGGCTGCGCTGCAGCATCGCGACGCGAGCAGCGGCCCCACCAGGGCGCCCGCCGGCATGCACCGCCGGGCGCAGCCGCCCGCCCTCGACCCGGGCGAGCGGGGCGCGCACAGCAGGCGAGCACGGTGGCGAGTCGGGCGTGGACTCACACTCGCGCTGCACAGCACGCCGATCGGGCGGGAGGGTGGGCTCGGGGAGAGACTGGTGTGTGGCCCTGCGTAGCGGGGGGGGGGGGGGGGGGGGTAGGTCGTGCGGCGCGGCGGCGGCGGCGGCGCCTGCGCGTCACGGCCCAGCCTCTGGCCGCTGGGCCGCGCAGCCCCGCCGACGACCCCACAACCCGCAGCAGCCGTGCCCGCCTCGCACGCGCCTGCTGCCGCGGCACGCCGCCGCCGCGCGCCCCGCGCGCGCACCGGCAGCAGCGGTGACGCGTGCCGCGCCCGCGCGCGCGCTCGGCGCGGGAGCGAGATGCAGCAGCGGCTGCCGCGCCGGCAGAGCGGGCGGCACGCCACCACCACCAGCAGCAGCAGCAGCAGCACCACCAGCAGCGGCAGGCCCCGGGCACCGCGCCAGCCGCGCGCGGCGGCTGCTGCTGCTGCTGCGTCCGCGGCCGGCGACCAGCAGCAGCGCGACGAGCAGCAGCGGCGGCGGCAGCGGGCCGCGCTCGCGCCGCACGGCGAGCTGCCGCTCGCGGGGCGGCGCGTGCTGATCACCGCGCCGCGCCAGTACGCGTCCAAGCTGGCGGGGCTGGTTGTCGACGCCGGCGGCGCGCCGCTGTGGGTGCCGGGCGTGGCCATCGCGCGGCTGACCGACGCGGCGGCGCTCGACGAGCTCGACGCCGCGCTCGCGCGGCTCGCTGAGTTCACGCACCTCGCGTTCACGTCGCGCAACGGCATCCTGGCCGTGCTCGAGCGCCTCGCGGCGCTGCACGGCGGGCCCGGCGCGGCCGCCGACGCGGTCGCGGCGAGCGGCGTCAAGCTCTGCGCGCTGGGCGCGGACGGCGAGGCGCTGCGCGGCGCGGGGCTGACGGTGCACGTGTCGCCCGCCGAGGCGAGCACCAAGGGCCTGGCCGCCGAGCTCGCGGCGAGCGGGCAGGCCGCGGGCGCGCGCGTCCTGTGCCCCGTGCCGCACGTGGCAGGTGCGCGCGGCGGCGCCGCCGCGGCGCGGCGCTGGCCGCGGCCGGCCGGGGCGGGGCGCGGCCGCCGCTGCCGCGTGGGCTGCCGCGTGACGCGCGCGCCGCTGCCCCGCGCGCGCCCGCCAGGCGGGCTGGTCGAGCCGCCGGTCGTGCCGCGCTTCCTCGCCGCGCTCGCGGACGCCGGCGCGCATGCAACGCGTGTCCCGGCCTACGTCACCTGCCCCGCGCTGCCCGGGCCGGCCGCGTGCGCGGCCGAGGCGGCGCTGCTGCGCGAGGGGCACGTCGCGGCGATCGCATTCAGCAGCACCGCGGAGGCGCAGGGCCTGTGCCTGCTCATGGGCGGCCGCGACGCGCTCGCCGCGGCGGTGCGCGAGCGCGGCGTGGTCCTCGCCGCGCACGGCCCCTACACCGCCGCCGGTGCGGCTGAGGTGCTGGGGCTGCCCGTGCCGGTCGTGAGCAAGTCGTTTGCGACCTTTGACGGCCTCGTCGCGGCGCTGGGCGACGCGCTGCGCGGCCCGAGCTCGTAGCGACCGCCGCCGCCGCCGCTGCCGCCCGCGCCGGCGCCCGCAGCTGGCGGGCGCGCGCTGGCGCCGCGCGGCGCGCGGCTGTAATCGCTCCAAGTCGCGACGCGTCACTTACCGCCCGAGCCGCTGCCCTGCGCGAACCTGCGGCGCAGCGCGGCCGCGTTGCCGCCCGCGGCCGCCGTCTCGACCGTGCCAAACTCGAGCGCCACGCCCCCGCCACCGGGGCGCATCGAGCGCAGCACGCCACTCTCCGAGGCGGCCGGCGGCGCGCCGAACGAGAGCGCGGGTGCGGCGGCGGCGGCGGCGGCGGCGGCGGCGGCGGCTGCGGCTGCGGCTGCGGCCGCGGCCGCGGCGTCCATGCCGGGCAGGTCCTTGGGGTCGACGCGCTGAACCCTGCGCGCGCCGCGAGCGGGGCTTAGCGGGCCTGAACCAGGCCCGGCTCGCGCGCGCTGCGGGCTTGAGCGCGGCAGCGCTGCCGCGCGCACGCCGCTCACTTTTTGCCGCTGAACGTCTCGTACAGCAGCTCGAGCAGCTCCACCGCGGCGCCCGGCTCGCCCGCGCTCACGCGCGACGCGAGCGCCTCTGGGAGCTCCAGCCCGTTGCGCGCCGCCGCGCGCCGCGCCTGCGCCCAGTTGTCGCGCCGGCAGGCCTCGCTCGTGCCGTTGGCATAGGCGTGCATGGCGACGTCCGCCTGCGGCCCAGCGCATGGCGGCGCCGGCTCGGGCCGGCGCGCCGTCGGCGCCGGGCTGGCTGCTGCGGCCAGCCCCTACAGGTGCGCCAACGTACCGGCCAGAAGCGGCTCAGGATCTCGGCGACGAAGAAGCCGTTGGCCAGGTCGCGGCGCGGGTGGGCGACGGGCACGCTAAGGTCGAGGCGCTGGACCCACCGCAGCACTTCGCGGCCGCAGCCGACCTCCGGCGGCGGCGCGTAGCCGAAGAGCGAGCCGCCCGCCGGCTTGGGCTGCTGCGCCTGCGCCGGCCTGCCCGCGCGGCTGTGCATTGCGGCGCTGCGACGCCGGCGCGGACCGTCGGCTGACCGCTGTCGCGCGCGCGCCCCCGGCGGCGAGGCGTGCCGCGGGCGTGGCTGTGAAGCTTCAAGCACGCACTGCGCAGGAAGGGGAGCAGGGCGGACAGGCGCGCGCCCGCGCCCGGCGCAACGGCGGTCTGCGGCGCTCGGCCGTCGCTCGGGTCTCGCGGTGCCGAGGTTTGAGCAGCCACAACCCGATCGCTTCGCTGGCCACCAAGCACGCAGGACGATCGCCTGGGCAGCCCTCCGCGCCTCCCTGGCGCGCCGGGCGCTCGGGAGCAGCACCGCCACTGTCCCCGCTCGCCTACGCCGTGGCAGAGGGCGCGCTCTTGCGGGCGAGGTGCTGGTTCATCGCCGGACCCGCGGGCATCGCGGGCCGGCCGCTCCGGCGCGGCAGCGGCCGGGCTCACAACACGCAATCACTCGACCCCCTCCAGCGCCATGGTGGAGGGCGGATCCGCGCGGTGCGGGGCGGTGACCTGCTTCCCTGCCGCCCCGCCACGCCTGGGCGTCGCCGCTGACGCCCTGGCGCCGCCGCAGGGGCGGGCGGCGCTCGCGGCGCGCCGCGGCGCACAGCGCCTTCTGCCGCTCCACGCAGGAGGCCAACAGGTGTGCAGCGCGCCGCTGGGCCTGCCCCGGCCCGCCCCTGACCCGTTGGCACGGGCCGCGCCGCGCTCGGGGCCCCGCGTCGCGGCGCGCGGCCGCCCCGGCAGCGGCAGCAGGGCGCAGCAGCGGCCGCAGCAGGCGTCGGCGCCCCGCCGCGCGCCAACAACTCGCGCGCCCGGCGCGCGCGCGCGCAGGGCGCTGTACCACTGCAACTACTGCCACCGCGACATCAGCGACAACGTGCGCATCAAGTGCGCCGACTGCGCCGACTTTGACCTCTGCGTGCAGTGCTTTGCCGTCGGCGTGCAGGTCAGCGGGCACCTCAACAGCCACGCCTACCGGGTCATGGACAACCTCAGCTTCCCCATCTTCCACCCAGACTGGGGGGTGAGCGGGCGGGGCGGGGCGACGTCGGGCGCCGCGGCGGCGCAGGGGGCGCAGGGGGCGCGGGGAGCGGGGCGCGGGCACAGGCGTGGGCGCCGACGCGCCGGCCGCGCCGCGCCGCAGTCGGACGAGGAGCTGCTGCTGCTGGAGGCGGTGGAGATCTACGGTGCGCCGCGGCGGCGGCGGCGGCGGCGGCGGCGGCGGCGGCGGCGGCGGCGGCGGCGGCGGCGGCGGCGGCGGCAGGGCACGGGCCGCGCCCGCGGGGCGCGCGGCGCGCCGGGGCGCGCTGACGCCCGTGGCGGCGGTCGCGCCGCGCAGGCATGGGCAACTGGGCGGCGGTCGCGGAGCACGTGGGCACCAAGTCCAAGGCCTCCTGCCAGGCGCACTACTACCAGATCTACATCGACCCCCCCTCCTGCCCGCTGCCCACGCCCGCGCCAGAGATGGCCGGGGTGAGCCGATAAGCCAGCGGCGGCGGCGCCGCGCGGCGGCGGCGCGCCCCGCCGCCGCCCTGTTTGGTTGCCGACCCGCCGCCGCGCCGCGCCGTGCCGCGCCGCGGCGCCGCGCAGCTGGACGTCGCGAAGCTGGCGGCGATCGCGAAGAGCAACTGCGGGCGCAAGCGCGTGCGCCCGGAGGACGCGGCCGCGGCGGGGGCGGCGGCGGCGGCGGCGGCCGTCAAGCAGGAGGACGGCGCGGGCGGCGGCGGCGTGAAGCAGGAGCAGGCGGGCAGGCAGCTGCAGCAGCAGCAGCCTGGCGGGCAGCAGCAGGAGCAGCAGCAGGCGGCGGCGCCCAAGCAGGAGAGCGAAGCTGTCGCCTCCCCGCGGGCGCTGGGTAAGGGCGCCAAGCGGCAGCGGGTGGAGGGCGACGCGGCCGCGGAGGCGCCGGCGGCGGCCGAGCACCCCGCCGCCGGCGGCCTCAGCAAGCACCCGCAGCAGGCGGACAAGCAGCCGGCCGGGCAGCAGCAGCCCAGCGGCGACGCCGGCGCGGCAGCGGCCGCAGCAGCTGGCGGCGGCGCTGCTGAGGGCCGGCCGCCGACGCCGGCCGTGCCCGGGCAGCTGGCGGCGCAGGGCGGCGCGGCGGCCGCGGCCGCGGCCGCAGCCGCGGCCGCAGCGGGCGCCGTGAGCGGCAGCGCGCCGCCCGTGCGCAGCGCGGGGCCGCAGCTCGAGATGATGACGGGTGCGCCGCGCCGCGCCGCGCGCGGCCACGCGCGCAGGCCGCTGCCGCAGGCGCGCCTGCCCACCCCGCCGCCCGCCGACCGCCGCGGCGCTGCGCTGCCGGCGCCAGGTTGGCACGCGCGGCGCTGTGAGTTTGAGCCCGAGTGGGACAACGACGCCGAGGCGGCGATCGCCGAGATTGAGTTCAGGGAGGACGAGCCGCCCGCGGAGCGCGACGCGAAGCTGCGGCTGCTCGAGATCTACAACCGCCGCCTCGACGAGGTGCGCCGCGCCGTGGCGGGGCCCTCGCCCGCGCACGGCCCGCGCGCCGCCGAGGCCGCGGGCGACCGCCCGCCGCGCCTGCGCCGCCCGAGGGCCGCCCGGCGCGGCCGCCCGACGCCCGCCCGCCGCCGCCCCCCGCGCGCTGCTCCCCGCGCAGCGCGAGCGCCGGTGTGCGTTCATCCTGGAGCACGGCCTGCTCAACGTGCGCCGCATGCAGGGAATCGACCGCCGCCGCATGGCCGGCGAGCGCGAGCGCCACGCGCAGATGCGCGTCTTTGCGCGGTGCGTGCGTGCTTGCGCGCGCGCCGCCGCGGCGGCCGCCGCCGCCGCGCTGTGCGGCGCCGCTGTGCTGACGCGAGCGCCGCCGCCGCCGCCCCGGCGCAGCTACGCGCCGCCGGGCAGCCACGAGGGCCTGGTCGAGGGGCTGCTCACGGAGAGCCGCCTGCGCACGCGCATCGCGGAGCTGCAGGCGCACCGCGCCGCGGGGCGGCGCACGATGGCCGAGGTGCGCGGCGCGCGGCGGCCCCGTGCAGTTGGGAGGGGTGCTGGGTCGGCGGGCCCGCTGCGCGCGCCGCCGGCGGCCGACCGCAGCGCCGCACCGCGCCGCGCCGCGCAGATTGAGGACGCTGAGCTGGATGCGGCGGCCAAGAAGAAGCGCGAGGCCAAGCAGGGCGCCGCGCTCGGCGACGAGGTGCGCCGCCCCTCGCGCCGCACGCCGCGCCACGCCGCGCGCCGCCGCGCCGGCCGCCGCGCGCGCAGCCGGCCCGACCCCCCGCCCGCCCGCGCCGCGCCGCGCCGCGCCGCGCCACGCAGCCCCGCCCGGCCCCGGCGGCGGCGGGCCGTCCGGCCTTGGCGGCTACCGGTCGACCGCGTCGGCGCTCAACGTCTGGCGCCAGCGCCGCGGCGTCGCGCTCGACATCTCGGGCCTGCCCGGCGTCGAGGCGCTGAGCGCGCGCGAGGCGGAGCTGTGCGCGGGCGGGCGGCTGCTGCCGGCGCACTACCTGAGCCTCAAAGACGTCATGATGCGCGACGCGGAGGTGCACGGCAAGATCACGCGCGCAGACGTGAGCGGCGCGGCGCAGCGCCACGCACCGCGCCGCGCCGCGCCGCGCCTCGCGCTGCGCCGCGCCGCGCGCTGCGCCACGCCGCGCCGCGCCGCGCCGCGTGGCACGCCCGCCTGCCGCCGCCGGCGTGGGGAGGCCGGGCGGCCGCCCTGCCCGCCCCGTTGGCGCTGCCTCGGCCGCCCGCCACGGGGGCCTCGCCCGCCCACCTGGCCCGCCCCGCGCCGCGCGCACCCGGCAGGCGCGGTCGTTCTTCCGGCTTGACCCCTCGCGCTCCGCGCGCGTGTGGGAGCTGCTCTGCTCGGCGGGCTGGCTCGCCAACACGCCGCCGGAGGAGGCGGAGGACAAGTGGGGCCGGCGGCGCTCCGCCGCCGCCGCGGGCGGCGGCGCCGCGGGCACGGCCGCCACCGCGGCGCCGCCCGGCGGCGGCGACGGCGGCGGCGCCTCGGCCGCGCCCTCCGCCGGCGGCTCGGCCGACGGCGGCGGCGAGGGCGGCGACGGCAACGACGGCGGCGGCGGCGAGGAGGCGGACACCGCGGCGGGCGGCGGCGAGGGCGTGGCGGCGTGAGCTGCGTCAACCGCAGCGCGGAACCTGAACCGCTCGCAACGCGTCGTGTGCCAGGACGGCGTCCTCCATGTGCGCCAGCCACGCCCAGCCCGCAACCCGCCCGCACGCGCAGCAGGCCCTTCTTTGCGCAGCTGTCGCCGCTGGTTGTTGAGCACCGCGCCCACACGCGCCGCCCGCCTGGGTCGCTGTGCGCGCCCGGGAGCTGCCCAAGCGTCATCCCGATCGCCGGGGGGGACGCCGGCCCGGGCTGCGGCCGCTGCGGGGCCGCGCGCTGGCGGCGGAGCAGCGGCCAGCAGCGGCGAGCAGCGGCGCGATGTGAGCGCGGGCCGTGCGCCCGCCGCGCCGCCATGTTCCTGCCCACCAAGCCCGTGGCGCCGGAAGAGCCGCTGCTGGGCAGCATACGCGTGGTCGTGGTCGGCGAGCCGGGCGTCGGCAAGGCGCGCCGCTGCGCCGCGTTGGCGAGCCTGGCGCGGCGCGCGCGCGCGGGGCAGCAGCCGAGCCGCCGCGCCGCCGCCGCCGCCAGCGCCGCCGCTCGCGCAGTCAGCGCTGACGGAGCTGATCGCCAACGGCGCGCCGGCCAAGTCGTCGCGGTCGACCGCGGGGTGCCACATCCACGTGAAGCTGGTCGACACGCCCAGCGGCGGCGGCCCCGGCGGCGCTGGCGCCGGCGCCGACCCGGCGCGGCGCTTCTTCGTGGAGCTCTGGGACGTCAGCGGGCAGCCCAAGTACGGCGCGCTGCGGCGCGTGTTTTACCGGCAGGTCAACGGCGTGGTGCTGGTCTATGACCTCACCTCGCGCGCCTCGCTCGCGCGCCTGCCGCGCTGGGCGGCCGAGGTCGCGCGCGGCGGCAGCTTCGTCGCGCCGTTTGCGGACGAGCTCGCCGCGCGCAACATCGGCGGGCTGCCCGTGCCGGTGCTGGTCGTCGGGAACAAGGCCGACCGCCTGCGCCCGAGCGCCGGCGGCGCCGGCGGCGGCGCCGCGGCGCTGCCGGCGATCATCAACGCCGCGTGCGCGCAGGCGCTCGCGCGCGGCGGCTGCGGCAGCTGGTGGCAGCGCGGGCTGCTCGGCGGCCTGCGCGGCCGGCGCGCGCCGTCGGAGGCGAGCCTCGCGCCGGAGATGGCGGCGCAGCACGTCAAGGGCATCAGCGCGTCGGCCGCGACGGGCGCGCTCGACTGGGACACGCTGCAGCAGTTCCTCGGCGGCCTGTGGGAGCGCCGCTACGCGGCGTCGGCCGCCGGCGCCGCGGCGCTCACGCCCAGCCCGTTCATGCACCGGGCGGCATCGTTCAGCAGCGGCGGCGGCGCCGCCAGCGGCGCGGCGGCGGCGCTCGCGGGCGCCGCGGGGCTGCTCGCCGGCGCCGGCGGCGGCGCTGGCGGCGGCGCGAGCGCGAGTGGTGAGGGCGGGCGCCTCGATGACGACTGGGTGTGAGTGAGTGAGTGACGCGCGGCGCGCGAAGCAAAACACGCGGCTCCGCGTCCTTGGTCTTTGTTTGTTGCCGTCGTGCCGTCGCCGCCTAACCGTGGCTCCCGAACGTCACCGAACGGCATCTTCCAGCATCACAGCAGGCAGGGAAAGCGAACGAACACGTCTCAAGCACACCAAGCGCCAGCACGGCTCCACCTTCGTCGCGGCAGCCGCCAGTGCGATTGCGCGCACATCGTCGGTCGACAGGTCGCGACAGGTGTTACACGAACCTTTGCCATCAACTGGCGGTTCCGGGCATGCTGCCGTGCTGCGGGCGCGCCGGGCGACGGCTTTCGTGACGATGCCAAACTGCGAAACTCGCCGCGCCGCCCGAGCCTCCCGAGCCTCCCGCCGCGCCGCCCACGGCATGCGACATCTTGTTCTCCTGCTGGCGGTGATTCTGACCGCGATTGCGCGTGTCCAGGGGCAGGGGCTGGCTGTCGACGCCGATAGCCTAGGTGCGAGCGCGGCAGCGACCGCATCCGCCTTTGAAGAGTTCGAGGACGCCCTAGGTGAGCTCCGGCGATCCGGGAAGCGGCGCTGCGGGTGACGCCTCCGGCGGGTGACGACGGCCCGCTGCCGCCGCCGCGCGCAGGGATCGCCGGCCTGGGCGGCCGCGGCCGCGGCAGGGGCGGCACGGGCGTCAGCAAGCTGGGCGGCTTTGGCTCACTGCGCGACTTTGAGCAGCTGCAGGCGGCCGCTTACTACATCGCCGGTTCGCCCCTCAAGTACGAGAGCTCCAACGCCACGCACACGCCCGGCCGGCGCAGCTACCTGCCGGCGCCGCTCAACCAGCGCTCGTGCGCGTCGTGCGTGGGGCAGGCGGTCGCCGCGGCGGCCACCATCAGCCTTGCGCAGACGCTGGACGTGGATGCGTCCGAGGTGGAGGTGTCGCCCCTTGCGCTCTACTACTGCCTGCAGTGAGAGGGAGGGGGGAGAGGGCGGGGGCATCCACACTGGCACCCCCCCCCCCCACACACACACGCACACCGACCGCACGCCGCCCCGCCGTGCAGGGGCGGCCGCACCTGCCAGACGGGCTGGGACATCCCGCCGGCGCTGTCGCGGCTCGAGGTCAACCCACAGTGGCTCCTGCCCGCGCACTGCTTCGACCACGCGCTCGCGGCGCTGCAGCCCATTGAAGAGCCCGACGTGGACGACTGGGCGCCCACGTGCGCCGCGGCGAGCGCCGACTCGGCGGACCGCAGCTGCCGGGACATTGCCCGGGGGCGGCCGCTTTACCGCTGTACCTACAAGAGCCTCAGCTCGTTCCACCAGATCCAAGCCCACATCCGGCAGAGCGGCGCGGCGATCACACGGATCATCGTGCCCGACGACTGGGAGGTCCAGTTCAACAGCTCCCTGCGCGCCGTGAGCGGCCTGGCGGCGCCGCCGTACCGCTTCAATGCCTCCGCCAAGGCGCTCTTCGGACACGCCGCCGTGATTGTGGGGTACAACAACGAAGACTTCACGTGGACAATACTCAACAGCTGGGGCGCCGGCGCCGACCCGCAGCAGCAGCACCTGCGCGGCGGCGTCACCGCGGACGGCCTCGCCCGCGTCAGCATGGGGCTGCTGGGTGAGGCGGCGCGCGCCCGCCGGGGGCGCTCAAGGCGGCGGAGCTGGCGCGGCGCTGGCGCGCGGCCGGGCGCGGGGGGGGGGGGGACAGCTAGCGGCACCAGCTGGCCGCTGACCAGCCGCCACCTGCCCCGGCCTGGGCACATGACCCCTGCGTGCACGTAGGCATCGGCACGCCCGACAAGACCTACGCCCTGGCGTGCGAGCCGGCGGCCGGCAGGCCCGGCAACATGCACGGCGAGCGCCCGTACGCACGCGCCCGGCGCAAGCCCGTGACCTCGGTGCGCAACGAGCCGACCTGCGTCACCTACACCGCGCAGCCCGGCGACACGGTGGCTGCGCTGGCCGACCACTTTAAGGTTGACATTCGTGCGCTGGTGAGGGACAATGTCGGCGTGACCGGGCAGGTCAGCGACGTTGTCTACCGATTCCCGCTCACCCTGCGCGGCGAAGAGATGGCGCGCGCGATTGCTGTGGTGGCCGCCGGCACAGACATGTCGGGCGCGGCGGCGCCGCGTTTCCACTGCACCGCGTACGACGCGACCGGCGGCGCCACCGACGTGGTGTGCGACAGCGCCGAGCCCAGCGGCGCGGGCAACGCCGCGTGCACGGCCAAGGGCGTGGTGGGGTGCGCCCTGCACCTCCAGGACGTCAACGTGACCGCCGCTCTGCCCGCCGGCGCGGCGCTGCGCGTGTGCAACGCGGCCTGGGGCAGCTTTGCGGAGTTTGACCG
Source organism: Scenedesmus sp. PABB004 (assembly GCA_014905635.1). Classification (NCBI taxonomy): domain Eukaryota; kingdom Viridiplantae; phylum Chlorophyta; class Chlorophyceae; order Sphaeropleales; family Scenedesmaceae; genus Scenedesmus; species Scenedesmus sp. PABB004. Next base: position 280,233 of record JABVCE010000010.1, on the reverse strand, counting down.
CGTGGCGTACATGCTGGACGAGCCCCAGTGGACCGACGCGGAGCGCGCCATGGCCATGCCCGACAGCGAGGCCAACGCTGTGCGGGCGCTCATGTCTGCGCTTGGGCTGGGTGCCAGCGCGGAGCTGCCCTTCCTGCAATGCAACGAGCCGGGACAAGCTTGGGGCTTCACGCCCCTGGACGTGCCGTGCGTGGCAGCGCGGCCCCGCCCGCGTTGTCAGCCTCGGTGCAGCGCGCCGCGGCGGCCAACGCGCCGCACCGCTCTGCAGGGGTACCCAATTGCAGCTGGCCGTGCACTGCACCCCTGGGGCGCCACACACCGTGGTGGACCTCTTTTTTGCCCCCGTCGCGGCAGGTGAGGTGCAGGCCACCATGCTGCCGTCGTTCACCCCCGACCTGGCCGCGGCGCTGCTCGGCTTTGAGAACCTGGAGACTCTCACGCTGGTCCTCTACAGCGGCGAGCTGCCCCCGCAGCTGGGCGCGCTGCGGCACATGCGGAAACTTTTGGTAAACGCCTACTGCCTGACCGGCACGCTGCCGGAGCAGCTGCTGGCGTCGTGGTCCAACGTGACGGACGTGGAGATCAAGCCGCCCATTGACGCGGCCAACTTTGTCGACCCGCAGGGCGACGCGTGCGGGCTCAGCGGCGGCATCCCCCGCGCCTGGACGGCGCGCGGCGCGGGGAGCCGCCTTGCGTCGCTCGACCTCTCCGGCAACCGCCTGGGCGGCCGGCTCAGCGTCGAACTGCCCGCCTGGCCCGAGCTGCGCTCGCTGAACCTCGCGCGCAACGCTTTCGGCGGCGACATTCCGCGGCGCTGGAGCGAGTTCAGGGCGATCCACAGCATCGACCTCAGCGCCAACCGGCTGCAGGGAGACTTCCCGGCGACGTTTGCCAAGCTTTTTTCGCTGCGCGAGATGGCGCTGGATGGCAACCGGCAGCTCTCGGGCTGCGTGCCCCTCTCCCCGGCACTCCAGCTGACCTACAGCGGCACGCGCATGGTCGGGCTGTGCGCGACCGACGCCGGCGACGTCGCTGCGGCGCAGCTGCGCGCGCTGGGCGCGCTGCTGCCGCGCGCGCTGCTGAGCGGCGGCGTCGCGGACGGCGCGCCCGGTGCCTACGACGACCTCATTTCGCGTGCGCTGGGCACGGTCGCCGACCTGGGCCGGCTCGTACGCAGCGAGCAGGAGTCTGCCTACCTCGCGACCATGGAGCATGAGGGGCCGGGCACGCTGCACTTTCGCGTCGCGTCCATCAACTTTGCAGAGTACGTGGTCGACGTCATGGGCGCAGGCCTCGCGCTCAACCTCACCGTGCTGCCCGAGCTGGCGCGCGCGCTGCCGCACCTGGAGACGCTGTACCTGGACCAGAGCGGCGCACGCGCGCTGACCGCCGAGCTGCCGGCGCGCGACCGCGCGCTGCCGCCCGGGCTCGCGGCCGCGGCGCCGCGCCTGATGAAGCTCTCCTTGTCCCACAGCGGCGTGAGAGGCCCGCTGCCTGCGGCGTGGGGCGGGTGGGCCAGCGTCAAGCAGGTCTGGCTGGACGGAAACGCGCTCACGGGCAGCCTGCCGCCCGAGTGGGGCGCCGGCATGGCGACGCTCGCGTCCCTGGACCTGAGCGGCAACGCGCTCACGGGCGGCCTGCCCCCCGAGTGGGGGAGCGCAGCGGTGATGCCGCCGGGCCTCAACACCTTCCTGGTCAACAACAGCGGCATCGTCGGCGACGTGCCGCTCTCGTGGGCGCGGTTCAGCGTCGGCGCAGTCGCGCTTGATGGCACGGGCGTCGACGCAGACGTCTGCGCGCCCGGTGGCCTGCTCGTGACTAGCAGGACGCGCGACGGGCGGCTGTTTTGGGCGCCGCCGTGCGCGACGCCCGACTTCCCAGACGTGGCGGCGCTGGCCGCGCTCAAGGCGCAGCTGCTGGCCGCCGGCGGCGACGCTGACGTGCTGGGCGCCTGGAACACATCTGACCCGGGCGGCGCGGGTGAGGAGGGAGGGCAGGGAGAGCGACGCCTGCGCGAGTGGGTGCTGGAGCACAGGTGCACATGTGCCGTGCACATGCGCTCCAGGCCCTGACACGCCACCGCCGCCGCCGCAGGCCCCAGCACGCCGCCGCGCTACTGCCGTGCCTGGCCCGGCGTCAGCTGCGACGCGAGCCACCGTGTGTCAGGGCTCGACCTGGCGCCCCTGGGCGCGCTGGCAAAGCCGCTGCAGCTCGGGGTGCTGCTGGACACGATCAGCGGCCTCGACAACCTGCGCGCGCTGAGCCTGGCCGGGCTCGGCCTGGCCGGCGACGTCGGCGGCGGCGAGCGCGGCGGCGTGGCTGGCTTTGCACGTCTTGAGGCACTCGACCTGACAGACAACCCCGGCCTCACTGGTGCCCTGCCTGCTGCCTGGGCGGCCCTCCCCGCGCTGCGCGCTGTCAACGTGTCGCGCACCGGCGTGGCCGGGCCGTTGCCGCCGGTGTGGGCAGCTCTGCAGCAGCTGCGTGAGCTGCGCGCCACAGGCTGCCCCGGCATCACGGGCGGCCTGCCACCGGAGTGGGGCCTGCTCTCGAATCTGCAGGTGCTGGACCTCAGCGGTGCTTCGCTGTCCGGGCCGCTGCCCCAGCAGTGGGCCGACGCGCTGGCCATCCGTGCGCTGGCAGCGTCGGGCACTCATGCAGCAACGGCGAGCGCCGCCAGCAGCGGGCGCACCGTGCCCGCGGGTGGCCGCCGCGCCTGGCCTGGCCCGCTCGACGGTGGCGCCGGCGTGGCGCCAGCGGCCTCGCAGCACGCGGCCGTGGCGCAGCGCGCGGCGGCGACGGTGTTCGAGGCGGCGGCTGCTGCTCCCCCGGGGGAGCTGGGCATGCTGCAGCTGCGCGTGCTGAGGCTGCAGGGCAACGGCCTCACCGGGGGGCTGCCGGCCGCGTATGCAAAGCTCACGCGGCTGCAGGTGCGGGGGCTGCGCGGGCGGGGTTTAGGCCCTGAACGCTGGGGCTGTGCGGCCGCGCGGCTGCTCGCGAGCGGGGCCCCGACCGCCAGCCCCTCCCACCGCCGCTGCGCAGGAGCTGGTGCTGAGCAACAACTCACTGACCGGCAGCCTGCCGCCTGAATATGCGACGCTCAGGCGGCTGAAGGTGGGGGCTGCGCCGGCACGCCGCGCTCGTGCGCGCCTGCAGCTGGCCCCACCTTTGCACCCCGCCGCGCCGCAGGTGCTGGCCGTGCACGGCAACCGGCTGTCTGGCCCGCTCCCCACGGTGTTCACGACGCTCACTGCGCTCCGCATTTTGGACGCCGGGCGGAACGCGCTGGCCGGCGGTCTGCCGCCGACCTACATAAGCATGCGGCGGCTGCAGATATTGGCACTTGACGGCAATGCCCTCACAGGCGCGGTGCCGGAGCTGTGGGATAAGTTCGGCGGCGACGGCTTTGCGCTGCAGTGCCTGCTGCTGGCCGGCAACGCGGACGAGCTGCTGAGCCCGCAGCGCGCCGCCGCGCTGGTCGCGGCGTCACGCGCGCGCGGGCTGGAGCTGGCGGTGGACGCCCCCGCCGACCCGCGCTGTGACGCAGCCGCGTTGTTCATGTGATCGCTCAAACTCTCAGATGGTGACGCCCTCTGCGTTTGAAGACTGTGTTTGATTGACCACGTTGACTTGCTGCCCGCACCCGAACCTCACCCTGCTCACCCCCCCCCCACACACACACACACGCACACACTGTGTGCCAGCAAGTGCTCCCCCGAGTGGCGCGAACTCCTCCTTCACATGTGCTGGCAGACTTGCTCCTTGCGCGGGCGGTGCTGTTGCTCGTTCAACGAGCGCAAACTAGTTGGTTGCGAGGAACTGTGCAGATCGCCCTGCTGACCGCACAGTGCTGTGGGGCGCCAAAACGTGATCGGTTTGTGGTCGGAATCGCGGCCCGATGATCATCGCCTGAGCCACGGTAGGGCGGCGGCGAGCGGCGCGGGCGGGCGTGGATGACTGACCGGCTGGCGCGCGTGCCGCCCACCGGCGAATCGACGCGGCACAGAGTTGGTGTGGTCACACGCTCTGCGCGGAAGCGGCGCCCCCGCAGCCCCCCGCCCAGCTCGGCCGACGCCCCAAAAACGCCGCGGTGGCGCCGACCCTGCCACACAGAGAACGATTTGCCTGAGCCGCCGCCCGCGCTGCCTTTGGCGGACGACGGCTGACTGGTCACCGCCGCGCGTCCGCCGCCGCCGCCGCCGCCGCCGCCGCGGCTGCAGAGCGTGTGACCATCTGCTGCAGCGTCGCGGCTGGCGGCGGCGGCGTGAGGCCGCCGCCGCCGCTCGTCTGCCGTCCCGCTCCGCCGCCGCCGGCGCCGCCGGTGCCGCCGGTGCCGCCGCGCGGGGCGCGCGTGCTGCTGCCGCTGCTGCCGGCGCCCGCTGCGCCCCGCTGGTGCTGCTGCTGCTGCTGCTGTTGCTGCTGCTGCTGCTCTTGCTGCTGCGCCGCGGGCGCGTCCGCGGGCGGCGGCGGCGCCGGCCCCGGCGCGCACATGAGCGGCGGCTGGTCGGTCAGCACGTTGTAGCCGAGCCGCCGGCTCGCCTCGCCAAACCAGTGCTGCGCCGCCTGCGCGTCGGGGGTGCAGCCGTAGCCGGCGTTGAGCATGTGCCCCAGCAGCGCCATCTGCGCGCTGTCGCCCTCGTTCGCGAGCGCCTGCGTCTCGTGGAACCAGCGGACTTGGCACTCCGTGATCGCCTGCTTCAGCGGCCGCCCCCTGCGTGGCGGCGGGGCGAGCGCGGCGCCCGGCGGCCGTCGGCGAGCGCGGTGGCGGCGGCCGTCGAAGCGCGCCGGCACGGCGCCACGGCGGCGGGCGGGCCGGCGGCGGCCGCCACGGCGGCGGCGGCCGCCGGCGCTGCTCCGGTGCGCCGCGCCTCACCGGCGCTGGGACTCGGGAAGCTCCATGGCGCCGCGGGTGTGTGTCGCTCCCTTCTCTCTGGGAGGCGCGGCGGGCCGGCCAGGCGGGCCGCGAGGCGGCCGGGGCGGCGGGAGCAGTGATGTCGGCGGCGGCAGAGAGGGCCGGCGGCGAGCAGGGATGCCGGGACGGCCGGCAAGGCCACGGCGTCGCGGACGGCGGCGGACAGTCCGCGCCGGGGGGCAGCGGCGGCCAGGCAGGTGCACCCGGCGGCGGTGCGTCGCGTCCAAACCGCGGCCGTCACGCTCGCGGCCGCCGCAGCACGTAAGGCCGCCCGCTGTGCCCCCCTCACATGGCACCCGCCACCGCTGCGCCCAGAGCCCGCACGCACGCCAGCACGCGCAGCTGCGCGCCGCTCGACTCTAACGCGCGACGCCGCCGCCGCGCGATGCCACGCCGGCGAGCCCCGCCCGCCCGCGCCCTCTGGCTGGCCTGGCTTCTGGGAGCGGCGGGAGTGCTGGCAGCGCGCGGCGCGGTCGCAGCGGCGCGCGAGGCGCAGCAACCGCCGCCGCTGCTGCCCGACGCCGCTGCTGGCGCCGGCGGCGGCCGCGGTCTGGCGGCGGGCGAGACGGAGCTGTTCTGCAACGTCACCAGCGAGTGCCGGCCCTGCCTCGCCAAGCACATGGACTCGGAGGCATGCCGCCCGACGCGGCACGCGGAGCACCTCTCGTGCGCCACGGACGAGGCGCAGCCGCACCAGGTGCGCCCGGCGCGCGGGCGCGGCCGCCGGCCGCGCCGCGCGGCGGCGGCTCACGCCCTGCCGCCGCGCAGGTCAAGCTCGCGCTGCGCCGGCGCGGCGCGCGCAAGGCGTCGCCGGTGCACCTCTCGCGCAGCTGCCGGCCGCCGGGCGACGCCGCGGGCGCGCCCGCGGGCGCAAGCGCTGACGCCAACAGCAGCAGCAACAGCAGCAGCAGCAGCAGCAGCGGCGCTGCCGCCACCGCAGCGGAGCCGGCGGCGCTCACGGAGCACAGCGAGCCGCCCGACGCCGAGCCGCCCGGCGGCGGCGGTGGCGGCCCGGGCGCAGGCGTGAGCGTGGGCGGGCTGAACCTGCTCTATTTCGAGCTCGCCATGGCCGCGGTGCTCGCCGGCGCGCTGCCGCTCGTGCGCGCGCGCAAGCGCCGCTACGTGCGCCTGTGACGCGGCCCGCCAACGCCCGCGGCTGCCGGCGCCGGCGGGGTAATCGCCGCCACTGTTGCAGCGGCTGCCGAGCGTCATGCGCGTGTGCGCGCGCCGTGCGTCGAGAGCCCCCCCCCCCACGCGCCGCCGCGCGGCACGGCAGCAGCACAGGCCGCTGCGCGCCGCTGGCTGCGGCGCGTGCAAGCCCCCAGCCCCCTCGCGCCCACCCCAGCCAGTCCTGCCGCCACTGCATGCCTACCTACCGCAACCACTGCCTGCGCCCCCGCTGCCTGCCTAGCTCGCACGCGTGCCCCCGTTCTCTTCGCCGCGCGCTCTGTGCAGGGCGGCTCGCGCGCGCCCGCGCCCCACAAAAACACACCCCGCCGGGGCAGGCGTCACTGCTGCCTGGCGAGCAGCGCCGCCAGCAGGTCCTTCACTTGCCCCAGGTCGCCCGCCAGGCCGTCCACCTTGGCCGACAGGGCCGCCACGTCCGCCGCCAGCCGCGCGGCCGCGGCCGCGCCGCCCGCCGGCGCGGCTGCGCCCCCGCCGGCCCCGGCGCCGCTGACCGCACCGCCGCGCGCCGGCGGGCCGTGCGCGGCGCCGGCGCCGCCGCCGCCGCGCTGCCCCGGCCCCGACCACAGCCCGCCGGGCGCGGGCGCCTGGCCCGGCGGCGGCGACGGCGCCGCGCCGGGGCCACCGGGCGCGCCGGGCGTGCCGCCGCCGGGCGGTTCGGGGGCCAGGCGCTCGCGCATGGCGTGCTTGAGCTTGCGCAGCTTGGCGTACACGTCGCGCCGGCGGTGCGCGGCCGCGTCGAGCCGCGCCGCCTGCGGGACCAAGATGTGCACGTACGGCAGCAGCACGCTGCGCGGCGCGGCGGGCCGGCGCGGCGGCGGGCAGTCGGCGCCGCGGCCTCTCCCTCCCTCTCTCCCTCTCCCCGTCCCCCACTCTCTCTCCCTCCCTCTCCCCGCCCCCGCGCGCCCCCTGCCGCCCCTGCCGCAGCGCGCCGCCGCTGGCGCGTGCCGCACCGCGAGTTGAGGTCGGTCACCACCGCGGCGGTGAGCGTGGACTCGATCTCGTCGATGATGAGCGCCTTGTTGCGCAGCATCTGGTCCGCCTCGCTCTCCTTGACCACGCCTGGGGTTTAGGGGACAGGGTGTTTAGGGTTTAGGGTTAAGGGTTTAGGGTTGAGGCGCACGCGGCCGGGGGGCGGGCGGCGCGCGGGCGGCGCGCGGGCGTCAGGGGGCCGGCGGGGCGGCCCCCGCGCGCCCGCGTGCGCCAGGCGGCGGCCGTGGGGCGCAGGCGGGCGGGCCAGGCGGCCTCACCGTACGTCTCGTCCACGATGGCGATGAGCAGGTTGACCAGCACGATAAGCACCAGCACCGCGTACACGCAGCACAGCGTCACCGCCAGCCGGCTCGCGACCTGGGGAGGGGGCGCGGCGGCCGCGGGTGAGGTACGGCAGCGACGGCGCGGGCGCGCGGCGCGTCCGGGGGCCAACACGCGACGCGGCGGCGGCGGCGGCGGCGCGGGGTGGTGCCCCCTTCTGCCGCCCGCTCGCCCTGCCCCTCCCGCTCGCCCTGCCCCTGCCTCTCCCCCTGCGCACCGTGTTGACGTTCATTATCGTTTTGAGCGTGGAGAACTGGACGTCACCTGTGTGTGTGTGTGTGGGGGGGGGGGGTGCAGTGAGGGCGCGGCGCGGCGCGGCGCGTTTGCGTGCGCGGTCGGGGTGCGCACCGAACATGATGGTGAAGAGCTGCGTGATGGAGTCCTGGGGGGGGGGGGGGGGGGGGGGGCGGCGAGGCCCCGCGGCGGGCGCGTCGAGGGCTCGCGCCGCCGCGCCCAGCACGCGCAGCGCGCCGCGCACGTCCCTTGACCCCCCCCCCCTTCCCCACCACCACCACACACCCCCACAGCCCCCGCGTCACCTCGAGGCTGCCAAAGACCTGCACCTCCGCGTCCTCCGCGAGCGCGCTGCTGCCGACGAGGGACACGACGCTCAGGCGGCTGCTCGACGCGGGCGACATGAGAACGCTAAAGGTGAGGCCAAACGAGATGAGCTGGGCGGTGGCGCGGCGCGGCAGCGGCGAGACGCGGGGCGGCGGCGGCAGGGGGGCGGCAGTTGGTGGGCGCGGGAGCGCGGGCGCGCGGGCGCGCGGGCGCGCGGGCGCGCGGGCGCGTGCCCGCGCCCAGAGGGCTGGCGCCGCGCCGCGCCGCCTCGTCCAACCCCCAACCCCTCCTAAACCCTGAACCCGCGCCGTCCGTCCCCGGGGCGCTCACGAGGAAGAGGAGCATCATGAAGAACCAGCGCATGTCCCGGATCACAATCAGCACCTGGCGGCCAGTGCGTGGGGGTTTGCGTGTGTGTGTGGGGGGGGGGGGGGCACAGTGAGGCGGTGACGGCGGCGCGCTTGACCGCGGTTTGCCGCGATTCGGCCGCGTTTGATTGCGCGCCCCGGCCGCGGCCGCACCATGCGCAGCAGCGCGCCGATCTGCTCGATGGCCATGCAGAAGTACAGGGAGCGCAGGCAGAGCAGCAGCACCTGCGGCCGCGGCGCGGGCGGGCGCGGTGAGCCCCAAGGGCCGACGAGACGCGGCGCGGCACGGCGCAGGGGGTGCGTTTGTGGGGCCGGGCCGCGCCGCCCCACCTCGAGCGCGACGAGCACGACAAACAGCTGGTGGTTGGCGCGGGTGAGGTGCAGCAGGACCAGCACGGAGAGAAGCACGCACGACGTCATGTCCATCTGGCGCGCGCGTGCGTGTGGGCGGGGCGGGTGTGAGAGGGTGGGTGTGGGTGCGGGCGGTGGGTGTGGGTGGGTGGGCGGGTGGGTGGGGCACTGCGGCGATGCCGCGCGCGCCAGCGGCAGTGCCGGCGGCGGCGGGCGCGGCGCCCGCGGCGGCCCTGCGCACCCAGTTCCATGGTGAGTTGAAGTACTCCCGGCCGTAGGTGATGACCTGCTTCACCTCATCCACCGCCTGGCGGGGCGGGAGCAGCACACGCCCCGCGGGGTGTGCCGTGCGCTGTGCGCTGCGCGTGCTGTGCGCTGCGCGCGGAGCCCACGGGCCGCCCGCAGGCCGCCGCCACGGCTGCCTCATCGTCACCGCCCTAAACCCTCCCACCACTCCCTCCTAAATCTCACCTGCCCGGCCATCATGATCACCAGCACGCACTCCAGCGCGACCGCGGCGCGGCCCTGCGGGTGCGCCAGCAGCTGCGCCGTCGTCCAGGACGGGTCTGGCGCGCGCGGCGGCGCGGGCGGCGGCGGGGGCGGGGGCGCGGTCAGCGCCCCCCGCGCGCGGCGGCGCGGGGCACGCGCCGCGCGCCCGTCGGGGCCCGCCGAGGCGCAGGCCGCGCCGCGCCGCCGCGCCGCCGGCGGCGCGCCGCACCTCCGCCGTAGACGGCCACGCCCATGTAGGCCAAGAAGAGCACGACAAACGCGCCAAACTGCACGCCCTGCGGCGCGGGTCCGCGGCGGCGCGGGGCGCCGCCGCCGCTGTTGGGGCCGGCGCGCCGGCGCGCAGCGCGCATGATCACGCAGCGCGCGCGAGGCACGCCCCCCGCCGCCGCCGGCCTGCTGCTGGCCGCTGGCCGCGCGCGTGCCCGCCCACACCCCCGCTGGCCGCGCGCATGCCCCTCCCACACACCTGCATGAGCAGGAAGGCCCGGGCGAAGCTCTCCCACTTGACGTTGATGACCGCGCGCACGAGCTCGCGGCCGTACAGGTCTGCGCGGTGTGGCGCGGGGCTGGGGCGGCAGGCGCGCGGCGCCGCGGCCGGCCGCGGCGAGGCGGGGCCGGGCGGGCGGGGCCGCGGCGGCTCGCGGGCGCGCGGCGGCGCGCGACGCGGCGCACCCGCGTCGACGTTGGCCGACACGAGCTGGCGCAGCAGGTTGCCGCGCGCGCCGGAGCGGATCTCCGCTGCGTGCGCGACAGGGACGAGCTGGCTGCGCGCCGACACCTGCACGCGGTGCCTGCGGCGCGGCGGCGGCGGCCTGCGTGTGAGCGGCGCGCGCGCGCTGGCCGCCGGCGGCGGCGACCGCCCGTCCACGCCGCCCGCCGCCCCCCGCGCGCCGGCGCGCCTGGTGCCGAGGCCCTGGCGCGCCCAGAGCCACAGCCACGCCGCGCCGAGGCGGCGCAGCGCCCAGAGCACGGGCCACATGAGCAGCGCGGCGATGCTGTCGCGCCAGCTCGCGCGCACAATGAGCACATCGAGCGCGTCGAGCAGTGGCTGCGTGCCGCTCGTCGCGCTCGCCCACAGGCTGCCGGGGTGCCCGCACTGCGCACGGGCGCCGCACGAGCGGCGCGCCGCGGGCGCAGTCGGGCGGCTGGTGCGGCGCCGCGCGCAGCGCGTGCGCGGCCGCACCGCCGAGCACTTTATGAGGATTTTGTTGTTGTGTGTGAGCAGCGAGTCGACCTGCACCTCGCCGTTGTCAATCATGGGCAGGTGCTTCAGCAGCCGCCGGCACGCGCGCTTGTGCTGCGCGGCGGCGAGGCGCGCGCCGCGCGGCCGTGGGGCGCCCGCCGCCGGGGCGCGGCGCGGAGGGCTGCTCGCACGCGCTCGGCCCGCCCACTGCAGCCTCCCGCGGACCTGCTGGTCGTGTATGAGCGCCTGCAGGGCCTCGTACATGTGGGCCACGACCGAGACCTTGCTGAAGCGCCCCTCCAGCAGCGCATCGACGACGAGCCGCACCGCCGCCGGCTGCTGCGAACGCATCGCCGCCTGCAGCAGGTCGTCGGCGCGGCGCGGCGCGGCGCGGCCGCGGCCGCCGCCGCCGCGCGGCGCGGGCGGCGCGCCGCCGGGCGCGGGCGGGCTCTGCGCCACCGCCGAGGCGCCGGCCCGGCTGCCCTCCCTGCGCAGCGCGCCGCGGTGCGGCGGGGCGCGTCGGCGGCGTGGGTGGGGCGGCCGCGCCGGCCCGGCCGCACGACCGAATGCCGCGCCGCGCCGACCCACCTCCAGCTGGCGAATGAGAACAGCGCCAGCCGCTTGCGCCCCGAGCCGCCGACGTCGCCCTTGGAGGAGCCGGCCGACATGGCGGACGGGGTCTTGGCGAGGTCTGGCGGCGCGACGCCGGCGCTCGAGGGCTCGCCCGGCAGCGTCGCGGCGCTGCCGCCGCGGCTGCGCCGGCTGCTGGTCCAGCGCCAGAGCTCGCGCGAGGAGCGCTTGCGCGACGACTGCGCAGACAGCGACGGGCCCTGGCCGCAGTCGGCAGCCGCCGCGCCGGCCGGCGCGGGCCTGGGCTGGCCGGCGCGGTCCCACCAGCCGCCGGCGGCGGCGCCCAGCGGCGACGCGCCGCGCCCGCCGCCCGGGGGCGCGGCGGGCGCGTCGGCGCCGCTGTCGGCGTCCGAGTCCTTGCTGCTGCCGCCGCCGCCAAAGGGCAGCCCCGAGGCGCGGTAGGCGCCCAGGCGCTGCGCGAGGCTCGCGCCCTCAGACAGCGAGCGCTGGCGCTGCGCCAGGCCGGCGCAGCCCGCGTCGCCGCCCGGCGAGGCGGTGCGGCGGCCGCTGAGGAAGGAGAGCAGCGTCCGCCCCACGCCGATGTGGCCCTGCAGCGCGCCGCCGTCGCCGCCGAGCGCCGGCGCGCCCGCCAGCCCGCCGCTGCCCTGGTGCTGCAGCGGGCTGGCGCCGGGCGCGTCGTGTCCCGCAAAGGGGCTGCCGGGCGGCGCAGCGCGCGGGCTGCCGCCCGCGCCCAGCGCGCTGCCGCCACACGCGGGGGTGGCGCCCGCCGCCTCGCTGCCGCTGTCGTCGTCGCCGCCAGCGATGGTGATGCCCACGTGCGGGCTGCCCGGCTGGCCGCCGCCCGCGTCGGCTGCCACTGCAGCGGCGACGGCCGCGGCCAGCCGCGCGCGCGCGTCCTGCAGCACCTGGGCGCCGCCGCCGTGGCTCTCCTCGTGTAGCGTGCCCAGGCTGGGCAGCTGCGCGGTCGCGCGCGCGTTGCGGCTCTGCGCAGGGCTGAGCAGCCGCGTTGGCGAGAGCAGCGCCGGCGAGTTGCCCCCGGAAGGGCTGCCGTGCGCGGCGGGCGAGCTCGCGCCGCCGGAGCCGCCCGAGTCGTCCGCGCCGCCGCCGCCGTCGCCGGGCCGCGCCCGCCCGGGGCCGCCGGGCCCGCCGCCCGCCGCGGCGCCCTCACCGCCCTCGTCGCCGCCGCGCTGGCCCGCCTGGCGCGGGGGCAGGTTGAACGCCAGCACGCTGCGGATGTCGACCACGCTGCTCCCCCAGCGGCTGCCGGGGCCCGCGCCCTCCAGCACCGCCTCGGCCGCGGAGCCGAGGCTGCGGTGCCGCCCGTGCCCGCGCCGCGCCGCCGCCGCGCCGCCGCCGGGCTCCTTGCTGGCGCGGCGCGCGGCGTGTGCCGCGCCGACGACGCTCAACCCGGCCGCCGTGTCGTGGCGGTCGTGGGGGTGAATGACGTATTCGCCGACCGCCGGGCCGCCGGCGCCGGCGCCCGAGGCGGCGCCGGCGCCGACCGTGGCCGCCAGGTACGCCGAGCGGCGCGCGAGCAGCGAGCGGTCAGAGTCGCTCTTGCTGAGGCCGCCCGGCGCCGGCGGCGGCGCAGCGAGCACCGGGCCAAAGTGCAGCTGCGGCGCGTGCACACCGCACGCGGGCGGGCGGGCGACGCGTGGGCGGCGCGCGGGCGGCACGGGGGCGGCGTGGCGGCGGCCGCGGCGCTGCGCACCAGCCAGGACATGCGCTCGAACAGCGGCAGAATCAGGCCCAGCACCGCGACGTTGCCTTCGGCGGCCGCGAGCGCCGCGAGCTGCTGCAGCACGGCGCCGTCCTGCAGCGCGCCGTGCTGCAGGTGCCAGGCGAGCGCGGCCTCGAGCTTGTGCGTCTGCGCGGCGCGTGCGGCGGTCGTCCCACTGGCTGCCGCAGCGACGCCGCGGCGCGACGTGCCCTGGCAGGGCGCGGCGCGCTAGCCACCCCTTGACGAACCCCGCCCGCCGCCGCGCAGCCGCCGCCGCGCCTTGTGGCTCTTCTTGGCGCCGTGATAGAGGCCGCGAAAGGCCGCGGCATAGAGCGTGGCGATGCTGGGGTCGGGCTGCAGCCGCGCCAGCGCGCCGTCCGCGCCGCACGACACGACGGCGTCGGCGGCGGCGGCGGCGCCGCCGCCGCGCGCCCACGTGACGCACGTCGCGGCGCCATCATGCGCCTGGGCCGCCGCGAGCAGGCTGGCCTGGCGCATGTCCCAGCTGCTCACGACGCCGGCGGCGTCGCCCACGGCGAGCAGGCCGCCGTCTGCGCACGGGCGGCCGCCGCGGAGGCGGTGAGCGCAGCAGGGAGGGGCCGTCGGCGCGGCGCGCGGCTCGGCTCACCTCCGTCGAGTGCGAGCGACCGCACGGGCGCCGAGTGCAGCGTGAGCACGGCGAGCTTGAACCCGGTGACGGCGCTCCACATCACGACGCGCCCGTCGGCGCCGCCCGATACGACGCTCGCGCCGTCGCGCGCAAACGCGGCGGCCGTGACCTCGCACCGGTGGACCTGGTGCCGCACGGCGTCGGCCTCCAGCTCCTCGCCCTCGAGGCTGACCACGCTCAGCCAGCCGGCGCCGCTGCCGACGACGACGCGCGCGTGCTCGCCGCCCGCCCACGCGCAGCAGCTCAGCGGCGCGTCGGGCGTGGTGAGCACGCGGAACGGGTTGGCGCAGCGCCAGAGCCACCCGTGCGCGCCGACCGCCGCCGCCGCGGGCGTGCAGGCCGCCGCGGCGCGCGCGGCGCTGCCGCCGCGCCCCGCCGGCGCGGCGGCGTCGGCGCTGTGCGCCTTGAGCAGGTCCGAGTCCAGCGCATCCAGGTCGCTGTTGCCGCCGACGCTGGCGATGCGGCTCTCTGCGGCGCGGCGCGGCGCGGCAGCCGTGGCGCACGCTCGCAGGGCGCGCCCGCCGGCCGAGCGCGCGGCCCCGCCCCGCGCCGCGCCGCACCTCCAGACGAGAGCATGCCGGAGCGCACGGAGACGAGGGAGCCCAGCCCGAAGCCGCTCTCGTCGCGCAGTTCGCGGCTGCCGCCCAGCACCGCGGGGCGGACCGAGGGATCGTACTCCCAGAGCCTGCAGGGCGGCGGCCGGCGCGAGCCACGCGGTGAGCGACTGGCCCCGCCCCGCGGCCAGCGCCGCGCCGCGCCGCGCCGCGCTGGCAGCGCCCGCCGCCGCCGCGCACCACAGCGCGCCCGTCTGGTGCTGCTTGCGCTCCGTGCCCGCGAGCGCGACGCGCCCGAGCTGGGCGTTGACGGCGATGCCGGCGACAGTCATGTCGAGCTTGGCCGACACCGCCACGGGCGGCTCCCACGCGGCCAGGCCCGCGCCGCCGCCGGCGCTGGACGCGCTGCCGCGCGGGGGCGCCGCCTCGGAGCAGCTCAGCGCAGTGACCGCGCCGTCCCGGCGCGCGGCGGCGACGACGCTGCCGTCAAAGCAGCAAAAGTTGACCGCTCCGCCCACGCCGAGGCCGGTGGGCGTCGCGGCGGCGTCGCCGGGCAGCAGCACGCTGATCTGCCCCGCCTGGTCGGCGCACAGCACCGCGCCCGGCCCGGGCTCGCCGCCGGGCGGCTCGCCGCCACGCTGCAGCGTGCGCGAGCCGCCCGCGCACTCCGCCGGCCGCAGCTGCCCGCACGCCAGCAGTCGCTCGCCGCCGTCGGTCGCCGCGCGCTGCAGCAGCGGGTGGCGCGGCAGCGCTGGCGCGCCCGCCGCCGCGGACTGCTGGCCCGGGACCGCAGGCGCGCCAGCGTCGAGGCGCGTGGCGATGCGCAGCCGGTGCTGCGCCCGCAGGAGCACCACGTCCACCACGCAGATCAGCGCGTCGAGCCCTGCAGCCCGCCGCCGGGCAGCCGGGCAGCCGGGCAGGCAGGGATCGGCGCGGCGCGGGCAGCGGTGGCGGCGGCGCGCAGCGCGCGGCGCGCGGCGCGGGCGAAACCAGCCGCCACGCACCCACGGTGACGATGCGCCGGCCGTCGGGGCTCCAGCAGCAGCCGTGCGGCGCCTTGAAGTGCTCATGCGCTGACAGCACGCTTGCGCCGGCGGCGAGGTCCCACAGCACGAGGCAGCAGTCGTCCGCGCAGCTGATCAGCAGCGCGCCGTCGGGCGACACCGCGCAGCACCGCACCTTGCAGCCGTCCTGGTGCCGCGGCGGCAGCGGGAGCATCGTGCGCTCCGGGCCCGCCGCCGCGTGCACCCTGCCGCTGCGCGTGCCGACCGCCAGCACGGCGCCGTCCCCCGACAGGTGCAGCGCCGAGACCTGCTCGCCCAGCTCGAAGCTCGCCGCCAGGCGCGGCGCCGGCCGCACGCCCGCGCCGCCGCCATCGGCGCTGGCGCCGTCGGCGCTGGCGCTGGCGTCCCCGTCTGCGCTGGCGCTGGCACGGCCGTCGCCGTCTGCGCTGCTGCTGCTGCCGCCGCCGTCCGCACTGCTTTTGCTGCTGCCGCTGCCGTCCGCGCTGCCGCTGCCGCCGCCGCCCTGCGCGGCGCCGTCTGGGCCGGCCGCCACGCCCGGCGCCGCGGGCGGCGGCTGCCGGCCGGTCAGGTCCCACAGCAGGACCAGGCCGTCGCTGCCGCCCGTGGCCGCCCAGCGCCCGTCCGCCGACACACAGCAGGCCTTGACCTGGGCGCCCTGGCCGTGGCCCGGCAGCGCCACGCGCGACGCGGCCACGTCGTCGCCTGGCCCCGCCCCTGGGGCGCTCGCTGGCGCCACCTGCCAGAGGAACGCCTGGCCGCCGCGGCCGCCGCTCACCACGACAGCGCCATCGGCCGACAGCGCGCAGCAGCGCACCTCGGATGCGTGGCCCGCCAGGAACGCGAAGCGGCTCCCGTGCGCGAGCTGCAGCTCGATCGCCGGCGCCATGGGGTCGCCCCAGACCGCGCAGGTCGCGAGGTCGGGCGTGAAGCTCGTGCTGCACTTGCGGGGCCCAGCCGGCCGCGTGGCCGACGCGAGGCGCTGCAGGTCAAACACGGCGACGGCGTTGGCGGTCGTCGCGCACACGAGCGTGTCCGGCAGCTCGGTGTGGAACGCGACGCTCACGCAGGCCGCGCCGTGCGTCGTCACGCGGAGGCACTCGTACGCGTGCTGCAGGTTCTCGCCCGCCAGCCGCGCGACGCGCTCCGCCGTGAGGAGACCCGTCTCTGGCGGCGGCGGAAGCGCGGCGCCCGCGCGCGTGAGCGGCGGCGGGAAGCGCGCGCGCGGGCGGCTCGCGCGGGCGCCGCGGCGGTGCGCCGGGGGAGGTCTGCGCCGTCGTCCCGACAGCGCCCCCGCACCTCCATGGATGCGCTCCGCGCGGGCGAGCACGCGCGACTTGGCGTCGGCGGCAAACGCGTCCACGCTGCGGCCGCGGCTGCGGTTGGCGCGCATGGCTGTGGGAGCGCCGACGCACCGGTCAGGGGCGATCGGTCGGCACCGGGGCGCCGTGCGGTCGCCCGCGGCGGCAGCTGTCCGCGCGCCGCTGCTGCATCGTTCGAGCGCCGCCGCCGCCCCCAGGCGCCCCGCAGCCGGGCCCACGCTCACTCTCACGACTGCGCACGGCTGGGGCCGCGGGCGCAGGCGACCCCGCTTGCAGCGAGACCTGAACCGCACTGCGGCCGCCGCTGCCGTCGCGCGCGGCACTTTTGAGCGGCGAGGGCGTGGCGTGGCGACAGAGCTCTCCACAGCACAGAGCTCTGGCCGCCTGGTCAGACTCACACCCAGCATCCGCCCACTCCCTCACTGTGCGCTCGCAGACTGCCGCGCAGCGCCCGCCGCCTGCGCCTGCGATGGCAGCGGCGGCAGCGGCGGGCCGTCGGCCGGTCGTGCTGTGCCTCGGCGACAGCCACACGCGCGGCGTCGCCGGCGCGAGCTGGGTGCGCCTGCTCGCGGCGGCGCGGCCGGCGCTCGAGTTTGTCAACGCCGGCGTGAACGGCGAGCCGGCCGAGAGCATCGCGCGCCGCGCGGCGGGCCTGCTCGACGCGCACACGCACCGCCTCGCCGCCGTGGTGCTGCTCGCGGGCACAAACGACGCGATCTGGGCGTGCGGCAGCGAGGCGGTGCGGACGCTGTACCGCTTCCGCGGCGCCACGCAGCCCTGCAGCCCCGCCGCCGCCGCCGCGCACGTCGGCGGCGTCGTTGGCCTGGTGCAGCAGCGCGCACCGCGCGCCAAGGTGAGCAGCGCGCTGCAGGGCGCTGCTGCGCGCGCAGCGCCGCGGCCGTCCTGCGGCCGTTCTGCGAGTGCACCGCGCGTGCCGCCGCCGCAGGTCATCGTGCTGACGTTGCCGCCGCTCACGGAGCAGCCCGCGCACCGGGGCAACGCGTGCGTTCTCGCGATCAACACTCGCCTGCGCGACGCGCTCCCGCCGCGCGGCGTCGCGGTCGCAGACGTGCACGCCACGCTGGAGGCGCACCTGCGCGGCGCGGGCCCGAGCCCCGCCCGCGCGAGCGCGCCGCCGCCGGCGACCTTCACCCCGCTCAGCCTCCTCGCGCCGCAGCTGACCGCGAAGCTGTCGCACTGGCTGTTCGGCACGCCGTGGGACGCCATCAGTCGCGCGCGCGGCCTGCGACTGCTCACGGACCACATCCACCTGAACGACACGGCCGCCGCGCTCGTGGCCGCGACGGTCGCGCCGCACTTGGAGGGGCTCGAGGAGCGGCGGTGAGGCGACGGCGGCAGTGGTGTCAGCGTTGGTAATCTAGCAATCTGGCTACTCTGTGGAGTAAGCTTTTGCGGGCCGGTAATCTGCAGAGTACGTAATCTGCACAGAGTACGGTTTTGAGCGCTGGCGGGGCTGTCTTAATCTGGCACAGCAGGCCGGCGGTTGCGCCGCCCTGGCCCAGATTGAGCGCCTGCGGGCTCATAATCTGGCTGGAGTAGGCCCCACAGCAACGCTGACACCACTGGACGGCGGTGCAACGCGGCAGGGCCTAGAGCGCTCGACCGCCGCCGCAGCCCGGAGCGCATGCGGGCGGCGGCATCTCAGCCAGCAGACGGCCGCCGCACCGCACCGGCAGCCGCGCCCACGACCGCGCGCCGCCACCGCCGCAGCCGCGGCGCCAGCCGCCGCCGCCGCCGCTGCTCGTGCGCCGCCGCCGCGCAGCTGGGGCGGCCGCGCGCCCGGTTCACGACCCGCGTCTCCGCGCGCCGCCGGGGCGATGCCGAAGCGGCCCAAGGCCGGGGCGGCCGCCGCTGCTGCGGCCGACGCCCTCGAGCGCGAGGAGGTGCCGGAGCTGGGGCGCGAGGAGCTGGACCTCTCCAGCGACGAGGAGGCAGCCGACGACGCCGGCGGCGAGGCGAGCAGCGAGGGCGGCGAGCCCGGGAGCGACGAGGAGGGCGATGAGGAGCTCGCCGAGGCCCTGGCCGAGTACATGCAGGCCGCCGCGGCCGCGCGCCCGGCGCAGTCGGCGGGGGACGACCAGCCCGGCGAGACTTCGGGCCGGGAGCACGGGTGAGGACGCGCCCGGCGCGCCACGGCCGGCGGCGGCTGGCGACGCGCAGCGCGCGCTGCTGCGGCCGCGCCTGCGCCGCCGGCGGCCGCCGGCGCGTGGAGCGCGTGCCAGGGGACTCCGCGCACGCATGCCTCGCTGAATCAGCAGTCGCAGCAGCAGTCGCAGCAGCTCACGCGCCCCGCGTGCGCCGCCGCCGCAGCGACGACGGCAACGACGACGCGCGGCCGGAGGACCCCGGCAGCGACTCGTCCGAGGACGAGCGCCCCAGCCGCAACACCAGTGCGTGCGCCGCCTGGCAGCGCGCTGCACCGCGCAGCAGCGGCTGCGGCAGGGGGCAGCGCGGCCGGGCACCGCGCTGCGCACTCACGCCCACGCCGCGCCGCCGCCGCCGCCGCCGCCGCCGCCGCCCGCCGTCGCCGCCGCCGCAGTCGGCGACGTGCCGCTCGCGTGGTACAAGGACGAGGATCACATCGGCTACGACCGCGCGGGTGCGCGGGGCTGCGCAGTCGTGCGCGGGGCCCCTGGCGCGCAGCAGCCGCCGCACGGCCGCCGACGCCGCCGCCGGCGCCGCCGCCGCCGCCGGCGCCACGCGCCTGCAGGCGCGCGCATCGCCAAGTCGGCGCGGGGCGACAAGCTCGACGCGCTGCTCGCGCGCAACGACAGCAGCGCCGCGCTGCGCACCATTTACGACGCCTACAACGACGAGGAGATCACGCTCAGCAAGGAGGAGCTCGGCATGATACTGCGCATACGCCGCGGACACTTCCCGCACGCAGAGGCGCGCGGCGCGCGGCGCGCGGCGCGCGGCACGGGCGGCGGCCGCCGCGCGCGCACGCCGAGGCCTCCGCCGCGCGATCTGACGCGCGTGCTGCCGCGCCCGCTCCGCGCCGTGTGTGCCGCGCACAGGTCGACCCGTACGAGCCCTACCTGGAGTACCACAGCGGCGAGCTTAACCCCGAGCCGCTGCTTAACGCGCCCGAGCCCAAGCGCCGCTTCATCCCCTCCAAGTGGGAGGAGCAGAAGTGAGCGCGCGCGCGCGTGCACCCGCGGGGGTGCCAGGCACTGCCGCAGCGCCCGCGCAGCCGCCCGCACCGCCGCTGCGCCCGGGCTCACCGTGCCCGCGCGGCGCTGCGCCAGGATCGTGAAGCTCGTCCGCGCCATACGCAAGGGCTGGCTGCGCACGGGCAAGATCCGGCGCCGCCCGCCGCCCCAGACCGTCTACCTGCTCTGGGGCGACGACGACCAGGCGCGCGCGCCGCGCGGGGCCGCCGCGCGGCGCTGCTGCACGCGCGCACCCGGGCACGCAGCGGCGCGCTGCGCGGGTAGGCGTGGGCGGGGCGCGCGCGCGCGCTCACGTGCCCACGCCGGCGCCGGCGCCGCGCGCAGGCGGCGGACAGGACGTCGACCGGGCTCACCTACATCCCGCCCGCCAAGCCCAAGCTGCCGGGGCACGAGGAGAGCTACAACCCGCCCAAGGAGTTCATCCCCACCGGTGCGCGCCGCGTGTGCTGCGCGTGCTGCGCCGTGCGCCGCGCCGCGCCGCGGCCGCGCACCGCGCTGCGTGTGCGGCGCCGTGCGCCGTGCGCCGTGCCGCGCCGCGTCTTTGCGCCTCGCTGCCGCCGCCCCTCACCCCGTCCCTTCCCCCGCGCGCGCCCCGCGCGCGCCGCGCAGAGGAGGAGAAGGCGGGCTGGGAGCTGCTGCCGCCGGAGGAGCGGCCGGGCTACGTGCCGCAGGGCTTTGACAGCCTGCGCGCGGTGCCGCTGTATGGCGCGTTCATCAAGGAGCGCTTTGAGCGCTGCCTGGACCTCTACCTCTGCCCCCGGTGCGCGGGCGCCACAGGGTTCTGGCCCCGCCCTCAACCGCGGCCGCTCGAGCCCCCCGGCGCAGTCCGCGGGCTGCTCGGCCCGCGGGGGGGGGGGGGGGGGCAACGGCCGCCGGCACGGCCGGCACTGCCGCCGCCGCTGCCGCCGCCGCCGCCGCCGCGCGCCCCCGCTCACCGCGCCGCCGCTCACCGCGCGCCCGCGCCCGCGCCTCACCGCGCGTCCGCGCGGCGCCTTGCAGGGTGCGCAAGAAGCGTCTCTTCATCGACCCCAAGACCCTCGTGCCCAAGCTGCCCAAGCCGCAGGACCTCCAGCCCTACCCCCAGGCGCTCGCGCTGCGCTTCAGCGGCCACACCGGCCGCGTGCGCAGCGTCGCGCCGCACCCGGGCGGGCAGTGGCTCGCGAGCGGCTCGGACGACGGCTCGCTGCGCCTGTGGGAGGTGGCGACCGGGCGCTGCGCGGCGCGGTGGGCGCTGGGCGAGCCGGTGCTCAGCGTCGCGTGGTGCCCCGACCCGGCGCTGCAGCTGCTGTCGGCGGCGGTCGGCAAGCGCGTCGTGCTGCTGCCCTCGGGCCTGGGCGGCGACGAGGTCGACGCCGCGGCGCGCGCGGCGTGCAAGGTGCACGCCGCGGCGTTGATTGAGGGCGCGCCGGCGGCCCCCCGCCCGCCCGCGCGCCGCCCGCGCGCCGTGGCCGACCCCCGCCCCGCGCCGCGCCGCCCTGCCCCCTCCCTCCCCCGCCCAGGTGTCGGCTGCAGCGGCCGCCGACGCCGAGCAGCAGCCGCTGGCGGTCTGGACGGCGCGCCCCGACGGCGGCGCCGAGCTCGTCACGCGGCACCCGGTGCGCCAGGTCACGTGGCACGCGCGCGGCGACTACTTTGCCTCGGTGGCGCCCACGGGCGCGACGCAGGTGCGCGCGGGGCGCGGGGCGCGGGGCGCGTGGGCCCGGGGCGCGCGAGTGGAGGGGCGCGGCGGCCGGTGATGCCCAAATCACAGTTTGTCCGAGGCCCCGGCACGCTCCGGGCGCCGCTGGCGACGACTTTCCTGCTGAGGCCTGCCTGCCTGCTCCGCGCTGTGCTCAGATGCGCGCCGCCGTGTGCGCGCCGCTGACGCCCGCCGCGCCGCCGCCCTCCTCACACCGCGCCGCGCCGCGCCGCGTGCAGAGCGTGCTCGTGCACCAGCTGTCGCGGCGGGCGAGCCAGAACCCGTTCCGCAAGAACCGGGGCCGCGTCATGCGCGTCGCGTTCCACCCGACAAAGCCCTTTTTCTTCGTCGCGACGCAAAACGCCGTGCGCATCTACAACCTCGCCAAGCAGGCGCGCCGGGGAGGGGAGCGGGCAGCACGCACGCCACGCGCGCCCGCGCGCCGCCGCGGCAGGGCGACGCACCCCTCCTGCCCGCGTCGCGCCGCCGCCGCCGCCGCGAGGACGACTGTGCGACGCTGCGTGCGCGCCCGCGGCGGCGGCGCAGGCGCTCGCCAAGAAGCTGGTCGGCGGCAGCGGCGTCATCAGCGCGCTCGCGGTGCACCCGAGCGGCGACCACGTGATCGTGGGCAGCGAGGACAAACGCCTCGCCTGGTGCGCCGCCCGCCTGCGCGCGCGCGCCCGACCCCTCCGCCTCTCGCCGCGCCCGCGCGCCCCCGAACGCCCCGGCGCTGGACCCTTCACCCCTCGCCCCGCCCCTGATGAACCCTGCCCCGCCGCGCCCTGCGCCCCGCCGCGCCGCAGGTACGACCTGGACCTGTCGACGACGCCGTACCGGGCGCTGCGCTACCACGCGTACGCGGTGCGCGGCGCGGCCTTCCACGCGAGCTACCCGCTCTTTGCGTCGTCCTCCGACGACGGCACCGCGCACGTCTTCCACGGCCGCGTCTACGCCGACCTGCTGACCAACCCGCTCATCGTGCCGGTCAAGATCCTGCGCGGCCACGCGGTCGTCGACTCGGCGGGCGTGCTCGACTGCGCGTTCCACCCGACGCAGCCCTGGCTCTTCACGGCCGGCGCCGACGGCGACGTGCTGCTCTGGGCCAACTGACGCGGCGCGGCGGCGGCGGCGGAGTTGAGGGCTGTGTGCAACCGAGCGAGAGAGGCGCACCGGCCGCCGCGCGCGCGTGCGCGCGCGCGTGCCGCTCAACCGCTGCGCCGCGCCCCGACCGCTGCGCCGCCGCGCCGCCGCGGCACCCGCCGCCCAGCGCGCCCGCCCCGCCAACGGCCTCGTCTCGCGCGCGGCAGCCTCGGGGGCGCGCAGCCGACGCGCGAGGCGCCCGTAGGCCCGGAGCAGCAGCAGCAAACGCGGGCGGGCGAGGCCGCCCCGCGCGGCGCGTCGCCGCATGGCCTCCAGCTGAGCCGCGGGCGCGGGCGCAGCGCGCGTCCCGCGCCCCGGGGCGCCGCGATGAGCTCGGGCGGCCCCCGGCCGGGCTTCAAGCTCACGCTCAAGAAGACGCCCTCCGCAGCTGCTGGCCCGCCCGCCAATGGCAGCACGCCCGGCGGCCCGCGGCCCGCGGGCGCCGGCGAGGCGGGCGGAGGCGGCGCCGGCGGCGTGCCGGCGCCAGCAGCAGCAGCAGCACCCACGCCCGCGTCGGCGCCCCGGCCGCTGGGGCTGTCCCTGAAGGGCGCCTCGCGCACCCCGGGCGTGCCCCGGCCGCCGCTGTCGCTGAAGGGCGCGGGCGCGCCCTCACCGGCGCTGGCGGGCCCGGCGCCAGCGGCGGCGGCGCCAGCAGCAGCAGCGCCAGCAGCGGCGGCGGCGGCGGGCACGCCGGCGCGGCGGCCCTTCACGCTCAAGGGCCAGGGCAGCCGGCCGCCGGGCGCGGCCACGCCGGGCGCGGGCGCCGCGACGCCGCAGCCGGCGCACGCGCCGCCGCGGCCCGCAGCGTTTGCGGCGACGCCCGCGTCGGCGGTGCGGCCGGCGGGCATCGGCTTTGGCGGCACGCCCGCCTCGGCCACGCCCGGCTCGTCGGGCCCCCGCAAGCTCGGCATCAAGCTCAAGGGCGCGAGCGGCGGGCCGCGCCCGCCCGGCGCCAGCCCCGCGGCCGGCTACGCGACGGCGGCCGCGCCGACGCCCGGCAGCGCCGCGCCCGGCGGCGCGCCGCGGCCGCGCCTCACGATCAACAAGGCGCGCGGCGGCGGGCCGCGCCCGCCCAGCCTCGGCGGCGGCGGCTACGGCGGCTACGGCGACTACGGCGGCGGCCTCGGCGCCACGCCCGCGCCCGCGCCGGCGCGGCCGGCGCCGGCGCCGATGCCGCGCACCAGCGCGCTCGCCGAGGCGGCGAGCCTCGCCGCGGGCGGCTACGGCGGCGCGCCCGGCGGCGGCGGCGGCTACGCGCCGGCGCCGCTCGCGGGGCAGAAGCGCGGCCGGGCGCCGGGGGGGCCGCGCGGGCCGCGCGACAACCTGGGCCCGCCGCCGGCGGTGCTCGGCCCGCGCACGAAGCGGCCCAAGGTCGGCGCGTTCCGGGACGACGCCGACGAGGACGCTGACGAGGATTTCAACCCCAAGGCGGAACGCGAGCGCGCACGCGCGCGCGCGCAGGCGGCCCAGAACGCCGCCGCGGCGCGGCACGCGGGCCGCCTGCGCGCCGCGTCGGGCGCCGGCGCGGGCGGCGCCACGCACCGCCCGGCGTGGGGCGGCCGCGGCGGTGGCGCGAGCCGCGCCGCCGCGGCGGCGGTCGCGGCGGCGCAGCGCCACGTGCACGCTGGCGGCGCGCCGGGCGCGCGCCACGGCCCGCCCGCGCACCACTACGCGCCGCCGGCGGCGCACCACGCGCCGCCGCCGCCCGAGCCCGCGCACCACGCGTCGGCGGCGGCGCCGCCCGGGGCGACGGCGGGCCCATCCTGTCGGCCGCCGACGCGGCGGCGGCGTTTGCGCGCATGACCGCCACCGCCGACGGCGCCGCGGCGTTTGGGCTCGTCGACCCGCCGCCCGACGCGGGCGGGCCGCCCGACGCGCCCGGCGGCGGCGGCGCCCGCGCCGGCGGCGTCGGCGGCGGCCGCGGGCGCGGCGCGCGCGGCGGCGCGCCGACGCTCGCGCAGCAGGCGGCGTCGCAGGCGCTCGCGCCGGCCGCGCCGGCCGCGCCGGCCGCGCCCGCGCCGCTCGTGGACCAGGCGGCGCTGGACGAGGTGCTCGCGACGGAGGAGACGCACCCGGCCACGCGCGCGACGATGATGAAGCTGCTCATGGCGGTGGACAAGCGCGACAAGTTCCGCTTCTTCACAACGCCCGTCACCGACGCAGTGGTGCGCGGCGCCGCACTGAAAGCGCCCGGCGCCGCGCCCGCGCCGCCGCGCGCCGCCCGCGCGCCCCGACGCCGCGCGCCGCGGCCTTGGCCCCGAACCCTTCCGCCGCCGCTGCGCCCGCCGCCGACCCCTGCCGCCGCCCCGCCGCCCGCCCCGCCGCCCCGCCGCGGCCAGGCGCCGGGGTACAGCAAGATCATCAAGACGCCGATGGACCTCGCGACGATGAAGGCCAAGGTCGACCGCGGGTGCTACAACACGTGGGCGGACGTGCAGGAGGACCTGGTGCTCATGTTTGTCAACGCCAAGGTCTACAACCTCCCCGCGACGATCGTGCACAAGCAGGCCGACGCGCTGCTGAACGCGACGCTGCGCATGCTCAAAAACTTCAAGCAGGGCCGCTTCAAGCTGCGCGGCTTCACCGGCAACGCGCCGACCAACGGGCAGATGCCCGGCCCCGCGCCGGGCGCCGATGGCGCGGCCGGCGGCACCGGCGGCGACGGCGGCGGCGACGGCGCCGGCGAGCGCAGCGAGCGCGGCGAGCGCGGCGGCGCGCAGCAGATGACGACGCGCGCCGCGCGGCGCGGGCGGACGCGGCGCGACGACGACGCGCCCGCGCCGAAGCGGGCGCGCGGGTCGCGGTTCATCCCGCTCGCGCAGGGCAACGCGGAGCCCGCGGCCGCGCTCGACGGCGACAGCGCGCGCGACACCTACAAGTGCGCGGGGGCGACCGGCGGCGGCGAGGGGCGCCCGGGCGGCGCCGCGCGCGCGGCGCGCTGTGCGCGCTGCGCGCTGACACGGCCCGCGCCGCGCGGCGCCGGCGCAGGATCAAGGCCGAGAAGCTGGGCGGCCCGCACTCGCGCGCGCTGCTCGCGGCGTCGCACTGGGGCGGCCTCGCGGACGGCGCCAACCCCGAGGGCGTGCCGTTTGGCGCGGGCGCGCGCCCCGTGCTGCGCTGCATCGCGGGGCACATCGGCAACCTCCATCCCGCGGCCTACCTGACCAGCCTATCGCGCTTCGTCGCGGGCGCGGGCCCCGCGGTCGAGGGCCTCGTGGCGCGCATGCTCGGCGCGAGCCTCGCGCAGCTGGTGCCCATCCAGGGCGTCACGCCGACGCTGCCGCCGCCGCGCGGCGCCGGCGCCGGCCCGGTGGCGGCCCCGGCGCGGCGCGGCCGCCCGGCGCGCCCGGCGGCGGCGCGGCGCCGCCGCCGGCGCAGCAGCAGCAGCAGCAGCAGCAGCAGCAACAGCAGCCGCAGCAGCAGCAGGCGGCGCAGCTGCAGCAGCTGCAGGCGCAGCAGCAGCAGCTGCAGGCGCGGATGGCCGCGGCGCAGCAGCAGCAGCAGCAGCAGCGAATGTGAGGCGGCTGCACGGAGAGCGAGGGCCACGGACGGCCGGCCCGGCGGGCGGGCGGCGGCAGCTGGCCGCCGCCGCGCTCAGCCTCGGCACGGCTCGGCGGCGGTGACGTGGGCGCGGACCGCGGCGCATCCTGCGACACGATGCGGCGCACTGCTGGCAGCGCGGCTCGGGCGAGCGCGGCGGTTGTACATGGAGGTGTGGACGAGGCTTGGCGAGTTGGCCCGCGGGGGCGGCTTGGGTGCCGCCGGCGGCGGTTGTCACCGCGGCAGCTCGGAGCAGCGGAGCGGCGGCGATGCTCCGGTGCTGGTGACGCCCGCCTGCTCGCTCGCCGCGCCGGCCCTCCGCTCAGACGACGACGAACGTGGTCTCTTTGCCAGCGCGCGCGGCGGGCTCGCGGCGGGATTACGGGCTCGGGCCGCAAAGCCTGGGCCTCGATGACGAGAACGCACGCGAGCCGTGGTTAAGCGCCCCCGCCGCCCATTTAGGGCCATCCGCCGAGCCTGCCTGCCACTCCCGGACGCACAAGCCGCGGCCCTGCTCTGCCCTGCACTCGCGCAGCCAGGTGTCTCGCTCGCCCAGCCTGCCAGCGACCGCCCGCTCGCCCCGCGCGGCCATGGAGGCCGCCAGGCCGCGCCCCCTCGGCCTGACACTGCTCGTGCTGGCACTGCTCGGCCTGGCGGCGGGCGCCACCGCCGCGGCCGCGCGGACGGCGGCGGCGGCGGCACCGGCGCCGCTGGCGAAGCAGCACATCGCCTTCGCCTCCCACCTCGGTGTGTGTGTGTGTGTGTGTGTGTGTGTGTGTGTGTGTGTGTGTGTGTGTGTGTGTGTGTGTTTCTGCCCTTGCTTGCTTCACCCGGCCGCGCGGCGGCCCGGCCAGCGCCGCCAGCCGACACCCGCGGCCGCATCGCGGCGCCCACGGCCGACGCAAGGCGCCCGCCCGCCTGCCCGCCCGCGCGCCGCAGGCCGGTCGCACCTGATTCCCTTCCTGGAGATCCTCGCGCCGCTGGCGGCGCGCGGGCACCGCGTGACCGTGCTGACCGGCACGCACGACGCGGCCTGGCTGACGCCGACGTACCCTCAGCTCGAGGTCGACCTCGTGCCGCGGGCCATCGAGGAGTGGATGGCCTCCAACCGGGCGGCCCTCATCGTCGAGGTGCGGAGGACCACGCCGGGCTGCGTGGGCGGCGCGGCGGCGGCGGCCCCGCCCGGGCGCGCCGCGCGCGCACTCCACTGCGCCGCCGCCGCGCACCTCGCCCACCGTCGCCCACCGCGCCCCGCCCGCTGGTTGCAGGTCCTCAAGCCGGGCAACTTCAACTTTGCGCTCATCATGGAGAACTTCACTGTGCCCACGTACCAGCCGCTCGCCGACCACTACCGCGCCTGGCTCACCGCCAACGCGCCCGACCTGCTGCTCTGCGACTTCATGATCGACGCCTGCGCAGACATGGCGCGCACGCGCGCGCGGGCGTGCACGCGCGCGCGCACGGGCCCGCGACCGCAGTCGCCGGCGCGGCGCGGCGCGGCGCGGCGCGAGCCCTCCCCGCGAGCGCGCCCGCCCGCCCGCGCGCGCGCGCGCGCGCAGGCGCACACGCTGGGCATCCGCTACGCCGTCACGATGAGCGGCCTGCCAGACGGCAGTGAGCGCGCCCGCCGCCGGCTCGCACGCCGCGGCCAGCTCGCGCGCCGCCGCCGCCGCCGGCTCGCGTTCCGCCGCCGCCGGCCGCGCCGCTGCTGCTGACCGCGCCGCGCCGCTGACCGCGCCGCGCAGTCAGCGACGCGCCGTACGTCAACGGCTGGTTCAGCCGCTACCCCGTCAGTACCACGCGGCACATGACCTTTGGCCAGCGCTTTGTCAACAGCGTCGTCGCGCCCGCACAGACGCTCTGGGCGTTCCGCCGCCCGCTCGCGGCGCTCCAGGCGGCGCGCGCCGCCGCGGGCGTGCGCAACCTGCCGCGCGGCCCGCCCGCGGCGGTGCACGCCCGGGCGGTGAAGCTCGTCAACACCTTCATCGGCTTTGAGGCACGGCGCCACGCACGCAGCCACGCAGCCACGCAGTCGCCCGCCGCCGGCGCGGCGCAGGCGCAGGCGCAGGCACGAGCACGCGGCGCGGCGCGCGCTCACGCCGACCGGCCCGCTGCACACGCACACACACGCAGAGCGCGCGGCCGATCGACCCCACCGTCGAGCTGGTCGGCCCCATCCGCGGCAGCTCCAACGTCACGCTCACCGCCGAGCTGGCCGACTGGGTCGCGGCCGCGGCCGCGCGCGCGGCGGCGGCCGGCCGCGCGCCGGCGGTCGCGTACGTCGCGTTTGGCACGCACGTGGACATGCCCGACGCGGTGCTGGGCGGCATCATGGGCGGCCTGGTCGACGCGCTGGACGCCGGCCTGCTCGACGGCGTGGTCTGGGCGGTCAGCAACATCCGGCGGAGCCGCTTCCCCGCGTCCCTCGACGCCCGCGTGCTGCTCGTGCCGTTTGCGCCGCAAAAGGCGCTGCTCGCGCACCCCGCGGTGGCGCTCTTTGTCAGCCACGGCGGCGCGGAGAGCTCGCACGAGGCGATGTACGAGGGCGTGCCCATGGCGATCGTGCCCTTCTTCGGTGCGCGCGGCGAGCGCGCCGGCCCGGCGCCCGCGCTCCCACGCGCTCGCTCGCTCCCTCGCTCGCCGGCCAGCGTGCTGCCCCCTCACGCCTGCCCGCGCGCTCACACCGCCTGCTTGCGCACTCACCCCCCCCCCCCCCCCCACGCACACAGGCGACCAGCCCATGAACGCGGCCAAGCTGTCCGAGGCGGGCATGGCCGAGGCGCTGGTGCAACACCGCGTCACGCGCGAGGCCTTCGGCGCGCTGCTGCGCCGCATGCTCGCGCCCGACCGCGCGCCGCGCTACGCCGCCGCCGCGGCGCGGCTGCAGGCGCTCGTGCGCGCGCACGTGCGGACCAACACCGCGCGGGCGGCGGACCTGGTCGAGTTTTACGCGGCGCACGGCTGGGCGCACCTCATCCCAGCGAGCGCCGACATGCCCTGGTGGCGCGCGGCCAACGCCGACGTCGCCGCCGCGGTGGCCGCCGCCGCCGCCGCCGCGGCCGCGGCGCTGGGGCTCGCCCTCGCCGCGGCCGCGCGCGCCGCGCGCCGCGCGCTGGCGGCCCGCCGCGGCGCCGCGGCGCGGCCGGGCGGCAAGGCGGGCGCCAGGGGGGCTGCGCACCAGGTCGACTTGCACGCCAAGGCGGCGTGAGTGAGCGAGCGGCGGCGGGGCGGTCTTGAGCTCTGTGCGTGCGTGGCTCCCATTGCGCACACTGAAAAGCGTGTGAGCGCTGATTGCGGGGCGGGCGCGCGGGCGCCGAGTTGACCAGTTTGCGCGCCCGCCGTGTTTCACTCACTGCGCTCTGTTCGCTGCCACAATTGAGGGGATTGACGTGCACACGCGCTCGCACTTCTGCGTGTACCATTCTCTTGACTTCCGCAGCGCCGCCGCGCAACGAGCGCCGGCGGCAGCGAGTTCGGCCGCGCGCTGGCGGCGGGCGGCGCGCGGCGTGGGACGCACATGACCACATGAGCTGAACAGCTCGCTCGTCGTGCGACTCACGAGAGGCCCGAGGGCTTGAGGTTCGGTGGTGTTCGCGAGGCATCGAACCGACACGGTGTCCCAGCTGCGAGCTGCGTCGCCAGTCCCGCACAGCGCACGGCGCTCCGCGTTCACCATCACAGCAGCCCAGCTGGTCACCATGGCGGCCCGCGTAGCAGGCGCGCCCGGGGCGCTGCTGGCCACCATCGGCCTGCTGCTCTGCACGGCGCCCGTGCGCGTTTCCGCTTTCTACGGCTCCGGAAGCTCCGTGGTGAGCCTGACGGAGAGCAACTTCGAGGCCAAAATCAAGAGCGGCGGCGTTTGGCTCGTGGAGGTGCGGGAGCAGCAGACGCGCGCCTGGCTCGCCGATCGCGCTCGCGCGGCCGTCCATCATGGAGGGGCGAGGCCCGACCACGCCCAGCCGCAGCGCGCAGCCCCCGCTCGCGCGGGGGCGCCCGCCGGCCCGCGCGGCGCGCTGTCCAGCCCGCCGCGCCGCCCGTGCCGCCGCCGGCCGCAGTTCTACGCGCCCTGGTGCGGGCACTGCCAGGCGCTCAAGCCGGCGTGGGAGCAGGCGGCCAAGGCGCTGCGCGGCATCGTGAACGTCGCGGCGGTCGACTGCGACGAGCACAAGGGCGTCGCGGGCGCGCACGGCATCCGGGGCTTCCCGACCATCAAGTTCATGTGCGGTTTTTGACATTGGGGGCGGGGGGCACTCACGCGCCGCGCGGCGGCGCAGGCGGGCGCGTGGGCGCCATCGTTGCGCAGCGCGCCCCGACGACGGTCCTGCGCCCGGCGCAGGTACGTGTCCGGCGGCGCGATCAAGTCGTCCGACTACGGCGGCGGCCGCAGCGCCAAGGAGATCGTGGGCTTTGCGCTCGACAAGGCGCGCGCGTACGCGTTCAAGCAGCTCGGCGAGAAGCCGCCCAGCGGCGGCGGCGGCGGCGGCCGCGCGAGCGGCGGCGGCGGCGGCGGCGGCGGCGGCGGCGGCGGCGGCGGCGGCGGGGACGGCTTTTACGGCGGCACCGACGTCGTCACGCTCACGGACGGCAACTTCAACGACGAGGTCATCGACAGCGACGACGTATGGCTGGTCGAGGTGCGCGGGGGCAGGGGGGGGCCAGGGCTCCGCCCAGCGCCGGCGGCGCGGCGGGGGCGCGGCCGCCGCGGCCGGCGGCAGGGGGAGCGCGCGGCCCGCCGCGGGCCCGGCGGCGGCGGCCGCTGGCTGCCCTGCCGCCGGGCGCCGGCGCCGTCCGCCCTCCTGCCTCTCACCGCGCTCCCGCCGCCTCCCCTGCTCCTGCTCCCATCGTTGGCTCCCCCCCCCCAGTTCTACGCGCCCTGGTGTGGGCACTGCAAGGCGCTCAAGCCGGCCTGGATCGACGCGGCGGAGCAGCTGCGCGGCAAGGTCAAGCTCGGTGCGGTCGACTGCACCGCGCACGCGTCGACGTGCGGGCAGTACGGCGTGCAGGGGTACCCGACGATCAAGACCTTTGGCGCCGACAAGGCCCGCCCCGCCGACTACCAGGGCGGCCGCGACAGCGGGTCGATCGTCGACGCCGCGACCAAGCTGTGGAGCGCCAACGCCAAGCCGCGCGAGGTGCGGCGGCGCGGCGCGGCACGCGGCTCGCGGCGCCCGCGACCTGGTGACCGGCTTCTGATCACGCCCCCGCCCGCCCGCGCGCCGCCTGCCGCCCGGCGGGGGCCAGGTGCGGGAGCTGGTCGACGAGGCGGTGTTTGAGACGGAGTGCCTCGGCGTGACAGACCCGGGCATGGAGAAGGTGTGCGGCGCAGCGTGGCGCGGCGCGGCGTGGGGCGGCGCGGCGCAGCGTGGGGCGGCGCGCGGCCGCGCGCGGGCCCGGCGCCGCCGCGCCATGCGCCCGCGCGCGCGCCCACGCCTCGCCGCGGCGGCGGCCGCCGCACCGCAGACGGCGCCCGCGCAGCTGTGCTTTGTCGCCTTCCTGCCCAACATCCTCGACTCGCGCGCCGACGGGCGGCGGGCCTACCTCGACGCGCTCAAGGCGCTCGCCGCGGACCACAAGGACAGGCGCGTGGCGGGGCGCGCCTGCGCCCGTGCCTGCGCCGCGTCTGCGCCGCGTCTGCGCCGCGCCTGCGCCGCCGCGCCGCCTCGCACGGCCCTGCGCGACCCGCCGCCGCCGCCCCGCGCGACCCGCCGCGACCCGCCCTCGGTGCGCGCGCCGCGCAGGAACTGGAGCTACCTGTGGGCCGAGGGCGGGCGCCAGGCCGCGCTGGAGGAGAGCCTCGGCGTCGGCGGTTTTGGCTACCCCGCGCTCGTCGCGCTCAAGCCGGGCGACCTCAAGTACTCCACCATGCGCAGGCACGCACGCGCGCCACACACACCGCCGCGGCGGCTGCAGCCGGGGCGCACGTGCCGGCTGCGCCCGCTGGCTCTGCCCGCGCGCCGCGCGCGCCGCGCGCGCCGCCGCCCGATGCCCTTGCGCCGCCGCACGCGCACGCGCGCGCCCGCCCGCCCGCGCAGCGCGTTTGCTGGGCCCGCGCTCAAGGAGTTTGTCAAGGGCCTGCGCTACGAGCCGGTCGCGCCCGTGGCGGGCGGCCGGCTCGGCGCGGTGGCGACGACCGAGCCCTGGGACGGCCAGGACGCGGCGGTGGAGGTGGAGGACGAGTTCAGCCTGGATGACATCATGGGCGACATATTTGGCGGCATCGTCGGCGGCGACGACGACAAGGAGGAGCTGTGATGATGAGCGGACGGGGGACGGGGGACGAGGGACCGGCCTCGGGGGGCCCACGAGCGCGCGCGTGCGACCGCGGGGGGCTGCTGCTGCGCGCGCGGGGCGGCGCCGAGGAGAGCGGCGGCGGCGGCGGGGCGGGGCGCCCGCCGCGCCGGGGTATTGCGGCGGGCGCGGCGGGAGTGCAGAGCAGCAGGCCGGACTGGAGCGCAGTGAGCGGGGGGCGTGCGGGACTGCCGCCGAACGCGGCGCGGCAACGCGCGGCTGGCCGGCCGCGACGGCGCTTCCACAGCCCAGCACCCGCCGCGCCCGCGCCCGCGCCCGCCGCGGGGGTCAGCCCGCCGCGCCCTGCAGCGCCTCCTGCAGCACCGCGTCCGGCTCGGCGAGCTCGCAGGTGGGCAGCGCGCCGCGCGCCCCTGGCGGCGCGGGCTGCACCTCGCTGTACGCGCCGCACCGGGCAGTGCCCTCGTGCCAGACGCCGTCGAACCTGCAGGCGCACGGAGCGTCGACGGGCCTGACGTCAGGCCCCCCACGGGCCAGCGCGACAGCGGCGGCCAGGGTCGCCGGCGCGCACGTGCACAGCAGCCGCAGCGCGCACAGCGCAGCGCACCGCGCGCCCTTCGCGCAGTGGAAGAAGGTGCCCTGCCCGTGCTTGGCGTCCGCCTGCCAGCCGCCCTCGTACAGATCGCCATTGGCCAGCATCAGCGTGCCCGTGCCGTGCCTGCGCTGGCGCGGCGCGGCGGCGCGGTTGGGTGCCGCCTGCGGCTGCGACGCGCGAGGCTGGTGGCGAGCTCGCCGGGCCAGGTCTGCGCACCGCATGTCGTCGGCCCAGGCGCCCTCATAGACGTCGCCGCCGCTCACGCCGCGCCCGCGGCCGTGGCGCAGCCCCCGCACAAACTCGCCCTCGTAGCTCACGCCGCCGCTCTCGTCGAAGAACGACCCGCTGCCCTGCACGTCGCGACCGATCGGCGGCGCCTCGGCCGCGGCGGCGCGGTGCAGCAGCCCGCAGTCGCCGCCGCCGCCCGCGGGCGCCTTCCCCATGCGCGACGCTCACGTGCGGCAGGTCGTCCGCCCAGCCGCCCGCGTATCGCAGCACGTATCGCCCGCCGCGCAGCACCCAGAGCGTGCCGTCGCCGTGCCGCCGGCCGTCCGCAAAGTCGCCCTCGTACTTGTCGCCGTTCGTGTAGGTCAGCACGCCCTTGCCTGGCGGTTGCAGTGGCGGCGGCGGCGGCGGCCGGCGTGCCGAGTCGCAGAGCCAGCAGCAAGTCGAGCTCCGCCGCGGCGCCGCGGCCGCGCTGCGAGCTTCCCGGCCCCGCGAAGCTGCCAGCGGCTGGGCGATCCCCATTTCATGCCTCCCAGGAGGCGGCAGGCAGCGCACCGTGGCGCCTGTGGTCGTGCCAGGTCCCTCGATATGTTTCGCCGCTCGGGCTGAACACGGTGCAGCGCGCGCCCTCCTTCTGCGCCTGCGCGCAGACAGGTGCTCAGAGCGCGGGCGCTGCTGCTCGGCCCACGCGGCGGGCCGCCGGGCGAGCAGGACGGGCCGCTGAGCGCCGCAACACGCCTTGCTGTTGCGCAGCTGCCACAGCGCCGGCTTGGACGTCGACGCCTCGCCCGCCATTGCGAGCGACTGCACGCGGAGCGCGAGGGGGCGTCGGGAGTGATCGCGGGCAGCGTGGGGGGGGGGGGCTGCCTGGACACGGCCGGTTGACCGCCGCGCCGGTTCAACGTTGACCGCGACGCGGGGGCGCCATGCTGCTCGCCGCGCTCGCCGCACCGCGCGCCCCGTCAAAACACGACCATCTGCTCCGGCGCGTACCCCAGCGCGGTGAAGCCGGGCACGACGACACCCTCGAGCATGCCCGGCGGGCCGCACATCAGCGCCAGCGCCCCGCCCGGGTCGCCGCCGACGGGCCGCGGCGGCAGCAGGTGCTGCGCCATCATGTCGGGCGTGATGAAGCCGCGGCTGAACTGCCAGGGGCCCGGCCGCTGCTGCTGCTGCCCCAGTGCCGCCGCCGCCGCCGCCGCCGCCTGCTGCGCCGGCTGCTGCTGCCCTGCGTACGGGGTCGGCGGCGTGCCGGGCTCCTCCACCACGTACCAGACGTGGAAGCGGTCCGGGTGCGCCGCCGCGAGCGCGTCCAGCTCCTGCGCGCGCGCCGGCGGCGCGGTGTGCGGGCCGGCGGCGGTCGGCCGGCGCGGCTCGCCGCGCTGCGCGCGCGCGGCAGCGCCGGCTGCGCCCGCGCTGCGCCCTGCGGGGCAGCGGCGCCGCACGTCGCGGAGCCAGATGTCCTCCTCGTGCTTGTTGGCGTAGATGAGCGCCAGCCGCGTGCCGTCAGCGGGGTCGGCCAGCGCCTCGCGCGCGACCGCGTAGCACGGCGTCACGCCGCTCCCGCCGGCGACCATCGACAGGTACCGCGCCACGCCCGGCGCCCTGCGGCCGCGCGCACCGGCAGCGGCCGTGAGCGCGCGACACGGCGGCGGCAGCGGCCGCGCCCCGCGCGCGTTGCCGCCGCCGCCGCCGCCCGGCTGCGCTACTGCTGCGGCCGCCCGGCTGCGCCGACGGCGGCGCCGAGTGCGGCGCCGCGTGCCTGTTGAGCGTGTAGGTGCCGCGGCCCTGGTAGTGGAACTTGCCGTACGGGCCCTTGACATCGATGGTGTCGCCCTCCTGCGCGCCACCGAGCGGCGCCGCGAGCGCGGCCCGGCGTGGGGCGGCCGCGCGCGGCGGCGGCGGCGGCAGATGCAGGGCCGCAGCACGCTGCAAGCGGGCGCCGCGGCGGGCGCGCGCGGCGGGCGTGCGCGCGCGCGCGCGCCTTCATCGCGGCGAGGTGCTGCGTCATCTTGCCGCCCTCTGGGAAGCGGGGGCAGCCCCAGTAGACCTTGATGAGGAGGTCCAGCACGCCCGCGTTGCGGTCGCCGCTCACGGGCGTGTACGCGCGCACGACGGCCTCGCCGCCGATGTCTGCGGGCGCGCGGCGCATGCGCAGGCGGGCGGGCGGCGCGCGTGGGCGCCACGCGCGCGGCGCGCCGCGCTGTGCGCCGCGCTGCGCGGTGTGCGGCGGCGCCGCGTGCTGCGCGCCGCGCTGCGCGGCGCGGCGCGCGCCTGCGCAGAGGAAGACGTGCTTCCCGCACGGCAGCCCCAGCGTGTGCGCCGGGGTGGGCAGCGCGAAGCGCATGAAGTACGTGTCGTGGTTCAGCCGCGCCTTGAGCGCCAGCGGCAGCGACACGCGCTCCCGCGGGTCCACCAGCGCGACGGGCGGCGCGCCGGGGTCGGCGGCGGCGCGCGCCGCCGCGGCGGCCGCCGCCGCCGCGCCGGCCGGAGCCGCCGCCTTCTTGCCGCCGGGCTTCACCGTGCCGATGGCAAACATTTTGAGCAGGTCCTTGGCCTCCTGCGCAGGCAGCACACGCAGCACACACCCAATGCCACACGCGCGGGGCGCCGCGCGTGGGCCGGGGCCGGGCGCGCAGTGGCCGCCGGCGGCGCGCCGCCCCAGCGCCCTGGGGTGGCGCGCCGGCGCCCGCGCGCACCTGCGAATGCACGCCCATGAACTCCTCGGTGCAGTCCACGCCCGCGTTGAGCAGGATCGACTCGCTGCCGCCCGGGTGGTCGTCGATGTAGCTGGTCACGTCATAGACCTGATCCAGCGCGCGGCGGCGGGCGAGCGGTGGGTTGGCCGGGGCGCGGTCAGCAGCAGCAGCACGGCGCGGGCGGCGCGGCGCGGCGGGCGTGGGCGGCAGGGCGCGGGCCGCGGCGGCGGCGGGCCCCACCTTGCCGTTGACCACGATCCAGCAGGTATCGTCGCTCGCATGCTTGGAGACCTGGCGCATCGTGTACTCGGCCAGCGGCGCGCCGCCGGGCAGCACGCCGCCGACCGACGACGCCGCGGCCGCGGCGGCCGCCGCCGCGCCGGCGGCGGCCGCGGGCGCGCCGGCGGCCGCGCCGGGCGGCGGCGGCGGCGGCGGCGGCGCGGCCGCGTTGACGAACCCGGCGGCGGGCGGCTCCGCCGCGCTGCTGCCCTGCGCCGTCGCCTCCGCCTCTGGCTGCGCCGCGGCGGCCGCGGACGGGGTGCTCGACACAGCGGCGCACGAGCGCCGCTGCAGCAGCGGCGCGGGCGCAGCCGCGGGCGCGCCCCAGGCGGCGAGCCCGCCCAGTGGCGCGAGCTGCCGCCGACCGCCGCCGAGCCCGCCCGCCGCCGCCGGGCGCTGCTGGCGGGAGCCGCCGCCGGCGGCGCCGCCGGCGGCGCCGCGCCAGCCCAGGCGCGCGAGCGCCGCGCCCGCGGTCGGCAGCAGCGCCGCCGCCGCGCTGCGGTTGGCGGGGCGGCGGGCGGTGTGAGCGCACGCTGGCAGATCGCGCCCGCGCCACCGCACGGAGCCCCTGGCCCGCCCTCCGCACCTGCCGCCGCCCCACCGCGCGGCGGCGGTCGCGAGCGCGAGCGCCGCCATGCTGCTGCTCGCCGCGCGGTGAGTCACCCAGCCGCGGGTCGCGCACGCTGCGGCGACACGTGGCGGGCTGCGCCTGGCCGAGCACACGCGTCGCGGCGTGGGGTGGACCCCGCACGTCGTCGTCCCGTGCTGGACCCTTGGCTGCGCGCCTGCGCCCTCAAAGCTGCGTCGCGCCCCGTCCGGCACCTCACTCGCGCCACGCCGGTCGCTCGACGCCGCACGCGCAGCCCGCGCCACGCCCGCGCTCGCCGGGACTCGCTCCGACATCATGCTCCCCGCGCTCGTCCCCAGCGGCGCGTGCGGCCCGCTGGCCGCCGCCCTGGCCGCGGCCGCGCCCGCGCTGACCGCCGCACGGCAGAACCTGGGCCTGCGGGCGCCCGCGCGCGGCATCTCCTCGATCGGCAGCAACGGCGCGCCCGCCCCCGCCGGCGATCGGGGCTCGCACGCGGCGCCGCGCCCCGCCGGGTCGCGCGCGGGAGTCATGGTGCGGCTCTGGGGGCGCGGACGGCATCGGGCCGCGCCCCCCTGCGGGCCGGCGGCGGCCAGAGCAGCAGCGGCGCCGGCGGCACCTGCGCGGCGGCAGCGCGCCGGGGCCCGATCGGGGCCCCGATGCGCATGCGGCTGTGGCACGCCCCCGGGGGTGCCGCGCCGCGCCGCGCACCAGCACAGCGCCGCCGCCTCGCGCGCGCCGCCGGCCGCCGCGTTTGCTTGCGCAGCGCACCAGCACAGCGCCGCCGACTGACTCGCGCGCGCCGCCGGCCGCCGCGCTTGCTTGCGCCGTGCACCAGCCTTGACTCGCGCGCCGCCGCGGCCGCCGCGACTGCTTCGCCTGCGCAGGCGTCGCCCGGCGCGTCGCTGCGCGGCTTTGCGGCACAGCCCGCGGTCGCCGAGTCGCCCATGTTTTGCTACCAGTGCGAGCAGACGCAGGACAACAAGGCCTGCACCACGGTCGGCGTGTGCGGCAAGACACCCGAGGTCGCGGGCCTGCAGGCGCGGCGGCGGCGCCGCCGCGGCCCGCGCGCGCCGCGCCCCCGCGCCTGGGCGCCTGGGCCGCGGGCGCCGGACCCGTCTGCCCCCCGCTGCCCCCGTCCTTGCAGGACCTGCTGATCTACAGCCTCAAGGGCCTCGGCGGCTGGGCGCACCTCGCCAACGAGGCGGGCGTGCCGGTGCCGCAGCACATCCAGAGCTTCATTACTGGCAGCACCTTCTCCACGCTCACCAACGGTGCGCGCCGCTGCGCCGCCGCCGCCGCGCTGCGGGCCCGCGGCGCCCGCCCGCGGCGCCCGCCCGCGGCGCCCACCCGCGGCGCCCGGCCCCCGCTCTCCCCGCGCCGCAGTCAACTTTGACGAGGCGCGCTTCACCGAGATGCTGCAGCAGGCGGCCGACTACAGCGCGCAGCTGCGCGCCGCGCTCAAGGCCAAGGGCGTGCCCGACCCCGCCATCCCCGACCCCGCCGAGCTCGGCTGGAGCGGCGAGCTGCCGCACCCCATGGCGCGCAGCCGCGGCCGCGCGACGCGCTGCCGCCCGGCGGGGCCTGCCGCGGCGCCGCGGCGCCGCGCGCTCACCCGCCCCCCCCCCCCCCCCGCCGCTACCCTGCAGACGTACGACTACCCCGGCGCAGGCGACATGGCGCTGCTGCGCGCCCAGGCCAAGTCGGCGGGCGTCGCGCCGCGCCGCGAGGCGCTCGGCGCGACGCTGGCGGGGCTGCAGGCGCGGCGGCGGCGGCGGCGGCGGCGGTGGCGCGCGCGCGCGCGCGCAGCGCGCGCAGCCCGCACGCCTGGGCGCCGACGCCGGGCACCGGCGACGCCGTCGGCTCGCTCCCCGCTGCCCACCTGCGCCCGTCCCCCCCCCCCCCCCTCCTGCAGGAGATGCTGGCCTATGGCCTCAAGGGCATGGCCGCCTACACCCACCACGCCGGTGCGCCCGCGCTGCGGCGCCCACACGCCACCGCGCGACGCGGCGCGGCGACCCGCACGCCGCTGCCGCCGCAGCGGCTCCGGCGGCGCTGCTGGCGGCGGCCGCTGCGGGAGCGCGCCGCCCACGTCGCCGCCCCGCCGCTGTGCCCGCCCCCGCCGCAGAGGCGCTGGGCAAGACGTCGGGCGACGCTTACGCCTACATCAACCGCGCGCTGTCCTTCCTCGCGAGCCCCGCCGCCAAGACGCCGGGCGAGGTGCGGGGAACGCGCGCGCGCGCGGCCGCCGCCTGCTCCGCTGCCGCGCGCCGCCGCGCGCGTGACGGTGCTGAGGGCGCGTACGCTCTGCGCAGGTGCTGGGCATGTGCATGGCGCTCGGGGAGGCCAACTTTGGCGTGATGGCCATGCTCTCCGACGGCCACAAGGCGCGGTGAGCATGCGGCGGCACGCAGCCGCAACCCACTAGCACCGGGCCGCGCCCGCGCAGCGCGCGCGCGAGCGGCCGGGTGCTGCGCCGACGCGCCGCGCGCCGCAGGTTTGGCACGCCCACGCCGACGCCTGTGTCGCTGGACCCGGTTGAGGGCAAGGCCATCCTGGTCACGGTGCGCGCGCGCGCGCCGCGCGCAGACGGACGCGGGGGAGGGGAGCCGACGCGGGAGCGGCTCGCGAGCGGCGGCGGCGCGCCGTGCCGCGCGCCGGGCCTGAGCTCCGCCGCCGCCGCGGCCGCCGCGACCGCGCCGCAGGGCCACGACATGCACGACCTGTCCCTGCTGCTGGAGCAGACGGCGGGCAAGGTGCGCGGCGCGGCGGCGCAGCGCGGCGGCTCTGTGCGCGCGCGCCGGCGCCGGGGCCCGCCCGCCCCCTCGCGTCCCGGCCATTGCCCCTCCTCACACATCGAACGCGCGCGCCCCGTCCCGCTCCTCCTGTTCCCTCCCTCCCTGCCTCCCCTCCGGTGGGGTCAAAGGGCATCAACGTGTACACCCACGGCGAGATGCTGCCGGCGCACGGCTACCCCGAGCTGAAGAAGCACAAGCACCTCGTCGGTGCGCGCTGTGCCCGCCGCTGTGCGCGCTCACAGCACGCTCACACACATCACACGCGCGCACGCACGCACGCACACAAGCAACACGCACGCACGCGCGCACACACACACACGCACGCACGCACGCACGCACGCACGCACGCACGCACGCACGCACGCACGCACGCACGCACGCACACACAACACGCACGCGCCGCGCAGGCCACTTCGGCGGCGCGTGGTACCGGCAGAAGATTGACTTCTCCCAGTTCCCCGGCGCCGTGCTGGCCACCACCAACGTGCGGCGCGGCGCAGCGAGCGGGCGCAACAGCGCGGCTGCGCGTCTGTTTTCCCGCGCCGCGCGCACCGCGCCGCGCCACCCGCCCACGCCCCGCGCGCGCCTGCCGCGACCGCCGCCGCCGCTGCAGTGCGTGCTGGACCCGCCCAAGGCCTACAAGGACCGCCTCTTCACCACCAACGAGGCGCGCCGCCGCGCGCCCCGCGCCCGGCCGGCACGCAGCGCGCAGCGCGCAGCGCGCAGCGCGCAGCGCGCAGCGCGCAGCGCGCAGCGCGCAGCGCGCAGCGCGCAGCGCACAGCGCCCCGCGCCCCACGCCGCGCCTGCCGCCGTCCCAGCTCACGCCTCCGCGCGCCGTGCCCCCGCGCGCCGCGCAGACGGGCCTGTCCGGCGTGACGCACATCGGCACCGCCAAGGACTTCAGCCCCGTCATCGCCGCCGCGCTGTCGGCCGAGGGCTTCACGCCCGACAACATGCCCGACCCCGACGAGGTCGCGGAGGAGCGCGCGGAGGAGGGCAGGCGCGCCGCTGGGGCGCCCGCGCCGCGCCCGCGCAGCGCCCGCGCGGCCCAGCCGCCAGTTCCGGCCCTGAATCCCGGCCCCGGCCCTCACCCCGCCGCCCCGCCGCGTCCCTTCCTTGCCCTCCCTCCGCGCCCCGCCTCGCGCGCGCCGCGACAGGCTGGGCGTCGTGACGGTTGGGTTTGGGCACGACGCGGTGCTGGGCGTGGCGGGGCAGGTCGTGGACGCGGTCAAGACGGGCAAGCTGGAGCACATCTTTGTCATCGGCGGGTGCGTGGCACTGTCAGACTGTCAGACTTGGTTGTTTTGTCATGCTTGGTGCCTGTTCAGAGTCGGGAGCCAGGCGACTGGGCTGGGCTCGGCCCTCCCAGCGCGCGCGCGCGCGCGGGCTGTCTCACGCGCGCGCGCGCGCGCCGTGCCGCCGCCGCCGCCGCGTCCGCGCGCCCCCGCGCCGCCGTGCAGCTGCGACGGCAGCGAGCCGCAGCGCAAGTACTACGACCGTCTTGCGCGGCTGATGCCGCAAAACACGATGGTCCTCACGCTCGGCTGCGGCAAGTTCCGCATCTTCAACCAGGTGGGGGGGGGGGGGCGGCGGCGGCGGGCCCTGCCGCGCCGCAGCGCGCGCCCGGCCGACGCGCGCGCCGCCGCCGCCGCGCTGTGGCTGCCAGGACTTTGGCATGCTCCCCGGCACCGGCCTGCCGCGCCTGCTGGACATGGGGCAGTGCAACGACGCGTACTCGGCGCTCGTGGTCGCCACAGAGCTGGCCAAGGCCTTCAACACTGACGTCAACGGTGCGCCGCCCGCGCCCGCGCCCGCGCCCGCGCCGCGCCCGCGCCCGCGCCCGCGCCCGCGCCCGCGCCCGCGCCCGCGCCCGCCCGCGCCCGCGCCCGCGCCCGCGCCCGCGCCGCGCGCCCGCGCCCGCGCCCGCGCCCGCGCCCGCGCCCGCGCCCGCGCCCGCGCGCCCGCGCCCGCGCGCCGCGCCGCGCCCGCGCCCGCGCCCGCGCCCGCGCCCGCGCCAGTGTGCGGGGCGCGCGCGGTCCCCGACGGCTGCGCCCCCGACCGACGCGCCCGCGCCGCAGGCCTGCCGCTCAGCCTGGACATCAGCTGGTTTGAGCAGAAGGCGGTCGCGGGTGCGCCCGCGGCGGCGCACGCCCGCCGCAGCGGCGGCGGCACACAAGCCGCCCCGCGCTCACGCGCCCCGCCCCTCGCCTCCCCCGCCCCCGCCGCCAGTGCTCCTCACGCTCCTCCACCTGGGCGTGCGCAACATCAGGTGCGCGCCGCGGCGTCGGCGCCCCTCCGCGCCCCTCCGCGCCCCTCCGCGCCCGTGCCGCCCCGCCGCCGCCCGCGCCCGCGCCACACCGCCCCCTTCCCCTGCCGCCCGGTCAGGCTCGGCCCGCGCCTGCCGGGCTTCCTGACCCCAGAGGCCGTTACCCAGCTGGTGGAGGCCTTCGCGATCAAACCGGCGAACACGGAGGACCCGGCGGCCGACCTGAAGCTCATGATGAAGGGGCACTGATCAGCTGCTCAAGCAACTGATCAGCTGCTCAAGCAACTGATGAGCCAGCATGGCGGCCGACTGGTGAAGGCCGACTGACCGGCTGAAGGTGTGACGGTGTGTCGTGGTATCGGTCGGTGTGCCGCGCGCGCGCTGCGTGATGTGATGCGACGCCTGCGTGGTGTGTCGGTCTTTGTGCGTATCCGTGGCCCCCGCGCGCGCTGCCGACGAACCGCGCGCCCCGAACAATCAAACGCCCCGCCCCATATGGCGTGGTGCCTCTGGCTGCGGAGGCCGCCCGCACCCCCACCGGCCTTGTGTGGACGTGCTCGGCCCGGCGACCTGCCTCCCTGCACGCATGCCTGCAGTCATCCCTCGACCAACGCACTGCCGCTGGCACTCCCCGGCTTATCTCCTCACGCGGCGCCGCTGCCGGTTTCCCCCAGGCGCGTGCGGCTGCACTTCTTTTGCGCTAGACGTCTCTCGGTTTGACTCGCGGCCCCGTGTAACTGCTTGTTACCGAGCCCGCCGCACCGCCGCGCGCGACGCACGCCGCACCGCTTCTCGGCGGCCCGCGCAGCGCAGCCCAGCCGGCGGCCGCCGAGCAGGCGCCTCCCCCTCCCTCTCAGCGGCGGCGCTTGAACTTGGCCTTGCTCTTGAAGCTGCTCTTGCCCTTGCCGCCCCGCTTCACGCGCGCCAGCTCGGCCTTGCTCAGCCCGCCCGCCGGCTTGGCGCGGCCGCCCGCCCGGGCGCCGCCGCCGCCCTTCGCGCCCGCCGCGCCGGCCGCGCCGGGCTCGCCCGGCTTGCCCAGGCCGTCGCCGCTGAACAGGCCGCCGGCGCCGCCCCGGCGTCGCCGCTGGGCTTGCGCTTCTTGGTCTGCCGCTTGCCGCTCACGCCTGCGCGCGGCGCGGCGCGGGCGGGCGTGGGCCAGGCGCGCGCGCGGCCCGCGCGCCCTGCCGCTGCACGGCTCGGCGGCGCCGGCGGCGCGGCGCGCACCCGTGGCGGCCTTCTGCGCCGCCTTCTGCGCCGCCTTGGCGGTCATGCCCTGCTGCACGAGCTCGCGCGCGCGGCGCTTGGCGCCCTTGATCACGCCTGAGAACGCCTCGGTCTCCGCCTGGCCGCGCGCACGCGCGTGGAGGGCGGATGCGAGGAGGGCGGAGGCGTGAGCGAGCTGCGAGGCGGGGCTGCGGCCCCGCCGGGGGTCGGGCGGCGCGCGGCCGCGCACCTGCAGCGTCGGCGGCGCGCGCTTGCCGCCCGCCGCCGCCTCGGCCGCGCGGCGCTCCTTGAGCTTGGCGTTGCGCTTGTCCTGCTTCGCCGCCGCCTTGGCCGCCTTGCCGCCGCCGGCCTTGCCGCCCGCGCCTGCGCGGCGCGCCGCGCGCGCGACGCCGCGGTGCGCGGGTGAGCGCGCGGCGCTGGCGGGCACGCGCGCGCCCCGGCGCGTGTGCCCCGGCCCGTGCGTGTGCCCCGGCGCGCACCCGCCGCGTCCTCGAGCACGGTGCGCCCCTCCGCCGCCGCGGCGGCCGCGTCTGCCAGCGCCTTTTTCTGCTTCTCCGTCTGAAACCACGTGCGCGCGGGCCGGGCAAAGATCTCCGACTCGTGCTCCAGCAGGTTCTGCGTGCGCGTTTGTGACGCGCGGCGGCGGTGATGAGCGGCGTCGGCAGTGGAGTGAGCCGCACGCCGCAAGAGCCGAGAGCAGCCCTGCCGCCCCGCCGCGTGCGTCTGGCGCGTGCGCGTGCCGCGCGTGCCGCACCGCTGCCTTGTTGGCCTCCATCTCGGCGCGGCGCAGCGCCGCCTCCTCGTGCTCCTCGCCCAGCACGCGCTGCACGTCCGGCTCGGCCGCCTCGATCGCCGCCTGCCAGCGCGCCACCGCCGCCGCCGGCACAACGCGCTGCTTGAGCGCCACGCGGCCGCGCTTGACCACGTCCTTGACCAGCGCCCGGTCGTCGTCGGTGATGAGGCTGACCGCCACGCCGCTGCCGCCCGCGCGCGCGGTGCGGCCGACGCGGTGCAAGTAGGTCTCGAGGCTCCGCGGCGCGTCAAAGTTGAGCACCGCCTGCGGCGCAGGGGCGGGGCGGCGCGCGGGCGTCGGGGCGGCGCGCGGCGCGCGGGGTCAGGGCGGCGCGCGGCGCGCGGGCAGCGCTGAGGGCGCGCGGCG
This sequence comes from Scenedesmus sp. PABB004, assembly GCA_014905635.1. Lineage (NCBI taxonomy): Eukaryota > Viridiplantae > Chlorophyta > Chlorophyceae > Sphaeropleales > Scenedesmaceae > Scenedesmus > Scenedesmus sp. PABB004. Next base: position 236,340 of record JABVCE010000010.1, on the reverse strand, counting down.
CGGCGGCGGCGCGCAGGGAGGGCGCCAGGGCGCGGCGCGGCGGGGCGGCCGACCTGCACGCCGAGGATGTCGAGGCCGCGCGCCGCGACGTCGGTGGCGAGCAGGAACGCGGCCTCGCCGCCGCGGAACGCCTCCAGCGACGCGAGGCGCCCCGCCTGCGTCATGTCGCCGTGCAGCTCGGCTGCGGCGGCGCGCGGGCGGCGGCGCGTGGGCGGGCGCGGCGCGGGCGGCGCGGCAGCCGGCACGCCGGCAGGACGCGCACCCGCCGGCGGCAGCTTGCACAGGCCAAACAGGATCTTCAGCCGGTGCGCGCGCTGCTTGGTCCTGGGCGCGCGGCGGCGGGTCGGCGGGTCGGCGCGGCCCGGTGCGCCGCTGACCGAGGCACGCGGCGCTGCTGCCGGGCCGTGCCGCGCAGCGGGGTCCCTCACTTGCAGAACACGATCGTGCGCCCGCCGCTGAAGCTGCGCGCCGCGAGCGCGAGCAGCACCGCCTCCTTGTTGCCCGCCGCCGCGCCCTTGAGCCGCACGATCTGCCGCGGCGGCGGCGCCGCGGCGGCGGCCGTGAGCGAGCGGCCGCCGCACGCCCGCCGCGCCTGCTGCGTCGGCTGCTGCTGCGGCTGCTGCGGCTGCTGCGGCTGCTGCGGCGCGGCGGCGCCGGCGCACGCGGCGGCCGCACCTCCTGGCTGAGGCTCTTGGGCGCCGCGGCCGCGGGGTCGGCCGCGAGGCGCACCGGCTGCTTGAGCGACATGCCCGCCAGCGCGGCGACGTCGTCGCTGAAGGTCGCGCTGAACAGCATCGTCTGCCGCGCCTTGGGCGCGAGGCGCAGCAGCTCGCGCAGCTGGCGGCGCGGCGGCGGGCGCGGGGGGCACGGGCGTGCGTGAGCCCGGGCTGCAGCACGGCTGGGCCGCGCCGCCACCGACCCGTGCCAGGAACCCTGACAACCTCCAAGCCCGGCGGCCCTGAACGCCTGAACCCTGCGGCCCCTGAGCCCCTGAACCGCACCTCCTCCTTGAACCCCATCTCCAGCAGCCGGTCGGCCTCATCCAGCACCAGCACCGCGAGGTCCTCCAGCCCAAAGCCCTGGCTGTTGCGCACGTGATCGATCATGCGCCCAGGCGTGGCCACCACCACTGCGGGCCGCGGCGGCGGCGCGGCGGCGGCGTGGGCCGCAGCCGGGCGGGGAGCGGGCGTGCGAGGCGCGCCGAGCCAGGGCGCGGCGCGGCGCGGCGCGGCGCGGCGCGCGCACCCGCGGGCCCCGCGCGCAGCGCCGCCGCCTGCGCCTGCAGGGAGAGGCCGCCCACGATGAGCGCGGCGTCGACGTCGGTGAACTGGGCGAGCTTGGTGATCATGGAGTGGATCTGGGCGGGGCAGGGGGCGCGCGCTCGGTGCGCTCGTCCCACGCGCGCCGTGCCCCGCCGCGCCGTGCACGCCGTGCGCCGCGCCGCGCCGTGCCCCTCACCTGCGCCGCGAGCTCGCGCGTGGGCGAGAGCACGAGCACGTACGTCGCGGCGACCTGGCGCTGGCGGTAGAGCAGGCGCTCGAGGATGGGCAGCGCAAACGCCGCGGTCTTGCCGCTCCCAGTCATTGCGCTGCCGCAGATGTCGCGCCCCGCGAGCGCGAGCGGGATGCACGCGGCCTGCGTGGCGGGCGCGGGTCGCCGGCAGAGGAGGAGGCGTCGGCGGGGCGCCGGCGGGCGCGCCGGGCGCCGCGCGGAGCGGAGCGCGGAGCGCGCGCCGAGCGCGCGCCGCCACCCGCACGCCGCCGCCGCGCCGCGCGCGCCTGGATGGGCGTGGGCTGCGTGTAGCCCAGCGCGGCGACCGCGCGCAGCAGCGGGCGGGAGAGCTTGAGGTCCGCGAAGCTGCCCGCGCCGCCCGCGCCGGCGCCGCGCCGCGTCTCGGCGTAAAAGGCGCCGCCCCCTGCGCGGCCTTGCCGCCGGGCGCGGCGCCGTTGGCCGCCGCCGCCTGCTTGCCGCGCTGCGGCCGCTGCTGCTGCTGCAGCTGCTGCTCCTCCTCCTCCTCCTCGTCGTCGCTGCCGTCGAAGCTTCCGTCCTCCGAGCCGCCGCTGCCGTCGCCGTCGCCGGCGTCGCCGCCGCTGCCGCCCTTGGCCGCCGCCGCCGCCGCGGCTCGCCGGGCTGCCGCTGCAGCTGCTGCGCTCGCCTGCTTCTGCTGCCCCTGCTGCTGCTGCTCCGACTGCTGCTGCTGCTGCTGCTGCTTGCCGCGCTTGCCAGTCGCCGGCGGCTCCTCGTCCGACTCGCCCTCCTCATCGTCGCCCTGCATCTCCTCATCGCTGCCGCTGCCCTCGCCGGCCGGGTCGTCGTCGTCGCATTCGCCGTCGTCGCTGTCCAGCTCGCCTGTGTGCGGCGCCGCGGGGCGCGCGGTCGGCGGCGGGGCGCGGCCTGGCGGCGCGGTCGGCGGGGCGGCGCAGCGCGCGCCGCCGCGCCGCACCTGGCAGCGGCGCGTCCTCTTCGCTGTCCCCGTCGCTGCTGCTGCCGGCCGCGCCGGCCTCGCTGTCCGGCTCAGACTCCTCCTCAGACTCCTCGCTCTCGGCGCGCGAGCGCTTGCGGCCGGCGGCCTGCGGCAGCGGCAAGCGCGCGCGGCTCGGCGCGCCTGCCCGGCGGGCCCGGGCCGCCGCCGCCGCGCCCGCCGCTGCGGCCGCGCACGCGCACCTTCCGCGCGGCGCCGCGCTGCGCCTTCGCGGCGAGGCGCTGCTGAATCTTGTCGTCCACGGTGCTCGCCGGCGGGCCGCGGTCCTTGAGAGCCATCTTCAGCGCGCCTGCGACCGTCGCGGCGGCGCGACGTGAGGCGCGCGCGGCCACCGGCGGCGCCTCCGGCCGCCGCTGCGCAGCCGCCGCTGCCGCCGGCGCACCGCCAAACTCCCACGGCGCCTGCGCGGGCGCCTCCAGGTCGCCCGCGTCGAACGAAAAGCCGGGGTTGAAGTCGGCGGCCGCCATGGCCAGCAGGCGCCGCGCCCGGGCCGGCCGGGCGCCCTGCTGCTCGCGGCCGCGCGCGCGCGGGCGCCGGCGGGCGGCTAGGCGGTCGCGGTGAGTGGACACCGACGCGTTTTGTGCGTGGGAGTAGCGCGGGGAGCTGCGCAGGCAGCGTGCCCGCGGCAGAGGCGACGAACGCCGCCGCAGGTCTCCGTCGCGACGCACGGTCGGCTGGCGCCGGCGCACAGGTCGCTGAGCTGTCTGCGAGTCAGGAGACGCTGGAGAGGGACCGCGCCGCGCGGCGCCGCGCCGCCAACACTGGCCTGCGGCTGGTGCGCCTGCTGCGGCCGCTGAGCGCGGAGCGAAGCACGGCAGCCCGGCGGCACCGTTTCCCTGGCAACTCTCCCTGCCTGCCTCAAACGTTGCTGCGAGACTGCCTAGCGCTCGAACTGCACAGCCGCGCCCCGCGCCGCTGCTCCCTGGTCGCGCCGTTCGCCGGCTCTCCCCTACGAACTCCGCTACGCCGCAGGAGCAGCGAGGTGATGAGAAGGACATCAAAAGAAGTACAGCCGCCCGGTGCAGGGGGCAGGGGGTCCGGCCTGATCGCCGCACGCGGCGATCAGGCGGCGATCAGGCGTGTGGCAGGATGCCCTGCTGCTGCGCCTGGGGGTGCGCGGGCCCCGCCGGCAGCAGCGCCGCCGCCCCGGGCAGCAGGGGCTGCCCCTGCGCCGCCTGCGTGCCGCCCGCCGCCGCGGAGGGCGGCGGCGACGCCGGCGTGGACGCCGCGGGGCGCGGGTGCATCAGCTCCGCCAGAATCGACGCGCCCACGCCCACCGGGCGACCGGGCTCCGCGGCGGGCTGGCCCGCCGGGGCAGCCGCGCCAGCCTCGCCCGCGGCGCCCGGCGCGGCGGCGCCGCCGGGCGGCTGCCCTGGCGCGGCCGGCTGCCCCAGCGCCGCAGCGGGCTGCCCCGCTGCCAGCTTGCGCCGGGTGAGCTCGATGGCCAGCGCGACCTCCTGCGCCGCCGCCAGCACGTGCGGGTTGGGCGCCGGCGGCGGCAGCTGCTCCGCCGCGCCGGCGGCGTCCCCGCCCGCCGCGGCGCCAGCACCCGCCGCCGGCGCTTGCGTGGGCGCAGCGGCGGCGGCGGCACCAGTGCCAGCCTGCCCCTGCGCCGCCGTCCCCTGCTGCGGCGGAAGCGCCGTCGCCGCCGCCGCCCCCGCCGCCGCCGACTGCCCCTGCTGCGGCGCCGCGGCCGCTGCGGCTGCCGCAGCCGCCGCGGCCGCCGCTGCCTTGGACGCGGCGAGTCCCCTGGTTTTCTTTGCGAGCCAATCCGCTGTCTGCGTCAGTGCCGTGATGAGCCGCGTGACCTCGCTGCGCGGCCGGCCCAGCTTGCCAGGCAGCAGCAGCGGCTCGCCATCCAGGTACATGCCTGCGGCGGCGGCGGCGGCGGCGGCGGCGGCGGTCACGCGCGCGCCGCGGGCGGCGGCGGCGGCGCTCGGCCCAGCAGCGGTCGGCGCCGCGCTGCGGCGCGCGCGGGCGCACCCTCGTCGAGCGCGGCGTCGCGGATGGACAGGCCGAGCGCCTCCAGGCGCAGCCCGCGCGACGCAAAGAGGCCCCGGAGTGTGACTAGCGCTTGCAGCCGCGGGTTGGGCTTGAAGCCACTGCCGCTGGTGCCGATGATGAGCCCGTCGGCGCCGCTCGGAGCGGGCGCCGGCGCCGGCGCCGGCGCGAGCGCGGCCGCGGCGGCGGCGGCCACCATGGCGTCGTCCGCCTCGGTCCACGGCGCCGCGCTGCGCCTCGGCGGCGCCGGCTGCGGCGGCGCGCCGGCCGGCGCGGAGGCCGCGGCGGGCTGCTGCGGGCGGGCGCCGCAGCTGCGCTTGCCGAGCTGCGCCTTGCGCCGGTTGACCGGCCGCGCGGGCGCCGCCCACGCGTCGGCCTCCGGCGCGGCGAGGGCGTGCGCGGGGTCGCCGTCGCTGCCCTTGCCGCCCTTGCTGCGGGCGGCCTTGGCCGCCTTGGGCGCCTTGCCGGGCTTTTTCTTGGCGGCGCCCTTGGGGGCGGCGCCGTCGGCGGCGCTTGCTGCTGCCACGCGGCACGGCGCGCCTCCTCCTGCTGCATCGCCCGCTGCGCCGCGTGCTGCGCCAGCAGCTGAGCCTTCTGCTCCTCGGTCAGCGCCGCGACCTGCGCCGCGTGCAGCTGCTGCGCCAGCTGGCGGTGCGCCGCCTGCGCCGCCGCCTGGTGCAGCGCCGCCTGCTGCGCCGCCTGCAGCTGCGCCTGCGCGGACACGGCCGCCTGCTGCTGCGCGTGCTGCTGTTGCTGCTGCAACAGCTGCCGCTGCGCCGCCACCGCCGCCTGCTGCTGCACTTGCTGGTGTGCCGCCGCGGCTGCCTGCTGCTGCGCGTGCTGCTGTTGCTGCTGCAACAGCTGCCGCTGCGCCGCCACCGCCGCCTGCTGCTGCGCTTGCTGGTGTGCCGCCGCGGCTGCCTGCTGCTGCGCGTGCTGCTGCTGCAGCTGCTGCAGCAGCTGCTGCTGCGCCGCCGCGGCCGCCTGCTGCTGGTGGTGGTGGTGGTGCTGCTGCTGCGCTTCTGCCTGGCACTGCAGCTGCGCAAGCGCCGCCCGCTGTGCAAGCAGGAGCTGCAGCGGCGCCGTGCTGCCGTGCGCCGCCAGCGGCTGGGGCTGCTGGCCGCCTGGCAGCTGCGTCAGCGGTGGCTGTGCGGCCAGCTGCTGCGGGTGTGCCTGGTCGGTGTAGCCGCTTGGGAGCACGTCTGGGCCCGGTGGCCGCCCCTCCAGCCTGACCCTCTTCGCTCCTGGGTGCGCTGGGTCGGCGGCACCATCGCCAGCGAGCCCAGCGCCAACCAGCCCGCCCGGCGCCGCGCCGTGCGGCTCCAGCAGCGCCGGCGGCCGCTTCGCGCCGGCCGTCGGCGCCTGGGCGTGGCCCGGCCACGCCTGCGCCGCGGCGGGCAGCTGCGGGGCGGGCGCCCCGTCACCCGCGCGGGGCGACGCGGGCGGGGAGTCGTTGAGCACCGACGACAGCAGCGCCGTGAACGGTCCCAGCGGCTCCAGCGCCGGCCGCTGAGCGGGCGCCAGCTGGGCCTGCTGGAGCGCCTGCTGCAGCCCCTGCTGCGGCTGCAGCCCGGGCGCCGCCGCCAGCCCGCGGCCGGGCGCGATGCCGCCGCCCGGGCGCAGCAGGCTTGGCGCCTCGCCCCGCGCGATGGCGGGCGCCAGCGGCCCCGGTCCTGCAAACTGCGGGCCGTGCGGCTGCGGCTGCAGCGGCAGCGGCGCCAGCGGCAGCCCGGGCGGCGCCAGCTGCTGCTGCTGCAGCGCGCCGCCGGCAGGCGCGAGGCCCTGACCGCCCGCCAGTCGCTGCAGCAGCTGCGCCTGCAGCTGCTGCTGCGTTCCCGGCTGCATCGGCCTGCAGGGCGCGGCGGCGGGCGGCGTCGTGGGCGGCGGCGAAACGGTTGGCGCCGGCGCCGCGCGCCGCCGGCGCAGGCCAGAGCTCCGCACGCCTGTCAGCTGCAGGCCCGCACCGTCCTCTCCCTCCTCGCCCTCGCCCAGCGGGCAGGGGCCGCGGCCGCGGAGCGAGGGTCTCAATCAATCAAACGCCCTGGCGCGCCGCGGCGACAAGGCCCCCGCCCGGCCGGCGCCCAGCGGCCATTGAGCGCGGCGCGCAGCGGGAACGCGCCAACGTGGCGCCGCGCTGCGCCGGCCTGCGGAGCAGCGGTCGAGTGCGCGCTGCGCACGCGAGCAGCTCGCAGGCGGGGCGCGGAGGGACGCGAGCGTGGATCCCAGCCGGGGGCGGGCGGGCTGGATACGCTCTCGCTCGCCGCTCCGCTGTGCCGCCGCCCAGAACCACGTCAAACGCAGGCCGTTAACGTCGGATCGCCGCCTCAACCGCACCGCCCTGCCAGGCACGCCCGCTAAGTGCTCGCGGCCTCCTTCTCCGCGTTGGCGGCGTCGAGCAGCGGCTTGAGCTCGGCCGCCTCAAACACCTTGAACACCACCTGCGGCGCGGGCACGCGTGCGCGCACGCACACGGGCGCTCGGCGCCGGCCGCGCCGGCCGCGCCGCCGCCGCGCCGCCGCGCGCCAGGCGGGCGGGCGCGCGCGCGCGCGCGCCGCGCGCCGGGCGCCGCACCTTGCCGGTCGCCGCGTCGCGCGTGATGGTGGCCAGCTCGACCTTGTCGGGCGTGAGGCTGCTGTCCATGGACTTGGAGAGCACCTTGATGATCGTCGGGATGCCCTCAGCGACCTGGCGGGCCACGGCCGGCCGCCCGCGCAAGCGCGTGAGCGCGTGGCACATGGCGCGCGCCGCGCCCAGCGTCTTGACGCTCAGCCCCCGCGCCCCCGTGCGCCCCCCTGCGGCGCCCCCTGCGGCGCCCCCTGCGGTGCCCCCGCGGCCGCACCGCCGCGTCGTCCTTGTACTCCGTCTTGAGCAGGTTCTGCGCCGCCGCGTGGCCGCCGCCGATCGCGACCGCCTTCCAGCCGCCATAGTTGCCGCTCGGGTCGCTCTGGTACAGCTGCCAGCCGTAGTGCTCGTCCCTGGGCGGGGGGCGTGCGGGGGCGGCAGGGGCGCGGTGCGGGTGCGGGGCGGTGACGCGCGGCGAAGCGCAGCAGCGCGGGCGGGAGGGCGGGGGCGGGGCGGGGCGCGGCGGCCCCGCGCGCGCGCGCTGCGCGCGTGCAAGCGCGGCCCGCACCAGCCGGCGTAGAGCAGCGACACGCCAAAGGGCCGCTGCCCGCCAAACTGCGTGTAGCCCTGCTTTGTGTCGCACAGCGCTCGCACCAGCTGCTCCACGGGCATCGGCTCCTGCGGACGCGAGCGCGCGCGAGCACCGTGCGGCAGTCGTCGTGGGGGGCAGCGGCATGGGCGCGCGCGGGCCGCTGCTGTGCCCGCGCCGCGCAGCGCGCCGCTGCTGCGCTCGTGCTGTGCAGGTCAGCGCCGACCTGCACAGCGCGCGCTGCGCAGGCCGGCGCCGCCGCCGCTGCACGCGCTGTGCAGGTCAGCGCAGGCCGGCGCCGCCGCCGCTGCACGCGCTGTGCAGGTCAGCGCTGCCGCTGCATGTCGGCGTGCGCGCGCTGCATATGTCGGCGTGCGCGCTGCATGTCGGCGTGGGCGCGCTGCATATGTCGGCGTGCGCGCGCCTGGTAGGTGAAGTAGTAGCGCTGCGCCGTGAGGCGGCAGGTGTTGATGAGGATGTTGGCGTCCGCTGCGCAGGGCGCGGCGGCGTGTGTCGTGAGGTGAGGGCGGCGCGCGGCGGGGGCCGCGCGCGCGCGCGTGCGCTGTTTTTTTTTGGGGGGGGGCGCGGCCGGCTCCGCACCCGTGATGCCGGCGACGGCGCAGGCGAGGTGGTCGTCCAGCTTGTACATCTTCTCGCGCCGCACGCCCACCGCGTGCGTGTCCAGCAGCTGCGCGGCGCGGCCGCGGCGGCGACGCGTGGGCGAAGGGCCGGGGCGGGGCCCGGGGCTGGACGGGGACCGGCGGCGCGCGGCGCGGCGCCCGCGGCCGCGCGCGCCTTGGAGGTGATCTTCTTCTCCGCCACCAGCACGACGCCGTCGGTGCAGAGCATGCCGATGGCCGCACCCGCGTTCGAGATGGCCTCCATGGCATACTCGACCTGGTAGAGGCGGCCCTCGGGGCTGAAGATGGTCGTGCGGCTGTCGTAGCGGCGCGCCATCTCGGCGCGTTCTGCTGCGCGCCGCCGCCGCCGCCGGCTGTCGCTGCGCGCTGCGCGGGAGCGCTCAGGGCGCGGGGGCCGGGTGGCGGACCGCGACGCCCAAGATCAGGGCACCCCGGGGCGCACGGGAGGCGCGGGGGGCGCGCGAGGCGGTTGATGGCCGTCCGGGCGGGCGGTGGCGTGCTGCTGGCTCGCGAGGGCGCCGGGCGAGGAGCGAGTGCGGCGGGCGGGCGGGCGGGCGGGAGACGGGAGAAGCGCGCGGATCGAGCCGCGGCGCGGCGGCGCGGCGGCGCGGCGCGCTTCAGCTAAGACGCGTGCGTGCGGGCGCCGGCAACGGCGCAGCAACTTCCAGGTCCACCGTGTGTGTTGGAACATGCGTTGCTGCCGCGTGCGCGCGCAGCAGCCGGTCGCACGCAGCAGCCGGTCGCACGTGCCACGCGCGCGGCGGCGGCGTGCAGCGGGGCTCGGCGCCGGCGCGCCGGGCGACGCAGCACGAGCTGGCCGCGACGGGCGAGGCCCCTCGGCGCCGCGCGGCCGGGCGCTGCGCAGGCGCGCCACCGCCGCCGCCAGCGCACCCGCGCAGCAGCACAGCGCGGCAGCGCGCGTACAGCGGCGGCGCCCGCCCGGGCTGCTGCGCGGCGCGCGCGGCGCGTTGTGCGGCCGGCCGGCCGCGCAGGGGCGGCTCTGCGGGGAGGCCGCCAGAGCACGGGCCGCGTGGAGCGCCGCCCGGGCGGCGGTTGCCTGCGCCCTGAAACGCGCCGCCTGCGCTCGCTCGCGCAGCTAGCCCCGCTCGCCGCGCCGTGCCCCGACACGCGCCGACCGCCTGGTATCGACAACCCCACCACCACGACACACGCCGCGCCGCACCGCACCGCGACGCGGCGGCAGCAGCAGCGCTGAGCGCTGCGGCGGCAGCAGGCGGCGCGCCGGCGCGCAGCAGGCCCCCGGCATCCGCCGACCACGCCCCGCAGCGGAGGTCTATCACCCCGTGCCAGCGCCAGCGGCGCCGCCGACCCCGCGGGCCCGCGGGGGGCCATCGCCGCGCCTAAAGGGCGCCCGCGCCGCGCAGGATGGCCGCCAGCGCCGCGCAGCTGGCTGAGGCCATCGTGCAGGCCACGGCCATCACGCACAACCCCGCCTCCAGCCCGGCGCAGCGCGCGGAGGCGGTGCAGTTCTTCGAGCAGGTGGGGCCGCGCTGGCAGGCCCGCTCGGGGCGCCTCCCGCCTCCCACGCCGCCCGCGGGGCCGGCCTCCGGCGGGGCGCAGCCGTCCCCGACAGCCGGGCGCGCCCGCGGCCGTGTTGGGAATGGGGGCGGGTCGGCGGCGCGGCTGATCAGCGGCGCCGCCGCGCTGCGCGCGCCCGCGCGCGCCGACGGCCGGCGCACCCTGCGGCGCGCAGCTCAAGCACGGCGACATTCACGCGACCGTGTACGCCGCTGCGGTGCTGACGGGGAACGAGTACGCGCTGGAGGTGCAGATGTCGGCGTACACGCTGCTCCAGATCCTGGTGCGCCCCGGCGGCGCGGCCGCGGCGGCGCCACCGGCGGCGACACCGGGCGGCGCCGGCGCTCAGCGCGTGCTCGCGCGCGCGCAGGTGCGCAACCGCTGGGCCGAGCTCTCAGCGGACGAGCACCAGAAGATCACGCAGCTCGCGTACCAGCACATGAAGGACGGTGAGCCGCGCCAGCCGCCGTGCCGTGGCAGCGCGGCCGCGCAGCCGCGTCAGCACGGCAGCGGCAGCGTGGGGACGCGCCCACGCGCCCGCCGCCGCTCCGCGCCACTGTCCGCAGTCGGGCACCTCGGCGCGCAGGCGGCGTGGCCGCTGAAGTCCAAGTGCGCGATGCTGCTCGCCGCGGTCACGCGGCAGCAGGGCCCCGACACCTACGCGGCGCTGCTGCCGCAGCTCGTCGCGTCGGCGCGCGAGGGCCCGCTGCAGGCCGAGATCAGCTGCATGGTCCTCCAGTTTGTGAGCGAGGACCTCACCCAGTTTGAGGAGCGCGGCGGCGAGTGGAAGCGCAACTACCTCTCCGCGCTGCTGTCGAGCGTCGAGGCGGTGCTGCCGTTCATCGTCAACCTGCTGCAGGCACGCCCGACGCGCCGCGTGGGACGCGCCGCGCGGCGGGCGCCGCAGCCGCTGCGGGCGCCGCAGCCGCTGCGGGCGCCGCAGCCGCAGCCGCTGACGTGTGCGCCGCGCCGCGCGCCGCGCCCACAGTCGAGCTTCCAGGCCGGGTCCGCGGCCGCGGGCGCGGGGCAGGCCGAGGCGGCGCGCGCGCACGCGGCGGTCGTGTCGGCGGCGCTGGGCACGCTCGGCGGCTACGTCGAGTGGGCGCCGCTCGGCCGCCTCTGCAACGGCAGCGTCGTCGAGGCCTGCAGCTTCTTCCTCGGCGCCCCGGACTTCCGCGACGCCGCGCTCGCGGTCGTCAAGCAGGCGCGGCGGCACCCGCGGGCGGGGCGGACCGCGCGGCGGCGCCCCTGCGCCCCCAGCCACGGGCCAGCGGGCGCACCGGCGCCGGCGGGCAGCCCCTGGGCTCGCCGCCCGGCGCGGCGGCGCGGCGCCGACGCGCGCGCCCCGCGCGCCGCAGATCGTGGGGCGCAAGCCCGGCAAGGACCCGGGGGACCAGGAGGCGCACGCGGCGGTGATGGCCAAGGTCGGCGACGCGCTGGCGGGCGCGGCGGACGCGCTGCTCGGCGCGCCCAACGCCGCCGACGAGCTCGGCGCGGAGGGCGGCGCCGAGGAGTACGGGCGGCGCCTCGTGGGCGTCATCGGGAGCTACGCGGACGGGCACTGGACCCACATGCGCCCCGTGGAGCGGCAGCACCAGCTGCTGCGCCACGTGAGCCCAGCGCCGGCCGCGCGCGGCGCGCGGCGCGCGGCGCGCGGCGGTGCCGGCGGCGGCGGCGACCCGCAGCGCGCAGCCGGTGGCCCACGCGCCCTGCGCCGCGCGCCCCGCTGCCCGCCGCCGCCAGATGCTCGAGTTCACTCGCCACCCCCACCTGCCGCTCGCCGCGGCCACGGTCGCGTTCTGGGCAAGCCTCATGCGCGAGGTGGGCGTGGTGCCGGGGCCGGCCAAGGCGCAGGTGCAGTCGCCGCGCGGCGAGGGCGCGCCGGCGCCGTTTGCGGCGGCGCCGGCGCCGGTGGACCGTTCGGGCGTCATCCCCCCGGAGTGCTGCCAGGTGCGCAGCGGGCAGCGGCGGTGGGACAGTCGCGGGGTTGGCTGGGCGCGCCCGGCGCCGGGGGCGGCCCGCCGCCGACCGCCGCACGGCGCCTCGCGCGCCGCTGCTGCTCCGCCGCGCGCGCAGCTGCTGGTGCAGGCGCTCGCGGAGCAGCTGGTGCGGCTGCCGGTGCGCTTTGACGCCGACGCGGAGGTGCCGCTGTGGGCGGACAGCGCCACCGACTACAAGGAGGCGGTGGGGCAGTTCCGCAGCCAGGTGCGCGGCCGCGCGGCGCGAGGCAGCCGGCGGGCGCGCGTGGCGCCGCGCTGCGGCACTGGCGACCGCACCCCGCCGCGCCGCCGCCGTGTGCCCCCCCCCCCCCTGCATGCACGCAGGCCAAGCTCGTCGCGCGCGCGGCGGCCAAGCTGGCACCCACGCCGGTGCTCGCGTCGGTGACGGCGTTCCAGCAGACGGTGCTCTCGACCGCGGGCGCCGCGGACGACGGCGCCGCGGCGGGCGCGCCGGGCAGCCCGCGCGGCGCGCTGCAGGGCGCGCACATGGCGCTCGAGGCGTGCGTGATCCTGCTGGAGAGCGTGCTGCCGAGCCTCTGCAACGCCGGCGCGATGGCGCGCGAGGGCGGCGCGCTGCGGGCGGGCCTCGGCGCGCTGCTGGCGCAGCTCATGGCGCTGCGCTACCGCGACCCGCTGCTCGTCACACTGGTGCGGCGGCGGCGGCGCCGCCGCCGCTGCCGTGCGGCCACCGCCCCGGCCGCGGCCCGGGCCGGGCGGCTCACCCCGCGGCGGCTCACCCCGTGCTGCGCTGTGCCCCCGTCGCCGCCGCCGCAGCACGCGCGCGCGCTGGAGGCGTTCACGCGGTTCATCTCATCCAGCCCGGAGCTGCTGGTGCCGCTGCTGAGCGCGTCGTTCGACTGCATGGCCGCCATCCCGCTGGAGCAGAGCGGGCAGCTGCCGCCGCCGGCGCGCGTGAGCCCGCGCTGGAAGGAGGAGGCCATGGCGCGGCTCAGCATGGCCAAGGTGCGGGGGGCTGCTGGGTGGGGGCGCCGCGCCGTTCCCGGCCGCGCGCGGCGCTGCCCGGCGCGCCGCCGTCGCCGCCGCCGCGGCGGGTGACCCGCGCGCCGCCGCGGCGCTGCGCGCCAGGTCATGCTCAACGTTGCCAAGGAGGCGCCCGCCGCGTTCACGCCCCACCTGGAGGCGCTGGTCGGGCGCATTCAGCAGCTCTGGGACGCGGGGCAGCTGCGCGAGGGCGAGAAGGTGCGCGCGTGCGGGCGGGCCCGACGGCGCGCGCCGGCGCGCTGGGCTCGCCTCGCTCGGCGCCGCGCCGAGGCCGACCCCCGGCCCGTCGCCGCGCCGCCGCCGCCGCCGCCGCCGCCGCTGGCACGCGTGCGGCAGGTCGCGCTGCACGAGGGACTCATGGCTGCGGTGGCCGCGAGCGACGCGCAGCTGCAGCACACGCTGCTGCAGTGGCTCCTCCGCCCCGTGCACGCCAAGTGGAGCGACCCCGCCTGGCTCGCGCACCTGGCCAGCCCCGCCGCGTTTGCCGCGCAGTACATGCAGCACGAAGTCGGGCCGGACGGCAGCATCACCGTGGGCAGCAGGTGCGTCGTTGCGGCCGCGGGGCCGGCCCGCCGCTGACGGCTGACGCTGACGCCCGCCCGCCGCCCGCCTGCCCGCCCGCCCGTCCGTGCAGCCCGCAGCGCTGGTCGCTGCACCACGAGCTGCAGCTGTTCGAGCGCGTGCTGCGCCGCACGCCGCCGCCGCCGCAGCCCGCGGCGGCGGACGGCGGCGCGCCCGGCGGCCCACCGCAGCCAGCGGTGGCGGCGCAGCAGCAGCAGCAGCAGCAGCAGCAGCAGCAGCAGCAGCAGCAGCAGCAGCAGCAGCAGCAGCAGCAGCAGCACCCCTTCACGCCCCACCTGGAGTGGTGCCTCGCGCCCGTCGCGGCCATCGTGCGCTGCCTGCACGGCATGTATGAGCCAGCCATGCAGGTGACCCCCGGCCGGCCGCGCCGCGCCGCCGCCCCTGCGCGCGCCGGCCGCCCCGGGCGCCGCGCCCACCACGCTGCGCCGCCGCCGCCGCCGCCGCCGCCGCCAGGCCGCGCTGGCGCCCATCGCCGCCGCGTTCAGCATGGACCCCGTCGAAAAGGCCCTGCGCACCGGCGGCGAGCGCGACGCGGCCAAGCGCACCGAGGAGGACGCCGGGACCATCGCGGGTGCGCGGCGCCGGCGCGGCGCCTCGGCCCCGCCCGCGCGCGCGGGCCTGCGCCGCCACGCCGCCCGCCCCCACCCCCGCGCCCCGCGCCCCCGTGCCCGCGCCCGCGCCCGCGCCCGCGCCGCGGCACCAGGCACCAACGTCCCCGCGCTGCGCTACTGGCTGCGCGGCGTGCGTGAGGGGTGCTACATGATAAGCTCGTACGCCGCGCAGCACGTGGGGCCGCCGCTGTGGTTCAACGACCGCCTCGCCGGCTTGCTGCCGCCCGCGCTGGGCAGCGGCCTGGCCGTAATGGAGGACCGCCACCTGCGCATCCTGCTGCGCCACGGCATCACGCCGCTCATTGCGCACTGCCCCGTGCCCGCGCGCCGCGCGTGGCTGCTGCCGCTGCTCGGCGAGCTGCTGCCCCTCATGCGCGGCCGCCTCGCCGAGCGCTGGGGCGCGCTGCTCGCGGCCGCGGCGGGCGGCGCCGCCGGCGCGGCGCCACCGGCGGCGCAGGCCGCGCTCTCGGACGAGGTCGTCGGCGAGTCGCTGCTGCGCGAGGCGACGCGCGAGTACGTGGTGATGCTCACCAAGGCCGCAGAGCGCGGCGCGGGCTTCACCGCCGCGGCCGGCGCCGCCGGCGCCGGCGGCAGCGGCGGCGGCGCGGCCAACGGGGGCGGCGGCGGCGCGCCCGGCGGCGCTGGAGGCGGCGCGGGGCTCGCGCCGCCGGCGCTCGCGGCGGTGCCGGCGGAGGACCAGGAGAGCGTGATCGAGACGCTCTGGCGGTTCAACGCCGGCGCGACGCAGGCGCTCATGGGCACGGCGGTCGCGGGGCTCTGCTGGCCCGACGCGCCGAGCGCGGGCAAGTGCACCGTGCTCTGCCGCTTCTTCGCGACGCTCGCCGAGACGAGCCACCCCGAGCTCGAGATGCTGGTCCTGCCGGAGATGCTGCGCAGCGCGATGCTCTCTGCGGTGCAGGTGGGCGGCGCCGGCGCGCGGCGGGAGGCCGCGGCGCGCGCCGTGGGGGAGGGAGGGCCCGGCGCGGAGCCGCCCGAACCGCCCCGCGCGCGCGCGCCGCACCCACGCCAGGTCTCGAGCATCACCATACAGCCGGAGGTCCTGCACCTGCTGCGCCAGCTGCTGGTCACGTGGCTGCCGCGCAGCGAGCCCATCCGCGCGCTTCTGCTCACGCTGCCCCACGTCACGCCCCAGGTGCGCGCCGCCGCCGCGGGGAGGCCTGGCGCGCGGCCGCCGCGGCGCGTGCTGCGCCCGGCGCCCACGGGCCCGCGCGCGCCGGCTGCGCCCGGCCGTGCAGGTGCTGGCGTCGTTCCAGGAGCAGCTGCTCGCCGCCAACAGCGAAAAGGACCAGCGCGCGCTCATCAAGCAGCTCCTGGCCGAGGCGGGCGGCGAGCAGGCGCGCACCGTGCTCAGCGCCGTGTCCAAGGTCCCGGTCGCCAACGTGGCGGAGCCGCGCGCCCGCGCCGCGCCCGCGCCGCGCGGCGAGGGCGACGACGTTCGCTGGGACTGGAGCGAGGCGGGCATCGCGGGCGTGTGAGCGCGGACGAGTTGCTGAAACCAGCTGGGCGGTCGCGACGGCGGCGAGGCGCCTGCCGCCGCCGCGGCTCGAGCAGCTCCGCGTGCGAACCCACAGACCCGAGACCGCCAGCCGGGAGCCAGCTCTGGGGCCTCCGCCGATCGCTAAGAGGCCGCGGCAGCAGCGCGCGCGCCTCGCGCGCTGCAAGGCGCGCGCCAGGCCCCGGCCGCTGCGTGGCCGCTGGCCGAGATCAAGACGCACACCGGCGGTGCGCGCCGGGCGATCCGCGCGCGGCTACGCAAAGAGCAGCAGCCGCGCCCCCGCGCGGCCTCCTGGCGCCGCCAGGCCGCGCCCGGGGCCATTTCGGCGCCGAGAGGCCCGCCTCGATCCGGAGCGCGCCCCGACATCGCCTCACGCCCGCCGCCGCCGGCGCGCCGCCGCCGCTGCCGCCGCGCGCCTGCTGCTCGCGCGCCTGCGCCCGCAGCGATGATGCGCGGCGCAGCCGACGACACGCGCGACCAGGCGCGCCGCCTGGGTGGCGCCCAGAAGCCGCCCCGGGCGCCGGCGCTGGCTGCGGCGGCAGCCGGCAAGCGGCCCGCGGCAGCGGCGGCAGCGGACGCGGCGCCGCCGCGCGGCCGCGGCGCCGCCGGCGGGCGCGACAGCGGCGGCCCCAGCAGCCGCAGCAGCAGCGTGGACGCGGGAAGCGCAGAGCAGCCGGACGACCGCGCGAGCGGCGGCTGGCTCGGCCGCCTGCTGCCCTTTCTGGCGGCGGCGACGGCGGTGCGGCACCAGGCGGCGGGCGGCACCAGTGAGCAGAGCGAAGCCGACGAGACGGAGGAGGAGGAGCAGGAGGTGGCGGCGGTGGCGGAGCGGCCGGCCAAGCGCAGCCGCGCCGCGCCGCCGCCCGCGGCCTCGGCACGCAAGCAGCAGCACGAGGCGCGGCCGCAGGAGCAGAAGCAGGAGCAGAAGCAGCAGCAGCAGACGCAGCAGCAGCCGGCGCCAAACAGCGTTCCGGCGCCGAAGCGCCTGCCCGACGGCCGCGTGCCGTGCGAGGAGCTGGCGGCGAGCCTGGCGGACGAGGTCGCCGCCGCGCTGCCGGGCGACGCGCTGGACGGGGGCTGGCGCTGCTTCCCCGCCGAGGACACGCCCCAGCGCGTGCGGCTGGACCCGGTGCTGCTGCACCCCGACCTCGGCGGCTGGTTCCGCTCGCGCCGCGCCGCGCTGGTGTACCTGGCGGCCCTGCGCGGGCGCCTCGGCGCCGGCGTCGCCGCGCCGGGCCTCGTCGCCGCGGCGGCGGCGGCGCCGCCCCGCGGCAAGCGCGTGCGCGACGGCGGCCGCGCCGGCGCCGGCAGCGGCGCGCCGCTGCGTGCGCCCAGCGCCGCGGCGCTCGCGGCGGCCAAGCGCGCCGCGGCGGCGGCGGCGGGCCGGAGCTTCCGGCCGCTCGTCAACGGCGCCTGGTACTTTGGCGCCGGCCCCGCGCCGCCGCCGGGCGCCGTGATCGACCCCGCCGCCGCGCGCCGCGCGGCGGCGGCCGCCGCCACGCGGCAGCGCCAGCGCGAGGAGCGCATGGCGGAGGCCGGCGCGCGGGCGCCCGCCGCGAAGCCGCTGCCGGACAAGCAGGGGCCCGCGCGCGCGGCGGCGCCGCGCGCCGAGCCGGCGCGGAGCCGCCCGCAGGTGCCGGCCGGCGCGGCGCCGCGCGCGCAGGCCCCCGCGGTGGTGGCCGCGCCGGCGCCCGCGGCGGCCGCCGCCGCCGCTCCGCCGCCGCCGCGCCCCACGCGCCTGCCCGACGGCCGGCTGCCGTCGGCGTCGGCGCGCGCGGCGCTGGCGGCCGCGCTCGCGGAGCAGGTGACCGGCCAGCAGCTCGACGGCGACTGGCTCGCTTATGCGGCGGAGCAGGGCCCGCCCGCCAAGGGCCTGCACATCACGCACCCCAGCCTGCGCGGCTTCTTCCGCAGCCGCGGCGCGTGCGTCGCCTACCTCGCGGCGCTGCAGGCGCGCGCCGCGTCGCTCGGCGCGCGCGCGCCGGGGCTGGTGCCGGCGCCTGCGCGCGGCGCGTGGCGCCGCGGCGCGCCGCCGCCGCCGCCGGCCGCGCCGCTGCTGGGCGACGAGGTGCTGCTGGACGCGCTGGCCGAGGCGGGCGCCGGCTTTGTCGCGCGCGGGCCGCCGCGCGACGGCGGCGCCGCCGCCGCCGCCGCCGGGCGCAGCGGCCGCAGCGGCCGCAGCGGGCGCAGCGGCCGCAGCGGGCGCAGCGGGCGCCGGCCGCCGGCAGGCGGCTCCGCCGCCGCCGCGGCGGCCGCCGCCGGCGGCGACGTCGGCGCGCAGGACGGGCTGGTGCTGTGCCCGGGGCAGGCGGACAAGCACGCGTGGGTGCACCCGCCCATTGATCGCGAGTACGACGTGCCGCCGGGCGGGCCGGTGCTGGCGCTGGGCATGTTTTTCGCGAGCGCCGCGTCCGCGGCCGAGGCGCACGCGGGCATGGCGGCGCACCGCGACCGCGCGCGGCTCGTCGCGCTCGGGCGCGCGGGCCGGGGGCCGGCCGCGTACGCGCCGCACAGCATGAACCGCGACAACGCGCCGGCCGGCGCGCACCACGTGCGTGGCGCGCCGGCGCACGTGCAGGGCAACTTCAACACCGCGCGCGGCGCCGCCGACGTGCTGGCGGCCTTCCCCGGCGTCAAGGTGCGCGCGCGCGGGGGCGTGCCGCGCCGCGCCTCCCCTCGCCCTTCCTCCCGCGTGCCCGCGCGTCCCGCGCGCCACGCCGCCTCACCCTCCCTCCCCTCCACCGCCACCGCCACCTCCACCCCCTGCCGCGCGTCCTCACAGTTCTCGGCGATCTTCTGCGACTACTACCGCTGCCCCGCGGGCTACATGCGTGAGATGTACCGCCCCAGCCTCTTCACCCACTTCCTGCCCGCCCTCGTCGACGCCGGCGGCGCGGTGCGCGGCGTGGAGGTGTTTGTCCCCAACCACGGCTCGCTGCTCGCGCAGCTCGCGCGCGCGGGCGCGTTTGCGCGCGGCTGGGGCGGCGCGGTCGCGGTGCCGGGGCGGTGCAACCCGCTGTTTGCGGCGACCGACGCCGCGGCGGGCGCGGGCGCGCTGCCCGGCGTCTACACCAACGCGAGCGAGAGCCGCGACCTCGCCGAGGGCGCCGAGTTTGTGGTCATGCGCTGCTTCGGCACTGGCGCCGGCGGCGGCCTGCTGGGCACGCGCCGCGGCGGCGGCGGCGGCGGCGCGGGCAGCAGCGCGGCGGCGGCGGCGGGCGGGGCCGCGCGCGCCGGCAGCGGCACGGGCAAGCGCAAGGCCAAGAAGTGCCCCGCGCCGGAGGAGGAGGAGCCGCTGGCGGGCGGCGGCACGCGCGCAGGCGGGAGCGGCACAGGCAAGCGCAAGGTCCAGAAGCGCGCCGCGCCGGAGGAGGAGGAGCCGCCGGCGCGCGGCCTGCGGCCCCGGGCCTAGGCGGCCTTGTGTGGGGCTGCCCGCTGCGCTGTGCGTCGTGCGGGGCGAGCCGCGCGTGTGCCGGCCAGCGCGCTGGTCGAGGTTGACGCTCACGAGCGGCCGAGGTGCAAACGTTGCCGTTTGCGTCGCGCCCGCAGCCCGCCGCCGCCGCCGCGCCGCGCGAGGCCTCACTCCCCGCTCGGCTCCTCGCCCGCGACGATCGCCGCGTGCTCCTGCCAGTACGCCACGCTCGCCTGCGGCCGGCGGGCCGGCGGCAGCGCGGGGGGCGTCGGCGCCGCGGCGCCGGCGCAGGCCGCCGCGCCGCGCGCCCGCGCGGCACGCGGCGCCGCACCTCGTACGCGGCGCGGTCGAGCGGCACGCCGCTGCCGCCCTGCTCGCGGCCGAGCGCGTTGCGCATGACCGTGATGGGCGCCATGGGCGTCTCGAAGTCCTCCGCCTGCGCGCCGGCGCCGCAGGCGCCGCCCGCCGCTCGCGGGGGCACGCCGCGCGGCGGGGCGCGCGCGCGCTCCGCACCCCCGCCGCCGCCGCGGCTGCGGCCGGGCGTCGCGCGCGCGGTCGCTGCTGTTGCGGGGCGCCGCACGCGCGGCGGGCACCGACGATCAGCGCAAGCGGGGAGGTCACCTGGGCCTTTATGCTGATGATGCCCCACGGCGCGGGTGGCAGCGGGGCGCCGGCCTTCGAGGGCATGTCCTCGTGCTCCTGCACCAGCTGCTCCCGGCTGTACAATATGATGTCAAGGTGCGCCGCCGCCGGCACGGGCGCCACCACCGCCTCGGGGAACCAGCTGTGCGCGGCGCGCGCGCGCGCGCGCACGCGGCGGCGCCGCTCAGCGGCCGGCGCAGCGGGCAGGCCGCGCCGCCGCGCCGGGCCCAGCGGCGGCCAGGGAGGGCGGGCAGCGGGCGCCGCGCGCGCGCCGTGCCGCACCGCGTGAGCACGGCGAGCTCCTCGGGCCGCCGCCGTGTGTAGGCTGAGCGCAGCAGGTGGCGGTTGGCGGGCGTGATGCGCAGCGACCCGACCGCCGCGCCGACAAAGTTGGGCACGAACAGGTGCTTGCAGAACGGCGCGTAGCCGTCCACCAGCGCGCACCCGCCCGCCGCGTACAGCTCGTGCACCGTGCGCACAAACGCGGCCTTGTCGCAGGAGAGGCGCGTGCCGCTGCGAGGGGCGGGCGCGGGCGCGCGGCGCTGCGCTCGGGCCGCGCCCGCGCTGCGGCGCGGCGGCGTGCGCTGCCCGGCAGCCAGCAACCCGCCTCGCCTGTAGTTAGGGTCGTCCCACTGCCGCGCGGCAAATGCGTCCAGGAAGAACACGTCGCCGCTCGGCAGCGCGCCGCCGCCCGGCGCCGCCGCGCTCGCCGCCATGCGCGCGGCTGATCCTGCCCCGGCGCGGCGACGGAAAGCTGCGGGGCCGGCTGGACGGGCGGAGCGGATCAGGGCCGTGGAGCGCCGGGAGAGCGCGGCGCGCATCGGCAGCGGCAGCAGCGGCACCGGCAGACGCAGCGGCAGCGGCGGCAGCGGCGCGGGCTGAGCGAGATCGTAGCTAGAGAGGAGAGCTTCACAATCGATCCTGGCGGCTGCGCGCGGTCTGGCGGGAGCTGCGGCGGTCGCGGCGGGCTGGGGCGGCGACTGCTGCACCGCCGCGTCCTGCGCCGCCGTCATTCCTGGATCGCCTGCCTTACGCGCTCTTCCGGCGACTCAGGGCCCCCAGCTCCACCCGCGCAGCACAACAGCAGCCTGATCAGCCCCGCGTCGCGCCGCACGCACGCGCAGCAGCGCGCGCACGCGCCCGCCGCGCCGCCGCGCCGCCCCGGCGGCCCGCAGCCATGCAGCTGCGCGTCTACGCTGCGCCACGCACGCTGCCCTCCGCGCGCCGGCGAGCGGCGGCGCCGCGGCCGGGCGGCAGCGGCAGCCGCAGCGCCGCGCGGCTAGCGGCCGTCGCGTTCAGCCGGGAGGCGCTGGCCGCCATCCGCGCAGCGCAGCGCGCCGCCGCCGACGAGGCGGGGATGTTCGTCGCGCCCCCGCAGCTGCTTCTAGGCGTGACGCGGACCGACTGCGAGGCCCGCGCGCTGCTGGAGGCGGCCGGCCTGCCCGCCGACGCGGCGGCGGCCGCCCTGGGCGCCGCAAACGGCGGCGCCGTGGCCAGCCGCCCCGCGGCGGCAGGCGATCTCCACTTCACCCCCGACGCGCGAGAAAGCCTGGACGCCGCGGCAGAGGCGGCCGCCGCCGCGGGGCAGGGCTGCGCCGGCACGCCGCACCTGCTGCTCGGCCTCCTGGGTGTGAGCAACGCCGCGGTCGCGGCGGCGCTCGCCAAGGCAGGCGTCGACGGCGCCGAGCTGCAGTCGGCGGCAGCGGCCGCGGCGGCCACGTGCCGCGAGGCGGCCGCCCCGGCGCCGCCGCCAGGCGCCGCGCAGGCCGCCGCGCTGGTCGACGCATACCAGCGCCAGGTCGCGCAGCACGGCGGCGCGCCGCCGCCGCGTGGCGGCGGGCGCGGGGGGCTGGCACCGCCGGTGCGGCGGCGCGGCGCGGCGCGGCGCGGCCCGCGCGCTGTGCAGCAGCAGCAGCGGGCGCGCCGCCGCCCGACACGCCGCCGTCTGCATCCGCCCTCAGGCGCTGGCACCCGACGACGACGACATTTACGAGTAGCGGCAGCTGGAGGGCGTTGAACCGTTGCCGCCGCTGCGGGAGACGGCCGGGCGTGAAACTCGCTGCTCTCGCTCGTTGCGCCTGCATCTGCGTTCCCTACACGCCCGTAGCGTTCGCGTGCGTTCGCGTGCGTTCCACGGCGCTCTGAAAGGCCCTCGCCGCCGTCCGGCGGCGGGCATCAGGATTGACCCGCGCAGCATGGCGCCAGGCGCGTGAGGCGCGCCCGGCACGGACGCGAGTTCACTGCGTCATGGCGGCCATCACGCGCCGGGCGGTCGTTGAGGCTGCGGCGGGCCGCGGGAGCCTCGCCGCGGCCGCCGCCGCTGCGGTCGCGCGGCTGCGCGGCGCGCCCGGCCGCGGCGGCCTGGACGCCCTGGAGGCGGTGGTCATGGCTGCAGAGGCGGCCCTGCATGTGAGGCGACCCGCGTGGGGCCGCGGCGCCGGTGCTCTCGCGCTCACTGCCGCGCCGCCGCGTCCGCGCAGGCGGGCGACCTCGCGCTGGCGCGCACCTGCCTGGAGACCTTCTTCGCCGAGGCCGACCCGCCGTGCGCCGGGCAGCTCGCCGCGCGCGCCCACTTTGCTGCCGGCCTGCTCGCGGCGGCGCTGGCCTCCGGCCGCAAGGGCCAGGCGCTCGTGGCCGCGACGCTGGAGGCGGTCTCCCACGTCATGGCCGGCGTGGAGCTCGCTGCGGCCGGCGGGCCGAGGTGGGCGGCCGCGCGTCCGTGCGCGCGGGTCCGCTGCGCCGCGGCGCCGCGCGGCGCTCGCGGCGCTCGTCCGAACCGGCCGGCGCCTGCCGACCCCGCAGGCACGCCCACCTCGTTTACAACGGCAGCGTCCACTTTTGGCACGTGTGCCGCCCGCTGCACACCGACGGCCTGCGCGCGCACCTGCTGCCGGCGAGCGAGCGGCTGAACCAGGTGCGCCGCCTGGCCGGCGCGGGCGGCGCGGCAGCGTCGCCCCGCCACGACCACCACCCTCCCGGCGGCGGCTGAGGGGCACGGCCCGGGGGGAGGGCCGCAGGCGCTGGAAAAGGTGGAGGGCCAGCCGGCGTGGCGGGCGCGGCACCTCATCGCGCTCGCGCTGGCCCAGGCGGAGGGCCCCCGGCCCGAGGAGGCGCCCAAGTCCCTTGGCCGTGCGCTCGAGCTCGCGGCGGGCGCGGGGCTTCAGGAGCTCCAGGTGCGCGGCGCGGGCGCGGCGGCGCGGGCGAGCGCTCGGGGCGAGCGGCTCGGTCGGGGTCTCTGGCGGCCGCGCTGACGCGGCCGCGCCGCGGCGGCGCCGCAGCGCGAGGCCGCGCAGCTGCAGACGCACGTGCAGGCGCTCGCGGCGGCGCGCCTCGCGGCGGCAGGGCGGCGCCGGCGCAACCTGGCAGGGGCGCAGGCGGCAAGGCAGCGAGCGCCACGGCGGCGCCGGGCATGGCGGCCGCCGCGCGGCGCCGCACCGGCGAGCTGACGGCGCTGTCGGCGGACAAGCGTGAGCGGTCGCCCCGCCGCGGGCGCGGGCAGCTGCGCAACCGTCGACGGCGCCAGGATGTCACGCGCGCCGCCCCGCCGTGCACCGGGGCGCGCAGGCGACGAGGCCGGCGCACTGTCCATCCTGCAGTGGGTGCTCTCGTCGCGCCCCGACGCTGCTGCGGCAGAGCAGCAGCTGCGCGCGGCGTGGAAGATGGTTGACCCGCACCCCGACGGCCCCACGCGCGGCGCGCTGCTCTGCGTCGTGGCGCGCATCGCGTGGGCGGCGACGCTGGCGGGCGCGATCCCACTGGCGGAGGCGTGCGCGCGGCGTGCGGCTGCGTCGCCGGTGGGCGGCGGCAGCGCGGCGCTGTGCGGCGGCCCTGGCGGGCGCTCTGCGCTCCGCAGCCCGGGCGCCGTACTCAGCGCCGCGCCGCCACGCCGCCCGCAGGACCTGGGGCCCCGCGTTTGGGCAGACCTCGCGCGCCTGCAGTGCGCGCTCCAAGCAGCGCCCGCGCCCGCGCTTGCGCCCCCTGGGAGCGCCGCGGGCGTGGGGGCGGCGTGCGTCGCCGACGCGCTCTCGCAGCGGCAGGCGGTGCTGGCCGGCGTGGAGGAGGCGGTGGCGGCCTTTGCGCGGTTGCACGACGCGGAGGGCGTGAGCTGCTGCGCGCGGCTCGCCTGGAATGCAGGTCGGCGGCTGCCGGCGTGTGCCCGTGCGGCGCAGCCAGGCGGGCGGCGTGCACTGACGCGCCGCCCACGCACCGCCACCGCCGCCGCCACCGCCGCCGCCGCGGCAGGCCTGCCGCTGCTGCAGCCCGCGCACCGCGGCGCGCTGCGGCGCTGCTTCGCGTCAGTCGCACAGGCGCTGGAGTCGGTGGCCAGCCCGCTCGCGCGCCTGCAGGTGAGCCTGCACCTCGAGTCCGCCAAGGCCGAGGCGGAGCGGGAGAGCTGCGCGAAGGTGGGCGAGCCGCGCCAGGCGGCCAGGCGCCGCTGGCGGGGCAGCGGCGGCGGCGCCCGAGCGCGCGCACACGCCTCCAACTATGCGCTCCCTTCGGCTTGCGCGCGCAGGCCGCCAGGGAGGTCGGCCGGGCGTTGGCGCTGAACTACGCGTCCAGCGCCGAGGCGGCCGCGCTGTGGGGATTCGAGCGGCCGCTCGATCGATTTATCGTCCCCCTCGCGCGCGCGGCGCGGCTGCGCGGCGGCGTGACCGGCGGCGGCGCCAAGGACGGCGGCGACGGCGCGGACGACGACGACGACGCGGTGGTGCTGCTCGAGAGGGCGAGGGAGAGCCGCAGCGCCGCGATGCGCGGCGACCACCTCCGCAAGTGAGCGGGCGGTGGCACCCTGCTGCACACAGCCGGCGGGGGCGGCTGCGGGCGGCTCAGTGAGCGAGGGCCTCCCCGCCGCGGCGCGCAGGGCCATCGACAAGCTGGCGCTGCTGCCGCCCGCGCCGCCGCCCGCGGCGGCGCCCGCCGGCGCGCCGCTCGACCCCGCGCGCGGCGAGCGGCTGCGGCGCACGCGGGCTCGCACCGAGCTGTGGGGCGACGCGGTGCAGCTGGCGTGGTCGCCGTACGCGCTGGAGGGGCTCGTGCGCGCCGCGGCGCCCCACGTTCTGGCCGCCGACTGGCGGCGCGGCGGCGACCCCGAGATGCTGCTGCTGCAGGCCCGCGTGGCGTTCACCGAAGCGGACGCGTGCAGGGCGGCGCTGAAGCTGCGCGGCCGCGAGCCGGTGCCGCCGGCCGGCCTCAACGCAGCCGACGCCGCCGCGGCGGGGGGCCCGGCGCGGCGGAGCTGGGCGGCGACGGCGTGCGCCTGCCGTCGGCCACGGACGAGCAGCTGCAGCGGCTGCTGATCGAGGTGCGCGCGCGCGCAGACATATGGCGCGGCGGCGCGCGGCGCTGCAGGGGGGGCGCGCCGCTGCCGACGCGCCCGCGCCCCCGTCCCCGCCGCGCCCGGGCGCAGGACCTGCTGCTGGGCATGCGCCTGGGCGGGCAGCCGTGGGTCAGCATGAACGGCGCCCTCGCGGCCTGGAACGCCTACCTCCCGCTGCTGCAGCGGCAGCGCCACGCCGAGCTCGCGGGCGTCGCGCTGCCGCTGCTGTCGGCGCTCCTGCGGGTGCGGCGCGTGGGCGGCGCGGGCGGCGCGGGCGGCGCGGGCGGCGTGGCGCGTCGGCGGCGGGGGCGCGCCCGCTGCGACTTGTCTGAGAGGTGTGCTTGCTGTGCCGCCGCGCACAGGAACCCGGGCCGGTGGACCCAGACCTCTGCGTGATGCTGGCAGAGGCTGCGGCCAAGGCGGCGGAGCACGCCGCGCTGCTCTTCGTGCTGCGCCCGCCGCCGGGCGACGCGGGCGACGCGGGCGACGCGGCGCCGGGGCCCTGGTCGTATCGCGCGGGCGGGACGCGCTGGTTCGTGCCGCTGGCGGAGGCGCGCCGGCTGGCGGCGGCGCTGCCGGACGTGCCCGCCCTGCTGCGTGAGGCCGGCGCAGGCGGCGCCGCGCACTGCAAGTTCATGTCTGACAGCGTGGACGGCTGCGCCGCGGCTCTCTCGCGCGCCGCGGCGGCCGCGGAGCCGCAGGGGCTGCTGCAGGCGCTCGCGCGGCTGCAGCAGCTGCTGGGCCGGCCCGCCGCGGCGCCGAGCGGCGCCCCCGCGGGCATGGCAGTGCTGGCGGCCATCGAGGCGCTGACCGCAGCCAGCCCGGCCGGCAGCGCGGCTGCGGGGCCAGCTGCGCCAGCCATTGCTGCGGGGCCCGCGAGGCCGCCGCCGGGTGGCGGCCGCGGCGCGGCGGGCCCTTTGCCGGCCGGTGGGGTCGCAAAGGCGGAGCAGGAACTCCGCGGCGCCATGGCCCTGCTCGCCTCTTCGCCGGCCGCGCACCAGGAGCTCTGGGCGCAGCTGGCGCGCGCCGCGGCCCGGCACGGCTGCTGGGCGAGCGCGCGCGAGTGCGCGGCGGCGGCGCGTGCCGCGCTGCCGCCCGGCGTCGCGCGGGACCTGCCGGCCCTCGTGCGCGGCGGCGGCGGCGGCGCGCTGCCTGCGTCGCTGCGGGGCGCGCGCGGCTACTGGGCGGCTGTCGCGGAGATGGCCGATGGGCAGGCGACGTTGGCGCTGCTCGCACCGCCGGCGGCGGAGCAGGACGCCGCGGCGCAGCTGGCGCTGGTGCACGCGGCGCTGGGCCACCACGCCGCCGCCGCCGCGCTCGCCGGCGCGGTCGGGCGCGCGGACCTGGCTGACGCCGCCGCGCGGCACGCCTGGAACGCGTGCACGGCGGGCGGGGGGCTGCTGCTGTCCACGCCGCTCACCCGCGCGGCGGCGATTCCGCACCTTCGCGCCGTGTCGGCGGCGCTCAACGCCACACGCCCCGTCGACGTGCGCTTCCAGGTTTGTGTTTGTGGGAGGGGGCAGGCGTGCTGTGTGCGCTGTGCGATCCCCCCCCCCCCCCCCCCCGCCTATTCCCCCTCGGTCAGGTGGCGTGCAACACGCTGCTGTGCGAGTGCCTCGCGTCAGCCGGCGACTGGGCCGCCGCACGGCTCCAGATGGAGGCGCTGCACCGCGCCCTGCCGCTGAGCGCGGCCGGGCCCGCTGGCGACGCGGCGCTCGCGGCGGCGGGCTGGCGCGCGGCGTGCATCGCGCGCACCAGCGGCCGGGCGGGCGAGGACTTCAACCGCCTGCTGTCAGAGCTCAACACGCACCAGGCCAAGGTCGGCGCTGGCGCGCGCCGCGCTGGCAGGCGCTGCGCGGGTGCGCGCGCGTGCACGTGCACGGACGCCGCCGAGGCCAGCGCCCGCCCGCAACACCTGCGCGCAGGCGCACGCGTGGCTGTGCTTCGCGCGCGCCGTGCCCTCGCGGCGCGAGCAGCTCGCCGCGCGGCAGGCGGGGCTCGCGGCGTCGCAGGGCCACGCCCTGGACGCGGTGGAGCACGCCCTGGACCTGGCTGGCTGGCTTTCCACGGCCGGCGGCGGCGGCGGCGAGCCGGTTGGCGACGAGGCGCCCCACCCTGAGGCGCTGCTGCGCGGCGCGGTGGCCACGCTGCTGGAGTTCGAGGCGGCGGGCGCGTCCGACGCACATGACGCCTCGCCCCTGGACTGCGGCGGCCGCGCCGCCTCACCGCAGGGCCAGCGCGGCGGCACGGCGCCCGCCCCCGGCGCCGCGCGGCGCCGCAGCGGCGCGGCCAGCGCCATCGCGGCCGGCAGGGCCGGCAGCCCGGCGGGGGCCGAGCGCCTCGAGTCCGAGGCTGCCGCGGGCCCGCAGGGCCTCTCGCCCCGGCAGCTGGACCAGCTGATCCGCGCGCTGGTGCTGCTCTCGCACGTCGCGCCGTCGGCTGCGGACCGGCAACAGCACCTGCTGCACGCGCAGCGGCGCGCGTGCCAGCTGCTCACCAGCGCGCTGGCGGCAGCGGCGCCTGCTGCTGCGGCCGCTCAGCCGCACGAGGCGGGCAGCGGCGCGGTTCTTGAGCCGCCCGCGGCCGACTCAGCGCCGGGCGGGCCCGGCGAGGCGGCGGGCGCGGCTGGCGGGGCGGTGGGCGCGGCCGGCGGCGCCGTCGCGGAGCCGCCGGCCGTCCCCACCGAGCTGCTGGACTGGGCGGGCTGGGTGCCGCCGCCCGCGCTGCTGGCCGCCCTGGCTGCCGGCAGCCGGCCGCTCAGCGCAGCGCCAGATCTCCTGCTTGCGGCGCTGGAGCGGCTGGCGGCGGAGCTGGGCACTGCGGGGCACCACCTGCATGCGCTGCCGGTGCTGCAGCTGGCGCGGCTGCTGGCGCTGGCTGCGTGCGACGACGCGGCGCTTGCGGCCGCGCTGGCGCTGCAGCTGGCGGCGCAATGCGAGGCCCTGGGACTGGGCAGCGACGCTGAGATCTGGCTTGTGCTGGCAGCGCCCGAGGCCTGGCCGAGCGCGCCGCAGCTGCAGCAGGCGGCGCAGCAGGCGGCGGTGCAGCGGCTGGCGGCGCGGCTGCTCGGCCGTGCGTCCGGGGCGGCCGCGGCCGCAGACGCGGCGGCTGGCGGCGGCTCCGCCGCGGCGGCGCCCGCCGACAGCGCTTGCGACTCCCCCGACGACTCTGAGTCGCTGCCTCACGCTGGGTTCCTGCTGGCCGCGCTGCAGCATGTAGAGCCGTCGACGCTCCGAGCCTGGCTCAGCAGCCCAACTGGCGCCGCCGCGAGCAGCGGCGGCGGCGGGGTGCTGCGCGCCGGGGCAGCGCGCGGCGCGCCGGGTGCGCTCGTGAGCTGGCTGCGGCCCGTGGCGCTGCAGGGCGCGTGGCTTCGCATCGCCCGCTTTTTGGCAGATCGAGCCCAGCACCCAGCCGCGGCGCGGCTGTGCGGCGCGGCGCTGGACCTGGCCAGGTGGGGGCGCGGCGGCCACTGCCCGCGCTGCCAGCCCACGCTGCGGCGCGCCGACGGCTGCGCGCCGCGCGGCCGCCAACCCGTGCGCAGGTCCGAGGGCGACGCTGACGCCGAGGCAGAGGCGCTGCTCCTGCAGGCCCGCCTCGCGGCAGCTGCGCACCAGCCGGAGCGGGCCGTCGCGCTGCTGCAGGCGGCGCAGGCCCTCGGCGGCCCGCTGGAGCTGTGGGCAGAGAGTGTGCAGCTGTATGCGGCGGTGTGTGGCGGCGTGCGCCGAGGCGGGCGACACGACGCGGCCTCAGCGCTGGAGGGCGGCCTGGCGATGCTGGGCGCGCTAGAAAGGTGAGCCTTGGGCGGGGGTGGGGGGCAAGGCAGTCTTGCGCTGCGCACAGGCAGGCTCCTGACTCGTGGCCGCCGCCGCCGCCGCCGCCGCCGCCGCCGCCGCCGCCGCCGCCGCCGCCGCCGCCGCCGCCGCCGCCGCCGCCGCCGCGCGCCGCCGCTGCCGGGCAGGGAGGGCGCGCCTGCGGCTCACCTGGCGGTGCGGGCCGCGTGGCCGATCAAGCTGGCGCTGGCGCAACGCCTGGCGGCGGGGGCGCGGCAGCACACTCTGGACGGCGAGCCCGCGGCGGCGGCGCAGCGGCACGCGCGGGCGCTGGCGCTGGTGCAGGGGGCGGCGGCGGAGCTCGCGGACGCGGGCGCGGTGCTGCCCCGGGTGGCGGCGCTGACGGCGACGGCGGAGCTGATGCTGGCCGACCCTCGCCGGCCGCAGCAGCGCCAGGGCGCGGCGCAGCCGCTGGACGAGCGGCCGCTGCTGCTGGCGGTGCGGCAGGTGCTGCAGGTTGCCGAGCGCGAGGCGGGTGCGCTGCTGGCCTCGGCGAGCCCTCCTGCCGGGCCAGCCGTCGCCGCACCCGCCAGCATGCCCGCGGCGCGCGCCCTCGCTGCCGTGCGGCTGCACCTTGCGCGCGTGGAGCTGCAGCTGGGGTCGCAGGCGCTGGCGCTCGCGGCGGCCGACGCCGCGCGGCGGCCGGCGTTCCCGACCGTGGCGGGGCGCGACGCGGCGGCGGTTATCGCGTTCTTGGACGGGCAGGCAGGCGGCGACAGCACCGCGCCTTTCCACGAGCTGGCGCTGGCGCACGCCGAGGCGGCGGCCGCCGCGCTGGCGGCCGCGCCCGGCGAGCGCGCCGCGGCGCTCGTCGTAGCGGGCCGGGCGCGTGCGCAGCAGGCGCACGCCGCGATGCTGCGCGAGCTCGCAAGCAGCTCCGGCAGCGGCGTGCTGTCGCGGGCAGACCCGGCCGCGTTTGACACGGACGCGTGCTGGGCGCCCTGGCCGGCGCAGCGCGGCTCGTCGCCGCCTGCCCCGGAGGGCAGCGCGGCCACCGAGCGCAGCGTGGATGGGGCGGCGCGCGGGCCTGCGGAGCCGAGCGCGGCGGCGCGGGAGGGTCCGACCGAGGGTCTGACCGAAGGCCGGACGGTGCCGCCGGGCGCGGTGCAGCCACTGGCGGAGGCCGTAGAGGTCCTGGGCCAGGCGCTGGACGACGCGCTCGAAGCCCAGGCGTTCGGCGCGGCCCGCGAGGCGGCGCTCGCGCTCGCGCGCTGCCACGGCCTGCTGCAGCCCGCGCGCGCGGCGGCGTGCCTGGCGGTCGCGCAGGGATGCCAGTCGTCCGACACAGTCGCCGGCATGTTCAGGCGGTGCGCGCAGCGCCAGTCCGGCAGCGCGCGCCGCGCGCGGCGCGTGGCGCGCGGCTGGGAGGCACTGACCCCCGCCTCGCCCGCAGGTGCGCGTTTGGGAAGGGCCACCCAGAGCTTGTGCTGCAGGAGCAGCTGGAGCAGCTGGCGCGGGTCGCGCCCGACGCCGCCACCAGCGCCTTTGGCGCCCAGGTGCGGCGCAGCTGCCCGGCGGCGGCTGCGCCCTGCGCGCTGGCCCGCCCGCCTGCAGCTGCTGGCCGGCTCGCCCGCCGCTGGCTCATGCGGCGCGCCGCCGACGCCGCAGGCGCGGCAGGCGCTGGCGGCGGTCGGCGTCACCGCCGAGCGGCTCTGCGTCGGCCCGCCCGCGACGCTGGCGCCGCTGCTGTCGGGGCTGCAGCCAGAGCAGCGGCTGCTACTCCTGCACTACGATGCGGCGCGCGAGGAGCTGCTGGCGGCGGCCTGGGGCACGGAGCCCGCGCCGCCGCAAGCGCCGGCGCCGGCGCCGGCGCCAGCGCTGCCGGCCGTGCGCAGGCTCGGCAGCGCGGCGGCGGCGCCGGCGGGCGCAGCAGGCGGGGAGGCGTCGTTTGCGGTTGTCGGCGCCGCGCCTGTGCCGCAGAGCGCGCTCGAGGTGCTGGTGGCCCGGTTCAGGGCGCACCGCCGCCGGCTGCGGAAGCACGTCGTGCAGGTCACCAGCCTGCCGCCGCCGCGGCCCGCGGCCGCTGCCGGTGCGGCGGCGGGGGCTCCCGCGCCGGCCGTGCCCGGGCCCAGAAAGGCGGGCGCCGCCGCCGCCGGCGGGCCCGGTGGCAAGCCCGGCGGCAGGGACAGCAGGGCCGCCGGGGGCAAGGCCAGTGACGCAGCGGGCGCAGACGAGGCGGAGTGGCTGCCCGTGGCGCCCGTGTTTGCGCCAGAGCTGGACGAGGAGTGGGATCAGCTCATGCGCGAGGTGCGGGCGCCGCGCGGTGGGCCAGCGCCTGCGCCGCCCGCGCTCACGCGCCGCCGCGGACGCCGCCGCCCGCAGTTCGAGGTGCTGCTTCAGCCACTGGCGGGGCTGCTGCTGCGCGCACTGCCGCCGCGCGCCGCGCAGCTCGACGCCGCGGCCGACGCCAAGCCGGGCGCCGCCGGCGCGCCGGGCGGCAGCAGGCTGGGCCGGGCCGGCGGTGCAAAGGCTGCTGCTGCCGCCCAGGCGGCGAGCCCCGCCGCGGCGCCGGCGCTGCTGAGCGTGCAGCTGCTGCTCGACCCGGAGCTCTGCCTGCTGCCGTGGGAGGCGCTGCCTTGGCTGCAAGCGGCCTGCTGCGCCGCGGTGCGGTGCTTCAGCGCGGCGCAGCTCGCGGCGCTGGCGGCGGCGGCGCCCGCGCCGCTGAGCCTCGGCGGCCTGACCTACGTCGCCGACCCGGCGCACGAGCTCAGCGCTGGGCCGGGCGGGCTCTACGCGCCGCCGCTGCTGCCCGCGCTGCGAGAGCAGCTGCTCGAGCCCCTCGGCCGCGAGTGGCAGGGCCTGGCGGGCGCGCCGGGGCGTGCGCCGCCGGCAGCGGCGCTGGCGCGGCTGATGGCGGGCGCGCGCGGGCTGCTGTTCCTGGCGCCGGGGCGCCTGCTGCGCCACGTGCCGCCGCACGCAGTCGCGGAGCTCGACCTGAGCGGCTGCGCCGCGGCGCTGGTGCTCGACCGGCTGCCCGAGCGCGGGGCGCCTGCCGCGGCGTGCACGCCGCGTGACGGGGACGAGGACGCCGTCGCTCTCGGGCGCGCGCCCGAGGGCCCCACGCGCGCGGCCATGCTGCTGCTCGCGCGCGGCGTGCGGGCGGTCGCGGTGGCGACGGCCGCCGCGACGCCCGCGGGGCACCTGGGCCTCGCCGGCGCCGTGCTGCGCGGCCTCGGCGCCGGCCGCAGCCTCGCCGAGGCTGTGTGGGCCGCGGCGCGGCGCGAGCGCGGCGGCCCGCCGGAGCCGGCAGCGCTGCGGGCGGCGGGCCTTGTCGTGTACGGCTGGGGCGGGCTCACCGCCGCGCCGGCGGCGGCGGACGGCGGTGGCCGGCGCGGCGGCGTGCCGGCGGCCGGCGGCGGGGCCAAGCCGGCGCCGCAATGACACCACGCCTGCGGCTGCGCCGAGCGCACGCCCAGGCCGTACGTGCTCGTGGCACGAAAGCCGCGCTGGATGCACCGCCCGGGCCCTGCTGCGGTGCCCCGCGGTGATAGATACGACCACCCACCGACCTGCCTCTCCCCTCCTCGACCTCAGCCCCTGTGCCGCGGCCGGGTTGCAGCCAGTCCCATTCTCAAGCACGTGAGAGCGTCCGGCAGCGTCTCGCCGCAGCTTTCAGAGACCAAATCTTGGCAGCGACGTGCCGCCAGCTGCGCTGGCCGCGCGCGTCGTGCGGCGCCACCGATCCGCCGCAGCATGACAGCGGTCTGAGCGCAGTTGTCTCGGGCCCGCGCGGAGCCGGGCGGGCTGCGGCAGAGGCGGGCGGGGCGCCAATGGGAGCAGCCCGGCTGCCCGGCGAGCTGGGGCGCTCCGCGGCCCATCACGCGGCCGCGGCCGCTCCAGCGATCGTAGCCTTCGATGATGCCGCCCGCCGCGCGACGGAAGGAGCTGATGCGAGCGCGGTGGGCGGCGACGGCGCGCTCGCCGTGGCCGCCGCCGGCGGCGGCGACGTGGACTGGGCGGCGCGCTTCTTCTCCGGCGCCGGCGTCCTGCCCCGCGCGCCCAAGGCGGCGCGCGGCGCGGCAGAGCCGCTGCGCCGCACGAGCAGCGAGGCCGAGGCGGCCGCGGCGGCCGCGGCGGCGCGCGAGCCGCCGGCGCCGCTGCGGCGCGCGAGCTACTGCGTCGGCGCGAGCGCGGCGGAGGCGATCGCGTTCCACCAGCGCCTGGCGATGCTGCAGCGCGCGCGCTGGGCCGGCGCGCCGGACGGCGCGTGGGGCGACGCGGGCGCCGTGCTGTCGCCGCGGTCGCCGGCGTCGCCGCGCTGCGGGCGGCGCGCGCGGCGCACGTCGTGCTGCATGATCCCCGAGGGTGTGCCGCTCATGATGCGCTCGCGCCGCGCGAGCTGCTGCGACAGCGCCGGTGGCGGCGGCGTGGCCCGCGGCGGCCCGGCGGCGCAGGCCGCTGCGCTCGCGGCGTGGGAGCAGCAGCTGGAGCTGGAGCTGCTCGCGGAGCTGCGCCGCCTCGGCGAGGCGCTCTGGGAGCCGCCCTGCGAGGACCCCGCGCCGGGCGCCCCGCCGCCGCCCTGGGGCGCGCCCGCCGCGCCGGCCTTGGGCGGAGGCGACGCCGGCTCGCCGCCCGCGCGCCGGGCCAGCACGAGCGCGCTGCCCGGCTCGCCGTCGGGGTGGCCAGCCGCGCCGGTCGGCGGCGGCGGCGCCGGCTCGCCGCACGCGCGCCGTGCGAGCGCGAGCGCACTGCCCGGCTCGCCGCCGGGGTGGCCAGCCGGCGACGCGGGCGAGTCGCCGCCGGGCGCCGGCAGCTGCGCGAGTGGCTCCGGCTGGGCGGCGTTCGGCGGCGCCTCGCCCATGGGAGGCTGGGCCCCCAGGCCCTGCGCCAGCGGGCCGCTGCCGGCGTCGGCGGTGGCCCTGCCCGCCAGCTCGCCGTGCGGGCCGCACAGCGTGCTGGAGCGCCTGAGCAGTGCCGACATGGCGGAGCTGCTCTTCTGCGGGCTCACGTACGTCCCCGAGCTGCGCGGCCCCACCGCCGAGCCGCCGCCGACGTCGCCCCGCGACGCGCCCGGGTGCGGCCTGCGCCAGGTGCAGACGCTGTCGACGCTGGGCATGGTGCACCAGGAGCTGGCGCTGCTGCTGCAGCTGCGCGGCCAGCTGTCGGTCGCGGCGGCCGCCGCGCCCGCGGGCAGCGCGCTCGCCGCGGCCTGCGCCGCCGCGGCGCGCATGCACGAGGAGGCCCTGGCGCGCGCGCTGGAGGTTGAGGCAGCGCTCGAGGCGGCGGCCGTCGCGGCGACTGGCCGCTGCCCGTGACGCGCGCGGCGCGGCCCGAATGGGCCCCGCGCGCGCCCGCCGACACCACCCCCCCCCCCGGTTTAGGTGTGCAGGATTTCTCTCGATTCTGGCGGGCCTGACCGCGCGGCGCGCGGGGCCTGTCGACGGCTCTCTTTACATTGCGTTCTTTCGACGACTTGAACCACCACACACGCGCCACTGGCGCGACGCACGCGCACAAGCGCGACGCGCGCGCGCCCCGTGCCCTGCGGGGCGCGCCCCCTTCCCCATAAGACGCCGAGCGTCTCACCTCGGCACGCCTCCCGCCGACTCATAATCTGTTTGCCTCCGCCGCCGCCCCAGCGGCGGCGCTGGCCGTCACACTGCAGCGCACTGCTTTCCGGGCGCACAAAACAAGCGCGGCGCGCCTCGCGCGCCACACGCGCTCCACTCCCACCACGGAGCACGCCGCGCGACGGCCGCCGCGAGAATGGCGCGGCGGCGAGCGCGGGCCGGCACGTGGGCGGGCGCGCACACACACACACTGCACTGGTTTGGGGCGCCGCACTGCTCAGAGCCGCCCGCGGGCGCGCAGTGCTGGAGTTTTTTTCTTTTCGTGCGCGCGCGGCGCGACGACCATTTTCGGCTCTCAACGGCTGCGTGAGGCGGGGCTGGCGGCGGCCGGGCTGGTGGGGCTGCAGATGGGGAGGAGGAGCTGTGGATGTGATGCAGCGCGACGAGCTCGTGCGCCAGGTCAGCGCGCACTGAGGGGCGCGCGCGGCGCGCGCCGGCAAGTTCGCGTCGCGACTGCGCGCGCGCGCGCGCGTGCCTCGCCGCGGGCGCGTGGAGCGTTGCTTCTGCTGCTGCTGCTGCTGCTGCTGCGCGGCAGCTTTTATTCGCGCCGCCCGACGAGGCGCTGCAACAGTGCCCCTGCGCCGCCGCCCGCGCTGCCGCCGCCGCCGCCACCCGCGCCCGCGCCCGAGCCTCGCCGCCGGGGGTGCACACCAGGGCCCGCGCCGCCGCGCGGCAGTCGCTCCCACACGCGCGCGGTCAGCGCTCCGCGGTGGTGGTCGGCGGGCGCAGGGCGGACCGCCGCTCGGGCTGCCAGGCCTTGGACCAGCCCTCGACGCGCGCGCGCCGCCGCGCCGCGCACAGACCAGCTCGCGGCTCGGGCACGCTGCCCGCAAGCACGAACGCGTCCGGCGCGGCGAGCGCCAGCGCGCAGATTAGCGCCCCGCGCAGGGCGTCCATCACGCCGGCGCCCGCGCATTTCGGCCGGCCCGCAGTGCCCCGGGTGCGCCGCCGCGCGCGCGCGGCGCGTCGCTGCCGCGGCGCGCTCGCGGGCCCGGGGCTGCCCCGGGCCCCCGCGTTGCCGTCCGCGCCCGCCGCGCCCGCCGCCCTGCCTGACCCGGCCTCCCGCGTCGCAGGTGCCACGCACGGCGCCCGCGGCGGCCCCTCGAGCCCGCGCAGCGCGCGTGGCCGAGCCACCACATGTCGGTCGCCACGGCGCACGCGATGTCGCCGCAGAGCACGTGGATGCAGAGCGCGCTCTTCGCGCCGTCGCCGGCGGCGCAGGCGCCGCGCAGCTGCGCGGCGCCGGGTGACGCGTCGCTGGCGGCGGCCCGCCACGCGCTGCACGCGCCCGGCGGCGGATACGGAGAGGACCAGCGCCCGCGGCGCAGCAGCTATAGCGTGCAGGTGCACCAGGCGGCGTGCGTCGCGGAGCCCGCCCCGCCGCAGCCGCGCAGCGCGAGCCAGCCACATGCGCGTGCGTCGATGGACTGCGATGCGCACCAGCTCGCCGCGCTGCAGCAGCAGGTCGCGGCGCTGCAGGCGCGCCGCAGCGCGGGCGGCGCGGGGGGCCCGGCCCGGGCTTCCCCAGCGCTCCCTCCGGCGGCCCCTACGCGCGCCAGCAGCACCAGATCGCCGCGGCGGCGGCCGCCGCCGCCGTGGCGGTGCAGAGCCGCCGCGCGAGCATCGACCGCGCGATGGCTGCGGCGCGGCGCAACAGCCTCGACGTCGCCGCCGCCGCCGTGGCGGCCCGGCGCGCGAGCATCGACGCCGCGCACGCGCACGCCGCGGCGGTGGCGCGGCGCGAGAGCATCGACGCCGCGCACGCGCACGCCGCGGCGGTGGCGCGGCGCGAGAGCATGGACGCCGCGCACGCGCACGCCGCGGCGGTTGCCGGCGCCGGCTACGCGTACGAGCGCACGAGCCGGCGCCTCAGCCACGACGCGATGCGGCACGCGCCCGCGCCGGGCGGCGGCCCCTGGGACGCGTGGGGCCACCCGCACCGGCAGCCGCCGCTGGCGCCGCGGCCGCCCGGCGGCTACGACGAGGGGTTCACGGCCGGCTACGCCGCGATGCTGGGCAGCATGGCAGCCGCGGCGCCGCACCACCACCACGGCGCGGCGCTGACGCAGGCGCAGCTCGCGGCGCTGGCCGGCGGCCGGGCCGCGGCGCGGCGCAGCGTGGACCTGCCGTTCCCGCCGCTGCGCAGCGAGCGCTCGGTCGAGCGCGCCGGCAGCGGCGGCAGCTCGCGCAGCGCCGGCAGCGCCCTCTCGGCGCACGCCGCCGCGGCGCTGTGCGGCGGCGGCGGCGGCGGCGGCGGCGGCGGCGTGGGCAGCCCCGCCGACCCTGAGGAGATGGTGGCGGCGCTGCGCGTGCGCCGCGCGCCTGCAGGCGCGGCGCCCCGCGACGGCGAGCGCGGCGCCGCGGCGGGCCAGCACGACGCGCCGCACCAGCCGCAGCCGGGGCGTCGCAGCGGCGCGGCGGCGGCGGCGGCGTGGCGCGCTGCGGCAGCGGCTTTTCCAGCTCCGGCTCGCTGGATGAGCTCGACCGGCCGTGCGGCGAGCCGCAGCCCGGCGCAGCGGGCGGCGCGGCGTCCAAGGCGCTGCACATGCTGGAGGCGGAGGTGCAGCAGCTGCTGGCGCTGCAGCAGAAGCTCGCGGCCGCGCGCGCCGCAGCCGGCGACGGCACCGCCGTCGCGGCGGCCTGCGACGCGGCGGCGGCCAAGCACGAGCGCACGATGGCCACCGCTATGGAGGCGCTGCACGCGGTGCGGGGGAGGTCGTCGCGCTCGCGGGCGAGCTGGGCGGCGGCCACCCCCGCAGTGGCGGCACGGCCGCTGAGCGGGCCGACGAGGACCCGGCGGCTGCCGGCGCCGACGAGCCCGCCGCGCTGCGCGGCGGCGGCGGCGCCGGCGCGTCCGCGCCCGGCCGCCGCGCCGGCAGCCCGCCGCCCCCGTGCGAGGGCTATGACGGCTACGGCGGCGCGCCGCCGCGCGCGGCGTGGCCGCCCGGCGGCGGCGGCGGCGGCGGCGGCGCCGGCGCCGGCGTGCCGCCGGAGGCCATGGCGCTGAAGTGGCAGCAGCTCGAGGCGCTGAAGCAGATGCATGCCGACCTGGCGGTCATGCAGGAGGAGCTGGCGCTGCTGCAGGTGCTGCCGCTCGTCACGCGCCAGCACCACGGCGCGTGAGCGCGCGCGCGCGCGCGCCGCCGCCGCACGCACTCACGCGCGGGGCGGGCGCAATAATCAAACCATGCTTGATGGGTTGCCGCCATCATCATGATCACGGGGAAAGGGGGAAAGCGCGCCACCGCCGCGCTCGCGCGGGCGGGGTGCGCACATAACGTGCCGCCACGGCTGCGCGCTGGGCGGGCGGCAGGGTTGGGTCGGCAGCTATGCACGTTGTCAGCTACGCGCGCGCTCGTCCACGTTTGCCGCGCTGCATTGCGCTGCCGCCAGCCGGCACGCATTGGCGCGCGACTACGCATGCTTACCTTGCCGCGCTGGTCGAGCAGCAGCAGCGTAGAGTGTGGGAGGGGGGGGGGCCTCTCTGCACGTCCGCGCGTGCGAGTGTGCGCGAGCGCGCGGCCGGTTGGCGGCGGGGCCAGCAGGCACGCCCGCCCGCCGCCGCGGGGGGCGCTCGGCGAGCGCGTTTGGGGAGCGCGGGCGGGGCCAGGAATAATGATGAGGACCCGCCCACCTGCGGCGCGCTCGAGTTTTGTGTTGGAAGCGCGCGCGGCGCCGCGCCCCCAATTGGGAGCCACGCGCACGTGGCTCGGCTGGATGGACACGCGTCCAAACGCACACGCACACACCCACGCACGCCCGCACACGACCCCCGCACTGCTTGAGAGCTCCCCATTCACGCGGGCGCGTTTGATGCTTCTGCTGCCGACCAGGCACATGAGAGGGAGCGGTGCCACGAGCGGCCCACCCGCTTGCCTCCGTTTGACGGCACTGCAGCACGGCCGGCCGGGGTCGCGGCCAAGCGCGTGCGCCCCGGCCGGCCTCATCATCACTTGCCTCGCACGTCGTCATCTGACGTGATGGTGATTGAATGCCGGCCCCCACTGATTTTCCCTTGCCCCTGCTGCGTTGCGCCTGGCTCCAGCAGCGGGCGCGGCATGCGTGCGCTGCCGGTTGCACTGTGATGAGGCGAGCGCGCGCGACATGCCGCCATGGCGCGGTTGCGACCTAGAGAGTAACGGAAGCCCTGCGCCCCGATCGTCCGACGCGGGAGGCCGCGTGAAGGCCGGGTGCGCGTGCGCGGCGTCCATGCTCTCGCGCCGCGCCACCGCCGCGGCGTGCGCGTGCGCGGCGTCGATGCTCGCGCGCCGGGCCGCCACGGCGGCGGCGGCGACGTCGAGGCTGTTGCGCCGCGCCGCAGCCATCGCGCGGTCGATGCTCGCGCGGCGGCTCTGCACCGCCACGGCGGCGGCGGCCGCCGCCGCCGCGGCGATCTGGTGCTGCTGGCGCGCGTAGGGGCCGCCGGAGGGAGCGCTGGGGAAGCCCGGGCCGGGCCCCCCGCGCGGCGCGCCTGCAGCGCCGCGACCTGCTGCTGCAGCGCGGCGAGCTGGTGCGCGTCGCAGTCCATCGACGCACGCGCATGTGGCTGGCTCGCGCTGCGCGGCTGCGGCGGGGCGGGCTCCGCGACGCACGCCGCCTGGTGCACCTGCACGCTATAGCTGCTGCGCCGCGGGCTCTGGTCCTCGCCGTATCCGCCGCCGGGCGCGTGCAGCGCGTGGCGGGCCGCCGCCAGCGACGCGTCACCCGGCGCCGCGCAGCTGCGCGGCGCCTGCGCCGCCGGCGACGGCGCGAAGAGCGCGCTCTGCATCCACGTGCTCTGCGGCGACATCGCGTGCGCCGTGGCGACCGACATGTGGTGGCTCGGCCACGCGCGCTGCGCGGGCTCGAGGGCCGCCGCGGGCGCCGTGCGTGGCACCTGCGACGCGGGAGGCCGGGTCAGGCAGGGCGGCGGGCGCGGCGGGCGCGGACGGCAACGCGGGGGCCCGGGGCAGCCCCGGGCCCGCGAGCGCGCCGCGGCAGCGACGCGCCGCGCGCGCGCGGCGGCGCACCCGGGGCACTGCGGGCCGGCCGAAATGCGCGGGCGCCGGCGTGATGGACGCCCTGCGCGGGGCGCTAATCTGCGCGCTGGCGCTCGCCGCGCCGGACGCGTTCGTGCTTG
Source organism: Scenedesmus sp. PABB004 (assembly GCA_014905635.1). Classification (NCBI taxonomy): domain Eukaryota; kingdom Viridiplantae; phylum Chlorophyta; class Chlorophyceae; order Sphaeropleales; family Scenedesmaceae; genus Scenedesmus; species Scenedesmus sp. PABB004. The sequence continues at coordinate 196,925 of JABVCE010000010.1, read as the reverse complement.
CGGGCAGCGTGCCCGAGCCGCGAGCTGGTCTGTGCGCGGCGCGGCGGCGCGCGCGCGTCGAGGGCTGGTCCAAGGCCTGGCAGCCCGAGCGGCGGTCCGCCCTGCGCCCGCCGACCACCACCGCGGAGCGCTGACCGCGCGCGTGTGGGAGCGACTGCCGCGCGGCGGCGCGGGCCCTGGTGTGCACCCCCGGCGGCGAGGCTCGGGCGCGGGCGCGGGTGGCGGCGGCGGCGGCAGCGCGGGCGGCGGCGCAGGGGCACTGTTGCAGCGCCTCGTCGGGCGGCGCGAATAAAAGCTGCCGCGCAGCAGCAGCAGCAGCAGCAGCAGAAGCAACGCTCCACGCGCCCGCGGCCAGGCACACGCGCGCGCGCGCGCAGTCGCGACGCAAACTTGCCGGCGCGCGCCGCGCGCGCCCCTCAGTGCGCGCTGACCTGGCGCACGAGCTCGTCGCGCTGCATCACGCTGCGGCTGAGCTCCTCGTCCACCAGCCCCGCCGCCTCCATCTCGGCCAGGATCGCGCGCTCCTTGCGGCTGATGGCCGCGAGCATGTTGGCCAGCTCGGGCAGGTCCGCCACCACCAGCCGCGCGTCGAGCGCCGCGGGGTTGAACGGCGCCGCGCCGAGCCGGCCGCCGCCGCCGCCGCCGCCGCCGCCGCCGCCCGCGCCGCGCACGGTGGGCTGCTTGCGCTGCTTCGGCGCGCGCGCGCCGCCGCCGCCGCCGCTGCCGCCTGCGCCGCTGTAGCTGCTCGTGCGCGGCCGCGCCGCGGGCGGCGGCATCGACGCCGGCATCGCCGGAGGCGCGGGCGGCACGTAATCCGGGTGCAGCCCCAGGTTCTGCGGCGCGGCGCGGCGCGGCGCGGCGCGGCGCGGTGGGCCGCGCGCGCGCGCGCCCCGGCGGCGGCGCAGCGCCCGCGCGCGCAGCGGCGCGCGCGCCGCGCTGCCCGCCCGCCCGCCCTTTTGACATCCCCCCCCCACCCCTAGCGCCCCCCTTGCGCCCCTCTTGCGCCCCCACCCCACACCCACACCCCACCCACAGCCACCTGGTAGCTCTCCGGGTACTCCAGCAGCGGCAGCGCGTCGCCGGCCTCGTCGGGCGTGCCGAGGCCCACGAGCACGTAGTGCGCGCCGGTGGAGGGAGTGAAGTCCACGACCATGCCCTCCATCACGCTGTCGTCCTCCTGGATGATGTTGACGCGGCACCCAACCAGGCCGTGCGGGTCTGCGCGGTCGCGCCGCGACGGGGCGCGGGCGCGGCCGCGGGCGGCGGCGCGGGCGCGGTCGGGGGGCGCCGGGCGCCGCGAGCGGCGCGCGGGGCGGGGCGCGCGCGGGCGGGGAGCAGGCCGGCGGCGCGGCGCGGCGCGGCGCGGGCGCGGCACGGCGCCCGCGGGGCGCACCCTGGCTGGGCGCGATGCGGTGGGGCAGGCCGTACGTCGGCGGCGGCGGCGCATAGGCGGCGTCGCTCGAGCGCCCGGGGCGCGGGCGCGCCTTGCCGCCCGGCGCGGCGCCGCGGGGGCCGCCGGGCCCCGTTTTCTGGCGCTTTGGCGGCGGCGGCTGGGAGCCGTTGATGGCGCAGACGTCGGGGTCGGCGGCGATGGCCTCCATGTATTGCTGCGTGGGTGTGGGGGGCGGCAGGGCAGGGCGCGGGGGCACGGGGCTGAGCGCCAGCGCGGGGCCGCCAGCACGCGCTGGCAGCACTGCCCGTGGCCCGCTGCGCGGTGTGGCCCCCTGCCCGCTGCGTCGGCTCCGCTGCGTGGGCTCCGTTGCTCCCCGCCGCCGCCGCTGGGCCCGCTGCCGCAGGCGGCCACTGCTGCAGCGCCCAGGCCGGCGCGGATCGCACCTTGTGCAGGTCGTCCGACACGCCCATGAGCTGGCGCAGCTGCGCCATGTGCCCCATCACCGCCTGCGAGCGCGCGGGGGAGCGCGTCGGCGCGCGCCGCGGAGCGGCCACGGCAGTGTGCGGGGCGGGGCGAGGAGAGCAGCGGCGGCGCCGCTGCCGCCGCTGCCGCCGCCGGCGCCGCCGCACCCAGTTTGTCTGCTTGCCCGCCACCACCGTGCGCAGGACGACATAGTACGCCTCCTCGGCGCTCACTTTGTCCGCCATGGCGCCCGCCTCCGCGTCGGAGGCGCTGCCCGCCGATGCCCGGCGCTGCCCGGGCCCAGGCGCCGCGCGTGTGGCCGCCGCGCGCCCGCGGTGAGCGGGAGCGAGAGGGGCGGCGGGGCGGGCGGGGCCGGCGAAGGGCGGGCGGAGGCGAGGTGGTGTTGGCCCTGCGGCGCCTGCCGGGCGCGCCGGGGGACGGGGCGGTGATCTCGGCGGTGCCCTTCTCGCGGCAGCGGGCGGAGAGGTTGAGGGGCCGCGGCGCCGGCGCAGCGGCGCAGCGGCGCAGCGGCGCAGCGGCGCAGCGGCGCAGAGCTCGGCGGCGTCCGTTCGGGTGCTATGCCGCACAGCCCGTGCGCCCTCTGCTAATGCGGTCCCTCCATCCCCGCACTGGCATCTCGCTCTCCACAACCCCGCCCGCACCAAGGCGTGCCGGCGGCCCGGGCAACAGCAGCAGCGCGCCGCCCGCGACGCCACCGCCGCGGCGCGATGGCGGCGCACACGCACATCAAGGCGCCGAGCTGCACCATCTTCCTAGGAAACCTCGAGCCGCTCGTCACGGAGCGCCTCATCTTCGAGCTGGGCGTCCAGGTGCGCCGCGGCGGCGGTCCAACCACCGCGCCGAGCCGCTGCTCACGCGTGCGCCGCCGGCTCCGCGCCGCGCGCGGCAGGCAGGGCCGGTGCAGCGCGTGCACGTGCAGCACGCCGACGGCGGCAGGAAGTCCATCGCCTTCATCTCCTACCACGACCTGGTGCGAGGCCCGGCGCCACCAGCGACGCACGCAGCGCCGAGCCGAGCCGCGCCGAGCCTTGCCGCCGCGCGCCGCGCCGCGCCGCCGCGCCGCGCAGGCGAGCGCGATCTACTGCCTGGGGCTGTACCGGGGCCTGCTGAGCCTCTTCGGCACGCCCGCCAACGTCAACTTTGCCAACCGGGTGCGCCCCGGGCCAGCCCCGCCGTCTCAGCCGGTGCCCCCGCCGCCGTCTCAGCCGCGCCGCCGCGGCGCTGCGCGCCGGGCGTCGCGCGCCGCGCGCAGGAGGTGGACGCCGCCGACATCACGCAGGAGCACCACGCGCTGCTGGAGCGCGTGAAGCGCCTCCTCGCCGCCGGCGAGGCGCCGCCGCCCGCGGCAGCAGTGGTGCGCCGCGGCGCGCGCACGGCCGCCGCGCCGCGCGGCGCCCGAGCGCCCCAAGCCGCCCACCTCGCCGCGCCGCGCCGGCGCCTGCCGCCGCCTCGCCGCAGGCACGGCGCGCCCCGGCGGCGGCGCCGCGCTACGCGCCGTACGCCCTCAGCAGCAGCCGCACCGCGGCGGCGGCGGCGGCGCAGCGCGGCGGCGGCGGCGCCGAGCTCGGCCGCGAGCGTGACCACGACTGGGACCACGCGCGGCGCTCGTACGACGCCCGCCCCGCGCCGGCGGCCCCGCCCGCGCCGCCGGCGCCCGTGCCCGTGCCCGTGCCCGTCTCGGACTGGCAGGCGCGCGCGGCGGCGGCGGCGGCCGAGGCGGCGGCGCGGCTGGAGCGCGGCGGCGCGGCGTTCGCGTTCAGCGGCGGCGGCGGGGGGCAGCCCGCGCACCGCGGGGTGCCGCCGCCGCCGCCGCAGCAGCAGCAGCAGCAGCAGCAGCAGCAGCAGCAGCAGCAGCAGCAGCCGTACGGCTACCCGCAGCAGCAAGGCTACCAGCAGGCGCAGCAGCTGCAGGGCTTCCCCCACGCGCAGGCGCAGCAGCAGCAGCAGGGTTACCCTCACGCGCAGGCGCAGCAGCAGGGCTTCTACCAGCAGCCACACGGCTACCAGCAGCAGGCGCAGCAGCAGCAGGCGCAGCAGCTGCAGCAGGCGCAGCACCAGCTGCAGCAGGCGCAGCAGCAGCAGGCGCCGCAGCAGCAGCCGTACGGCTACCAGGCCGCCGCGCCCTCGGGCGGCGGCTACGGCGGCGCCAGCAGCTGGGCGGCGGCGGCGGCGGCGGCGGCGCCGTCGCCGGCGGTGGCGGGGGGATACCAGAGCTCGCTGCCCGCGGCGCTGCAGGGCTATGCTGCGCAGGCAGTGCAGGCGCCGCAGCAGGCGCCGTACAGCATCGGCGGCGGCCCCGGCTACGGGCAGCCGCAGCAGGCAGTGCAGCCGCAGGCGTACGCACCGCAGCAGCCGCCGGCCGCGGGCTACGGCCAGGCGCCGGCCGCGGGCTACGCGTGGCCGCAGCAGCAGCAGCCGGGCGCGGCGGCGGCGCCGCTCGTCGTCGCGGCCGCAGGGCTGCCGGCGGTCGCGCCGCAGCAGCACCAGGCCTACCAGCAGCAGCACCAGGCCTACCAGTACTGGCCGCAGCAGTAGAAGTGCGCGCTGAACGATCACGCGGGGGGGGGGGGGGCAGAGGGTGACGCGGGTCTCGCCGGTCTCTCGGCGTGGCGCGGCTGCCGCGTGCCGGCAACTGCAGAGTGCCGTCATGCCGCTGGTGGTGCATGCAGGGGTGTGGCGCACCGCCGCCGCCGCCGCCGCAGAGAGCGCCCGCTGCGCTCCGGCCAGCGCGGGCCGTGCCGCCGCCCCGCCAGCACGGCGCCTGCTGCGGCGTGTCAGGAGCTGCACGTGCTGGGAGCGCCGTCGGGGTGTGCGCTGCCCCCGGGCGGCGTGGACGCGCCCGTGCTTGATCACGGCGAGAACCGCAAAACCCGCGCACGTGGGTCGGGCGGCGGGCCATGTGGGGCAGGCGGGGCCCACGCCGCCGCGGCACCGCGCAACCCCCGCCCGCCCCCGGACCCCCAGCGCCCACGCCCGGGCGCCCCGCGCCGCGCCCGCGCACCCGAGCTCGGCGCGCCCTGCCTGCGCGCGGTGGCAGGCCGCCGGCGGTCGCCACCGACGGTCGCCGTCGCCGCCGTGGGCCCCGGCCCCGCGCTGCGCGCCCCGGCGCCCGCAGCGCGCCCCGCCGCGGCCCCCGGCATCAGCGCCCGGCCGGCCGCCCGGTGCCGCCGCCTGGCCCGCCCGCCGCGCGCCCGCGGGCCGCGTCGCTTCAGCCCAGCGCCAGGGCGAGCGTCTCGCCATGGCGCTGCCCGCCTGGCACGCGCCGGCCTGGCTCGCCGCCGAAGTGCGCCAGAACGAGCACCCGGGCGCGCCCTGCGCCGCTGATCAGGTGGGGACGATGCCCTGGGCGCGCGGGGCAAGGGCGCCGGGCCCGGCGGGGGCGCCTGGGCGCTGGGTGCCGGGCATGGCGCAGCGCGCGGCCCCCCTCATGATCTGCGCCGCCCGCGCACGCAGGAGCCTCGCTGGCCCGCCGACGCGCCGTCCGAAGCGGAGACGAGCTCCTTTTCGCTGCGCAAGCGCGGCTGCGAGGAGCTGGGCGGCGAGCTGGTGTCGAGCTCCTGGGTGCGCTGCCGGCGCGCCGCGCGGCGGCGGCGGCGCTCGCGCCGCGCAGCGGCGGCAGTGGTGGCCGCTGCTGCCGCTGCTGCCGCTGCTGCCCCTGCTGCCCCTGCAGCGCCGCTGCGCCGCGCCCGCGCCGACGCGCCTCTCTCCGCCCGCCGCCGGCAGGACCCCGCCGACGCGAGCGGGGCGCGCCCGTGCGGCCTGAAGCGCGTGTGCTCCGTCGTGTCGGCGTCGTGCACCGACGGCGCGCCGGCGCTGGAGCCGTGCAGCACGCCGTCGTCCCCGGGCACGCACAGCCCCAGCCTGGAGGCGCACCGCCGCCCCGCGACGCCCTCGGCCGCGAGCGGCGCGCTCGGCGACAGCCGGCGCACCTCGGAGGCGTCCGGCGACGCGCTGGCCCGCACGAGCTGCGCGCCCGCCGCGAGCGAGCCCGCCGGCGCGCCGGCGCCGCGCGGCCGCGGCGCCGGCGCCAAGGCGGCCGCGCCGGCCGCCGCGCCAAAGCGCTCCGGCGCGCGGCGCGCTGTGAGCAGCGGCGGCCTCAAGCCGACCAGCAGCGCGAGCAGCCGCGGCGCCCGCGCCGCCAGCAGCGCGAGCAGCGGCGCCGTGGCGCGCGGCCCGCGCGTGCGCCTGGGCGGCAAGCTGCTCTCGCCCGAGGAGGCGCAGCAGTACCTGCGGGAGGCCAACGCGGCGGCGCAGGCCGCCGCGGCCAAGGCCAAGGCCGCCGCCGCCGCGGCAGCGGCCGCCGCGGCCGCGCCCAGCCGCGCCGCGAGCCCCGCGGGGTCGAGCATGACCTGCGCGCCGGGCCTCAGCCTGCGCGGCGGCGTGCCGCGCGGCCTCACCCCGCGCGGCGCCTGCTGCGACGTCGACATGGCCGACGCGGGCGACCTGCTGCCCGGCGCCTGGCCCGGCCTCGGCGGGGGCGCCGGCCTGCTGGCGCTGGACATCCCATCCGCCCCGGCGGACTGGGGGCTCTCCTCGGTTGCCGCCTCGGCCGGCTCGGCCGCCGGCGGCGGCCCGCTCGCGGCGGCGGTCGCGGCCGCCGACGCGGACGCGGACGCCGAGGTGGCGGCGGCGGCGGCGGCTGCGGCGGCCACGCCCCTCGGCGCGCAGCGCCCCGGCGTGAGCGCGGCGATCGGCATCCCCGCGCCCCGCGGCGCGTACGTCGCGCTCGGCGGCAGCAGCGCCGGCAGCGCCAGCCTGCTGAGCGAGGCGGTCGCGTGGCCGCACCGCGCGCACAGCGGCAGCCTCAGCAGCGCCGCGCTGGGGTGCGCCGGCTCCCCGCCGGCGAGCCGCATGGTTCCGCTGAGCCGCTCCGTGGCGCACACGTCCACGGCCAGCCTCGGCAGCATGGCCGGCAGCGCGCTGCTCGCCTCGCCCGGCGGCGCTAGCAGCCGCCCCGCGGGCGGCGCGCGCCGCGACCCCGCGGTGGACGCGGAGCTCCAGCAGCTGCTCTGCGCGTGGGGCCCCGGCGGCCCGCCGCAGCGCACCGCGAGCGCCCCGATCGCGGTGCGCGGCGTGCCGCTGGCCGCGGCCGCCGCGAGCGCGCCGGCGCCGCCGCCGCCCTCGGCGAGCAGCCTCGGCGCGCAGCAGCTCGCGTGGCGCTCCGCGTTTGCGCCCGTGGCGCCCAGCGGCGCGGCCGGGTGCAGCAGCCCCGCCGCGCTGCCGCGCGCGCGGCGCGCACGCGCCGCGCCCGCGCCCACGCCCGCGCCCGTTGCGGCGGCGGCGCAGCGCGAGGCGGGGGCGCCGGCGCCGGCGCTGATGGCCATGGTCGACGAGCTCGTGCAGCAGCGCCTGGCGCAGAGCTTTGAGGCCGGCTGGATGGCGGCGCAGCAGGGCGGCGGCGCCGCCGCCGCGCCCGCCGGCGCCGCGCGGTCGGCCGCGGCGGCGGCGCAGGCGGTCGACGACATCCTTCCGTCCATGCAGGACCTGCTCAGCGACTGCTGCTGATGCGGCGGCGGCGCGGCCCGGCCGCAGCAGCAACGGCGAGGCGCAGCGCCCGCCCGGCAGACCACTTGCGCACGGCAAGCTAGGCTTGCGTCATCTTCGGCGGCGGTCACTGTTGGCTCTTGGGCGGCTGCGTGCGGCCGCTCGTGGGTGTGTGCCGGCGTGGGCTGGCCTGCGCGGCCGGCCTCGGGCCCCGGGCGGTGCGCACCCCCGGCGGATTGTCTCAGTGTTGTTTCATAATGTTGGCAGATGGCAGCTTGGCGGCACTGTGGCTCGTTAGACCAGACGCGGCGCCGCGCGCGCGCGCGCGCCTCGGCACGGCGGCGCAGCCCGCGCCGCCCTGGCGCGGCGTGCTGCTGGCGCGCGTGCTGTCACGGCGCGCGAGGCAGGCCCGCCCCCCTCCTAAGACGCATTTCTCTCGTGGCCCTGCAGCGCCGCGTGCACTGCTCAAACACCCGACCAACCAAACAAACAACAAGACGACCAATCAAACGCGCGGCCGCTCCCTCGCGGCCGGCGCTCGCGACGAGATTTTGTGTGTGCCCGCCGCGGTCCGCGGCGGGCGCTTGACACGCGTGTGTGGCAGCAGGGTTATCGGGTGCGTGCGCGGCTGACCTTCGCCCCCGATTGACGCACGCTGGCACAGCAGCGGCGGGCCTTGCCTTGCCGACCCCCCGCCAGCACGGCCGTCCGGTCTGCTACATTGCACTGCACCCACCCACACGCCCTCTCCACCCTCGCACGCGCGCGCCCTGGCGCGCCCGCGCCAGGGCGCCGCCGCCGGCCTGCGCTGCGCTGCGCGGTGGCCGCGGCGCGCCCTGGCGCGCGCCACGCCGCGCGCGCGCGTTCCCACGCAGACAGACGCCCGCCGCGCGCTGGGCTCGCACTGACCCGCTGCTGCTCCGGGGACCCAGGGATGCATGTTGCGTGCCCACGGCGCAGGCGCGACGCGGAATTGCCGCCGCGCCACAGCTGCGCGCGCCGGTCTGATTCATTGGGATTGGGCGCGGCTTGCTCGCCCCGCCGCGGCGGGCGACGCGCGCACGGGCGCTCGATCGAGGTGGCGGACGGACGGACGGACGGGCGCGGGTGGCTGCTTGCCGGCCTGGCACGTGCCCGCGGACTCATCACTGAAGGCTGCAGGGGCGCGCGCGCCGCGCCGCCCCATCGCCTCCCGCATGGATGGCATGGCATGGCCCGGATCACATCACATCGCTGGCGGCGGATGGCGACGACGACGCCGGCTCAGGATCAGGGCGAGGACCCGGGAGTGCGCGGCCCCGTGTGCATGGTTGGACAGCGCTCGCCCGCTCCGGCGGCGGCGCGGCCCTGCGGCCCGCCCGCGCATGAGCAGCAGCAGCCCTCGCCGGGCACCCCTGCGGATGCGGGAGGGAGCAACAGGGGAGGGAGGAGCTCTGTGTACAACGCGCAGCGTTCGGGGCGCGCGAGGCGACCACCACCGATCTGTCTGTACGCTGCTGCTGCACATCCTGCGACTGCGAGGACGGACGGGCGGCACTTGACTCGTCGGCGGCGGCTCTGTAACCCTTGGCACCCTTGGCACCTGCAGCAGTCCGCTTGCCAGCGCGCGCGGCGCCCGCGGGCGCGCGGGGGCGGGCCAGGCGCGGCACCGGGCGGCCGGCCGGGCGCTGATGCCGGGGGCCGCGGCGCGGCGCGCTGCGGGCGCCGGGGCGCGCAGCGCGGGGCCGGGGCCCACGGCGGCGACGGCGACCGTCGGTGGCGACCACCGGCGGCCTGCCACCGCGCGCAGGCAGGGCGCGCCGAGCTCGGGTGCGCGGGCGCGGCGCGGGGCGCCCGGGCGTGGGCGCTGGGGGTCCGGGGGCGGGCGGGGGTTGCGCGGTGCCGCGGCGGCGTGGGCCCCGCCTGCCCCACATGGCCCGCCGCCCGACCCACGTGCGCGGGTTTTGCGGTTCTTGCCGTGATCAAGCACGGGCGCGTCCACGCCGCCGGGGGCAGCGCACACCCCGACGGCGCTCCCAGCACGTGCAGCTCCTGACACGCCGCAGCAGGCGCCGTGCTGGCGGGGCGGCGGCACGGCCCGCGCTGGCCGGAGCGCAGCGGGCGCTCTCTGCGGCGGCGGCGGCGGCGGTGCGCCACACCCCTGCATGCACCACCAGCGGCATGACGGCACTCCGCAGTTGCATGCGCCGGCAGGCGGCAGCCGCGCCACACGCCGAGAGACCCGCGTCACCCTCTGCCCGTCCCGCGGCGCGATCGTTCAGCGCGCGTGATGCCAGCCCCCATCACGACCACCGCACGCCTAGGCGCCCGCACCGGGCGCGGCGGCCGCGGCGCGCGCGGGCGTCCACGCCGCCTCGGCGCTCGCGAGCGCCGCGTGCAGCGCCGCGATGCGCGAGGAGAGCATGGGGTTATCCAGCCGCACCGTGCGGCCGCCGAGCACCGCGAGCTGCACGCGCGTGTCCAGCAGCTGGTCAGCCACCTGGCGGCTCACCAGCGCCAGCTGTGGGCGCGGCGGCGGCGGGCGGTGAGGCCAGGGTGGCTGGCGGCGGTGGCGGCGCCGCGCGGCAGACACGTGCGCGGCGCCCGCACCTCCTCCAGGCGCGACACCGAGTCTTGCAGCAGGCTGGAGGCGGGGGGCGGCAGCGCGCCGCCGCCGTCGTGGCCGTCACCAGGCTCCACCAGCGCCGCGCCCACGCCGGCGACGCTCGACGCGGAGCGCCGCGGCGCCACGCGCCCAGGCGCGACGCGCCTGCCGCCTGACGCGCCGGGGCGCGCCGCACCGCCCGACGCGCCGGGGCGCGCCGCGCCGCCCGACGCGCTGCCGCCCGGCAGCGTGCCCGGCGCTCGCAGGGCAGGGCCGGGGCGGGGCGCCGCGGCCGCCGCGGCAGGGGGCGCGGCATCTGCGGCGGGGGGCGCCGCCGTCTCGCCGGGCGCCTTGACGCTGGCGGGCAGCGCGGCCGCCAGCGCGGGCGCGCGCGGCGCGCCGCCCAGGCCCGGGCCTGCGGCCTGCCTGCCCGGGCGCGGCGCGGTGCCGGCGGGCCTGCCGCCGCTGCCAGGCGGCGCGGGCGCGTGCCCGGGCGCGGCAGCCGCGGATGCGATGTGCTGGAGGGGCTGGGGGGCCTTCGCCGGCAGCTGCTGCTTGGCGAAGATGCTGCCACCCTTGGCAAAGGCGCCGCGGGCGGGGCCACCAAACAGCGCGGGCGGCGGCGGCGCCGCGACCGGGCTGCCAAACGAGCCGCCGGCAGCGGTCGCCGCGCCGCTGAGCTTGAAGGTGCCGGGTCGGCCGCCGAGGCACGTCACCGGGCGCGGCGGGGGGCCAGCGTCCATGCCGGCCGGCGTGGCCGCCGCCGCCGCCGCCGGGGGCATGGTGCGCGCTTGGCACTGCTGGCAGGCGCGGCCGGGCCGTGGAGGCAGCCGGGGGCTTCAGGCCGGCGAGGTGGCCGCCCATCTGCAGCAGCTTGGCCGCCTTGGGCGCGGGTCGGGCGCACGCGTGCGCCGCGGTCGCGGGCGCGCCGACCGCCTGCAGGGCCGCGGGGCCGGCCGCCGCCGCCGCCGGCGGCGCGGCCTCGGCCGCCGGCGCGTGCGCCGCCACGGGCGCCGCGGCCTCACGGGCGCCGCCCATGGGCTCCGCCGCCGCCGCCGCCGCCGCCAGCGCGGGCTCCGGCGCGGCGGGCGCGTCTGCCGGCCTGGCGGCGCCTGCTGCCGCCGCCTGCTGCTCGGCGGCTGCTGCCAGCTCTGGCTCCGCCTCTGCTGCCGCGCGCTCGGGCTCCGGCTCTGCCCTCATCGCCGCCGGCTCTGCCGCCGGCTCGTCCTGCGCCGCCCCGGCCGCCGCCGGCGCGCCGGCCGGCAGCACGTCCGCGAGCTCGCTGCCAAAGGCGCCGTCAAACGGCCCGCCCAGCACGACCTCCGCAGCGGCCGCCGCGCCGGCGCCGCCACCCAGCGGTGCCTCGCCCTCCAGCGCGGCGCCGCCCTCGGCCGCCGCCACTGCCGCACGCGACTGCGCCTCGCTCGCCGCCTCGGCGGGCAGCAGCGGCGCCGCGTCGCTCGCGGCCAGCGTGGGTGCGAGGCTGTCCAGCGGCACCGTGGCGGGCAGCGCCTCCTCCGTGCCCAGCTGCAGCACGAGCTGCAGCTCCGTGCCCGGCGGCGCGCTGCGGCGGCGGCGCGCGGAGACGGACGGCCGCGGCGCGCGGGGTGAGCTCGGCTTGCCCCGCGTCGCGGGCGGCGCCGCGCGCGCACGGCCCCGCGGCGCCGCTCACGTCTCGGTGCCGGCGGCCGTGCGCTCCACCTCCTCGGTGCCAGCCAGGGTGTCGCTGGTGCCTTCGGCCGCCGGCGCGCTGTCCGCCGCCGCCGTGTCAACCGCCTCGCGCTCGGCCGCCAGTGCGGCGGCCCGCGTGGGGTTGGGCAGGCAGCTGTCCTCGCCCGCCGCTGCGGCCGGCGCCTGCTTGCTGGCGTCGTCCAGGCCCGTCAGGCCGGACAGGGAGCCTGCAGGACGGCAAGGGAGGGGGAGGGGGTTGGCGGCCGCGCGCGCAGCCAAGCCGGGCCCCGGGGCGCGGCCCTCCTGCAAGGCGCGCGCGCGCGCGCGCGCGGGTCCTGCAAGCTGCGCACCGGTGTTGCTGAGCGCGGGCGCGGGCGCGGCGCCGCGCGGCGGGCCCGCCGCCGGGGGCTCGTCGTCGTCGTCGAGGTTGGCTGAGTACTCAGCAAAGAAGTCCTCCTCCTCATCATCCTGGTCAGCGGCACCTGCAGGGCAGCGCGCGCGCGCGCGCGGGGCGCGTTTGCTTGCGCCAGCGCCGGCAGCGGCGGCGTGCGGGCACGGGCGCGACGGGGGCGGGGCGGGGCGCGCCGCTGCTGCCCACCGCCGAGGCGCCCCATGCCCATGGGCTTCTTGCTGCTGTGGGCGGCGCAAGCAAACGGGGCAGCGGCGGCGGCGGCTCAGCCGGCGCCCCCGCGACGGCGGGCGGCCGCGCGCAGGGCTGCGGGGCGCCGCAGGGCGCGGTCGAGCCGGCGCGCCGTGGCCCGCCGCGGCGCGGCCCCTGCTGCGCGGGGCCGCCGACCGCGCAGCAGCGCGCGGCGCCTCACCCCGGCGCCGCGGGCTTGGCCGCGCCGGCATCGCGGGGCTTGGCGCTGCTGGCCTTGAGGAAGTCGGCGCCGCCGTCGTCGTCGTCTGCGCGGCGGCGGGCGGCGGCAGTGGCGCAGCACGCCGGTTGCCGCCGGCGCCCGCGGCAACCGCCGCAGCCGCCGCCCGCGCGGGGCGCCACCCCCGCGCCCGTGAGCGCTGGGAGCCGGGGGCCTGGGACGCACCACCCTGCTTCAGCAGCCAGTCCATGGCTGCGAGGGCGCGGGGCGCGCCGCCGCCGTGCGGGCGCGCTGCGCCGGACCGCACTGCTGTGCGCGCGAGCCCGGGCGCTGGAGAGGCCGGGGCGGTGTGGGGCGCGCGGCGAGGGGCGGCGGGGTCCGTGCGCGCGGCGGCGACGCGCGGAAGGCGTCGGGGCGCGGTTCGAGCGCGCGGTCTGCGCGGCGGCGAGCGATCGGGGCCTGGCGCGAGCGAGCGCGATGCGGCGCTCTGATAACGCTCGCTGGCAGCCCGTCGCACGCGCGCGCCGGTGTGCTGCTGCTGGCGCCGCCGCTGCCGCGCCGACGCGCCCGCAGCGCATGCGAGCCGCCGCGCTGCGGCTGCGGACCGCCCAGCTGACTGCCAGCCGGGCGTTCGCCCTGGTCCCAGCCGCACGGCGCATGGCGGCGGCGCCCGGCGCCGCCGCTGCTGCCGGCAACGGCAGCGCCGCCGCCGACGGCGCCGTGCTGCACCGCTTCGCGGCCCTGGAGCTGGGCCTGCTGCAGCGGCGCTACAAGCGCTTCCTTGCCGACGTGGTCTTCGATGATGATGATGATGCGCGCAACGACACGGCGGCGCCGGCGCCCGCCGCCGACCAGGGCGCGGGCAGCCCGCCGCCCAAGCGCCGGCGGCGCGCGGCGCCGGCGCCGGCACCAGCGCCCGCGGCCGCCGCGGCGGGTGACGTGACGGTGGTGCACTGCCCCAACACGGGCGCGATGCTGGGGCTGCTGGACAGCCTCCCCGCGCCCGCGGCGTGCAGCGTGTCGGCCGCGCCCGGCCGCAAGTACCGGCACACGCTGGAGATGGTGCGCGCGCCCGGCGCGGCGCTCGGCGCGGCGCCGGTCTGGGTGGGCACGCACAGCGCGCTCGCCAACCGCCTCGCGGGCGCGATGCTCTCGGCGCGCCTGCTGCCGCCCGCGGCGCTCGGCGGCGAGTACGACTGCGTGCGGCCCGAGGCGCGCGCGGAGGCGCGGCCGGGGGCGAGCCGCTTTGACTTTCTGCTCACCCACGCTGCGAGCGGGCGGCAGACGTGGGTCGAGGTGAAGAGCGTCACGCTCGCGCTGACCGCCGACGCGTGGGCGGCCAGCCTCGCGGCGCCGGCGCCCGCCGGCCCCAAGCGCCGCGGCGGGGGCGCCAAGGCGGCGGCGCCGGCGGGCGAGCCGGCGGCAGGCGAGCAGCCGGCGGCGGCCGCGGCGGCCGCGGCGGCAGCGGCGGCGGCGCGCGTGCCGGGCGGCGGCGCGGTCGCGGTGTTTCCTGACGCCGTGAGCGAGCGGGCGCGGCGGCACGTCGACGACCTCGCCCGCCTCGCGACCGGCGGCGCGGGCGCGGCGTGCCTGTTCATCGTGCAGCGCGCCGACGCGGCCGCGTTTGCGCCCGCGCAGCACGTCGACCCGCACTATGCGGCCGCGGTGCGCGCCGCGGCGGCGGCGGGCGTGCGCATGCTGGCGGTCGTGGTCGAGCCCGACCCCGCCGGCCGCGTGATCCGCTTCGTGCGGTCGGTGCCGGTGTTGCTCTGAGCGACGCGCCGCGGTGCAACCGAGCTGAGCCCTGGCTCCCCCTTCGTGACTCCGGTGCACACAGCCCGGGCCACGCGCACCCCGCGCACCCCGCGCCGCACGCGCTCGGCTCGCCGCCGCCGCCGCCTCCGGAAGCAGCAGCGCGCCGCGCGCCGCGCGCCATGGCGAGCCACGTGGCGGCCGGCGACCGCGCGTTCGTGGACGAGGAGTACGAAGAGGCGGTGGGGCACTACACCAGGGTGGGCGCGCCGCTCCCAGGCGCCGCGCGGCGCGGGGCGGGCCCGCATCGCGGGCCGACTGCTCACCCGCCTCCCCGCGCAGGCGCTGGACGAGGCCGCGCCGGCGCCCGCGAGCGTGCTGGAGGCGCGAGCGGCAGCTCAGATAAAGCTCGGTCGCTTCCTGGAGGCCGTGGCGGACGCCACGCGGGCGCTGGAGCTGGAGCCCGCCAACGCGAAGGCCCACCTGCGCAAGGGGTGAGGCCCCGGGCCCCTGCCGCCGCGCCCAGGCGCCCGGGAGGGCGGACGCGCTGATCGCCGCCGCCCCGGCCGCCGCAGAGCGGCGTGCTTCGAGCTGCAGGAGTTTGAGGCGGCGCTGCGCTGCTTCGAGCAGGGCGCGGCACTCGCGCCCGAGTCGGCGGCGTTCAAGACCTGGATCCGCAAGTGCCGGGCGGAGCTGGAGCTGGAAGAGGGTGCGTGCCCGCGCCGCGCGCTCGGCGGCGCTGCCGCGTAGCGTCGCGGGGGCCCGCCACGCGCATGCCCCGCGTGCCACGCCGCCCGCAGGCGAGGCCGAGGCCGGCGCGCCCGCCGCCGCCGCCGCCGCCGCCGCCCCTGCCACCGCCGCGCCGGCTGCAGCAGCAGCCCCGGCGCCGGCGCCCGCGGCCGCTGCCACCGCAGCAGCAGCAGCAGCAGGAGCAGCAGCAGCAGGAGCAGGAGCGGCAGCTGGAGCGCCGGCCGCAGCCGCGGCAGCGCCGGCGGCGGCCGAAGCGCCCGCCGCCGTGCAGGCGCTTGCGCCCGCGGCGCCGGACGCGTTTGTCGGCAAGTACAGGTGCGCGCCGGGACCGCGCCGGCGCGGCGCGCGAGCCGCGCGGCCCCAGCCCCACCACGCCCCGCCCCCCGCCTGCCGCCCGACCCCTGGACAGGCACCAGTGGTACCAGCTCGGGCCCAAGGTCGTGGTTGACGTCTACGCCAAGAACCAGCGCGCGGCGGACGTGGACGTGACGCTGCCGCGCGGCGGCGAGGCGCTGCGGGTCGCGATCGCGGGCGGCGACGGGGAGGAGCCGTATGTGCTGGAGCTGGACCTCTTTGCCCCCGTGGACCCGGGCTCGCTGCGCGTGGAGGTGCTGCGCACCAAGGTGGAGGTCGCCATGGCCAAGGCCACGCCCGGCGCGGCGTGGCCGAGCCTCGAGCGCGGCGCCAAGCCCGGCGCGGCGCCCGCGGCGGGCGTCGGCGTCGGCGTCGGCGCGCCGGCGGGCGCGGCGGCGCCCGCGGCGGGCCCGCCGCGCGCCTACCCGAGCAGCAAGGGCCCCAAGGACTGGAGCAAGGTCGAAGGTGCGCCCCCTCGCCCCCGCGCCGCGCGCCGCCGGGGAGCCGGGCCACGCTGAGCCGCGGAGCCGGGCCGCGCTGAGCCGCCCCTGCTGCCCGCCGCCCGGCAGCCGAGGTGAAGGAGCTGGAGGAGAAGGGCGAGCTGGAGGACGGCGACCCGCTGAACAACTTCTTCAAAAAGATCTTTGCGGGTGCGCCGCGCGGCGCGCGCGCGGGCGGGTGGGGGGCGGCCGCGCGCCGCGCCGCGCCGGACGGGGGCGACGCGGCGGCGCGGTGCGCGGCGGCGGGGGCGCGCGGCGCG
Organism: Scenedesmus sp. PABB004; assembly: GCA_014905635.1. NCBI lineage: Eukaryota > Viridiplantae > Chlorophyta > Chlorophyceae > Sphaeropleales > Scenedesmaceae > Scenedesmus > Scenedesmus sp. PABB004. The sequence continues at coordinate 180,876 of JABVCE010000010.1, read as the reverse complement.
GCGCGGGCCGAGGGCGCCACGCGCGTGGGCGCACGAACGCGCGGCGCGCAGGCGCGGACGACGACGCGCGGCGGGCGATGATGAAGAGTTTTGTGGAGTCCAACGGCACCGTGCTCTCCACCAACTGGTCCGAGGTGGGGGCCAAGCCCGTGGAGTGCACGCCGCCGGAGGGCATGGAGCTGCACAAGTGGAGCGAGTGAGGGGGGGGGACAGCTGCCGGAGGGGGAGGGGTGCGCGGCGGTGCGCTGCGACGCGGCCGCGCGCGCGGGGACTGCAGAGAGCGGGTGGGAGGCGGGCGGCCGGGCGGCTGCAGCTGCAGCGTTGCAACGCAGGTTGAGAGCAGCAGTCGCAGCAGCCGAGCCGCCGCGTCGACGCGCGGCCGCAGGGCAGGGACCCAGGCGACAGAGCAGGCCCAGGGCAACAGCACGCGCGCGCACAGATGCGCCACCTCAAAACTAAACAGTTCCAGCCGGGGTCACGCGCGTGACCCCGGGTCACGCGCGCGCGCCAGCGCCGGCGCCGCCGGTGGGCGGCCAGCGCGAGCAGCAACCAGAGATCAGTGCGCCCCATCCTGCACAGAGTCGCCGCGCTCTCGCTCGCCGGCGGCGCTCGCCAACCCATTGCCGCCCGCCGCTCTTCCCCACCCGCCGGTCGCCCCGGCCCACTGCCTGTCACGAGCGCACGTCCTTGTCCGCCGGCGCGCCGTCCTTGCTGGTCGCGTGCGTGTCCTGCACCGCGAGCGGCAGCCGCGACATCGACCGCACCGCGCGCAGCGGCGCCTGCTGGAACAGGCTGCCGCCGGCGAGGCCGAGGCAGAGGAAGCAGAGCTGGATGGGTGACGCGTGCTGGTCCCAGATCGCCAGGTTGAGCAGCACGCTGCCGAGCTTGCACACCACGCCCACGACCACGCCCGCGGTCGCCGACACCGTGGACCGCATCAGGTAGCCTGCCGCGGCGCGGCGCGCGGGCGTGCGGGCGGGCGGGTCGGCGGGCGGGCGGCGGCGCGGGCACGCCCGCGTGGGCGGCGAGGCGGCCGGCGCGGCGCGGGGCGCCGCGGCGCCGCGGCCGCCGCACCCGCGTGGCTCATGCACACGCCGACGGCGCAGGACATGAACAGCAGCACGAGCTGCGGCGTGCTGAAGTGCGTGCGCTGCAGCAGGCGGTGCTCGCCGGCGCAAAACGGGAACGCGGCGGCGAGCGCGAGCCCCGACAGCAAGTTGGTGTAGTACACGCGGCCCCAGTTGGTCATCGCGACCGTGTCGCACACGTGCTTCACGTAGCACGCCTCAAAGAGAAAAAAGCAGTACCACACGCACAGCCACGTGTACGCCTGCAGCCGGAAGCCCTGCGCAGCGACGCGGCGGCGACGCAGCGCCGCGGCGGCGCGCCGCGTCACGCGCTGCTATAGCTGCGCGCCGCTGCGCGCGCCGCGGCGCCGCCGCGGCGGGCGCGGGGCGCTGGAGCTGCGCGGGGCGCGCGCGCGCCTGGTCGTAGTAGGTGTACCCGGAGCAGCTGGCGACGAGCAGGAGGATGGCAAACACGCTGCGCCCGCCCGGCAGGCGGCGGCCGAGGAAGAGCCAGTCGAAGAGGCTCAGCACGAGCGGCGTGCTGCTGCGAAAGGTGATGAACGTCTCGACGTTGGAGTGCTCCAAGACCTTGATGTTGGCTGCAGCGGCGGCGGCGGCGGCGGCGGCGGGCGGTGGGTCGAGTCGGCGGCGCAGCCGCTGCAGGGCGGCGCAGCCGCTGCAGCCGCCGGCCGGCGCCGGCCCCGCCGGCGCCGCGCGGCCTCACCGTACACGGTGCCCAGGAAGCCGAGGACGATGAGCAGGAAGGGCCGCACGAGGCGCCACTGCAGCGTCTCGGCCTCGAGCACGCGCGCCGCGGCGAGGCTCTTCACCGTCACGGCCGCGAACAGCAGCTGCAGCGAGAGGATGAACACCGGCGCGCGCAGGTTGTGCACCGCGACCTTGTTGATCACGATGAGCGTGCTGGAGCAGAGGCCGTAGTAGACGATGATCAGCGGCACGCGCCACCGCGCCGCGGCGGCGCGCCACCGCGCGCCGCCCGCGCCGCCGGCGCCGCCCTTGCCGCCGCCGCCGCTGCCGCCGCCCCAGGGCTGCGGCAGGCCGTCCTGCTGCTCCGCCAGCGCCGCCGTCATGGCGCCGCCGCCCCGGCGCGCCGGCGCGCCGCGCCGCGCCGCGCGGCGCCGGCGCCGCTGCTGCGCCCGCCGCGCCGGCGCCGGCCGCGCGCGGACCGGCCGGGCGGCGCCCGGTACGTTGGCGGGTATTGCTGGGTGCCGGTGGCAAGGCACGCAGGCCGCGCGATGCGCTGGAGTCGGCTCTGCTGCTCGAGCTTGGGGCCGGCGATCGCGCCCTCGCGGCGTCCCGGGCGGACGGGAGCACTGTCCGGATTCAGCTACGCGCGTCGCGCCGGCCGCGGGCGGCGTGTGGCGAGCCCTGCGTCGCGGCACAGCAGAGCGGAGACGCGGCAGTCCCGGCCGTCCTGGTGCTTCGCGGCGGCTCCCAGGTGCCGCTCTCCGCTCACAGTCCGCGATGCTGCTCGCCCGGGCCGCGCCGCCGCCGGCGGGCTGCTGCCGCTGCTGCTGCGCTGCCCGCCAGCGGCAGCGGCGCCGCCGCGGCGCCGCGTGCGCCGCGCAGCGCGACGACGCGCCGCCGCCGGCGCCGCCCGACGCGCTCGTGTCGTCGCTGACCGCGATCGGCCTCAGCGGCAGCGTGGCGGTTGCCGGCGCCGCACTGCTGGGCTATGCGCCCTTCTCGCTCTTCGCCGCGCGCCCGGGCGACGTGGCGCTGGGCCTGCGCTGGGCGGCCCCGCTGGTGCTGCTGGAAGCGGCGCTCTTCGCGCCGCGCTGGCCGCCGCCAGACAGCCTGCTACTGCCGCCGCCGCCGCCGCCGCCGGGCGCGAACGCGGGCGGTGGCGCGCGGCGCGAGCTCGACCTCGCTGCGCTGGGCGGCGCGGGGTTGGCCAGTCCCGCGTCCTGGGCGCTCTGGCTCAGCACCTACCGCGCCGCCCTGCTGCTGCGCGGGCCGGGCGACGGCGCGGCGCTCGACGCGCGGGCGGCGGTGCCGCTGGTCGTCGCGCGCGAGACGGCCAAGGAGCTGCTGCAGCGTGGCCTCGTCGCCACCGCGGCGGCGCGGTGGCTCACGGATCGGTTCTACGAGGCGGGGGCGGACGACGTCGTGCACGTGGCGGGGCTGCCGCTGCCGCTCCCGGAGTTCGGCCTCTGCGCCGGCGCGCTGCTCGCGACGGCGCTGTTCGCGCCGACGGCGCTCATCGCCGCCGAAGAGGCGGCCGAGGCGGTCGGCGCCGCGCTGCTGATGCAGACAGAGCCGGGGCGCGCCGTGCGGCGCGCGGCGGCGGCGGCGGCGGCGGCCGCCGCCGCGGGCGGCAGCGGTGCGGGCACGCCGGCAGGCTCGCAGCAGCCGCCGGGCGGCGCTGGAGCTGGCGCGCCCGCGGACGCCGGCGAGGGCGGCGCCGAGGAGGAGGCGGAGCTGCCGCTGGATGTCGCTGAGTACCGCCTGGTCAAGGCGAGCCAGCTGGTCTCGGGCAGCGCGCCCGTGCGGCTCGCGCGCGGCCTGACGGCGGCAAAGGAGCTCGGGCGCCTCGCGCTCGCCAACGCCACGTTTGTTGCAGCGCACGGCGACCTCGCGGCCACGCTCGCGGGCGCGCTCGCGGCCAATGGAGCCATGCTGCTCTGGGGGGCGGCCGCGCGCTGGCGGCCGCCGGGCGGCGGCGGCGGCGTGCAAGAGCCTTGACGCGCGACTCGTCACCGTGCGCCGCCCGCTCGCTCACTTGGCGACCGGCAGCTCGGCGGCGAGCCAGCCGTCCCAGCCGCCCGTCTGGTCGGCCAGGTTGGTGAACTCGGCCGCCAGCACCGCGATCGCGCGCGCCGAGCGGTTGCCCGACTTGCACCCGACCACCACCTGCTCTGCTGCGTCGGGGAACGCCGCGCGCACCTGCTCCTCGAACGCCGGGTTGGGCACCATGCCTGCCGCGCCGCGCGCGTGCGGGCGGGCGCGGCGGGCGCGGCGTGAGCGCGCGCCCCTCCTGCCTGGCCACGCGGCGCGGCGGCGCGGCGGCGCGGCGCACCCTCGGCGGTGCGGAGCATGAAGGGGATGTTGACCGCCGCCTCAACGTGCCCCGCCGCAAACTCCTCGGGCGTCCTGCGCGGCGCGCGCGCCATTAAGGACAGCCTCGCACCGGGGCGCAGCCCGCGCGGCGGCGGCGTGCGCCGGCCCAGGTCGCGCCCGCAGAGCAGCCGCGGGCTGCGCACCGCACGTCCAGGTAGCGCCAGCCGCCCTTTGCCAGCAGCTCCGCCGCCTCCGCCGGCCCCACCTTCGACTGAGGCATGGCGGCCGCGCAGACGCGCAGTCCGCGCCTGCGCGCCCAGACAGCAGCGCGCGACCGCGGCGGCGCGGCGGGCGGGCGCGCGTTGGCCGCTGATCATGCCATAGTCATGCCGGCACGCACGCAGTGCACGTCTCGGGCCACGCGCGGGGGCTGGGCACCGCTCGCGGCGCGCCGCCGCCGGGCGCAGTGGCATCCCCCACGTTCCGGGGCTCCCGCGACCGCCTCTGCGCCCGGATCGCCCTCATGCACTCACCTGCTGGCAACGCTTCCCCCGGCCGGGCGGTGCAGCCGGCTGGCACGCGGCGGGCAGCGAGCAGCAGCGGCGGTCGTCGTGCAGCGCGCAGCGGCGAGCATGCTTTCGCTGCTGCGAGGGCTGTGGACCGAGCGCCGTGGCGAGCTGGCGCGGCACAATCGAGGCGCGGCGCAGGGGCGAGCGTGAGAACCGCCTGTTACACGACCACGCGACGGCAGCGGCGGCGAGAAACGCCACAAGCCGCGCTCGCTGGCACACAAGCTGCGCGCCAACCCCTGGCGCCGGGCGGCACGCCCACACGCGCGCGGCCCCGCAGCTACGCTGCAGCCGCCGCCACGCGCGCAGGCGGCGCGCGCCCAGCCGCCAGGCGCAGCTGGCGCGGCGGCGCCCGGTCGGGGCGCCGCCGCCGCTCCAGCTGCTCACAGGCGGCGACCGCGGCGACCGCCCTTCCTGCGGGTGCTGTCCGTGGGAATGGGCGTGACGTCCTCTGTGGGGCGGGCGGCGCGGCGCGGCGGCCGTGAGCGCCAAAGGGGGGGGCATCCGCGCCCGGGCCGCGCCCGCTGCGCCCGCCCGCTGCTGCCAGGGCTGCCCCGCCAGCTCCTCGGCGCCATCAGCCGAAGGGCGGCCCCGGCTGCTGCTGTGCGAGGCACCCCCTGCCGCCTCGCGCTGCCCCCCGCTGCCGTTGCTGCGCGCTGCCGCCGCTGCGCCCGCCGCCGCCGCTGCCGCCGTTTCGCGCTCCGCTGCCGCCGCTGCCGCCGCTTCGCGCTGCGCCCCCGCTGCTGCCGCCGCGCCGCGCTGCTGCTGGCACCCCCGCGCGGCACGCACCGATGCGGCCAATCTTCATGCCGGCGCGGGCGAGCGCGCGCAGCGCGCTCTGGGCGCCGGGGCCGGGCGTCTTGGTCTTGTTGCCGCCCGTGGCGCGCAGCTTGATGTGCAGGGCCGTGATGCCCAGCTCCTGCGCGGCGCGCGGCGCGCGCGAGTGAGGCCGCGCCCGGCGCGGCCGCCGCTGGTCGCGGCTCGTGCTCGTGCCTCCGCCGCTGCGCCTGCACCAGCACCGGCCGCTGCCGACCGCCGCCGCGCGCTCCCGGACCGGCTGCCGACGGCCGGCCCAGCCCCGCGTGTGCGCGCGCGTGGCTGCCACCCCGCGCTGCCGCCGGCCGCCGCCGGCCGCCGCTGCTGCTGCCGCGCGGCGCGCGCCGCCGCGCGGCTGCCGGGCGCGCCCGCGGCCATGCGGCGGCGCCCCCGCGCGACTCGGGCGGCGAAGGGGCCGGATCGGGCGCGGCAGGCGCGCACCTTGCAGCGAGCCGCCACGTCCTGGGCCGCGAGCATGGCCGCGTAGGGCGAGGACTCGTCGCGGTCGGCCTTCACCTTCATGCCGCCGGTGATGCGGCAGAGCGTCTCCTTGCCCGACAGGTCGGTGATGTGCACGAACGTGTCGTTGAAGGACGCGAAGATGTGGGCCACGCCGAAGACGTGCTCGCCCTCGCGCACGGTCGGGCCGAGCGTGACGTTCTCCTCCGCCTTGACGGTCTTCGTCTTGGGCGCCATGGCGGTGCAGAGGCAGGGATGGTGGCCTCCTCTGCTCGAGTGCTGCGAGAGCACTGGGGCGCCTGTGCGCTGCTCCGCTTGATGCTGCGGGAGAGAGGGCGCGCCAGGGCGGCGCGGCCGACCTTCACTGGCCGCCTTTGGGCGGGGTTCTGCGCCATCACCCCGACGGCGCGCTCAGCGCGTGCCCGACCGACGCGCGCGCACTGCCCGTGATGGCGCGGCTGGCCCCCACGAGCCGGCACGCGGCCCGGCAGGCGGCGGACGCCCGCGGCGGCGGCGGCGGCGGGCCCGCGTCGGGCAGCGCCGCTCCTGCTGCCGCCGCTGGCGCCGGCGGCTGGCTGGCGCCGCTGGGCCTGCGCCCCGGCCGCACGGCGGTCTGTGACCTGCAGAAGGCACCGCGGCGAGCACCGCGGCGAGCACCGCGGCGAGCGCGGCGCTCGACGACCGCAGCGCGCTGCGCGCCGCGGCCCGCCCGGCGGCGGCGCGCGCCGCTGCAGCGGGAGCTGCCGGAGGGCGCGCTGTGCGAGGGAGCCAGCTCACGACCACGCGCTCGGTTGGACGGGCGCCCCGGCGGCCGCTCGCTGCGCGGGGTGCCCCGCCGCCACCGCGCCAGCGCGCGCACGTCGCCGGCGGAGCGCTGTCGGCCAGCGGCTGATCGGCCTGCCTCACGCCGCCCGCCATCGCGCTCCCGCCATCCCGCCCCCCGTTGCCCCCGCGCCGCGCCCGCGCAGAGTATCAGCCCATGTACTCCTCGCTGAGCCAGTGCGAGCTCCTGGTCCGCCGCGCGGCCAAGCACGGCGGCTGCCGCATCCAGTTTGTGCCGACGCACTACTGGTGAGCTGCCGCCGCTGCGCGCCGTTGCCGCTGCGCGCCGCGGCCGCCGCGCCGCCGCGGCGGCCCCCCAGGCCGCACCCTGGCCGCTGCGGCGTCTGCCGGTGGCTGCCCGCGCCCGCGCCCGTGCCGCCGCGCCCACGCGCTGACGTGCTCGCCCTCGCGCACGGTCGGGCCGAGCGTGACGTTCTCCTCCGCCTTGACGCTCTTCGTCTTGGGCGCCATGGCGGTGCAGAGGCAGGGATGGTGGCCTCCTCTGCTCGAGTGCTGCGAGAGCACTGGGGCGCCTGTGCGCTGCTCCGCTTGATGCTGCGGGAGAGAGGGCGCGCCAGGGCGGCGCGGCCGACCTAAATTCACTGGTCGCCTTTGGGCGGGGTTCTGCGCCATCACCCCGACGGCGCGCTCAGCGCGTGCCCGACCGACGCGCGCGCACTGCCCGTGATGGCGCGGCTGGCCCCCACGAGCCGGCACGCGGCCCGGCAGGCGGCGGACGCCCGCGGCGGCGGCGGCGGCGGGCCCGCGTCGGGCAGCGCCGCTCCTGCTGCCGCTGGCGCCGGCGGCTGGCTGGCGCCGCTGGGCCCTGCCGCACGGCACCCTGTGACCGGCCGCGCCCAGCGCGGCGAGCACTGCGGCGAGCGCGGCGAGCGGGCGCTCGAGACCGCACGCTGCGCGCCGCGGCCCGCCCGGCGGCGTGCCGCTGCTGCGGGTGCCGCCGGAGGCCGCGCTGTGCGAGGGAGCCAGCTCACGACCACGCGCTCGGTTGGACGGGCGCCAGCCCGCGGGACGCGAGCGAGCCGCGGCGCGCGCCGCCGCGTGCCGCCGCACACCTGGAGCCCTTCTCGGCATACAGGAGGCATGCCAAGCTCAATTCAATGCTGTAGCCAGCCCCCGCGACCCTGCGGCGCCCGGCCACACGGTGGCCTGGCGGCGGCGCGCGCACCCGCGCGCGCCGCCCCGCACAGGCCGCGGCATCCAAGTAATCCACGGCCACGCTCAAACTGTGCCTGCAGCCGCGCCGGCGAGCCGGCTGGCAGCCCAGGCGCGCATTGCCTCGCCGGGGCGCGGCCGGGCGGGACGCGGGCCCCGCCCCTACCGCTCCCGCCGCTCCGCTGCCCCGCCCGCTGCGTGGGGATATAGGAAGGCCCCCTCCACGCGCTGGGACCAGCCTGAACCAGCCCCACGACGCACCACGCCCGAGCCACCGCCCGCAAAAGCAGTAAGCGGTCGTGCCAGCTGCCGTGCCGAGTCCCGGACCTCACTCCTGCTGCCACGCACGCACGAGAGAGTCTCTTAAGCCTGAGGACGCATCGAACGGGCATCAGACAGCCCAGCGCGCCACCAGGAGGGTGAACATCTTTTGACCCCCGCCCCGACGCCCTCGCAAGCCCGCGAGCCCCGGCCGCGCCTCCCCCGAGCGACCCGTCCGGTCTCCATGCGGCGCGGCGCCATGGCGCGCGCCGGCCTGCTGGCGCTGGGCGCCCTGCTGGCGCTCGGCGCCGTGGCCGCCCAGGGCGAGCGCGCCCCCGGCGCGACGGGCAAGCCCATCGAGCAGTCGAGCATGGTCATCACCTTCTACAACAGCGGTGCGTGGGACCCTTCGGGACTGGCAGCGCGCGCCTGGCCGGGCCTGGCCGGTTGCCTGTTGCGCCCGCCACGCGGGGGCGGCGCCCCGCTCGCCGGCCGCCCGTCACCGCGCCAGCGCGCGCACGTCGCGGGCGGAGCGCTGCCGGCCAGCGCCTGATCGGCCCGCCTCACGCCGCCCGCCATCGCGCTCCCGCCATCCCGCCCCCCGTCGCCCCCGCGCCGCGCCCGCGCAGAGTATCAGCCCATGTACTCCTCGCTGAGCCAGTGCGAGCTCCTGGTCCGCCGCGCGGCCAAGCACGGCGGCCGCCGCATCCAGTTTGTGCCGACGCACTACTGGTGAGCTGCCGCCGCTGCGCGCCGTTGCCGCTGCGCGCCGCGGCCGCCGCGCCGCCGCGGCGGCCCCCCAGGCCGCACCCTGGCCGCTGCGGCGTCCGCCGGTGGCTGCCCGCGCTGCGCCCGTGCCGCCGCGCCCACGCGCCGCCGCGCCGCGCCGCGCCGCCGCGCTGCGACAGGTACGAGGCCGTGAACGAGCAGTTCCCGCCCAACACTTGCCTCCCCGACAACTGGGCGCTGCAGAACAAGGTCGACTACTACTGCCAGAAGCACGAGTGGAACAGCGAGTGCCGCGGCTGGGACGCGTCCGCGCTCGCGACGTTTGCCAACGGCTTCAAGTCGTGCCTCAAGGTCGCGGCGGAGCTCTTCGACGAGATCATGGTCGCCCCGCACCTCGACGAGGGCCTCAAGCGCGGCAAGTGGCGCAACATGCTCCACTTTGACCCGCTCTGGGAGGACAAGAACGGCTACTCCTACTGGGACATCATGCTCAAGCCCATCCTCGACGCCGCCAACGACGTCCTGCCCGCGAGCAAGACCTTCTGGTTCGCCGTCGAGGGTGCGCGCCGCGCCGGGCTGCTGGCGCGCCGCCGCCGCCGCGCCGCGCTGGCGCGCCGCCCGCCGCCGCTGCCCGCCGCGCGCTGCCCCGCCGCGCGCCGCCCGCCGCCGCGCCCCGCGCCGACCCCGCCGCCGCGCCCCGCGCCGACCCCGCCGTCCACTGCCGCGTCCGCGGCGCAGGCGAGATGGGCGGCACGGTGATGAGCTACCCGGCGCAGTACAGCAAGGTCTACGAGCGCATCCGGTCGGGCTGGGAGTCGCCCGCGAAGCTGCGCGTGGGCGCAACGTTCAACCATGCGTACATCATGGGCTACATCACGCGCGGCCCCGGCTCGCCCGCGGTGCTGCCGCCGAGCCCCATGGCCGCCTACGACGGCGGGTGGGGCCCCGTGCTGCCGTTTGAGCAGTGGCCCAACTACGCCGAGGCCAAGGCCAACCTGCCGGCGATCAAGAAGCTGCTGGAGGAGTCCGACTTCCTCGGCGTCTCCAACTACGCGCGGTGAGCGCCCCGCGCGCGCGCTGACGCGCGGGCGCGCTGAGCGCGGCGGCCCAGCGCAGCAGCAGCAGCAGCAGCCGCACGGGGCAGCAGCCAGGCCGCCGCGCGCCCGCCGACCCGCGCGCCGCCCGACCCGCGCCCACACCCGCGCCACCGCCGCCGCCCGCGCCGCCGCCGCCGCCGCGCAGCGCCGACGACGGCAACAACGTCACGCCGACGCACATCGAGTCGGGCGCGGCCAAGATGGCGGCCGAGCTCGGCGCGATGGGCATCAACATGAAGAAGCTGCTCGAGAACAAGGTCTTCATGTACAACGAGTTTGGCATGGGCGGCGGCGTGAGCGAGTGCGGCGACACGCCCGGGCAGGACGCGCGCATCGGCTACTTCCCCTGGCTCGGCATCACCGTGCCCTACACGCCCGAGATGGACCCGTTCAAGAAGTTCCCCGCCGCCAAGGCCTTCCTGCTCAACTACTACCGCGCCGCGCTGCGCGTGCTGACCGACGGCGGGCACGAGTTCCCGGTGCACCACAGCTACATCTGGAACTGCGTCTCGTGGGACGTGCAGGGCATCCACACCGCGTCGGCGCTCTGGAACACCGACGTCGACCAGGGCGACTGGCCGGTCAAGAACGGCTTTGCGGTGCAGGAGGTCATCGACATGATCAAGGGCCACAACGCGGCGGTCAACTCGGGCTCGCTCGCCGAGCGCCGCCGGCGCGGCCCCGGCCGCCGCCCCGTGCGGCCCATCGGCGCGGCGGCGGCCGCGCCGGCGCCGGCGGCGGCGGCCAAGCCCGCGCCCGCCGCGCCGGCGGCGGCCAAGCCCGCGCCCGCCGCGGCGCCAACCAAGCCCGCGGCCGCGCCCGCGGCTGCGGCGCCCAAGCCCCAGGTGTGAGTGCGTGCACGTGGCGGTGCGGAGGTCGGTAGCTAGCGCGTGCACGCGGCGCTGCCGGAGAGGCCCGCCCGCTCAGCAGCGGCGGCGCCCGGAACGAACCCCAGCGCGCCTGGCGCGCCGGCGCCGGCGATTGATGCCCGGGGGCTGTTGCTGTCGCAGGAGCACTGCTTTGCAGTAGATTAGTTGTGGGAATAAGCGGGCGCGCCAGCCCCGCGCCGCCGGGGGCCGCTGTTGACGGCCGCCGCCATGGCGCGCGGCGGGCCAGCGCCGGCCCGCTGTTGCGGGGGGCTGCGAGCGCGGGCGCTGCCGCCCCGCGCTGCATCCACAAACTCAACACGTTCGGCGATCCTCACCCGTCGGGAACTGCATTGCAGCGCACCAACCAGCGACCCCGCATGCTGCGCGGCGTGCCGCGCAGCCTGGCTTGCGTGGCTGCCTGCCGCCCCAGCGGAGTGGGGTTTGAGCCAGCGAGCTGCTGGTGTGTGCTGTGGGGTGAGAAGAGATTCTTTTCCTCGAGCGAGCCCTTCTGGCTCTGAGTAACTCAGCCCCCGCGACCTGACCTGACCGCCGCCGGGCGTCACCGACGCTGACACTGACGCGGCGGCGCGCGCGCGCGCGCGGCTCGGCGCAGCAGCGTTCCGACTGCCCGGCACACCAAGAGGCCGGACGCTGACGCCACAGCGGGGCAGGCCGCGGTTTGGAGCGACTGCAGCTCCGTGCGTGCAGGTGCCACCCCCTCCCCGCTCGCTCGCAGTGCCAGTACTGCGTGCCTGCCGTCAGGACTCACGACGTGCCTTTGGGGCATCACCGGAAGCGGCAGCTCCGACCCAGCCGTGCTGATCCAACGCGCCAGGCCGCGCGCACAGTGCCAGCAGCACCTCGCGGCCGGCCAAGCGGCCGATGCGAGGGCCATGAGGGCTGTGCTGGCCATGTGGATGGCCTGCGTGCTCGTCGTGGCCTCCTGGCCGCGCGCGGGCGCGCAGGGCGCCTGTGGCGGGCGCGGGCAACCATGCTGCAGGAAGTGCTCCAAGGGCACGCGCGCAGATGGTGAGCGATGCCGCCGTCCACGCGGCACCGCGCTGTGCAGCTGTCGGGGAATGGCCTGGGCGCATGCCGGGCCGCCGGCGGCCGGCGGGGCTGCGGCAGCGGCAGCGGCGGCAGCAGCGCCAGCGCGCTGGCCGGTGACGTCGTTGCCGGCGCACGTTTTTGCGGCCGTGCGGCTCCGCGGCAGCAGCTGCCGCGGCCCCAGGCCTGCCCCCGGCTGGCCGCCGCCCCGCAGAGTGCGCCCAGCTCGCGTGCGAGGGCGGTCGCAGCTGCTACCAGTTTGCGAGCAAAGAGAGCGCCGTGCCGGACGGCACGGCGACCTACCCGAGCCTCTGCATTGACACGCCACCGGTGAGCCTCCCCCGCCTGTCGGCGCGGTGCCGCCGTGCGCAGCGGTCGCAGCGGCTGCCGCCCGCGGTGGCAGCACGCGGCGGTGGCGGGCAGGAGCGACGAGCAAGCGCCGCGCGCCGCGGCAGGCTCACACCGCGCCCCCGCCGCCGCGCCCGCGCCGCCGCGCCGTCCGCCGTCACCGCCGCTGCCGCAGAAATGTGGCCAAGCTAACCAGCCGTGCTGCTACCAGTCCGACCCGACCGCCGAGGCCGATCGCTGCGTGGCGGGGCTTACCTGTATCAAGGCGAGCCCCGGCTACGGCGGCGCGGCCCTGCAGGCGGCGCTTGCCAAGGACCCGAGCCTCGTCGCGTCGCCGGCGCTCATGGGCACCTGCAGGCGCGCGCGCGGGCGCGCACGCTGCGCGCTGCGGCGCGCCGGCGCCGGCGACCTGCGCCGGCTGGCAGCAGGGCGCGCGGCTCACCCTCCTTCCCTCCCCCCTTTTGCCCCGCGCCGCGGGCCAGGAAGCTGAGCCCCGCCGACTGCGGCAAGCGCTGGCACCCCTGCGGCGCGGCGGCGCGGCGCATCGGGTGTGCCGAGAAGGACGTCCTGTGTGCGGCGGCCGACTTCTGCGCGTCGCCGGGCGACACGGGGCTCGCCGCGGCGCGCTGCCTGCCGCTGCCGGCGCGGTGCGGGCGCACGAACAACGCGTGCTGCCCCGCCAACCGCGACGGCGTCGTGCGCGAGCGCTGGCTCATGGACGGCTACACCCCCGTGCCCTACTGCTCCGACGGGCGCAGCTTCTGCGTGTGGCGCTTCGCCGACTACAAGGAGTCTGGCCTCGCCGCCCTCAACGGCGGCGCCGGGGCGCGCGCGCTCACGTGGGACGGCTACTTCCAGCGCGGCTACGGCGTCAGCAGGTGCGGCCGGGCGCCAGCGGGGCCTCCGCGCGCTGCTCGGCGAGGCCCGCCGTGAGCAGGGCGCGGCCGCGCTGCGCACGGCCGCGCTCACGCGCAGCGCCGCCGCCGTCGCGCGCGCGCCGCGCCAGGTGCGCGCCGCTGCCGGCGGCGTGCGGCAACCCGGGCGAGCCGTGCTGCCCGAGCATGATCGACCAGCGCATCAGCGGCATGGTGCACAACCGCAAATTCAAGTTCCAGCCCTGCAACTACGTCGCCGCGGGGCAGGTGGGCATCTACTGCCGCGGCCCCTGGCAGGCGGCGCTGCTCGCGGCGGGCGTGAGCCTCGGCACGTGCACGCTCAACACGCGCGACTGCGGGACCGTGGGCAAGCAGTGCTGCCGCGAGGACGTGCCCGAAGTGGGGCCGGTCGCGGTGTGCGAGGCGAGCCAGGCGCCGGGGCTGTTCCACTGCGACGCCAACAACGTCTGCACCCGCTGCCCGCGCGTCCCGGCGACGCCCGAGGCGCGGGCCGACTGCAAGCCGCCCACCGCCGGTGGCGGCTGAGCGAGCCGCGCGCGGCGCGCGCGCCTGTAGAGTAGCGAGGTGTACACACCTCCCGCGCAGCAGCGCGGGGCGGGGGCGTGACGCTGGGAGGGCTGCCGCGCGGCAGGCGGCCGCGCTTGTGCGCGCCGCCGGTCGCGCGCACCGCCGCCTCTGTGGGCGGTGGGCTCTGCCAGGCAGTGTGATGCGCTGTTGCAACAGCGCGTCCAATTGGACGGCCCCAGGCCTGTCGATTGTTAACGGATGCTGCGCCACCGCCGCGCCGCGCCGTGCCGGCGCAGCATGCTGCGCGCGCCGTGTAACGCGCCCGAGCTCCGCCTCGCCCCCGCCAGTGTGAGCGGCTGGCCCGCCCGAGTGCCTTTGCCGCGGTGCGCCGCCGCGGCACCGCGTGCGCCTGCCTCGGTCGTGATCAGCCATGAAGCTAATCAGCGCTCCCTCCTGCCCGCTAGCTAGCGAGCGGCACACGCCGCGCAGCTCAAGCTGCCGCAGCCGCCGCCCGCCGCCGGCCCATTGCGGGGCCGGCGCGACTCTGGCGCCAGACTCATCTGCCGCGCAATCGTCCGTGCACAGTGCACGTCCGCCGTCCAGCGGGCAGCGCAGGCCGCTGCTGGTGCGGGCGCGGCGCCCGACTCGCTAACGCCCGTCGCCCGCGTCGCTCGCCCGCCCCTCGAGTGCGCTCGCCGCCCCGAGCGCCGGGCCGGCGCGCGCGGGCGGGCACCAGCCCGTGAGCGACGTGTTTGCGAGCACGCCGGGCGCGCCGAGGTCGGGCGTGAACGCGTACTCGCCGCCGGCGGCCTGGAACTTGACGCGCCCGCGCCACGCGTCCGGCACGCAGCCGGCCAGGCGCGGGTTGTCGTGCAGGCTCACGAAGCGCAGGCTCGGCATGCCGCCCCAGCCCGGCGGCAGGCTCCCTGTCAGGGCGTTGCCGTGCAGCTCCAGGTAGTACAGCGAGCCCAGGCCCGCCCACGACGCGGGCAGCGTGCCCGAGAGCGCGTTGTCCCCCAGGTACAGCTCAGCGAGGCTGCCGAGGCGCGCCCACGACGGCGGCAGCGGGCCGGTCAGGGCGTTGCACCCGAGGTTGAGGCTCGACAGCGCCGCCATGCCGCCCCACGACGCTGGCAGCGGGCCGGTGAGGGCATTCCCATCCAGACGCGCGGTGTAGAGCCGCGACAGCACGGCCCACTCGCGCGGCAGGCTGCCGGTGAGGCTGCTCGAGCTGAGGCTGACCAGCGCGAGGCTCGGCGACAGCGCCGCCCACTCGGCGGGCAGCGTGCCCGGCAGGTTGCTGTTTTGCGCCTGCGGCGCCGGGGGCAGGCGGCGGGCGGCGGAGGGGGCGGGCGCAGCGCGGCTCGACGGGCGCGCGGGCGCCGCACGGCGCACGCAGACGAGCGGCGCGCGGGGCGGCTGCAGCTGCGGCGGCGGTGCCACGCAAACCTTGATCTCTGTGGCGAGCCCCGCGCCGTTGCAGGTGATGCCCCACCACTTCCGGCACATCTGCGCCGGGTCGCGCCAGCTCTGCACGGAGCTGCGCCCGCCCGCGCGCAGGCTGGGCACGCCTGCGAGGATCGCCACCGCCTGGCTGCGCGACTTGGTCGCGGGCACAAAGGCGCGTGGGGGGCCGAGAGGCGGCGCCGCGGCAGCCCGTGGCGCGGCGGGCTGCGGCGCGGCGGGCTGCGGCGTCCGGGGCTTGGGCGCCAGGGTCGCCACCGGCGGCTGCGCCGGCTCGAGCGCGGGCTCCAGCTGCTGCTGCGGAGCTCCGCCTCGAGGCTCGGCTGGCGGCGCCGGCTTCGCCGCGACCGCCGGCTGCTGCGCAGGCTTGGCCGGCGGCGCCGGCTTGGCCGCGGCTGCCGGCTGCTTTGCGGGCTTGGCCGGCGGTGCCGGCTTTGCCGCGACTGCCGGCTGCTGCGCAGGCTTGGCCGGCGAAGCCGGCTTGGCCGCGGCTGCTGGCTGCGCGGGCTTGGCCGGCGGCGACGAGGCCGCGGCCGGCTTGGGCGTGGGTGCCGCCAGCTGCACAGCGCCCGGTCGGGCCACAGCCGCGGGCGCCGGTGCTGCTGCAGGCTGTGCTGCCGGCTGCGCGGCACCCAGCGGGGCGGCCGCTGGGGCAGCTGCAGGCAGGGGCGCCAGCGCCGCGGGTTGCGCTGCTGGACTGGCTGCTGGCGCGGCCTCTGGCGAGGCCGCAGGCGCAGCTGCGGGCACGACTGCCGGCAGCGCCTGCGGCGTGGCCGCTGGCGGCGCGGCCGCTGACGGCGCCTGCTGCGATGCCGCCGGCGCCGCGGGCGCCGCTGCGCTGGCTGCTGGCTGTGCCGGGGCCGATGCGACGGCCCCGGCTGCTGCTGGCTCGGCCACCGGCGCTGGGGGTGTCATAGCTGCTGTGGCTGCCGCTGGCTGAGCCGACACAGCAGACGGCGCCAACGCAGTAAGAACTGCTCCTGCCTGAGCTGGCGGCGCCGCGGCCGCCAGTGTGCTGGCTGCTGGCTGTGCCGACGCTGGCGCGGCCCCGGCTGCGGGCGGGTCTGGTGCGGCTGTCAGGACCGGGCCTGGCGCCGGCGCTGGCGGCGCGGCCGCCGCAGCGGCGGCTTCCTGCTGCTCTGGCGTGGCCGCTGCAGCCGCGGCGAGCGGCGGCGCCGCACCAGCGGGCGGCAGCGCCTGGGCAGCAGCAGCGCTCTGCGGGGGTGACGTGCTGCCGCCGCCGCTGCCCTGCGCCAGCGGGCCGTTGCTGAGCTGCGCTGCCGCTGCGGTCACCATCAGAGAGATCAGCAGGGCCCACAGCGCCCACCCCGGCCGCCCCGCCGGCGCCATCGCAGTCGCCCGCCCGCGGCGCTGCGGAGCTGCGTAGTACCGTCGAGAGGCAGCGACAGCGCCCCAAGCGCACGCCTTGACTGTGTCAGGCCGCCCACGCCGGGCTGGCAGAGAGAAAGGCGTGCTGGCCGCACCGCGCTGCTCTGCCGCGACTAGCGCCAGGCCGGGTGGCGCGCGTGAATGCGCAGGACGGAAATCGGGCGGGAGCGGCCGTCGCAGCGGGCGGTGGGTTTTCTGTAACACGACGGCAGCGGCCGCCGGTGACAACCGTGGCAGCGACGGCAGCCGCGCCCCGCGGCGCCTGCTGGAAGTTCTGTTCAGCCATAATGCCCAAGTGCAAGCGAAAGAACACACACACACGGTCAAGCACGATCCCGCCGCAGGCGCCTGGCCCCAAAGCGCCGGCGCCGCGTGCCCGCCTGCCCCCCCCCCCCCTCGCTTCAACACTCTTCTTCTGAGCACTTTTGTGTGTACCCTGTGAGCATCACCATCACCCTCTCTCTGAGCACACACCCCCATCTGCAATGACGCCCGCCCCGCAGCTGGGGCACACACACACAACGCGGTTGGGTTTGATCGCTCCCGGCGCGCGCGCGCGCCGCGCCGGGCTCACTCGTCGTCGCCGTGCGCGGTGAGCAGCGTGCCGAGCACGGTCATGCCGAGCGCGACGACGTCGGTGTACACGCCGCACACGCCAAACACGGCCTCGTCGGCCGACACGCGCGCCCAGCTCTCGCCCGCGGCGAGCAGCGCGACGTCGTACGCCGCCCACGCGCTGAACAGCAGCGCCGCGCAGCCGCCGGTGAGCAGCTGCAGCGTGTTGACGCCGAGCGCCGCGTTGGCGGCCGCGACGACGGCGAGCACGACCGCCGCGGCGAAGAGGACGCCGCCGGAGGGGCTGAAGTCCCACGCCGTCTGGCCCGCGTAGCCCACGAGCGCGAGCGCGGCGGCCGCGGAGATGAGCACCCCGAGCAGCAGCGCCTGGCTGCTGTACGTCGCGCCCGCCGCGCCGAGCAGCGCGCCGTCGGACGCGGTGAAGAGGCCGAGGAGCAGCAGGTTGGTGGGGTGCCGCCGCCGCGCGGCCTCGCTCCACGCCATGAGCAGCAACACCGTGGTCGTCGCGATGACCGCGAGCCCGAGCACCCAGGGGTTGGCGTGCAGGAAGCGGCGCACGCGCTTGTGCCCCGTCAGCGGCGCCGCGACCGCCGCGGTGAGCAGCAGCTGCAGCGCCAGCAGCGCCAGCACGCGGCGCAGGAACGCGTGCCGCACCTGCGCCGCGGCGCGCGGCGGCGGGCGGGTGGGCGGCGGTCGTCGGCGGTGCCGAGGGGCGGCTGGCGCCGCGGGCGGGGCGCGGCGCGGCGGCTGGGCCGCGCCCGCCCGCGCGGCTGCCGCCCGAGCCCCCGGCGCGCCTGCCGGTTGGCGAAGACCATGTCCGAGCACCAGCCGTCCGCGCCCGTGAGCAGCGGCGCGCCGGCGTCGTCGTAGGCGGCATAGCCGGCGCCGGGCGGCAGGCCGTAGGCCGGCAGGCCGCCGCCGCCGCCGGCAAACGCGCCCGCCGGCGGCAGCGCGCCGCCGCCGCCGGGGGCGCGGGGAAGAACTGCCCCGCCTCGTCGCGCGGCAGGCTGCTGGCGGGCTGCGGGAACGCCGGCGGCGCGGCCGGGAGGTGGTCGTCGTTCGTGCCGTCGTACAGCTGCGCTGCGCCGCTGCCCCGCCCGGCGCCGCTCATGGCGCGCGCGAGGGGCAGCGCCTGCGGCGAAGCGCTGGCTCCGCTGGCCGCGCTGGCGCCGGTGGGGCGCTGAACGACGGCCGCGCCGCGCGCCGCTGCCGCCGGCAGCAGCGGCGCGCCGCCGTCCGTGCGCGGCCGCGGCGCTGCTAGGGCCCGCCCTGACGCGCGGCGCGGCGCGCCAGGCGCGGAGGATCGCCCTCGACGGGCTGGCGGTCGCAGGGGCCCCCGCTGGCCCGCGCTGGCGCGCTCACGGCGAGTAATCGCTTTGCTCCGCGGCGGCGGCGGCGTGGGGGCTGCGCCGGGCCTGTTTCGGTCGTCGAGGGGCGACGGGCACTCAGAGCGCTGGCACCGAGCGCCAGGGCGCGGGGTTTCGGCGCCTGCTGCTGCGCGGTCCAGGCGCCGCGGTCCAGCGCCCTGCCTCGCCGCGCACCCCGCTTCGCCGCTCGCGCGTGCGCGCTGCGCACGATCCACCGCGCGCGCCTGCACACCGCACGCCGCGCTGCGCGCAACACACGCACCTCGGCGTCAGCGTCCGAGCGGCCCGGCGGGATGGGCAAGAAGGCGGGCTCGGGCGGCGGGCGCGGCGCCAAGCCCGAGCCGGCGCCGGGGGCGTCGCCAACGGCCGCACCCGCGGCGCCGGCCGATGCTGCGGCGCGCCCCGTGCGCGTCTACGCCGACGGTGCGGTCCCGCGGGCGCGGAGGGCGGCGGGCGACCGCCCCGGCGGTCGCGGGGCCGCGCTGACGGCCCGCGGCGCGCGTGCGCAGGCATTTTCGACATGTTTCACTTTGGCCACGCCCGCGCGCTGGAGCAGGCCAAGCTGCTGTGAGCGGGGGGCCGGGAGCGGCGCGCAGGGGTCGGCCGCCCGATCGGGCGCCCCACGGGGACAGTGCTTCGCACTGCGCGGCGGCGCGGCGCGCACGCGCAGCAGCGGCGCCCGGCCGACGCGGCGCGCCGCGCGCCGCCCGCGGCAGGTTCCCCAACACCTACCTCATCGTCGGCGTCTGCAGCGACGCCGTGACGCACCGCTACAAGGGCAAGACGGTGATGACCGAGGACGAGCGCTACGAGAGCGTGCGCCACTGCAAGTGCGGCGCGCCGCGGCGCGGCCGCGCCGCGCAGCTGCACACAGCGCACCGCTGCGGGGTGCCGGCCGCGCCGCCCTGCAGCCGTGTCCGACGGCGCCTCAACCCCGGGCGCCGCGGCCCCCAGGTGGGTGGACGAGGTGCTCAAGGACGCGCCGTGGGTGATCACCGGCGACTTTATCGACGCGCACGGCATCGACTACGTCGCCCACGACGACCTGCCCTACGCCGACAACAGCGGCCAGGCCGACGACGTCTACGGGCCGGTGCGGCGCCGCGGCCGGGCGGGCGCGCCGCGGCGTGTGCGGCGGACCCGCGGCGGCGCGCCGGGGCACGCGGCGGCGCGCCGGCGCGGCGCGCGCCGACGCTGCGCTGGCGCGGCCCGGCGCGGCGCCGCGTCGCGCAGGTCAAGGCGCTGGGCAAGTTCAAGGCCACGCAGCGCACGGAGGGCGTGTCGACGAGCGACCTCATCCTGCGCATCCTCAAGGACTACAACGAGTACGTGCTGCGCAACCTCTCGCGCGGCTACTCGCGGCAGGACCTCGGCGTCAGCCTCTTCAAGGCGCGGCCGGGGCGGCGCGGGGCGGCGGGGCGGGGCGGGCGCGGGGCAGCAGCAGCGGCAGGCGCGGCAGCAGCGGCAGGCGCGGCGGCAGCGCAGGCGCAGCGGGCGTGGCGGGCGCGGCAGGCGCGGCAGGCGTGGCAGGCGCGGCGGCAGCGGCGGCCCACCGCCCGCGCGCGCGCCCGCGCCCGGGGCCGCGCAGGAGCAGCGCATCCGGGCGAGCCACAACATCAAGAAGCTCGGCGCGCGCATCACCGAGCAGCGGCTCAAGGTCGCCGACCGCATCACCAAGCGCATCGGCATCAAGCCCGGCCGCAGCAGCGGCGGCGGCGGCAGCAGCGGCGGCGGCGGCGGCACCGTCGCGGCGGCGGCGGAGGCCGGCGGCGGCAGCAGCAGCGGCGGCGAGGGCGGGCGGCCGAGCAGCAGCGGCGGCGGCGCCGGCGGGTCGCGGCGCGAGCTGGCCGACCTCATCCGCCGCAACGGCGAGGAGCTCGCGACGAGCGTGGAGCAGGTGGTGGACAAGGTGCGGCCGCGGGGGGGGGGGGGGGGGGGTGGCACAGTGCACGCGGCGCAGTGCACGCGGCGCCGTGGAGCACCGCGTTGGGGGCGCCGCGCGCCCGCCGCCGCGCTGCGGCCGTCCCCGTCCTCCGGCCGCCCCCGCGCCGCTCACGCGTGGCCGTGGGCCCGCGCGGCATACGCCGCAGATCATGCGCGGCGAGTACGGCAAGGAGGTCGGCGCGGCGGCGGAGCAGCTCACGGTGCACATGGACAAGTTTGTGGCGGGCGCGTTCCGGGGCTTTGAGGACAGCTACAACAAGCTCGAGGCCGCGATCCGGGGCAGCATGGACTGGCGCAACCGCAGCGGCGGCCTCGGCGGCGCGGGCGCGTCGACGCGGCAGCGCCGGCGGCGCACGACGCTGCAGCTGATGGCGCGCAACGCGAGCAGCAGCAGCAGCGACGACGACGATGACGGCCCGGGGCAGCAGCGCGGCGGCGGCGCCGGCGCGGGCGAAGAGGGCGAGGACGGACACGACGGCGCCGCCGCCGCCGCGGGCGCGGCGGCGGGCAAGCGCCGTGCGCGCGGCGGCAGCGGCGGCGGCGCGGCGCGGCGGCAGCGCGGCCGCGCGGCGGCCGAGTCCGAGGCGTGAGCGGCGCCCGCCCGCCCCGGAGCGGCGCGCCAAGGTGGTGTGCGGTGGTGTGTCTCTCTCTGTGGTGTCGCTGCTAGTGGGTAGCGCTCGCTGCGAGTCGTGTTTGTTCGTTCGTTTGTGTGGGCGGCGCGGGGGGGGGGGGGGGCGTGCGCCGCGCGGGCCCGCCAGGCCCCGCCTCGGCCGCGCGCCGCGCCCAGCACGGCTGCACCAGGCCGGCCGCGGCGGCACCTCCAGGCATTCCCGCCTGGCAGCAGCCGCGCCGCCAGCCTGCACAGCCGGCGCGGGGCGAAGAAGGGAGGGGAGGGGGAGCAACGACAGGCAGCTGCCCGCGGCACTCGCGCGCGTCCCGTGGTGTTTCATTTGTTGTGTCGTTGACGGCGGCGCGGCGCGGCCGGCCCATGGAGCTCGCCGTATTGGGGCTGACGCCCGCTGGCCCGCGGGCGCGCGCGCCGCGGCCGGCCAGGGCCCTCTCTCTTGCGCGCGCGCACTTGCGCGCGCGGCGCCGCCGCCTGCCCGCCTTGGGCGGCGGCCGCCCGCTGCGCCCGCGCGCGCGGTCCCCATCCGTCGATGTCGTCGCCGCGACACCCGCTGCCCGACGCTGCACGCGCCCGCTGTGTGTACAGAGAAGCGCCGTCAACACACGCCGGCACGCGTGCGCGGCCCCAGGCTGCCCGCGTGGCCGCCCCGGGGCGCGCCCCTTTGACCAGAGCACCCCCTGCAGGCTGCAACGCATCTGCTCGACCAGCACGCGCCCCTGCTCGTGTAACCCTGCACGGCGCGGCGCGTTGCCCGCGCGCGGGCAACGGGCGCGCGCGCGCGCGCCCGCGGCACGCGCCGCCGCCGCCCGTGCCCGCTCAGGCCTGGCTCTAAAGTTGAGTTGCTAGTTCAACCAATGAATGGCGCGGCTTGAATCCGTCGAGCTGCCCCGGCCCGCCCGCGCGCTGCTCCAAGCCCCGGCTGCTGCGATAGGGTTGGGTTGGGCCATCGCTGCTCACGGCCGGCCGCTGGGCGGCCGCGCGGCGGGCCGGCGCCTCCCGCGCAGGCCCACGTCGGCGGTCAGAGACGCGTGCGGCACGCGCCCCGCGCGCGCGCCGGCGCCCCGCGCGCCCGCGCCCGCGCTGGCGGCGCTGGCGCCGCTGCCGCTGCCACTGTCCCAGGTGCCGATGCTGAAGGTCCAGGGGCCCAGGTGCACCGCGGCGGCGCCGTCCGAGGGGCGCGGCAGGCTGAAGTCGGCCAGCCCCAGCCGCATCTCCAGCGCCTCGCTCTCGCCCGGCGCGAGCGTGCGCGTGCGCTTGAAGGCGCGCAGCGACTGCAGCGGGTACCCCCGCGTGCCCTGCGGCGCAGTCGGCGTGCGCGGCGCGGTCAGCGCGGCGCGGTCAGCGCGGCGGCCGGCGAGCGCCGGCGCCGCACGGCTCGCCGCCCGCAGCCGCGGCCCGCGGCGCCCACCCCCGGCGCCCCGCCACGCGCGCACCCGCGCGCCCGCGTGGGCGAGGTACAACGGGGCCACGTGCTCCCCCGTGGCGGGGCCGGTGTTTGTCACTGTCACGCGCAGGCAGTACGCGGGGCCGCCGGCGTCCGCTCGCGGCGCCGCGCAGCCGTCCTCGCCCGCGGGCACCAGCGCGAGGCGGCTGTACGCCCAGGTCGTGTAGGAGAGGCCATAGCCAAACGGATACAGCACGTACGACGGCTCGGCCAGAAACCTGCGGCGACAAAGACGCGCTGAGCGCCGAGCGCCGCACGCTGAGCGCTGAGCGCTGAGCGCCGCGCGCCGCGCGCCGCGCGCCGCGCGCCGAGCGCCGCCGCGCGCGCCTGTAGCTGCGCCCCGGGTGGCCCTTGGCGGCGTCGGGGCGCATGCCGAGCTGCAGCGGCGAGAGCGCGGCGGTGTAGTTGTTGCGGTACCAGGTGATGGGCAGCCGGCCCGAGGGGTTGACCGCGCCAAACAGCACGTCCGCGAGCCCGCGCCCGCCCTCCTGCGGGGGCGCGGGCGGGTGAGGCGCGGGCCGCGGCGGGCGGGCCGCCACGTGGCGCGGCGGGCGCAGCACGGGCGGGTGCGGCGCGGGCGGGCGCGGCGGGCGCGGCACGGGCGGGCGCGTGCGCGGGCCGCACCTGGCCGGGGAAGGCGAGGGCCAGCATGGAGGCGACCTGGGGTATCGCCGCCATCCACCCCACGTCCAGGCCGCCGCCGTGCATGAGCACCACCGCCATCGGCAGCCCGGGCGCGCGGAGCGCGAGCGCCTGCGGCGGGCGCGCGCGCGCTGGCGTCAGCCCGCGCCCGGCCCGGCGCCGCCCCGCCGCTCCCGCCTGCGCGTGCTGCGCCGGCCCCTCCCCGGCCTCCCGCGCTGCCGCCCTGTCTGGGCACCTTGATGAGGTCTGCCTGCCGGCCGGGCAGGTCGAGGGTGGTGCGGTCGAGGCCCTCGCCCTCGGTCGCGGGGCGGAAGCCCCCGGTGCCGGCGTCCACCTCGTTCTCGATCATGCTGCTCCCAACCACCACCACCGCCGCGTCGGCGCCCTCGCACGCCTGCGCAGCACGCGGCAGACAGGGCGGGCGCGCGCGCGCGGCGGTCAAGGTGACGGCGCCCTGCTCCCACCACGCTCACGCACGCTTCACACGCCCACACAGTCACACACCGCGCCCCCGCCCGCCACGCCCGCCCACCTGCAGCGCGTCCTCGAGCGGCCAGTCGTAGTGGATGCGGCCGACCAGGTCCATGCCATACGCGTGAGACACCGACACGCCGCGCCCAGCTGCGGGACGAACAAGCACGCACGCGCGCACGCGCGCACGCGTCAGTCGAGGCCGGCCGTGCTGTGCCGCGCCGCGCGCCGCGCGCGCCCCGCCGCCCGCGCGCCGCCGCCGCCCGACACCCCGGCCCCCCGCACCGAGCGCCTCCTTGATGCCGGCCAGCGGCGTCGCGACGGCGGCGGCGTCAAACTTGCCGTAATAGTTGCCCATCATGTGCTCCGCGCTGTCGGACAGCGGGCCGAGCACGCAGAGCTTGGTCAGGGCCGCGGGGTCGAGCGGCAGCAGCGGCGCGTCGCGGCCGGGCGGCGGGTCGTTCTTCAGCAGCACCGCGCCTGCAGGGGGAGGGGTGCGCGGCGCGTGTGATTCACGTGATGGCGGTGAGCGCCGCGTAGCGGCGGCTGGGGCGGGCCCCAAGGCCGGGCCGCGCGGGCGCGGCGGCGCGCACCCTTCTGCACGACGGCGCGCGCGAGCGCGCGGCTGGCGTTGCCGTTGACGACCGCGCCCGTCGTCAGCGCGCCCCAGGGGTTCCCGGACGGCGGGTCGAACTGGCCGGTCAGGAAGCGCATGGCCAGCGTGCGGTTGACCGCGGTGTCAATGTCCGCCTCGCTGACCAGCCCCGCCGCCAGCGCGGCGTCAATCTGCGGCGCGCGGTGGCCGCGTGAGCGGCGGCGTGAGCGGCGGCGGTGGGCGGGCTGGAGGCGGCGGCCTCAGTGGCGCGCGCCCCCGCGGCGGCCGTGCGCGCGCCGGGCCTCGCCTCATCGGTACGGTCGCAGAAGAGGTCCACGCCGGCCTTGATCGCGTCGGCCGAGGCCTGAGCGAGGCTGCCGGCGGTGCGGTGGCCCCAGCGCAGCGCCGCAACGGCGTTGCAGTCGGACACGACGTAGCCGGTAAACCCCAGGTCCCGGCGCAGCAGGCCGTTGAGCAGGTCGCCGCTCGCGCAGGAGGGCGTGCCGTTGACCGCGTTGTACGCGCACATTATGCCCTGCCCGCCCGCGCCCTGCGCGGCGTGGGGGGCGGTGCGTGCGTGCGGCGGCGCGGCGTGAGGCGGGACGCCGCGGCCGCGCGCGCGCGTGCGAGGCAGAGCCAGAGGCAGGCGGGAAACGCTTAAGAGCCGCGCGGCGCGCGCGGCGGCGCGGCCGCGCCTGCACGCAGGCGCGGAAGGGCGGCAGCTCGGTGTCGGTCATGTCCTGGGGCGAGATGTTGATGTTGTGCGAGTAGCGGCTCACGCCCTCCGCGCCCTCCAGGCTGTACCCCAGGAAGTGCTTGCACGTCGCGATCACCTGTGCGCGGGCGGCAGCGGCGACGGCGGCGGCAGCGTGACCAGCGGGCCGGGGGCCGGCCCCGCGCGGGGCCTGCCAAGCGGCGTGGGCGTCACTGCAGCGCGGCGCGGGGCGCGCGGTGTCGCAGCGCACCTTCTTGTACGTCGCGTCGGCGCCCTGCAGGCCCTGCACGATGCGGGTGCCCATCGCCGCCGTGAGCAGCGGGTCCTCGCCCAGCGTCTCGCTGCCGCGGCCCCAGCGGGGGTCGCGGAAGATGTTGATGTGCGGCGTCCAGCATATGAGGTTCCTGGCGGCGGCGCGCGCGCAGCGCACGCAGCGCGCACAGCGTGGCGCGCGGGCGCCGGGCGGGCGCCGCGCTGCGCAGCATGCGCGCGGCCGCCGCGGCGCCGGGCCGGGCGCGGCGCTGCGCGCCGGGGAGGGGCTCACTTGCGGATGCCCGTCTTTGCGAACTCGGCGTTGTCCTTGGCGCGCAGCTCGTCGCTGATGGCCGTGAAGACCTGGTGCGCGAGGCCCTCATCAAACGTGGACGCCAGCAGCAGCGGCTGCGGGAAGATCGTCGGCAGCGCGCCGCCGTACTGCTCCTGGTGGCCGTGCAGGCACTCTGCGAACGCGGCGGCGCGGCGGGGCGCGCTCGGCGGCCGCCCGCCGCCCGCCCGCGCCCCCCGCCCCCGCTGCAGCGCGCACCCGTCCAGAACTGGTAGGGCGGTATTCCCAGCCGCTCCACGGCGGCCTGGCCGTTGGCCATGAGCCCGAGCTTCTCCTCGAGCGTCAGCGAGGCGACCAGGTCCGCCACGCGCTCGCCCAGCGGCCGCGCCGCGTCGCGCCACAGCGGCACGGCCGGGCCGCCATCGCCGGCGACCTCGCCCGGCGGCTCGGAAGCTGGGCGGCGGCGGCGGCGGCGGCGGCGGCGGCGCCGTGAGCTGGGCCGGCAGGGGCGCGGCCGCCGCGCTGCTGCTGCTCATCCGGGAAACCGCCAGGCCGCCGCGCGCACCCGGCTGGCAGCTCGCGCTGTTTACAAGCAGTGTCGCGACCACCAGCGCCGCCAGGCCCGCCAGGCGCGGGCCGGGCGCCGAGTGCCCGGCCCGCATCGCGGAGCCCGCCAGTGTCCGAGGCGGCCGCGCCCCTGCTTGGCGGATGCCGCTAGCACCTCTAGTGAGTGATTCACGCTACGCGCTATCACCGGGCCGTCGGCCAGGCTCGCTGGCGCGCCGAGTGGAGAGCCGCGCGCCGCGGAGTTACTGCCGCCGCCGGCGGGTCCAGCCGGGGAAACAATCAGCAACCCGGGGGGAAGGCAAAGACTGGCCGACTGCCAGCAACATCACGACCATGAGCTCACACGCCCGAGGGCTCCGGCCGCCGCACCACGGCGGCCAGCAGGGCGCGCAGGCGCTCGCGCAGGCCGCGGTTGTGCCGGGCGAGCTGCTCCGCCGCCACGCCGAGCTCGTGCGGCACGCCGGGATTGCCCGCACAGAGGCCCAGCGACGTGACCGAGCGGTTGCGCCGCATGGCCACCGCCAGCGCGCGCGCGCCGGGCGCGCCGATCGCGTTGTGCTGCAGCCACAGTCGCCGCAGCGAGGCGTTCCCGGGCAGCGCGGCCGCCAGCGCGGCGGCGCCGTCGTCGCCTGCGGGGCAGCAGCGGCGCGTGAGCGGGGTCGAGTGCCGGCAGCCAGGGGGCGGCGACGGCGGGCGCGCGGCGGCGCGACGCACCGATGGCGTTGTGCTGCAGGCCGAGCGCGCGCAGGCGCGGCGCGGCGCTGCCGCTGCCTCCGCCGCCGCTGCGCAGCAGGCGCGCGAGCAGGCGGGCGCCGATGTCGCCTACGTCGTTGTGCGAGAGGTCCAGCAGCACCACGCTGGTGTTGCGCGACAGCGCGGCGGCGAGGTCGGCGACGTCGCGGTCGCCCAGGCCGGCGGCCACGAGCGCGCAGCGGGTGATGTGGGGGCAGGCGCCCAGCACCGCCCCGACCGTGCGGCAGCTCCCCGGCGGCAGCGGCGTGTGCGCGAGCTCGAGCGTGCACGCCGCGCGCCGGCGCGCGCGGCCGCCGCTGCCGGGCCGGCGGCCTGGGCTGCCAGCCAGCTGCTGCTGCTGCTGCGGCTGCTGCAGCTGCAGCTGCTGCTGCTGCTCCTGCTGGAGCTGCTGCTGCTGCTCCTGCTGGAGCTGCTGCTGCTGCTGCTGCTGCTGTGACTCGCCGCCGCCGCCTTGCTCCGTCAGCAGCGGGCTGCCGCTGCCGCCATGAGGCTGACGGTGGCGCTGCCGCAGCAGGCCGGGGCTGCCGCTGCTCAGCGCGCTCGCGGAGCTGCTCCGGCTGACCAGGCTGGCGGTGGACGAGGCCGCTGAGCTGCCCACCACCAGCTCAGAGAGCTGCCGCGTGGCGACATCCAGCTGCCCGTCCGCCGCCGCCTGCCGCTCCTGTCGCCCGGCTCGGCCGCCGCCCCAGAGGCGCCGCGCAAAGCCGCCACTGCTGCTGCCGCTGCCGCTGCTGCCGCTGCTGCCGCTGCTGCTGCAGCCCGCCAGCGCAAGGCACAGCGCCGCTGCCAGCGCGGGCGGCGGCGCCGGCGCCGCGGCGCAGGCGGCCTGCTGGGCTGGGCTGCCGCCGCCTGGCCGCGCGCAGTCGCCCCCGCTGAGGTGCACGAACTCTATGAGGCTGCTGCAGCCCGAGCTGGGCATGCGAGAGAGGCAGCAGCCGTCTGCGGTGTCGCCGCTGAGGCTGCAGGGCGACGCGCCGGGCTGCGGGGCGACCTGTGTGCGACGGCGGCGGCGGCGGCGGCGGCGGCGGCGTCAAGCGGGCGGCACGCCCCTCGCTGCGGTGCACCCCTCAGTGAGCTGCCTGGCATGTGCAGCCAGAGGCCAGCCAGCCAGCCCGCCCTCCTCCCCCGGCACTTACAGGTATGAAGAAGTCATCGCCCTCCTCCCCGCCCAGCTCGGGGATGACGCCCAGGCCAGCAGCACACGCCGCGTGCGCCGCGCCGGCGGCGCCCGGCTGCCCGGGCGCGCCCGCGGGGTCGCCGGGCGGCTCGCCGAAGAGCTGCCGCCGCAGCTGCTCCTTGGCCGCGGCCGCGTCGTGCCCGCCCGGCACGCCCAGCGGCAGCGGCAGCGGCAGCGGCTGCAGCGCGGCGTCGGGGCGCTGCAGCCCCGGCTCGTCGCCGAAGGGCGCCTCGAACTCCGCCACCTCCTGGCGGTGCAGCAGCTGCAGCAGGTCCGCCAGGAGCGACAGGTGGTGCGCCTGCGCGTGCGCCAGCACCACCTTGAGCTGCTCCGCCCGGCCCAGCAGCGCGACGACCTCGGCCGCCCACTCCTGCGGCCCCGGCGCCGGCGCGGCGCGGTCGGCGGTCGGCGGTTGGCGCCGAGGCGCTGTGCTGCGGCCGGCGGCATGCGCACGCGCGAGCTGCCCGCGCGCTGCGGGGGCCAGGCCTGCGCGCCCAGCCCTGCGGGTGTTATGTGGCTCAACGCGCACTCACGCGGCCGAGCAGGAAGCTGTGGCCGTTCACCAGCACCAGGCCCTGACGCACCAGCTCGCGCAGCTCCGCCAGCAGCTCCGGCGGGCACGAGCCGGTGAGGCGCGGGCACAGCTGCGCCGCCTGCGCGCAGGTGGGGCGGATGGGGAGGGGGCGCCGTCAGTCCGCTGCCGGCGAGCGCCCGCCGCGCGCGGCGGCGCCGCGCCCGGTGCGCGCTCACGTGGTGCCGGAACGCCTTGACCAGCCGCGCCTGCTGCTCCGGCAGCTGCAGCCGCTCCGCGCGCCCGCCGTCCCCGGGCGCGCCGCCGCCGGGCGCTGCTGCCGGGCCGAGGCGCGCCGCGAGCGACTCTGCCGCGTCGGCGGCGCGCTGGACGTGCGCCAGCAGCTCGTCGCCGGCGAAGAACGCCTCGATCGGCCCCAGCATCGCCACGCGGCTCAGCAGGCCCAGCCCGCGCTCCAGGCAGGCCCGCACCGCGTCGCGCTGCGCAGGCGACCGCTGCGCCGCCTGCCGCGCCGCGACCGCGGCGAGGCGCTGCAGGCGCGCCAGCAGCGCGCTGGCCAGGGCCGCAGCCGGGTGGGCGCAGGAGGCGGCGCAGGCCGCACAGGCCGCGAGGAGCTGCGCCTCCATGCCGCTAGGCGGCGGACGGCCCCGCCCGCCGCTACTGCTCTGCTGCTCCCTCGGCTCCGCTGGCGCCAGTGCTGCGCGGGGGCAGCCTAAACCTCTCCGGAGCTCCGTCCAGCCCCGGCCCGAGCTCGAGGGCTCGCGAGGCTGCGCGGCCGCGAGTCCAGGCGCGCGGCACACGGGCGCGCGCCAAGGGCCCTGGCAACCGCTCTCCAGCAGCTCACGACCCCGGCGCGAGCTGCTGGCGCGGCGAGCAGGCAGGCGGCGGGCTGCCGGCCGGCGGACCGCTGCGTCGCAGCGGCGCGTGCGTCGGCGGCGGAGGCGCGGCGCGCGGGCCCTGGAGCAGTGCAGGCTCGTTCCACCCCTGTGCCCACGGGCAGCTCAGCGCGTGTGTTCGTTGAACCCCGCCGCCGCCGCGCGCTGCTGTCCCCGCGCCCGCCGCAACGCGCCAGCGCGGGGCCGACTCGCAGCACACGCAGTCGCCCTGAGCGCGCGCCTCGTCCGCACGCACGCACGCCCGCGCACGCCCGCCACCTCGCCCGCGCACAGCCGCGCACGCCCGGCCACGCCCCCTTGCGGCCACCCCACGCGCCCCGCCCGCGCCCGGACCGCCGGCGCGACCCCCCTCCCAGCTAGCATGGCGAGCCTGTGCAGCGTCAGCGCAGCAGCGCCGCCCGCGGCGGCGCGCGCACGCCGCGCGGCGCCCGGCAGCGCCGGCGGCGCGCAGCAGCTGGCGGGCCAGCGGTGCGCGGGCGGATGCGGCGGCGGGGGGCGCGACGGCCTGACCGGCGCCGGGTGCAGCTGGGGGCGTGCTGCGGGGGCGCATGCAGCGCTCGCCGCCGCACCCGCTGCCGCCGCCGCCGCGCAGGCCGCTGGCGCGCGGCCTCTGCGCGCGGCCGCCCTCGCCGGCGCTGCCGTCGGTGGCGGGCCCGAGCGGCGGCCCGGCGGCGCGGCGCCGCGTGTCGGCGGCCGCGTTCCAGTTCAGGACGGGCCCCGAGGCCCCCGACCGCGCGCTCGCGGCGCTGCCGTACCTGCTGCCGCTGCTGGACGCGCTGCCGTTTGGGCGCTACGTGTTCCTGCAGTTCCCCTTTGTCGCGCGCGCGATGGCGCCGCTCGCGCCGCTCGCGCTGCTCTACACCAGCGTGCCTTTCGCGCCGTGAGCGCGCCGCACGTGGCTCGCGCGCCGCCGCCGCCGCCGCGCCGCCGCGCCCACGCGCGCCCTCCTGACGCCCCGCTCGCCCTCCCGCCCCCGCCCACCCCGTGCCCCGCGTGTTACGTGTGTTACTTCAGGTTCCTCCTCTTCCTCGCCGTCTACAGCTTCATCGTGAACAACGCCTCGCTCTCACGGTGCGGCGGCGCACACAGGGGTTGAAACGGGGGCTGCAGCCCTGCCCCCCGGCAGCGCAAGGGGGGGGGGGGGGGGGGGGCAGAGCGCAGCGGCGCGCGGCGCACACGGCCCGCCGCCGCCGACGGCGCCGCGCCGCGCGAGCAGGTTTGTGCGCGTCAACGCGATGCAGGCGGTGCTGCTCGACATCCTGCTCATGTGGGCGCCCCTGGCGCTGCGCTGCGCTGCGCTGCTCGGTTAGGCGGGCAGCCGGGCCTGACGCGCCGCGCCACGCGGCGCCGTGCCGCGCTCACGCGCCCGCCCGCCCGCGGCCGCCGCGTTGCCGCCGCAGCATCCCGCAGGTGCTGCTGGACGACGTCGTGCACCCGCCGGCGGGCGGGCCGGCGCTGGCGGCGTACGTGAGCAGCAGCAACACGATCTTCATCTTTGTCGCGGTCTGCGTCGCGTACGGCATGGTGCGGCGCGCCCGCCCAGGGCGGCGGCGGCCGGGGCGCTGGCGCGCGCGGAGGCGCGGCGGTGCGCGGGGCGCGGCGGGGGCCCACACGCTGTGTGCCCCGCGCGCCGCAGGGGTCGTGCGCGGTGGGCCAGACGCCGCGGCTGCCGCTCGTGGCCGAGGCGGCGGACACGCAGGTGCGGGATGGGCCGAGCGGCTTCTGAGCGCCGGGCGAGGGGCGAGCGAGAGCGAGCGAGCGAGGAGAGGGCGAGCCGCGGCGGCGGCCGGCGCGCGACCGAGAACCGCCGCGTGTAACGGCGGCGCCGAGTCCGTGCCTGCCTGCGCCCGCCCCCGCGCTGCCAGAGAGAGTCCGGACAGCCCCGTGCAGGCCCCCGGCAGCCGCGGCCGCGCGCGCGGCGCCGCGCCGCGTCGTCGCTGCCGCGCTGCCGCTGCCCGGGCGGGCCCTGATCGCGCCCAGGGCGCGCCCCGGGCGCCAGTTGGCGCCATGGAGGCTGCCGACCGCGCGCCAGCAGCAGCGCCCGACCTCGAGGCGCCGGCGACCGACCGTGCGGGCGCAGCACCGGCGCCGGCGGCGGCGGGCGCGCTGCCGGCAAGCAACCTGGGCCCCGTGGGCCGGGGCGCCCAGCTGCTGCGCCTCGAGTGCGCGTCGCCGCGCGACACGCGCTCGCTGCTCGCCGCGTTTGATGTCGCGTGGCGCGTCTCCCTCGCCGCGTTCGTGGCATTCGTGGTGCTCCGCCTCGTGCCCACGCCGGGCGGCGCCTGGTTCTTCTGCTCACCGGCGCTGTGCGCCGTCAACCTCGGCGTCGCCGCGGCCCTGCTGCCGGCGACGGCGGCGACGTTGTGCTTCGCCCTACGCCGCGTCGCGCGCAGCGCCGCCGCGGGGCGGGCCTGGTCGCCGCGGCGCGCCCGCCTCGTCGCGCTGCACGGCGCGCAGCTCGCCGCGACCACGCTCGGCCTGGCCTGCTTCGCAGCGAGCAACGGCCTCGTCGCCGGCCTCGCTCGCACGCCGGCGCGCTGCGGCGGCGCGCCGCTGCTCGGCCCCGCGCTTGCGTGGCTGGCGATGGCGCGGTGGAGCTGCTGGAACAGCACCATGCTGGCCATCCTGGTCCGGGCCCACGCAACCACGCTCGTGCGCCCCGTGGCCGCGGACGCTGCCGCGGCGGCCCCCGGCTGGCGGCAGCGGCGCGCCGTCGCGCTGGCGGCGCTCGGCCTGCCCGGCCGCCTGCCGCGCGGCGGCCGCGCGCCGCTCCTGGCGGGGGCCGGCGGCGGCGGCGGCGGCGCCGGCGGCAGCGGCGCCCCGGCCCGCGGGCGGCGGCCGGACGTGCTGGTGCTGGACCTGCCGCTCGCGTACCACTGGCCCGCGGGGCTGCTGTGGCTGGCGTTTGAGGCAGTGATTGCCGCGCACGCGGTGCTGGAGGCCCGCGGCGTCGCCGGCGACGGTGCGGCGCGCGCGCGCCCCGCTGCAGCTGGGCATGCGGCTGGCCCGCCCAGCGGGGACGGGCAGCCGCACGCGCGCGTGCGCCACCGCCGCCCGCCCGCCCGCCCGCCGCGCCGCCCGCCCGCCCGCGCAGGCGGCTGCGCCGCGCTCGCGCCCGACTGCAGCCTCGCGCGCTGCCCGCCGCGCCGCGCCGCGCTGGGCCTGCTGAGCGCGGAGCTCGGTCTGTGCCTGCTCTACTGGCTCACGTGGTGCTGGCTCATGCTGCGCAGCGGCCGGCTGCTGTGCGCACGGCCGTGGCAGGAGCTGCGCACGGCCAACACGCTGTTCCGCCTCGAGCGCCGCCTCGGGCTGTGGGCGTATTCGCTCATCGTCTTATGCACCGTCGTGTTTTGGTTCGCCAGCCTCGCCGACTGCTCGCGCGCGGCGTTCCAGACCCTCGGCCTGCCGCCGACCGAGGCGCGGCGGCGCCACCGCGGGCGCGGGGCGGCGGCGCGCGGCCCACCGCCGCCCACGCCGCCGATGCGGCCGCGTACTCACCGCCGCCGCCGCCGCACCGCCGGCGCCAGGTCATGTGGGCCGCAGTCAGCGTCATCGGCGCCCTCGCCGTCACGCCGACCGACCCCTCCGCCACGACCCCGCCGCGCGTCGTGACGGCGCTGCAGGAGTTCAGCTGGACCGAGGCGGGGCTGGCCGCACGCGTCGACGCGCGCGACGCGGAGTCTCGCGGCGCCACGGCTGGGGAGCCGATGTTCTGCTTCGAGACCGCCATCAAGCTCTTCTTCTGGTGCGCCTGCGGCCGCCGCCGCGCGGGCAGCCGCAGCCGGGCGCGCGGGCAGCTGCAGCCGGGCGCGCGCAGGCGCGGCCGCGCGCCCGCCGCCGCGGCCGGCGCTCGCACGCGCGCCCACCGCCGCCGCGGCCGCCGCTGCGCCAGGAGCTGCCTGATGTACGAGGAGTACGAGGGGGTGCGCCGGGGCGCGAGGCGCGCTGGGCCGGAGCCGGGGCGCGGGCTGCGCCCCGGCTGGCCGGCACCGACGCGCGCGCGCGCCGACGCCCGCCGCGGCCGCAGGCGCGCGACGCGCGCGCGGGCGCCGCCGCCCCCGTCGCGGAGGGCCACATGGCCGCGTTTGCGCAGGGCCTCGGCCTCTATGGCCTCACCGCGCACAAGGTCACGCGCGCGACGCGCCGCCGTCGCGCGCGCGTGCCGCCGCGCGCCGTGTGCTAACCGCCGCGTCCGCCTCACCGCGTCCGCCGCGCCGCGTGCGGTCGCCGCGCGTCCGGCGCGCCAGGTTGTGTACGACGCCGAGGGCGAGCTCAAGGTTCTCTTTGCCTGGAACGCCAGCACCGTGCTGGTGGCCTTTCGCGGCTCCACCACCGCCGCAAACTGGCTGGCCGACACGATGATCTGGCGCACGCCGCACCCGGGGTCGGAGCTCGCCGCGCAGGCGGCGCAGCGCGCGGGCGCGGCCAAGGTGCACAGCGGCTTCCTGCGGTGAGCAGCGCCCGCGCGCGCTGGCGCGCGCGCGCGCCGCGCCGCCCGCCGCGCAGCGCCGCCGCCGCGCGGCCGTGCGCCGCCGCGCGCAGGTGCTGGAGCGGCAGCGGCCTGGACGTGCGCGTGCTGGGGCTGCTGCGCGTCCTCATCGACACCGCGCTCGAGCCGGGCCGGCTGAAGATCTACATCACCGGTGCGCGCCGCCCAGGCAGCGCCAGGCGCCGCCGCCTGGCTGCGCCCGCCGCCGGCGCTGGTGCATCGCCGCCGACGCGGCGCGCGGCGCGCGCGCCTGCTGTCTCGCGGCTGTCGCCAGGGCACAGCCTCGGCGGCGCGCTCGCGACGCTCACGGCGTACGACCTCGCCAAGGCCGCCCCGCGCCTCGACGAGCGCACCCAGGTGCGCGGGGGGCTCCCCGCGCGCCTGCGGCCGCCGTGGTGGCGTAAAAACCCTCAGGAGCGCTCACGATCGCGTGTGCTGCAGGTCAGCGTCTACACCTATGGCGCGCCGCGGGCCGGCAACCGCGCGTTTGCTGCCGAGTACGGCCGCGCCTGTCCCGACACGTGGCATGTCATCAACGACCAGGTGAGGTGACCTGACGTGCGCGCGTGGCGCGCCGCCCCGCAGCTCGCCCCGCGCACGCCGAGTGCCGCTTGTGGCGGGCGACGGCGCCGCGCGCCGCTGCGCGGCCCAGGACACGGTGCCGCGGGGCGGCAAGCTGATCAGCGCGTACAAGCGCAACGGGCACCGCGTGGTCGTCAACCGCGCGGGCGACATGGTCGTGCGCCCCACGCCCCTCGAGTCGAGCCTGCTGCAGATCCCTCTGTGCTCGCACCCCCTGCACCACCTCCTCGCATCCTACCAGGCGCGCGCGGGCGCCGGGGCCACGGACGGCGGCGCGGCGCGGCGCGGCGGGGGCGAGCCGACGCACGGCGGCTCGTGTGCGCGCGCCCGCGGCGACCGCCGCCGCGGCTGCCGCGGCCGCCGCCGCGGCACCGCCACGCAGGCCGCGCTCAGCGCTGTCGCGCTCGCGCAGCTGGATCGCCTCAAGAGCCTGCCCGGTGGCGCGGCGGGGCTGGTTGAGCTGGTCCGGGACTGCCCGCTCGTCGCGGAAGGCATGCTCAACCACGGCGACCGGCGCAGCCTGCTGCTCTGGCTCGGCGGGCGGGTGCTGTACACGCTGCGCAGCCGCGCGCCGCAGCTCTCGGTGCGGCGCCTCGCAGCCGAGCAGGCGGCCGAGGTGACCGGGCACCGGGCGCCGCGGCGCGGCCAGCGGCACCGCGCGGCGGCGGCGCCGCCGCAGGGCGTCGGCGGGGACGAGGAGGCGGGGCAGGCGCCTGGGGGCGCGCCGCGCGCGCCGGGCCTCGCGTCGGCGGTGGCCGGCGGCCTCGGCCGCGCCGCCGGCAGCGTGGGGGGCTCGCTGCTGCGGGTGCTCTCGGCGCTGGGGCCGCAGCCGGATGGGCAGCCGGCCGCCGGCGGCGACGGTGGTGCGGTTCAGCAGCAGCAGCAGCAGCAGCAGCAGCAGCAGCGGCCTGCTGCGATGCCCTCGCAGGCGCTGCACGCAGCAGCGGTGGGCGCCGGCGCGGCCGCCGCGCCCGCGCCCGGCGGCAGCGCCCTGGCGCGCAACGCGCAGGAGGGTCTGCACACCGGTGTGGCCCAGGCCGCCGCAGACCGCCACCGCGGCGCGCTGCCGGCGCCGGTGTCGGACGTGCTCGGACTTCTCACGGGCGTGCCCGCGGCGGGCGAGGCGCAGGGCCACGGAAAGGCCAGCCCCGGCGCGGCAGCTGCTGCCGTCGCGGCGGCGGCGACGGGGGAGCAGCAGCCGCAGCGAGTGCGGCGGTCGCTGCGGCAGGCGGGCAGCGACACGGCGCTGCAGGCTGCGCCGCGCGCCGCCGCGCCGGCGCCGGCCAGCCCCTTTGCGGCAGCTGCGGCGGCGCCGGCCAGCCCCTTTGCGGCGGCCGCGGGGCGCGCCAGCGCAGCCGGCGAGCCCGAGCGCGCGGGCGCCCTCGCAGCGCCCACCGGCAGGCTGAGCAGCACCACCAGCCTCGCGCTCGCGCTGGACCGGCTGGCGGGCCCGCGCGCCCTGGAGCGCCGGGGCGCGTCGCTGCTCGCGCCGGCGCGCTCGGCGCCGCAGGCGCTCATCAACCCCAGCGCTCTGCTGGCGGGCGTCGTGCGGCCGGCGCCCGGCGGGGCGCGCGAGCGCATCGCTGGCGCGCTAGGGCTCGGCAGCGGCGAGGCCGCGGGGGCAGCGCAGCGCCGCCCGGGCGCGCGCGGCGGCTGCTGCGAGCGCTGCGGGCGGCGGCCGGCATGCTGGGCCTGGCGAGCGCCGGGCACAGCAACGCGGGCACCCCTGCCGACGTGGGCGGCGCGCAGGCGGGCGCGCCGGGCGGCGGCGGCTCCGCGCCGGCGCCGCCTGCAGCCTCGGGCAGCAGCGGCAGCAGCAGGCCGGCGGTGGAGCGGGGCGCCGGCAGCGACGCAGACCTGGACGCACCAATCAATCAGCGGCACCTCATCAGCCTTGACGTGCGGCGGCTCTCGCTGGC
Source organism: Scenedesmus sp. PABB004 (assembly GCA_014905635.1). Classification (NCBI taxonomy): domain Eukaryota; kingdom Viridiplantae; phylum Chlorophyta; class Chlorophyceae; order Sphaeropleales; family Scenedesmaceae; genus Scenedesmus; species Scenedesmus sp. PABB004. Next base: position 144,501 of record JABVCE010000010.1, on the reverse strand, counting down.
GGCAGAGCTGGGCGCAGCGGCAGTGCTGGAGACGCGCGTGCACCTGCCGGTGGTGCAGGAGCTAGGGGATGCTGCGGCGGGCTGACGGGCGCCGCGCGGCAACCGGCAGCGGCGGCCGTGCCGTGCACAGGGCGTTGCGCATGCGCGCGGGCGCGGCGCGGCGGCGGTGGCAACGCACGCGCGCGGCCTCCCACCACCGTTTCACAGGCGCGCGAGCGGCAGGGGCACCGGGGCGCGCCCGCCCGGCGCGGCGTCGGCGTCGGCGGCCCCCGCCGGCGCGCCGCCCGAGCGCAGCTCGGCGCGGCTCGCCACGATGCTGACCAGGTCGCGCGCAAACAGTGGCAGCGCGGGCGCGCCCATGTGCAGCGGCCGCGGCGCCCAGCCCAGCACAAAGTCGTTGTGGGCGGGCCGATCATAGATGAGGTGCTTGGCCCGCACGCCCGCCGCCTCGAGCGCGCGCGCCATGCCCGCGGCCTCGTGCGGCGGCACGAGCGCGTCGCCGCAGCTGCTCATCAGCACGCACGGCGGCAGCCGCGCCGCCGCGGCCGCGGTGAAGCGCGCCAGCGCGACGGCCGCGTCGCCAAAAGCCGGCGACGCGCTCCCGCCGCCAGCGGCGCTCGCCGGCTCCCGCGGCGGCAGCGCCGTGCCGCTTCCGCCGCTGCCGCGGTCCAGGCCGCTGCGCAGAGGGATGAGCTCGCCCGCCAGCTGCGTCAGCTCCGCCGCGCCCGGGTCAACCTCAAAGCCGCCGGCGCGGCCGACGCGCCTGCGCGGTGCGGGGTCAAATGCGACGCCGCCGCCCCTGTCGCGCGGCAGCTGCGGCCACAGCGGCGCCGGCTGCGCCGCGTGTCGTTGCTGCTGCTGCTGCTGCTGCTGCTGCTGCTGCTGCTGCTGCTGCTGCCGCCCCGGCAAAGGCTGCGGCCGCTGTCCCGCGGCGGCGCCCTCCGCCGCCGCGGCCGCGCGGCGCAGCAGAACGGCCGGCGACACCGCGTCAAACGCGGCCGCGCCGCCGCACGCACGCGCCATGGTCGATATCGCGGCGACGCCGCGCTGCGACTCAAACTCAAAGTGCTGCGCCACGTCGTAGACCCCAGACATGCCCACAAACAGCGCCGGCTGCAGCGCCAGGGGGTCGGCCGCGCACCACGCGCCGCGGCGGCCGCACCGCTGCTGCCCTGGCGCCGGCAGCTGCTGCCGCCCCTGCTGCTCCTGCTGCGCCTGCTGCTGTTCCTGCGCCTGCTGCTCCTGCTGCACCGCCAGCATCATCAGCGCAAGCGCGCCCAGGTGGCCTGCGGGCGGCGCGGCGCGGCGGCTGGGCGCTGCCGCCGGCCCGCGCGCTGCGCCGCGCCGCGCGCACCCCCGCGCGCGCCCGCCCGCGCGCCCCGCCGCGCGCCCGCCGGCTGCGCACCGCCGGCAGAGTGCCCGAGCACGGTCATGCGTGCCGCGTCGCCGCCGAAGCGCGGGGCGTTGGCGGCGCACCACGCGAGCGCGGCGAGCACCTCGCCCGCCATCTCGCCCGCGAGCGCGCGCGGGTAGAGCGTGTACGAAGGCACCACCACGACCGCGCCCGCGGCCTGGCACAGGGAGACGGCGAGCGGGCCAAAGTGCCAGCGCTCGCCAGTCGCCCAGATGCCGCCGTGCGTGAAGAACACGACCGGCGCGAGCGGCGGCGCCGCCGTGGGCACGTAGACGTCGAGCCGCTGCCGCGGCGCGGGGCCGTACGGCAGGCCCGCGTGCAGCGCCACGCCCAGCGGCGACGGCGGCGCGCCCGGGCGCGCCGCCGCCGCGAGCGCGGCGCGCACGCGCAGCGCGCGCACGCCGGCCGGCGCGAGCGCCGCCGCCGCCGCGAGCTCCGCCGCCAGCGCCGCGCCCAGCTGCCGGGCCTTGGCCAGCCGCCGCTGCGCGTCGGGCTGCGCGGCCACCTCTGCCTGCGCGCCCGCCAGGGCCTGGAGCAGCAGCGAGGCCATCGGCGGGCGCTCGCTGCCGCCGCTGCTGGCGCTGCCGCTGCTGCTGCTGCCGCCGCTCTGCCGCTGCCGCAGCGCTGCCGGCGTCGGGGGCCCGTGTGTGGGCCTAAGGATGCCCCGCGGGGCGCGCGGTCGAGCACGGGGCCGCGGCAATGGGCGGCCAGGGAGGCGTGCCTGGGCCCCCAGCGCAAGCGCACCGTGGCGGTTTGGGGCGCTGCGTCGGTTGTCGCCGCCGCTGCGGCGGCGCCGCAACCGGTGAGCTTGCCTGCTCTCGCCGGCACTCCCGGACGCGCAGTCATACTGCCCTCTGCGCAGCCGGAGCCGCCGCAGACGCAGCTCGGTGGCGAGGCGCCAGCCGGCAGCAACAGCGCGGCCCGCCAGCTCGCCGCCGCACCCACAGCGCCCACAGCGCGCCTGGCCGCGCGCTGCCCGGTCCGGAAGCTCGCCGCGGCTTCAGGCAGTGGGCTTCGTGCCGGAGCGGCAGCAGGCGGGCGGCGGCGGCGGCGCGGCGCGCGGCGCTGCGGCGAGGATGGAGTGCGTGGCGGCCATCGACCAGGGCACCCAGAGCACGCGCGTCTTCATCTTTGACGCCAAGGCCAAGCCCGTGGCGAGCCATCAGGAGCAGTTCAAGCAGATCTACCCGCGCGCGGGGTGCGCAGGGCCGCGTGCCAGCCCGCGCGCGCGCCGCCGCCGCCGCGCAGCTCATCGGCCCACACGCACGCGCCGCCGCGCCGCAGCTGGTGCGAGCACGACCCGCTCGTCATATGGGAGAGCGTGCAGCGCTGCATCGACGCGGCCGTCGCGGCCGCGGAGGCCAAGGCGGGCCCGGTCAAGGTCGTGGCGCTCGGCATCACCAACCAGCGCGAGACGACGGTCGTGTGGTCGCGCGCGACGGGGCGCCCCCTGCACAACGCGATCGTCTGGCTGGACAACCGCACCAGCGACATCTGCCGCGCGTGGGAGGCGGCGCTGCCGGGCGGCAAGGACCACTTCCGCCCCGTCACGGGGCTGCCAGTGTCGACCTATTTCAGCGCCTACAAGCTCCAGTGGCTGCGAGAGAACGTGCCCGAGGTGACCCCACGGCCGCGGCGGGCGCAGTGCAGGCACGCCTGCGAGCGTGGCGAGGCGCGGCGCCGAGCGCCGACCGCGCGCCGCGCCGCCGCCCGCCAGGTCGCGGCGGCGGTGTTGAGCGGTGACGCCATGTTTGGCACCGTCGACAGCTGGCTCATCTACTGCCTCACGGGCGGCCCGCACGGCGGCGTGCACGTCACCGACGGTGCGGCGCCGCGCCGCGGGCACGCCATGCGCCCTGCGCCGCCGCCACACGCCACCGCCTCACGCCGCGTGCCGCGCGCGCCGTGGCCTCGCGCTCCCCAGTGACCAACGCGAGCCGCACCAACCTGATGGACCTGGCCACCCTCTCCTGGCACGGCCCTGCGCTGGAGCTCTTTGGCGCGCCGCTGGGCATCATGCCCCGCATTGCCAGCAACGCCGAGGTCTACGGCGCTGTCGCGGCCGGCCGCCTCGCGGGCGTGCCCATCGCCGGTGCGCGGGCACGCCGGCGCGCCGCGCGGGCGCGTGGCTCGGCGCGGGGCGCGCCACCCGACCTCGTCGCCGCCGCCGCCGCCGCCGCCGCGGCCGCAGGCTGCCTGGGCGACCAGATGGCGGCGCTGCTGGGGCAGCGCGCCGCGCCGGGCGAGGCCAAGAACACCTACGGCACCGGCTGCTTCATGCTGCTCAACACCGGTGGGCGGCAGGCACAGCACGCGCAGCACGCACAGCGCGCGGTGGCGCAGCGCCCACGCCCGGCCGCGCTGCCTCTGCCGCCGCCGACCTGCGCCCGACGACCTGCGCCCGGCGCCGCGCCGCGCCGCGCGCCAGGCGGCGCGCTCACGCCGAGCCGGCACGGCCTGCTCACGACGGTCGCGCACCGGCTCGGCCCCGGCGTGCCGCCGAGCTACGCGCTCGAGGGCAGCGTCGCGGTCGCGGGGCTGGGCATCAGCTGGCTGCGGGACAACCTCCGCATCATCGACAGCGCCGACGACAGCGAGGCCATCGCCGCGGGCGTGCCCGACACCGGCGGCGTGTACTTTGTGCCCGCGTTCAGCGGCCTCCTCGCGCCGCACTGGCAGGAGGACGCGCGCGGCGCGCTGCTCGGCATGACAGGTGCGGACGCGGACGCGGGCGCGGACGCGGACGGTGCAGTGCGCGCGCAGGGGCGGGCGGTGCGCCGCAACAGCTCACGCCGCGGCCCGCCGCCCGCCCGCGTGCCGCCGCCGCCGGCGCGGGGCGCCGCCGCAGCGTTCACGACGCGGGGGCATGTCGTGCGCGCGCTGCTGGAGGCGATCTGCTTCCAGAGCCGCGAGGTGCTGCAGGCGATGCTGCTCGACACGCAGGACCACCAGGCGCGCACGCTCAGCCGCGGCCTCAGCGGCGCGCTCGCGGACGAGGCCGCCGCCGCCGCCGCCGAGGCCGGCGGCACGGCGCCGGCGGGCGACGTGCAGGGCGCGGTTGCGCCGAGCGGCGGCGGCGGCGGCCAGGACTTCAGCGCGTCGCTCAACCTGCTGCGCGTGGACGGCGGCGCGACGCACAACGACCTGCTCATGCAGCTGCAGTCCGACATCCTGCAGGTCCCGGTGCAGCGCCCGCACTTCCAGGAGACCACCGCGCTCGGCGCCGCGCTCGCGGCGGGGCTGACGGTCGGCCTGTGGGACGAGGCGTTTGTGCGGGCGCACCCCGAGGGCGCGAGCAGGACGTTCACGCCCTCCGTGAGCAGGGAGGAGGCGGACCGGCGCTTCGGGCACTGGCAGAAGGCGGTCAGCCGCTGCCTGGACCTGGCCGACCTCGCGCTCTGAGCCGGGGCTCGTGCGGCGGCCTGGTTGTGACCACCCGCGCGGCGGGGCGCGCTGATTTTGTGGGGGCAGCGCGTCGGCCGGCGGCGGGCCAGGGAGGCGTGTTACAGGCGAGCCGCTCACGCCTCAGTCGATCGTGAGCTCACGATCCGGGCCTCGAGGCCCGGCACGCCGGCCGGCTCGGCGGCGCCGCCGGCTGGCAGCTGCAGCGACACCGGGCGAGGCTCGCCCGCGCCAGGCAGCGGCAGCGCCGGCAGCGGCCCGCGCGGCGTCTCCGGCGGCAGCTCCGGCGACGGCGGCGGCAGCTCCGGCGGCGGCGGCGGCAGCTCCGGCGGCGGCGGCGGCAGCTCCGGCGGCGACGGCGGCGGCGGCGGCTCTGGCACCGGCGGCGGCGGCGACTCGGCGGGCGGCTCCGGCTGCGGCTCCTCCGCAGGCGGGTCTGCCGCGCCGGGGCAGAGCGTGGAGGGCTTGACGCCAGGCGCCCACAGCGTCGCTGCCGAGCCCGCGTGGGTTAGGGTGTGGGAGCCCCACTGCAGCTCGTAGCTGCGCGGCGGCGGCGGTGAGGCGGTGAGGCGCTGCTGGGCGGCGGCGCAGCACCAGCGCCGGTGCCCGCGGTGGCGCCGCGCGCGCGGGGCGGCGGGCGGCTCACTGCTCCGGCCAGTAGCGCTCGAGCAGCGCGCGCGTCTGCGGCAGCGCCATCCCGAGGCGGCCGGCGTAGTGGTTGTAGCCCAGCTCAAACACGGGGATGTGCTTGACCCCCAGCAGGTACTTCACGCCGTCCCGCAGCTCGCCGCCGGGCAGCCACGCGCCGGTGGACGCGTTGACCGCGCCCCAGAGCTGCGACCCGAGGTTGATGCGCCACACGCACCCCGGCGGCGGCGGCGGCATCGCGTCGTACGGCGCAAAGCCCGGCGGCAGCGCGCTCGCGTTGCCGTAGGGCCCGGCCAGCACGATTGCGGCGTGCACCTCCAGCGCCGCCGCGAGCGCGTGGCCGCCGCTCGCATACAGGCTCGCGTCGTCCGTCGCCTGCCAGGCGGCCTCCGCGGCCTGCAGCAGGCCGCCCAGGCCAAACAGGGTGTGGTAGCTGCAGGCGGCGCGGCAGGCGGGGTGGGGCGGTGCAGGTCAGCGCAGCGCGCGCCGTGGGCGCGGCCAGCCGCTCCCGACCCCCGAACGCCGACGCCGGCGCCGCGCCACGCACATGTCTCGCAGCGTCTCGGTCGTCTCGCCGATGAGCCGGCCCCCTTCCGCCCAGCGGCCGCGGCCCCACTTGAGGAACCCCGCGACGGTCCTGTGGAAGAGCTGGACGCCGGCGTCGTAGCGGCCGCGGTCGTCCGCCACGACGCCGGCGGCGACCCAGCACTCGGCGATGCTGGCGTGCCAGTTGGAGTAGACGTTGCCGTCCCAGCCGCCGAGCGAGGCGGGCGGATCCTTGAAGGCAACCCACGCGTCCGTCGGCGGCAGCAGCACGCCGCGCAGCCAGCCGACGAACACCGTGTAGCTCTCCGCGCCGCCAAACGCGGGCCACGCGGGGTGGCTGCGCAGCAGCTCGACCGCGCGCGCAAACGACGCGCAGCCCTGCGGCGGGCCGGCGGCGGCGGAGCAGGCGGCGGAGGCTGACGGGCGGCCTCGGCCACGCCGGGCGGGCGCGCGGGCGCGTGCGGCCCAGCGGCCCGCGGCGGCGGCACCGCTTTGCCGCGCACCCAGGCCGCCTCGAGCGCGCCGTTGCCATCGAGCGCCGGCCCGATCTGCACGTTGGTCGCCGCCCAGCCGTCGAAGATGCGGCGGGCGATCTGCGCGTGCGCGGCGTTCCCGGTCGCCCAGAACGCGAGCGCCTGCTTGAACACCTGTCGTCGTCGCGGCGGCAGACGCGGCGCGTTTGCCGTTGAGCGGCGGCTCCAGCGCGCAGCCGGGCGCCGCCGCGCGCGCCCCGCGCCGCGCCCGCGCCGCACACACACCATCTGGCCGTCCAGCTCCACGAACGAGACGTGCCCGCAGAGCGCCGGCGGCGCGGCGGCCGGGTAGTTGGGCGCGCACGCGCCGAGCGCGGGGTCGTTGAGGCCGCCGTAGCGGATGCTCGCCACGCGCATCGGGAAGGGCCCGTCATAGTCCGCCGGGCAGCCCGTCGGCGGCGCCCAGCAGCCGTCGTAGCGCTTCGGCGGCACGCCCGCGCCCGAGAGCAGCTGCTCGAGCGCGGGCGCCTGCGGCGACGCGCCGTTGGCGAGGCGGTGCTGCAGCCAGGCGAGCTCGGCCAAGCCCGCCGTGCTCGCCGGGTGGTGCAGGCCCGCGGCGCCGCGCGGCGGCGCGGTCGCGGCCCACGCCTGGTGGCGCTGCCACACGGAGGACAGCGGGCTGCGCGGCGCGCCGGCGCCGCCGGCGCTGTCGCCGCCCGTGCCCGCGGGCGCGCGGCCGCGGCGCCGGCCGCCGCCCGGCGGCTGCGGCGGCGCGAGGCGCCGCAGCGCCTCGTCTTTCACGCGCCGCACCGCGCCCGGGTCAAGCAGGGGCACGTCCTGGGTGATCGCGTTGAGCGCCGCGACGTCGCGCGGCGCGCCCGGGCCAAAGGCCGGCACGTGCGCGGCCTCCCAGCGCACGCACGGCGCGGCCCGGTAGCGCGCGCCCATGGCCACTGCCCCGCTCGCTGCCGCGGCGAGGTCGCCGCGCGGGGGCAGCTCCGGCGGTGGCGCGTTGGGGCAGTCCTCCTCCGCCGCCGCCGCCGCCGCCACGCCACGGTGGTCGCCGCCGCCGCGGCCGGCCGGCGCCGCCCCCGCGGCCGCGTGCGCGGAGCAGCAGGCCGACCGCTCGAGCGTGAAAGCCCACGGTATGTCGCCGCACGCCGCCTGCTGCGCCTCGCCCTCGCACGGCGGCAGCGGCGCGGCGCCAGCAGCGGCGCCCGCCAGCAGCGCCGCGAGCAGCACCGCCCGTGGACGCAGTCCCGGAAGCATCACGTCTCAAGAACTAGCTCAGAACAGCCTCCTGGTGCAGGATGAGCAGCCGGGCGCGGCCCTGCGAGGCTTCGCGGGCTGCTGCTGGCGGGCTCCCTGCTCGCTGCCCGCCTGGGCCCCGCGCGCCGCCCCGAGCTCACACGCAGCTGTAGAGTCACGTTGAAGGGCTGCCGCGGCCCGCGGTTGCTCGGCCGGTGGTTGGCCCCCGCGGCTTGCTGCTCGGGCCACAGGCGCGTGCCGGGGGTCGGTCGCTGCTGCGTGATCGGTCTCCGCATGCACCCGGGGAGCTGTGGGCGGCGCAGCCGGCGCGGCGGCGCTGGCGGCGGCAGCGCAGCGCTCGGACGGCGACCAGGCGTACGCCGTCACGCGTGACGTTGCCGCGCCGCGCACGAGGCATGCACGGGGGGCCTGTCTACAAGAGAGGGTGTGTCAAGGCATGCAAGCAGATGAAGTGCAAGCTGGTAAGCAGCAGTGCGTGACGGGGCGCGCGCCGAGTGCGGCGGGGCGGACTAAAGGTCAGAATGTGTGCGACGCGGGGCGCGCGCGTTGGACAGATCGCCGCAGCAGCAGAACATCATCTCATAGTGCAGCACAGATCACGTTTGAACGAAATCGTCAAACAAAAGCCGCTGCGGGGGCCGCCGTTCGTGCGGGCGCCGCGCGGACCTCAGGTGCAGAACATGCAGGCGGGGCAGCTCGCGCACCAGGACGGCTTGGCGAGCGACAGGCTGGGCCAGGTGGGGCTGGGCAGGCTCGGCGCCGGCGCGGGCGCCGGCGCGGGCGCCGGGGCGGGCGCCGGGGCGGGCGCCGGCGAGGGGCGCGGCGACGGCGACGGCGACGGCACCGGCGCGGGCAGGCGCGGCGCGGCGTCGCGCAGGCGGCTGCTCATGGCGTTGAGGAGGGCCTGGGGGCTGGAGGACTCGAAGAACGCCCCCGTCGACGCGGCCACGAGCACGGCCTTGACCTCCGCCGGCGGCGCGCCGGGGCGGTACTGCAGGTACAGCGCGGCCACGCCCGACACGTGCGGCGCGGCCCTGGTTGCGGCGCGGCGCGGCGGGGCGGACACGCGCGTGCACGTGAGGCGGGCGACGCCCGCCGGGGGGGGGGGGGGGGGGGGGCGGCCAGCCAGCCGGCCGCCAGCGCAGAGCGCACAGCGCGCGGCGCGGCGCGGTGAGCATGTGCGCACATGCTCGTGCCGCTCATGGTCTGCTCGTCGTAGTCGTCGGTGCGCGCCGCGCTCGTGATGGACGCGCCGGGCGCAAAGAGCGTGACGCAGCGCCCGATGTTGGAGAAGCTCGCGAGCGCGTCGCGGTCGGTCGACGCGCCGACGGTGATGGCCGACGGCGCGGAGCAGGGGCTCATGGTGCACGCGTCTGTGACCCGCGGCGGCGGCGGCGGGGGGGGGCAGTGAGGGGGCCAGCCCCAGGGGCGGCGGTCGGCCGGCGGCGGCCGCGCAGGCGCCGCGGCGGCGCGCGAGCGCACCCGCGCCGCGGTTGTTGCCGGCCGCGGTGACCACGGTGATGCCGGCGGCCGACAGGGCCTCAACTGCGGCGCGGCGCGGCGCGGCGCGCGTTTTGGCCGCAGGCGCGCGCGCAGCGCACCGGCGCGGCGCGCGGGCGCTGCGCACCCGCGTCGTTGAGCGCCGCGCTGCGCGGCCCCGCGAGGCTCATGCTGACGATGGCGGAGCGGATGCCGTTGCGGGCCTTGTGGTCCTTCACCCTGCGCGCCCGGCCGCGCCGAGGGCGGCCGCGGCCGAGGGCCGGATCGCGGCGTCAGCGGCGGCCGGCCCGGGCGGCGCCTCGTGCGCGCGGCGGGGGCTGGCGTCGCACCAGTTGAGGCCGGCGATGATGTTGGAGTAGGAGCCGGAGCCGTCGGCGCCCAGCACCTGCAGCGCGCGCCGGGCGGCGTGGGCCGCCAGCGCGGGGGGGGGGGGGGGGGGGGCAGCGCCGCTGAGGCAGGCGCCACCGCCGGGCGCGCGCCTTGACCGGGTGCAGGATGGCGCTGCGGGCGACGCCGTGCACGGCGCCGGCCGCGGTCGCGGAGACGTGCGTGCCGTGCCCGTTGTCGTCGTCGACCGTCGCGCCCATGGCCGACGCGCCGTCGCCGACGCGGCCGCGGAAGTCGACGTGGCTCACGCGCGCGCCCTGCGGCGCGCCGCGGCGGCGGGCGCGCGCAGCCGCCCCGGGTCGGCCGCGCGGCGCGCGCCGGGAGCTGGCGGCCCGCTGGGCGGCCAGCGCTCACCGTGTCCAGCACGTAGACTGCGGGCGGCACGCGGCGGCGGCGGCGTGAGCGGCAGGGGGCAGTGCAGCAGGGCGCGCGCCGCGGCGGAGACCGGCGCACCGTGCACGCCGCGGCCGTCAAAGTCCGAGGAGTACGAGCCGTCCAGGGGCAGGTAGTACTGGTCGATGCGGTCCAGGCCCTGCGGGGCAGGCAGGCGCGGACGGTCAGGGCGGCGAGGGGCGAGCCGGGCGGCGGCGGCGCGAGCTGGCGGCGCGAGCCGGCGGTCCGAGCCGGCGGCGCGAGCGGCGCGGCGCGCCGCACCCAGCTGCTGACCGACGCCGCGCGGCCGACGCCGTCGTCCTCCACCGCGTCCACGCCGCCGCGCGCGCGGTCGGCCTCGCTCTCGTCCACGACCGGCTGGATCCAGGCCCGCGTGTCGTCCAGGCTCGCGCCCGAGACCGCAGGCGTCGCGGGCGCAGGGGCGGGCGCGGGCGGCGCGTCCACCGCGCCTGCGCGCGGCGCAGGCTCGGCGGCCGAGCAGCGCGGCGCGGCGCGGCGCGCCCGCCCCACCCGCGCGCACCCTGCACGGTCGCGGCGTTGCTGGGCTGGCCCGCGGCCGTGGGCGCGGGCACGGTGACGACCGTCCCCACGGGGATGCCGGGCGCGTCCGACGCGGCGCTCGCGGCCGCGGTCCAGGAGGCCGCCTCCGCCGGGGCGTCGTCGGGGCTCGCCGCCCACGCCGGGCGCGCCCCGGACTCCTGCCGCACCACGCGCAGGTCGCGGATGGTGCTGTAGGCGGTCAGCTGCCCGGTGGGCGAGGGACGAGGGACGACGAGGGCGGGTCAGGGCGGCGGGGCGGCGGCGGCAGCGTCAGGCACGGGCGGCGGCGGCGCAGCGAGGGCGGGCCCGTCGCGGCCGGGCTAGCCCGGCGGCTCAGCGCTGCGCCGCCGCGTGGGCGCGCAGCAGCCCCCCCCCCCCCCCCCAGCGCGCGCACGTCGGCCTCAAAGTACTCCACCGCGCCGCGCAGGCTGCTGCGCATGGCCGCGAGGTCGGCTGCGCCGTCGACACTCAGCGTCAGCAGGTCCCAGCGCAGCACGCCGCCGGCGGACGCGTTGCCCAGCTGCGGCGGCGGCGCATCGGGGGATCGTGCGGCGCGCCCGGCAGCGGTGACGCGCGCCCCGCGCCGCGCCCCGCGCCGTGCGGCCGGCGCCGCGCACCGTGCTCAGCGGCGTGTGGCACTCGCCGGAGAAGCGGCGCGCCGCGTTGTCGGCGGGCCGGCCGGCGAGCTCGGCGCAGATGGAGGCCGCGGTGGTGAGCGTGGCGTTGGCAGCGAGCTTGACGACGTAGCGGTTGACGCCCGACGCCAGCTGCGCGGCGGGGCGGCAGGGGGTGACAGGTGGGTGTGGGTGGGGGCTTGCAGGACGCTCGCAGGACCGAGCGTCGCGCGCTCGCAGGACCGAGCGGCGCGCGCCCTGGCCGCACCCCAGCGCCAGCTCCCCCCTCCTGCAAGCCCCCCCCCTTGTGCGCCCCGCGCGCGCACCGCGGCGAGGTCCTCGCCAAACACGGGCGGCTTGGCGGTGGGCGGCGACGGGAAGGTCGGCGCCGACGACGCGGCAAACGCGGCGCGCAGGTCGGGCGCGAAGAGCAGGCGCAGGGCGTCGAGCTGGAGGTTGAACCCCATGCCCGACACGTCTGTCAGCAGGATGCGGTCAAACTTGAAGGCAGCGCCGCCGCAGGCGGCCGCGCTCGGGCGCAGGCGGTCGAGGTTGACCGAGATGTGCAGCCAGTCGTCGTCGTCGCCGCCGAGCACGGTCACGGTCTGGTCGTCGATCTGGTCGGCGCGCGTGAGCCGCACGTCGCTGCGCGGCGGCGCGCGGGCGGGGCGGCGTGGGCGCGCGGCGCGGCGGCGTGGGCGCAGCGCGCGCGCGCGCCTGGTGAGCGTGTTGGAGCGCGAGTCCTTGAAGGAGAGGGAGATGGCGGTGATGCCGCTGCCGCGGGCCCAGAAGTCGAGCAGCGCGGCGCCCGAGTACGACGCCGCGTCGGACGCAAACACCAGGGAGCCCCACGGCGCGACGGACGCGCTCAGGCTGGCGGTCGAGCCGTTGCGGTTCTGCGCGCGGTGCCGCCGCGCAGGCGCGCGGGCGCGTGGGCCGGGCGGGCGCAAGCCAGCGCGCGCGCGCGTGCGGCCCGGCGGCGGCGCGCGCACCTCCTTGGTGTCCGCCCAGGCGCAGCGCATGCAGCCCTTGGAGCCGTCGTGCCAGCGGTTGAGCAGGGTGCCGTTGGCGTAGACGGCGAGCTCGGTCTGCGCGCGCGCGCGCGTGACAGCAGCGGCGGTCAACAGTCAACGGCGGACAGCGGCGGTTGGGTGGTTGGGGCGGTTGGCGGTTGAGGGATTCCGCGGTTGGCGGACGCGCGCGAACCGGCGTCGCGGCCTGCTTGTCCCCCGCCTCGGCGGGCGCGGCGGCGGCGGCGAGCGCGGAGGCGGCCAGCAGCGCCGCGGCCAGTCGCCGCCCGCGCGGCGGCGGCGGCGCCATGAGGGCGGACGGGGCGGAGGTGGGCGGCTCGGAGGAGGACGACGGGGCGCGGGGGAGGCTCGGGGGCGGCTCGGGGGGCTCGGCGGCGGCGAAGACCGCTGCGCGGGCGGGCGGCGGGGCTGGAGATGGCTGCGCGACAAACCAGGTCGTGCTTGCGGTGGGCGTTGCGCGGGGGGCGCTCTTGTAGCAGCGGCGCGCGGCCGCGTTTGCGCGCGCCGGCGCTTTACCAAACCCCGCCGCCGAGCGCGCCCTGAGCGCCTCCCCGGGCGCGCTCCGGACCAGAACAGCTCCCTCACGTATCCGCACGCGCCGCCTGGGCCAGGCCACGCCCGCCGGCGCCGCCACGCGAGCTCGCGCGCTTCGAACGCCGCCGCGCCGCGCCCGCGCAGCAGCGCTCGCCGCTCGCGCGCCAGGCGCTCACAGCGGGGAGCGGTCGCGGCAGGTGCCAGCCGGGCGCGCAGGGCTTGGCGCGGAGCGCGCCGCGGGCGCAGCTGCGAGCGGCGCCGGGGGCGCCCGCCGGCCTGGCCCGCGCCGCCACGGCGGCCGCCGCCGCCGCCCGCTGCCCCACGCCCCGCCTCCGCCCGCCGCCGCTGCCGCCGCGCCGCAGCGGCCGTCGCGGCGGCGCTGCGCGGTATACTTGCGCCGCGCAGCGGCAGCCAGGCGGCCGGCCAGCGGGCGGGATGGCCGCCGACCACGCGATGGGCGGCGCCCTGGACGGCGACGGCGCGCAGGACGACGACCAGCTGGGCAGCGACGACGGCGCCGGCGCGCAGGCGCGCGAGCTCACGCCGCTGGTGGAGCAGGGCCTCGCGGTGCTCTCCAGCCGGCGGCAGGACATCCACGCAAAGGCGCGCGCGGCCGCAGGCCGGCCGCTGGGCAGCCGTGCCGTGCCGCGGCGCGGCCGGCGCGGCCCGCCCACCCACCACCGGCACGCCGACGCGCCGCGGCGCGGCGCACGCCGTGCGCCGCAGATTGACACGCTGAGCCAGGCGGGCCTGCAGTACCTCGACCACGCGCGCGCGTCCTTCCTCGCGCTCCTGGAGGAGTGAGCGGCCGCGCGCGCCCCCGCGCGGCGCCGCGCCGCGGCTGTGAGCTGCGGCCGCGGGCGGGCGCGCGCGCCGGGGCCAACGCGCGCGCGCCGCGCCGCGCAGGTACCGGCGGCAGGTCGACGAGTTTTGCGGCAGCGCCGAGGACGAGGCGACCGGGGAGTCGGAAGCGACGCTCGCGGCGAGCGAGCGCCTGGCGCGCGCGCAGCAGCTGGTGCAGGGCCTCGGGCTGGAGGCGCTGAGCGGCGGCGGCGACAAGCGGGGCGGCGGGCTGGGTCTGGGCGGCGGCGCCATGCTGCCGTGATCAATGGTGGTCAATGGTGGCGGGGTGGACGACGACGGCAAGCGTTTACATGTTCAGAGCCGCTGAGGCCGCCGACGCGTGGGATGCGGTGTCAGTCAGTGCCAGTGCCCCACCCCCGACCAAACACACACACACACACCAGCTCGTTGCAGCCCCAAGCTCTTCCTTGCCCGTACTCCCGCCGGCGCGCCCACCCAGCATCACGCGCCGCAGCCGCGCCGCGCGCCGCCAGTCCTGGAGCAGTCCACCGCCGCGCGGCCACGCGCCGCCAAAGTCGCGCGGCCCGCCCTGTCCAGCCAAGCGAACCGAAGCACTGTGCATTGTGCAGGAGCCGCCGCCGCTGCTAAACGTACGCAGCCGCGGCGCGCGCGGCGACGGCCAGCCGTCCGGGCGGGCCGTCCGCGCGAATCGCCGGTGACGCCAATGAGCCCCCACACCTGCCCCCTCCCCAGGCGGCGCGCGAGGCCGCAAATAGCAAAAAAGGCCCCCGCTGCGCGCGAGCTGGCCGCCCGCGCACGTTCCGACGACAAGCTGCCAAAGCGAAGCCGAGTGTGAGGCGCGCGAGGCGGCGCGGTGTGGTGACGTTGTCGTGCGTTGCAGTGCCGGACCTAGCAGATCGGCCGCCGCCCTCGGCGCCCCGCGCGGAGCGCGCGGGGCGCTCACGGGCGTGCGCTCTCACGCGCGCACGACGTGCTGCACGCCGAGCGCGGGGCGCTGCGTGCCGCGCACCTGGCGCGCGCTGCGCCGCGCGCCCGGCGCGCCCCGCCCGCGGCGCCGTCGGCGGCCGCGGCCTCGGCGTCCGCCTGCGCCTGCGCGACCTGCATGAGGCGGTGCCAGCTGCGCGCGGGGGACCGGCAGCGCGCGCGAGTCGGTCAGAGGGGGACGGGGGGGTGCCGCTCGCCGCGCGCCGCTGGTCCGCGCTGCGCCGCCGCCGGTCCGCGCCGCCGCGCCGCGCAGCGCCGCCGCGAGTCCGCCGCGCCTGGGCAGGAAGGGGTAGCTGCTCACGCACGCGACGGCCATCTGCGCGCCGGTGATGATGCTCGTCACGCTGTGCGCAAACACGCCGTCCAGCGACTGGTACGCCGCCAGGCTGCGCGCGATGGCGGCGAGCAGCTCCATGCTCTCGCCGTCGAGCCGCGCCGCGGCGGCCTCGGCGGCGCCGGCCGCCGCGGGCGCGCCGGCCGCCGCCGCGGCCGCGCGCAGCGACTCGGCCTGCGCCTGCAGGGCCTGGTACTGCGCGGTGAGCGCGAGCCGCTTGTCCACGAGCGCAGAGAGGCAGGCGCCAAACATGCGGAAGCAGCCAAGCGCGTCCTGGCGCTGCCGCGCGTCGAGCCGCATCGCGCTCAGCACGCGCGGCCAGAGGTCCTCGGGCGCGTCCTGGCGCGCGAGGCTGTCCAGGTTGCGCCGGTTCCAGTCGTACACCAGGCCCTGCCCCTGCGCGACCAGGAACGGCTGCATCGCCGCCATCGTCTCGCGCGTCAGGCGCTCGAGCGCGTCGCGCGCGCGCGCCGCCGCGCCTGCGCGGCGCGCGGCGGGCGGCGTGCGGCGGGCGGCGAGCGGTGAGCGCGGCAGGGCTGCTGCCGGCGCGCGCGGCGGTGCAGTGCGGTGCGCGGCGCGGTGCGGTGCGGTGCGGTGCGGTGCGGTGCGGTGCGGTGCGGTGCGGTGCGGTGCGGTGCGGTGCGGTGCGGTGCGGTTCGGCGCGGCGCGCACCCTCGTCGGGGGCGTCGAGGTGGAGCATGAGGTGCGAGGCCTGCTGCAGGAAGCCCTTGTACAGCGCGAGGCTCTGCTCGATGTTGGTCGGCGTGGCCAGCCGCCCGGCGGCGCCGCACGCGCTGCTCGAGCTGGCGCCGCCGCCGCCGCCCGCCGCGGTCTGCGCCTCGGCAAAGATCGCGGCGATGTCCCCGCTGCCGCCGCCGCCGCCTGCGCCGGCGCCGCCCATGGCGAACGACGGCCGCAGCAGCAGGCTGGCGCTGCCGCTGCGCCCCGGGTGGTTGTAGCCGCCCGCCGCCGCGACCGCGGCCGCGGCGATGCTCGCAGACTCGGCCAGGTCCGACGCGGCCGACACGCTGTGCTGCAGGCTGCTCACGCAGCTGCCGCTGCGCTGCTGCAGCAGCGGCGGCAGCAGGTGCGGGCTGGCGTCGCCGCAGCCGGCGGTCGCGGAGCTGCACGGCGCCGCGGGCAGCGCCGCCGCGGGGTCCTCGCTGCCGCTGTCGGCGAGCTCCGCGCCGGCGGCGGCGCCGAAGCAGCCGGCGCTGCTGCTCGCGCCGTCGCAGCTGCTGAGGCGCTGCGACGCGGGGGCCGCGGCGGCGGCGCCGCCGCCGCGCGGCGTGTCGCCGTCGGCCGCGCCCGGCGCGAGCGCGAGCCCGTTCACGCCCGCCTCCAGCTGCGTCATGATGTCGTGGATGCGCGTGGAGCAGCTCACGCTCGTCTCGAGCACGCGCACGCGGCTGTGGAGCTCGGTGTTCTCCGCCTCCAGCGCCGCGACGAGCGCGAGCTTCGCCGCGACCTCCTGCTCCATTGACGCGAGCTGCCGGCGGAGGGTGCGCGGCCGCGGCGGGTGGGCGTGCGAGGCGGGCGCGCGTGTGTACAGGCGAGCGCGCGCGTGCAGCGGCGAGGGCGCGCGTGCGTCACGGCTGCGCACGTTGGCCTTCTTGCGCTCGCGGTAGCGCTTGTGCGACAGCCGCTGCGCCTCGCTCTTGTAGCGCCGCGTGTTGCGCGGCTTGGCACCCGCGTGGGCGGCCGGCGCGCGCGGCGCGGGCTCCGGCGACCGCGCCGCGCTGCGCGGCGGCGGCGGCGGCGGCGGCGGCGGCGGCGGCGTGGGTGGGAGCGCGCGCCAGCGTGCGCCTGTGTCCCCCCCTCCCCCGCGCGCCCGCCCGCGCGCAGTCCCGCAACGCACGTGCGGCTCTTGGCGCCGGCGCGGGCTCCGCGGGGCGCCTGCTGCTGCTGCCCCGCCGGCGGCAGCAGCGCTGGCGGCAGCGGCGCCGCCGCGGCCGCGACGAGCGCGTCCGTGTCCAGCGGTCCCGCCCCCATCACGAGCTTGTCGGCATCGGGCCACGAGTCGTCGCCGACGAACAGCTCGCTCTTTATCCAGGCGGAGAAGCCGGCATCGAGCAGCATGGCCGCATCCTCCATGGAGCCGCGCTCGCTTGGCGCAGGCGCGGAGGAGGCGCGCAGGGGCGCAGGCCGCTCACATGCCGGCGCTGCGGGGCAGCCGCGGCTCGGCGCGCGCGGGGAGAGGCCCGGGACAGCCGAGGCGGGCGGGCTCTCGGCAGCTGCGGCGTGCGACGCTGCAGGGCGATCGCGCATGTGCTGAGCGCGGCGGGCGGCGCGGCTCCGGGCGGTCTGCGCGCGGTGCAAGGTCGCGACCAAGGCTTGAGCCCGCGGTCACACGCGAGGCCGAGCGCTCGTGGCAGCCTGCCGACGACGCGCAGACTCTCGCGAGTCTCGGTCGGAGCAGCAGACAGGCCCCCACGCGCGCCCAGGCGCTGGCTCGCCCCGCCATGCAACCTCGCCGCTGCTGAGGCGCACCGGGCCGCCAGAGAGGGGCCCAGGTGCGCCAGCGTCCTGGCACGGCTACGCACGTGCCGCCGGCGCCCGCGTCGCCGCACACGCGCCGCGCGCGGGCCGGCGGCGCCGCAACCGCTGCTGGCGCGCCCCGCCGCGCCGCGCCGTCCCGCCGCCAGCGCCCCAGCGCCCTCCCCGCTGAGCGCCCCGCCTGCCGGCGCCCCGGCGCACGCACAGGCGGCGCGGCATGTCGGCGCCGGCGACGCCGCAGGCGGCGGCGGCGAGCGCGGTCGCGAGCGCGCCGCCCGCGGGTGCGCCGCCCGCGCACGCGCACCAGCCCGCGGGCGAGCTCATCGCCAATGCGCTGTCCAAGATCAAGAAGCTCGCTGGCAAGAAGCACGCGGAGCTGGGGGCGCAGTGCCAGGAGCTGATTGACAGCGTGCAGGAGGTGCGGCGCGCGGCGCGCGTGCGGCTGGCCCCCAGCGCGCCCAGCCCAGTGCCGCCGACCGCCGCGCGCGGCGGGGCGTCGTAGGTGCTGTCGCCCAGCTACGCGGCGCGCGCGGCGGAGCTGCGGGCGGCGGCAGAGGCGGCTGCGGTCGCGGCAGCAGCGGCGGCGGCGGCGGCGGCGGCGGCGGCGGCGGCGGCGGCGGCGGCGGCGGCGGCGGAGCAGGCGGCGGCGCCGGCTGCGGAGCCAGCTGCGGCGGCGGACACGCCCGCCACGCCCACGGCAGCAGACGCTGGCGAGGGCGGCGGCGAGGGCGCCGATGCGGCAGCGACAGCGCAGGAGAGCGACGGCGCGCCGCCCGCCGGCGGCGACGGCGCTGCGGCGGAGCCCGACGCCGGCGGCGACGCCGCGGCCGAGACGCCAGCGGCAGCGGCCGACGACGGCGCGGCGGTGGCAGCGGCCGAACAGGCCAAGCGCGACGCCGACGCAGCGCGGCTGGCGGCGGCGGTCGCGCTGCCGCCCGCGCCGCCGGCCGACCTCGTGCAGCGCACCGACAGCGCCATCAGCGACGCCGCGGCGATGGCGGTCCTGCAGGTGCGGACCGCGGCGGGGGCGTGCGGGGGACGCGCGCCGGCTGCCTGCCGAGGCGGCAGCGCCGGCGGCAGCGCCCGCAGAGTGCCAGCGACGGCTGCGCTCCCAGCTCACGCGCGGCGCCCGCGGCACAGGTGCTCGCGGCGGCGGTGGACACGCGGCGCGCGGCGATCGTGGAGGTGGCGCTGGACCTCATCCACAAGCTCATCGCCTTCAGGTGGGCCCGCCCGAGGCCCCGGCAGTGTGGCGCACCCGGCGCGGCCGCGTGGGGCGGCCGCCGCGCCGCGCCGCGCCGTGCCTCGCGCGTGCCCGAGCGCCGCGCGCCCCCGCGCCGCGCAGGTACCTGCAGGGCGCGGCGCACCACCTGCAGCCGGAGCGGGGCGAGGAGGGCGGCGCCGGCGCGCTGGGCGGCGGCGGCGCCGCGGGCGGCAGCCCGCAGGGCCTCGCGGTGTCGCTCGTGTGCCGCTGCGACGAGATCCCCGACGAGGGCGTGGAGGTGCTCGTCCTGCGCGGCCTGCTCACCGCGGCGACGAGCGGCACGTTCAGCCTGCACGGCCAGGCGCTGCTGCTGGGCGTGCGCACGGCGTACAACATCCACCTCATGTCGCGCAGCGAGGTCAACCAGACCACCGCCAAGGCCGCGCTCACGCAGATGCTCAACGTCGTCTTCCAGCGCATGGAGGCCGGCCGGCTCGGCGTCGCGGTGCGGCGGAGGACTCGGCGCCGACGTGCCAGCGGCCCGCGCTGTGCCTGCGGCGGTGTTGCACCCGCGCGCCCGGGCCGCGCGGCGGCGCTGCCTGCGCCCGCGCGCCGCCGAGCAACGAGCCCGCCGCGCCGCGCGCCCGCCCGCGTGCTGCGTGCTGCGTGCGCGCAGGTGCGGCCGATCATCGTCGCCGACCTGCTGGGCGGGGGGCCGAGCGCGAAGGCCGCGCCCGAGGCGAGCAGCGTCGCGGCGGCGGTGCAGGGGTTTCTCAACAACGTCGTCGCCGCGGCGGGCTACGGCGGCGCCGCGCCGGGCGAGAGCGCGGAGGCGCTCAAGCAGAGCGTGGCGGACGCGGTTCTCGCGCCGCGCGCGAGCATGGACGCCGCGGACGCCGCGGCCGCGGCCGCGGCGGCGGCAGCGCACTCGGCGGCCGCCGCGGCGGCCGCGTCAGCCGGGCGCGGCGGCGCCCGCGGCGCGTCGGAGGACGAGGAGGAGGACGAGGAGGGCGACGACCGGGAGACCTTCCACCTCGCCGGCGCGGACAGCGGCAGCGCCGGCGACGCGACGCCGCCCGCGGCGGCCGCGGCGCCGCAGCCCGCCGCGGCCGCGGGCCCCGCCGGCGCGGCGGGCGCTGGGCCGGCGGCGCCGGCTTTGCCGCCGGGCGAGGCGCTGCGGGCGCTGCTGGTGAAGGACGCGTTCCTTGTCTTTCGCGCGCTCTGCAAGCTCAGCATACGCACGAGCGACACCGCCACGGTCGCCGACCCGACCGCCGTGCGCGGCAAGGTGCGCGCGCGGCCTCCCGGCGCCGCTACGCGCGCCTGGGGCGCCCCCGGCCGCGGCCGCCGCCGCCGCGCCCACCCCGCCGCCTCGCCTCTGCCACTGCTGCCGCCGCCGCGTCCGCCGGTGCGCGCAGCTGCTCGCGCTGGAGCTGCTCAAGGTCGTGCTGGAGAACAGCGGGCCGACGTTCCGCGGCAGCGAGCGCTTTGCGGGCGCGATCCGGCAGTACCTGTGCCTGAGCCTGCTGAAGAACAGCGCGAGCAGCATCCCCGCCGCGCTGCAGCTCTCGGCGAGCATCTTCCTGTCCCTGCTGCAGCGCTTCAGGTCCGTGCTCAAGGCCGAGGTGGGCGTGTTCTTCCCGATGATAATGCTCAAGCCCTTGGAGCCGCCCGGCGCGGGCGGCGGCGCGGGGCCCGGACCCGCCGGCGGCGGCGCTGGCCCGGCCGGCAGCCTCGCGGTCAACGCGTACAGCTACAAGTGCGCGCGCGCGGGCGCGCAGGGGCGCGGGCTGCGTCCGTCTAGCCCACGCCGTGCACGCCGCCCCGCTCACTGCGCCGCGCGCCGCGCTGCCGCCAGGGTGGTCGTGCTGCGCTGCCTGCGCGAGGTGTGCGGCGAGGGGCAGCTGCTGGTGGACCTGTTTGTGAACTACGACTGCGACATCGGCAGCAGCAACCTCTTTGAGCGCCTCATCAGCGGCCTGGTCAAGATGGCCCAGGCGGCGCTGCCCGCGGGCGCCGACGCGGCCAGCGTCGCGCAGGAGGCCTGGCTGCGCCAGGAGGCGCTCACGTGCCTCTCCGCCGCCGCCGACGCGCTGCTGCGCTGGTACCAGGCCGCGCGGACCGGCGCGGCGGGCGCCGACGGACCCGACGGGTGCGCCGCGCGCCGGGGCGGAGGGCCGGCGGGAGGGGGGGGGCTGCTGGCGGCCGCGCGCCTCGGGGCTGGCAGCCGCGGGCGCGGCGCCGATGGCCTGCGCACCACGCCGTGCGCAGGGACGAGGAGCCCGCGCCGGGCGGCGCCATGGGCAGCACGCACCCCAGCGCCACGAGCCTCTCGGGCGGGCCCGAGTCGGGCACGCCGCGCGGCGGCGCCGCCGCGGCCAGCACGCCGCGCGGCGGCTCGCCCGGCGGCGGCGAGCCACGCGAGAGCGCCCCGTCTGGCGGCGGCGGCGGCGGCGGCGCGGGCGCGGGCGACGCGCTGATCCGCAAGCGCGCGGCCAAGGAGAAGTGGACGGAGGGCATCGCCCTCTTCAACACCAAGCCCAAGAAGGGCATCGCCGCGCTGCAGGCGCGCGCGCTGCGCTGTGCGCTGCGCGCGCTGCGCATGCTGTGCGCGCGCCGCGCCGCGCGGCGGCCCCGCCGCGCCGCCAAGCCCGCCCGTCGCCGCCGCAGGCGGAGGGCATGGTCGGGCGCAGCCCCGAGGAGGTCGCGGCCTTCCTGCGCAGCGCGGAGGGGCTGGACAAGACGCTGATCGGGGACTACCTGGGCGAGCGCGAGGAGGGCGCGCTGCGCGTGATGCATGCGTATGTCGACAGCATCGACTTTGGGGGGCTGGAGTTTGACACCGCCATACGCACCTTCCTGCAGGCGCGCGGGGACGGGGGAGGGGGGTCACAGGCCCTCGGGCCAGGGCCTGCGCCGGCGGCGCGGCCGGCGGCGCGGTGCCTGCTGCTGCCTCGGCGCCGCGGCCGTGACCGGCCGGCCCCGCGCGCGCGCGCGGCCGCGCGCAGGGCTTCCGGCTGCCGGGCGAGGCGCAGAAGATTGACCGCCTGATGGAGAAGTTTGCGGAGCGCTACGTGCTGTGCAACCCGGGGAGCTTCAAGAGCGCCGACGTCGCGTACGTGCTCGCCTACAGCGTCATCATGCTCAACACCGACGCGCACAACCCGCAGGCGCGGCGCGGCGCGGGCGCGGGCGCGGCGCGCGCGCCTGCCGCCTCGCCCCTGCCGCCCCGTGCCCCTCGCTCACTCCCTCACTCACCCCGATCTCACTCTCTCACTCGCTCCCCTGCCTCCCTCCCCCCCCCCCCCCCCCACCCGCCCCGCCTGCCCGCCCGCCAGGTGAAGAAGAAGATGAGCGCCGAGGACTTTCTCAAAAACAACCGCGGCATCAACGACGGCGCAGACCTGCCCCCGCCCTTCATGCGCGCGCTGTACGACCGCATCGTGCACAACGAGATCAAGGTGGGAGGCGCGCCGCGGGCGCAGCGCGCGGCGCGGCGAGGGAGGGGAGAGGGCTGGATGAGGGGGCGTTTGGATGCGATGCGTGCGCGCGAGCGCCCAGCGGGTGCGCCGCCAGCCAGCGACCCCCCTGCACCAGCCCGCCCACCCGCCCGCCCGCCCACCCACACCCCCCCCCAGATCAAGGACGAGCTCGTCGACGCGCCGAGCGCCAAGGCGGCCGCCGAGGCGGCGGCGCGCGGCAGCCTGCTCATGTCGGCGCTCTGGTCCATCGTCGGCGGGGCCAAGGCCGCGACGAGCGCGGAGCCGAGCGACGACGCGATCGCGCGCACGCTCGACTACCTGCACGCGCGCGCGCACGGCGCGACCTACTTCACAGCGACCGACCCGGGTGAGGCGGGCAGGGCTCAGCAGGGGCGGCGGCGGCGTGGCAGGGGCGTGATGCGGCTGGGGCCAGGCGGCGCGGCGGCGGGGCCCGAGGGGGGGGCGTGGCGCGCCGCGTGCCGCCGCCCTCTCTGACCTCCCGCGCTGCGCCCTGCTCTCGCTGACCCCCGCCTCGCCTGCCGCCGCCCCTGCCCTGCCCTGCCCGCACGCGCCGCCGCCAGACACGGTGCGCCCGATGCTGGAGGTCATCTGGGCGCCGCTGCTGGGCTGCTTCAGCCTGCTGTTTGACGAGTACAGCGACCCCCGCCTGCTGCGCCTCGTGCTGACCGGCTTTGAGGCCGCCGCGTGCCTCTCCGCGTCGCTCGGCGTGGCCAACCTGCGCGACGTGTACGTCAACTGCCTCGCCAACTTCAGCCACCTCCACAGCCCGCCCACGATGCGGGTCAAGCACGCGCTGGCGTTCGGGGCGCTGCTCAACGTCGCGCTGTCGGTGGGGGACCATCTCGGAGAGCGGTGCGCGGCGCGGGACGGGGGAGAGAGAAAGGGGCGCGGGGAAGGGGTTGGTAGTGGCGCCGCGCCGCTGCCGCTCACCCACCCGGCGCGCCGCCGTGCGCCGCGCGCCGCAGCTGGCTGGAGGTGCTGCGCTGCATCAGCCGCTGGGAGCTGCTGCAGCAGATGGCGAGCGGCACGCCGAGCGACGCGGTGCTCTTCGCCGGCGCCGGCGGCGCGCTGCCGGCGGGCGACGCAAAGCGCCGCGGCGGCGCGCCGCCGCGCCGCGGCGGCGGCCCGGGCGCCGGCGGCGCGCCGAGCGGGCCGCAGTCGATGGAGACGATGGCAATGAGCGAGGCCAGCCTCAAGCGCGGCGCGGGCGCGCCGGGGGGCGGCGGGCACCACCACGGGCACCACCACGGGCACCACGAGGGCGGGCTCGAGGGCCTCTCGCTCGCGCCGGAGATCATCGCCGCCGTCGACGCCGCCGCCATCAACAAGGCGCGGCAGGGCGCCCGCGGCGCGCCGGGGGCCGCGCGTCGCGCCCCTCCCCGCGCCGCCGCCGCCGCGGGCGCCGCGCGGACGCCGCCCGCGCCGCCGCCGCGCGGACGCCGCGCCGCTCGCGCCGCCGCGCGCGCCCCTGCCCCGCGCCGCCAGGTGTACGTGTCGTCCGCGGGCCTGGACAGCGACGCGATCGTGGCCTTTGTGCGCGCGCTCGCGGCGATCAGCGCGGACGAGCTGTCCGCGCCGTCAGCGCCGCGCGTGTACAGCCTGACCAAGATCGTCGAGATCTCCCACTTCAATATGGGCCGCATCAGGCGCGACCAGCCGCACGGGGCGCGCACGGGGCGCGCCATGCCACGCCCCGCCGGCGCCGCGCCCTGCCGCCGCCGCGCGCCCGACCTCACACGCCCGCCCTCGCCCCACCCCCCCCCTCCCGCCCCCTCTCCCCAGGCTGGTGTGGAGCCGCATGTGGGCGGTGCTCGCGCAGCACTTCATCACGGTCGGCTGCTCGCCCAGCCTGCCCGTGTCGCTGTACGCCGTCGACAGCCTGCGCCAGCTCGCGATGAAGTTCCTGGAGCGCGACGAGCTCGCCAACTACACCTTCCAGAACGACTTCCTGCGCCCCTTCGTCGTCGTCATGCGCCAGTCGCAGGTGCGCCGCAGCGGCGGCCGCAGCGGCGGCCGCGGCGGCGCAGTGGCGCAGCGTCAGCGAGCCCTGCCGCCGCCCTCCCCCTGACTCTCCCGCCCCGCGCCGCCTGGATGCAGGCGGTTGAGATCCGGGAGCTCATCATCCGCTGCGTGAGCCAGATGGTGCTCGCGCGCGTGGCCAACGTCAAGAGCGGCTGGAAGAGCCTCTTCATGGTCTTCACCACCGCCGCGGGCGACGCCGACCCGGGCATCGTCGCGCTCGCGTTTGACACCGTCGAGCGCATCGTGCGCCAGCACTTTGCGCACATCACCGGTGCGCCGCGGCCGCGCGACGCGGGCAGGCGGCGGCGGGTGGCGGCACGCCGCGCGCGCGCCGCGTGCGCCGCGCCGCTCCCCTCCCCCCTCCCCAACAAAGCAAGCACGCTCGCACGCTCAACACGCCCGCCGCCCGCCCCGCCGCACGCCCTCAACCCCCTCAACCCCCCTCAACCCCGGACCGCGGCAGAGACGGAGACGACGACATTCACCGACTGCGTCAACTGCCTCATCGCCTTCACCAACAACCCCCACTCCCTCGACGTCGCGCTCAGCGCCATCGCCTTCCTGCGCTTCTGCGCCGCCAAGCTCGCGGAGGGCGCGATCGGGGAGCTGCCGGACGCGGTGCCCGACGTCGAGCCGGGGCGGCTCGCGCCCACGCGCGTGGTGCGCGCCGCGCCGCCGCACGCGGCCGCGCCGCGTGGCGCACGCGCACACGCAATCAAGCCAGCGTGCGCGCTCACGCGCGCGGCGCCGCCGCCGCCGCGCAGGTCGCGCTGGACGCGCAGCCGGACGGCGCGCCGGCGGCGGCGCTGCTCGACGACGGCGGCGCGTCGTCCCCGGGCGGGCTGCGCTTTGTTGACCGGGACGAGCACGTGTACTTTTGGTTCCCGCTGCTCGCGGGGCTCAGCGAGCTCACGTTCGACCCGCGCCCTGAGATCCGCCGCGCCGCGCTCGAGGTGCGGCGCATAGCGCGCGCGGCGCGGCGTCGCTCGGGGTTGGCGGCGCCGCCGCCTGCCCCCGGCCCCGCCCCGGGTGCCGCGCGCCCGCACGCCCGCACGCCCCCACCGCGCCGTGCCCGGCCGACAACGCTGCGCGCGCGCAGGTGCTGTTTGACGTGCTCGCGACGCACGGCGGCGCGTTTGCCGCGTCGTTCTGGGTCCGCATCTTTGAGCGCGTGCTGCTGCCCATCTTTGACCACGTGCGCGCGGAGGTGACCGACACCACGACCTTCACCAGCGAGCGCCGCCGCGCGCAGGAGGACGCGTGGCTCTACGACACCTGCACGCACTGCCTGCAGGCGCGCGGCGCGCGCGGCGCGCGCTCGGGGCATTTGGGGGGGGGGGGGGGGGTCACGGCTGGCGCACGGGACGCGGCCTGCGCTCACGCCACGCACTGACCCGTGGCCGCCCGCGCCCACGCCCTGTCGCCGCCCTCTCACCCCCCTCTCGCCCTCCCCCCGCGCAGCACCTGGTCGACCTGGTGGGGCAGTACTACGAGCCGCTGGTCCCGCTGCTCCCCCGCCTGCTGGGCCTGCTGGCCAGCTTCATCACGCGCGCGCACGCGAGCCTCGCCAGCGTCGGCGTCGCCGCGTACGTGCGCCTCGTGCACAGCTGCGCCCGACAGCTCACGCCCGACACCTGGCTGCAGGCGCGCCGCGCCGCGCACGCGCCGCTGCGCAGGCCGCGGCGCGCCCGCGCGTGGCCCCGCGCGTGGCCGCCCACGCGCGCCAGCCCTCCCGCCCATGCGCAGGTGGTGGGCACGCTGCAGTCGGCGATGCACGACACGCTGCCTGACGCGGCCGAGCTGGTCACGCCGCCGCTGCGCGCCGGCGGCGGCAGCACCGACGCGCTGCCGGGCAGCGGCGGCGGCGGCGGCGCGGCGCCGGGGCAGCCGCGGCCGCCGTACACGCTGCGCGAGGGCGTGGGCATGCGGCGGCTGCTGCGCTTCCGCGTCGCGGCGGGCGTGCAGCTGCTGCTGGTGCAGGCGGGGAGCGAGGTGTACGCGCAGCACTACCACCAGATGCCGGTGCGGCGCAGGGGCGGGGGCGGGCGCGGCGCGGCGCCGGGGCGGCGCGGGCGCAGGGGCGGGCGCGGCGCGGGCGCGGCGCGGGCGCGGGGGCGGCGCGCAGGGGCGCGCGGGCGCGGCGCGGCGAGGCTGCAGGCCGCCGCCCGCTGACGTGGTCCCCCCTCCGTGCCCCGCCGCCTGCGGCCGCCTGCGGCCGCCGCGCAGCCGGCGGCGATGGTCGCGCTGGCGGACAGCCTGCAGCTGGTCGGCGGCCACGCGCGGCGCGTGAACACCGACCTTCCGCTGCGCCGCCGCCTGGCGGCGCAGCAGGCGGAGGACCGCGTGCCGGAGGACCGCTGGCTCGCCGACCCGCCGCTGCTGCGGCAGGAGGCGGAGGCGAGCCACGCGTACCTGTCGGTGCTGATGCACGTGGCCAGCGTGGGCCGCGCCGGCGCCGGCTGGCGCGGCGGCGCCGACGCGCAGCAGGCGATGCGGGTGCGGGCGCGCGCGGCGCGCGCCCCGGGCTGCGCGGCGCGCCGCGCTGCTCTCTCGTCCGCCGCCGCGCTCACTGCCGCGCCGCCGCGCTCGGGTGCAGGCGTCGGAGCGGCTCGTGGGTCTGTCGTACGCGGTGCTGGAGCGCTTCGGCAGCGGCCAGCAGCCGGGCGCGGGCGGCGCGGCAGCCTCGGCGCCAGCGGGCGCCGGCGGCGGCGCAGCAGGCAGCAGCAGGCCCGGGCAGGCCAGCGGCGGCGGCGGCGGCGGCGGCGGCGGCATGGCCTCCAGCTCAGCCGAGTACGCCGCGTTTGCGCCGCTCGTGGTCTCCACGCTCAAGGTGCGGCGCGGCCGGCCCGCCGCGCGCGCCGCCGCGCGCGCCGCCGCCGCGCTCGCGCCCGCGCGCGCGCCTCACCCTCTCCCGCCCCGCGCGCCGCCGCCCCGCGCGCCGCCGCCGCGTGCGTCCGCGCCCGGTGCAGGCGCTGAGCGCGCTGGACGGCGCGACGTTCCAGGGCGAGCTGGAGCGCTTCTTCCCGGTGCTGACGGCGCTCATCACCTGCGAGTACGCGCCGCCCGACGTGCAGCGCGCGCTCAGCGAGCTCTTCGCGCTGCGCGTCGGCCCGCTGCTGCCCGGCGTGCCAGGCCTCGCGCACTAGCTGGGGCTGGGGGGTCGCGCAGGGGCGCGCGCGCAGCTGCCGCGACGGCAGCGCCGCGCGGCGCCGGCGGCAGGTAACTCGCCCTGACTCGCCCTGCCCGCGCCGTCCCTGGCTGCCCGGCGCTGCGGTCAGCAGCGGGGGGCACGTCAACTTGCACCGGCGCCGCACGCCACGGAACGCCAACTCGGGGCACGCGGCAAAAAAGCACGCGCTCGCGTGCCGCCCCGGCCCCGGGCGGCGGGCATCTCATCGACACACACGCAAGCAAGCAGCCTGAAATAAACCCGCCCGCCTCGAGCTCGCCCGCCGACCGCCGCCCGCGATCACTCGGCCGCCGCCGCGCGCGCCGCCGCCCCGCTCACAGCACCGCAAACGGCGCGCCCTCCTCGTCGCCGCGCGCCGCGTTGGTCGCCGCCTCCAGCGACGCCGCGGCCTCCTCGTCGTGGCTGTCCGCGCGCGTGGCGCCGCCGCCGCCGCCGCCGCCGCCGCCGCCGCCCACGTCCGGGCCGAGCACCAGGTCCTTCAGCGCGCCGCCCGCCGCCGCCACCGCGCCGCCCGCCGCGCTCATCAGGCCGCCGCCGCCGCCGCGGCCGGCCTCGTCGGCGCCGGCCTCGCCCTCGCCACCACCGCCACCGGTCTCCAGGTGGCTGCCGCCGGCCTCGCCCTCGCCCTCCCCCTCGCGGCCCGCCTTCTCGCCGGGCGTGGACGGCGCGGGCACGGCCGCCGCGTCGCCGGCCTCAGCAGGCGCCTGCTTGAGCGCGCCGTACGAGCCGTCCGCGGGCACGGGCTCGCCGCTGCCGGGCTCGCGCGGCTCGGCGCGCGCGGCGCCGCCGGCTCCTCCTCCTCTGCCGCGCCGCCGCCACCGCCGCCGCCGCCGCCCGCCGCGGCGGCGTCCGCCTCGGCTGTGATGTCGGCCAGGCCCGCCGCCGCGGCGTCGCTGGCGGTGAAGATGCGGGCGCCGCCGCCGCCAGACTCGGGGACCTCCGCAGCGGCCGCGGCCGCGGCCGGCGCGCGGTCGGCCGCGGGCGCCCCGGTGCGCATGCCCAGGGCCTTGCCGGGCGCGTTGCGGTCGGCCGCGCCGCCCGGCGAGCCGGGGCCGGCGCACGCGGGCGCGCCGCCGCCGGCGGCCGCGACAGGCTCGCGCGGCGGCTCGTCGGGCACCAGCGCGGCCGGCGGCGCGCGCGCGTCGGGCCGCGCCGCGTCGGGCGCGGCCGCCGCGGCGACCAGGTCGGCGGTGGAGGGGTCGGCGATCGCCTTCGCCTCAACGTCGCTCAGCGGCACGCCGCCGGCGCCGGGGTCGGCCAGCGCCGTCACTGCGCCGGGCGAGGGGGAGGCGGGGGCGCGGGTGTGTGAGGGGGCGGGGTCAGCCTGCTGGGCCGCCCGCGCCGCGCGGTGCGCGAGCACGACGCAGCGAGTGGCGCGCGCGGGCAGCTCACCCGCCTCGGCGGCGCCGGGCGTGGCCGGGCGGGGCGGCGCGGCGCTCGCGGACGGCTCGCCCGGCTCGCCGCTCGGGCGCGCGTCGTCCACGTTCTGCGGCTGCGGCGGCGGCGCGGGCGGCGTGGGCGGCGTGCGCGGCGGGGCGGCGCACGCCGTGGGCGCGCTCTGCGGCGCGCGTGCATGCGCACCTGCGGCGCGGCGGCCGGGCCGCCGCCGGCGCGCGGCGCCGACTCGGCGTCTGCCGCCGCCTCGCCGGCGCCGCCGGGGCGCGCGCGCGCGAAGCGGCCGTCGACCGCCGACTGCGTCGTCCCGCCGGGGGCCCACTCGCCACCGCTCTCGAGCTCGCTTGCCGCTGGCGGCGCCGGCTCGGCATCGCCGCCCGCGCGCGCGCCGGCGGCGACGGGCGTGAAGCCCTCTGCGTCCGCCGGCGCCGCCGGCGCCGCGCGGGGCGCGGCGGCGGCGAGCTCGTCCGCGACGGTGAGTGGCGGGCTGCCGTCGTCCGCCGTCGGCGGCGGCGCGGGCGGCTGCGCCTGGTCGGGCGCGGACAGCTCGTCGCGGTCGCTCGGCGCGAGCAGGGCGTCCTTGAACGACCGGTCGCCCGGCGCCGCCGCCGCGGGGCCCGCGCCGGCGTCGGCCATCTGGGGGGTCGCAGGCACGGGCTGGGGGCGGCCCCCGGCGCGCTGCTGGGCCGGCCTGGGGCGCGGCACGCGGACCGGCGGCGATGAGGTCGCGCGGCGGCCGCGGGCGCGCGTGTCCGTGTGGGTGGGAGCGCGATTGGGGTGCGCTCAGGTTTGTGTGGGGGCGACCGCGGGGCGCGGCGTCAAGAGGGAGCGGCGCGCAGTCGCAAAATCGCCGTCACGCCGCGCATAGCTGAGCGCGCCGCCGCCGCCACCACCATTTTCCAGTGGCGCCAGTCCCGCTCCTCGCTTCTGCCGCTGCGCCGCGCCGCTGCCTCGCGACCGCGCTCGCGCCGCCGCGCCGTCGCCGCGCCCACGCCCGCGCCACCAGCGATCGATCGAGGCGGCGCAGAACATTCCGCTTCTGCTCGAGGAGGCGGGCGCGCAATCGCTGCGGCAGCAGCAGCGGCGTCATCGGCCGCGCGAACAGCGGCGCGGGCGGCCCCGCGCCCGCCCGCCCCGGCCGGCGCGGCGCAGTCGCACCCGCTCGCGATGAAGGCTGCCTCATGCTGGTCTTCGCGCGAGCGGCTGCGACGAGGGCACCCTCGTCGCAGCAGGTGAGCCAGCCGCATCCACGGCTGCCTCGGCGGCGGCGCGCGCCGCGCGCGCACGCCCCGCACCCCGCGCCTCGTCCAGCTCCGCGCTGCGGCTCGCGGCGGCTCTTGTCGTACCGCCAGATGAGAATCGATGCGCTCTGGCGCTCCGACAAGAGCCGCCCCGAGCCGCTCGTCTGCGCGCCGCCGACCAAGATCGCGGTGGCGGCCGTGACCACGGAGGCGCGGCCGCGGCGGCTGAGCCGCGCGACGCGGCCGCGGCGTCCGCGCCGCGCAGCAGCCAGCCCTACGGCCGCGCGCTGCCCGGCGACCTCGGGGCGCGCTTGCACGCGTGCGCCCCACACCCATTGCTCGGACGCCTTGATTGCGGTCGCCCGTAGTGGGCAGTCGTGGCGCTGCGACCGCTACACTGTTGCGGTCGTCGTAGAAGGGGGCGTCGATGACGGCGTGCCAAACTACGACGACCGCAATGTGTGTGTGTCGCGCGCGTATGCCGTGCATGCGCCTGACCCGCCGGCGGCGCCGGCGGCCCCGCGCACGGCCCGGCCCGGCCGGCGCGGCGCAGTCGCACCCGCTATGGTTGAAGGCGAGCTCATGCTGGCCTTCCGCGCGAGCGGGTGCGACGAGGGCACCCTCGTCGCAGCAGGTGAGCCTGGCGCGCCCACGGCTGCCTCGGCGGCGGCGCGCGCCGCGCGCGCACGCCCTGCGCCCAGCTCCGCGCTGGCGAGCGGCTCGGGGCGGCTCTTGTCAGCGCCAGGTCCGATGCTCTGGCGCTCCGACAAGAGCCGCCCCGAGCCGCTCGTCTGCGCGCCGCCGACCAAGATCGCGGCGGCGGCCGCGACCACGGAGGCGCGGCCGCGGCGGCTGAGCCGCACGGCGCGGCCGCGGCGTCCGCGCCGCGCGGCAGCCAGCCCTACGGCCGCGCGCTCCCCGCCGACCTCGGGGCGCTTGCACGCGTGCGCACCCATTGCTCGCACGCCTTGATTGCGGTCGCCCGTAGTGGGCAGTCGTGGCACTGCGACCGCACTGTTGCCGTCGTCGTAAAAGGGGGCGTCCATGACGGCCCGCCCAACTACGACGACCGCAAAGTGTGTGTGTCGCGCGTGCGGCAACGCTCGCGTGCGCCTGACCGTTCTTGACACCCGCTGCAGGCTGGCTGGCGCGCGCGTGTCCGGGTGGGAGCGCGATCGCGGCGCGTGCGGCGGGGTGTGGGATGACCGCGCAGTCGTGGAGGGGGGCGCTGCGCCGTAACACGCAGAAGCGCCGCGCGCTCGCCCCATCACGCCACGCGCCGCGCAAAGCTGAGCACGCCGCCGCCACCGCCCTCGGGCGGCGCGGGCCCCGCCCCCGGCTGCTGCTGCTGCTGCTGCTGCTGCTGCGCCGCCGCCGCGCCGCTGCCGGGCCGCGCCGCGGCGCGCCAGCCGCCGCCCGGCGCCTCGGCCGGCGCTGCGCTCGGCGGCCGCGCCGGCTGCTGCGCCCGCGGCGGCTGCGCCCGCGGCGCCGCTGCGGCCGCGCTCGGCGGCCGCGCGGGCCAGGACGCGACGGGCAGCCCCGGCGCGGCGTGCTCGGCGGCCGCGGGGCTGAACGCAAACTGCGCGAGCGCCGCCGGCGCCGGCGCGACCGCGCCGCCGCTGAGGCGCGCCTTCTTGGCCTGCTGCGCCTGCTGCGGCGGCGGCGCCGGCGCCTGCGCCGCCGGCTCCTCGTCCGACTCCCAGTCGTCCCAGTCGTCGCCGCCGGCCGTGGGCGCGGCCGCGGGCGCGGCCTTGGGCTTGGCCGCGCCGCGCGCGCCGCCGGCGCCACCACCGCGTACGGCGCCGCCGCCGCCGGCCTGGTGCGGCGCTGCAAAGAGCTCCCGGTAGTTGATGATCAGCTCCTCGTCCTCCCGCGCGCCGCCGCGCGCCTGCGCCGCGCAGTGCGCCGCGACGCGCTCGAGCACCTGCGCGCGCGGCCGCGGCGGGCAGCGGCGGCGGTCAGCGCGGAGCGCCCGAGAGAGAGACCCCCCGGCAGGCGCGGCCGGCGCGCGGCGCCGCTGCCGCCGCCGCCGCCTCCGCGCGCGCGCGTGGCAGGCCGGGCGCCGCACGCCCCAGCCCTCTAGAGGGCCCTCTAGCAGGGGCAGCGGGCCGCACCGCAGCAAAGTGATGGCCGTACTTCTTCCACTTGCTCCGCGCGTACCCGCCCACGCGCTCGCGCAGCCAGTCCTCCAGCTCGTCCAGGCTCTGCGGGGGAGGAGGAGCAGGCAGCGCGGGGCGCGGGGGCGGGGTCCAAGGGGGCGGGGGAGCAGCGCGGCGGGGGAGCGCGCGCGGCCG
This sequence comes from Scenedesmus sp. PABB004, assembly GCA_014905635.1. Classification (NCBI taxonomy): domain Eukaryota; kingdom Viridiplantae; phylum Chlorophyta; class Chlorophyceae; order Sphaeropleales; family Scenedesmaceae; genus Scenedesmus; species Scenedesmus sp. PABB004. The sequence continues at coordinate 112,262 of JABVCE010000010.1, read as the reverse complement.
TCGGCGGCGGCGGCGGCGTGCCGGGGCGCCGCCGCACCGCCGCGCCGCGCTGTGCGAGGACGTCGAGCTGCTTCTTGCTCGCCACGACCTCCACGCCCACGCCGTAGTGGTCGGCGAGCGCCTGGCGCAGCCCGATGAGCGCGTCGCGCGCGGCCTCGTACTGCGCTGCATCCACGACCGCGCCCGACGCGCCGCCCGCGCTGCCCGGCCGCGCGGCGGCGGCGGCGGCGGCGGCGGCGGCGGCGGCGGCGGCAGCGGCGCCCGGCCGCCGCGCGGGCGTGGGCTTGCGCGCGCCGCCGGCGCCGGCGCCGCGCCGCGCCGCCGCGGCGGCGGGCGCCGCGGGCGCGGGCGCCTGCGGGCTGTGCTGCCAGGCGTCCAGGTCGAGCTCCTCCAGCAGGCCCTCGTCCGGCGCCTGCTCCGCCGCGAGCGCGCCCAGCAGGCGGTCATCGATGGGGTCCTCCTCCGCCTCGGCCGCCGCACGCTCCGGCGCCGCCTTGCCGCGGCGCTTGCGCCCCGCGGCTGCGGCGGCGCCGCCGGGCCCGCCCCGGCCCGGCTTGCCCGGCGGCATCGCCATCGTGACCCGCAGCTGACCCGACATGAGCGCGGCGCGGCGCGCCTGCACGGCGGTGCAAGACGGGGCGGCGCGGTGGGGTGCCGCCGCGCCCCGGCGCGCGGCGGGCGCGCCCCAGTGCACGCAGCACACACACAGCGCATGCAGCCTTTGCCCCCCCCCCCCCCCAACAAAACACACACACACACACACACACACACACACACACACACACACACACACACACACACACACACACACACACACACACACACACACACACACACACACACACACACACACACACACAACACACGGCCTGGCTCTCACCGCGTCGACGGCGATGACGCTGACGATCGACTGGTACGTCTCCTGTCGCGCCGTGTCCTCGCGCAGCACGCCGGTGAGCACGAGGCGCCGCAGCAGGCGCTCCTGGTCGCCGCGCGCGAGCCCGAGCCGCGCCGCCGCGCCGAAGCCCGGCAGCCGGTCAAAACCGCAGCTCGCGACCTGCGCACACGCGCGCGGGCGGGCGGGCGGGCTCGGCAGCTGCGCACGCGGGCGGGCGGGCGCCGCCGCGGCTGGCAGCCGCGCCAGGCCGCGCGATGACGCTGCCGCACCAGGCCCTTGTGCCGCGCGGTGGGGCTGCCGCGGAAGAGCTCGAGGATGAGCGGCGCGCCGCGCGGCGCGCCGAGGCTCTCCACCAGGCCCACCAGCGCCTGCGCGGCCTCCGTGAAGTCACGCTCTGGCGCGGGGCGGCACCGCCGGAGAGAGGGGGCAGTGAGCGCGACGAGCGAGTGACTGCGCCGGCCGCGGCGAGCGCAGGGCGCCTGGTGACAAGCGCGAGCGCGCGCGCGCGCCGCGGCGCACCCTCGGGTGCGTCGACGCCCGCCGCGGCGTTGGCCTCGCACACGTCGCACGTGCCGGCGCAGCGCGCCGGCGTGAAGCTGGTCTCGCCAAAGTGGTGCATCAGCAGGCAGCGCCGGCACTCGACCGACGACTCGGCAAAGTTGATCTGGGGTCCGCGGTGCAGCAGCGGTGGCGGCGCGCGCGCAAGCGGCGGCTGGGCGTCTCCCGCAGGGCCCCACCCACCCGCCCACCCGCCCGCCCAGCCACCCGCCCACGCGCGCGCACCATCGCGTTGAGCGCGTGCGTGTTGACCGCGACGACCTCGGGCGCGGTGCCGTTCTCCGCCGCGCTCGTGGCGAGCATGTGCCGCGCCTTGACCGCGTCCGCGTAGCTGTAGAACAGCACGCACGACGCCGGCGCGCCGTCGCGCCCGCCGCGCCCCGTCTCCTGGTGGTACCTGGAGCGGTGTGTGTGTGGGGGTGTGTGGGTGTGTGTGTGTGGGTGTGTGGGTGTGTGTGTGGGTGTGTGGGTGTGTGGGTGTGCGTTGCAGGTGGGCGGGCGGCCGCGGCGCGGCCCGCCGCGGGCCGCCGCACGCGCACGCGCTGGCGCGCCGGCGCGCCGCACCCCTCGAGGCTCTTTGGCAGTGAGTAGTGGATGACGAAGCGCACGTCCGGCTTGTTGATGCCCATGCCGCTGCGCCCCGGGCGCGCGGCGCGGCGCGGCGCGGGCGGGTCAAGCGCGGCTCAAACGCGGCGCGCGACAGCTGGGCGCGCGCGCGCACGCGCGCGCGTGCGCGCACGCGGGCGCGGCGCGGCGCAGCGCGGCGACGCGACGCGAGGCCGGGCCCGGACGGCGGGCCTGCGGGCGGCGCGGGCCGGCTCACAAGGCGATGGTCGCGCAGATGACCTGAAGCTCGTCGCGGCTCCACGCCGCCTGCACGCCCTCGCGCTCCTCCGGCGACAGCGACGCGTGGTAGTGCCTGGCCGGGGGGTGGCGGTGGTGGCGGTGGTGTGTGTGTGGGGTGGGGGGGGGGGGGGTGGGGGGGTGGGGGGGGGGGTGTCAGGGGGTGAGCAGCGTCCAGCTGGGCGGAGCGCAGAGCGCCGCGGCGCGGCGGCACCCGGTGCGCGCACTTGACGCGCAGCATGCGCCCGTTGGGCTGGCGCACGGTGCGGAGGTGCGCCGCGACGTCCTCCGTCTCCTGCGCCCCGGCAGCGGAGCGGCGGCGGCGGACGGCGCGCGCGCGCAGTCGCGGCAGCGCGGGCACTGCGCCGCGGGCACGCCGTGCAGTCGTGTGCGGCGGCGTGGCGGGCTTGCGCCGTGCGCGGGCGCCGCGCGTGCTGTGTGTGCTGTGTGTGGCGCCGCGCCTTGCGTGAGAGGCAGTACACGATGCCGCAGGGCACCGCGCCGCGGCGGTCGGCGAAGGAGAGCAGCAGCGCGCCGACTTCCTCGCCCGCCTTGCGGCCCTTCTTGACGACCTTGTAGCTGCGGAGGAGGGGGACGCGTGTGCGTGTGCGTGTGGGTGGGTGGGTGTGCGCGTGCGTGCGTGCGTGCGTGCGTGCGTGCGTGCGTGCGTGCGTGCGTGCGTGCGTGCGTGCGTGCGTGCGTGCGTGCGTGCGTGCTTGCGTGCGTGCGTGCGTGCGTGCATGGCACGGCGGCCTGCGCCGCGGCCGCCTGCGCCTGCGCCGCGGCCGCCTTCCGCTCCCACCCACGCACGCCCCCACCCCGCGCGCCCGCACCGCAGGTTGGGTCGGTTGAAGCTGCTCTTGAAGGTCACGCACCGCGGCATCGCGAGCTGCAGCCGCACGTCGGCCGCGACGCGCGGCGTCGCCGTCGCGGTCAGCGCCATGAGCGGCACCGCCGGGTAGCGGCGCTTGAACAGGCTCAGCGCCTTGTAGTCGGGCCGGAAGTCATGGCCCCACTGCGCGGGGCGGCGGCGGGCGGGCGGCGGGCGGCGGCGGTGATTCGGCGGCGGCGGCGCCGGCGGCTCAATTGAGACGCGGGTGCGCGGCGCGGGGAGGAGGGGCGGGGCCGCGCGGCCGCGGGGGTTAGGCGGACGCGAGCCAGGGTGAGGGCGGCCACGGGCCGTGGCGCGTCACCTGGCTGACGCAGTGCGCCTCGTCGACGACGACGCGGTCGAGGCGGCCCTGCGCCGCGAGGCCGTCGAGCACGCGCACGAGCGCGTCGCTGCGCGCGACCTTCTCGGGCGTCACGTACAGCAGCCGCGTGCCGCTGACGCCAGACACCAGCCTGCGCGCGCGCGCGACCGCGGCAGGGCGGGGCTCGAGGCGGCGCCGGACGGCGCGCGGCAGCGCGGCAACGGCGGCGGCGGCGCGGCGCGAGGTGTGTCACCCGTCGAGGATGCCGCGCTGCGCGGCCCAGTCCTGGTTTGAGCCGAGCGCCTCGACCGCGATGCCGCTCTCGCGCAGGTGGTGCGTCTGGTCCTGGATGAGGCTGACCAGCGGGCTCACCACGAGCGTGAGGCCGTTGTTGGGGCTCAGCAGCGCCGGCAGCTGCGGACGCGGACGCGGCGGACGCGGGGCAAGGGTGAGGCGGCCGTCCTGCGAGCGCGCCGCCTGCGCGTCCTGCGAACGCGCGCGCCGTCCTGCAAGCGGCGCGCCTGGTAGCACATCGACTTGCCGCCGCCCGTGGGCATGAGCACAAAGACGTCCTCCCCCGAGAGGCTGGCGTTGATGATCGACTCCTGGCTCAGCCTGGCGGCGGCAGCGCGCAGCAGGCCGCGGGCGGCCGTGAGGGCAGGGCTGTGCGGGCGCGGCGGCGGCCGCGCGCGCACGCGGCCCGCGTGCTCGGGCCCCGCCGCCGCCGGGCGGCGGGCGGGCACGCGGCGGCGCCGCGCCGCGCCTGAAGGACTTGTTGCCAAAGAATTCGGTCATCTTGGCCCGCAGGTCGCGCGACCAGGGGAAGGGCCCGCGCCAGCGCGCGAGCGCGGCGTCGCCCTCCTGGTTGTCGCAGTCGGGCAGCGCCGCGCCGACGCCGGGCGCGGCCGCGCGCAGCGTGGGGTCCTGCACGTACGTGCCCTGCCCGCCGCCGCCCAGCGCCAGGCCGCCGGTGTCCCACTCCTGCACGCGCGGCGCGCCACCGCCGCCGCCGCCAAAGCCGAGCCCGCCGCCGGCGGCCGCGAAGCCGCCTGCCGCGGGGCCGGCATAGCCGCCGCCACCGCCAGCGGCCGTGCCGCCAAAGCCGTAGCCGCCGCCGCCGCCGCCGCCTGCTGCGCCGCCAGCGGCCGTGCCGCCAAAGCCATAGCCGCCGCCGCCTGCTGCGCCGCCAGCTGCCGGGCCAAAGCCAAAGTTGCCGCCGCCGCCGCCGGCGCCCAGGCTGCCACCGCCGGCTCCCGGCCCGAAGCCGTATCCCCCGGCGCCGGCGCCTGGCTGCTGGGACGGCGGCTGTTGCCAGCTGCCGCCGCCGCCACCGCCCTGCCACGGTTGCTGCTGGTGCTGGTGCTGCTGCTGGTGCTGCTGCGGTGGCTGCTGCCACTGCTGCTGCTGTTGCTTTGGTGGCTGCTGCGGCTGCCATGCGCCGCCGCCCTGCCACTGCCCCTGCTGCTGCTCGCTCTGCTGCTGCCAGGCCGGCTTTTGCGGATTGTGCTGGTTCTGCTGCTGCTGCTGCTGCTGCTGCTGGCGGCTGTGCTGGGTCGCGATGCCGTCCAGGTCGATGTCTGCCAGCAGCGCGTCCTCGTCGTCCAGCTCAGCGTCCCCCGCATCGCCGCCCGTCGCGCCGCCGCCCGGCTGCGGGCGCCAGGCGGCCGCGCCGCCCGGCGCCTGGTGTTGCTGCGCCTGGTGGTGCTGCTGCGACGGCGGCGGCTTGGGCTTGGGCACCCAGGGCTCCGCGGCGGCGGTCGCCGCCGGCGCGGCGCCCGGCGGCGGTGGCGGCGGCGGCTTCTTGGGCGGCGCGGGCGCTGCGGGCGCGCGCGCGGCGGCGGCGTGAGCGGAGGGCGGGGCGCTGTGCGGCCCACGACCACCCCAAGCGCCTGGCGCACCCGGGAAGGCCGACGCGGGCTTGCTGATCGCCGCCAGCAGCGCCGCGAGCTGCGCTGCGTCGGCGCCCGGGCAGCGCACGGCGATGGGCAGCTGCTGCTGCTGTCCCTCCGGCTCGGGGATCGCGGTGGAGTAGAGGAAGCCCCACTGCCGCCCGCCGGGCGCGGCGAGGCGCGCCAGGCCCGGCGCGACGTCCGTGAGCGCCGGCGCCGCCATGGCGGCGGCGGTGTGTGGTCCGTCACCCACCCGGTGTGCCCGGACGCTCCGCGCCCGGCGCGGGGGGCGCGTTGGCACCGCCGCTGCGCCGCAGCGCGTTTGCGCCGCCGGCGTAACAAGTGCCTTCTCCCGCGCTCCGCGCGCCCGCCCCGCCACACTCGCGCGTTCCCCGCCACCCCGTCTGTCCGCGGCGCACGCATCCCCGCCCGCGCGGCGCGGCTGTCGCGTTCGGGAGGCCGCGCAACAATCGACTCGCGTGCGCAGCGCGCAGCGGGGCCGCCATGGGCACCTACAAGCTCGTGGCGGTCGGGGCGCACGCCAAGCAGCTGGCGCTGTGCGGCGGCGGGCCCGGTGCGCGGCGTTCGCGCGACAGCAGCGGCGGCGCGCCGGGCGCCGCCCGGCGCCGAGCGCGGCCGCCGGGCCCGGCGGGCGCGCGCCCCGGGCCGCGCGCCTGCCCCCGCCCGCCGGGGCGCGCACGCTGAGCCCGCTGTGCGCGCTGCCACGCTGCGCACGCTGAGCCCGCTGCGCGCGCTGCCGGCGCGGCTGACACGCACGCACGCGCGCACACGCGTCACCGCGCGCACAGACCTGCTGCTGTGGACGCACGCACCGGTGCTGCTGGGCCGCCTGGTGAAGGAGGGCGAGGGGTACAAGTACCCCAACAGCTGGAACAGCCTCAGCAGCAGGCACTGCACGCTCGCGTTTGAGGGCGACGGCGCCGAGGTGCGCGCCGCGGGGGGCTGAGCGCCGCGCTGCTCCGCCGCGTCGCCCCCCCCCCCCCCACACACACACACACGGACCCACCCACCGCGCCACGCCGCGCCGCGCCGCGCAGGCGTGCTGGGTCGTGCGCGACAGCTCCACCAACGGCACCTTCATCAACGGCGCAAAGGTCGGCAAGGGCGCCGCCGCGCCGCTGCGCCCGGGCGACCGCCTCGGCCTCTCCTCCATCCACCCGCCGCCGGGGCAGCCCGCGACGAGCTTCGTCAACACCGTCGAGTATGTGCTGGAATTCGACGCCGACACGGAGCCGCCCGCCCGCCCCGGCGCCGCGGCCGCGCCGCCGCCGCCGGCCGCGGCCAAGCGCCGCCAGGAGCAGCAGGGCTCGCCCGCCGACGGCGCCGCCGGCGCGACGGGCGGCGGCGCCGCCGCCGGGGGCGCGTCGGGCGGCGCCAAGCGCGCGCGCGCGTCGTCGCACGACGACGCGGGCGGCGCTGAGATGAAGCAGCTCGTGGCGGCGAACAAGGTGCGCGGTGCTGTTTGTGTGTGTGGTGGGGGGGGGGGGGGTGGCATGGGGGCATGGCGCAGAGCGGGGGGCGGCGACGGCGCCAGGCGCGCCTGGGCGCGCCTGGCAAGGGAGGGAGCGCGCGGCGCCGCAGTGCCGCCCCCGCCGCGGCCGTGCTCACGTGCCACGCGCGCCTCCTTGGCGCAGGAGCTGCGCGAGCGCGCCGCCAAGCACGTGGCGGACATCGAGGCCCTGGAGGCCCGTCTCGCTGCCGCGGACGCGGCGGCGCACGACGCGGCCGCCGCGCACGCGGCGGCGCTGCGGGCGCGCGACGAGCAGGCGGTCTCTGAGGCGGCTGCGGCGGCAGAGGCGGCCGCGGCCGCGCTGCAGGCCGAGACGGAGCGCGCGGACCGCGGCGCCGCCGCGGCAGCCGAGGCGGCGGCGGCCGCTGCGGAGCGCGAGGCGGCGCTGCAGGCGAGCGTGGAGGAGCTGCAGGTGGGTGCTCGCGCGACTGTGGCGTGTGTGTGTGGGGGGGGCACACTCTGGGGCGTCAGCGGGCGCGCGGCGCGCCGCCGGACCGCCGCGCGCGCCCGCTGACGCCGCGGCGCCGCCCGCCTGCAGGCCTCGCTCGCCGCGCAGCAGGAGCAGGTGGCGGCGCTCGCGGCCCAGCTCGCAGAGCGGGACGGGCAGCTCGCGGACGCGGCCCAGCAGCTCGCGGGCGCGCGCGGGGAGCTGTCTGCGCACGCCGGCGCCGCGGCGGAGGCCGCCGCCGCCAACGCCGACCTCGCCGCGCAGCTCGCCGCCGCGGTGGCCGCACGGGAGGCGGCCGCGGAGGAGCTCGCACGCGCGCAGGCGGCCGCGGCGGCCGCGACCGCGGCGCTCGACGCCGAGGCCGCGGCGCGGGGCGCCGCCGAGGCCGCCGCGCAGGACGCGGGCCGCGCGCTGGCGGGCGCGGTGCGCGGCAGCGCGGCGGTGCGGGACAAGCTTGACCAGGAGCGTGAGATGATGATGCTCTATGGCGCAGAGGTGGCCAAGGTGTGCGGGGGGGGGGGGGGCGCAGGCGCGGTGGCGCGGCACGGCGCGGCAGCTGCGCCGCGCGGCGGCCGCGCTCACCGGGCGCCGCGCGCCACGCGCCGCGCCGCAGATGCACCAGGCGCTGCTGGCGCAGCGCGCCAAGCTGGACGCGCAGGCCGCCGAGGTGGCGCAGCGCATGCACGCAGCGCAGGAGGTGGTGGCGGGCGCCACGGCCGCGCTGGCCGCGCACGCCGCCGACGTGGGCGCCCTGTGCGACGACCTCGGGGGCCGCATGGAGGCGCTCCGTGCCGGCACTGCGCTCGCCGCCGAGCCGCACGCGGGCGGCTCCGAGCCCGTGACGCAGGACGGCGAGCCGGAGCGCGCCAACGCGATGGACCAGGACGCCGCGTCGCCGGCGGCGCCGGGCGGCGAGGAGGGCGAGGAGAGCGAGGAGGAGCTGCGCGGGCGCGGCCCGTTCCGGGTGGGCGCGACGCAGGCGGCCTTTCTGCACCCCGGCGGCGGCAGCGACCCCGCGGCGAGCGGCGGCGACATGGCGGCGCTGGCGATGATGACCCAGCTGCTGCCCGGCGCCGGCAGCGGCGGCAGCAGCGGCGGCGCGGCCGGCGACATGCCGCCGCCGCCGCCCCAGGCGCCGGGCGGCACGCCCAACAGCGGCCTGCCCGCGTTTGCGGTGGGCGCGGAGCCCACGCACGACCTGGGGGGCGCCGGCGGCTTTGACATGCTCGCCACGCTGCAGCTCTCCACCGGCGTCGCCGCGGCCGCCGCGGCCGCCTTTGGCGCGACCGGCCTGGCCGTGGCGGAGGAGGCGGAGGAGGCGGAGGAGATTGAGGAGGCGGAGGAGGAGGCGGAGGCGGCGCGGGAGGACGCAGCGGAGCAGGAGGACGAGGAGGAGGCGGACGACGAGGCGCCGCAGCAGGACGGCGGCGAGGCGGCGGCCGCAGAGGCGGGCGCGGGCGCGGGCGGCGGCAGCCCGGACGTCGATGCGGGCGACGCCGTGAGTGAGGAGCAGGGCGACGAGGAGCTGGGCGGCGGCGAGGAGGCGGACGCGGGGCTCGAGCCCGCCAGCCAGCCACAGGAGGGGTGCGAGCCCGCCGCAGTGGCCCGGGGCAGGAGGAGGCGGCCCCGGCGCAGGAGGCGGCCCCGGGTGGCGACGAGGAGATGGCGGAGGCTGAGCAGCAGCAGGTGCGGCGGCGACGGGCGAGACGCGCGGCCGGGCGGCGGGCGCGCAGCGGCCGCCGCGTGGCAGGGCGGCCAGCCGTGGCGGCGCGCAGCCGGCGGCTGCGGGCGCCTCACCGCGGCCGCTGCGTCGCCGCGCGCGCCCGCAGGACGCCGGCGCGGCGCCCGCAGACGATGCGGCCGCCGCGGTCGCGGCCGCGGCCGAGGCCGAGGCCGAGGCGGAGGCCGGCTGCGCGGCCGGCGCGGACCCCAGCAGTGGCGGCGCGGACGGCAGCAACGACCTGCTGCAGCTCCTGCCGCCGGCCGCTGCCGACGAGGCGCCGGCGGCGGGCGGCGACGGCGACGGCGCGGCGACGGAGGGCGAGCAGGTGGGCCGGCGCGGGGCTGGCATGCCGCTGGCCCGCAGCGGGCTCGCGTGCACGCTCGCTCTCTCGCTCGCCCGCCCACGCCGCCGCAGCCGCGGGCGCCGCAGGCGGGCAGCCACGAGCAGAGCATGACGTCCCCGCGGCGCGCAAGCGCCGGCTGACCAGCGTCAGCGAGGAGGGCGAGGAGTGCACGGAGGCCAGCGACGACGAGCCCCCGGGCGCTGCGGCGGCGGCGCCGCCGTCGGACTCGCCGCAGCAGGAACAGCAGCAGCAGCAGCCGCCCGGCGGCGCGCTGCTGGCGGTCAAGCTCGGCGGGAGCCTGGGCGGCTCGCCGGCGGCGCTCGCGCGCAGCCAGCCGCTGAGCGACCTGGGCAACCAGCAGCAGTCACCGTCGCCTTACCACGCGTCCGCGCCGGGGCGGTTTTAGGGAGCGGCTTCCGGCGGCGCCGTGCGTGTGGGGGGCGCAGTTGTGTACGAGCCAGCGTCAATGTAACTGCAGGGGCGTTTGCAGGACTGGGACGAGCGCGCGCCGGCCTCCTGGGCTCGGCTCGCGCTGCTCCCCGCGCGGCACCGCCGCCGCCGCTGCGCAGCTTCAGCAAGCTCGTCCAGCACGCGGCAGCGCCCATGAGCTCGTTCGGGCGCGGCGCGGCCCGCCTGCTGCGCGTCGCGGGCACGGCGGCCAGCCGGCAGCAGCAGCGGGCGGGCGGCGGCGCCGCAGCGCCGCTGGCGGCGCGCTGGGCGGCCGGCGAGGGCCCGCAGCAGCCGGGCATCGACTACGCCGCCTGGGCGGCGTCGGCGCAGGCGCGGCGGGGCTTCGCAGCGCCCGCGGCGGCCCGCGCGCTGGCCGACGGCACCGCCGCGGTGGCCGACCGCAAGCTGGCGGAGGCGCACGCGCGCTACGAGGCGCTCCAGAGCACCATCGCAGGTGGGCGCTCGGCCCGCCGCGCGCGGCGCACCGGGTCGCTGCCGGCGGGCGCCGCCCGCGCCGCGCTCTGATCGCCGTGCGCCGACCGCCGCCGCAGCGACCAACCCCGGCAGCGAGGCCTACCAGCGCCTGATGAAGGAGGCGGGCGCGCTGGCGCCGCTGAGCGAGGGCTGGCAGCAGATGCAGCGCCTGCGGGCCGAGGTGGGCGCGCACCGCGCGTGCCGCGCGCTGCGCGCGGCCGCCGACCCACCGGCCGAACCCACGCTCGGCTGCTGCGCCCCGCAGGCCGACGGCCTGGCCGAGATGGCCGGCAGCGAGCAGGACAGGGAGCTCGCGGCGCTGGCGGAGGAGGAGCTCGCCACGCTGCGCGCGCAGGCACGTGCTGTGGCGCTGCGCGCCCGGGGCCACACTTGCGGCGCCGCGCGGCCGCCGCGACTGACCCACGCGCCGGCGCAGGTCGCGGAGCTGCGCGGCTCGCTGGTGCTGGCGCTGCTGCCGGCCGACGCGGCGCACGAGGGCAACGTGGTGTTGGAGCTGCGCGCGGGCGTGGGCGGCGACTGGGTCGCCGCGTTTGCCGCCGACCTGCTGGACCTGTACCGCCGCTACGCCGCCGCGCAGGGCTGGCGCTTCGAGGTGCGGGGTTGGGACGTGGCGCCTGCCTGGGGGGCGGGCCTACGGCCGCCGAGCGCGCGCCGCCGCCGCCGCCGCCGCCGCCGCCGCCGGGGGCCCGCCCGCGCGGCGCGCGCGCAGGTGCTCGAGTCGCGGCCGGGGGAGCTCGGTGGCATAAAGTTTGCGACCGCGCTCGTGAGCGGCGCCGGCGCGTTTGGGCAGCTGCGCTGGGAGAGCGGCGTGCACCGCGCGACGGCGGTGCCGGAGAACGAGAAGCACGGCAAGATGCAGACGGGCACCGCGGTCGTGGTGGCCATGCCGGAGGCCTCAGAGGCGCGGCGGCGGCGGCGTGCCGCGGCGCGCGCTGTGCTGGCGGGGCGGCCTCAGCACAAGCGCGCGCGTGCGCGAGCGACGTTGCCCTGCCGCCCGCGCCGCGGCCGCAGGTGGAGGTGCACATCGCTGAGGCCGACCTGCGCATTGAGACGTGCCGCGCGAGCGGCAAGGGCGGGCAGCACGTCAACACCACCGACTCGGCCGTGCGCATCGTGCACCTGCCGACCGGCATCGCCGTGTCGTGCCAGAACGAGCGCAGCCAGGGGCAGAACCGCGCGCAGGCGCTGCGCGTGCTCCGGTGCGTCGGGGCGCGGGCGCGCAGCGAGCGCCGCGCGTGCGCGCGCCCCGGCCGCGCGGCGCGGCGGCGGTGGACCGCAGCGCCGCCCCCCGCACGCCGCCGCCGCCGCCGCGCCAGGGCCAAGCTGCACGAGCTGGAGTCGCAAAAGGCGGCGGCGCGGCTGAGCGCCGCGCGGCGCGCTGCGGTGGGGCTGGCCAACACCAACGAGCGCATCCGCTCGTACAACTACCAAGACGGCCGCGTGACGGACCACCGCGTGGGCCTGAGCCTGAGCGTGGACGTGCCGCGCTTCATGGCGGGGGACCGCCTGGGCGAGGTGATCACCGCGGTGCAGCTCGCGCACGAGGCGGAGCTGCTGGCAGAGGTGCTCGCCGACGGGTGAGGCGGGCGCGGGCGCGGGCGCGAGCGGCCACGCTGAGAGCACGTGAGCCTCTAGAGCGAGCGAGCGAGCACGACGGCGAGCGCGTGCCTCCGCCGGCGCGTGGGTTACGTCAGCCCGGCCCCGCTCAGCCGAGCACGCGCACCGACGCCTGCAGCTGCATCTGGCCGCCGCCAGCGCCATCGGGGCTGGGTATGGTCCAGCGCTCAAACGCCGCCTCGTCCCAGCCGACGACCTGCGTGTCCAGGAAGCTCGGCCAGCCCCACGAGGCCCGGTGGCGCACGACCGCGTGCTCCCAGCTCTTCTCGCAGCGCTTGTCCTTGCCGCCGCCGACCTCGCGCACGCTGATGGTCGCCGCGGTGCTGACAAAGCCAAAGTCGAGCAGGCTCAGCGCCGAACCGCCGGGGGCCCCCGGCGCCGCCGGCAGCGCGAGCGCCGCCCGCGCCGCGGCGCCGGCGCCGCCGTTGCTGCCGGCGCACTGCTGCTGCGCGCCGTCGCCGGCGCCGCCGCCCGCCGCGCTGCTGCGCCGCGAGCCGCCGCACGCGGCGCTGTCGCCCGCGCCCGCGCCGGGCAGCGGCGACTCGGCGCCGCCCGCCGCCGCCTCGCCGCCGGGCCTGCTCGGCGACTCGACGCGCACCTGGCACGTGAGAAACACGCCCAGCGCCCAGGGCTTGGACGGGTCAAAGCCCGTTGCGCCGCGCGTCTGCGTGATCTCGAGCTGCAGCGCGAGCTCGTAGCCCGCAAAGGAGTGCGCGGGGCTGCGCAGGATGCGGCCGTCCCGGCTCCCCGCGGCCGCGACCTCCTCGTGCAGCTGCCGGATCGCCGCGAGGTCTACGGCCCACGTGAACACACACGCGCGCCGGCAGCTCGCCGCGCGCGGGCGGTGCACCGCCTGCGCGAGCGCCAGCAGCTGCGCCTGCTGCGGCGCGCTCAGGCCCTGCTGGCACCGCGCGCAGCGCGGCGCGCCCCACGGGCCCGCGGCGCCGCCCGCGCCGGCGCCGGGCGCCCCGGGCGACGCCTCGCCGACCGGCGCGGCGGCGCAGGCGCAGCACGCGCCGCCGCCGCTGCCGCCGCCGCCGGCGCCGGCGCCGCCGACCGCGAGCGCCGCGAGCGCGGCGGCGGCGCTCGCGGCGGCATGCTGCGCCAGGTCCTTGCGCACCTCGGGCGCGGCGGCGGCGTAGCCCGCGGCGCGCGCGAGGGCTGGCAGGTCGACTGCGGCGCGCAGCCAATCAAACTGGAAGGCCACGTGGCTCATGTAGCACGGCCCCAGCGTGGGCAGGCGCACGCAGCCGGCGAGCAGGCGCAGGTCGTGCGGCGAGAGCAGCCCGCCAGACGCGCCGCCGGCGTGCGCGACCCACGACGCGAGCGCGGCGACGACCGTGTTCTCGCTGGCAACGGCCAGGGCATCGCTGCTCGCGAGCGACACGACGGCGCGCAGCGGCAGCTGCGCCCACAGCGCGCGGCCGTCGGCGGTGGCCCACGTGTCCTCAAGATCGCCAAAGAGCTGCATCAGCCGGTCACGCGACACCGCGCTGCGCAGCGTGCGGCGGGCGGCGGGGTGGGCCGGCGCGCGGGCGGCGGCGCGCCTGCGCGCGCGCGGGGCGGCGCTCACCGCAGCGGCGCCTGCTCCTCCGCGTCAAAGAGATGCTCAGGCAGCGCCCACACGCCCGTGAGCGTGGCCCACTCGAGCGCGGCCGGGCTGAGGCAGCCGAGCGCGCGGCTCGCGGCGCCGCGCGCGCCGCGGACGTCGAAGCGGTCCGCAAGGAGCAGCAGCTGCAGCAGGTCGTGCTGCGGCAGGCTGCTGGGCACCGCGCCGCCATACATGAACCCAAGCAGCACCTGCGCCGCGCACACCTGCGCGGCGCGGCGCGGCGCGGCGCGGCACAGGGGCTGAGCTGAGCGCGCGAGCGCGGCGGCGCAGCGGGCGCCGCGCGCGCGCCCCGGCGGCGGCGCCCGCGGCACGCCCCGGCCCGCGCCACGCGCCGCCGCCGCACCTGGTCGGCGCCCACGACCATGGTGAGCGTCGCGTCGGCGCCGCTCCAGTCGCGCAGCAGCGTCTCAAAATAGGGGCTGCCGCCCGCGAGCACCACGCCGTGCACCGGCAGCACGACCGGCGCGGGGATGCCGCCGCGCGCGGGCGGCGGCGACGGCGCCGCGGCCGCGGCGAGCGGGGCGGCGCCCCCCGCGAGGCAGTTGGCGCTGTGGCGCTTGACCAGCGGCGACGCGGGCGGCGCCTGCTCCGGCGCCTGCTCCGGCGCCTGCTCCGGCGCCTGCTCCGGCGCGGCGCCGTCGGGCTGGCCGCTGCACGGCGCGCACGCGGCGGCGGCGGCGCTGCTGTCCAGCGCAGGCGCCCGCGCCGCGTCGTGACCGCCCACGCCGCCGTCGTCGGCCGCCTCGCCGCCGGCGCAGCCCGAGCACTGGCTCACGCGCGGGCTCGGCGGCGCGCTGGCCGCCGCCGTGGCCGCGCCGGCATCCCCCACCAGCGGCGACTGCTCGCAGGAGATGACGAGCGTGAAGTCTGCGCGCGACGCGCGGCGCGGTGCGAGGTGGGCGGCAGCGGCGGGGCGCGGGCGGCGCCGCCGGCTGCCGCGGCGCCGTGCTGCGCCGGCCCCGGCGCGGCGGCGCACCACTCAGGAATGACGAGCCGAAGAACTTTTTGTACGACCCCGGCGCCTCCGCGGGCCGCATCGCGCCACGCTGGCGGGCGCGCCAGGCGGGCGGGCGCGTGCGCCGCCGCTGCCGCCGGCGCGCGGCGGCCGCTGCTCGTTAGACCGGGCGCAAGCTATGCTCGGCCCGGAATTGGGGCCGCGGTCCGGGCGGCCAGGGGAGACGGCAAAGCACGCGGGCGGGCGTTGTGAGCGGCAGAGGCCGGCGTGCGCGGTGGCGTGCGTGGTGGCCAGGGGAGATCGTCTGGGCGGCCCTGTGATCGGAGGAAGCTGGCGGGCGCGGTGCGTGCTGCTCGTTAGGCGGGCGGGCAGTGACAGATTTCACGGGGGCTCTAGTGCCGCGTCCAGGGCCAGGGAGCGCCACAGCCGCCGCCAGGCGAGCGTGGCACCCCCGCACTCACGGGCCCGAACTCCCCGCAGCAGCACCACCACCGCAGCGCAGGAGCGGCGGCGTCGGCGGCAGCGCCGCGCGATGGGCGGCGCCGGCGCGGCGGCGCGGGCGGGCTTCCTGGGCCGCCACGCCAACATTTACGTCTACGTCCCCAACCTCATAGGTGGGAGCATTCCGGCAGCCGACGGCCGCCCCCGCGGCCGGCGCGCCGGCGGCGCGCTGCTGTTGCGCCGCCGACGCGCCGCCGGCGCGCGCAGGCTACGTGCGCATCGTGCTGACGCTGCTGGCGCTGGGATTCATGCCCACATACCCGGAGGCCTGCGTGGGCGCGTACTTCCTGGCGTGAGCGCGCCGCAGCGGCGCGCGGCGCGCGGCGATGCCTGCCGTCCCGCCCCCGGCGGGAAAAGATGCCCCGCGGGCCGCCACGCCAGCGCGCCCCGCGCACTGACGCCGCGCCTCGCGCCGCCGCGCCGCGCCGCGCAGCTTCGTGTGCGACGAGCTGGACGGCCGCGCGGCGCGCACGTTCAACCAGACGTCCACGCTGGGCGCGGTGCTCGACATGGTCACAGACAGGCGCGGCCCGCGGCCAGCAGCCCGCGGCACGGCGGCGGCCGCTGCGGCGGCGTGGCGGTGCGGCCGGGCTCTCCCGCCGGCCGGCCGCGAGCAGCCGCCGGCGGCAGCCCCACGGGCGCCCGGCCCGGCCCGGCCCGGCGTGCGCGCGCCGCGCAGGGTCGCGACGACGGGCCTGCTCGCGCTGCTGTGCGCGACGTACCCGGGGTGGAGCATTCTGTTCATCGCTCTCATCGCGCTGGACATCTTCAGCCACTGGTTCCAGATGTACGCAAGCCTCCTCGCCGGCGCGAGCACACACAAGGCGCGGCGCCACCACCGCCGCCCGCGCGCCGTGCCGCGGCGGCCCGCCGCGTGCGCCGCGCGGCGCGGGTCTGACCCTGCCCCCCGCTGCGCCGCACACCGCGCCCGCGCCCGCGCGCCGCGCCGCCGCGCGCAGGACGTGGGCAGCCGCAGCTGGCTCGTGCGCACGTACTACCGCAACCGCCTGTTCATGGGCTTTTGCTGCGTGTGCTGCGAGGTGGCCTACCTCGCCCTCTACCTGCTGCACCTCCCCGCATACCAGGACGCCGGCCTGCTGCGGCTGGCCCTGCCCGCGCCGCTCGCGGCCGCCGCGGCGCGCAGCGGCGCGCTCGGCGCGCTCGCGGCGCGCTGGCGCGGCGGCCTGCCGGGCGCCGCGCTCGTCGCGCTCGCCGCGCTGCCGGGCGTCGCGGTGAAGCAGGCGTGCAACTGGGTGCAGCTGCGCGCCGCGGTGGCGGGGCTGGTGGAGTTCGACCTGAAACGCAGCGCCTGACCGCGCGCCGCGACGCCGAGGTTCGATCGCCCGCGGCGCGCGCAAGCTGCGCCCTCGAGCGGGCGACACGCCGACCGATCGCTCGCGTTGCACGCCGCGCCCGCCCGCAGTCCCCCCCGCCCTGCTCAGCCCCGCCCTGGTCGCCGCCACCCCCCATGGCCACACAGCACGCCCGGCCGCGCGGTCAGGCTGCGGACCGATCAATCATGCCAGGGAAGTTTCCTCACGCGCGCGCGCGGTGCGCACGGCGCGCGGCTCGCCAGCGCTCACCAGAGCGCGTGCACGTCCACGTCGCCGTGCGCGTCGTCGTCGTGCTCATGCCCGCCGTCCATCGCGACGCCGGCGTCGACGTGCACGTCGGCCATGACCGCGCGCGCCTCGGCCAGCATGGCGTGCCGCGTCGCCGCGTCATAGGCAAAGAACTCGGCCGGCTCCAGGAAGGCCGTGGCGACGCTGGGGCCCGAGTGGATGCGCATGCCCACGCGGCGGCCGTCGTGCGCCGGCACCGGCAGCGGCAGGCCCGCGCCGGGCACGGGCAGCGGCGGCAGGCCCGCGCCGGGCACGGGCAGCGGCGGCAGGCCCGCGCCGGGCACGGGCAGCGGCGGCAGCTCCGCGTGGGCGTGCGCCGGCAGCGGCGGCAGGCCCGCGCCGGCGCCAAACGCGACGTCCACGCCGACGCCGAGCAGGTGCCGGCCGCTGGTGACGGCGGGCGTGGGGATGAGGTCGCTGGCCCCGGCCGCGGCCGCGTCGGGCGCGAGCACGGGCACCGCCGCGCCGGTCGCGCCGTCGATGGCCAGCGCCACGCCCTCCTTGGGCGTCGCCGCGTCGAGCCCCGCCGGCGCCTCGGCGGCCGGCGGCGGCGCGAGCGACGCCGCATCGACCTGGTCGGGCTCGTACGGCGCCCCGGCCCCGGCCGGCGGCGCGGCCACGGCGGCGGCGGGGTCATACGTCGGCACCGGCTGCGCCGCGCCGCCGCCGCCGCCGGGCAGCTGCACGGGCGCGTGCGCGCCGAAGCTCGCGGCGAGCTCGGGGAGGCTGGCCTGGAGGCCCTTGAACGCGGCGGCCATGTCGGGGAGGCTCACGCCGAGCCCGGCCGCGACGCCGGCCATGTCGCGCAGGGAGAGTCCGGTCATTGCCGACAGGTCGGGCAGCGTGAGGCCCTGCAGCGCCGCAAACGGCGACTCCCCCGCCGCCGCGCTCTCGACAAAGCTCGACAGCAGGCCGCCGACGAGCTCGCGCAGGCCGTCGCGCGTCTCGGCCGGCAGCGGCGCGCCGGCCGGCGCGGCGGGCGCGTCGGTGACGGCCGCGGTCTTGAGCTGCAGCACGCTCGCCACGATGTCGGCGAGCGCGGGCAGGTCGACGCCGAGGCTGGCCGCGTCGGCGAGCGGCTGCGCGAGCGCGGCGAGGTCGGCGAGCGCAGGCAGGCGCAGCTCCGACAGCTGCGCGCCCGCCTGCGCCGACAGGCTCGCCACGCCCGCCGCGATGAGCCGGGGCAGGCGCTTCCAGACCGGCACCGCCGCGCCGAGGGACGCGGCGATGGCGTCAAAGCCGGGCGCCGTGACGTTGGGCAGGAACAGCGCCGGCAGCTTGGCGCCACCACCGCCGGGGCCGCTCACGAGCGTCGGCAGCGCGGTCAGCTTGGGCAGCGCCGCCGCGACCGCCTTCGTCGCCGGCCCGGCCGGCAGCGCCGCGACGGGCAGCTGGAACGGCGACGGCAGCGCGAGCAGCGGCAGGCTGACGTTGGGGATGAGCAGCGCGGGGGCCTTGAAGTCGGGCAGCGCCGCCGTCAGCGCCGCCAGCTGCGCGTCGTCCAGCGTCAGCTGCGGCAGCGGCAGGCCGAACTGCACCGCCGCGTCCCACTGCGCGACCACGTCCTGCGGGGGCCGCGGCGGCGGCGAGGCGCGCGCGCGCGTGAGCGCGGCCGCATCGCTGCGCGGCCCAGCCCGCCAGCGCGGCGCAGCTCTCCAGCGCGGCGCTGCCTGCCAGCTCAGCTTGGCACGCACCTTCACGGTCATCTCTGGCAGCGCCGGGACCTTTGGCAGGGCGGGCACGCCAAACGTGGCGGCCAGGTCGGCGAGGTTGGGCACCACGACCTGCGCGCCCGCCCAAGGCGGCGGAGGCGGCGGCGGCGGCGGCGGCGCGGGGCGCGTGAGGCGCCGCGGCGCCGCGCGCGGTGCAGGCCGGCTCCCCGCCCGCCCGCCGGCGCGCGCGCCTGGGCGAGGGTGGCGCGCGGCGGTGTGCTGGCGTCGCCGGCGGCCACGGCGATGGTCGGCAGGCTGGTGAGCTGGGGCAGCAGCGCCGCGACCGACGCGAGGCCGTCGCCGGTGCTGGGGATGGTCACCAGCGGCAGGCCCAGGCCCTCCGGCAGCGACGCCAGCAGGGGCGCGCTCACGCGCGGCACGAGCAGGCAGGGCAGCGCAAAGCCAGGGAGCAGCGCCGCGAGCTGTGCCGCGGCGTCGGGCGCGACGGCGAGGCCGGGCAGGTCGGCGTCGGCCTGCCGCGCGGCGACCCACTGCGCGAGGACGTCCGGCAGGCCCATGGCGGGGAGGGGCTTGTCCAGGTAGGGGAAGGCCGGCAGCACGGGCCACGCCTCGGACGGCTCCAGGCTCAGCGCGCCGCTCTCGGGCGACGCCGCGGCGAAGGCCTTGTCCGCGAGGCCGAGCCCCGCGATGCAGTCGCAGACCTTCCAGGCCTTGGCAATGTACGTCCCGCGCGCGGTGTAGTCGCCGAGGGGCATGATGTCCAGCACGGGGCCCTTGTGCTCCAGGCAGGGGTGCCCGACAAAGGCCTTGCCGCTCGGGTGCAGCTTCGCGGCCGCGCCCATCGGCACGACGCGCCCCGTGCAGAAGCCGCCGACGCCGAGCACGCCGCGGCTGGTGCAGTTGGCGCGGTCGAGCTTGCACGCCAGGTTGGTGCATGGATTGCCGGCCACGAGCTCCAGGAGGGGGTTGGGGACGAGGTTGGTGCCAAAGCACATCATCGTCAGCACGTCCTGCGTGGACGTCCGGGTGCGAGCGAGCGGGCGAGCGAGCGAGCGCGGCGGCGGCGGCAAGCACGGCCTGAGTGAGCGCGCGGCGCCCGCGTCGCGCGCCCCCCGCGCGCGCCGCCGCCGCCGCGCGGCGCACCTTGCCCATGCCGCCGAGCGCGCAGGAGGCGGTGGGGCAGATGCCGCCCGAGCACGCGGGCCCGGGGCTGCACACGGCCTCGGGCACGCCCGCGGTGCGCAGCCCGGAGGGCGCCTGCAGCGGCGTGCCCGCGCACTCGGGCGCGGCCCACGCGAGCTGCAGGCGCTGGATGTGGTTGGTCTCCAGCTCGTCGGTGTAGGCCTTGAGGAATGCCAGGAAGCCGCCCGGCGCGGTCGGCGTGATGGTCGCCGACGTGCCGCCGCTCGCCGACGCGTCGCCGACGCTGACCGAGCGCCCCGCGCTCGTGTCAAGGCGGAGGTAGGTGATGCAGCTGCGGCGGAGGCGCGCGCGGCGCGGGCGCGGGCGCGCAAGTCGGCGGCCTGGCGCGCCGCCACCGGCCGCCGCGCGGGCGCGGGCGCCGCAAGGAGCCGAGCCGCGCCGCGGCGGTGCGCCCGCGCGTGCGCCTCACCTGCCGTACTTGACCGACGCGCGCGTGACGACCTCGCCCGGCGCGAGCGCGAGCGACGCCGCGCCGGCCGCGCCGCCGGTCTCGACGCCAAGCACCTTGGTGGTGTCGGCCTGGGGGCCGTAGCTGGCCTTCACGCCGACGACGCACTCGTCGGCGTGGTCCAGGAACAGGTCCACCAGGCTCATCTCGCCGTACTTGCGCCACGCCGACTCGGTGCTGTACAGCGCGAACGAGGGCTGCCAGGGCGCGCCAAAAAAGTCGCTGGCCGACGCGGCGCAGCCCGCGGGCGGCGCGGCGGCTGCGGCGGCGGCGGACCATGCGGCGGCGGCGACGGGTCAGCCGCGCTCGTGGCGGCGGTGCGCGGCGCTGCTGCACGGGTTGAAGCTGGCCGAGAAAAGCTGCCGCAGCAGTCCCGGCGCACGGCACTAAGGGGGGCCAGCCGAGCGGCGCCGGCCGCGCGCGCCGAGCTGCTGCTGTGCGCTGCTGGCCGCGCTGCCGTGCGCGCGCCCCGGCTGCGCCCAGCTGCCGCGCCCCAGCCCAAGCGGCAGCGTGTCCCCCTCCACACCTGTCACGGAGCTCGCGATGCCCAGCAGCAGCAGCACGCCAGCGGCCAGGAGCTGGCCGGCGAGGCGCGCCATTGCAGGCCCCTGCTGCCGCGGGCGGGGGCGCGCGGGGGCGGAGCTGGTGCGCAAAAGATCGATCAAGCCAAGGCAACGCTCCCGGGATCCAGATTGCGACCTGGAGCGCCGTCTGCGGTGCGGGAGGGGCGCCAACCAGATGATGTACGTGGCGGTTTCAGGGCGCCCGCGCGATTGGCGAGCGACGCAACTGCGAGGTGTGCCCTCTCGGCCGGCTCGAGCTGCTGAGTGGCCCGTGGAGCTGCCGCGCACTGCGATAGGCGGCGATTGGGCTGCCGCGATTGCGAGCTGGCAGCGGCGAGGGCGGCCCCGCCGCGCTGCGGCTGGTCAGCGGTCCGTGAGCAGGGCGGGTGCTGATGCGCAGCTGATCTGTGTCGCCTGGCTCGCCTGACCAGCCCTGCGGCGCTGGAAGCAGGCGCGCAGGGGCAGCAGCCAGGGGCTGGCGACGGCTCACAGCGCTTGGCCGCCGCGTGGCACTCCACGCGCAGGCTGCCATCGCACCAGCACGTCACACAGCTGGTGATCACCGCCCCAACGCCCCATGCCCCCCTGCCGCGTTCGGGCGGCCGCTAGTGCGCCGCCCCGCTCACGTGGCGCCGGCCGCCCGCCAACCGTCCCGCCCCTCCCGCCGCCCCAGCCCCCTGGGGTCTGTCGAGCCAAGGCTCAGTCAATCAATCGCCCGCCCCCTCCGCGCGCCGCCGCGCCGTCACGCCGGGATGGGCTCGCCGGCAAAGATCGCCCGGAACGCGGCCTGCGTCTCGGCGTCGAGCGCGTAGAACTCGGCGGGGTCCATGTAGGCCGTCGCCGGCCCCGCGCCGGTCATGATCATGGCGCCCTCGTCGTCCAGCAGCATGCCAGACTCGGGCTTGGCGGCCGCGTCGGCCGGCGCCGCGCCCGCGGGCGCGGGCGCCGCGGCCCCGGGCGCCGCGCCCGCCGGCACCGCGGCCGCGGCGGCCACGGGCACCGGCTGCGCCTCGGCCGCCGCGGCCGTGGCGCCCGGCGCGGCGCCGTTGCCCAGCACGTCGGCCGGGGTGGCCTCGGCAACCGACGCCTCGCCCACCGGCGGCGCGGCGGCGGGCGCGGTCGCGGCCGCGGGCTCCACTGTCACCGCGGGCGCGGCGGCGGCCCCCGCCGCGGCCGGCTCGGCGGCGGCGGGCGCGGGCACCTCCGCGGCGGGCACGGGTGTGGGCTCCGCGACCGGCTCCAGCGCCACCGGCGCCGCGCCCGCGGGCGCGGTGGGCACCTCCACCGGCTTCGCCGCCGCCGCGGCGGGCGGCGCGTCGAGCTTGACCGCGACCAGGTTGCTGTCGGGCGGGCCGCCCGCCTTGACGCCCTGGTCGCGCGCCTTGCCGAGCACCTGGTTGATCGCGGCGACGAGGCTCGGGTGCGCGACGTCGGGCAGCGTGAGGTGCCGGGCCAGCGCGTCGTCGCCCGCCGGCGCGACGAGCGTGGGCGCGTAGGTGAGGTTGGGCAGCACCGCCGCGACGCGCGGCAGCGCCGCGTCGGGCACGGTGACCGCGGCCACCCCGCGCGGCGCCTTGACGAACGGCGCGCTCATGTTGACCGACAGCAGCGCGGCGCCCGACTTGGGCATCAGCCCGGGCAGCGCGGCGGAGAGCGCGGCGAGGCTGGGCTTGTCGAGCGCGACGGTGCTGACGTTGGAGTGCTGCGCCACGCCCGCGATCCACTGCGCGAGCGCGGCGGGCGCCTCGAAGGAGACCTCAAAGCCGTCGCCGAGCTGCGTGAACACGTTGTCCGCCGCGACGGCGCTCACGAGGCCCGCGACGTCGATGCCGCCGCCCTTGGCGCCGCGCAGCAGGCGCGCCTTGAGGCCACTCAGCAGCGAGGGCAGCGCGCCCCAGTTGACCTCGACGGACGGCGCCTTCTTGGCGGCCGCGAGCGCGTTGGCGAGCGGCGTGAGGTCGGGCTTGATGAGCGGCGCGATCGTGACGCTGATGGGCAGCCGCGGCGCCGACACGTCGGGCAGCTTGGCCGCGAGCGCCGCCCAGATGGCGTCAAAGGTGGGGATGGTCACGTTCTTGACGCCCCACGCCGGGAGCTTGAAGTCCACGCTCGCCGCGGGCACGACCCACGCCGGCAGCGCGCTGAGGCGCGGCAGCAGCTTGCCGACCTTGGTCAGCAGCGCCGCGTCCTGGGGCAGCGTCACGACGGGCAGCTGGAACGGCGACGGCAGCTTGAGCAGCGGCAGGCTGACGTTGGGGATGAGCAGCGCAGGGGCCTTGAAGTCGGGCAGCGCCGCCGCGAGCGCGGCGAGCGACTTGGCGTCGAGGCTGAACTTTGGCAGCGGCAGGCTGAGCTGCACCGCCGCGGCCAGCTCCTTTGCCGCGTCCACAAACGTCGCGTTGGGGAGGGAGAACTTGGGCAGGTGCGGCACCTCGAACGAGGCGGCCCAGTCGTCCAGGTTGCTCACCGTGACCTGGGCGCGAGTGCGAGTGCGTGGGCGGGCGGGCGATCGGGAGGCCGCGTGCAGCCGCGCGCAGCCGGTGGCGCAGCCGGCCGCCAGCCGCCGCCCGCCCGCTGCGGCCCGCGCGCGCGCGGCCGCACCTGCGGCATGGTGACCTTTGGCAGCGCGGCCTTGAGGTCGGTCCAGGTCGGCAGCACGATTGTGGGCAGGGAGGTGATGTCGGGCAGGAGCTCCGCGATCTTGGCGAGCGAGTGGTTGCCCGCGGGCAGCTCAATGACGGGCAGGCTGAACCCGGAGGGCAGGCTGAGCAGGGGCTTGCTGAACTTGGGCAGCACGAGCGCGGGGAGGGTGAAGTCAGGCACGAGGCCGCTGAGCTTGGCCGCGAGGCCCTTGTCGAGGCTCAGCCGCGGCAGCGCCGCGTCGGCCGCGTTGGCCGCGACCCACTGCGCGACCACGTCGGGCAGGCTCATGTTGACCAGCTTCTTGCTCAGGAAGGGGAACGAGGGCAGCGTGGGGAATGACTTGGCGCCGCCGGACCCGGACCCGCCGACGCCGACGGTCGCGGTGATCGCGCCGAGGCCGGGGAGCTTGGGCAGGGCGAGTCCCATCACGCAGTCGCAGACCTTCCACGCGCGCGACACGTACGTGCCCTTGGCGTCGTAGTCGGCGGCCGGCACGAGGCCCAGCAGCGGCGCCTTGTGCTCGACGCAGGGGTGCCCCACGTGCGCGCGGCCGGACGCGTGCAGCTGCGACGCCGCGCCCATCGCGACGACGCGGCCGGTGCAGAAGCCGCCCTTGGAGGCGCACCCCGGCTTGTCCAGCTTGCACGCCAGGTTGGCGCAGGGGTTGCCGTTGACCATCTCGAGCAGCGGGTTGGGGATGATGTTGGTGCCGTAGCACACCATGCCGGGCACGTCCTGCGGCCGACGCACGCAGCGCGGCCGGAGAAGTGGGCGAGCGCGCCGCGGCGGCGTGCAGCGGCGCGGGCGCCTGCCCGTGCGGCGACGCCCCCGCACGCGCGCGCGGCGACGCCCCCGCACGCCGCACCTTGCCCATTCCGTTAAGCACGCAGCTGGGCGTCGCGCACATGCCGTCCGAGCACGCCACGCCGCCGGAGCAGGCGCCGCTGCCGCCGGCGTTGCCCGGCGGCGGCGGCTCCTCCACGACCGTCTCGGTGGTCACCGCCTCGACCTCGGCCGCGGTCACGCTGCCGCCGGCGCCGGCCGCCGTGCTGCCGTCCTTGTCCTTGTCCTTGTCGTCGTCGTCGTCGTCGTCGCTGCCGGCGGCCACCGCCTCGGGCGGCACCTCCGCCACGACCTCGCCGCCCTGCGCCGTACGCTGCACCTCGAGCGGGCGCCCGCAGCGCTTGGTCGCCCACACCAGCTGCAGCTGCTCCAGCGGGCCCGTGGCGGCGTCGGTGTTGGGGCCGTGCGTGTAGCCCTTGAAGTAGGCCAGCCACCCGCCCGCGCCGCCGGCCTCGGGCCCGCTCGACTGCAGCGGGCCGGGCGCGTCGGGGTCGCCCACCGCCAGCGCGCGGCCGGCGCTCGTCACGAGGCGCAGGTACGTCACGCAGCTGCCGGGTGCCGACACAGCGCGCGCAGCGGCGGCGGGGGCGCGGCCGGGCGGGTGAGCAGGGCGGCGCCGCGCCGCCGGCCGCGTCGCGCTGCCGCCGCACGTGCGCCGCGCCGCACCTGCCAAACTTGTACTCCACCTTGACGATGCTCTCGCCCGGCGAGAGCGCGATGTCCTTCTCGTGCAGCGCCGCGCCGCCGGCCTTCTCGACGCCGAGGCGGCGCGCGTTGGCGGCCTGCCAGCCAAAGGTCGGCTTCACGCCCACGATGCAGCGCCGCGCCTCGTCGTAGTAGAGGTTGAGCTTGGTCATGTTGCCCAGGTTCTTCCAGGCCGCCTCCTGGACGTAGTAGGGGTTGTTGGGGCTCCAGGGCGAGCCAAACATCACGCTGCTGCTCTCGCGCACCTCGCACGACGGCGAGCCTGCGCGCGGGCGCGCGCGGCGGGGGAGCTCAGCCCAGCCGGCCGGCCGCCGCTGCGGCGAGATCCGGGCCTGCTGCTGCTGCTGCTGGTGCTGGTGCTGCTGTAGCTTCTGAACCTGCTGCCTGCCGTACCATGCCACCGCCGCGGTCCGGCGGCTGGCAGGCGAGCGGCGCGCCCCGCTGAGGTGCCGCGCCGCGCCGCGCCTCAAGCAGCTAGCCAAGCCACCCCAAGCCCCCAGCCCGCGCGCCCAGCGCCCCGCTCGCACCTGTTGCCAGTGCGAGCACAGCCAGCAGCAGCGCGGCGCCGCAGCCGGCGGCGGCGCGCCGGGCGCCCGCCATCGCCGGTTCTGCTGCGTTCGGTGCGTCGAGCCCCGTCCGGAGCACGTGGGCACGTTAGGGAGCTGCGCCGAGCCCGCGCGAGCGCTGGGCGCGCCCCGAGCACTACAACGGCTCCTCCCCGGCCGGCGCGTGTGCGAGGCCCCGGGGGGCCGCCGACGGCTCCCGGGCAGTGTATCGCACGCCCCAGGACCCACCTGCCGAGCTGCCGCGCGGCCTGATGCGAGCCTGGCTCGGGACTCCACAACGCGGGCCAGCGGCGCTGATGGTTCACACGACCTAGGTGGCAAGCTCAAGCACGCTCCTCGCGTCGAGTCGGCCGGGCGCGCTGCGTGGCGGCCGGCAGGGCCCAGCAAGCGCTCAACCGCCGGCGGCGCCAGCCGCTTGCCTCGCGGCGCGCGCGGCTGCCGGCTGCAATCGGCGCTGAGCCTGCAGACCAAGAGAATGCGCGCATTGTGTAGGAGCGGCGGCGATTGTGTCGACTGACCACGGGCGGCGCCGGACGCCACACGGCGCGCCGCGCGCCCGCGGCGGCGGGGCGCCGCATTAGCAGGGGCCTGGCGCGATGCGGCGGTGATCACCAGCTGTGTGACGTGCTGGTGCGATGGCGGCCTGCGTGGAGCGCGCCACGCGGCGGCCAAGCGCTGTGAGCCGTCGCCAGCCCCTGGCTGCTGCCCCTGCGCGCCTGCTTCCAGCGCCGCAGGGCTGGTCAGGCGAGCCAGGCGACACAGATCAGCTGCGCATCAGCACCCGCCCTGCTCACGGACCGCTGACCAGCCGCAGCGCGGCGGGGCCGCCCTCGCCGCTGCCAGCTCGCAATCGCGGCAGCCCAATCGCCGCCTATCGCAGTGCGCGGCAGCTCCACGGGCCACTCAGCAGCTCGAG
The DNA here is from genome assembly GCA_014905635.1 of Scenedesmus sp. PABB004. Lineage (NCBI taxonomy): Eukaryota > Viridiplantae > Chlorophyta > Chlorophyceae > Sphaeropleales > Scenedesmaceae > Scenedesmus > Scenedesmus sp. PABB004. Next base: position 86,024 of record JABVCE010000010.1, on the reverse strand, counting down.
CCGGCCGAGAGGGCACACCTCGCAGTTGCGTCGCTCGCCAATCGCGCGGGCGCCCTGAAACCGCCACGTACATCATCTGGTTGGCGCCCCTCCCGCACCGCAGACGGCGCTCCAGGTCGCAATCTGGATCCCGGGAGCGTTGCCTTGGCTTGATCGATCTTTTGCGCACCAGCTCCGCCCCCGCGCGCCCCCGCCCGCGGCAGCAGGGGCCTGCAATGGCGCGCCTCGCCGGCCAGCTCCTGGCCGCTGGCGTGCTGCTGCTGCTGGGCATCGCGAGCTCCGTGACAGGTGTGGAGGGGGGCACGCTGCCGCTTGGGCTGGGGCACGGCAGCTGGGCGCAGCCGGGGCGCGCGCACGGCAGCGCGGCCAGCAGCGCACAGCAGCAGCTCGGCGCGCGCGGCCGGCGCCGCTCGGCTGGCCCCCTTAGTGCCGTGCGCCGGGACTGCTGCGGCAGCTTTTCTCGGCCAGCTTCAACCCGTGCAGCAGCGCCGCGCACCGCCGCCACGAGCGCGGCTGAGCCGCGGCCGGTGCGCGGTCGCCGCAGGCGATCCCGGCTGCGTCGACAGCAGCACCACCATGTTTGGCGCGCCCTGGCTGGCCTCATTCACCGGCGTAGAGCAGGAGTCGACGTGGAAGCTGGCGGGCGCTCTGTCTGGGGTCACGCTGTACCACGACCCAGCCACGGGCTGCGTCGCCGGCCTGGCCGCGCGCTACGGCGGCGGCGCGCCCGCGCTGCTGGGCCAGGGCGCGCCGCTGCCGGCCGAGTCCCTGGAGCTGGGGCCGGACGAGGTCGTGGTCGGCGTCGACTACAAGATCACACAGTGCGCGCGCCGCGCCCGCCAGTGCCGCGCCCGCCAGCGCCGCGCCCGCCAGCGCCGCGCCCGCCAGTGCCGCGCCCGCCAGCGCCGCGCGGCTCGGGGGGCGCTCGGCTCTGACAGCCGCCCCGGCACCGCCGCGCCACCGCCGCCACCCCGCCGCCATCACTGCCCAGGTGCATCGCCTTCCTGAGGCTGACCACCAGCACCGGCCGCACGGTGGCCGTCGGCGACGCAGACCTGGACGTGCCGCTGCAGGTGCACGGGCGCGCGCGCGACTGCGGCAGCGGCGACGGCGGCCACCGCGCGGCCAGGTCGGCTCACGACCCCTCCGCCACGCCCCGACAGGGCAACAAGCCGGCCGCCGGCGCGGCCGTTGGCTTTTTCAAGGCGCACGTGGAGGGCCCGCTGCAGCAGCTGCAGGTCGTCTGGGTTCGCCCCTGCCAGGGCGCGCCCGCCACCGTGGACGACCTCGTCGCGCCCGCTGCTGGCGCGGCGGCCGCGGCGATGGAGCTGGCGGCGCCCGTCGTGCTGCCCGGCGTGCCAAGCGACGCGCACCGCATCGCGCAGGTCAAGCCCGACGCCGCTGCCGCGGCTGTCGACGCGGCCGCGGCGGCGCCTGTCGATGCGGCAGCGGCGGCGCCTGTCGACGCGGCAGCGGCGGCGCCTGTCGACGCGGCAGCGGCGGCGCCTGTCGACGCGGCAGCGGCGGCGCCTGTCGACGCGGCAGCGGCGGCGCCTGTCGACGCGGCAGCGCCGGCGCCTGTGGATGCGGCCGCCGCCGCCGGCGGCGGCGTGGTGGTTGGCACGGAGGCGAGAGCCACGGCTGAGCCGGACGCCGCGCTGCCAGCACCGCCTGCGGCTGAGCCGGTCGTCACGGAGGTGCCACCCGCCGCCGCGGCGCAGCCGGGCGCCACGGCTCAGCCGGAGCCGGCCACGGAGCCGGCCGCCAAGGCCGAGCCGGAGCCGGCCACCGAGCCTGCGCCTAACGCTGCCGTGGACGTCACGGCTGCGCCTGTAGCCGCTGCTGAGCCGGCGCTCGCGGCTGCGCCTGCGCCCGCAGCAGAGGCCACCCCCGCAGCAGCGGCCACCCCCGCGCCGGCGCCCGAGGCGGAGCCGGCGGCGACGCCCGCGGCTGCCCCGGCGGCTGCTGCCGGCGCCAGCGGTCGCCCCTGCTCGCCCGGCCTGGCGTGCTCGGGCGGGCTGTGCCCGAGCAGCTCCTGCGCGCTCGGCGGGATGGGCCGTGAGGTGGACGCCCTGGACTGCTCTGGCACCAACCTCACGCCCGGCCCGCTCGTGGGCGGCCCCGGCGACGCGTGCGCCAACCTGGCGTGCAAGCTGGACAAGCCGGGCTGCGCGTCCAAGGCCTTGCTCGGCAGCGGCATCGGCGGCTTCTGCACAGGGCGCGTCGTCGCAATGGGCGCGACCGCCAAGCTGCACCCGAGCGGCGCCGCCGCGGTCGGGCACCCCTGCATCGCCACGGAGGGGCACAAGCCCGAGCCCGGCGCCGCGCCGCCCGCCGGCGGTGACTACGACGCGAGCGGGACGTACGTCGCGCGCGCCTGGCGCGCCTGCGACTGCGGCTTCGGCGGCCCCGCCAAGCCCTCGCCCGGGTGGTCGGTCTCGCTGCCGGGCGGCGGCTCCGTGTCCGACGCGGGGGACGCGATCGCGCTGAGCCTGCCCGCCAAGAACGTGAGCCTGCTGCCCTCGCTCGCGTGGGGCAAGGCGCTGGTCAACATGACCGTGGCCGAGGCGCTGCGCGACTGGATCGCGGCGGTGAACGCCAAGGCCGTCGTGCCAAACCTTACCCTCCCCACGGCAAAGCTCGCGGCGCTCGCTGCGCTCGTGCCGGGCTTCAAGGCCCCGGCGCTGCTGCTGCCCAACATCAGCGCGCCGCTGCTCAAGGCGCGTGCGGCGCGGCGCGGCGTGCCGCGTGGCGGCAGCCGCGGCGCGGCGTGCCGCGTGGCGGCAGCCGCGGCGCGGCGTGCCGCGTGGCGGCAGCCGCGCCGCGACGCGCCGGGTGCGCTCACGTGCGCCCTCACGTCGCGTCGCCGCGCCCGCCGCAGGTGCCGGCCAACGTGTCGCTGCGGTCGTTTGCCATCCCTGCCAAGGCCCTGCCCGGCGTTGTGGCGCTGCTGCCCAATATGTCCAGCCTGCCCCACCTCGTGCGCGACGCCGCCGACGCTGACGCCGGCAAGGCCGCCCCGCTGTCGCTGGAAGGGGTTTCGCTGCCCAGCCTGTCGGAGCTCGTCCGCCGCTTTGTGCCGCAGCAGGCGCACGCCGCCGCCGACGCACCCCCGCCCCCGCCGGCGCCGGCGCACGGCGCGTCGCTCAGCTGGGCCGTGCCAGACCTGCCAACCGTCGTGAGCAAGTGGGTCTCCGGCCTCGCCGCGCGCGCGTCGCTGCCCAAGCTGGAGCTGGCCGGCGACGCCGAGGCGAAGCTGCGGGCGCTGCTGCCGGGCCTGCCCAAGCTGCCGGCCATCGTCATGACCAACATCACGGCGCAGTTCTTCTCGAGGCCCGCACCCGACGGCGCGGCCGCCGCGGCCGCGCCCCAGGCGCTGGTCATCCCCGACTCCCTCCTGCAGCAGGCCGCGGCGGTGCTGAAAAAGGTCCCCGCCCTGCCGACCGTGCTCGCGCCGGACGGCGCGGCGCCGAGCCTGAAGCTCCCCAGCCTGCAGGCGGTGAGCGTGCCGGACTTCAAGGCCCAGGCGGCGGCGCTGGCCGACAAGCTCAGCAGCCGCTTCGGCAAGGGCAGCGACAACGACGACGACGACGCCAAGGACGCCCCCACGGCCGCACGGCTGGCCGGCACCACGCTCAGCGGCGGCGACCCGATGGTCGCGGCCGTCGGCCAGGTCAGGGGCGAGACAGTCGACGTACACTTTGTCTTTGGCGACGCCGACGAGCCGACGAGCGCGTGAGCCCGGGCTCACGGGCCCGCCCGCGAGCGGCGCGGCCGAGGGGGGAGGGGGCTGGGCACTGCACCGCGCGGCACCGTTGAACGTGTGGCGATCCCATTGCATGCCCGCAGCCCGGGCTTGGCGGCGGGGGAGACGGCTCGAGTTGCAACGCCGCCCGGCGGCCGTCGGCGCTCACGTCACATCTGGCAGCGCCGCAGCAGCGCCACCAGCTGCTGCTGCAGCCGCCGCGCCCGGCTGCAGCGCAGCTGCCGCCGTGCCGCCGCTGCTCGCCACGCTCACCGCCGCCGCTGCAGCAGCCGCCGCGCCGCTTCCGGGCCAGGGGCCGCCGCCGAGCGCGGGGCGGCCCCAGCCCGCCAGCATCGCGCTCTGCAGCGCCCACGCCGCGAGCAGGCCACCCAGGCACGACGCCTGGAAGACCAGCGCCATAAGGCCGCCGGCCCTGGCTCGGACGCCAGCGCCGCTGATGCCACGCGCCTTGGCGTCGTGCCAGGGCACGTCGGCCTCGCCGCCGTCGAGCGCCGGCAGCCCGAGCAGCCGCCGGCCGCCGCCCGCGCTGGCCGCCGCCGCCACGGCTAGGCGCGGCGCGGCGAGCAGCGCGGCGGTGTTGATGGCGCCGCTCGACACCCAATAGGCAAACACCAGAGCCGAGAGCGCCCAATCGCCGCCCACGATTCGCGGCGACAGCAGCGCCGGCAGCAGCAGCAGCAGCGCGCAGGCCTTGGCCGCGCCGGCGGCGGCCACGGCGCGGCCGCTCGCGAGGTGCAGGCCAGGCACGGGCACGAGGCGGCCCCCGACGTCGCCCAGCAGCCTGCTGTAAAAGAGCACCTGCGGCGGGAGGGGTGGCGGGAGGGGTGGCAAGAGGGGTGACGAGGGGTGTGACCGGGCTGCCTGCCAGCCCCCTGCCACCCCTGCCAGCCCCGAGCCCTGGCGCCGCTGCCGCGCGCGCGCGCGCGCGCGCACGCGCCTGGGGCAGGCGCTCGCCGAGCGCGCCGGAGCGCGGGACAAAGGTGAAAAAGGGAAACGCCACCATGCTGGACCACACACTGAGCCCCAGCCCCACCACGGCGGGCCACAACGCAGCGCCGAGCCGCAGCTGCGCCCCGAGCTGCACGGCGGCGGCGCAGCCCGCGCGCGACCAGGCCGCGAGGCGCGCGCGGCGCGGATGCGAGCCGCGGCCCGAGCCGGGCCGGCCGTGCGCGGGCGCGCGCTCCGCGCCGGGGTGCGGCTGCGCCGCCAGGCCCGCCTCGGCGGCCGGCGCAGCTTCTGGCAGGCCGCCCGGCCCGTGGTGGCGCAGCCCGAGGCCGCCACCCGGCCGCGGCGCGGCCGCGGTCGCGAGGCTGATAATGTGCGCGCCGCCGCTGCTGCGGCCGCCGCCGTCGGACGGGCCGCCGAGCAGGCCGCCGCCGCCGCCTCGCGCCGCCGCGCCGGCGCGGCCGCTGCGCTGCGCGCCCGCGGCGTCCAGGCGGCGCCGGTGGCGCCGCACCAGCGCGGCCGCCGCAGCCCAGCCGAGCAGGGCCGCCGCCGCGACGACGCGGAACAAGACAGCGACACCGGCCGCGTCGTAGTTGGGCGCGCCGCGCTTGATCCACACGTCTGCCGCGAGCACGACGCCGCCGCACGCGACAAAGCCCGCGCTCAGCGCGCGCTGGCTGGCGGCGGCAAAGTGCGTGACGAGCGCCTGCGACGTGCCGAACGCGAGGGCGTAGCTGCACCCCACGGCCGCGGTCGCCGCCAGCAGCGACGGCAGGCTGCCGCATGCCGCCGGCAGCGCGAGCGCCAGCGCCGCGAGGCCGCACAGGCCGGCGCCGAGCCGGGCGAGCACCGCGCGCGGCAGGCCGAGGCGCCGCTCGAGCGCGTCCGCGGCCGCGGCGTGCACGGCGAGCAGGGGGAGGCTGGGGACGAGGTACGCCAGGTTGAGCTGAAGCAGGACGCCCCCGCCGTGAGAGTCTGCGAGCTGGTGCAGCAGCGATGCGATCGCCGTCCACGGCGTCTTGTAGCCGACCTGCGGCGGCGGCGGCGGCGTGTGACGGCGGCGGCGTGTGCGGGTGCAGCGGCGGCGGCGTGCGCACGCCGACGGCGTGTGCAGCAGCGGGCGCGGCGGCGGCAGCTGCCGCAGCGGCCGCGCTGCGCTGGCTGCTGCCCCCCGGCGTCTGTGTCTACGTCTGCAGAAGCTGACCCGCACGCACCGCGATCAGGAAGAAGGCGGCGGCGTCCGCGGCGTCGCCCGCGGCAGCGCTCCCGAAGGCGCCGGCGCCGCCGCGGCCCGCGCGCGCCCCCAACATCGCGCGCCGGTCGCGGGCGGCGGCGTCGGGTCGTCACTCTGGCGTGGCTCGGGCGGGAATCGCAAACGCGGGCGCGGCGGCGACGTTTGAGGCGCCGAAACGACGTCAAACGCCAACGACCGCTGTGACGCACACATGGCCCCGCCGCGCGCCAGCGTTGCACAGACCGATTCTGCACTGCCCAGTCTAACCAGGCACCAGCCAGCGCTCGCAGCCGCCACCACAGCGGCAACAGCAGCAGCGGCCGGCGGCGACAGCAGCGCCCCGGCCCCGGCCGATGCCGCCGCGGGCGGCGTCCGCGGCTGGCGCCTCCTGCAGCGGCCGGGGCTGGCTGCCGCACCACCCGGCGGCGGCGCTGCACGCGGCGCTCGCGGGCCGGGGCCGGCGCGCGCCCGCCGTCGAGGCGGCGGCGGCGCGCCCGTTCGGGTCGGCACCGGCGAAAGTGGTCTACATCCCCCACCTGCTGTCGCCCCACGACTTTGCCGCGGTGCAGTCCGAGGCGCGCAAGCTGCAGTGAGTGAACACGCGTGCGGCGGCGGGCGGCGGGGCGCGGCTGCGCCCGCCACCACTCGCCAGCTCACGCTGCCGCCGCGGCCGCGTGCGCCCAGGCCGCAGCTGCGCGAGGAGCTGAACTGCATCGCCAAGGGCCGCCTGGGCTGCTACCTGCCGCCCAGCTCGGCGGCGGTGGCGGTCTTCAGCTCGCGCGACCTCGCAGAGCAGCTCACCACGGTGCGGCGCGGCAGCTGAGGGACGGCCGGCGGGCGGGCAGCTGAGTGACGGCCGGCGGGCGGGCGACCGCCCGCCGCGGCGCCGCTCGAGCGCCGCGGCGCCGCCGCCGCCCGCCCGCCGTGCAGCGCCTGCGCAGCGCGCTGCCGCTGTCGCTGAGTGACTTTCCGATCGAGCTGCGGCAGTACCCCAAGGTGCGCGCCGCGCCGCCCGGCCTGCGTTGAGGAGCCCGGCGGCCGGCCGCTGCGCTCCGCGCGGGCGCGCGGACGCGCCGCGACGCCCGGCCGCCCTCTCCCGCGCGGCTGCGCTGCCTTGGCCCCGCCGCGCGCGCGCCAGGGCGCGGAGATGCCGTGGCACTTGGATGAGCAGCTGTTCAAGGAGCCGCAGTGGGAGATGATCTTCACGATTGACAACACCAGCGACAGCCGCACCGAGTGGCGCGACGCGGAGGGGCTGCCGCACAGCGTCTGGACGGAGCCCAACTCGCTGCTCGCGGTCGAGGTGGGGTGGACGCGCGCGCGCGCGCGGCAGGCCAGGGCAGGGAGGCAGGCGGGGCGGCGGCGCGCGCAGCGCGCAGCGCGCGTGCGCTCGCCGACCGACGCCCGCCCGCGCCCGCCCGCGCACGCGCGGCACAGGCGGAGGGCTGGGAGCACCGCGTGGTGCCGTCGACGCGGGGGTCGCGGACGATCCTGAAGCTCGCGTACGCCACGACGACCGCCAAGCTGCCGGCGTTTGACGCCAACCTCACGCGCGAGGCGTTCCGCAGTTGACACTGCGCGGCGGCTGTGGTTTTGTTCAGAGGCAACCGCTGCGCGCGCCGATGCGCGTGGCAGCCGGCACAGTGGCGGCGGCACAGCGGCGGCACAGCGGCGGCGCCACAGCAGCGGCACAGCGGCGGCACAGCGGCGGTGGCGGCAGCGCCAGTGGCCCGTGCGATCGGTACACCTTCAAGGTCCACACCCCGCGCACCGCGCCCGATGGCGCTGCCCCTGCGCGCCGCGGTGGCGCCGGGCCACGCGGCATCCGGGCGCAGCGCCGCGCGCCGCGCGCCCGGCGCTGTGGCCGTGCCGTTAATGCCGTCGTTAGAGGCCCACCAACGCGTGGGGAACAGCAGCGGACCCTGCAGCCGCTGCGGCAGCGCGCAGCGGCGGCGGCAGCAGCGGCCGGCCGCCGCCGCCGCGCAGGCGGCGCCCAGCAGCCAGCCTGGCGCGGAGGACGGTGACTGGGACCCCACGGAGCTGCTGTCGGTGATGGCCAGCACACGGAGCTACGCGCAGCTCGCGGCGCTCGTGGAGAGCCAGCGCGCCGCGCTGCTGGGCTCGCCGCTGTGCGTGTACGCGCTGCTGCACGCGGTGCAGCTGCGCGACACCATCAGCGACGAGAAGCTGGGCCACGGCAGCCTGGCGAGCGAGGGGCAGGTGCTGCAGCAGCTGGAGCTGGTGCGTGCGCAGCGTTGCACGCTGCCGGCAGCGTTGCACGCCGCGCCTCGCTCGGGCCCCACGAGCGGCGGCGGCCGGCGGCGCCGCGCGCTTGCGCGCCCACCGCGCCGCGCTGCCCCCCCCCCCTCCCTCCCCGCATGCAGGTCGAGGGCCTGCTGGAGCAGCTCTGCGACGCCGCGGAGGCGCAGGTCGGCGCGCTGCCGCTGCCGAGCCAGGCGGCGCTGGCGCTGGCGCTCGCGCAGCTCGACTACTACCACGCGCCCACCTACGCCGCCATCGCGGCCGCCGTCACGGCGGAGCTCGCTGAAAAGCAGCCGCCGCAGCAGCAGCAACAGCAGCAGCAGCAGGAGCAGCAGGGCGGCGGCGCCGCCGGCGTCAGCGCCGGCCCCCCGCGCGCGGCGGCGCTCGCAGCCCTGCCCGCGGCGCTCGTGCCGGGCGTGCTGCTGAGCCTGTGCGTGGCGTTCAGCCTGAACGGCCACCACGACGAGCAGCTGCTGGAGGAGCTCGCGGCGCAGGTGCGGCGCCGGCCAGCGCCGGGCTGCGGCAGCAGCAACGGCGGCGGCGGCGACGGGGGAGCGCTCGCCCCCTGCTGGCCCTCTCTCCCCTTCCCTGCCACGCACGCACGCACGGCGGCGCCGTCCGCGCCGCGCACCGCCGCCCTGTCGGGCGCACGCCCGACCACCGCCCGCACGCCCGCGCGCGCGCAGGCGGTCGCGTTCCGCGGCGCGTCGCCCGAGCCTGGGCCGCTCATCTCGATGGCGGCCGCGCTGCTCGACCTTCAGGCATACTGCCCCGCCCTGGTCGGCGCCGCGGCCGACGCGGTGCTCGCACAGCAGGCCGCCGAGGGCGGCGGCGGCGGCGGCGCGCGCGGCGAGGGGGCCGGCGCGCTGGGCGCGGACGAGGTGGTCAGCCTGCTGCTGTGCGTCGCGTTCTTCCGCGTGCCGGCGCCGGCGTTTGTGGAGCTCGCGCTGCAGGTGCGTGCGGCCGGCGCCCGTGTGCCGCCGGGGCCCCGGCGCGCGCGCACGCACAAACCCTTGGCGGTGGTCGCAGCCATCGCCACCGACGACGCCGCCGCCGCCACGTCAGTCGTTCGCCGCTGACCCCAAGGGCGTGCTGGAGCTTGAGCCGCAGACGCTGGGGCGCCTGTGGAAGGCGCTGCTGCTGCTCGCTGCCCAGGGCACGCGTCCGCCGCCGGAGCTGCTGGAGCTGTTTGCCCTGGTGCAGGAGGCCGAGCCCGACGCGCTGCTGCTCGGCAGCGCGCGCGGTGCGGTGGGCGCCGAGGACGCCGCCGCGGTCGCGGCCGCCGCGCCCGAGCTCGCCGCGCAGTGGGCCGACGCAGGGCTGCTTGCGCCCGCGGACATGCTGCGCGCGCTGGAGGCCATGGGCTGCGCGCTGCAGCGCCGCGCCGCGCTGCCGCTGCCGCCGCCGCTGGCGCCGCTCGAGGCCGGCGAAGACGGCGCGCCGCCCGCCGCGCTGGTGGACCTGTACGTCACCCTGCCCGACGGCCGCGCCGCGGCGGTGCTGGTGCGAGCGCCGCGCGTGAGCGCGGCGTGCTCGCCCCCGCGCCGGCCCCACGTGACGCGCGCCGCGCGCCGGCGCCGCCGCCGCAGGTGCTGGACGAGAGCCGATACTGCCACAGCCCGCCCGGGCGGCTGCGCGGCGGCGCGGCGGTGGAGGTGCTGGTGCTGCAGGGCCTGGGCCTGGCGGTGCTGCCGCTGCCGCTCGCAGAGTGGCAGGCGCTCGGCGGCGACGCGCAGCTGCAGGCGCGCTACCTGCGCGCGCGGCTCGACGCCGCCGCGGGCGGTGCGCGAGCGGCGGCGGCGTGAGCGGTGCGTGGCGGTGCAACGCGGTGCGCACCCCTGCGGCAGCTGCACGGGCAACGCGCGGCGCAGCGTTGCACCGAACCCGGGCCCGCGTGCGCCGCCGGGCAGTCCCCACCGCCCGCTCCTCGTCCGGCCGCACACGCACGCCCTGCTGCGCGGCGCCGGCGCGGCCCCTCACAGCCGCGAGCGCGGCGGCCGCTGGCGCAGCAGCTCCAGCGCCCCCCGCCGCGCGCCGCCGGCGCCGCCGTCTGCCTCGGCGGCCGCAAAAAAGGCGCCCAGGTCTGATGCCGGCACGAGCTTCTTGACGTGCGTGCCCTTGGCCACGACGGCGCCGCCGGCGCCGCAGAGCGCCACGTCGACGAAGGCAACGTCGCGCCCCAGCCTCGTCAAGGTCGCGGTCACGGTCAGCCGCTCGCCGCCCGGGTGGGGGCGGAGAAAGAGCGTGTTTATCCCCAGGCTCACACCGCCGCGGTCCGCGGACGTAATCAGCGCGGCGCTGCCCACGACGTCGACCAGCGTCGCTGCGCGGCCGCGGCGGCGGCGGCGGCAGGGCCGGTCAGCCCCGGCGGCGGTCAGCCGGCGCGCGCTGCGGTGCGCGCAGCGGCGCCTCACCGATCGCGCCGCCGTGGAGGGTTCCGTAGCGATTGAGGTGCGCCTCCCCAACGTCGAGCTCGCACTCCACCCAGCCCTCGCCCGCGGCCGCAACGCGGAGCCCCTCCAGCGTGGCGTCAAAGCCGCCGCTCGCCACGCCAGCCAGGAAGGCCTCTGCTCGCCGGCGGGCGCGCGCGTCGCCGCCGCCGCCGCCACCGCTGGCGCTGCTGACGCCGCCGCCAGCACTGCTCGCGCCCCTGCCGCCGCCAGCAGCGCTGCTGGCGCCGCTGCCGGTGCGCGCCTGCGAGCACTGAGGCTGCGTGGTGTCCTGGCCGTGCCCGCCGACCTGCGGCCGCGCGGCGCGCGCGCGTGAGCGGGGCGCGCCGCCCCGCCGCTGCTGCCGCCCGCGCCGCGCTGCCGCGCGCCTGGTGGGCGTAGGGCTGCAGCGCGGCGGCCTCCAGGGCCTGTGAAGCATCGACGGCCGCCATGCGCCCGGTCGTGTGGGCGACAGGCGGCCCAGGGGCGGCGGCGGAGCGCGGCGGCGCTGTTGCACGCAGCCTGCACTGCTCAGTGCGCGGCGGCTAGGGCGGTGCTGCGGACCGTGGCCTCCGCAAACGCGGGAGGAGTGTGAGCGGGCTTTTGTCCCACGGGGGTCGGTGCGGTTCAAGCGTCAGCTCTGCGCCAGGCCCCGAACCCTGCCGCTCCCGGCAGCCCCCCGCCTCTCCGTCAGCCCCTCTCGCTCGCCCCCGGCCCCGCCGGCGCGAGGCCCGCGAGGCCCGCGATCTCGCTGCGCAGCGCCGCGGCCTCGGCCTGCGCCTCGGCGTGCTGCGCGTCGGCGAGCGCGAGCCGCGCGTCGGCCAGCTGCGCGAGGACCGTGCGCTGGAGCAGCTCGAGCGCGTCCAGCTGGCCGGCGCTGAGCTCGCCCAGTCCGAGGCCCAGCATGTGCTCGGGGCGGAGGTCCAGCGCCGCCGCGGCGGGCGAGACGGCCGCGAGCGCGTCGTCCCACCACGCCGGCGCGTCCGCGCCCTGCGCCGCCGGCGCGGGCGACGCGGCGCGGTCGGGCGGCGGCGGCTGCCCCCGCTGCTCCTGCTGCTCCTGCAGCTGCAGCGCGCGGCTGTAGCTGAGCGGCTGCGGCCCGGCCGGCGCCGGCGGCTGCGGCGGCGCCGCAGCCGCGCCGGCCGCCGCACCCGCAGCCGCTGGCCGCGCCCCTGCTGCGGCGGCGGCGGGCTGCAGCTTGGCCGCTGCCGTCTCTGCTGCAGCCCCTGGGGACTTGGCCGAGGCCTTGCGCTTGGCTGCGACCACGGTCGTCCAGCCGTCGCCGCCCGCCGCGTCGCCCGCCGCGCCGGCGCCGCGCGCCGCAGCGCCCGGCGACAGCGGCGCCGCCGGGATCTTGCTGGGCGACGGGGGGCGCGGCACGGCCTTGCCCGGCGGCGGCGACGCGCTGCCGGGCGCGGCATCCTCCTGCGCCGCCGCGTGTGCCGCCGGCGCCGGGGCTGCAGCCGCCGCCGCGGCGCCAGCATCGGGGACGGCGAGCCCCGCCGGACGGCGGCCAGGCTTCCTGGCGGCGCTGCCGGCGGCGGAGCTGCGCGCAGGCACCGGCGCCGCCGCCGCGGCGGCCTCCTCGTCCCGCAGCAGGCGCGCGGCCGCCGCCTCTGCCGCCGCGGCAGCCGCTGCCATGCGGGCCTCTATGAGCCTGGCGGCGGACAGCGGCGCGAGCGTGAGCGCAGCAGTCCAGGTGGTGCTGGGCAGCCGAGGGGTGCCCCGGCCCGCGTGCGCGCAGCCAGCCGCACCGGGCGCAGTCGCAGTGCCCCGACTGCTCCGCCTCCTGCAGCGCGGTGCGGCCGGCGGCGCTCACAGCAAACACGTCGAGCGCACTCGCGCCGTCAGGAGGGCCCAGCAGCAGTGCCACCACGCTTGCGTGCCCTGCGGCCGGCGGCGGCGGCACGCGCGCGTCAGACACCGCGTGCCGGCCAGCGCGCACCTGCCACCGCAGCGCTGGGGCGCGCACCCGACGCAGCAGCAAAGTGCAGCGGCGTGCGCGCGTGGCTGTCCTTGGCGCCGAGCAGCTGCTGCCAGGCGGGCCCCGCGTGGCGCGCGAGCAGCTGCAGGCAGGGCTCGTGGCCGTGCCCCGCCGCCGCCAGCAGCGGCGTGATGCCGACGGCGTTGGACGCGCCGGGCGCGGCGCCCGCCTGCGGAGCGGCGGTGGCGGTGGCGCGCGTGCACCGGGGCGACTGTGGCGTGCGCGCAGCCGGCTGCGGCTCACGTTGAGCAGCAGCGCCGCAACGCCGATGTGACCGGCGCTGCAGGCAAACATGAGGGGCGTGTCGCCGTTGGTGTTGCGCGCGTCGACGCCGGGCGCCGGCTTGGGCGACAGCGGCGGGCTGCCGCCCCCGCCTTGCCGCACGGGCTGCTCAGCGGGCTGCTGCGCTGCGCGCGCTCCTGCTGCTGCGCCGCCAGGAGGTGGCGCACCACGTCGACGTGCCCGTGCACCGCCGCGACGTGCAGCGCGGTGTTGCCGCTCGCGGCCAGGCGCGGCGTCGTGCTCGCCCCCGCGTCCAGCAGCGCCGCCGCGAGCGCCGCCCAGCCGTTGCGCACGGCAAAGAGCAGCGGGCACCAGCCGGCCGGCTCCGCCGCGTTCAGCGCCAGCTCCAGCGACCGCCGCTCCGCGCCGCCGGCGGCGCGCTCCGCCGCGGCGCGCAGCTGCGCGGCGTGCGCCTCCGCCGCGGCCAGGTCGCCCGCCCGGCAAGCCGCCAGCAGCGTGGCGCCGTGGGCCCTGCCGGGGCTGAGCGCCTTGCCCGGCGACGCCGGCAGCGGCGACGGCGGCATCGCGGCGCCGGCGGCAGCGCCTCCTCCTGCCCGCCGCTGCCCGGGCTGCGCGCGCCGGCGCGACCTGCGACGCGCCGCGCACGCCGAGGGGCAGCTCCCGCAGGCTGCACGGCACGCAGCCGGCGCGCAGCCCGAGCTACCAGACTGGCGGGCGAGGTGGTCCCGGGTGAGCGCGGCGGGCGTGCAGCACGCGGGACGCTGCCCCGATGCGGCTTGCGGTGTGTCGCGCGACAGCTCGGCGCCAGCTGGGGCCTCCCCTGCGGACAGGCCCGACCAGGCTCCGGCGGCGTCGTGCGGCGCCGAACCGCCGCAGCCGCCCCGCTGTGCACGACAGCCTCGCCAGCCTCGCGCGCAGGCGTCGACGGCAGCAGCAGCAGCAGCAGTGGCCCAGCCCGCGGCGCGGCGCGTTCCCCGGCGAGCTGCCGCCCCACGCCACCCACTCACCACCGCCGCCCAGCGGCGGCCGCGTGCGCCGCGTGCGCCGCGTGCGCAGCCGCCACCGCCGCCGCGCCAGGGCGGTTGCGGCGCCCCACCGCGCCCCAGCGCTCGCCGCCGCGTCATCACGCCCGCCAGCAAGCGCTCCGTCGCCTGGGCGGAGAGCGCGGCGCCCAGCGCGCTCTCCCCGCAGCAGAGCCCACGTGGTTTGATGTCACTAGGGCTTTGCTGCTGCTGCGGCCGGCCGCTCGCGGCCGGCGCCGCGCCGCCGCCCGCCCCCGCCCACCTCGCCCCTCCCCGCACCCGCAGCCGGGTCGCAGCGCCGCCGCGGAGCTCGCAGCCATGCAGGTCGCCTTCAAGCGCGCGTGCGCGGCCAAGGCCGGCGACGAGCCGCGGTGCGCTGCCGCGGACGGCGCCGCCGGCTGCGCCCCGCCTCGTCAGCCTGGCCGCGCCCGCGGCAGGCCAAGCGAGCTTGTTACACCAGCCCCGAGGCGGCCGCAGCAGCCGCGTGCGCAGCTGCTGCTGCGTCCGCGGGCGCCGCCGCCATGTTTCGGGCAAATCCGGCCGCCGCCCGCCCTCTCGCGGCGCGCGCGCCGCCGCTGCCGTCACACGTGGCGGGGGAGAGAGGGAGAGCTCCCCCGCGCGTCACGCACTCCCCCTCTGCGCCGGGCCGTCGTGCACTCACAGGAGCGTGGTCTTGATGAGCAGGCGGGCGACGGTGTAGGGGTCGACGTTGGCCGCGGGGCGGCGGTCCTCGAGGTAGCCGTAGCCCTTGAGCTGCACGGGCAGCGGGATGCGGATGGAGCTGCCGCGGTCGGCGACGCCAAAGCGGAAGGTGTTGATGTCGCACGTCTCGTGCTTGCCCGTCAGGCGCTGCTCGTTGCCCGTGCCGTACTGGCTGATGTGCTCCGCGTGCGTCTTGCTCAGCTTCTCAATCGCAGCCATGATCGCCTGGCAGGGCAGGGCAGAGCGCGCGCGCGGCGGCGGCGGCGGCGGCGGCGGCGGCGGCGGGGGCGCGTCGGCGCGCGGTCTCCCTCGCGCGCGCCGCGGGCCGCCCGCGCGCCGCCCCGGCTGCTGCGCGCGCGGGCGCGCGGGCGCGCCCTGCGCGGCGGGTGCGGCGGGCAAGGCGGGTCACCTCCATGCCGCCGGGGTTGCGCATGCTCTCGGTCGAGTAGTTGGTGTGCGCGCCGGTGCCGTTCCAGTCGCCCTTGACGGGCTTGGGGTCAAAGGTGGAGGTGATGCCGTAGTCCTCGCCCAGCCGGTGCAGCAGCCAGCGCGCGATCATGACCTCGTCGCCGAGCTCCAGCGGGCCCACGGGGCCGATCTGGAACTCCCACTGACCGGGCATGACCTGCGGCGCGCGGGCGCGGCGCGGCCGGCGCGCGTCGGGCGCGTGCCGCGCGCCTGCTGCTGCGCCTGCTGCTGCGCCTGCTGCTGCGCGTGCTGCTGCGCCTGCTGTCGCGGCTGCCGCCTCTTGCCGCCGAGCCGTGCCAAACGCACACCCACACACCCACACCCGCACCCACCTCGGCGTTGATGCCGCTGATGGTCAGGCCGGCGGCGAGGCAGGCCTCCATGTGGGCCTCCGCGAGCGGGCGGCCAAACACGCTGTTTGCGCCCACGCCGCAGTAGAAGGGGCCCTGGGGCGCGGGGAAGCCGCCCTCGGGCCAGCCCAGCACGGTGCCGGTGCCGCGGTTAAGCATCGTGTACTCCTGCTCAAAGCCAAAGAGCGGCGCCTCCTTGATGACCTTGTCGTTGATGAGCGCGGCCAGGCCGGCGCGCGTGTTGGTGGGGTGCGGCTCGCCGTTGGGGGAGAGCACCTCGCACATGATCAGCAGGTGCGGCGCGCCGCGGATGGGGTCGGGCACGACGCGCACGGGCCTGGCGGGCACGCGCGGCGCGGCGCGGGCGGCGCGCGGGGCGTGAGCGGGGCCGCCGCGGCCGCCGGCGGCGGCGCGCGGGGCGGGGAGGCGCGGCGCGCGGCGGCGCGGCGCGCGGCGGCGCAGCGCGCGGGGCGTCGCACTTGATGATGCAGTCCGAGTTGTTGCCGGACGCCTGGCCGGTGGAGGAGCCGTCGTAGCTCCAGTCGGGGAAGTCGGCGGGGTTGAGGCTCTCGATGGGCTGCATCAGGCACTTGGTCTTGGAGCGCATCTCGTTGAACAGCATGCCCTGAGCAGCAGCGCCACAGCAACAGGGCGGCGGGCGGGACGGGCGGGCGTGCGCGGGGGCGGCGCGCGGCGCGCGGCGCGCGGCGGGGCGCGCGGCGGGGCGCGCGCCGCAGCGGGCGGGGGCCATGCGCGCGCGGGCGACGCGCCGCGCACCTTGGCCTCCGTGCCCTCGCCGCCATCAAACCTGCGCGGCGGCGGCGGCGTTGTTGGCGGCGGAGTCGTCTCGCGCCAGAACCGCGCCCAGCCGCGCGGCCGGCCGGCTGTGCAGTGGGGAGCCGGCGCGGGCCAGCCCGGCGCACCAGAGGTACTCCAGCTTCTGGCCGACGGCGTTCACGCGCACCGCCAGGCGGCGGCCGGCCTGCAGGCAAGCAGCAGGGCGCGCGCGGCTCAGCGCTGGGCAGGCGGGGTCGCGGAGGCTGCCCCGGAACCTGCCCGAGCGGCCAGGGGCGCGCCGCCGCGCCGCCGCGCGCGCCGGGGCCGCCGTGCGGCCGGAGGGGCCGGCCCATCGCGGCGCCGATCAGGCGGATGGCGCCGCGGCCGCCCTGGGGGCGCGCACGCCGGCTCCGCCGGGCCCGGGCCGGCCGCCCCGACCAATGACACCCCTGGGCGCGCCCCCAAGCCGCGCCGAGCGCCGTGCGCGGGCGGAGGCTGCGCCGGCCGCAGGCCCCGCAGCCACAGCCGGCGCCCGGACGGGCGCGCAGGATTGCTCCCCAGCGTCCCCCACGCACCCTGGCGGGGGCGCGGGCGCCGGCCTTGGCCGCGCACGCGCGCTTGAAGGCGACCTGCATGGCTGCGAGCTCCGCGGCGGCGCTGCGACCCGGCTGCGGGTGCGGGGAGGGGCGAGGTGGGCGGGGGCGGGCGGCGGCGCGGCGCCGGCCGCGAGCGGCCGGCCGCAGCAGCAGCAAAGCCCTAGTGACATCAAACCACGTGGGCTCTGCTGCGGGGAGAGCGCGCTGGGCGCCGCGCTCTCCGCCCAGGCAACGGAGCGCTTGCTGGCGGGCGTGATGACGCGGCGGCGAGCGCTGGGGCGCGGTGGGGCGCCGCAACCGCCCTGGCGCGGCGGCGGTGGCGGCTGCGCACGCGGCGCACGCGGCGCACGCGGCCGCCGCTGGGCGGCGGTGGTGAGTGGGTGGCGTGGGGCGGCAGCTCGCCGGGGAACGCGCCGCGCCGCGGGCTGGGCCACTGCTGCTGCTGCTGCTGCCGTCGACGCCTGCGCGCGAGGCTGGCGAGGCTGTCGTGCACAGCGGGGCGGCTGCGGCGGTTCGGCGCCGCACGACGCCGCCGGAGCCTGGTCGGGCCTGTCCGCAGGGGAGGCCCCAGCTGGCGCCGAGCTGTCGCGCGACACACCGCAAGCCGCATCGGGGCAGCGTCCCGCGTGCTGCACGCCCGCCGCGCTCACCCGGGACCACCTCGCCCGCCAGTCTGGTAGCTCGGGCTGCGCGCCGGCTGCGTGCCGTGCAGCCTGCGGGAGCTGCCCCTCGGCGTGCGCGGCGCGTCGCAGGTCGCGCCGGCGCGCGCAGCCCGGGCAGCGGCGGGCAGGAGGAGGCGCTGCCGCCGGCGCCGCGATGCCGCCGTCGCCGCTGCCGGCGTCGCCGGGCAAGGCGCTCAGCCCCGGCAGGGCCCACGGCGCCACACTGCTGGCGGCCTGCCGGGCGGGCGACCTGGCCGCGGCGGAGGCGCACGCCGCGCAGCTGCGCGCCGCGGCGGAGCGCGCCGCCGGCGGCGCGGAGCGGCGGTCGCTGGAGCTGGCGCTGAACGCGGCGGAGCCGGCCGGCTGGTGCCCGCTGCTCTTTGCCGTGCGCAACGGCTGGGCGGCGCTCGCGGCGGCGCTGCTGGACGCGGGGGCGAGCACGACGCCGCGCCTGGCCGCGAGCGGCAACACCGCGCTGCACGTCGCGGCGGTGCACGGGCATGTCGACGTGGTGCGCCGTCTCCTCCCGCAGGAGCGCGGGAGGCTGAAACGCGCCAAAAAAACGACGCGCCCTCGCCGGAGCCACCGCAGCGCCTGCGCGTGCTTCGTCCAGACGTCTTCTACGCTTAGGAAGCAGCTGGCACAGTCGCCGCGGTGGCACAGACGCGCCAGGGGGCGCAGGCGCGCCTGCCATTCGCGCGCGGACGGCCTCGCGACAGCGCGCGGCAGGAGCTCCACGATGCCTTCAGGCAGTCCTATAGACCCGTGAAACGTCTCATGTGAGCTTGCTGGAGCTGCGCAGGCCGCGGCCAGCACGTGCCAGCCCCTGCTGCCCTCTGAGGCCGCGCGGGCTGCGGTAGCCCAGGCGCTCGCAGGACGCGGCCACAGCAGCGTGTACAGAGCGCTCTGCCTGCAGCTTAGCCCCTCCGCACTGCCGCACGCCGCAGGACGACCTCGTGGCGCGGCCTGTTCTCGCCCGGCCCGAGCCCGCGGGGGCGGGCGCCGCTGCGGCCGGCCTCCCCACAGCGACGCAGCGACGGCCAGGCTGTGGGACGGGCGGCTGACGAGTGAGTAACCTTTTTTGTGGGAGGGGGGGGGGGCGCTGCCAATCCCGCCCCGCCCGCCGCCGCTGACGCTGGCTGCCCCTGCCTGCGCCGCCACGGCCCGCAGCGAGCGATGGGCAGCACTGCAGCATGAGCTAGCACGCCTGCAAGAAATGAGGCAGCAGCAGCAGCAGCAGCAGCAGCGGCATCAGACCCAGCAGCAGGAGCAGCAGCAGGAGCAGCAGCAGGAGCAGCAGCAGGGCGGCAGCCGCGACGCGAGTCCATACACCGATGGCGAGCTGCGCTTTGCCGTGCCCACACCGCCGCCCGGTGCGGGAGCACAGGCCGTGGCGCTGCCTCTCTGGGGCCAGTCGCCCAGCTCGGAGCCCAGCCAGCCGCAGCTGCAGGGTCGCTGCCTTGTCGCGGAGGCCTCGTTTGGCGAGGCGCTCTGCGGCGCGGGCCAGCCAGGCCCCGGTGCGGGCGCGACGCCGGCGGGCGGCAGCCGTGGCGCCAGCGGCGGCGGCAGCCAGGCGGGCAAGCACGGCAGCCTGCTGCAGCGCCTCAAGCAGAGCAGCAGCCGGCCGAGGAGCTGGGGCAGTGGCGGCGGCACTGCGCAGTCGCCCCAGGAGCAGGGGAGCAGCCAGCGCTCGTCGCGGCGCGCCAGCAGCAGCAGCACGGACGCGCCGCTCACCGGCGGCGGCGGCAAGCACGGCGGCCTGAAGAGGCTGCTCAGCGGCGCGCTCACGACACTGCGCTCGGGCCAGGGCAGCCACGGCGGGGCGGGCCACGCACCGCCGGCAGCGGCCAGCGTGCCGCACGTGGCAGACGCGTGCACCCAGGCGTGCGCGCCCGGCGGCGCCGGCGAGGCCGCTGCCGCGGGCGGCGGCGCCGCTCGCGGCGTGGACGGGGCTGAGCTGCAGGCCATGCTGGACGCGTACGCGGCGCAGGTGCAGGCGCAGCTGGCGGCCAAGCAGCGGCAGCTGAGGGCGCTGCAGCAGGCGGCCAGCGCGCCGCAGGCGCCGGCGGACGACGAGGGCGAGCCGGGCGGCGGCGGGCGCGTGCTGTCGCCCGACACCGAGGCGCTGCTGGCGGCCATCTCGGCGGGGCGCGGCGGCGACAAGCTGGCGTCGCTGGCGGCGGCGGGCCGCGAGGCCAGCCCGGGAGGTGAGAGGCGCGTCGCTGCCGTCGCCTGCCTCGGGATCGCAGCGTGCACGGAGCGCCAGGCAGCTGCGGGCCTGGCTGCCAGCTCCGGCGCGGCCGGCGCCAAGCCCTTTGCTGGGGCCAAGGTGCAGGAGCAGGGGGCGGCCGGCAGCCCGCGCGGCGGCGACGACGGGGCCGCCGACGGCTGGCGGCTCAAGGCGCACCACGCGGACGCGCTGGAGCACGCGGCCCCCGCCGCCGCCGAGCAGCAGCGCGGCCGGCGCGCCAGCTTTGCGGCGGGCGTGGAGACGGCGGGCACGCTGGACGAGGTCTTTGCCTCCATCACCGCCGCGCGCATCGTGGCGGAGCAGCAGCGCGCCTGGTCGTGCGCGCCGCCCAAGGCCGCGCTGCTGCCGCGCGGCGTGTCGCCCACCGAGCTCTTCCCGCGGCCGGCCTCACCCTACGGCGACGAGGCGCACGCGGCGCCGCCGGCGCCGCCGGCGCAGCCGTTGCCGCCGTCGCCGGGCGCCGCGGCACGCTGGCGGGCGCGCCGCGTGGCGGAAGCGCAGCACGTCGCGTGGGCGGGCTCGCAGGCGCTCTTCACGCCGCGCGCCGCCTCGCCGCCGTCCGTGCGGCACGACCTGCCCGCCCAGGGCGCGTCCGGGAGCGCAGCCGCGGGAGCGGCAGCGCCGCCGCGGGGCGCCGCGGGCAGCGGCAGCCTTGACAGGCGGGTGCCCCACTACGCGCAGCCCCGGGCCAGGGACTGTGCAGCCGCGGCCGACGCAGCCGCCAAGCTCGGCGACAGCGCCAAGAAGCAGGCGCGCGCGTGGCGGCCTGCCGGCCCAGCCTGCACCCCTGGCGCCGCCCGGGAGCCCGGCGGCAGCAGCGGCGGCAGCGGGAGCGTGGCGGCCAGGCATGCGGGCCCAGTGAGGCCGCAGCATGCGCCCGTGCAGCGCACGACGCCGCCCGCCGCGGCGACCGCGACGCCGCGACGGGCGGGGGGCGGCACGCCCACGAGCGCGCGCAGGCCGCAGCTCGGCGCCTCGCCCGCCAAGGCGCAGCGGCCCGCGGCGGGCGCGGCCGCCGGCGCCAGCGGCGCCGACCTGCTGGGGCTGGCCGCGCGCATGGTGGCGGCCCTGGACGCCACGAGCGGGGACGGCCGCGCCGGCGACAGCCCGCGGCCTGGCTGCGTCGCCGTCGCGACCAGCCCACCCAGGCTGGGCGCGGCCGGCGTGGGCGGGCGGGGCGGCGCCGCAAGCCCGCTGGCGCGCGGCGCTGCGGCGGCGGCGCCCGCGGCGGCGCCGTCGCCGTCCGCGGCCGCGCGCGCGCCCGTGGCTGGCAGCGGTGGCGCGGGCGGCGGCCCGCAGCGCAGCGCGCGCTACACGCGGCTGCTCGAGATTGCGCAGGCGGCAAGGCTCATCCGCAGCCCGCACGCCAGCAGCGCGGGCGCGCCCAGGCCCGCCGGCGAGGCCGTCGCCGCCGCCGCCGCGGCTGCGGCGCTGGAGCGCCTCGCACGCATCCCCGCCAGGATGGGCAGCGGCGCGCGTGCGGCGCACCCGCCTGCGCGCCCCGCGGCGCCGGGCTGCCAGGCGCCCGTCGCGGCCCTGATCACGCTGGAGCAGGGCCCCGGGCTCTTCCTGGGCGGCCGCCGCCGCTCCCAGGCCGGCAGCGCCTGCGACGACGACGCGGGCGCCGCGTCGCAGTCGGACGCGGGGCTGGTGCTCGCGTCGACCGGCCTGGAGTTGCCCGGCGCGCAGCAGGGCCTCGCGCGCTCGGCGAGCGGCAACCTGCTGCTGCTGGCGGCGCAGACGGCGGGCACGGTCATGGGCCTCGCCCCGCCGCCGCCCGCCGGCGGCGCGCGCGCGCGCGACGAGGCAGGCCCGCGCGGCGCGGCGGCGCAGGCGGCGCGGGCGGCGGACGGCCAGGCCGGCCCGCGAGCGCCGCCGGCGCGTGCTGGCAGCCCGCGCGGCTGCCGCGCCTCAGCTCGGCGCTGCCGCTGCAGGGCGAGACGATCCAGGAGGAGGGCGGCGCCGCGGAGCGCGCGCCCGGCGGGGGCGAGGCGGGCGCCGGGGCGCCGGGCGGCGCGGCGCTGCCCTGCATGGTCAGCAACCCGGCGTTCAACCTGCCCCGCGGCAGCACCGGCGGCGGCGCGCCGGCGCTGCAGCCCGGCGCAGGCGAGCTGGCGGCTGACGCGGCGCACGCGGCGGCGGTGCTGGCGGCGATGCTGGCGGGCCCCGACGACGGCGCCGGCACGGCGCCGAGCCAGCAGCCTGGCAGCGCCAGCCTGGTACCCGGCCTGTCTGCGCTGCGCGAACCGCCAGCGGCTGAGCCCGGCGCGGCGCAGGAGCCGGAGCAGCTCCCGGGCGCGGCCGCCGAGCCCGCGCCGGCGTGCGGCGACGGCGACGGCCGCGCCGCGGCGCGCCGCGGCGCCGCCGGCGCGGGGCAAGGCTGGGGCGACGTCGAGGCGGCGCGGCAGGAGATCCTGCACCTGCTGGCGAGCCAGAAGGTCGGCGGCAGCCGCCGGCGGCGCCCGGGCGCGGTCAAGCTGGCCAGCCCCGGCGCCAGCAAGCGCAGCAGCACGGCGGGCGGGAGGCGGCCCGTCGACAGCGCCAGCGGGGCCGGCGCCGCCGAGGCCGCCGAGCCCGCGGAGCGGCCAGCGGGCGGCGGCGCGGTGCAGCAGCCCGAGGCGGCGCCCGAGGCGGCGCCCGAGGCGGCGCCCGAGGCGGCGCCCGAGGCGCCGCACCCCGCGCCGGCGCCCGAGGGCGGCCTGTCTGCGCAGTCGAGCTGCGGCAGCGCCGCGCTTGGTGCGGCCGCTGCGGCGCGCGCGCAGCTGGGCGCGGCGGGCTACGCCGCGCGGTTCAAGCACCAGCGCTTTGCGGGGCTGCCCTCGCCGCCCAGCCGCGCGGCGGCGGACAAAGCCGCGGCGACGGGCAGCTACGGCGAGCGCCTGGCGCGCAGCAGCCGCCCGCAGCCCGGCGGCGGCGAGGCGCAGGCGCCCTGCCCCGACCGGCAGCCGCCCGCGGCTCGGGCGCGCGGCAGGGCCAGCCCCCCGCCGCCGCCGCCCCCGGCGCCGGCGCCGCGCGGCCTGCACCTGCGGCGTCGGCGAGCGCCAGGCCGGCTGGCGTCAGGCGTGCCGGGCCACCCAAGCCTGCAGACGCGCCCCCCGCGCCGCCAGACGCAGTCGCCAGCCTCAACCGGGCGGTGTCGACGGCCGCGGCCGCCGCCACCGCGCTGGCGTCGGCGGTCAGCGCCGTCGTTGCGGCCAAGGACGGCGGGGCCGCCGCGCTGCGGCAGGCGCCGCGCCCCAGGCCTGCGCCCGCCGCCGGCTTGAGCCGCGTGCCCGGCGCGCCGCCCGCCGCGCGCGCTGGGAGCAGGCAGGGCAGCCGCATCCCCGCTGCGCCCGCGCCGCAGGGGCGCGGCGGCGGCGGCGCGGGCTGCCGCATCACGCTCGCGGCCGCCGCTGCGGCGTCGGCGCTGGGCAGCCCGCGCAGCCCCGTGGCGCGCACGGCGGCGGCGTCGGCGGCGGCAAGCGCGTTTGCGGCCGCCGCTGCGCCGCCGGGGCCACGCGGTCTGTCGCCCACGTCAGGCTTCCGGCTCGACGCGGAGGCCTCGGTCACGCGCCCAGCCATCGCCGACCGGCAGCCCAGCATGGCGGCACCGCTGGAGATGGAGGAGGAGCCTGCCGCGGCTGCGCGGCCGCGGCAGCGGCACCGGCCCCCCGCGTGCCCGGGCGCGCCGCCGGCGGGCCGCCCACGCGGCGAGGCGGCAGCGGCGTCCGCGGCCACGACGGTGAGCGGCATGCTGGCCCGCTCTCTGGGCACGAGCCCAGAGCTCGTGGTGCGCGTGCTGCACAAGCTGGCGGCGCTGCCCGAGGGCACGCTGCTGGCGATCGTGCTCAAGCTGGTGCAGCGCCTCGCCGCCGCCAGCGCGAGCTGCCCCGCGGCGGGCGCGCAGCTGGCGCAGCTGCTGGCGGCGCTGCCGGGCGTGCTTCCCGGCCCGCGCGTCGCCGAGGTCGCGGCGGCCGCGGCGGCAGCGGGTGCGGGCGCGGCGCATGAGCCCGGCGCGACGCCCGGGCACGGCGACGGCCTGCACGCCATGGCGAGCGCGGCGAGCGTCGCGAGCTCGGTCGCGAGCGCGGAGCGGCTGCTCGCCCCCTGCGCGTCGCCGCCCGCGCTGCCCGGCTCCGGGGCGCGCAGCCCGCACGGCCACGGCCCGCTCTCGATGAGCCTCTCGCACTGGGGCCAGGCGGCCGGCGCAGCGGCGGTGCAGCAGGGGGTCGCGGGCGCGCGCGCCCAGGTGTGCAGCCGGCGGCCGGCGAGCGCTGACCGCACCGGCAGCCCGCGCCCGCCCGTGCGGCGGGGCCGCGCGCTCTGCGCGCTCGCGCGCTCAATGGACCTGTGAGGCCGGCCGCGGTGTGAGCGCAGGGTTTGACTGACCAGCGCGTGCGGCAGAGCGGTGCGCGACGGCATTCAATCGACGTTTGAGCGCGGTGTGCGGCTGTGAACGCTGGATGTCAGCGGGGAGAGGGGGCTGCGCGCACCGCTGCATCCGCGTGGTGATCTGCGTGCGCGTGGGTCGCCGCCAAGGTTCAGGCAGGGTGGCTTACGGCGGGCCAGCCGCGGAGTTGAACCGCAGACGCCGCGCGCCGCCGCGCGACGTCTAGTCCAAGGCTCTTGTTACACAGCCTCCGCCCCTTAGAGATGCTTCTAGCAGTCACAAGAGCAGTGCGGCACACATACGTGGCATCGCACGGGAGGTCAATGCGCTCACCGCCCCATAAGACACCCGTGTGCGGCGCGTCTGCGCCCGCATCGCTCAGCACATGTGCGGCAGCGCGCTTTCCAGGGCGCGCCCGAGCTCGCCCGCTCGCCCGGCGTTTCATTGGGCAGCGCGGGGGACTGAGCCGGTCCAGTGGCGCACGACGGCGCCCCGCCGCCCGCAGGCGCGGTCAGCGATGGTCGCCGCACGCGCGTGTTTGTTATGATCCACGAGTTTGGTGGTTGTGATCAAAGTAGCACATCCCCGTGCAATGCCCGCCCTCATATTCACGCACCGCCCCACCCCATGCTGGGCCACACCCCACCCCACGTCACCGACCCCCAGCGGCGGCGGGCGGCGTTGCAGGGCAGGGCCGCGCACTGGGCGTGCTGTCCAGCTGCACGACGCCGCCCAGCCCCGCTGCAAGCACACTCGAGCTCAAGCCTGCGCCCATACAGGGGCTGTCGCGCAGGTCAATGGCGCCCGCGGGGCAGCCGCGCAGCGGCACCCACTGGCGCGGCACCGCGCCGCTGAAGCCGTTGGACGCGAGCCCCAGGCGCTGCAGCTGCGTGAGCGCGCCGTACGTCGGCACGAGCCGCCCGGTGAGCGCGTTGTCAGACACGTCCAGCACGCGCAGGTCGGTGAGCGCGGACCATGCAAAGGGCAGCCGCCCGGTGAGCCCGCAGCCGGACAGGCGCAGCTCCTGCGGCGGCGGCGGCAACGGCGGCGGCGGCGGCGGTCAGCATGCTGCGCAGGGCCGCCGCCCCCGTGCGTGCCGCGGCCGCCCCGCTCCCGCGCGCGCACCTGGAGGTTTGCGAGATAGGCCCAGGCCTCAGGCAGGCTGCCGCCCAGGCCGCGGTTGCCCGCCACATCAATGGTGGTGAGCTGCCTGAACGCGGTCAGCCCGGGGGGCAGCCCCCCGGTGAGGTTGTTGCCCGCCAGCCGCAGCACGCGCAGCCCCGCCATCAGCGGGCCGCCGCTGGCAGCCGGCCGCACGCCAGCAGCACCCGCGGACGATGCACGGGCGCCGCCGCCGGCGAGCGCCTGCCGCGCAGCCGCGGCTGCCGCTGTTGGCTTCGCCCACCCCACGGGCAGCGGCCCGCTGAGGCTGCACCCTGTGGCGTCGAGCTCCTCCAGGGCTTTCATGATGCCCCAGGCCAGCGGGATGGTGCCGTTGACGCCGCGATTGCCCGCCAGCCGCAGCGTGCGCAGCCGCTGCAGCATGGCAAAGGCTTTGGGCAGCGGGCCGGCGAGGCTGCAGCCCGACACATCCAGCACCTCCAGCGACGTCGCAGTCGCCAGGCCGGCAGGCAGCGCGCCGGCGATGCCGGCATTGGCGCTGATATTGAGCGTGCGCAACTCAGCCAGCGCTGCGATGTCGGCTGCAGCTGCTGCCAGGCTCCCCTGCAGCCCTAGGCCCGCAAGCACGAGCGTCTGCAGGGCCGGCAGGTTGGCAATGTGCGTGGTGAGCTGCTGAAGCGTCAGAGGGGCCAGGTTCAGCCGCAGGCCCGCCAGGTCCAGCCGGACGACGCGGTTGGCCGCGTCGCACATGATGCCCGCCCAGCCTTTGCAGTAGGCAGGGGGGGCGTTCCTTTGATTCCACGGGAGGTCACCTGCGGGCAGCGTGGCGGGTTGGCGAGCAGTGCGGGCTGTGAGACAGACGCGGGCGGTTGGGTGCTGGCTGGCTGGCTGCGCCTGCCAGGTGCCTCACCGGTCACGCGGCCGGACCACGACGCCAGCGCTGCCGCGTTGGCAGCGCGCTGCTCCACGCTGGCGCCGCTGCGCAGCACCGCCCGCAGCGCCGCGACGGCGTCGTTCTCAGACTTTGAGCACGCTGGCACAACGTTGAAGTTGATGCCGTCGGTGCTGTTGAGCACGTAGCTCGCGAGTGGCGAGCAGCCGGTGATGCTGGTGTTGAACATATAGACTTGGCCACCAAAGTCATCATCACCCCGGAACCGCCCCCACGACACTGGCACCGACCCCGTGAGGCGGGCGTTGCGGTTGACCATCACTCGCAGACCGGGCGGTACGACCTGCGCCGCGCCCCATTCGGGCGGGAGGCTGCCCTCCAAGTCGTTGCCTGACACGTCCAGCATGGTCATGGACTTGAAGTCCTTCCACTCAGTCGGCAAGGGCCCGGTGAGTGCGTTTTCAGCAAAGTCCAAGGATCGAATGGTGGTCCAGTTGGCCCACTGCGGCAGCGTGCCGCGCAGCCCGCAGTTGTTCACAGTCAGCGCTCCAAACTCGGCGTGCGCACGCGTCGCCAGGTCTGGCGGCAGCACCAGGTCGCGCGGGTCGTGGCCAGGTGTGCTAGGCGTGTTGAGCGTGAGGTTGTCAAATTGAACCCACCCCAGTCGCGGCAGCTGTGCCACCAGCGTGGGCAGGCGCGTGAGGTTCAGGCCCCAGTCGTGCTCCGCTCGAACGCCGGTGACGCTGGCCACGCCGCCGATTGACTGCAAGAACACGGACAATGTAGGCATCTGGTCAATCTTGTGGTCAACGGACACGTATGTGCCATATAAAAGCTCTTTCGGCGCCCACTTGCCCAGGGGGTTGAGCTTGACCATCAACGCATCAAACTCGGCGGTCGCGCTGGCGCCCGCGCCCGGCAGCAGCAGCGCCCGCAGCGTCGTGTTGAGCGCGCCCCACTGCCCAGCCTCGCTGGGGTCCAGGCCGCAGCCGCCCGTGATGCCCGTGCCGCCGTAAGCAACGGGGTTGCGGAATCGCTCACTGAACGGCAGGCAGCCGCTCAGGTCGGCGTTGTTCTCAAGAGAGATCCGGACGGCCTCGCCAAAGTTGGCCCACACCGCTGGCACGGTGCCCTGCAGCCGATTGTCAGACACGTCCAGGTTCTGGAGCAGCGTCATGCTGGCCCAGTCGGGTGGGAGCGTGCCAGAGAACGTGTTGCCGCGGACCTGTGGGCCGAACAGGGTGGCGGTGAGCACGGCGAGTGGCGAGTGAGGTGTGCGCGCTGCGGGCGCGGCGTGGCCCTGCGTGCGTGTATGTTTGAGAGGGGAGGGGGCGGCTGCCGCACGGGAGGGCGCTGCGCACCGTCAGGTCCTGCAGGCGCTTGAACGCTGTGAAGGGGTAGGCATCGAGCGAGCCAGAGAGCTGCTGGTTGCCCAGGTTGAGCGTCTTCAACGCCGCGCCGCTTGAGAACCACGCGCGCGGGATGGTGCCGGTGATCCCGCAGCCAGGCTCGGGCGGCAGGCCATAGTCGCCCTCCGACGGTGAGCGGACGGTGAGCTCAGCCATGCTCCGCCAGCCGAGCAGCCAGGTGGGGGGCAAGGTGCCGACAAGGCACGAGCTCTCCACCTGCATGCTCCTCAGCCGGGACAGCGCGCCCAGCTGTGGCGGCAGCTCCATGCCCGGCAAGCCGGCTTCGATGCTCATCATCGTAAACGACTCGAGCCAGCCCCTGAGGCTCAGCAGGGGCGCAAGCAGGGCGGGGGTGAAGGCGACCTGCGGGCTGCGCGCGTCGCCGTTTGATTCGACATCCATGTAGATGGACCGGGTCCGGATGGCGGTGCCGTTGGGGCAGGGCGGGTTGGCGTAGCTCGAGCGCACAGACAGAAACACAGACCCGCCACCTGGCATGTCTCCCCCCAAGTAGCCAAGTCCGGAGCCCGGGTCGTCGTCCCTCGCGCACAGCCACGCGCTGAGCGACGACGCCTTGGCCGGCGGCTCGTAGCGGGGCACCAACGCCTTGATGATGCCCAGCAGCGCGCGGATCTGCGCAACCTCCGGGTCCGCAAACGCGGCGACGGCGTAGAACCGGGCTGGGTCGGACAGCTGGCTGATGCCGCACACCTTGACCGGCGTGCGCGGCGGCAGCTTGGCGGTGACGTTGGCGTCCAAATAGGACAGCTTGCACCCCACCGTGCCGCGCCCCAGCCGCGTGCACGGGGCGGGCCCGGTGCTGTTGTCGCACGTGAGCTGCGTCGCGGCGCCTGCCGCGTCGTAGTAGGTGCAGCTGACGGTTGGGGGCGGATCGCCGGCGCGCCGCAGCGCCGCCTCGGACGCGTTGAGCACCTTGGCCAGCGTGGCGTTTGAGAGCGCGATGGCCGACGACAGCGCGTACGACACGTTGCTCGGCGGGCCCCACACGTCTGCGTTGTCCTTGACAAAGCGCCGCATGTCGAGGCCAAACGCCTCGGCGATCGACGCCGCGGTGTCGCCGGCCGCGACGCGGTACTGCACGCAGGGGGCGTCGAGGTCCAGGATCTGCCCCCGGTCAACCAGCTCCACGGGCCGCGGCCGCTGCCAGGGCACCACCTGGTGCGGGTCGAGCTTGCCGCCAGACGGCGGCGCGCACTCCACGCCAAACGTCTGGTCGGGCGTGCCCACGCCTGGCGCCGGCGGGCGGGGCGCGCAGCGCGCAGCGCTCAGCACACAGAGCGAGCTGGCAGCGCGCCTGGGCGCGCGCAGCGCGCAGCGCGCAGCGGTGCGGCCGCCGCACCGGCCAGGCCCATCTTGACTTTGACGAGGCCGTCGCGCGTCACGCCGCTGCTGCGCGACTGCCCCGGCGTGCGCCCGCCGCCCCAGCTGTTGAGGATGAGCCTGTTGGAGCGCAGAGCGGCGGCGACACGCGCGTGGGCCGCGCGCTGCGCGAGCGCTGCTGGGGGCGCTGCGCGGGCGGCCTCGCGCCCGTGCGCAGGGCGTGCGGCGCGCGCACCAGGTGTAGTCGGTGTTGTTGTATCCCACGATCACGACCGCGTGGCCAAATGCAGGCTTGGCGCTCGAGTTGTACCGGTACGGCGGCCACGCCTCGCCATCCACGTCGAGCGCGCTGGCGTTGAACTGGACCTCCCAGTCGTCGTAGACGCTGATGCGGGACACCACGGAGCCGTGGATGCGGATGTGCTGCTGGATTTGCCAAAACGTGGACAGACTCTTGTACGTGCAGTTGAGATAGGGCTGCGCGGCGCTCACGTCCGCGCACGCTGCCTCGGCCGCGCTGCAGGCCGGGCCCCAGTTTGTGCGGCCCGCCTGCTCGTCGTCGTCGTTCAGCGGGCTGCCGGTGCCCAGGCAGCTGGTCGGCCGGATGAGCTGAGGCGCCACGTCTATCTGTGGCGGCGCGGGGCGGGGACAGGGAGTGGAGGAGCACGGCGGGGTCAGCGCGCTCGTGGGGAGGGGGGCAGCACGCGCGGCGCCCGCGTGCGCCTGGCGCACCGCCTGGTGCAGCTGCTCCTGGATGTCGAAGCCCGTCTTGCAGCTGCGGCCGCCGGCGGTGCAAAAAAAGAGCGAGGAGGCGCTGGCGTCCCAGTTGCGCGGGTCGGTC
The DNA here is from genome assembly GCA_014905635.1 of Scenedesmus sp. PABB004. NCBI lineage: Eukaryota > Viridiplantae > Chlorophyta > Chlorophyceae > Sphaeropleales > Scenedesmaceae > Scenedesmus > Scenedesmus sp. PABB004. The sequence continues at coordinate 56,359 of JABVCE010000010.1, read as the reverse complement.
TGCATCGTCGCTGCCGCCGACATGCTGATCGCGGTCGCCACAGACTGAGACACGCACGTGTTGCACTCTGCGGGGCGCGCACCGTGCGCGTCGGCGCGCGCGCGCGCGGGCACCGGCGCCGGCGCCGGCGCCGGCGGCGGCGCGGTGCCGCCGCGCACCTTGCTGGTCGCGCGGCGGCGGCACAAAGGCGTTGCAGTCGCTCCGGCGCTGCACGACCTCGCGCCGCGGCCCCGACCGCACGTCTAAGCCTGCACAGGTGCCAAACTCTTTGGCCGCGCCTGCCAGGTAGTACACGCCGCGCTGCGGTCGGCGGCGGCGGTGAGCGGGCGGGGGCGCACAGGTTGTCGCCGGCGGCCTGCGCATGCGGCGTGCGCCCGCCGCACCGCCCGCCGCACCTGCAAGGCTGCGAGCCGGTCTGTATCGGTGAACGTGGTGCTGCCCACGTTGGTGCCGCCACGCCCGCCGTTGCCACGGCCGCCGGTGGACTGGGCAGCCAGGGACAGCGCGTCCTCAAACACCTCAAACTCGGATGCGGTCGCCGCTTCGCCGGCGCCGAGCTGCTCGCTGGAGGCCTCGAGCCCCTGGCCCGCCGCGCGCAGTGGGCCGCCCGTCCAGCCTCCCAGCAACAAGGCCGCGGCGAGCAGCACGAGCGGCCGCAGCCGCATGCGCTCCATTGCCGCGCGGCGGCGCGTCACCCGCGGCCGCTGCTCCGCTGCCGCCGGCGCCAGGCGAGCGCGGTCGCCGCCGTGGTCGTGCCGCCCTGGGCGCCCGGGAAGCGCGAGCGCGGGGCGCAGGCGATGGCGAGCTCGCGGGCCGCGCAGCCGCCGGGGAGCCCGGCCAGCGCCTAGCAGAGCGGCGCTGCGGGCGCGTGAGGGGGCCTCGCGGCCTAGAGAGCGCGCTGAAGGGCGGGTTTGTGGGCCGATCAGCGGGCTGGGGCGACGGCGCGAGCACCAAGCCCGCACCGTGGAACACGTGAAGAAATGACGGGGAAGTGCTCGGCTCGGTCAGGCTGCCGAACTGGGCCAGAACTTGCGCGGCACAACACAGAGGTCCGCGTTTGGAAGACGTTCAGCGCGGCCGCTGCAGCTGCAGCTTTACACGAGTCGCGTCGGGCGGTGCCGCCGCGGAGCAGCCAGCGGCACGCCACAGCACATCCCGCCCACGTGCGGGGCTGCCGTCTCTCAGTTGAGTGGAGCTCAGTTGAGACAGCAGCTGGCGGGCGGCGCGGGCGCGACGGCCCTGCGCGGCGCGGCGCGGCGAGGCCACCCAGCGGCGGCGTCGATCGCGGCACGCGCACGGTGGGTGTTTGTGTGTGTCCACTGGGAGGGAGGGGAGGGAGGGGGAGGAGAGGGGCGAGGGAAGCAGCGGCGGCGGCGGCGGCAGCTCACCGCAGCAGCTCGGCCATAACGGCTTCGTGCAGGAAGCCCACCGGCGCCGCGGGCTCGCCGTCCTCGCCGTGCGCGCCGCCGCCGCTGCTCGCCAGCGCCGCCGCCGCCGCTGCCGCTGCCGCGTTGCGCTCCAGGCCCAGCTGCGCCAGCAGGCCGCCGGCCCAGTCCGGCTGGCCGCGCGACGCGGCGCCCTCCGCCAGCAGCGCCGCGAGCAGGTGCGACGTGGTGAGCCGCGCGTGCCCTGCGCGCGACGGCGGTGGCGCGGGCGGGTGAGCGCCGCCCGCGGCGCGCGCGCTGCCGGCGCGCCGCGCGCGCCGCCGTGCGGCGGCCGCGCACCCCGCTCGCGCCGCAGCGCCTCGGCGCCCGCCAGCACCGCCGCCGCGCGCGCGCTGGGCGGCGCCCACGCGACCGCGTCGAGCCCGCGCGCCGTGCCGAGCAGGCTCGCCGCCGCGCCGAGCGCGGCGGGCAGCGGCCGCCCGTCGATCGTCACGCTGACCGCCGCCTCCGCGTCTGCGTGCCGGCCCGCGAGGCCGCCGAGCGCGCCGCCCGGCGCCGCGGCGGCGATGAGCCCGAGCGCCACGTGCAGCGTCGTCAGCGAGCCGTGCCCCAGCCGCGCCGCGGCGAGGCTGCCGCGCAGGAGCGCCTTGAACGCTCCGGCGGAGAGCGGCAGCTCGCCGCCGCCTGGCGAGCCGTCCTCGTCCACGCTGCGCCACTGCAGCGTGCCGACGGGCGTGCGCGCGATGCCGGGCGCGCGCAGCGCACGGCCGTGCGCCGCCGCCGCCGCGGCCAGCGCCTCGTCCGCGGCGCCCGCCGGCGGCGCGCCCGCCGGCGCCGCCGCCGCGCGCCGCGTCGCCGCGGCGCGCCCAGCTGCCGCCCCGCTGGCGACCGCGAGACCGGGGGCCGCCGTCCAGGCAGCGCGCCCGGCCGGCGCGCGGCCCGAGCAGGCGACGCGGGCCTGCATCGCAGACGACACGTGCAGCGCGGGCGCTTAGGGCGCGGTGCGCGACGCCCGTAGGCGAGGGAGAGGACGGGGAGGCGTGGACGGAAAAGGGCCCTGAGGGGGCGCGGGCGGCGCGACAGCAGCGTGCACGCAGGGAGGGCTCAGGGCCTGGCGCAAGGAGCCGCGCTCCCTGGTTGCGACGGAGTCCCGTCGCAATCCCAGCCCGTCTCGCTCCAGCCGGCGCAGCAGGCGCAGCAGGCCAGCGGGCGGCGGCAGCCCTCCAACGCGCCGCCGCTGCAGCCGCGCGCGCGTCGCTGCCAGCTCTGCAATCCAGCCGCTGCCAGGCCGAGGCCAAGGCCCCAAGCGGCGTGAGGCTCTCTGGGCCGGCCGGCGCACGGCGGTGGCGCGCACCGGCTTGCCCCGCCGGCGCGCGGCGGGCTGCGGCGCCGCGGCCCCGCAGCTGCGTGCCTGCCCGCCCCGCCGCCGACCACCATGGCACCAGCCGGCCTGTTTTACCACCGCTTCGTCCGGCCCGACGACCTCCCCGCCCTCGAGGCGGCGAGCGCGGGGCTGTTTGCGTTCGACCCGGCCGCCTTCAGCCTGGCCGAGGCGGTGCACAACCCGGAGCGCTGGTTCTGCCTCGCCGCCGTCGCGGCGGGCGCCGGCGGGGCCGGCGAGCGCATTGTCGGCTTTGTCGCCGCGGCGCTGGGACAGGTCGGGGAGTTCCCGGAGGAGCGGCCCTTCCTCGAGGCCGCGCTCGGCGGACGCGGCGGCGTCAGCGCCGGCGCCGCCGCGCCGCCAGCACCGGCGGCCGCGCGCGACGGCGCCGGCGCCGCCGCGCCCGGCGACGCGCCCGGCGCCCCGACGGGGGGCGTGCGCGCGCTGGAGGTGGTGCTGCTGGGCGTGGTGCCGGAGTTTCGGCGCCGCGGCGTCGCGACGCGGCTGCTGAAGCAGGTCAAGGTCCACGCGCGCACGCGGGGGTGAGGCACGCCCGCGCCGCGCGGCCAGCGCCCGCGCAGCTGCCGGCGCCCGCGTCGCCCCACGCGCCGCCCCTGACGCCACCGCCGCCGCCGCCGCCCGGGCGCGCCCGCGGCGCAGCGCGGCACTGTGCTTCCTGCACGTGCAGTCGAGCAACACGCCGGCGCGGCGCCTCTACGCCGCAGCTGGCTTTGCGCCCGCCGCCGTCCTGCGCGGCTACTATGCCGACGCGGCCTCGGCGGCGCAGCGCGGCCAGCTCAGGCGCAGCACCGCGGCGGGCGCGGCGACGCAGGCGGCGCTGTTTGCGGGCAGCGACGCAGAGCTGCTGGTGCTGCTGCTGCGGCGGGCGGCGGTCGAGGCGCCCGCGGGCACCGCGCCGCCGCCCGGCGCGGCGGTGGTGCCGGCGGCCGGCGGCGAGGGCGGGCCGCGGCCCGCGGACCGGCAGCCGCAGCAGCAGCGGCAGCGGGAGCCGGCGCCGCGCTGGGTGCTGCCCGACGGCGCCCTGCAGCAGGGCGCGCCGCCCGACGGCGGCGGCAGCGCGGACGGCGGCCGGCCGGCGATCACGGTGGAGGCCGCCGCCGAGGCGGCCACCGCCGCCGCCGCGGCCGCGGCGCGGCTGCTGCTGGGCCCCGCGGTGGGCCTGCTCGGCCTGGCCGGCCGGGGGCGCGCCAGCAGGCGAGCGGCCCGCGCGGCGAGCTGGTGCGCGTAGGGGATGAGCTGCTGGTGCAGGTGCGCTCGGGCGGCGGCGTGGTGATGTGTGACGCCGACGAGCTGCCGCCGGGCGTAGTGCTGAGCGAGCGGGACCGCGCGCTGCTGGCGGCGCAGCGCGCGCGGCAGGCAGAGCTGGCGGGCACCGCGGAGCGCGCGCGGCAGGAACAGGAGCAGGAGCAGCGGGGGCAGCAGCAGCAGCAGCAGCAGCAGGAGGCAGGCGGCAGCGGCGAGCGCGAGAGGGACGACGAGGACGGTGGCAGCGGCGACGCGGGCGGCGGCGGCGCCGGTGTGCCCGCCACGCCGCGGGGCGTGGCCGCGGCGGCCGTCGGCGGCGGCCAGGCCGCCTCGTGGTGGGGGGTGCCGGCCCCGGGCCCGCTGGCAGCGCAGGCGGCAGGCCGGGGCCGGCCGTCAGCAGAGCGACGCCGGGGCGCCCACGCGGGAGTGCGCTGCAGCGGCAGCTGCCTCGCCGCGCGGCGGCTGCCATGGCACCCCGCAGCGGCGGCGCGGCGGCGCGCGCGATGTCGGCGACCTTGCGGCTGGCGTGAGCTGCGCGCGAGTTACTCGGCTGTGACGCCGCCCCTCGGTCCGACGGTCCCGGCCTCGCTCAGACGTCAGATGCGGCGAGGCCCAGGCACGCAGCCTCGGGCGCCCCGCTGCCGACTCTGCCAGCGTCGTCCGCGCGGCGCGCGCGCGCGGTGGGAGTGAGCAGCGCGCGGGCGGCGCTTTGCAGCGCCGACCCGTGCTCCGCGCCTGCACTGCCCGCACGCGCTCGCGCGCGGTGGCGGCATTCAAGTGCTGCTCGATATAGCCAGTCATGCCACGCTGCGGCGGGGCCGGCGCATCCTGCTGCGCTGAGAGCATGGGTGTGGCAGGCTGGGTGCAGAGGGCACCCGCGCACGCGCGGCATCCCGGGGACAGAGGTGAGCCAGCACACGTGGGTGCTGCAAAAAGAGACACACTGCTGCTGTTCAGTCCTGCAACGCGGCCTGTGCACGCACCGACACCCCTGCACAAGCGCGGTGCGCAGGCAGCAGCCCTGCCGCCCCGCTGCCGCCTGGGCCCGCCGCCAGCGCACGGCGCGCCGCGCGCGTGGCTGGCGCCCCGCCCCGCCTCCCTGGCCTGCGCCCTGTGGGGCGCTGGCCCGGCGCGCTCACAGGGTCGTGTCGCGGCCTCCCGCCGCTCCGCGACTGCTGGCCGGCTGGGGCTGGCTGCCGCCCGCCGCGGGCTCGGCCGCGCGGGGGTGCCGTGCCGCGCACTCGCCGTCGTCGTCGCCGTCGCCGATGAGCACCGCCGCGCCGATGAGGCTCGACCCCCCGCTGGACCCGCACTCGCTGCCCGGCCCCGCGCCGCCCCCGGCCTTGGCCTCCTTGCCCGATAGGGCCGCGACGAGGCTCAGCGCCGCCGCGCTCAGCGCGACCGCGCCGCCCGCGGCCGGCTCGCCCGCCGCGGGCTGCGCCGCGGCGGGGGGCGGGCTCGCGCCCGGGCCCGGGCTCGGCGCGGGGCTGGCGCCGGGCGCGCGGCGCATGAAAAACACGGGCGGCGCCCGGGGCGCGACGCGGAAGGCCTCGTACGTCACAAAGCCGTGCCGCGCGTACAGCGCCTGTCACACACCGCGGCGGCGTGGGGAGGGAGCAGCGGCGTGAGGGAGGGAGCAGCGGCGGCAGCGCGCGGCGGCGTGCCCCCCCCCCCCCCTCAACGCGCGGCGCCCCGCCCCGCCCCGCCGTCGCGCCTGCGAGCGCTCGCTCGTCGCCTCGAGCAGGCAGGCGCGGCCCTCGGCGTCGGCGCGGCGCGTGACGGCGGAGAGCAGCGCGCTGCCGAGGCCGCGCCCGCGCGCGTGGTGCGCGGTGGCGATGAAGCTGAGATAGTAGTAGGGCCCGCACCCAGCCTGGGCGGCGTGCGCGGCCTCGTAGCGGAGCTCGAGGCTCAGCAGCTGCAGCCAGAGGCGCGGCGGCACAAAGCGGATGCGCGCCGCGCCCGCCCAGAGCTCGTTGCGCGGCGTCTCGGCCGGCAGCAGCTGCCACAGCGCGACGGCGGCGCAGTCGGGCGTGGCCATGAAGTGGCTCGCCCGCCGCAGCGCCTTGAGGTAGCCCTTCACCTGGCGGCGACGGCGTGGGCAGCGGGGGCGGCCGCGTCAGCGGCGGCGGCGGCAGCGCGGCGCGCAAGCGTGAGCGGGCGGCCGCCCGCGGTCACCTCGCCCTTGACGAAGCGGCGGCGCCGCGCGGCGCTGACGAAATAGGCATTGATGGGGTCGTCCGCGAGCGCGGCGACGAGCGTGGCCATCGCCGCGCGCGCGGCGCCGCCGCGCTGCGCCCAGTTGAAGTACAGGATTTCGCCGTCCGGCGCACCGCCGCCACCCGGTGCGCCTGGCGCCGGAGCAGGCTGGCGCTCGCCCGCCAGCTGCTCCGCTTGGCGGTCTGGAGCAGGCGCGGGCTGGTGTTCGCCCGCCGGCTGCTCCGCTTGGCCGCCGGCCTCGCCGCCGGCGGGCTCGCCGCCGGCGGGCTCACCTCCGGGCTCGCCGCCGGGCTGGCCGGACGTCTGGCGGGCGCACGGGGCCCCCTGCGCGGCCGCCGCCATCGCGCCGCTGCGCGCGCCGGCGCGCGCTGCTGTCGCCGTGGCGCGGCGCCGCGAGGTCACGCGCGCCGCCTGCCTGCGGGGGGCGGTCAAGACACAGGCCCGGGGAGGGACGTGAGGGCGAGGCGCGGCCTCTTCGGGGATCCCGACACAATTGGCGGCCGCGCGGCCACGCGCGGCCGCGCGCGCTCGGGACGAGCGCGAGGCACGGCGGCCAGCCCACGGGTTGGCGGCCAGCCCACCCCCGCCCGCGGCTGGCGCTCCCACCCTGGCCGCGCCTTCTCTGCTGTCGCCTGGGCTCGTGAGGGCGCGCACTAGGCTCGCTCTGTTTCGTCCAAGCAACCTCAACTGGAGCGGAGAGAGCGGGGCGGCAGGAGGTGAGGGTGCGGCGGCGGGCGGCGCGTTGAGCCGCAGCTGACGGCGGAGCTGCACGGCTTTTCGCGGCCGTGCGCGGGGCTGCCGCGGGCCCGCGTCAGGCGCGTGGAGCGAGAGCAGCCGGGCACCTTCCCGCCGCGCGCTGGGGCGAAGGGCCGTGCCGGCGCCGCGCCCGCCGCGCGCGTGCCGCAGTGCTCGGCGGCCAGCCCCGCGCGCAGCGCGCCGCGGCCGGCACCCCGGGGGCGACAGCGGCCAGCGACAGCCCCCTGGAGGCACGGAGTGGCCGCGCCGGAGCTGTGCGGCGCTGCGGCGGCCGGGCGCAGGCCGCACGCGGCGCCGAGGCTCGCGGCGCTGCGCACGCCGGCGGCGCGCCCTGCACGCACGCCGCACGGATGAGCCGTTACCGACGCACACGCACACGCACGCGCAGGACGGCGCCAACACGATCCTCATCGTCGCCCGCCCCCCGCCCTGCCCGGAGGGCCGCGATGTGCGGCGCCGCCGCCCCGCCGCGCAGCTGCTGCCTGGCGCGCCGGGCAAAAATCGCCCCGCCCCGCCCCGCCCGGCCGGCCCGGGTTGACCCCGCCCGCCAGTGTCCAGCGCGCCGCCCCGCCCGCCCTCCCTCCCGCCCGCTGCTGGTGCGGGGCGCGGCGCCCTGGCGCCCCGCGCCGCCGCGCGCGCGCCCGCCGCTGCTGCTGCTGCTGGGCGCCGCGGGGCGCCCCTCCTGTGTGGTGGCGCGAGTGGGGGGCGTGGCCCCCACCCCTCCTCACTCGCTCCCCTCACGAGAGCATGTAGTCGAGGGGCACGCCGCGCGCGGCCGCGTAGTCGTCCATGGTGCGCAGCTCGCTGAGCGCCTTGAGCGTCACGCGCGCGTTGTTGAGGCAGCTCCGGCTGCCGAGGCGCTTGGCCAGCACGTTCTGCACGCCCGCGAGCTCCAGCACGCTGCGCACCGCGCCGCCGGCGATGACGCCCGTGCCGTCCGACGCGGGCTGCAGCACCACGCCCGCGGCCTTGAACCACGCCTCGCTGCGGTGCGGGATCGTGCCCGCGTTGACCAGCGGCACCTCGATGATCGACTGCGGCGCGCAGCACAGCAGGGAGAGGGCGGGGGTCGGCGGCGAGCGAGGCGCCCACCACCGGCTGCACGCGCGGCGCGCGGCGGCGCCAGCACAATGCAGGCGCGGGGGCGCGCGGCGCGCGCGCGCCGGGGCGCCGCCCCCGTCGCCCCCCCCCCCCCCCCTGCCCTCCCCGCGGCACGGGGCCGCACCTTCTTGGCGTCCACGAGCGCGCGCTTGACGGCGGTGGAGACCTCGCGCCCCGACTGGCAGCCCACGCCGACGCGGCCCTTGCCGTCGCCGACGACCGCGACGCAGCGGAAGCCCATGATCTTGCCGCCCTTGACCACCTTTGTCACGCGCCCCAGCTCCAGGATGCGCTCCACAAACTGCGGCCCCCCGCGCTCCAGGAAGCCGCCCTCCTCGCCGCCAAACGCGTCCACCGCTGCGCGCGAGGGCCAGGGCGGGGCAGGGCGGGCGTGAGGGATATGTGTCGGGCGCCGGCGGCCGCGCGGCGGCGGGCGCGGCGCCCCGGCGGGCGCGGCGCCCCGGCGGGCGCGGCGGCGTGCGCGCCGGCCCGCCCCCGCCCGCGCGCCCCGCGCCCCGCGCCGCCCGCGTGCCCCGCCGCTCGCGCCGCCCGCCCCGCGCGCCCGGTCTCACCGCCGATCAGGGTGGGGTCGATGTCGTCGTACATGTTGACCGGCGCGTCCTCGGGGCGCTCGCCGAGCTCGAGCGCCTCGTCGCCGGCGGCCTCGAAGTACTCGAGCGCCGCGTCGACGAGCGTCTCGTACTCGCGCAGGTCCTGGTCGGCCGGGAACACGGCCTCGCTGTACTCGTTCACCTCGCCCGACAGGGCCTCCAGCTCGCCCAGCAGCGCGACCGTGCTCGCCGCCTCCGCCTCGGCCGGGTCGGCCTCGGCGGGCACAAACTTCTCAAGCACCGGGTCAGCCGCCGACAGCGCGGCCGACACGTCGGGCCGCGCCGGCGCCGCGCCCAGCTCGGGCGCGCCCGGCGCGACCGCCTCGGCGCCCTCCGACGACAGCAGCTGCGCGACCGTCGCGTCGTCCACGCCGCCTGGCGCGCCCTCGAGGGCCTTGAGCGCTGCGCAGACACGGCGCGGCGCGGCGCGGCACGGCGCGGCGGGGGAGGGGTGAGCAGCGCGGCGGGCGCGGCGCGGCGCGCGCCGCCGCTCTGGCGCGCGCGGGCCCGTCATGCGCCGGTGCGCGCGCCGCGTGCGCGCACCCGCGAGGTACTCCTGCACCGCCGCTGCGGTGAGGGGCTCGCCGCGCGCGGCGGCCTCGTCCTCGGCGACCGCGAGCGCGTCGCTGAGGTCGGGCAGGTCGGCCGCGGCGGCGAGCAGGGCGCTCGTGTCCACCTCCTCCGCCAGCAGCGCCGCGATGGCCGCCTCCTCGGCCTCGCTCAGGCCCGCCACCGCGGCGGGGTCGGCCTCCTCCAGCTCCTCGCCGATCAGGTCGAGGCCGTCGTCGGCGCCGACCGCCTGCGGGCGCGCGGGGCGCGCGGGGGCGCGCGTGAGCGCACTGCCGCAGTCCGCTGCAGCCTGCCGCCGCTGCGCTCCCACGTGCCACCGCTCGCCGCCGCCCGCGCGCGCGTGCGCCCCAGCCCAGGGGGTCGGTCACCGTGTCGAGCACCACGCTGATGAGGTCCTTCTGCTCCACGCTCAGCTCGTCGTGACCGCCCAGGTCGGCGCTCACGGCAGCGATGAACGCGTCGTCCGCGTTGCCGCGCGCGCCTGCGGGCAGGCGCGGGCGCGGCGCGGCGCGGGTGAGCGGCGCGGGTGAGCGGCGCGGGCGGGCGCACGCGCGCCGCGCGCTGCTGCTGCTGCGCCGCGCCGCCCCGGCCGCTCGCGCGGCGCCGCCGCGCCCGTGCGCCCGCGCGGCAATGCCAGGGGCGACATGGCCCCCGCGCGCGCCTCGTGGCGGCGCGGCGCGGCCAATGGGCGCGCGCCGCGCCGGCGGCGCGCCGCCGCGCCGCGCCTGGCCGGCAGCAGCGGCGCCAGCCGCCGCGCGCCGCGCCGCGCCGCGGCGGCCTGCATTGGCCCTCGCCGCGCGCCGTGTGCGCACCCGGGGCGGCGGCCTCCTCCTCCTCCAGCGCGGCGCCCTCGAAGCGCCAGTTCCAGGCGGCCTCGGGGTTGTCGTCGCCATCGTCCTCGAGGCCCTCCACGTCGTCAAAGGCGGCGGCGCTGATCTTCTCGTCCTCCATGGCGCGCAGCTCCTCATCGTTGTCCTCCTCCTCCTCGCGCTGGTTGCGCTTGACCTTGGGCGCCGCCTCGGGGATGCCCGCGAGCGCGTAGTCGTCGGCCTCGTAGGCCTCGTTGTTGTCCACGTCCTGCAGCCAGCTGCTGTCCTCGGGGCCCCCCGCGTAGGCGCTGAGCGGGTTGGACACGAAGCCGGCCTCGTAGGGCAGCTCGGTGCTGCCGCCCAGGAATCGCTCGTCCGCGTAGTACGCGAGCGCGGCCTCGATGTCGCTGGGCTGGTAGCTGTTGCCCTTCTTGGCCTCGCTGTAGTTGAACTCAAACTCCGGCACCGACGCCTCCTCCGCCTCGGCCGCCTGGGTGGCCGCCTCCACCTCGGCTGCTGCCAGGGCCTCCTCCTCCGCCGCCCGCGCGACCGCAGCCCGCGAGGGCCGGCCGCTGAAGGGCGCGGGGCCCCGGCGGCCGGCGGCCGGCCGCGCCGGCGCCGCGGCGCCGCTGCGCGCGAGAAGCATGGCTGCCACGCGATTGCCGGGCTGGCGACGGCGCGCTGCAATTGCCCGCGACCGATGCGCGGCGGGGTGCCTCCGATGCCGCCGCGTCGCAGAGGCCGGAGCGCGGGGCCGCGCGGCCCCTAGGCGCGGCGGGCACGCACTGTCACTGCGGCGCGAGCAGCAAAAACCGCGAGCGAGCCCCTGCAAGCGCCCGGAGCGTGCTGACGGCCGCCCGCGATCCCAGGACCCGCTGACACACCCAGCCCCCGCCGGCAGGCCCGCCCGGTCGGCAGCAGCAGCAGCAGCTCGCACCGCCCCCGCCCCGGCCCGCGCGCACGCCGCCCCAGGCCCCGCCCTGCCCCGGCTGCGTGCACGCCCGCGTCATAGCTCTGGATCGGGCGCCCCCGCTCGGCGCCAGGGACGACCTGCGGCGGGCAGCGCAGCAGCGGCGCCGGCGATGCGCCGCGCCGCGTGAGCGCCGCCGCCAGCGCGTGGCGCGCCCCGCGCCCGGCGCAGCGGCGCCGGCGCCGTGAGGCCGGCATGGCGGCGGACAAGGAGCTGCGGGGCTGGGTGGCGGACCAGCTGCACGGCCTGGTCGGCTACAGCGACCGCACGGTCGCGGACTTCATCGTCGCGAGCGCGCGCAAGGCGCGCGACGCGGGCGCCCTGCTCGCCTCGCTCGCCGACTTTGGCGTCCCGGCGAGCGGCGCGGGCCGCACGTTTGCGGCCGACCTGCTCGCGCGGCTGCCGGGCGCGCGGCGCGCGCCGAGCGCGACCCAGGCGGCCGCCGCGGCGGCGCGGTCGCTCGTGAAGCGCAGCCGCGCGTACGGCCTGCTGGAGGGAGACGAGGAGGAGGAGGACGACCGACCGGCGGCGCCGGCGCCGGCGCCGGCGCCGCAGCAGCAGCAGCAGCAGCCGTCGGCGGCGCGGCCGCCGCCGGAGCGCGAGCGGGAGCGCGAGCGCGAGCGCGAGCGCAGCGGCAAGGCAAAGCACCTGCGCCGCACGGCGGCGGCGGGCGCCGCGCCCGGCGGCGACGACGACGGCGACGACGGCGGCGCGGCGCTCGCGGGCGGCGGGCGGCGGAAGCGCAAGTGGGAGGAGGACGCTGATGAGCAGCCGGGCGTGGCCGACGCGGCGCGCGACGCGGCGGCGGCGGCGGAGGCCGAGGCGGAGGCGCAGCGCGCGGCGGACCAGCGGGAGAAGGAGGAGTTTGAGGCGCGGTGAGTGTTGGGTGCTGGCCGGCCCCCTCCCCGGGGGGGGGGCAGGCGGCAGCGCTGCAGCGCTGGCTGGCAGCGCTGCAGCGCTGGCAGCGCTCGTGGCGCGCGCTGCTGCCGCCCGCCGACGCGGCGGCGCCGCGCCGCGCGCCGCCCCGGGGGCCGTCCAGGCTGCGCGAGCGCGACGAGGCCAAGACCGCCAAGAAGGGCGTCTGGCGCGAGGGCGACGCGGACAAGCAGCGCCGCGCGATGGGCGACGCGCTCGCCGGTGCGCGCGCGCCGCGGCCGCCCCGCGCCGGCGTCCTCCCCGGCTGCGATGCCGCGCCGCGCGCGGGCGGCGCGTCACGCACGCACGTCACGCGCCGCGCCGCGCGCAGCGGGCGAGGCGGACGCGGGCGAGCTGGTGCCGATGCTGCGCGACGTGAGCCGTCAGGAGTACCTGCGGCGCCGCGAGGAGGCGAAGCTGCAGGAGCTCAAGGACGAGCTGGAGGACGCCAAGTGCGGCGGACGGCGGGGGCAGGCGGGCGGGAGGGGCGCGGGCGCGGCGCGGGAGGGCGGCGCGGCGCGGGCGCGGGCGCGGCGCCTGCCGCGCCCACGCGCCGGGGGCGCGTCCGCGCCGCGCCGCGCCGCGCGCAGGTACCTGTTTGAGGGCGTGGAGCTGACGGAGCGCGAGAAGGCCGACCTGGCGTACAAGCAGCGCGTGTATGACCTGGCCGTGGAGCGCAAGGCGGCGCTGGACGCGGTCGTGGACGACGGATACACGCTGCCCACCAACTACGGTGACGCCGCAGCGCCGCGCGGGGCAGCGCGGGGCAGCGCGGGGCAGCGCGGTGGCGCGCGGCGCGCGGCGGCGCGCGGCGGCGCGCGGCGGCGCGCGGCGGCGCGCGGCGGCGGCACAGCGCGCGCGCTGACCTGCCCCGCCCCCTGCCCCGCTCCCTGCCCCGCAGACGCGCCCGAGGCGCGCGAGTCGCGGCTGAAGGTCGCGCTCGCGCGCTACGCGCCCGACCCGAGCGAGGCGGCCGACGCGCAGCCGGGCGCGGAGCAGGAGCGCTGGGAGGCGACGCAGGCGGCGCGCACGCGGCTGGGCGGCGGCAACGCCGAGGCGCTGGCCGAGGCGGCGGCGGAGGCGGAGCGGTACGAGCTGCTGCTGGACGACAGCATCGAGTACGTCAAGGTGTGTGTGGGGGGGGGGGGGGGGGGCGGGCACAAGGGGGGGTGGGTGGGTAAGAGGGGCTAGGGCTGGGGCTGTGGGGGGAGTGGAGGAGGGGCAGTGGAGGCGGCGTGCGGGCGAGGGAGCTGTGATGTGGACGGGCGCGCGCGCGGGCCCCTGAGCCCTGCGGGAGGACCTGGCGGCGGCGCCGGCGGGGCGCGCGGCGCGGTGCTCGGCGTCGCCGCCGCACATGCACAGCCCTCACCTGCCTCCCCCCCCCCACCCACGCGCACAGAACGAGGTGCTCGCGGGCGAGGCGGTGGAGGACTACGACGCCGGCAGCGAGCGCGAGCGCGCGCAGCGCGCCAAGCTCGCCGCGATCGAGGGCGAGCGCGCGCGCATGGCGGCGGACCGCGCGAGCCTCCCCATCTACGCGTACAGCGCGCGGCGCGGCGCGGGGCGGGGCGGGGGGGGGGGGGGGGGGGCGCGGGGCGCCCGGGGCGCGCGGGCGCGCGCGCCGCCATGTCTCTCGGCCACGCCGCGCACCGCACCGCACCGCACCGCACCGCCGCCCATTGCCGCGGCCCTGCCGCGCTGTGGCCGCCGCCGGCACGACCAGGGACGAGTTCCTCGCCGCAGTGGAGGCGCACCAGGTGCTGGTCATCGTGGCCGAGACGGGTGCGGGCAAGACGACGCAGCTGCCGCAGTACCTGCACGAGGCGGGCTACAGCCAGCTCGGGCGCATCGGGTGCACGCAGCCGCGCCGCGTCGCCGCGATGAGCGTCGCGGCGCGCGTCGCGCAGGAGATGGGCGTCAAGCTCGGCGCAGAGGCGCGCGCCGCCGCGCGGGGGCGCACGAGCGCGGGGGTTGGCCGGCCTGGAGCGCTCGCGCGCCGCCGCGCGGCCGCGTGACGGCGCGCCGCCGCCTCGCTCCCCTGCCCCCCTGGTCCCCCAGGTGGGCTACTCGATTCGGTTCGAGGACTGCACGAGCGACAAGACGCTGGTCAAGTACATGACTGACGGCATGCTGCTGCGCGAGTGCCTGGGGGAGCCAGACCTCGCCGCGTACAGGCGCGCGCGGGGCGGGCGCCCCGGGGTTGAGCGCGGGGCGGGCCAGCGCGCGGGGCTGGCTCTGGGGCGGCGCCCCGCGCCGCCGCCCGCGGACGACCCTCCCTCTCCCCCCTGCCATGCATCCATCCCCCTCGCCCACACCCACCCACCCCCTCCCCCCCTCACACACGCAGCGTGATGATGATCGACGAGGCCCACGAGCGCACGCTGAGCACGGACGTGCTCTTTGGCCTGGTCAAGGACATCGCGCGCTTCCGGCCAGACCTCAAGCTCCTCATCAGCAGCGCCACCATGGACGCGCGGCGCTTCAGCGACTTTTTCGACGACGCGCCCATCTTCAACGTCCCGGGGCGCAGGCGCGGGGAGGGGGGGGGGGGGCGGGCGCGGCCGGCGGCGCGGCGGCGGGCGGGGCGCGGCGACGCGCTCAGGGCGCAGCGGCCCTGCGCGTGCGCGCCGCCCCCCCCCCCCCCCCCCGCCCCCTCCCCCTCATTTCTAAACCCTTAACCCTAAAACCCCTACTCCACCCCTAAACCCTGCCGCGCGCGGTCAGGTACCCGGTTGACATCCTGTTTTCGCGCGCGCCCGAGGCGGACTACGTCGACGCGTGCATCAGCACGGTGCTCAAGGTCCACGTCAGCGAGCCGCCGGGCGACGTGCTGGTCTTCCTCACCGGACAGGTGGGCGGCTGGCTGTGGGTGTGTGTTGCGGGGCGACGGTTGACCGCCGAGCCGTGTTGCTGCCCGGGCGCGCCGCGCGCCCGCCCCGCCCGCCCACCGCCCTGCCGCCCGGGGCGCGCGCGCGCCCGCAGGAGGAGATTGAGGCGGCGGAGGAGCTGCTGAAGCAGCGCACGCGCGGCCTGGGCAGCCGCATCGCGGAGCTCATCATCGCCCCCATCTACGCCAACCTGCCCAGCGAGATGCAGGCGCGGCGCGCACACGCGGCGCACGCACAGCGCGCACGGGGGACGCGGGGCGCCGCCGGCGCCGCGCGCGCGCGCCGCCCCTCGCCTGCCTCGCCGCGTGCCGCCTGGCGTCAAACCCACACGCCTCACCTCACCCCCCCCCCCCCACACACACAGGCCAAGATCTTTGAGCCGACGCCGCCCGGCGCGCGCAAGGTGGTGCTGGCGACCAACATCGCCGAGACGAGCCTCACCATCGACGGCATACGCTACGTGGTCGACCCGGGCTTTGCCAAGCAGAACGAGTACAACCCACGCACGTGAGAGGGAGGGGGAGAGGGAGGGAGACACGACGCGGCACTGCGCCGTGCTGCGCGTCTGCTGCACATGCGCGCCTGCTGCGCGCGCTGTGCGCGTGCTGTGTGTGCGGCGGCGGCGGCCCACGCGCGCGCCCCCGCCGCCTGCGCCGCCGCAGGGGCATGGAGAGCCTGCTGGTCGCGCCGGTGAGCAAGGCGAGCGCGATGCAGCGCGCGGGCGTGCGGGGCGCACCGCGCCGGGCAAGTGCTTCCGCGTGTACACCGCCTACGCCTACGAGGTGGGCGCGGCTGGGGGCAGCTGGGCGGGGGTGTGGGTGTGGGTGGGGGGGGGGGAGGGGTGCGGGCGGCACGGACCCGGGCGCGCTGCCGCCGCGCCTGCGACCCGCCCCCCCCCCCCCCCCCCCCCCCGTCCCCTCCCCCACGCCCCACCCACTCACCACCACCCACTCGCCCACCCACCCCCCTAAACC
This sequence comes from Scenedesmus sp. PABB004, assembly GCA_014905635.1. Taxonomy (NCBI): domain Eukaryota; kingdom Viridiplantae; phylum Chlorophyta; class Chlorophyceae; order Sphaeropleales; family Scenedesmaceae; genus Scenedesmus; species Scenedesmus sp. PABB004. The sequence goes on along the minus strand of JABVCE010000010.1, from coordinate 40,516 downwards.
CTAAACCCCAGCACGAGATGGACGACAACACGACGCCCGAGATCCAGCGCACCAACCTCGCCAACGTGGTCCTGCTGCTCAAGAGCCTTGGCATCCACGACCTCGTCAACTTTGACTTCATGGACCCGCCCCCGGCAGAGGCACTCCTGCGCGCGCTTGAGCAGGCGCGCGCAGCGCGCGCAGCACGGCGCACGAGCTGCAGCGCGCGCACAGCGCACAGCTGCAGCGCGCGCAGCACGCGCAGCGCACACAGCGCGCACAGTGCGCCGCGCCCACGCCCACGCCCGCGCCCGCGGCCACGCCCACGCCCCCCCCCCCCCCCCTCGCCGCCGCTCGCCGCCGCGCAGCTGTACGCGCTGGGCGCGCTGAACGACCGCGGCGAGCTGACCAAGCTCGGGCGGCGCATGGCCGAGTTCCCGCTCGACCCCATGCTCAGCAAGGCCCTGCTCGCGAGCGAGGCGTACGGCGTGAGCGAGGAGGTCGCGAGCGTGTGCGCGATGGTGTCGATCGGGTCGTCCGTCTTCTACAGGCCCAAGGACAAGGCCGTGCACGCCGACAACGCGCACCGCGCCTTCTCGCGCGGCAACGTGGGCGACCACGTCGCGCTGCTGCACGTGTACCAGGTGGGACGGGGGGGGGGGGGGGGGGCACATAGAGCCGCGCCGCGCGCCGGGGGCCCGGCGCGCGCGCGCCCCGACCCCGCCGTCGCCGCGCCGCGGCCGCGGCGCGCCGCGTGCGTTGTCGGCGCGCGCAGGGCTGGGCGGAGAGCGACTTCAGCGCGCAGTGGTGCTTTGAGAACTACGTGCAGCTGCGCAGCATGAAGCGCGCGCGCGACATCCGGGAGCAGCTGGTGGGGCTCATGGAGCGCGTGGAGATCGAGCTCAAGAGCGAGCCAGACAACGACGGTGACCACGCGCGGCCGCAGCCCGCGCGCGCGCCGCGCGCCGCCGCCGCCTCACGCCTCCCCCCGCCTCCCTCCTGGTGCGTGTGCGTGTGCGCGTGCGGGCGCAGACTCCATCCGCAAGAGCATCGCGGCGGGCTACTTTTACCACTGCGCGCGCCTGCAGCGCGACGGGAGCTACCGCACGGTCAAAAACCCGACCAGCGTGGCCATCCACCCGGGGAGCAGCCTCGCCAAGGACGTGCTGCCGCGCTGGGTCATCTACCACGAGCTCGTGCTCACCAGCAAGGAGTTCATGCGCACGGTGAGTGTGTGTGTGTGTGGGGGGGGACCGGCGCAGCAGACACGGAGCGCGCGCGGCGCGCGGCGTGCGGCGGCCAGCGGCGCGCGTCCCAGAGACCGCCCCCGCCCTGCCGGCGGCCCCCGTGGCGCCAGGTGTCCGAGATCAAGCCCGAATGGCTCGTGGAGATCGCTCCCCACTATTACAGCAAGAAGGACATCGCAGACGACGGCAAAAAGCTGCCCAAGGGCAAGGGGAAGAGCGCCACGGCCGGCTAAATTGGCCTGGGCTTCGCGCAGCGCGCGGCGCGCCCCACGCGCGGCTGGGCGAGCGATGGCGCGCGCGCGATGGCGCCGCTCGCGCTGCGGGTGCGGCGTGCGGCCCGGATCCCGCTCTCAGCACGGCGGTCCGCGGCCCGTGCGCACGTCAGCCGTACGGCTGCGGCCGCGGCGGGCTGGTCCGGCAGCGGCGCCGCCAGCAGCGCCGCCAGCAGCGCCGCCGGCAGCTGGCAGGCGTTCCGGTGAGGCGGCGGTCGAGGTCGGCGCACCAGCATGTTACTGAGCCACGCGGCCCTCGCCAATCGCGTCGCCGTACGCCCTCCGCGCGCTCTCACGGCCCCCGCGGCCCTCGCACGCCGCTCGCTCTCGACCGCACCGCCACAGCCAACCACGCGCGCCGCGCTCGCCGCGGCCGCACCAGCACCACGTCGTTGGTGCACCAACACGTCCCGTCAGGCGCCGAGTCAGCGGCACACACGCCGTCCCCCCGTCTCGGCCGCCGCCGGGGCTCGGCGCGCACGCGCGCGCGCCGCCGCCGCCGCCGCCCCAGCGGTGCCCCCCATGTCATGTGGTGCTGCAGCCGCCCCCCTGGCCCCCGCCGTTTGACAACTGTACACGCGCGCCGTCGCGCCAAAGCGAGGCGTCCCCCTGGGCCCGCCGTCATGCGCCGCGCCCGCGCGCCCGCGCGCCCGCCCCACCCAGGCGGGCTCTCGCGCCTCACGCCTCGCGCTCGAGCTTGCCCGAGCGCAGGCGGTAGCGGCCGGGCGCGGCGATCATGTAGTTCTTGGGCTTGTCCGCAAAGCGCCCGGGGCTGTCCCAGTCGTTGTCGCCGTTGTTCATCACAAACTCGAGCGCCGTGCCCTCGATGGTGATGGTCTTGGTGTTGTGCTCGCCCTCGACCGGCGTCAGCTGCTTGCCGGGCACGTTGGTCCAGCCTGCGGGCGCGCGGGCGCGCGCGCGCCCGGGGCAGGGCGTGGTCGGCGGGGGCCGCGGCGCCCGCCTCGCAAGGGCGCCGCCGCGCGTGCCGCCCTTGCCGCCCTTGCCGCCCCTGCCGCCCGCGTGCGGCGCGCGGGGGCGCTCACTCTTGCCGTCCACTGTGTAGTGTATGTAGACGTTGTGCCAGCCGCTCACATAGGTCAGCGTGATGGTCGTCGGCGGCGCCGGCTGCTGCGGCGCCTGCGCCTGCGGCGGCTGCTGCTGCTGCATCTGCTGCTGCTGCTGCTGCTGCACCTGCTGCTGCTGCTGCGGCGGCGGCCCTCCGCCGTACTGCTGCGGCGGCGCGGGCGAGCCCGTGCGGCTGCCGCCCGGCGCCTGCTGCGGCGGCGCCGCCATGCGCGCCTCGGTCAGCGCCTGCGCGGCGGCGGCGGCGGCGCGTGGGCGGCGGCGCGTGCCGCACGGGCCCCCCGAGGGCTGGCGCGCGCGGGCAGCCTGGCGCGTGCGGGCAGCCTGGCGCGCCGCCGCCGCGCGTGCGCGCGCACCTGCGCCGCCGCGGCATGCTCGGTGCGCAGCCGCTCCACCTCGCGCTCTGCGGCGGCGTTCGCGGCGGGTGAGACTGAGGCAGCGGCCGGCCGCAGGAACAGCGCAGCGCGGAGGGGCAGGCCCGTGCGCACCGAGATCCTGTATTCTCCGGTTGGCGACCGCGAGCTCCTCCTGCACCTTGACCCGGCTGTTGTTGAGGGCCAGCATGTTCTTCTGCGTCGTCAGCAGCATGCGCGCGATCTCCCGCTGCTTGTGCTCCTCCACCCTCGCACTCGCGCCCTCGGCGCCGTTGCTGCCCGCCACGCGCCAGCGCGGCGCGGGGGCCGGGACGCCGGGGCGAGGACCCCGGGGCGCGGCCGCACGCGGCGCGCCGGGGCCGCCACGCGGCGCGGGGGCCTGCCCTAGTCCGGGTGCGCTCGCGTGCGCCTGCATGATCGTGGCGACCCGCTGGGCGTGCGTCGGGCCGGGCAGGCCGGTGGGGTCTGCGTGTGCGCGGCGCCGCGCCCGCCGGGGCCAGCGCGAGCTGGCACCAGGCCGCGGTTCATCTTTCGCACCCCGCCGCGCCGTAACAAGGCGCCACACCGCGCCAGCACAATCCCGGCGAGCGTCCCGCCCTGTGCGTGTTGCCACCGCCGCCGCGCCGCACGCCGCTCCCCCCGCCCCGCGCACGCCGCCGCTGCCGCCGCTGCCGCCCGCCCGCGTCCCGCCGGGGCCGCCGCGCCGCCGCTGGCTTGGCGCGGCGCGGCGTGACGGCGGCCGCCATGGACGAGGCAGCGGGGTCGCTGGGCGGCAGGCGGCCGCACGGCCGCCGCAGGGCGCCGCCGGCGGCCGAGCCGTTTGACGCCGCGGAGGCGGCCGCCAAGTGCGGCGCGGTGCCTGCAGCGCGCCGGCGGCGGCGGCAGCCGTGGCAGCGCCGGCGCCGGCGGCGACGGCGGCGGCCGCGGCGCGCCCGCCCCACGCCGCGCCCGCGCCGCGCCCGCGCCGCCGCCGCCGCAGGCGGGCGCGGCTCGCCGCCGAGCGCCGCGCGCTGCCGATGTGGGGCGCGCGCGCCGCGCTGCTCGCGGAGGCGCGCGCGCACGCGACGCTGGTTGTGGTGGGCGAGACGGGCAGCGGCAAGACGACGCAGATCCCCCAATTCCTGCTCGAGGGCGGCCTCGCGGGGCGGGGCGGGCTGATCGCCGTCACGCAGCCGCGCCGCGTCGCCGCGATGAGCGTGGCGGCGCGCGTCGCGCAGGAGATGGGCGTCAAGCTCGGCGCAGAGGCGCGTCACGGGCGGGCGCACGGGCGCGCGGGGCGCTCGCCCGCCGCCGCGCGGCCGCGTGACGGCGCGCCGCCGCCCCTCCCCCCAGGTCGGCTATTCCATTCGCTTTGACGACGCGACCTCCCCCGCCACGCGCATCAAGTACATGACCGACGGCATGCTGCTGCGCGAGGCGCTGATCGACCCGCTGCTGCGACAGTACGACGTGCGCACGCGACCGCGACCGCGCCCGCGGCGGCGGCGGCGGCGGCGGCGGCGGCGGCGGCGGCGCCTGCAGCGGCGGCGGCGGCGGGCGGTCGGCAGATCCACTTGCTGACCCGCTGCTGGCGCGCGGCCGGCGGCGCGCGGCGGTGCGGTGCGCAGGTTGTGATCGTAGACGAGGCGCACGAGCGCAGCGTGCACACCGACGTGCTGCTGGGCCTGCTGAAGCAGGTGCAGGCGCGCCGCGCGGCCCCGGGCGGCGGCGCGGAGCAGCCGGAGCAGCCGGCGCAGCACGGCGGCCCGCAGCAGCAGCAGCAGCAGCAGCAGCAGCAGCAGCTGCCGCAGCAGCAGCAGCGCCGCAGCGGCGGACACGCCGCCGCCCATGGCCGCCGGCGGCAAGACGGCGCGTGCGGGGCGCTGCGCCTGCTGGTGATGAGCGCGACGCTCGACGCGGGCGCCTTTCTCGACTACTTTGGCGGGTCGCGGGGCCTGTCGGTGGCGGGACGCAGCCACGCGGTGGAGGTGCTCTACACGGCGGCGCCGGAGGACAACTACCTCGACGCGGCGCTGCGTGCCGCGCTGCAGGTGCACGTCGACGAGCCCCCGGGCGACGTGCTCGTCTTCCTCACCGGGCAGGAGGAGATCGACAGCCTCGCCCGCCTGCTCGAGGAGCGCGCCGCCGCGCTGCCCGACGGCGGGCGCGGCGGGCTGGGCCTGGCCGTGCTGCCCATCTACGCGGCGCTGCCGCCGGAGCAGCAGGTCAAGGTGCGGGCGGCAGCCACGACGCGGCGGGCGGGGGAGCGTGGGCGCGGGTGCAGGAGCGGGCAGGCACACAAAGCCCCAGAGCCCTCCCCGCCCCCACATGCTCGTGCGCTCGCGTGCTGCGCAGGTGTTTGAGCCGGCGCCGCCCGGCACGCGCAAGGTGGTGCTGGCGACCAACATCGCCGAGACGTCCATCACCATCCCGGGCGTGCGTTACGTCATCGACACAGGCGCGCCGCATCCGCGGGCAGGCAGGGCGGCGCCGGGGGGAATGGGGCCGCGACAGCCTCCGCACGGCGGCCGCGTGCGGGGCGCGCCGACGCGCGCCGCTGCCCCGCCGCCCCGTTCCTGCCGCAAGGCTTTGTCAAGGCGCGCGGCTACAGCGCGCGCCTGGGCGTGGACAGCCTGCAGGTCGTGCCGGTCAGCCAGGCGCAGGCGCGGCAGCGCAGCGGGCGCGCGGGGCGCGACGCGCCGGGCAAGGCGTTCCGGCTCTACACCGAGGCGTCGTTCGGGGCGCTGCCGGCGGCGAGCCCGCCCGAGATCACACGCGTCAACCTGGGCGCCGTGGTGCTGCAGCTCAAGGCCCTCGGCGTGCCAGACCCGGCCGCGTTTGACTTCATCTCGCCCCCGCCGCGCGCCGCGGTCGCGCGCAGCCTGGAGCTGCTGCTCGCGCTCGGCGCGCTCGACGCGGCGGGCGACCTCACGCCCCACACGGGTGCGTCGTGACCCGCGCCGCGCCGCGCGGCCGCCGCCGCCCACACGCTGCGGCCGGCCCCGCGCGGCCCCACGCGCGCGCGCGCGCGCGCGCAGGCGCTGCGCTGGCGCGGCTGCCCGTTGACCCCATGTTCGGCAAGGTGCTGCTCGCGGGCGCGGCGGCGGGGTGCGGGCTGGAGGCGGTGCAGGTCGTGGCCATGGTCTCCGCCGACAATGTGTTCTTCAACCCACGGTGAGATGCGCCGTGGCGGCGCGGGCGCGCGGCACGGCACGAGGGGGCGGGGCGGCGCGGTGCGGCGGTCGCGGCGGTGGCGCGCGCGCGCGCGCGCTCACGGGCGCGAGCGCCGCGCTGCGCCGCTGTTCAGGGGCAAGGCCGACGCGGTCGCGGCGACGCGCGCCAAGTTTGTGTCGCCCGAGGGCGACCAGCTGACGCTGCTCGCGGTGCTGCGGGGCTTCCTGGCGGTCGAGCGGCGCCGCCGCGCCGAGTGGGCGAGCGACAACTACGTCAACATACGGTGAGAGCGGGGCGGCTGGGGGGAAGGCGCAGGGGGGCGGGGCCAGGGGCGCAGCCGCAGCGGGCTGGCGCCCCTGCGGCGCGCGCGGGCCGACGCCTCACACCCACGCCGCCGCCGCCGCCGCCGCCGCCGCCGCCGCCGCCGGCGCAGCGCGCTGCGCCGCGCGCTCGACATCGCGTCGCAGCTGGCGGGGCACCTCGAGGCGCTGGGGCTGCCGCTCAAGTCGTGCGGGAGCGACCCGCTGCCCGTGGCGCGCGCGCTCACGGCGGGCCTCTTCCCCCACGCCGCGCGGCGGCGCCCCGACGGCACGTACACCGTGCTCGCGACGGGGCAGGTCGTCGCGCTGCACCCGTCGAGCGTGCTGCGCGGGCGCGCGCCCGAGGTGGTGGTGTTCAGCGAGCTCGTGCGCACGACGCGGCACTACGCGCGCGAGGTCACGCGCATACAGGCCGCCTGGCTGCCGGAGCTCGCGCCCGCATTCTTCGCCGCAAAGGCCGCCCCGGGGGCTGGAGGTGCCATCGGCGCCAAGCCGGCGGCGGCGCTGCCGCCGGCGCGCGCGGCGGCCGGGCGCTAGCTGCTGCGGCAGCGGGCGGGTGCACGTGTCGCGCGTGCCGCGAGTAATCCGCGCGAGCTGTGTTACCCCCAGGCCGGCGAGGGCGCCCGCCCCACGCGCACCGCGCCTCACGGCGCGGCGGCCGGCTGCTGCGCCCCGGCCTCGCCGCCGCTCGCGCCCGCGGCAGCCGCTGCGTCCGCCTCCTCCAGGAAGGCCCGCGCCATGGCCTCCTGCCGCGCCGCCTCGGCCGCGGCCGCCACGAGGCCGTCGGCGTCCTCCTCCGGCGCGAGCAGGCGCGCGTCGGTCAGCGTCACGGGGCCGGCCACGTCGCCGCCCTCGCTGCCCTGCTCCTCCATGGCCAGCAGCGTCGGCCAGCCCGCCATGACCTTGCCAAACACCACGTGCTTGCCGTCGAGGTGGGGCGTGGCGGTAAAGGTGATGTAGAACTGGGGCAGCGGGCGGCGGGGCGGCGGGGCGGCGGGGTGGCGGGGTGGCCACGGGCGGCGGGCGGTGAGGAGAGGTGGGCCGCGGCGGCGCCGGCGGCGCCGCCGCCGCGTTGCCGCTCAGGCGACGCGGCACGCCCGGGAGGCGCCGCGCCGCGCGGCGCCGCAGCGCGCGCACCTGGCTGCCGTTGGTGTTTGGCCCCGCGTTGGCCATCGCGACCACGCCGCGCGCGTCGTGCTTGAGCTTGAAGTTCTCGTCCTCAAACGTCTCGCCGTAGATGCTCGCCCCGCCCATGCCGTTGCCCAGCGTGATGTCGCCGCCCTGAGCCATGAAGCCTGCGGGGCGCGCGGGCGCGCAGGCGTGAGGCGGCGGCGCGGCTGCCGGCCCCTGCCGCGCCCCTGCCGCGCCCCTGCCGCGGCCCCTGCTCTTCCCCGCGCCGCCGCCGCACCCGGGATGATGCGGTGGAAGGGCGACCCCTTGAGCGCCAGGCCCTTCTCCCCCGTCACGAGCGCCCGGAAGTTCTCGACCGTGCGCGGCACGGCGCCGCCGTACAGCCCCAGCACGACCCGCCCCTTCTTCCCAACCACGTCAACGTCAAGCAGCACCCTGTGGGTGATGGCCAGGTCCGGCAGGTCCCCCTGAAGTAGCGCGTCCCACGAGGCCGCGCCCATCGTCGCCTTGGCGAGGCTCACCGCGACCACGCGGCCCTCGTCCGCGTCCTCCAGCACCCAGACGCAGTCGTCGACGACGACCGCGCCCGCGTCGGCGAGCGAGCCCGCCAGCAGCGTCTTGCCGCCGACCGAGAGCGACAGCCGCGTCGGGTGGACCTCAAACGCCACGTCCCGGCCGCGCACGTCACCCGCGACCGGCACGCTGATGAGCACCTCGTCCGGCGTCTGGCGCCAGGTCACGGCCACGCCCTCGGCCTGCGCGCGGGCACGGGCGCGGGCGGGACGCTTCCGGAAGCGTCCTTGGCGGCGGCGGCGGCAACTGCTGCGCCCACGGGCGTGCTGAGCTCAAGGACTCACCGCCTTGAGCAGCGCGCTGGCAGCCAGCCGGCGGCGGCCCGCGCGCCGCGGCCGCACAGCGGCAGCAGCGGGCCTGCCGACGGCCGCTGCGCACAGCCGCCCGGCGCACGCGCCGGGCCGCTGCGCCAGAGTCTGCTTCATCGCGGGTCCGATCGGCGAGCGCGGGAGGCCTGTCTGCGCGACAGACGCCGTCGGCAGCGGCGGCGGCAGCGCGGCGCTGGCGTCGCGCGTGTGCGTGCGTTCACGAGCGAGCGTGCGTTCACGAACGCGCAGCGCAGTGCCGGGGAGCGCGTGTCGGGCGCATTGAGTCCCGGGCGGCCGAAGTCGGGCGGCCGCTGCACCGCCGCGCCGCCGCTCCGCCGCTCGCTCCGGCGCGCCGGCGGCCACTCCCACTCCCGCGCTCCTCAGGAAGCACAACCGCACCAGTAGGCATCGTCCCGGACACTCACCACGATGCGCCGCGCACTCGCCGCGGCGCGCACGGTCGACCGTGCGCGCCGCGCCGCTGCGCACACGCGCGAGCGCGCGTGCAGCGCGGCCGCAGCCGCAGCTCCAGCGGTCGAGGTCACGCGCGGGCAGGACGGCAACACCGCGTTGGTCACGCTGAATCGGCCGCGCACGCTGAACGCGCTCTCGACCGAAGTGAGCGCGGCGCGGGCAGCGCCCGGGCAGCGCCGCCGCTGGCCCGCCCGCCGCCCCAGATGCACGCGCTCGCCGCCGGACGCACGCGCGCGCGCACCCACGGCGCAGGTCATGCACGCGCTGGTGGACGCGGTGCTGTCGCTGGACGCGGAGCCGGGCGTGCGGGCGGTCGTGCTCACGGGCCGGGGCCGCGCGTTTGCGGCGGGCGCAGACATCCGCGAGATGGCGAAGCTGACGTGCGCCGACGCGGAGGAGCAGGCGCTCTTTGCGCGCTGGCAGCAGCTCGCGTCGGGGCGGGCGCGCTGGACGCCCCTGATCGCGGCGGTCAACGGCCTCGCGCTCGGCGGCGGCGCGGAGCTCGTGATGCTGTGCGACCTGGCCATCGCGGCCAGCGACGCGGTCTTCGGCCTGGTGCGGCGCGCGCGGGGTGGGCGTAGTGCGGCCGCGCCGCGCCGCACGCCGCCGCGTCGCACCGGCGGAGGCTGAGCTGCCGCGCCCGCCGCCCTCCCTCCCCCAGCCCGAGGTCGGCCTGGGCGTCATCCCGGGCATGGGCGGCACACAGCGCATGCCGCGCCGCGTCGGCCGCGCGCGCGCGCTGGACATGCAGCTCACCGGCTCACGCCTGAGCGCGGAGCAGGCGCTCGCGGCGGGGCTGGTCAGCCGCGTCGTGCCGCCGGAGCAGCTGCTGACCGAGGCGCAGGCGATCGCAGACACGATCGCGAGGCGCGCCGCGGCGGCGCGGGCAGGAGGGGGGGGGGGCGAGCGCGGCGCGCGCCCTGCCCACGTGCGCGCCGCCGCCCGCAGCTTCCCGCCGAGCGCGGTGTCGCGCGTGCTGCAGGCCGCGGCCGCGGCGGACAGCCTGCCGCTGGAGCAGGGCCTCGAGGTGGAGCGGTGCGTGGCTGCCTGCGCCCGCGCGCGCCGCGCACGTGCGCGGCCGTGCCCCGCCCGCCGGCGAGCAGTCGCGCCCCGCACCCACCGCCTGCAGGCGGCTCTTCTACGACTGCTTTGGAGGGGCCGACCAGCGCGAGGGCATGGCCGCGTTCCTCGAGAAACGGGCTCCGCGCTTCGCCTTCGAGCCGCCGCCGGCGCCGGCGGGCTGATGGCAGGGGCGTGTCAGGAGTGAGCGCTGTGGGATGGAGGCAACTCCTGCTCTCTGCGCAGCGGCGGCGACGCGGCGCGCGAGCGGCCTGGCTGTTCAGCTGTCGCGAGCAGCACGCGAAATGTTTTGAGCCAGCCTTCCTCCCCGTGCTGGCGCCGGCACACCTCCCTGCGCCCGAGCGATCCCGCGCCTCGCCGGCCCACTCCGCGGCGTGTTGTTGACATCACGAACAGCAGCTTGCCGCCAAGCCGCCCCCCGGCCCCGCCAGGCCGCACGCCCGTCCCGCGGCGATGTTCCCGGCTCGTGCCTGATCCGGAGCACCGCGGGCGCCATGGACGAGCGCGGGCTGGTGGTGCTGCGGCGCAAGCTGGAGGCGCTCGCCTACACCGAGCCCCTGGACGCGGCCAGCGGCCCGCTCGTGGGCCGCCTGGTGGCCGATTTGATCCGCACGACCGACAGCTACCGCAGCGTGAAGGCGCAGGGCGCCAAGTACGCGCAGGAGGTCGCCGCCGCGCAAACAAAGGCGCGCCGCTCGCGCGCCCGCCGCGGCGCCGCGGGGCCGTCGCGCAGCCACCGGGCGCGGCGGGTGGCGCCAGCAGGGCGGGGCTGCGCGCTGCCGGCGCGGCAGCGGCGCGCGGGGCCGGCGGCTGACGCTGCACGGCGCCGCGCGCGCTCGCCGCTGCGCAGCTCGAGATTGTGCGCCAGGACTGCGGCCGGCTGAGCAAGGAGAACAGCGCGCTGCACGAGCAGCTCATCCGTGAGGCGGAGCGCTATGACGCGCTGCAGCGCGAGTCGTACGTCCGCGCGAAGCGCCTCGAGGACAGCGTCGCGGAGCTGGCCTTCTGGAAGGCGACCGCGCTCAGCCGCCAGGAGGCGCTCGAGCGCGACAACCAAGGGCTGCGCCGCCGCGTGGCGGAGCTCATCAGGCTGGGCGAGAAGCGCGCCAAAGCGGGTGCGCGTCCCAGCACGCGGCGCGCCGGCCGCGGCTGCCGCGGACTTCGACGCGCGCGCCCGCCCCGCGTGCCGTCGCGCAGGCCTGGTGGAGCCGATCGATGAGTCGCTCAAGATCGTGCTGCCCAAGCCCCTGAGTGAGCGGCGGGGCGCGCGCGGCGCCGGCGCCGGCGCCCGCCGTGGGCGCCTGCTGAGCGCTGTGCGTGCCGCGTGCTGCCGCGCCGCCGTGCACGCAGGCGGCGCCGCCGCGCCGGCCAGGCCGCCGCCGGCGAGTGTGATCAGCCTGCAGGAGGCCACCGACGCGCGACTGTCGGGGCTGAGCCAGCAGCTGACGGCGCGCAGCGCGCAGGTCGCGGAGCTGCAGCAGGCGCTCGCGGTGGCGCTGCGCGCGGTCGCGGCGCGCGACGCGGAGCTCGCGCGCATGTCTGGCGAGCTTGCGGCGGGGCCGGACGTGGAGCGCCTGGCGCGCGACCAGCTGGCCGTCGCGTCCGAGGGCATCATTCTCAGCCTCAACAAGCAGGTGCAGCTTGGGAGGGTGGAGGAGGCGCAGGAGCGGGCTGTGCCGTGCCCGGAGCGCGGGGCGCGCCGCTGCCCACCGGCCGCCTGCCACCGCAGGTCGACACGCTCTCGCAGCAGCTGACGGAGGCGCAGCAGCAGCAGGGCGACCACGCGCGGCTCGAGCGCAGCCTGGCGGCGGCCGACACCGCGCGCCGCGAGGCCGAGGAGCGGCTCGCCGCCGCGCTGCAGGCCAACGCGGCCACCGCGCGCGACGTGGCGGGCATGCGGGAGCAGCTGCGCCGCCTGGAGGGCCGCCAGGCGCGCGCGGGCGCCGACGCGGCGGCCGAGGTGGACGGCGCCGTCGCAGCGGTGAGCCGGCGGCCGCGCGGCGCTGCGTGCACCCCCGCCACAGGCGCCCGCCAGCCGGCACGCTGCGCGGTCCGCCTGTCGAGCTCGCTGCGCCGCCGCCGCCACGCCCAGGTGTCTGAGCTCAAGGCGCAGCTTGCGGCGGCCAAGCTGCAGCAGGAGGCGCTGCGCCTGGAGCTGGGCGCGGCGCAGGAGGCACGCGACGCGGCGCGCGCGCGCGAGGACCGGCAGGCACGCGAGCTGGAGCAGATGCAGTTCCTGCTGGACGAGGCCACTGCGCAGGCGGACGAGGCGCGCGGCGCCGCCAGGGTGCGCAGCGGCGTGGCACTCGGCTGTGGATCGGCGCTCGCCGCGCGTCGCCCCCTTTTGACGCCGCCGCCGCGTGCCGCCCGCGCGCCCGCCCCTCGACGCAGCAGAAGGCGGAGCAGCAGCCGGCGCCGCAGGCAGAGCCGGCCGACGCCCTGCGGCTGCGGCGCAGCAGCGCCGCCGCGCTGGAGCAGCGCGACGCAAGCGACGCTGCGGCGGCGGACGCGGCCAAGGCGCGCGACTCCGCCGAGACGGCGCTGGCGGAGGCGCGTGCCGACGCGGAGGCGCAGCGCGGCGCCGCGCTCAGGGCGCGCGCGGCGGTCGTGGCGCTGGAGGGCCGCGTCGCGGACCTGGCCGCGCAGGTGCAGCGCCTGGAGGCCAGCCACGCCGCGGCGCAGGCGGCGGCCGAGGCGGCCACGCTGCAGCTGCGCGAGGCGCACCAGCAGCGCAGCGCCGCGGCAGCCGCTGCGCGCGAGGCGGGCGACGACAGCAGTGTGCTTGCGAGCCAGGTGGCGCAGCTCAAGGGCCAGCTCGCGCGCGAGCGCGAGGAGCGCGGCGAGCTGAGCCAGGAGCTGGACCAGCTGCAGGTGCGCGCCGGCAGAGGGCGGCCAGCGCCCCACCGCGGGCCGCAGGCGCGCCCTCGCGCTCCCCGCCGGCCCCGCTCACTCCCTCGCTTACCACCCCTCCCCCCCTTGCTCACCACAGGCCGACAACGCCTCGCTCGCCGGCAGCGTGGCGCGGCTGGAGGACGAGCTGCTCGCGGCGCAGGCGGCGGCGGACAGCGGCGCGGAGCAGCTCGCGGCCGCGCGCGCGCGCCTGGCCACGCGCGCCGCCGAGGCGGGCTCCGCCAAGGGCCTCGCCGCACAGCTGGAGGAGGCGGGCGCGGCGCTGGCCGACGCGCGCGCGCGCCTCGCGGCGGCCGAGGAGGAGGCGCGCGCGCTGCGCCGCGACGCAGCCGTGGCCAGCGGCGCACGCGGCGCGGGCGCGGCGGCGCTGGCGGAGCTGCAGCGGCTGCTGGATGACATCACGGCCCAGCGCGACGACGCGGCGAGTCGGGTGTCGGAGCTGTCGGCCGAGGTCGACGCCGCGCGCGGCGCGGCGCGGCGCGCCGAGGAGGCGGCCGAGCGCGCCGCGGGCGAGCGCGCCGCGGCGCAGGCGCAGCTCGAGGCGCTGACCGCGAGCCTGGACGAGGGCAGCGCGAGCGCGGCGGCCGCCGACGCGCGCGCCTTCAGCCTGCAGGGCCGCGTCGCGTCGCTGCAGGCGTCTCTGTCGCGCGCCGAGGCGGAGGCGGAGCGCCTGTCGGGCCTGCTGGCGACGGCCGAGGCGGCGGCGGCCGCCGCCAAGGGGCGCGAGGACGCGGCGCGCGCGGCGGGGCGGGAGTACGCGGAGCGCGCGCGGCGCGCCGAGACGCTGGCTGAGGAGGGCGGCGCGGAGCTGGACGAGGCGCGGCGCCGCGCGCACGCAGCGGGGGACGCGGGGGCGGGGCGCGTGCGGCGCGGACGGCCGGCGTGCGGGCGCTGACGCGCCACGCGCTGCTGCCCTGCCGCCGCGCAGGTCAAGCGGCAGCTCGAGGCGGCGCAGCGCGGCGCCGCCGACGCGCGCGCCGAGGTGGCGCGGCTGACGGGCGAGCTCGCGGCGCGCGGGGCCGAGGTGGAGCAGCTGACCAGCCTCAGCCTGCGGGGCGACGCGACGCTGCAGGACTACATGGCCAGCCTGCGCGTGAGCGCCGCGCGGCGCTCGCGCGCCCGGGCCCACTCGCGCGTGCGCGGGGAGCCAGGCCTTGACCCCGCGGCGCGCCGCCCGCGCGGCGCGGCGCCGCAGGCGCTGAGCGCGGAGCTGCGCGTCAAGGAGGTGGAGGTGGCGGACGCGCGCGCGGCGCTGCAGGACCGCGACGACGCGCTCGCGGCCGCCGGGGCGGAGGCGGACTCGCTGCACAAGGCGCTCGCGTCGCTGGACCGCGCGCGCGACGAGCTCGCGGCGCAGCTCGACGCGGCGCGCGAGGAGGCGGCCGCGCTGGCGGACGACGCGGCCGCCGCGCACGCGGCCGCTGATGACGCGACCAGGCGCGGCGCCCCGGGTCAGGGGTGCCGCCGGCGTCGGCCGCGCAGCCGGCACGCGTGCTGACGCCCGCCCCGCCCCGGCCGCCGCGCCGCGCCGCAGGCAGCTCGCGGCGGCGGAGGGCCGCGTGATGCACGGCGACGAGCGCAGCGCCGCGCTCACGGACGAGGTGGGCGCGCTGCAGGAGCAGCTGTCCGGCGCGCTCGCGGCGCTCGCCGCGGCGCAGGGCGAGGCGGGCGCGCTGCGGGACGAGCTGGCGGCGGTCGGCGAGGACATGCAGGCGCTGGTGCGGGAGAACCAGGTGCGCGGCGCGAACAGCGCAGCCGCTGCGGGCGGGGCGGCCGCGGTGCGCCGCGGGCGGGCGCCCCGCTGACGGGCTGCCACGTGCATGCGCGCGCGCGCGCGCTCGCGCCCAGGTCGTGAGCAGCGAGCTGGCGGCGCTGCACAGCCAGCACGCTGGGCTGTCCGAGTCCGCGGCGGCCCTGCGCGGGCAGGTGGGCAACGCGGAGTCGCTGCTGCGGCTGCGCGAGGTGGAGGTGGAGGACGTGCGCGGCGCGTACCAGGGCCTCGCCACCGAGCACCGCCGCCTGCAGGCGACGGTCATGCAGGTGCGCGCGGGGGCAGCGCTGCGCGGCGCCGTGGCGCGGCCCGCGAGCGCCGGCGCCGAGCCGGTGCCCTGCTCACGCCGCTGCCGCCGCCGCCGCCAGCTCGAGCGCGACGCGGCGCTGCGCGAGGCGGCGCTGGCGTCGGCGGGCGAGGAGGTGCGGTCGCTCAAGGAGGAGGTGCGCGGCCAGGCGGCTGCGCTGCAGGCGCAGGTGCTGGAGCTGGCGGCGTACGAGCGCCAGGCGGACCACCTCAGCCGCCAGCTCAGCCGCGGCGCCGCGGACGGCGAGGAGGTGGCGGCGCAGCGCGAGGGCCTGCTGGGCGAGCTGGCCGCCGCGCAGCAGGTGCGCGCCCCCCGGGCCGGGGCTGCCGCATGCGCGCCGCGCGCGCCGCGGGCGCCGCGGGTGCGCCGCTGACGCCGCGTGCGCCGGCGCGCAGGTGCGGCTCATGCTCGAGCGTGGGCGCGAGGAGCTGCAGCGCCAGCTCGCGGCGTCGGACGCGCAGCTCGGCCTGCTGCAGGGGCGCCTGGGCGATGCGCAGGCCGAGGTGGCCGGCCTCACGCAGCGCCTGGCGCTGGAGCAGGAGCGGTGCGGGCGCGCTGGCCCCGGGGTTGCTGAGCTGCACTGCGGCGCGCAGCTGCTGCGCTCCGCCCCCTCCGCTAAAGCCGCGCGCCGCCGTCGCCACGCCGCCGCAGCGTGTGCGAGCTGGAGGGCCTGCTGTCGGCGCAGCGCGCGCGCGAGTACCGCAGCGAGCTGGACGTGGCCAAGAGCTGCGGCCAGCTCGGCACGGTGGTCACGAAGAACCGCCTGCTGGAGGAGCAGGTGCGGCCAGGGCCCGCGCGGCCGGGGCCCGTGCGGCTGGGGTGCACAGCGCCGGGTGCCCTGCGAGAGCACGCGCCCCAGGCGCACGCCCTGAGCCGCCGCGCGGGCGCAGGTGGCGACGCTGCAGCAGCGCGTGGCGTCCCTGCAGCAGTCGCACGGCGCGCAGGAGCACGAGCTGGCGCGGCTGCGCGCCGAGGCGCTCGCGCTCGCCGCGCGCACCGCCACCGCGAGCGGCAGCCCGCGCCCCGGCAGCGGCGGCGCCGGCGCCGCGGGCGAGCTCGCGGCCATGCGGGAGACGCTGGCACAGCTCGAGGCCGCCAACGGCTGGCTGCAGCAGCAGCTGGGTGAGCGAGGTCGCGCCCGGCTGCGCGCGCCTGCCCGCCGCGGGGGCCGCGCCGCCGCCGCGCCGCGCGCGGGGCGAGCCCGCGCTGCGCTGCCGCCGACGCCGACGCCGCAGACGAGTCTCACAGCGCGCTGACGGCGCTCGAGGGCGACAAGGGGCGCCTGCTGGACCTGCTCGCCGACTCGGACGCCGCGCGCGTGGGCGCGGCGGCGCGCACGCCAGCCAGCAGCGGCGCCAGCAGCGCGGCCGGCGGCAGCCGGGCGCGCCGCTCGCGGGAGGAGCAGCAGCAGCCGCAGCAGTCGTCGCAGCCGCCGCAGCGGTCGGGCCGGTCCGGCCGCACGTCGTCCGGTGCCACGAGCTTCAGCAGCGCGGGCAGCACCGATGAGCAGCTGCGCGCGGCGCAGGAGGCGCTGTCGGCCGAGGTGGCGCGGCGGCAGCGGGCCGAGTCCGACCTCGCAAACCTGATGGCCTCCCTGGACGACGAGTGACCGGCCTGGCCCCAACGGGAACGTCAGAGAGCACTGGTCGGCGCTGGCGCTGGCGCTCATCGCGTGACGGGGGGCGTGATTGCATGACCGGGGGCTGGTGGTGGGTAACCGCTCACTCCACTCATGGCGCGAACGCCTCAGCCCAGCACCAGCGTGTGCCGCCGCCGCTCGCGCGTGAGCAGCGCGCCCCAGACGCGCCTAAACTTGGCGTGTGTATGCCGCGCCGGCGGCTCGGAGCCGTCGTCCGCGACGTCCAGCTCGCGCAGGAGCTTGCGCAGCTGCGTCAGCAGCTCCAGGTCGGCGTCGCTCAGCCCCGCGCCCGCGCGCCAGGCCGCCGGCTCCGCCGCCGCGCCCGCCGCCAGCCAGAGCCCCGCCTGCGCCAGCGGGCGGCGCAGGCCGTGCGCGAGCAGGACCCAGCGGAAGCAGAGCACGCCCTTGTCCCGCAGGTGCGGGATGCTCGCCGCCGGGGCGCCGGGGCGGCTCGCGCCCTCCGCCTGCTGCAGCGCGCGCGCGGCGGCGACGCGTGCGCCCAGCAGGCCGCACGCCGCGGTCACGCCGTCGAGCCACCTTCGATAGCGACCCCACGCCGCCAGCAGCGCGCGCAGGAGCGCGAGGCCGGCCTCGGGTCGCGGCCCGCGCGCCGTGGCCGCCGCGAGCAGCTCCGGCTCCGCCGCGAGCAGCTCCCCCGCGGTCGCGCCGCCCGCGCTCGCCTCAATAGCCGGCAGCAGCCCTGCGCCGCCGCGCTCGGCGAGCTGCGACGCGGCCGAGACCGCCCAGGCGCCCCCGTCCGCCGCGGCGGCGGCGTGCTGGGCGTGGTGGGGGTCGGCGCCGGCCGCGGCGACGTCGCCGCGCGGTGCCGCCGCCAGCTCCGCGCGCAAGCGCTCCGCGATGTCATCCGCGCGCGCGGCGAGCGCCACGCCCACGCCGCGGAACGCCAGCGCCCAGTCGGCCTGCGACAGCTTGCCGACCATGCGGCGCAGCGCGCGCCCGTCCAGCGGCGCGCCGCCGGCGCCGGGCGGCGCGGCGCCGTCGCCGGGCGGCGCGCCGCCGCCGCGTCGCCCGCGCGCCGCGTCGTCGTCCCAGAGCTCGTCGACGTGGGTGATGCGCCTGCCGCTGCCGGCCGGAGGCGGCGCCGCGCTCACGGCGGCCCAGATACCCTCCAGCGCCTCCAGGACGGCCTCGTAGCCGCGGCGCATCGGACCAAACGCGCCGCAGACCGCCGTCGCCGCGAGGCCCGTCTTGAGCGCCAGCAGCTCGCTGCGCACCAGGCTGGGCGGCAGCACCGCGGCGGCCGGGCGCGCGGCGGCGCCCAGCAGCGCGACGCGATGCTGGCGCCAGGGCTCGGGGCCGCCCCGCAGCGCCGCCAGCCAGGCGGTGCAGACGCAGGCCATCGACGCCGCGTCGGCCAGGCTCAGGCTGCTCGCCACCAGCAGCAGCACGGCGTCGGGGCACGCCACCGCGGGCGCGCAGCGGGCGCCGGGCGCCGGGCCGCGTTCCGCTGCTGCGCTTCCCGCTGCTGTCGCCGCTGCTGCTGCTGCGCCGTCCGCCGCCGCTGCTGCGCCGTCCGCTGCCCCTGCCGCCGCGTCGCCAGCGTCGTCGTCCTCGCCACCGCTGGACAGGTCCTGCAGGTCAGCCGCGGCAGCCGCGCCCCACGCCGCCGCCGCGGTCGGCTCGCGGCGCGCCGCCGCGGCGGCGCCCACGTCGGCGCGCCAGCCGGGGAAGTCGAAGTGCAGCGACATCGGGGTGCTCGAGACTGACGGCTCGGGGATGCGCTCGCGGCGGGTGTGCGGCCGGCGGCAGGTGCGGCGCGGCCGCTGCGCCCCAAACCGCGGCCGCCACGAGGCCGCTGCGACGCTGCTCCCGCGCCCCGACCCCGTGCCGGCCACGTTTCTCACCCCGAGCGCCCCACGCGCCCCACGCGCCTGCGCGCCGCCCGGAGCTGGCAGCGGCAGCGCGCGCACCGCACGCGCAGCACCGCCGCCCTGAGCACCGGCAGCGCGCACACGCCTCGCCAACACCCGTGACCGCCGCCATGGCGCGCGGTTCGGGCGTCGCGCCCCTGTCGGGCGCGCTGGCGCTGCTGCTGCTGTGCGCAGCGCCGGCGGCGAGCGTCGAGCGCGCGATCTTCACGCGCGCCAACCTCGCACGGCGCACGGCCGCGTCGTTCTACCTTCTGGGCGTGAGCTTGCGCGCGTGCCGTGCTCACTCGGCCCGGTCGCGCCGGGCGGCGGCGGGCAGCGGCGGGCACAGCGCGCGGCGCGCGCTGCTCACGCTGCACGCCGCTCCCGCCGCGCGCGCCGCTCGCACTGCCCCCGCCACACGCGCCGCCCCCGCCGCGAGCGCCGCTCCCGCATGCGCCGCCCCCGCCGCGCAGTTCTGCGGCGCCGCAGGCGGCGCGGAGTGTGCGGAGCTCTCGCGCCTGCTCGAGGGCGCCGACGGCGCGCTGCGCGGTGCTGGGCACGTGTCCACGGCGCTCCTGCTGTACGATGCCGCCTCGTGGCGGGCCTCGCTCAACGCGACGGGCGAGACGCACCTCTGGTTCGCGTGCCACGACGGCGCCGGCGTGCTCCTGCACGGGCTGGGCGCGCCGCCGCGCCGCACGCGCCACGAGCGCCGCGCGGCCGCCAACGCCTGCGCAGCCGGCGGCACGGCCCCGCAGTCCGCCGCCTGGTGGGCCGACGCGGCGCTGAGCTACGACGCCCGGCTGAGCGCGCTGCTGTCGGCGGCGGTCGTGGCAGTCGAGCAGCACGGCACGGCGTGCCTCGGCGCGCAGCTGCGCGCGCTGCACCCCGCCGCGCCGCCGCGGCCGCCCCCCGACACCGAGCGCGCGTGCGCCGAGCGCGTCGCGGCCGCGGCGCAGGCGGCCGCGGAGGCCGGGTGCAGCGCGCCGGCGCCCTGCCCGTGCCCGCCGGCGCCCGGCGCTGGCCAGGCGCTGCCGCTCGCGCGCGCGCACGCCGGCCTCGCCGGCCTGGCCGCGGGCGTGCTGCTGCTGGCGGCGGCGCGCCGCCCCCTGGCCGCCGCGCTGCAGCGCGCGCCGCGGCGGCCGCGCCGCGGCCCGCCCGCTGCTGCCGTGCCGGCCGCCAGCGCGGCGGACGGCGGCGGCAGCGGGTCGCTGCTGACCGTGGTCGTGCACGTGGGCGGCGAGGCGGTGACCTTCACGGCACGCCCCGACGTGAGGCGCAGCGCGCCGAGGCGCGCGCCGCGGCCCGGCGGCCACAGTGGCCACGGCGCATGCTATCCCCCCCCCCCGCCCCTGTGTGCCGCGCGGCTCACCTCACCCTGCGCTGCCCGCGGCGCATGCGCAGGAGGCGGCCGAGGCGTTCAAAGCGCGCGCGCTGGCGGCCATGGGCCTGGACGCGGACGACGTGGAGGCCTGGGACCTGCTGGAGCAGCCGCCCGGCGAGCAGGAGAGCGGTCGGGACCATGACAGCGACAGCGACAGCACGGTCAGCGAGGGGCTGCACAGCCCCTCGCGCAGCGAGGGCATGCCCTCGCTGCGCAGCAGCATCAGTGAGGACGGCAGCGCCAGCGAGGACGGCAGCGCCAGCGAGGACGGCAGCGCCACCTGCGATGGCAGCGAGCAGGGCAGGGGCGGCGGCGCCCACTGGTGCATGGTCAGCGAGGTCGAGGGCGCGGCGGCAGGCGACGGCGCGCAGGCGGGCGAGGCGCCCCGCGCCGCCGCGCCCGACGCCTGCGAGCAAGAGCTGGTAGCGCGGCTGCGCACGGAGAATGTGAGGCTGCAGATCGACAGCACGCAGCTGGCGGCGGAGGTGGAGCGGCTGCACGCCGGCCTGGGCGCAGCGCGCACCGAGGCGGCCGAGGCCAAGGCGGCGGTGGCCCGCGAACACGCGGCGACCCACGACGCGCTCACGTGCCTGCAGGGCCAGATCCTCAACCTGGGGGTGCGCCTGATCGCGCTGGAGCCCAGCTGCCAGGTGTCGGCGCACGTCGCTGACGCCGGCAGCGACTCGGCGGTGTCGCTGGAGCGGCTCGCCGGCGGGGGCGCGCCCGAGGCCGCATGCGAGCCGCAGGCCGCGCTGCCCAGCGGCGGCAGCAGCGGCGACCTGGCGGCCGGCGGCCAGGCCGTTGAGGCGCTCGAGCTCGTTGCCGCTGCGGCGGTGCCCATCCTGCAGGGCGTGGGCAGCGGCGGCGGCGGCGGGGAGGTGCTGGCGCTCGACGTGGCGCCCGCCGGCGAGGCCGGTGACGTGGGCAGCTGCAGCGACGGCGGCTGGCAGCAGGTTTGAGCGGCCCAAGCGGCGGCGGCGGCGCGCAGGATGCGGGAGCAGGGGTTGCAGCGCCTGCAGGAGTCCTTTTTCCAGAGTTGGCGAGCGCTGCCGCGCGCCCCCAGAATAAGCAGCCCGCGGGGCGCCCCGCGGCGGCGGCGCGGCGCTGCCGCGCAGGGGCTGGGAGCGGCGGCGAGGCTCGAGTAAGAAGTTGCGTTGCCCTCGCTCGGCCTGCAGGCCCCCGCCCCGCCGCCCGCGAGCCCCGCCGCCCGTGAGCCCCGCCGCCCTCACAAGAGCGCAATGATCCGACAGCCTCCGACCACACAATGAGCGTGGCCGGCCGCCGGCCTAGGCCGAGCACGCTGCCGCAGCACACTCGCGCGCCCTCGGCGCAGGGTTCTCGATGCGATACGATGCTGCCCCCCACGCCCCTCCCCTCCCTGCAGCCCACAGCCGCTGCGAGCGCGCGCGCGCGCGCGCGCGCGGCGAGGGTGCCCCGCCGCCGCGCCCGCGGCGTGCGCTGTCCGGTCCGGCGTGCGCGCTACCTGAACGGCGCGGGCAGCGCGGGGCTGGGCGGCACAAAGGCGAGGGAGCGCGAGTAGAGGCCGCCCTCCTCGTCGTCCGCCGCGGCGGCGTAGTGGAACTGGCCGCGCCGCCCCGGCGGCGCGTTGATGGTGATCGCCGCGCCCGGCGCGGGCGCGCCGGGCGGCCGCGGCGGCCGCGGCGGGCGCGGCGCGCTCGGCGGCGCCGGCGCCACGCCGGCGTCGCCGTCGTCGTCGTCCGGGACCTGCACGAGCGTGACGTGCTCCACGGTCTTGTACTCGTACCCCAGCGCCACGAGGGCGAAGAGGGCGGTGTTGGCGGCCATGAGGCCGCCGCAGAGCAGCAGGAAGTAGTCGAGGTGCCCCGCGTTGAGGTCCTTGGGCAGCCACGGCGCGCCGCCCGCGACGCTCAGCGCCGCGACCGCGGCGACGAGGCCGCCGCCGAGGTACGACCCCAGCGCCGTGCTCAGCAGCTGCAGCGCCATGCTGCAGCTGCGCATCACGTCCGGCGCCTGCGGGGGCGGGGCGGGGGTGTCGGGAGGGGGGCGTCGGGGCGCGCCCGGGGGCCGCCAGCCCTGCCTGTCGAGGACCGCCGCCCGCGCGCGCGCGCCACGCGGCGCCCCCTCCGCCCCCCTGCGCGCGCGCCCCCCACCCCCAGCCGGCCCACCTGGTCGTAGAAGAACTCCAGCTGCGCGATGGACGCGAGCACCTCGCTCGCGCCCACCAGCACGTACGCGGGCGCCTGCCACATGATGCTCAGCGGCACCACCGCGGGGCCGTACCCGCCGCTGTCGCCGCCACCGCCGTCGTGGTTGTTCGCGCCCGCGCGGTAGATGGAGAGCCGCCACGCCTCCACGCCCGCGCTGTACAGCATCGCCAGCACCGCGACGACCATGCCCCAGCCTGGGCGGCGCGGCGCGGGCGGGGCGGGGTCGGGAGGCGCGGCGGGGTCGGGAGGCGCGCGCGGCGGCGCTGCGCAGGCACCGCGCTGGGTGCGCGCCCCAGCCGCCCGCCGGCGCGCCCGCCCGCGCGCTGCGCGCGCGCCGGCCGCGCGCAGCGAGGCCCGCGCGGCGGCGCACCGATGCGTCGCAGCATCGTCCAGCGCACGCCCGCGCGGCGCAGGGCTGGCTCGAAGACCGAGTCGTAGAGGGGCACAAGGAGGATGATGGCGCCGGTGTTGAACAGCGCCATCGTCGCGGCGGGCACGCGCAGCGTCCAGCCGCCCGGCAGGGCCACCGCGTTGTCCATGAGCGTGCCCTGCTGCACAAACATGCTACCCATCATGCCGTAGATGGTCCAGTAGAGCATGGTCGTGCCAAACACGGGCAGCAGGCGCAGCACGAGCTTCACCTCCTCAACCTGCTGCGGGCTGTACCCGCCCGCGCCGCCGCTGCCGCCGCCGCCGCCGCTGCCGCCGCCCGCGCGCACGAGCTGGCCCTGGCTGGTCTGCCACTCCGTGATCGCGTCCTCCAGCCACCGGTAGCTGCTGCTGCCCGCGCTGCCGCCGCCGCCGCCGGGCGCGTGGCGGCCCATCGCGCTCGCGCCGTGCCGCCGCACCGCGCCCGCGCCCGGGTGCAGGCGGCCCGGGCCGGGCGCGGGCCGGCCGTACGGCGCGGCGTCGAGGTCGTCGTCGCTGTCGCCGCCGCCGCCCGGCACCGCGGGCAGCACCTTGACCGCGGCGGACGCGCCGCCGCGGCGGCTGCGCCAGCGGTTGCTGAGCGCCGCCGCGACGACCTTGACCACGCGCGCCATGGGCGACTCGGTCGGCGCGACGTGCCGGTAGCGCCGCCCGCCGGCGAGGAAGAGCAGCACCGCGACGGCCATCGCGGCGGCGGGCAGCGCAAAGCCGAGGCTCCACGACACCGCGTCCTGCACGTACACCACCGCGGTGCAGGCGATGAGGCTGCCCAGGTTGATGGCGAGGTAAAAGTAGTTGAAGAAGCTCTGCTTCTCAACCTTGTCCTGCGCGGCCACACGGCAGGGCGCGGCCGGCAGGCCGCGGGGCGCGCGGGGTCGGGCGGGCGGGCAGGAGGGCGCGCGCGGGCGCGCTCAGGCGCGGCCGCCGCGCCGCCGCCGCGTCGCGCGCCTGCGGGTTTTTCTCGTCAAACTGGTCCGCGCCAAACGCGCTGACGTTGGGCTTGATGCCGCCCGTGCCGAGCGCGATGACGCCGAGCGCGCCAAAGAGCGCCGCGTTCTGCAGCACGCTCGCGTCCTCGCCCACGCGCGGCGTGAGCCCCGGGAGCCAGCTCGTGAGCGTGAGCGCGACCATGCCGAGGAGGTAGATGACGCTGAACACCAGGATCGTGGCGTAGCGCCCCCAGTGGCTGTCCGCGAGGTACGCGCCCAGCAGCGGCGTCACGTAGCAGGTGCCCTCAAACACCATGACCTCGATCGCCGCCGTCGCGGCGTCGACGCCCATGATGTGGGTCAGGTAGGTCACAAAGTTGGTGGCCAGCCCGTAGTACGCGAGCCTGGCGGCAGCACGGGGAGCGAGGGGGGTGGGCGAGGGCGGGGGAGAGGGGCGTCAGCACGCCGCGCCGCGGCGGCTGCTGCCGCCGCGCGATCCTCCTGAGCTGCCCTGCCACGCGCCGGCCGCGCAGCGAGCGGCCACGCACCGCTCGCAGAACTCGTTGCCTGAGCGCGCGGCAGCGGGCGGCGGCGGCGGCGCGGGCGGCGAGGTGAGCGCGGAAGGGGCCACCGCGCGCGCGCGCTGCCGTGTGCCGTCCATCCAGCTCGCCGCTGCTGGCGCGACGGCGCGGCCCGCCGCCGCAGCCGCCGCCGCTGCTGGCGCGACGGCGCGGCCCGCCGCCGCAGCCGCCGCCGGCGCTGCGGCGCGCGCACGGCGCCGCGCGGCCGCCATAATCTCGCGCGAGTCGCGGCGCCTCACCCAGGATGAAGGGGCAGACGCTGAGCAGCGTGCTGCGCCGCTTCGGCTCGGCCGGCCTGCCGGCCTCGCCCGGCGGCAGCAGGGGCACCGCCTCGCCGCCGCCGTTGGTGTAGGCCATGCTGGCTTAAACGGCCGCGCGACGGCGCGCGGGATTGAAGATTTAGAGCCCGCTGCGGGCCGGCTGCTGCCGGGGCGCCATCACGTGCTGCTCTGCAATTCGCGGAGCGGCTAGCGGAGCGGCTGCGCCGATCACGCAGCGCTGATGTGCCGGCTGCGCGCCGGAACGAGTTTGCGGGCAAGCGCGGCGGCGGCGGTTTGGGGCGCGGCGGCGGCGCAGTCGCGCGTGGCGGGCCGGGCGCTCTGCGGGCCGGGCGCGAGCAATCGCTCTTCGTTCAGCGAGCGTGGCCTGGTGAGTTGCAAAGGCACACGGCCGCCCCGCGCCTGCTGCTCGCCGCACTCCGCTCAGTAGCCTGCGCGCGCACGTGGCGGCGCGGGCGGTGAGCGGCGCGGCTCGGCGGAGCGGCGGGCCGGCCCCGCGCGCGGCGAGCGCCCCGCCCGCACCCGTGGTGGCCCAGCCCTTCTTCTCGAGCGCCTGGCGGATGGCCTTGATGCGCTTGCGGTTGATGTTGCCGTCGCTCTCGCCGATGCGGCTCGCGCTGGTGGAGCGGCGGCGGCGGGCGGTGTGGGCGGCGGCGGGGCGTGAGCACGCACGCGCGCACGTGCGGGCGCTGGGCGGCGTCTGGCGCGGGCTGCCGCGGCGGCACCTGCGGTACTCGACCACGGAGCGGTCGCCGGGCGGGAAGTAAAACTCGACGTCGTCGATGAACTGAGGGGGGAGGGGCAGGGGGGGGCAGCTCTCAGTGGCGTGGTGCTGCCGTGCCCGCACTGTGCGCGCCCCGCGCTGTGCGCGCCCCCCGCTGCGCGCGCGCACCCCGAACGTGGGGCTCTGGAACTCGGCGTACAGGTAGTCCTTGCTGCGCGACACGACCTTGGGCTCAAACCTGGCGGCGCGCAGCCGGCGCGGCGCTCGGCGCGGGGGACGCAGCGGCTGCGCAGCAGCAGCCCAGCGGCTGCGCAGCCGCAGCGCCCGGCTCCACACTTGTCGGGCTTGATGCTCGCGACGACCTCGGCCAGCTCGTCCATGGCCTGCTCCTGGGTGATCGGGCCCTTGCGCCCGCGGCCGTCCTCGGGGTTGTACGTCCACGCGGGCACGTAGTGCTCCGGGTCGTTCAGCTCCTCCGCCGTGCTGATGCAGTTGGGCGTCGGCGGGCACAGCCCGAGCGTCTTGACGGCGCCGTAGCTCTGCACGCCCAGCGTGTCCGGCCGCGGCACCGCGCCCCAGGTGAACAGCGAGCCCAGCACCGCCACGTTGACGCCGTTGAGCATGAACTCCCTGGCGTGCGGCGCGGCCCGGCGCGCGCGGCAGCAGCGGTCGGCAGCGGCGGCGGCGGCGCGGCGGCGACGGCGAGACGCGCTGCTCGCGCGGTGGGCCCAGGCAATCCACGGAGCTGGTGCCGTCGCCCGCGCCCACAGGCGCTGCGCCTGGGCCTCGCTGTGAGGCGGGGAGCGGCCCTGCTGTCCGCACCTCCTGCTGCTCGGCGCCTGCTCGGGCTTACGCGCGGAGCACACGACGCTCACGGCGCGCGTGGTGCGGGCGGCCCCCGTGGAGAAGGGCGCGGCCCGCACACTCGTGCGCGCGACGAGGGGCGCCATCGCGTCCTGTCTGTGGTCGATGCGGGCGCTGGGGCAGCCGGTGTGGTCTGATAGAGTTCTGGGAAAGCGGCCTGCGCACGCTGCCACCAATGACGCGCGCAGCGGCGCGCCTGCGCCGCCGCGGCGCAGCGCACCGCCAGACCGCGCTGCTGGCTGACGTCGTGGTGCGCGACGGCGCGCACGCGGCCAGCCGCGACCGCAGGTCAGCTCCCAGGCGTTACCCCCGCCGCCTGCTCCAGCGCGGCGGCGAGGCCAGCGAGGCCGGCGAGCACGTTGTCGTCGCGCGTCGGCGGCGCAGGGCCGTGCGGCGCGGGCGCAAACGCGTGTGCAAAGTCGATGAGCCACGCCCGCGGCCGCGCCTCGGCCGGCGTCGCGGCGGCGCCGTCGTAGATGAGCAGCGCGGAGGAGGAGAAGAGGTGCCAGCCCGGCTGCGCCGCGAGCGCGTCCGCGAGGCCGCGCAGCTGCTCGAGCAGCATGCCAGGGCCGTGCACCAGCTGCGCGAGGCTCAGCCGTCCTGCGGGGGGCGCGGGGGAGGGGGGGGGGCGTCGCGCCGCGCGCGCTGCGGCGTGGGCGGCGTGGGCGGGACCCGCGGCGGCGGCCCACCGTTGTCGGCAAAGTGCAGGAACGCCTGCTGCACGCTGGCGGGCGTCAGCTGCTTGCCCCAGTGCCTGTCCACGCGCCACGTGGCGCCCGTGACGCTGTTGTGCGAGAGGCCACCACACACGCGGAAGCCCAGGGCCGCCTGCGTCGTGCTGCCGTCCTTCTCCCTGCGCACGCGGCGGGCGGTGCGGGCGCTGAGCCATTTCTGCGCCGCCGCCGCGCGCGCCGCGCCGCGCCGCACGCGCCTGCACTTGCGCTGCAGCTCGTCGCTGGCCCACGGGTACCAGGTGCGGAGGCCGAGCTGGCGGCGCGCGGGGGCGGGCGGCAGGCCGCGGCGGCATCAGCTGCGGCGGGCCAGGCGCGCTGCGTGCAGCGCGCAGGGGCGCGGCGCACCTTGACGTCGAGCAGGCAGGGCTGCGCGTAGCCGGCCGCCACGTCGTCCAGCACCAGGTAGTCGGCGCCACCCACACACCGCACGCCGTCTGCGGGGCACGCACGGCGCGTCACGCCGCGGAGCGCTCCCCGCGCGGCGCGCACGCGCGGCGTGCCGCGCACGCACGCACAGCTCCGCGGCACCCACGCTGCCAGCTGCTGCAGGAGGCCGCCGCCGCAGCTTGCCGCGGGCGCTGTGCGCTGCTGCTCCACCGCGGCGTAGAAGGCGGCCTCGCGCCGCCCCCGCTCCCCGGCCTGCAGCTTCTTGAGGAAGCGGCCCGCGCCGTCGGCCAGGGTCGACGGCAGGCCGTCCGTCTCGCCGTGCCCACCGACCTGCGGCCGCGCGGCGCGCGCGTGATCGGGGGCGCCGCGCGCCGCCGCTGCTGCCGGCCGCGCCGCGCTGCCGCGCGCCTGGTGGGCGTAGGGCTGCAGCGCGGCGGCTTCCAGGGACTGTGAAGCGTCGACGACCGCCATGCGCCCGGTCGTGCGGGCGACGGGTGGCCCAGGGGCGGCGGCGGAGCGCGGCGCGCTGCTGCACGCAGGCTGCACTGCTCGGCACACGGCGGCTGGGCGGGGTGGGTGCAGGCCGGGTGGAGGGGCGGGGCTGCGGGCCGCAACGTTGAGCGCGGGCGGAGTGCGGGCACTGAACGCGCGAGCGGGCTTTTGACCCGCGGGGCTGAGCGCGGTCAAACCCTCAAAGCGTCACAGGCCCGTGGCTCGCCCGCCCGCCTCGCCGGCCGCCGCTGCCGCCACCTCGCCGGCCGCCGCTGCCGCCGGCGCCGCAGGCGCCGCGAGCGCCTCGAGCAGGGCGAGCTCGCGCGCGACGTGCGCAGGCACGGCGGCGCCCTCGAAATTGAGCCAGCGTCGCGTGACCTGGATGTTGTTGTGCGGCAGCCCCCACCGCGCGCCGCTGAACGAGACGTCGACGCGCCGCCAGGGCAGCTCCTGCAGCCTGGACAGCATGCGCGCCAACAGCGCCGCACGGCCGTCCGCGTCGCCGCGGGCCGCCGCGGGCGTGCCCCGGCCCCCCAGGCCCGCCGCCAGGTCCTGCTCGGCGGCGGCCGCCGCCGCAGCTGGCACGGCGTCCGCGGGCGCTGCGCCGTCGGCGTCGGCGTCGGCGGGGCCGCCGCGCGCGGGCGCGAGCGCCACCAGCTCATCGCCGCTCTCCGCAGGGGTGGCCGCCGGCTGCGCTGACGCCGCCGCGCCGCCTCGACCGTTCTGCAGCTCGTGCCAGCCGGCACCGCTGTGCTGGGGAGCCTGGCGCCACGCCGTGCTGGGCTGGCACGGCTGACTGATCGCAGCTGCCGCGGCGGCGGCCAGGCTGCCTTTCTCCCCGTCCTGCTGCTGCTGCTGCTGCTGCCAGGCCGCCTGCAGAGCGCGCCAGGTGTGCGGGAAGAACGCCGCCGCCAGCGGGTCCTCCAGCACCACGCCCTTGGCGGCCGACGCCGTCGGCGGCAGCGGCGGCAGCTCCGCGAGCGCGCGCAGCGAGGAGTTGGCCCACCCCACGAGGTGGTCGCCGTCTGCGCAGCGGGGAGGGGGGGGGGGGTCGGGGGTCGGAGGCTGTGCAGCCGGCGCTGAGCCTGCTGCGCGCGCGGCGTCCGCACCTGTGTTCGCGTAGCAGGTGCGGCTCTCAAAGCTCGTGAGGGCTGAGTAGAAATAGAGGCCGCGGTCGGGGCAGTCCATGGTCAGCTGCAGCAGCAGCGGCAGGCGGGCCGTGCCGGCGTCGGCGCCGCCGCGCGTGGTGGTGGTGGTGCCGTCGAGCATGAAAAACTGCCGCCCCGTGGCGCGGAAGATCAGCGACGCGGTCGGCCCCGCGATGTCGGCCAGCAGCCGGTAGAGGGGGCCACCCAGCAGGGGCAGCCCGCCAGTCCACCCCACAAACGGCACCTGCGCGACGCCGTCTGCGTCGCAGCCGAGGTGGGGGCTCGCGATGCTGACAAAGTGCGCCGGCGCCAGGCCGCACACCGTCCCTAACCCGGGGTTGTACAGCGCGCCGAGCGCATGCCGCGCGATGAGGCCGCCCATGCTGTGCGCGACGATGCTGAGCCGCGTCAGCGACGGGTGCGCCGCCACCACGCCGCGCACCTCGTCGGCCAGCCGCGCGCCGCACACGTCTATGCCGTCGTAGGTGGCGAACCGAGTGTTTACGGCGGACGGGTGGAGCAGCACCGCGGCCGGCAGCTCCCGCCGCAGCGCGTCGCACGTGACGTCCCAGTTGGCGGGGCCGCCAAACAGGCCGTTCACGAGCACAATCAGGTGGCTCGGCCCGCCGGCCTGCTGCCGCTGCGCCGGTGCCGCCGGCGCCGCGCGTGCGCGCACGCGGGCCAGCAGGCCGCGCGCAGCCTCCATGCCGCGGCGGAGCTGCCCAGAGTTACTTTGGCCGAGCTTGGGATGGCGGGACGGCGTGCTGGCGAGGCTGCGCATGCTAGAACGTTCGCGCGGCGGCAGCGGCGGCAGCGGCAGCGGAAGCGCAGGCAGCCGCAAGCGCTGGCCCGATCGGAGCTGACTGGATGGATGTAGTCGGCGCGTGGCAAGGCAGCGAAAAACCTGGCCAGGACTCACCAGACCCTGCGCGTCGCCCGCCGCCGTGCCCCCGCTGCCTCGCCCTGCCACCCCACTCTCCCGCGCCCGCCCGTGCGCGCTTCTCTGATCCCTGATCGATGGCAGCGATGGCCGCGTGACCCGCTGACCCAGCGCCATGCTGCGCGCGAGCCCGGGACTGCCGAGGGCCTCCGCTCGGCCGGGACCGCGCCTGGCTCCGCGCCTGGGCGGCCCCGGCCGTCGCGTGGCGTGCTGGGCCACCAGGGATCCCGTGGCGGGCCTGCCCCTGCGCCTGCCGCCGGGCGCGGCGCCGCCGCAGCAGATACCCTCGCCGGAGCCCGGCAAGGCCGTGGCCCTGCATGGCGGCCGCAAAAAGTACGTGCCCTTCACGACCGACTTCTACTGCTCCGCGCCCGTGCAGCTTGCGGGTGCGCGCGCGCGGCGGCGGCAGCGGCGGCAGAGCAGCGACCCCGCGCCGCACGGCGCGGCACCGCGGCTGATCCGGGCCCCGCGCGCAGGGTCGTGGAACGACTGGATGCACAACATCGACCTTCCCACCGACCCGGCCAGCGGCGAGGCGGGCATCGTGCTCGAGCTGGACGGCGGCCACGGGGTGCGGCGGCGGGCGCGCGGCGGCGCCGCGGCGCGTGCAGCAGCCCGCGCACGCCGCAGGCGGCGCCCGAGCGCGGCGCGCGCGCCGCGCCGCAGGAACTGTCGTATAAGTTCAACGTCGACGGCAAGTGGCACCTCTCGCGCGCCGACGCGGCCGTGGCCGACAGCCAGGTGCGGCGGCAGGGGGCGCGGCGCGCTCGAGCGCGCGCGGCAGCCGCAGTCGTGCGGCGCGCGAGAGGGCCTAGGGCGGCCGACGACGCGTGCTGTCGCCGCCGCAACAGGGCTGCGTCAACAACAGCACGAGCGGACGCAAGCTCGTGCGCTTCAGCTTCCCCGCCGCCTTTGCCGGCCCCCGCGGCGCGGAGGAGCAGGTGCACCTCATCGGCAGCTTCACCGCGTGGCAGGTGCGCGGCAGCAGCAGCGCGTGGGGGCAGCGGGGGGCGCGGACAGCTGCGGCGCCGCGCCGTGCGACCCCGTGCGCAGCCCGCGGCCCTCTGAGCGCGCCGCGTGGGCGGCAGGTCGTCATCCCCATGGCGCTGGCGGCGGACGGCGCCTACCACTGCGACGTGGCGCTGCCGGTGAGCGCCGCGGCCGCTGGCGGCGCGCCGCGGCCGCTGGGCGCGCGCCGACCCGCCGCCCCGCGGGCGCGCGCCGACCCGCCGCCGCCGCCGCCGCCCCGTGCCGCCCGCGTCGTCGCAGCCGGGGCACCACACGTTCCGGTTCCTGGTCAACGCGGCCGTGAGCGACCCGCGGGTCTACGCGCCCATGTCGGGCCTGGTCGCGCCGGCGCGGTACGCAGTGCTCGCGCACCTCCCGGTGGAGGTGCTGCCGGGCGGCGTGCAGGTCAACAGCCTGCGCGTGCCGCCGCCGCCCACGTTCAAGCTGCTCTACCATACCCAGTTCAGCGAGGCGCACCTCTTCTACGCCTTCAAGGGCTCGCCCGTGCGCGCCGCGCGCCCGCGGCACGGCACCCGCCCCCGCGCCGCGCCTGCCGGCAGCCGCCCGAGCGGGCGCGGTCCGACCCGCCGCCCGACCCGCCGCCGCCGCCGCCACGGCTGCGCGCGCAGGAGCCCGTGCGCCGCCTGCGCATGCACCACGCGCCTGGCTGCAGCGGGCTCATGGTCGCGCAGCTGCACGCGCCGACGCCGGACGCGGTGCTGGAGTTCAGCATCGTCGGCGCGAGCTGGGAGGGCAGCAGCAGCCTGTCGACCATCTCCACGCTGGACGAGGAGGTGGGCTTCGGCTCCATGCCGGGCGCGGTCGTGGCGGGCGGCGAGCGCGACCCGCCCGGCACGCGGCACTACACCGCCGCGCGGCCGGGCGTGTGGCGGCTCAAGCACGGCTCGCTGCGCCTCGACGACGCCAGCCAGATCCCGCCGCTCATGCTGGTGCGGGGCGGGGCGGCGCGTGGCATGCTGGCGGCGTCCGCCGCTGGCGCGGAGCCAGCCGCGCGCGTGGCGCCGCTGGCCAGCGGCCGCGCCCGACCCGCCGCCCCGCGCCGCGCGCGCGCCGCGCGCTGCGCCCGGCAGTGCACCGACCTGGACGGCACGCTGATTGAGGACCAGGCGGAGACCAACGACTGGGTGC
Organism: Scenedesmus sp. PABB004; assembly: GCA_014905635.1. Taxonomy (NCBI): domain Eukaryota; kingdom Viridiplantae; phylum Chlorophyta; class Chlorophyceae; order Sphaeropleales; family Scenedesmaceae; genus Scenedesmus; species Scenedesmus sp. PABB004. Next base: position 8,788 of record JABVCE010000010.1, on the reverse strand, counting down.
GCCAGGCGGACGAGCTCACCTGGCTCGCGGGCCAGCACTTTGGCCAGTACCTCGCGCCCGCGGGCGGCGTGCTGGTCTTCAACACCGGCCGCTCCATCGGCATGGTCGAGGGCCTGCTCGCCAAGAAGGGCCCCATCATGCCCTGGCCCACCGCCATCATCACCGCCGTGGGCACCAAGGTCTTCCTCTACGACGTCGCCACGCGGGCCTGGGTGCCCGACACGGCCTACGCGCGCCTCCTCGACGACGGCTGGAACCTCGGCACGGTGCGCGCCGCGCCGCGCCGGCGGCGGCGCCGCGCAGCGGGCGCGGCCGTGGCTGCGCCGCCGCCCACGCGTCGCCGCCCGCGCGCGCGCGCCGCCGCCGCCGCCGCCCGCGCGCGCGTCGCCGCGGCGCAGGTCCAGGCGGTCGCGTCGAAGCTGATGCAGCGCTTCCAGGACCGCGCGTCGATGATCGACGACGGCAGCGAGCACCCGCACCGCGTGTCGCTGCAGATCCGGTCCGACGTGCTGGGCGAGTTCATGGACCGCTGGGCGGCGGGCCTGGCCGAGGCGGGCGTGGCGGCGCAGTTCATCAGCTCCATCGGCGGCGAGTGGCGCTACGTGGACTGCATCAGCGCGCACGCGGGCAAGGGCCGCGCGATGGCCTACCTCGCCGCGCGGTACGGCATCGCGCTGGAGGACGCGGTCGCGGCGGGCGACAGCGGCAACGACCTGCTCATGCTCGCGGCGCTGCCGGAGGGGCCCCACCCCGCGATCGTGATGAGCAACAGCCACCCCGAGGTCTGGGACTGGCTCGCGCGCTGCACGCCCGAGGAGCGCGCGTGGATCTACACGCCAAAGGCCGAGCGCGGCGCGGGACTGGTGGAGGGGCTCAAGGCCATCGTCGCCGACAAGCTCGCCGCGGCGGCGCAGCGCGCCGCCGCAGCTGCCGCGACGCGCGCGCTGCAGCCGCCCGCGCTGCGCGCGCCGCCGGCGGCGGCGGCGACGCGCGCGCTGCGCGCCTAGGCGTGCGGTGCGCGCGCGGGGGGCACGGGGGAGGGGGTTGTTGGCCGGCGCAGCCGGCCCTGTGGCAGCCGCTGCTGACGTGTGCGCGTGTGTTGAGTAGAGCAGTGACGAAAGACACCAACGTGTGCCCCACCCCCCATTTTTTTCTGCACTGCAGCGTAGGTTGGGCGGCTTGGGTGTACGTGTACAGAGCGAGGCGGGCGCCAGCAGCCTGCGCGACACGCCGCCACGCGGGCGTCGTGTGCGGGCGCCCTGCCCTGAAGCGCATGCGCAGGGGCGCAGCGCGTGCGCTTCGTGCGGGCGCGGCCCAGACCCCGGGGGCCTCGGGCGGGGGGTTCCTAGGTTTAGAGTAAACGGCGGGCGGCGACTGGTGACACGGCCGCGCGCGCTGGTGGCACGGGCGCATGGGCTGGACGCACAGCGAAAACATGGCATGTGATTGCCCCGCCGCAGCTGCGAGAGTCGGCTGCGGCGCGCGGGCTGGGCCGCAGCGTGCGGAGCGCGCGAGTCAGTACGAGAGTAACGCGTCCTGCAGCTCAGTTCAAGCCCCAGTGCTCGCTCGCTCGCGGTCAGCACTTGCTGGCCGCGAGGTACGCGCGAGCCGCGCCCAGGTTGAGCCGCGCCGCGCCGCCGCCCGCCGGCCGCGAGCTCAGCAGCGCGCGCCGCACGGCGTCCACGCTGCACCCCGGGAACGCTGCCCACAGTCGCGCCGCGCCGCCCGCTGCAAACGCGGCCGCCGCGGCGCTGCCCTCCCACACGCGCAGGCCGGCGGTGCCCTCCTTGCGCACGTCGGGCACCAGCACGCCCTGCCCCGGCGCGAGCAGGTCGGGCCCCAGCTTGGCGCCGCCGCTGTAGCTGCGCGCGGGCCCGCCCGCGCACGTGAGCGCGCCCACCGCTAGCGCCTGGGGGAAGGCCGCGGGGAAGGCCACCGCGGCGCCCTCGCCCGCGGGGGCGACCAGCAGCACGTCGGGCGCGCGGCCCTCGGCGGTCACGCCTGTCGCCGCGGCGAGCCACTCCGCCTCGCCCACGCGCATCGCGCCGCTGCCGATGGGCTCCGCCGGCCCCGCGCTGGTCAGGTCGGCCAGCACCACCATGCGCCAGCGCGGCGCGCCGCCGGGCGCGCCGTAGTCCTGCGCCTGCAGGCCCCGCAGCCGGCCCTCGCACACCGAGTAGGCGCGCAGCCGGCTGCGCCCGCCCGGGGCGGACGCGCCCGGCTCGATCGAGCCGCTGTCGGGGTTGACGGGCACGACGTGCAGCGACGCGCCGCCGGGGATGACGCCCCCGACGCGCGGGTCCAGGCCCGGCCGCGCCGCGATGATGGACGCGGCGTAGGTGCCGCGCGGCTTCCAGTTGCCCGCGCCGTCGGCGGGCGAGCCCCAGGGCAGCGCGCAGCCGCCGGGGTCGAGCGGGTCCTCGGCCGCGCAGCCGCTCCAGGCGTTGTGCACCAGGTAGGGGCTGCGCGCGGCGACGCCGCTGCTGATCAGGCACACCAGCACGCGCGGCGCGGACGCCGGCAGGCCGCTCGTGGGCTCGCCGATCGCGGCCAGGCCCCACGGCCCGCCGCCCGGCGCCGCCGCGCACGCGGCGCCCGCCGCGGCGGCGGCGCTGCTGGTGTTGCCGCCGCTGCCGCCCCCGCCGCCCGGCGCGGGCGAGACGGCGCGCGGCAGCTGCTGGCCTGCGGCGGGCGGCCGCAGTCGTAAGCGCGCGAGGCGCGCGTGCGGCGTCGGCGGCCAGCGCAGGCGTCAGGCTGCTTCTGCAGCGGCCACGCACCCGCCGCGCCGGCCAGGAGCGCCAGCAGCCACAGGCAGGGCACGCCGGCAGCGCCGCGGCGCCGCATCCTGTGACCGGCCGCCGCCGCCGCAACGGGGCGCTCAGAGTCTGTTGGGCCGCGTGATCGGGTGTGTGCGGCTCAGGCCTCCGTGAGGGTGAGCTGGCGGGCAGGTTTGGGGCGCCCGGTGAACAGGGGAGCAGCTGGCGGCAGGCGCGACCGCTGCCGCCGCGGTGGTGGTGCGGGGGCCTCTCGCTGTCACGCTGCCGGCTGGCTGGTGCGCGGGCGTGTCGTGGCGGAGGCGCGGAGGACTGGGGCACCCCGCGCGGCGACCCTGCGGCGCACAGCGAGACCCCGGGCGCTCAACCGCCCAAAAACTCGTCGATGTCACAGCTCCGCAGGCCTGCGCGGCCCGCCGCTCGCGGACGAGATGCAGCTGCGCGGCGATCGCGCGCTGGGCACGCCCGCGCGGCCTTTCCCGGCACATGCTGTTCCAGGGCCGCTGCTGCTCGCGCCGATGCTGCCCGCTCGGGCGGGCCGCACAGCCCGCCCGGCGGCGGGCGTGACCGCCGGGCCCGCCCCGCCCAGGCGCTGGCGGCGGGCGGTGGCCTGCGCCGCGGCGCCACCGGGCCCGCCGCCGCCGGCGAGCAGCGCCGCTGGCACCAGCAGCAGCACGCGCTTCCCGCCGACGCCGTCGCCGCCCGACTGGGGCGACGCCGGCGCCCCCGCGCCGCTGCTGGTGCCGGACCGCCTCGACCTGGACGAATGCTGGGTGCCGTTTCGCTGGCCGGGCCAGCTCGGCGGCGCCGACGTGTACTTGTCGGGTGCGGGCGGTTGCTGCAGACCCCGCCGCCGCTGCTGCGGCCGCCGCTGCCGCTGCCGCTGCTGCAGGCGCGGACGCCGCCACCGCCGTGCCTCACGCCGCGCCGCCGCGCCGCGGCAGGCAGCTGGTGTGAGTGGCGCGAGAAGCACACGCGGCTGCGGCACTGCGGGCCCAACGGCTCGTACCCCGGCGACTGGGTCGCCCTCTACAAGATGAAGGTCGGGCAGCACGAGTACAAGTACAACGTCGACGGCGACTGGAAGGCCGCGCCGGGCGACCCGCTGGTCATGGACCCCGAGGCGCGGCGCCCGCGCCCGCGCCAGCAGCAGCAGCAGCAGCAGCAGCAGCAGCAGCAGCAGCAGCGGCCGCGGCGCGGCGGCGGCGCCGACGTCGGGCCGCTGCGGGCCGGCCGGGGCGCGCGCAGGGCAACATCAACAACAAGCGCCTGTGCGTGAAGAACTGCCACATCGAGTTCAGCTTCAAGCCCGGCACCGCGGCCGTGCGCTCGCCGAGCACGACCGTGAGCGTGATCGGCAGCTGGAGCAACTGGCGCGTCGCGACGCCGATGCAGAAGGAAGGCTCGCACACCTGGTTCACCGAGCTCAGCCTGCCGGTGCGCGCGGCGCGCGCGCGCTGCGCGGCCAGCGGCTCGGCGCCGCGCGTGCGCGGCAGCAGCGGCGGCGCGGGCCATCGCGCGCGTGCGCGCCGCCGCCGCGGCCGCCGCGCGCAGCCCGGTGACTACCACTTCCGTTTCATGGTCGGCGGCGCGGGCGCGTCGCCGCACCCGGTCATGGCGGTGAGCGACGCGTACGAGCGGCACGACATCGCCAACCGGGCGGGGCAGCTGGTCACGGTCAACAAGGTGGCCGTGGGCGTGCCGCCAGCGTTCTACCTCTTCTACGCCACCGGCTGGCGGCACTGCAACGTGACCTACAAGATGCTCAAGGACGGACACGTGCGCCGTGCCTGCGCGCGACGCCGCCGCCGGCGGTGCAGCCGCCGCCAGCGCTGCCGGCCGGCGCGCCCGCCCACACCCGCCCACGCCCGCCCGCCCGCCCGCCCGCCCGCCTGCGCCGCGCCGCGCCGCGCCGCGCGGCAGCCCGTGGACCCGGCCTGGCAGGTGCTGGCAATGGACGACAGCCCCAGCCGCGCGGAGCCGTGCGGCGAGGGCAGCCGGTGGAAGCAGGCCATCATCGCGCTGCCGCCGGGCGTCGACGCGGCCGACCGCGACCGCTACAGCCTGACCTTCTTCATGCAGGGGCCCCAGCGCGGCGACGGCAGCGACGACGACGCGCCCGGCGGCGGCGGCGGCAAGCGCAGCAAGCAGCGCGGCGGCAACGGCACGCGCAACGGCAGCGCCAGCGGCGAGGACGCCGCGGCGCGCGCCGCCGCGGCGGCGGCCGCGCGCTGGTTTGCGCCGCTGGCGCCCGAGGGCAGCCCGGCCGAGCTCAAGGGCGTGTGCAAGGTGGACATGCCGGGCAAGTCCTCGCCCTCGCCCTGCTACACGCTGCGCTGGCCGGGCGGCTGGAAGCTGCAGGACGGCGCGGTCACAAAGTTCAACACCGTCACCGCGCCGCCCATCATGCTGGTGCGCGAGCGCACGCACCACACGCGTGCGCGCCGCGACGCGGCGCTGCGGCAGCGCGCGCAGCCGCCGGCGGCGGCCCCGCCGCGATGGTGGACTGTGCGCGCTCGTGCGCGCAGGTGTCTGACATCGACGGCACGATGGTGAACGAGAGCGGCGACAAGGGCACGCAGTTCTGGATGGACGCGCGCACCAAGGAGTTTCAGGAGTACTGGGAGAGCAGCGCCGCGCTCGCGCGCAGCGTGCTCGTCTACAACACCGGCCGCAGCAAGGGCCAGCTCATCTGGCTGCTCAAGGAGAAGCCCATGCTCGCGGTGCCAGACGTGCTCATCACCGCGGTCGGCACCAAGGCGCGCCCGCGGCGCCGCCGGGGGCGGCGCGCCTCGCCGCCGCTGCTGCGCCGCGCGCGCGGGGGCCTGCGCGCGCGCCTGCCCACGCTACCGCCGGCGCCGCCACGCAGATCTGGTACCTGCCGGACGGCATGCGCGCGTTCCAGGACCCCACCGAGGTGGAGTGGATCGAGGACACCAACTGGTCGCGCCGCCTCGACGAGGGCTGGGACCTGCAGCAGGCGCGCACGCACGCGCGTGCGCGCGCAGCCGGCGGGGCGCAGCGGGCGCGCGCGCGCGGCCGCCGCCGCCGCCACCCACGCGCCGGCGCGGCCCGGTGCGGCCCGCGCAGGCGCTGTCTGCTGCTGGCGAGATGCTCAAGTCGTTCAACCGCGACGCCGGGGAGCGCGTCAAGTGGCTGGACAAGGGCCAGGAGCACCCGCACCGCGTCGCGCTGCAGGTGCACACCGCGGTGCTGGACGACCTCATGGACCGCCTGCAGGCGGGCATTGACAAGCGCGACCTCCAGGTCCGGAACTGAACCCGCCCCTGTTGGGGAGGGCGGGGCAGACGGCGCACGCCGAGCGCCGCCGCGCCGCCGACGCCGCGGGCCGACGCCGCGCTGCGCGCCCCCTCGCCCCCGCGTCGCGCTCCGCGCCGCGCCGCGCAGGCGCGCATCATAACGTCGGGCGCTGGCGACTGGCGCTACGTGGACGTGGTGCACCGCCTCGCGGGCAAGCTGGAGGCGCTGGAGTGGGTGCGCCAGCTGTACGGCGTGCCCGTGGGCCGCGTCGCGACGGCGGGCGACTCGTGCAACGACATCCTCATGCTCGACGGCAAGATGCCCGCCATCATCGTGGGTGCGTGACACGCGGCGCACCGCGCACAGACGCCGCGCCAGCAGCAGCGCGCGCGCCGCGCCGCGACCGCCGCTGCCCCGCTGCTGCGTGCGGCGCAGGCAACGCGCAGGAGGAGCTGGTGCGGTGGTACCACGAGCAGAACGACCGCGGCCGCATCGTGCTCACAGACAAGCCCGAGGCAGCGGGCGTCCTGGAGGGCCTCGCGCGACACGGGCTCTACGGCTAGCGCCCTTCCGCGCCGCGCGGGCGGCGGCGCGCCCTGCAGCGCCTGGCGGCCGCGCCAGCGCGCACCCACGGGCGCGCCGCCCCCGGCCCGGGCGCACCGCACGGTCGGCTGGGGGTGCCTCTCTTGTTGTTGTTGGTCGTCGTCGTCGCCGGCAGTGGGCTTTCATGCGCATCCACGCACTGCACTGCGCGCCGCGGCGGGCCGCCGACGGCGGCGGGCGTGCGGGGCGCGCTCGGGGCTTTGTGTCGCGGTGCAGCGCGGCGGCGCGGGCTGTGCAACTGGCGCCGCCGGTGCTGCCCACTGCAAGCGCGCGCTCACCGTCGCTCGCTCGCCGGCCCACGCCGCCGCCGCCCACGCGCAAACGCCGCCGAACGCGTGCTGCTGCGTCGGGCCGACCGAGCCCGCAGCTGCGTTCCCACACACGCGACCTCTTTGCACGCAAACATCAGCACACGCGCGCGGGGCGCGCAGCGATCGCGGAGCAGCAGCGGCGCTGCGATGGCGGCGCGCGCCCGCTGCTGCCGCGCAGCGGCGGGGACATCTGGAGCACGGCGACTCCAGGCGCCACGTCCGCGGGCGCTTGGCGCCGACAGCGCCGGCAGCGGCGCGGCAGCAGCGGCGGACGGGGGCGGCTCGTGGGTGCGGCGCGGCGCCGCGGCCGCCGGGCTGTGCTTGCCGCCTGGCTGCCGCCTGTCAAGCACGGCGCCTGCCCAGGCGCGCTCGCTCACGCGCCTGGCTGCCGCCGCCGGCGGGGGCTGCCTGCCGCGCCGCAGACGCCGCCGGGCGCGTGGACCAGCGCCGTCGCGGCTGCGCTGCCGTCGGTCGACGTCGAGAGCCTCGCCCACTACACCGAGCTGCTGCAGGAGTGCCTCGTCCGGGAGCCGTCCCTGCTGCTCCAGGACCCACGGCAGGTGGCGGCGAGCGTGTGGACTCTGGAGCGCGCGCTGCGGGGCAGCGCCGTGTGGTGCGGCCCCGCCGCGGTGAGCGCGTTGCTCGCCGCCCACACGCCGGCCAGCCTGGGCGCGCACCTGCGCGGGCTGGTCGACGCGTGGCTGGCCGCGGGCGGCACGCCGCACGAGTTTGGCGGCCTCTTCCTCGAGGCGCCGCGCGAGCTGGCGGCGCGCGACGGCGCGGCGCTCGCGGCGCACCTGGCCGCGCTGCAGGCGAACGTGCCGGACCTGCCGGTCGCCGCGCTGCTGACGAGCAGCATCAGCCTCGCGGGCGCGATGTTGTCGCTGGAGTCTCCCGCGGCGCTGCGCGAGCAAGGCTGGGTGCGCCGCGGCGGCGGCTACCTCGTCATCGCCCCGCACGTGCGCGGCCTCGTGCTGCGCGAGGAGGCGCGCGCGCCGCACGGCAGCGCCGCCGGCGGCGGCGGCGGCGGCGAGGCCGTGCTCGCCGTGTACGGCGTCTGCGCCGCGGCGCCGCAGCCGTCCGCGCCATCGACATCCGCGCCGTCTGACGGCGGTCAAGGGCCGCGCCGCCACGCCAGCCCCGTGCACGGCTGGCAGCAGCAGGCGCTCGCGGCCACCAGCCCGCACGGCAGCGGCAACGGCGGCGGCGCGCCCGTCACGTCACAGGCGTGGCGCGGCGGCGGCGCCGCCGGCGCGACGCACGGGCCGCCCGCGGCCGGCGCGCTGGCCCCCGAGGCCGTCGCGGGCGCGGCGGGCGGCGGGGGCGGGGGCGGCGGCGCGGCGGCGGGCGGCGCGGAGCAGTTGCTGATGGTGCTCGAGGTGCGGCCGCCGGGCAGCCGGTTGATGCCGGTGCTGATACTGCCGCCCCGGGAAAGCGGGTAACCCGGTGCTCGTGACTCAAAGCTGCGCTCCGGGGACGCCGCAGCTCGGGCGCTCCTGCACCACAGCCTCCCGGTCAGTGAGACCGAGGTAATTGACCTTGACCTTAAGCGCCGCGCCGCGCGAGGACACGCCTGGGCGGCGAGGCGGCAGGCAGCCCGGTTGCTTTCGTCGACGCCCTAGGTTTTAGGTTTTAGGTTGGGTTTAGGTTTTTGGTTTTAGGTTTTAGGTTTAGGTTTTAGGGTTTAGGGTTTAGGGTTTAGGGTTTAGGGTTTAGGGTTTAGGGTTTAGGGTTTAGGGTTTAGGGTTTGGGTTTAGGGTTTAGGGTTTAGGGTTTAGGGTTTAGGGTTTAGGGTTTAGGGTTTAGGGTTTAGGGTTTAGGGTTTAGGGTTTAGGGTTT